>JAGSMP010000018.1:1792500-4192500 GCA_029286625.1 Parnassius orleans
TCGTTGTTGTTGTGGAATTCACCATAATATGATAATGGTCCTAGTATTAGAAATTCCCAAGTTAACCTTACCTGGCGTTTACCAAGGGTCACTATGTTTTAGGTATGCAATAAGGTGCAAATTCAATATAGGCTAATTTAACAGAATTTAATGGACGAAGTAGTTAGCAAAAGCTTCTATGATTTTGGCACATTGTCAACAGATAGTAAACATCATTTAGAAAAGGCTAAAAATTATGATTGCTGAAAAAACACAAAGTAGGAGCAACAAATTGCACAGCTCAGAGACTAAGCGCGCGTCATAAATTAAACAGTACGCAAGCAATCCGGGCAATTCGATTCCCTGGCATCAATGAAACTATTAAAAAATAAATATATATCTTAGAATTAATGAAACCTAAATGCTTCGCCATTTTTAAATCTTTGGTTATATTTATATCTACTTGACAATAAACCTAAGTACCTAGAACGGTTTATAGATGTGTTTTGATTTTTAACAATTTTAGGTAAGTGAAGAAGAAGTGAAAGCTCGTCAAGAATACCTTATGCAACAAAGAGACAAGCTTTTGGCGCTTAAGAAACAAGTGCGAGCAAAACGGCTAGCAGCTGAAATCTCACCGGAATTCGAGGGTAGGTGTACTTTAGCCCTTTTAAATTAAATGTAAAAAGTTAGTGCGGTTAAATGTTCATATTTAAGCTGTTATAAAAAAAACTGAATTTTATTTATTATGACAGATATTTATTTATTATTAATTTGGCAGCCGTTATCATCATTTGTCCCCAGATATGAGAAATGACAAACGCACTCAAACACGCACACATACGTGATCAATAATCACTCACTTTTTAGACCCATTACAAGCAACCAATGTACGGCTACTTACACTAGGTAGTGTTACAAACTAAACTATATATAGATCGATGATTTTAACATCGATTTCAAAACCCAAAAAACATCGATATATCTCCTTTGTGTACGATGTTTGACTAATAATATAGTGCCATTAGTTTTGGTATACTTATTATTTGTGGCAGCGTAGGTAATATTTCTCTGCGACGTTGAACTAGGCAAGCGCAACGTAATGCAGCATGAAATATCATATTTCTTAGCTCAGCATCTCACTGTCATACGTGACTGGGTGAGATCACAGTCAATCACATAATATAACAGACCATGCTGTAGAATGTAGATGCTGTAGAAATACGAGACGAAATGAAAACACTATTTCTGTTTTTATAAATCTATATAAATAAAATGATAGAGGTTTGCAGTTGTGCGCGCATCACGGAAAAACTACTGGATAGATTTCAATTACGTTTTCTAAGTTTCATTTCTTAGACACTTGGCCGTTATCTAAATAATTCTAAAAAATTAGTGCAATATCTTCATTTAATATAAAGTTATTAAAGTTTTAAGTAACAACGATTTTTATAAGCACTACGTGTTCAGTGATGTGTAAGCAACGTGGACGAAGTCGCGGGTATCAATCAGCTAGTTGGCCATAAAACACTTACCAATCGTGGCAACTTCGGTGCCCACGATTGGTAAGTGTGCGGTTGTTCTTTGAAATTGGATCTAGTAGATTGGTCAAAGTTGTGCTTTTTAAGTAAATACTCAAAAATAAATATTTTTTATTCCATTAACGCAAATAACTAAATATAATTAAGTGTGTGTTTTTACTTCTAATCATAACAAAAAAGCCAATCAATATTTTGTTCTAAAACATCGATGTTTCAGTTATGAAAACCAATCGATGGTTTAACATCTTTTTCATGAGTGACGTTATTCCTATTACTAGGTGTGAGGTCTCTCCTCTATGTGTGTGTGTGTGTGTGTGTGTGTTTGTGTCTGCCTTCCTAATAAATAAAAAAAAGATAACGCTAATACGAATATAATAATATCTCGTTTAGAGCCTGGGCGGCATCAGAAGCAGCTGAACTAACTAAGTGGAGTAAATATGAGTCTCTCTCTCATATTTATCTCTGAAGTTGCTAAAGGAACTATTTCCACGACCGGTCGTCGCTGTGGGTGATAAGAGGGCTGATTCTTTTCTCGCTCAAAGGCTATATAACCATTCAAGCATTTGTCCAACCGCCGACGAGGAAGTGATTAGCTATCGACTATTTTCTCGCTTCAGAAACGAACAATAGATATAGATCAATTGTCAATAAAAGAAATACATATATTAATAGTCGATCACTCGCTGTTCACACTGCTGGCGAGAACTCTGTCAATAAAAGAGATACATAATATATTAATAGTTGATCGCTGGCTGTTCACAATGTCGGCGAGATCTCTTTCTCCACTAGTTTGACAAGAGCTATCAAAGATAAAACTCGCTCAGCAATGCTCGCTTGGCGGGCAGAACGAATATTTTACTGTACAGTGCGGAACTAAGTGCACGCATTTATAAGTCGCGGCACGTAAGTCTAGCGCTCGATACGCGAACGATACGCACGAGCCAATCAGCGTGACTTATGCGCAATAACGGTCACCGCTAGACTTTCGTGCCGCTACTTATACTATGAATTTAGAACAACTCGTACAATCGCTTATAGCCCAGCGATAAAACTACACACCACAACACGCTCGCTTCTCGATGCTTGTAAACTTTTATCTAGTTTCTAGCTCTACTCGCTTCTCGTTCATCGTTAGCGGTGGGACAAGTGCCTAGGTGAGGAAACGCAGCCAGCTTGGCACTATACCGCGTGGTGTAGGACTGTATAATATATGCGGAGAAGGTGGAACACCATGGGGTTTTAGTCTGTGCGAGCCCGACATCACCTGTCCTTGGGTGTCCGAGGTGGGTATGCGTAGGCATTTCCCCACGAAAAAGAAAAAAAACTGTATAATAATTTAAGTTTTTAGTTTTAGTTTCTTTTAAAACATTTTTTTTAATTTATACATATAATAAATCTGTAGAAAAGTCGTGTCTGTAATTCTAATATATTCTTGAAAAAACAAGTCCAGGGGACTAATTAAAGGGTTCTGAAGCCAAATCAGTAGTTTTTAGAATTTTTGTCTGTCTGTCTGTCTTTCTGTCTGTCTATCTGTGTATTCCGGATTCACGCAAAAACTACTGGACCGATTTACATCAAATTTTGTATGTAGGTTGTTAGTAACCCGGGGCAACTTATAGGCTACTTTTTATCCGATTACAGAATTTCTAAGAAAGAAGGTTCAGTATTTTCCTTACATGCCTTAGTAAAATAATTTGAAACTACACTGATTTATTATCAAAACCATCTGTCATCAAATGGAAAAAGTAGTATATTTTGCCTTCAGTTACATAGTTATAAATTAAATAATATAAATAACTTACAAAAATTTAAATAATTAGATTTTTAAAATTATTTACAAATTCTAACGTTTACTTTTTTAATATATTTTGTTATTTTATTTTGAAAGTTTAATAATTTCAACAGATAAAAATGACGTATATCAAAAAAATGAAAATTGATAAGGTTTTTTCTTAGAGTATTTATAACAGCTTGCTTATAAACACTCTAAGAGATTTTTATATTGTTCGCTTCTATCGCTGATATTATCTACTAGATAGTATAGTTTTGACTTTCATTATTTCATCGAACAATAGCGCCATCTACTTACTTCTAAATAAACTAAAATGGTTAGTCATGATAAAATTAAATAATAGAATGCTACTGAATATACGATGTAAAGAATTGAAAATTCGTTCTTGGCATCGTTGGATGTGTAATTACTAAGTAGGTAGATGTGGTCACCAATCATGCAAAAGCTTAGTTTCAGTTTTTATGAATTGTATTTAAACAAATACGAGGGCCGTGTAGTTCGCCATGAGATTTCATCATGGCACGGGGAGCAAAACGTGTACGATTCCCTCGAGGATGAATCTGTTGATTGATGTAACATGTATGTAAGCTGCTACTTTTTTACTTTTCATGGGGCAATATATGCAGTTTTTATTTCATTCATATTTTCGGGTATGTTCTTTTTTGTTTTTACTCTACCGTAAATTTTAAGGGTTGCAAAGATGAGTAGAACTCATTATCGTCAGCCTATCAAAAGTCCAAAGTCCACTGAAATTAACATAGGCCTGCCCCATAAATTGTCAAGTAGCTGGATATTTGCTATAGTTGCCACGCTTGGTAGGCGGGTTGGCCACCGCAGCTATTATTATTTTGATCTGTTGTCAGGAAGATATTATGCTGCCCATCTCCTGTTTATTTTCCTATGTCGCCTCTTACGATGGGACGGTATGAGGTGGCAGATTCTTTTCCACCGCCACAACAAGGCGAACATATTTCTACTCCTGTTCATGAGTTTAGTGCTTCCCACGTTCACTGTGAATAAAATTTATAAGGAATAAAACAAATTTTAAGAATTTTTTTTTGTGTTTAATTTAAACTTTTTTAATTTCCTTTGTTTTGGGCACTTTACAGCACCCATGGAAACGGGAGGACTGAGGTGTTTGACCACCTGATGTCGTAGTAAGAATATAACAGAATAGAATAGTTGCAGTAGTAGTAAAGTTGGTAAAAATTACTGCGGTAGTATGCTTGGGTTTGAATTTAATTTTATTAATTATAGGGTCCTTAGCAGATGGTAGCACTCAGCCATCTTCCCTATTAAAATTAGGATGTTTTTGAATTTCAATAGCCTCGCGAATCATCATTGGTAGGAATCGGTGTTCAAATGCAAAGATTTGTTGTCTGTCAGATCCGATATAATGGTTGGGACGATACTAAACATACTATCACTGACATATGACATGACATACTTTAGACTTCCCGGAGCGTCGGTGCTTCACATTAACGATATGTTTCTTTACGCGGGTTTTTATGGAACTTTCATCCAAAGATGCGTAAGAACACCCTCGTAAAAAAAGTTAAAATTAAACGTGATAAAATCCGTGACATTAGTTTTATTCCATGTGTAGTATACATTATTATTGAACTGCATTTATGAAATTTTGAAGTCTACTCGAACGTAAAAAAATATCTACATCTATTTTATGGTACTAATCTATATTAAATAGGACCAATGATATAAATAAAATATTTCAAATAATCATTATACTTACCGTAAATTGATAGAAGATCATGAAATTCATCATTATTTTGTTAAAACTAAATTGACTTTAATTATGAATGAATGTAAAGAGTGAAATGTAAATAATAATAATATATTTTGATTCCAAGACAATTTACCTTTCTTATGGATACATCGGAAGACACGCCCGATATAAAAAATAGTAGGTGTTTCTAGACATACATATCGCTCATCCAATAGAACAATTAGGT
This sequence comes from Parnassius orleans, assembly GCA_029286625.1. Taxonomy (NCBI): domain Eukaryota; kingdom Metazoa; phylum Arthropoda; class Insecta; order Lepidoptera; family Papilionidae; genus Parnassius; species Parnassius orleans. Next base: position 1,797,783 of record JAGSMP010000018.1, read on the forward strand.
AACTACCAAAAAGGTGAAATTTACATTTTGATGTCACAAGTTCCCGTTGCTGAAGTTCTCTTTACGGCGGCTCTACACGTTGGCCAACATACTGGCGAATGTGTTGGCAAAGATATTGGCCAAGAATTTGTGATCGCGTCCACACGTTGGAAGGCCGTTCAGTTTGCTTCGGTTCAGGACAATGTGCGGACGAATTTATTAAAATGGATATTGAGGCGCTAACAGCTGCTGTGGTTTATTTATTCACAGCATACCACTACTACGTGAATGTGTATAAGAAAAGGGTGATCAAAAAGAAATGGAAAAAAGAAATTTTATTTCTTGTGTTCCACAAATAATTTTCGGCTTGGTAGAGCTCTATAAAGCGAAAAGTTTCTTCATTGGTCATTGTTACTGTCATTTTGTAGACACTAGTTACGATGCGTGAATATAAAATTTAAATCAGATGCGTGCGATCACTCTGGGAGCTCGTAGCAAACTAAACGTGCGCCCAACGTATGGACGCGGCGGCCAATACTCTGCCACAACCCTTTTTTCTTTGCGCCCAATGCAAGGCACCCTCCGGAAGCGGGGGAGGGAGGTGGTGAATGCTCATAGCATACCACGCAGCCGGCTGCGTGGTTATGTGGGACTCACTTAGAAGAAGTGCCTACCCACTAAACACCACCTTGGGAACGGCTTTGGCCCGAAGGCCTTATCGCCGAATCGGGGAGAGGGAGGCGTGGGGCACAACCGTCCGGGGACGGAAGCGCGGGTCTCCAGCACGGCCGCAAAGGGCGGCGGTGCTGGAGTGCCGGAGTGGGAAACGCATGAGCGAGGATGTACCCACCGTACGGGGACGGTGAGCACTGACTGCCAGCGCAACCGCGCGGGGGCGGCGGCACTAGCGGGCGGAGGTAGGGAGGGAAGGCACTCACCGTCCAACGGTGAGCGCGGGCGCCGAACACAACCGCACGGGGGCGGCTGGCGGAGACGGGAAGGCTCCCACCGTCGCCCGAACCCACATTAGTGGGCACGGAAACACGGCGACGGCGAGACAGCTAGCACAACCGCGCGGGGGCGATCAATGTCAACATTATTGGTGCCACAATAACGCATTTGACAATTTTATCGTTGTGTCAAAAAACTGCAATGGATTATCTTGTTATATATGACAAGTTCATAATAAAATTGCTATACATAGCGTAATTAATATTCATCATCATCATCATTACAGCCCTTCACAAGTCCACTGCTGAAAGGCCTCCCCGAAGGAATGCCACAAAGCACGGTCTCAAGCCAGCTGCATCCATTGACTTCCTGCATGTCTTACCAGGTCATCACTCCATCGAGTAGGTGGACGCCCTAAGCTTTCTTCCCCGTCGGTTGTGGGTTCTTCGAGCTATATGGCCGGCCCATTGCTACTTCAACTTACTAATTCGTTGGACTATGTCGGTTACTCTGGTTCTACTGCGGATATCCTCGTTTTTAAGTCTATCTCGCAGAGAAACCCCGAGAATAGCCCTTTACATAGCTCGCTGAACGACCTTGGGCGTCCTTATACGACCAGCAGTGAAATACCACGTCTTAGATCAATAAGTCATCACTGGCAACACGCACTGGTTGTACAGTCTCGTTTTCGTGTTTTGAGGTATACCTGACGAGAAGATGTGTCGTAATTTCCCGAACGCCGAGTTGAATCCGTCGATTGACCTCTCGGTCGAAGTTGGACTTACCTAGTCGGACTATTTGTCACAGGTAAACATACTCGTCAACAACTTCGAGCTTAGTGCTCCCAACAACTACCGGCATAGGTGTGACATGGAGGTTACACATGACTTTTGTTTTGTCCATGTTCATCTTAAGACCTATCCGCTAGGAGACACTATTGAGGTCACTGAGCATATTGCTTAGGTCCTCCAGCGATTCTGCCATAAGGACTATATCGTCGGCAAATCGAAACTGAGTGATGTACTCGCCATTGACGTTAATATCGTATCCTTTCCAGTCGAGTAGCTTGAAATGGTCTTCCAATGCAGCGGTGAAGAGTTTCGGGGATATTACGTCATCCTGTCTTACACCTCTCTGCAGTTGGATAGGTTTCGTACTCTGATAGCCATCGTAGCCCTACTGTACAAACACTTCAGCACTTCGATATACCGACAGTCAACTTGGCACCGCTGAAGGGACTGTAGCACCGCCCAAATTTCGACGGAATTAAAGGCTTTCTCATAGTCCACATACGCAAGAAAAAGTGGTCGATTGTACTCTTCGGTTTTCTGTACAATTTGCCGAATGGTATGTATGTGGTCTATGGTGCTAAAGCTTTTTCGGAAATCGGCTTGTTTGGGAGGTTGGCAGTAGTCGAGTCTGCGTGCGGGACGATTCGTAATGTCTCTCGAAAACAGCACGTAGACGCGGCTCAGAATGGAAATCGGTCTGTATTTCTTCAAGAGAGGATTGTCGCCTTTCTTGAAGAATAAGACCATTTCTGCTCCACGCCTCCGGAGTAGTCCCACCATGGAGGACGGAATTAAAGATCTTCTGAAGGACTTCAAGTACCGGTTTTCCACCCGCTTTCAGAAGCTCCGCTGCAATTCCTTCCTCGCCCAGGAACTTGCCGTTTTTAAGGTGCTGGACAGCCATTCTAATCTTGCTCAGACTGACGTCCGAGATATCATCCGAATAGTGTCGGATAAGACTTGCTCTTGGATAGTTACTCACACTTGCATGTGACTCCAACAAGAACATGTACAGCTGCCCATAGAACCTCTCAATCTCACTCAAAATCTCAGGTGTCCCGGAAACGATGCTGCTACATTCGGTCTTCAGCTTCGACAGTTGGCTCTTTCTGGCAGACAGATCTCTGGCAAAGACTTTGAAGACCTGGTTCCGTTCGATCGCTTCTTCAATACGAGCTGTATTGAAGTTGCGTAAGTCCCGCCGCATGCACTTGGAGATCTGTCTATTTAGTTCAAATCTGCTGAAGACTGCAGCTTCATTTCCCGTCTAACAGCCATGAGATTAAGAGTGTGATCGGAGAGTTTTTGTGTTCTTCTGCGACGGGTCTTGTAGAACCTAGCTCCAACCGCACGGACAGTTTCCACAAGCTTGTCATTCATATCGTCCAATTCATTGCAGTCTTCTAGGCACTTAAAATGATTTTGCAACTCGAGCTGAAAGTTTTCGGGGCTTTGGATTAGAGCACGAGGGGGACGGAGCGTTGACTTCATTAGACGACACCTCTCTAACTTAACGTTGCCAGTTTTCACATGAGACATCACTGAACAGTTGTCGTCTGGTCATCGTAATGAAGTCAGTCTCATTTTTTGTCGAACCATCAGGGCTCGACCAGGTTCACTTTCTGTGGGACCGCTTCTTGAATAAAGATTTCATCATAAAGAGTCTCTCTTTCTCCATAAATTCGACCAGCTGCTGGCCTCTTGGGTTCCGTTGCCCTATCCCGAATTTTCCTACTTTCAGCTTACCGTTCTCTCTTGTGCCTAGTTTTGCGTATAGTGGGTTTGGGAAGAATGCATGGCTCTAGAGATATCCTTATATATTTCCTCCACCTCCTCATTGGGATGTGCCGAGGTTGGTGCATAAACCTGTATGATCTTCAGCGAATATCGTTTGGTGATTCTGAGTATAAGGTATGCAACCCTCGTTGATACACCCCCAATCTTTACAAAGTAATTAACGAGAGACTTGTGGACGATAAATCCGACAGCTCCTTGGGACAGATGGTCGCCCTCCCGGTGATAGAACAAGTTGCCGGATTCGAGGATTACCCTCTCTTCGAACCTAATTATTATTATAGTAATAGATGAGTGATTACGTCAATTTAATCATAGTAATTAACTATTTTGTTTCTTTTAAAGATTTACTGTATCGTTTTAATTAAGACCATGACCGGTGTTGTTACATACGTAGGGTTTGTTATTTTTAAAGATTTAATTCTATTATTTGACGCTACTTTTATATGGGCAAATAAAAACTGTATTGAATATCTCGTTGTTTAAATTCATGTTTTTATTCTCATCTCCAAACCGCGCCTATATGTCATAATTGTATTTTTTTTGTTCATAAAATGGCATAAGTGTATGTCAGATTTTTTTAAAATAAATTTTCTTAAGTTGACATATTAAGTTATTATGAATAATTGTTGGTAATAAACTAACATACGATAATATTAAAAGATATAATCAAAATTATTAAAACCACATTTATATATTCAATTCCAAACATTGAAACCCTTCTGAAAAATAGCGAAAACGTAATTAAGTCGTTGTTCTGTTGGATGAGCGATATAATATGCACGTGTTCCTGTAGCTATTATATCCGTGCCAAATACAAATCATCTACGTCTGAAGTCTTTTAGAATTCAAAAAAAATCTTTGACAGACATAGAGACACAGACACCGAGGTGACCCTAAAAGTAATCGAATTTTGCTAAATTTGGTACGGAATAGCATTTAATGATGTTTCTAAATTCAAGTTCACGCGAGCGAAGCCGCGGGTAAAATGCTAGTATTGTATATATTTGAATACGAATGGAAGTAGCTTGAGGGGATTTTTTTCTGCTCCAACCCCCACTTAGAAAGGAGTCCATACAGTATAGGCTATTTTACTGTTTTTATTTGATTACTAGCCCGCCCCGGCTTCGCCTAGGTAGGATCTTTGATATATACGCCACATTAGGTGTTATTTAGAGTTAAGACTGCAAGTTCTTTGGATAAAATATACCTCGATCTGTCCTGGCGTTGCTCTCTATCTATTCGTGAAGTTTCATTACAATACGTTCAGCCATTCCGAAGATTAACCAGAAAAGACAGACAACAATATAAAAATGCCTGCATAATGTCTGCATATACCCCCTCGGCTCAATAGAAGTCAGTCATTTAAATATTACAGACACACTTAGATTTTATTTATATGTACAGATCTCAATGAGACCAATTACTAAATATATTACTTCCACAGGAAGGGAGGGACAGGGGAGCAGCACTCAACGACAACAAAGACCTCGTTCAGCGCGAATGGCACAAGCGGCTCTCGCGGGAACTACACCTCGGCCGCCTCCCGACGCTATGTCACTCCGCAGAGCACTTGCCTCAAAGTTGAAAGCAGAAGTGGTGGATACTCATAATTAAAACGTTCTATTTTATAAACTTCGACTGCTATTTTTTTATTTAATTAATTCACGATATATATGAAGTTAGTTAGTTACTAGATTTTTTCTTTAAATACAGGTTCTAAATTTGATTCTAAATTATATTTTTGTATATATGTTGCGCAATATCTTCGCCAATTGTAAAACCGATTTTAATAATTCTTTTTTATCAAACAGGCAATAGGCACTTAAGGGTGGTCCCATTTTTTTATAGTAGTATGGTGACAAACGAACAAACAATCCACCTGATAGTAAGTGAATGCTGCGGCCCATAGACATCTACATTTCTATCCTCGATAAGAATCAAAATGCAGATGCGTTGTCACCCCTGAGGACTAAGATGGAATGCCCCGTTTTTAGTAAAAAGTTTAATTTATCTTCTATCATTGTTGTGGATTAGCAGATAAATCTTTTTCTTTAATATTATAAATATGTAAAAGCCCGGTCGCCAAACACGAAGAATTTTGTAAAATGGACCCGCCCTTGTCTCTGTCGCTGGCACATAAACATTTTACCGTCCCGATCACCTAAATATATGCAGCAGATATTGTAAACCTTTTGACCATACAGTAACACTCGTTCTTGTGCACGCGTTCTTTGGTTTTGTCTCTGGCATTGTTATTCATTTTAACCGACTTCAAATAGGAGGAGGTACTCAATTCGAGTGTTTTCTTTTCTTTTTTTTATGTGTGTTACCTCATAACTTTTTCTACGTGAACCGATTTTGATGATTTTTTTTATTTGAAAGCTGGTGCTTCTCATGTGGTCCCATATAAATTTGATCAAGGTCTGACCAGTAGTTTTTAGTTATTTGAGTTATAGTAGTATTACATTGAAGTCGGTTGTACAATTTTTTAATTTTACCACTTGTTAAAATAAAGTTGAAACGGAATCTGTAAGACATTCCATACTGGGATACGCTCGTGATTACGCAGTTCTCAATTATAAATATTTTTGAGTTTAAAATTGTTGCTTTTTGTGTGAAAAATGGTTCACAGACAAAAATTGTTCCCAGTAGGCATGGACTACCGACTTTCATTTCGCACGAATATGACACACCTCTCTCGCTTTTTCACATCCATATGTCTACGCATACATGCCCATCGGTTACGGGTACTTAACTTGACCATCTTCAATATACCGCCAATTTGTTCGATTACCTTTCGTCTATTATTTATTCTGTGCTTTCGTCTAAAGCAGGGCTTCCCAAACTTAAGGTAATGGAACACTCACCAAATCCCCTTTATTATATGGAACCCCACATCAAATGATTATAAACAGTGCAGTTGAAATTTTATAATGTTATTCTCGCTAACTACCTACGTACCTACTTAACAGTAATGGGTTCTTCTCATCACATATTGCGCATATCAAAATAATATTTGTACCTAAGTGTGAAATTATTTAACAAAGAAAAATAAATAATTTCGCGGAACCCTGGTGACTTTTCTACGGAACCCTTAGGTTCCGCGGAACCCACTTTACTTTAGGAATCTCTGGTCTAGAGCGTCCCTTACAGACTCTCCCACTTACTCCTGCAGAAGAAATTTCTGCTCGGCGATCGGATTTTGGTAGCAAGTATTTTTTTTCCTCTTTCTACACTCTGAAAGTAATCACATTTCATCATTTAAGCGTAAAACTATAGCGTTATAGCATGGTGCGGGTGACAGCTCACGCCTATGAAGTTTCGTATTTTTTTAGATAAACTGTCATACAGATATTGTTGTACTTCATGGATGGGTACCTCCAACTTACGACAGTGACGTGCCACGCTAAAATATGCCATGCCACAACGAACAACCACAGATTATCAAAAATCATTTTTGGAATAAATCGAATATATAAAAATCACGTAAATATGTATTGGAATTGGAACTAATCGTTCAACAAATTCTGATTTACGGAAACAAAACTCACATATACTGTGAGACGAATATGCAGTAATTCCGATGCATGGACGATAATAATTATTCGTTGGTCAACTCAGGCAAAAAAAAATATTATGAAGCAAATTACGCATTGTGTCAAAAAGACTATCATAACTCATGGCGTCCAAAATGGCTACAAAAAAACCTATTTTTTATTTTTATTTCATTAGATTTATAAACCAAATTCTCGATTATTTTTACCTTCCGTCCTAATATTTGGCCCATTGGACCTGGCAAAACTAATACACATATTGCAAAAGACGCTAGCTGTGAAAAGCTGCCGGTGCAGTCTACGCCGTACTGAAAATTACAGATGCTGGCAGCCATTTTATTTGTTTAAATGTCAATATGAATGTTGCAATCAACATGAAATAGAAGATAATTTTTATTTTCAAATTAATACATAGTATAATCTAGACATTGAAGTGTCTGTTTGTAATATCAAAATAACAGCCTTTAACTAAATACATATGACAGTATATACGGTATTTATAACAAAAAGACAAAAACAATTTTTAAAATGTTTGTCTTACTGTCTGTTTGTTCCACCTTATAGCTGGCACTGACAGATAGCTGATGTTATAAGGAGTAACACAAGCTAATTTTATTTTAGAAAAAAATTAGGATTCCGCGCAAAAAAATTAAAACACATGAAATCCAATCGTAATAAATACTAAGCTGGCGAGGTCCGGGAACAGCTATTAGTAACTATTGTCATAATTTGTATTAAACTTTAACTTAATTTTACATGCATTATAGTTTATAAAGAAATATATGTTTCGGTTTTAATTTTTATTTTGATAGCTAATCAATAATTTTTGCTTTGCTTTGTGTATCGTCAATCGCCTTTTTTTAATCGATTTAACAATGTTCGATCTCTAGACACGCCTAAAGTGTAAGCTGTCACCCGCACCATGCTATAACGCAGACTATAATATTGTGTAGATTAAAAAATTATAAGAAATAATTATAATGAAACATTGAAGCATAAATTATTCTTAATATCTTTCACTGCAGAGCTTTTTCGTCAATGCCTGCTTCAATCATCAATATGTTTCTGAACACAAATATTTTATTTTCTAATCAGTTTGGGGTAAATTGAAAAACAAGCTTTTCGTATTACCTTATATTTATATTGCTTACTTAACTAGTGACATAATAATAATAGCATTATAGTAAGCTTATTTATTTTACACAACTTGCCAATAGGTAAATCTATTTTAAATTTTATTTTGTGTATAAATTAGTTTATGATGGTCATCCACCTAGATAGATAAAAAATAGTCATTGTTACAGTCTACTTCCATCTAGAACTTCGTATTTTAAATGGGGGAAGTTATTTCAAGGAATATAAGATTCATTTAAAATCTAATTGACAGCTATATGCTATTATACACGTGGATATTTGCAGACCTCAAAATAAAGTTATTACATAAAACATTATATATTTACAATTCTCTGACAAATCCATTCCACGTATGTAATAATTTCGCCTCGCATTAACTGTGCATCTTTTTATCGTCATGAACGCCTGTTTCACAAATTAATTTTAAGAGCAATTAAAAAAATAAATAATTTAAATATATTGAATACTAAAAAAAAACAAGGATTGCCATCAAGTGAAAAACCATGCATTTTATTCGTTTTGAGATCGCACACAAAATAAATTTGCGTCCGTTTTATAATTATGTTTTTTATAAACAAACTAATAAATTTACATATAATATGCAACCTTCGCAAACATTTGTTTATATGTAAAACATTTAACGAATCCTAAGCACGATATATTTATAATTCACAACAATAATAACGATTCCCGTTCAAGAATTCGAATGTATGTGTGACCATCATTATAGGAAGAAAGTTTTGGTATTTGGTTTTCATATTATAACAGAGATCAATAATTGTTTTGTCAAATATATATAAAATTGATATGTATTCCTAGAGCAGACACAAAGATAGATAACAAAGAATCATATTGATTAGGTGTGAGACGTGAGTACATAACAGGATATGAACTCTTTTAAAGTTCCCGTTCACAACCATTAAAAAAATATAATCACAGAAACACAAAATTTTTCGTGCAAATTTCAAATTAACTGATCAAATGGGGGCGGGGTAAAATGTATATTTATGGGACGTCATAAGTATGTACATGTCATTTATTGTTATATAAGAGCGAAAAACAAGCAACAGTACAGATGGGAAGTGGTTACTGCAGCCATGGATGCCTGCAACGACAGCTAATCCGTAACACAGCAGCAGGTGTACTGTTATTTGTCAGCAGAATTAGTTAAAAGAGTGTGGTGTACAATCCTGACTGACTTCAATTCAGAAAAGAAATCACCTTACAAAGAAAGTATTAAAGGTTACAATTTGGGATGATAAAAAATTGTTAAGAAATCCTGCTTTGTTGTACCATGCACAGACTGCCATGTTTGCATAAAATAATATAAATATCATGTCCTCCATACCCTTGCTTGCATGCTTAGGTCATAAGTTGCTGAATGTCACCAAAGTACTAAAGTAAACAAATTTTACCAAACACGTAAAATTTAAAGTTGTATTATTTTAAAAGTTTATTTTTATACCTACGTCACCATATTACAGAGCATGCCAATGCATATCATGTTCAGCACACAAGTCAAGCAAAGAAAAAGAAGAAGTATGTATGTAGGTGAGGTGTCTTTGAAGTATTTGTGTATAGTTGTAGGCAGTTTTCAGTTAACATTAATGGATTATTTGTCTTCACTTATATACTCGTAAAGTATTGTAATCGTCAAATAGCTTCTAATGTTTGAGGGTATTCACACAAGCAACAACTGCTGCTATGTCCTTAATTCATATAAAAACAACATTTTCAATAGCTTTTTAATGCACAATTAAGTATTTTTATAAATTGAATATTATTTATTATGAAAAAAAAGATGCATAAAAAATGTGATTGGAGCGTGATTTGGATAAAAGAGGGTTTAGTGTGCTAAGTGAAAGGAAATTTATGTCAAAAATGGAAAATAATATCGGATTTTATTATATGCAAAATAAGTCGAATTACAATATAATGAATATAGTATTGATAAATGACGTAATGGCCATATTCCATTTATAACATACTGCATATACAACCTATAATAGTATATATGTACTGTACTCAGATCAACACCCTACTTCTATGTATTAAATTTTGATTTTAATATTATCGAATTTTAATGCAAAAGTTTTAACTAAAAGCGAAATATGTAAAATGGAAAGATAAATAACTATTCTTACGAAACATCATTCACTTCCACATTAATCTATTTCTTCTTTTCTCGAATAGCTTTAAACACCTTTATTCCATCCGTGGTGGTTCACATACATGAAGAGTTGGTAAATCAATATTAAAACAATACGATAATAATTTACGCTGGTAATTTTTTGAAAAAGAACCTAGAAACATTTAAGTCACAGAAGATGGTCATAGTTTTAGGATTGAAAATTGGTGTGTATAACAATATACTATCGAAATTAAAAATAGTAAATATAACACAAAAGTTGAACTCGATCGTTTCTATCACGGAATATAAAAAACAAGAGGAAGCCCAAAGTGGGCGGGGCAAGCGTGTCACAATTAGAGACAGTAGAGCGTAATTGACTGTCAGTCGCAGGCTCAAATTGTCGCGAGCTAACGGGTCGCTGTTTAAGTGATATGTGCGAAAATATGCCTTTTTGTGCAATATTGGAGTGTAAAAACAAAAATAATTCGAATAGGGGTGTTTCGTACCAAAGGCACGTGAATTTTTTTTCTTTTTTACATAGAAACGTGACTAAACATTGACAAAATATCAGATTGACTATATTACAAGTAATATTCAACCTTGTTTCGTTATTCTAAGGTTCATCTGTTAATACATTTTGAATAAAAATTGCTGCGATAGTGTTGTGACTCGCGGATATTAAAGTTTTCGACAAAATTTTATCGCAGTCCTGTTTATTCACTAACATATTAATTAAAATGTGCAAATACTGGATGTCTATGAAAATATACGAAATTATAGGGTGATACTCTATGAATGAACATTTTTGTTAGGGTTGTTAAACCCGAGAAGTAAGTAATTTAGTATTACTCATGACTTTTGGAAAGAAGTTGAAATAAAAATGATCTTAATATCAGACATTAGTATCCGAATTCATTATCGTCTAAAATTAAATATTAAAGTGTGAAAACGACAATTTTCAAATAAATATGTGTTATTTTAATGACAATAAACAATTCCTAAATTATTGTTTTTTATTATTCTCCTTGTTTCCATTTCAAAAATGATAATTTAGCTCACTGTTAATAAATTTCCATTAATACAACTAATTATAAATGCCGGCTATATGAATTACGTTCCATCACGTATATCCCATACGTAGTACATCAAGGCAATTTCCAATAAATTTTGCTATTTAACTCATTTTGTCATATATTTTCTTATACTTTAATATTTATGAATATCGATAAGTCAGATCACGTACAGTTTAGGTAGGGCAAAGTCAACGTTATGTTAATGCACTTTGTGCCTATAATAGCGTGAATTTATTATTGCGACATCTAGCGTCACGAAGCAAATTTTTTTCGTCAATCTTAGAAGCTTTTAGTATTGACAATGATATCTATTAGTAAGAATTTATGGTGTGTTTTCAAATAATCGCGGTTTTACTGCGATATCTGACGTTAAGAAGCTAAATTCGGTTATTAATTCTAGAAACATCATTTATAAATAGGAATATAATCTCTATTTTTAAGAACTTATGGTTTGTACTCAAGTGAATGGTGAGTAACATAAATCCTTTCTCTTCTATTTTTTATTAGCCAATCACGCGAAAATTATTGAAATGGTGCACAATTGTCATTACACATTTCTTTCGTGCGAATGTGTTAGTTTGGCCACAGTGGTTCTGGTACAAATTACGCGTTTTGCTACTTCCTCTTGTTTTTTATATTCCGCGGTTTCTATATTGATTTATACTCAACTGAGTAAAGAATTCAATTGAAAATCTTTGAATTGGGTAGAAAATGTTAGTAACAAGTACTTTACTTCCGTTTATTCACTGTAAATGCATTACACTAAACCTTAATGATGACATCATGACACCTACTACGTAAGTATACTTTGGACGTCTATGGTTTGTATCAACCACGGCTGACGAATACATATGCAAACAAACCGGCTGCCATTTGATCATACCCACATTAAATATAGTTTATAAAATCTAATATTATTTACAAATTACGAATGTTAAACCCTAGATTTAAAGGTTAAAAAAATGGATTTTAATCAGATATCTTTATCACATACACATTACTTCCGCGGAGTAAAATTAAGTCAAGGCGTAAGCTGAAAATAGAGATAGTTTTGCGTTTTGCAAATAAGAAGAAAGAAAAAAGAACATAGCTAATTCTTATTTTTTTTTTTTTCACACTTAATCCAATCGAATAAAACATATTAACATGCCCTTAATGAAACATGATGTCGCACTAAATATGGCATCAAGATATGGATCCCTTTATAAAAGCAATAACCCTAAAACAATAAACAACACCTAGTAAAGCATTTCATAACTGATTTTGCAGTTTTTTTTAATACATTAAGTAAAAGACAAAATAAATTTTATAGGGATCCACATCTAAATGCATTAAAGCATTTTATTACAATGGTTTATTAAGCAATTAATGATTCAAACCATTGGTAATTTGAGCTTCTCAGAGACATAAAAAAAATCACAAAAAATACTGATCGTGAAAATTTTAGTTTAATATGTTTGAAACACATTATAAAGCATACTTTTTGGAATAAAACAATTCAATCTTAGCCGAAAAGATAAATGGTTTTCGGCAAAGATGGCAAATATATTTTATTCGATAGTTTTATACAATATGTAAATCGATGAATGTCAAGGCCTCCGCTCCGCTACATTGCGGTATAAACCATCATGTATATACCAGATGTAATAATCAGACTGATGACGTGGAGCAGCGTCAAAGGTACGAGACTATTGGGTAAAGCGATCGCCAATCCACTTGCCATGCAGTAATGGCATAACCCTGCAGTGAACTCTTACCAAATTAAGTAAGGTTTGACTTTCACATTCAAACACCAAATCGATGCCCAAATACTCAAACGCTGCTCAATTTTAAATGCCGAAGTCTCGTGCTGTCTCTATCACTTTAAGTCAAAGTGACTGTGAACACCAACAGATGTCCTTAATCTTAAAATTGAATAGTGTTTTGAGTATTTGGCCATGAGTGTTTTAGAGTAATTTTAAGTTTAATTCAAAGATCAACAAAATACAATATCTTTGCTTGTTAATGATCACTGTAACATATTTACATTATTTTAAAATTTCAATCTAGTTAATTTTCTATATAAAAAAACTTGTACATATAAAATTAAAAAAAATTATTGTCCTCTCAGAAGCTCAATGTGAGAGGGGAATGCAAATTGTTGTTCAAATATATGACACAAATGACCTGAAAATACAACTATCACATTCATGCTATTTATAATAAATCAAAAATATATATGCAATTTAACATCATGCAGAGAAAACTTATAATTTACCATCAGACGGAAACTAAGAATAAATCTATTTGTGATCAATTAATAGATATCTCAAAATACAATAACACACTACTCAGTAGCAATTCCACACACAGCACATCGTAGGATTAGACTTTAAAAAAAATTGGTCATGTTGTGTCTATTAACAAACTATTTTATTTTCAATATAAATACGTATATATTTTTTACACTTCCTTTTTGCAATCGTTGTGTTGCCACATTCCTCATATTACTTGTTACACTTTTAAAATCCCCCACTTGTAAATTCTTTGTACTTTTTGTGATTATATTCCATCAGAAAAGTAACATAACCATTAAAATTATTTCACATTTTACACTTTCATAACTGATATTTGTTCTGCATTCCAATACCGTCTTGTCGTGTAATTACACAGATTACACTATTTGTATGAACAGGTTCATACGCTAACTAACCACAAAAGCTGAGACACTTGAGTGATTTCTTATTTACATAAAAAACGGATACAACACGGCTAGAAGTACATCACTGCCTAGCAGCTTTGACTAATCCATGGTCATGCAAATATGTAAGCTACGCCAACTAAAAATAAACTGGCGCAGAGAACATAGTTGCATAATCCTCAAACAGACGACAACTGAAATAGGAAACAAAGAAAGGAATCGAAGATGCAACCGTGAGCCGGATCACGCAACAGTATTTTAGCAAACGCTTTATAACGTCTACGTAGCGCACTAAGTGGATTCCTTACGGCATTTTATTCGATCACTGGGCGGCGTGCACAGTGCAGCGAGACGGGCGGAGACTTTATATTCCTTGAAACCTGGGCTTGTAGAAACGTCGACACTACGCTAAGCGGGGCCGCTTCGCGTCGCGTTCTTCGCTTGTGTCCGACCCACTTCCGCCACTACTACCGCCCCCACTCCCACCGCCGCCGCCCTCTTCCTCCTCGTCAGAATCGCCGTCGTAGTCTACGAGACCCTGTTTAATCATAAATTGTGTTTTTATAAATATATCAAATGTACATTTTAACTACAATACACAAATCAAACAAACATAATTTATTATTTTTGTTTGATTTATATTATGTATATAATATAAAGAATAATAAACACACTCATACAATATTATCTTGTTATCAACACTTCAACTAAGGCCATTTCTTGACTAGTATGTTAGTGTCATCTAATACAAAATGTATGCAGTAAGCAAGTGATCATATACACATAAACTAAAATCATCTGCTCTTCTATACAGTACAGTACAGGTACTATCCAAAGGTATTTCATTTGTAAAAAAAATATGATTTGTTGTAAAATGTTACTGAATATTTTCGATTGAATAATTATAACAAGCATTGTAGTATTTAAATTAGATTTAAAAAAAATAGAGCTATCTACACTACACAACAAAACCCTGTAATATTCAAGCTAATAATGTAAAAATCTACACAGCAGAACCATCATACCTTAGGCATATTCCAAAATTAGCTTGGCAAAGTTCTTAAAGCTCAAAGCTGTTACAGACATGCAATTAACTAAATTTCAGCAATAACAATCTATACAATTTTGCATAAGACATTACTTCTCAACTCACAACTTAGCATAAATAAGGCTTACAGACATTTATACAGGGTCATTTTGCAATATTACGTTACGTTATACGCCCAAATTTGCAGAGAATGTTCAGAATAATTAATATAGGCGAATGGTGAAAAAAAATTAGTTAAAAAAATCTCAAACATTCTGTCCTTTTTATTGTTTAAATTCAGAATGCGTGATAATGCATTATTTTAACTGATTGTCAATCATAAATATCTAATGCCTACTATTTTACTACGCATGCACACATTCGTAAGGGTCGCTTGGTCGACAAAAACGTTGTGAATTGAATCGCACACAGAGGAGCAAGCGTACGAATAGTTGTTGCCCATAAATCACATTCAATTTGGGATAATTTCAAATAAAAATAGAAGCCTTATTTACTCGTATTTTCAAAAACTGCAATAGCGGTATATCATTAATTATATGGGTATTTGAATAAAATATAAAATTTGGATACTCTTTGAAAAATAACCCTGTATATTAAAGGAATGAATGAACGCAGTTAACCACAAAGCATTATCATTAGTGTTTGAAAAAAGCTTTTTCTATTTTTACAATAAAAAAAGAATTTCTAATTATTTGTTTTATAGACAGACCAAAATCTCATTGAGGGCAGTAAATACAATATAAGAGAAGTAATCAATTACCACAAAACTTTTCCAATAACAATTTGTGATAAACTTAATGCTTAATAGGCAATTCAACATTCCTCAACAACATTAATTAATTTTAAATTAAAAAGGGTATATTCGGGATTGGGCAGAAAATAATATAAAATCTATAAAAAAATGACACTAATAACACAGTAATAGCATATTTCATAACAACTGGAATTATGACTCTTATAGCTTCAACTTTCTTTGGAGTTTAAATCAAAATAAACTACATATTTGTATCAAACTTTTAATATATTTTTATTGAATACTAAATTTATATGTTTAATAATTTGGTGTAACTGTAAGTGATTGTGTAACTGACTTGACCAATTGAAGTCATATTCACACATTATATTTGTTTTGTCCAGGTAGGTAGAAATGTAGTCAAGTTATTAACAAATTCTGGATTAATGTACCAAAATGACTGATAATCTCCCATAAAAGAAAATCACAATAGCAGGATCCAATAAGTGGTCGAGTTATTAACGAAATATATTTACACTAAAATGTCCAAGGTTTCGGAATCAAACTCATCGCGCCACATAAAGGAAAGGGCAGGATAACGTCTGTCGAGACAGAGTATATTGTGTAATATAATTTAGCATGCCTACATTTCATCCTTAGTATTTTAAGAGATTAATACAACTTTAATTTTTTTTTAAAGGTAATGAACTTACTTAAAAATATTTTCTAGAAATTTATAGTACTAAGAGAGATTTAATGTTTTTTCCTTTCGGACCATCAAGTTGAATTAGCATAGAGTTGAAATCTCAAAGTTTAATTTACCACAATGTGGTTTTTCTCGATTCGCAAAATGTTGAATTCTTATAAAGTTGAAATCTTAAAGGTTGGATATCGCTATAGTATGTTGTTGACTATAAATAGCTTCAATGCGGGCTTTATCTACACACGCAAAACCTCTTTAGATACTAAAACCTCTCTAGATAACTAGTTTATGTTAAATGCTTGTCATAAACTTGACAATGTCATTTGTAAATAATCAGTTTATTCATGAAATTGTTTATGATAGGATACTCCAAATTTCTTTATTTGTAAATTTCTAAATGGCTCCCTATAAAACAGTGTCCTTTACAACAAATAAAAGAAACAGAAACTTTCGTAATAAGAGGTAAATACACATTAACCAAAGATGGTAAAACAAATCAGAACGGCACCTCCGGATGGAAGTGCACAAATCGGGACGTTGTTCTGCAACTGTTACTTTAACCAAAGATGAATGTGACGTAAAACGTGAAACGAAACATACCTGCACACGGATACTAATAAAATTAAAGTAACACGGCTTATAAACGACATTAAGAGAGAAGTGTATTAATTTATGTTCTATCGAGCAGATATATGAAGAAATGGTGCAACATTTCACCGAAACCAATCATTTATTTCCTGTAACCGAAATACCATCATTTATTTCAGTAAGAAGTACTTTATATAGAACCCGGAAAAATTCTTGGGCACAAATTCGCTAGTTTTCAATAGAGTTGAAGATGATAGTTCGAAGAGACTGCCTAAAAATATCACGGTTTATGAAGATGGAGGTCAAGAAAATTATCGTACTTTGTTCTCAGACTGCCATAACAGCAATGAAATCGTCAGAACTGTGTAGTTACAGTGGTGATGGTACATTCAAAGTTTCTCCACGCCTTTTATCAACTTTACATAATCCATCTAGACGTATTTTCAGACGAAACCACAGTTAATGTATTTCCTGTTATATATGCATTTCTTCCAAATAAAACAGAAAACCTATACAAGATTATTCAATTTGATAAAAGAGAAGCTGCCTGTGGTAATAAAAACATTTAAATGTGATTACGAAACGGCTCAAATTAATGCTGTCAAAGCAATATTTCCAGATGTTCATTTATCCGGTGTTTCCAGCACTTTAATCAAGCTGTCTGAAAGCAAAGAATGCAAATTGCAAGAGTGACAAGACCTACAAGTAGCGACAGAAAAGCAAGAAGTATCGTTAGAATGTGCTCCTATTTTGTTTTAATTCCTCCACTTTCATGAAACAAGCCTGGAAAAGTATTCAACAGGCTGCACCATCTACGCTAAAAAATGTGTCTTTAAAATACTTCCAAGCCCAATGGTATGACAAAGATCATAATATGATAAGTTGTGCAGGAGACACACATAGGACCACAAATAATTGCGTGAGGGGTACCATCATGAATTAATGCGAGATTACCACGAAACCCTAATTGTACCTCGTATTCCGTATACTTTAAAAGAAATGAAGCATTACGATATAAAGATCGAAAGGTATTTGTTATTTGCACCATTCAAAAAATAGGCGGACGAAAGATATTTTGTTTGACATTAAGTATGCATCTTTATTAAAACAACTGAAAAGAAGAGTATTTCACCAAAATGTTTCTAATGAAAATCCATTTAACCAGATTAAAACTTGGTTTCTAACTTATTTTTTTAATTATACCTTATTTTAAGTGGAAGAAAGTTGATTTTGTATTTTAGTTAAGTTTAGTTCAATAAAACAGCGTACCTTATTTTAAGTGGAAGAAAGTTGATTTTGTATTTTAGTTAAGTTTAGTTCAATAAAACAGCGTACCTTATTTTAAGTGGAAGAAAGTTGATTTTGTATTTTAGTTAAGTTTAGTTCAATAAAACAGCGTACGCCAACTACTAATTTGTTTATCTGTCAAAATTGCCCTTACCTTATAATGTTATTCGATTCATATAGGTATTCCATAGGTGGGATGTAGGTAATCTAAAAAACAGTTCAATAATTTAAAGGATTCAACTTTATGGGATTCAACATTATACAAATTCAACTTTTTGGGAAATCATAATTCAACATGTTGGGAAGTCAACTTTGTAGGATTCAATATTACACAAGTTCAACTTTTTGAGATTTCAACTCTGTCATGATTCAACCAGTGGTCGAAGGGTTTTTGTACAATAACTGATAGTATTATATTATGTGTGATAAATACAATTGCTATGGTTTTGTGGGAACAACTTTGTGTCGAAAAAACATATTATGGTAAATGGTAATTGGAGAGGCTATTTGTACTGAATCCTACATTATTATTTAAAACTGATTAGACCTAAAATTTCTTCTATTAGAGAGATACTTTGTTAAGAAGATGACAACACACTAAGACAATTTGGAATGGTATATTTTTATGAGATACCGTCTGCTTTACCTACACTGCTTACTTACACAATGCTTTGCCTACACTTAACTATTTAGATTGAATAAATAAATATGAATATGTGTAATATCAACAACAAAGGGGTCTTCGCCCGATATCTGCAATACTGAAGGAGTTGCAGGTGCGTTTGAGGCCTTTGAGGAAGGTATGCTCTTTTCTTATGGATGCCATACACGATCCAGTCTACCGTTAAGTTTGCAGCGCGCTTGAAGCGACGTCCGGTAAACTAGACGGTGTATGGCTATCAGTGTGCATGACAAGTCTACTTGAAGCAAAAATTGAATTTCGATTCTGCTGACTTGATCAAGCTTGCAGCGTCATGCAAACTTGAACGTGTGTATGAGCGGTCAAGTATGCATGACGGTAGTCGGAGCAAATAAGCGAGAGACGCCATGGTTTCAACTGGTGCGGCATCATGCAAACTTGACGGCGAGCTTGAACGTGAGTGGTCTATATGGATGCACTGCAAACTTGACGCCGCTTCAAGCGCGCTGCAAACTTGACGGTAAACTGGATCGTGTATGGCATCCATTAAAGGTTTTCATGTCGTATTGGTCCTGATAAACTGCTGACGACATTAAATTTCACCATGGTGATGTGCGTGCCACATTTTTTTTTTAGTGAAATGCACAGATGCGGAATGCCAGCCATAGAGATAACACTATAGTGCTTTGTTAAAATCAATAGGCCAAAGCCACGCTGGTGCGACTGCGGAAAGCGGAGGTGACTTGCAGGACCGAAGACAGAAATATGCTGCCACTAACGCCATAAGTATGCCACGATGAAACGTGTAAAATGTGGTTTACCGTTATTATTTCCATATCTATTAACCAAAAATGAGTCTATCCAAATTGGCACTTTCGTGTTTAGAAGCGAGTAGTTTTTTTTGCATATGACAAATTATCTGGCTTCATCAGTAATCATCAATAAAAAAAAACTGCAATTAGCAATCTGCTTGCCAAGCGTGGCAACTATGGTAAATAATATGAGGCAATCATGGGGGCAGCCTATTTTCAGCAGAGGACTTCAATAGGCAACGGTATCGGTAGATTGTGCATACATTATGATACTAGCTAGATACGATATTCTGATTGGATGGATACCAGTAGAATACATGTTCCCTACTTCGTTCGTACGTTATGCTGCTTAAAATAAACAAAATTTGACCATTTCTTAAGAAATACTGCTAAATAAAGATCATCTTTAGATAGATAGGTAGATAGATAACACTTTATTGTACGCCAAAAAAAACATAAATATTAACAAAAAATGAGAGAAAGAAATATGGTACAATGGGCGGTCTTATCGCTAAGAGCGATCTCTTCAGGGGCGTAGCTACCCCCCGTAGTAAGTCCTTAGAATTTTTGCTTACACACGTAGGGGCCCCGAGCGTGTGTAAGCAAAAATTCTAAGGACTTCTATGGGACAGGAAAGGCTATCAGACTTGTCACTATTACTATAGAGGCAGAAAATTTTGAAAAACTGAAATCGTCGTCGCCTATGAATGATTTAATAAATAAGTTCGCCGAATAAAAGACAAGAAAAGTGTATATTTGATTTGAATTGTTTGGCAAGCTTAGTTTCTAGGAGTATTAATTGCAAGTAATAACTTAAAATCATTCAATGCGAGCGTTTTTGTTCCTTTTGTGAAAAAAAATTTACCCTTCTTTTGGGCCCCTTAACAAATTTTGATACAGGGCTCGTCTAAGGCACGCTACGCCACTGGATCTCTTCCAGACAAGCTTTGGATGGACAGGATGGCAAGAAAACAATAAAAACATGTGTGTGGTTTGGCTATAAAAATAACATTATTTTTATTATAAACCATAAAATAGAAATAAATATGCATAATATAGGATGGTATATATGTACATAGATAAGATAAATACATACATACTTATTAATATATATGTACGAGGGGAGGTCAAAAAGTTCGCAGAATGACAGTGAAATGAAACATTAAACTATTTTTTCTTTTCAATGTATTCTCCCTTAACCCTAATACATTTATTAGATTTGTCAAATAACTTATTAACACCGTCTAAAAAAAATATTTGTCTTGGGCGTCAAAATAGGCCGAAATTGTCGACTTCACTGCATCATTTTAATTTTAATTGATCTAGTAAAGAAACGTAACATTCTCCCGTTATAGAAACACCACATTCCTTATAATCAATCAAAAGGATACCTTCTGTATCCCAAAATCTCGTCGCCTTGATCTTTCCGGCCGATTGAGACACCTTAACTTTTTAGGAGGGGGTGTGCCTCTTTTATGCCACTACATCGATTCTTGCTTTGACTCAGGTTCATAATGGTGAAGCCAAGTTTCATCGCCAGTTACAATTCGGGCCATAACTTCCTCCCTTTGCTCTCCACATCGGTCACTCGCGACAACTTTCGAGGCGCTCGTGTTTTTGATGCGCAGTAAGCATTCTCGGAACCCATCTTGCACAGACTTTAGTCATGCCAAGGTAGGATGTTTAAAATGGTTGTTTCTGATACTCCAACTAATGCTGCAAGCTGTTTTTTCTTTAGCCGGGCATCTTCCGATACAATTTTTTCAACTTTTTCGATTATTTCTGGCGTGGTAGCCTCAACCCGATTAGGCTGAAACTTGGTATATATAGTAACAATGAGTCACTCAACAAGCGCCTACTTGGATGAGTAAACTCACCCTCGTCAACCCCGCCATTCCGCGAACTTTTTGACCTTCCCTCGTATATATATATATACTATTAAATAGAAGATAAATGTGCCATACGTAACTGGATAAAGGTAGAATAATTAAATACAAATCAATTTGATAGAATCAAAGTTGAAAATAGTAATCATGTACATGTTCCTTAAAATACAGTAGGGATTGAGCGCGTCTTGCTGATAACGGCAAGTCATTCCATAATCTGACGGCTTGTATTGTGAATGATCTGTCCAAAAATTTGGTAGTGTGAGCTGGCATTTTTAATATCAAATTTTCTGATTATCTCAAATGTGAGTCTTGAAGGAATTCAAACCGAGTTTTTAGGTAAGAAGGATAGAAAGGGTTAAAAAGAATATTATAAAGAAGCAAGAGAATATGAGCATTCCGGCGAAGGCGAATTGGCAACCACTTGATCTTTAATAATATGTCGAGTGATTCTTATAACGAAGAAGCATTTTGTTTTCCTCTTTTAGAAACAGAAGAGACATTAGCAAAAAAAAAGTACTGGATTCATCCATTCATTGATAGAAACATAAATTTGTAGAGCTTTTGTTGCTGCATGAGAGACATCCTTGTTCTCCAAAATAATGGAGTCTATTATAAACTGCCAGCTCATGAGGTACCTTGAGGATCACCAGCTGATTAGTGACCGCCAATACGGTTTTCGTCGTGGTCAATCAGCTGGTGACCTTCTGGTCTACCTGACTCATAGATGGGCGGAGGCAGAGTCCAAGGGTCAAGCATTGGCCGTTAGTTTGGACATTGCGAAGGCTTTCGATCGGGTTTGGCACAAAGCACTTCTTTCGAAGCTCCCTTCCTATGGGCTTTTCCCGAGAAATTGTGCAATTGATCACCATTTCCTTGCTGATCGGAGCATCAAGGTCGTAGTAGACGGTGCATGCTCTGATTACAAGCCTATCAACGCTGGTGTTCCACAAGGCTGCGTGCTATCGCCAACGCTGTTTCTCCTGCATATCAATGATATGTTGCAAACTGATAACATTCATTGCTATGCAGACGACAGCACTGGTGATGCCTTATATACCGGCCGTGCAAATATTTCTCGGGAAAACGTCGTTGAGTACCGCACAAACTTGTGTTCGAAGTCGAGTCTTTGCTGAACAAAGTCTCGGATTGGGGCGACTAAATCTAGTCCAGTTCAATCCCCAGAAGACACAAGTTTGCGCGTTTACCGCTAAAGAACCCTTTGTCGTATCTCCTCGGTTTCAAGGCACTTTGTTGCTTCAGCCAGTATTGGAATCCTCGGTGTCGACATATCGAGTGATGCAGTTTCGTGGTATTTGGAAGAGGAGGCCAAATTGGCCTCTAAACTTAGCGTGCTCAGCAGAGCGGGACAGTATTTCATGCCGGTACACCGCTTGCAACTTTACAAGGTGCAGGTTCGGCCCCACATGGAATACTGTTCCCATCTCTGGGCAGGGGCCCCAGTGCCAGCTCCTTCCACTTGACCGCATCCAGCGCAGAGCGGTTCGAATCGTCGACGACCGAGTTCTTTCCGATCGGTTGTTCATGGGCGGCGGTAGTCACTTACCATCAGGTGAGCCGCATGCTCGTTTGCCCCCTCTCCTATGAAAAAAAAAAAGAGAACTACTAGATGACAGACTTTTTTTATCATTTTAATGAATATCGAAAGAATCTATCATATGGGTATCTTCTTAAATTGATTCTTCGCCGCCATTTTGAAAATTCATTGATGTCGCAATGCACCGGCGACCGACATGGCGGGTATCGTGAGATTAATTGCGAACGCGTAAGATACCAGCGGGGTGAAAAATGAAAGGGAATGCCATATCTGAATGTCAAATCACATGATGGTGACTTTGTTGACTTCATTAATTTTTATAGTGTAGTATATTTATATGTCAACGATCGTAGAATGTCATCTTGATTAACGTTGCAGTGTGCGAGTCACTGTTCAAATGTATGTGCTATGAATGATACTAAAATCGTATTTTTAATTAAACGAAGCTGCCTGACAGATGCTAATGTCACTTTGTGAAATAATATTGCCAGGTTCATTGTAATAGTGATGCGTTCAGTCAGTCAGTTAGATGTCTGTCAGTCAGTTATACGATGACTTGAAGATTATGACTAAGATTAAATTAACCAACCTTGATTGACATTGTGAAACTTGTTGACGAATATTATATCATTGAAATAAACATAAAAAATATTGATAGTAAGAATAATAATTTAATACTATTGTGACTCGAGGGGGCGCTCTGACTTTCGGAACGCACCCTGCGCCCGCCGTGTCTGTCGCCATTTCGTGTCATTTGTCTTGTCATTCATTCGGCTTCTAACCTCTAGTCTGATCGCTCGAATATTTTCTCTGCGCGCTGTTCTCCTGTTGCTTTTCTTTAGTTTCTTGTTAAGTTTTTGTTACGTTGTGTATGTGTTGTTTGTTATTGTTGAGTTATTGTGTTTTTATATACGAAACAATACAAACGATATGGAACCTCAACCAAGCACGTCGATCAAAAGCTCTTTTTCGCCAAAAAGAAGAGACCACGGGCTTCTCTTAGCGTTACCGAAAAGCTTATGGTACACAACGTCTACAAATACGTATTTGAGCAAGACAACGACAAACAAATACAAGACAGCTGAAATTTTGGGAATCGGTATGACCACAGTGTTCAGTGTATTAAAAGAATACAAACGAAATGAGCAATTCAAGTCTCCTGAAAACTTGGACCGAAACATAATTTCAAGAATAAATTAGACGATTTCACCTTAGCGGCTATAAGGCGAAAAGTACACCAATTTTTTATGCAAATGAGGCACCCACCATTGCAAAGGTAACTTTAGTGTTATGTTTTACATCTTTGCGCGCGGCGCTATGTGTGCGTAAAGCTTGTTATAGATATAGTTGTGCGTGACGACGGCTGTCGCGTCACTATCACACAAATCAAACCTGCATATTTACACGCTCACGCACACATAGCGGTTTTTGAGGTTCTATTTGACTTTTTTCTATTGCGTAGACTTTCTTACCCATAATCTGTTTAAATTACAGATTTTTATGATGAACCAGATTTACCGAACTTCTCTTGGAAAACCTTGAATAAAATTTTCAAACACTTAATTTCAAATACGCCACAAAATCAAGAAAAGCGTGCTAATAGAAAGACGCGATATTGTTTTGTGGCGCCAGCGATACAATGTAGGGGTATTGCATGCCACCGTGAATTTAATGAGTAATTGGTATTTTCATATTCTCGAAGGTCATACACCGAAGAAGCAATGGATTGACCAGACTGTACAATCGTCCGGCAGGCATTCTTAGAAGGGTTGACCACCGGCTTGAAAGGGCCAACGAAAATTTTGAGGGTTGCCTTCCTAAGGAAAAGGCAAATGGCTAATTATAAGCCATATAGGCGGGAAGAAGGATTTGTAGAAGATAGCTTACTTGTGTTTGAGGCTAAAAAGGAAAAGAAGATTACCTCAAGAGATGAACGCTGAGTGTTTTGAGGAGTGGTTGGTGGGTGATGGATAATGCCCCTATCACTCCAGAAAGTTAGAATCGCTGCCTACAATGTCTTGGAATATACCAAGAATACAAGAGTGGATGGCGAGCAAAAATATCCTATTCAAGCACAAATGGTAAAAGCTACTCTTATAGACATTGTACGGCAGCACAAACATGAACACTGCACAAGTATGCCGTGGACGAGATGGCAGCGGAGCGTGAGTCACTGTTTTACGCTTGCCCCTTACCATTGTGAGCTCCCATTGAGCTGATTTAAGCAGGCCATAGGGTATGTTGCAAGAAACAACAAGACCTTCAAAATGAAAGATGTAAAAAACTTTTCAAGAAGGACTAAATGAAGTGACTGCCGAAAATGGAGTAGCTGCGTGGCTCACATAATAAAAGAAACATACAAAATGTTTAATCTCGACCACATAATCGATAGTGTCTCAGACAAGTTTATAATAAATGTTACTGACAGTGACAGTGATGATATTATATCTGATGACGATGAATAAAAAAATGTAATACTTAAGCATAGTTTTTTTTTTTATGAAATCCTTATGACGGACATACACTATGGATAATTTTCGCCTGATGAACTGACAACATGGATGTACCTTAAATAAATCTTGACGTAATTTTTAAAACCTTCAGTTAAAAAAAAAATATTTTTTTTACCATTTAGTCGTTTTCTTTATCAGTCAGTCATTTAGTCACAACACTATTTTTGATTCATCAAAACCTGACAACCTTGTAAACGTCAGGCAGCTTCGTTTAATTAAAAATACGAGTTTAGTGACATGTATGAAGGGGCTCACACTTACCAATGGCGTCGAGCGCATGGTGCGCGTGCGCGTGCGCGTGTGGCTGCGCGGAGTCGAGCGGCGCTTCGTCTTCGAGCTCGTCCTCGTCGTTGAACCACATCTCCTCCTCGTCGTCCGGCGTGCGCGCCTCACGTCTGTACCGCGTGCGCAGCAACGACGGTACCACCGCCTCCGCCACTCCCACGCTGCCGCTCACTGGAATTAGTAAGAATAAGAGGAAATAGATTTGATTGAAATTAATGAATAAATGCAAGGGTGAATAGACTTTTGTTACGCTAAATCTTCTAAATCAGGCCTGACTTTAGATAGATAATGTGGACAATATTTCTTAATTTATTTTAATTTAATTTTAAATGAATAGTCTAAAACTGCTATATATACCATTACATTATAATAAATAAGTATTCTTGCCACTACAAACATTATACTTCGTAAACTGCATATTAATAAAAAAAACTCACCTCTGTCTCTTTCCTTCAATTTGTCCTGATGTTGGTCATAACGCGTCTTTAAAGCTTTAAAAGTTTGTACATATTCAACATCTTCTAAGATTTTTCCATAGTTTTCCACAACATGTGAACAAAGTGACTTTATGTCCTCCAACTTAATGAATTCAAATAATTCTAAAATAGCTGAATCTAATAAGTTGTACCTGGAAACCATAAGTAGGTATTTTAAAAAGTTGCAAACTGCGCAAATTAAGGTTAGTTCATTCTTAAAATTGTTTAATACTCAGGATGTTCACATCCATCTGTTTTCCCGGTTACACCCCCAAAAAAATACGTATTCATATTTTTTTTGTGTTTTATAGCTAATACAAGTAATTACACAAAAAAAACTTCTGCTCATTTGTAACAATCTAAAATATAAGATGAAAAATATCAAAATAGTTACTTGAATTACAACTTTTTAATGAATAATCAACAATGATCACTCTTTTGTAAATATTATTATTCACTATGCCATTTAACTATAGTGTTCAACAACAAAAATAGAAAAAATGCTTTTTACTAAGAAGTGCTGTTTACCATGAAGATTTGACTAAAATTGGCCTGTACAAAGTAAAAAACGGGAGACTTTGTGAGAAGAAACGCCAAGAAACTCTTAATGTCCTCCAGACTGAATTTCAGTCACGGCGGCCTTAACGGGGTCTGTCCATCTGCACAAGACAAGATTAGCGCGCACGAGTGTGTTTGCAATTACATGTGCACTCTCTATTGCCTTACTCTCATAGTCCAATGGGAGGGCAATCGGACATGACCAGAGAGAAATTTGGCGCAGGACAAATGGAAGCTTTATTTACGTGCTCTCCGAGGCACAAGGGGAAACACTGCCAACTTCCTAACTCCGGAATGTTAGCAAGAATTTCTTGATGGTAAAACTAAAGGACTAACTTTTGGCCTAACTCGGGATTCAAATCCAGGACTACATAATCGGAAGAAACGATTACGAACACTAGACCAAAGAGTCAGTCAAAGAAGAAACTTTTATAAAAAATATATACACAAATCAAGAAAATCTGTACTTTGGTACCTAAGTCAACTGTCTATAATAGTAGAGGAGCCCAAGAGGGGATTTTGGGATTTACTCAAGCATGGCAGATGAACATAAGGAAGGATACCTGGCATCCTGCTCAGTACCTCTACCATATATAAGTCCTTTATATAGGACCGTGCGTCTATGGTGGCCCATCAGATTAGTAAAAGAAAATCGATTGTCAGAAATACTAAAGCGCGTCAGATTAAGGTAAGGTGAGTTAATTATGAGCTAAAAAGAGTGCCTTTAGAAAATCTGACGATTTAAGCGTAACGCAAAGGAGTGGGAGGGTTAAAGTTGCAAAAAAACGTTGTCTTGACATTCTCGAGTGTGGTTGAATTTGAAGGAAATAATCCAAAATAACAAAAAAAAACATAATCTGCCGAATTCCACAAGCCGAAATACTAAAAATCGTCTATGAAGATGAGAGCGTGCAGCTGGAGTAAAGCATGTATACCCCACTTTGCGCCTCACTCTCCCTTTCACTTTTTCCCTATCTCTGACTCCTCGCGCCATCCCCACACTGCTGTCCATCTCCATGACGCCATCATAGCTGATCACAAAACAACATGCTTTAAAGTTAGTTTTGTGAATAAAATTTTGTGAGTTTATTATATATTGCAAAGATGAGTGATAGAAATATGAAGTGTGTTTTTGTGAACAAGAAATACCAGAAGGAAGTTAGCGTAGAATACTATTTTTTTTAATTATACTGTATGCCAATTAATTGCTCCTTAAATGCTCCCTTAGAATCTGTAATTGCTCCACGTCTATTGCTATTAGTCTATGTATAATTAATTTAAAAAAAAAATCGAAAATTTAATTTTGCTATAAAACATAAAATATCTATTTTTTTTTAATTAAACTGCCAATTAATTGCTTCTTAAATGTTCTCTTAGAATCCGTAATTGCTCCACGTCTATTGTTATTAGTTAATTTATAATTAATAAAAAAAAAACGAAAATTTAATTTTGCTATAAAACATAAAATATCTATTTTTTTTATTAAACCGTATGCCAATTAATTGTTCCTTAAATGCTCTCTTAGAATCCATAATTGCTCTACGTCTATTGCTATTAGTTAATTTATAATTAATCTAAAAAAAAAAACAATTTTCGATAATTTAATTTTGCTATAAAACTTAAAGTATCTACTTATTTAAATTAAACTGTATGCCAATTAATTGCTCCTTAAATGCTCTCCTTAGAATCCGTAATTGCTCTACATGTTTTGCTATTAGTTTTTTTTAAATTCAAGTTTTGAAAATTGTATTTGCTATAAAACATAAAATATTTACTTTTTTTAAATTAAACTGTATGCCAATAAATTGCTCCTTAAATGCTCTCTTAGAATCCGTAATTGCTCTACGTCTATTGCTATTAGTTAATTTATAATTTTTTTTTTAATTCAAGTTTCGAAGATTTAATTTTGCTATAAAACATAAAATATCTACTTTTTGAAATTAAACTGTATGCCATTTGATTGCTCCTTTTTTATAGGAGAGGGGGCAAACGAGCATGCGGCTAACCTGATGGTAAGTGACTACCGCCGCCCATGAACAACTGCAACACCAGGGGAACCAGGGGAATTGCAGATGCGTTGCCGGCCTTAAATGCTCTCTTAGAATCCGTAATTGCTCCACGTCTATTACTATTAGTTAATTTATAATTTTTACTTCACTTAACATACCGTTATAATAAATATCTGAAGCGCTGGAAATATCTTTTTTATTTTTCTCCCCTTCCGAATGGCCAACCCCACCACGCAAGTCAGTAGATAAATATACCTTTGATATCAGAGACACGTTTTCTAGGTAATTATTTGTTTTTACATTTTTGAAAATTTGTAGATGCTTGTGGTGGGGGCACTGGAAGGGGAAACATTATATAACTGTTTTTCTTCCTATCAACTATTCTACAAAATCTAATAGGTCCCACAACGCTCGAGTAAATCCCCAATTATCATCTTGGGCTCCCCTACTATAAGGTTAAAATTCAGTAACTTCAATTATCATAGGCAAAATAATCGCGTAATATATACTTTAAAAGGTGTAACTTGGCATCTTGACACCATTAAGCTTATTGTGATGAAGAAATATTCAAGCATTTAAAAAGGCACACTTTTCAATCTAACAACTCATTAGAACATGGGTCAAACAAGTCTTGTCGTAATTAAATATGGACCAGTATCTGCACATTTGATTTATACAATACAATTTAGTAAGTTGTTGTAAGATGTTACACATACACTTTATCAATATAAATATTTTCGCTTACCTGCCATTATTTCTAAGAAAAGCGTCTACTACCGGTGCAAAGAGATTTCCCTTGATGATGTATCTGTTATAGTATTCATCTTTTAGAGCAATTATTTTCCTCATGAACCTCAACGCGCCAAGCACCAAAAAGGTGTGCGTTGATCTCATAAGCACCAATATGCGACGAAGTAAATCCTAGAAAATAAATGTATAAATTCAATGACTGACAATGAAAATAAGAAGGACTAACTAAGGAATTGGTAGAGTTTAAACATTGAATATGATTATTAGTTTTGATTAAGTAAACAGTCTACAAGGTACAATATCTAGTAATGCTATTGATAAGCATTACACTTATGATAAATTCTCCTAGCTTGGGTGATGTTTACATTCAGCAGTGAAAACATGATATGATTATATAATAATGCATTTAATTAAGAATAACATTAAAATAATTGTATACTAATAAATCAATTATTCTTGTTTGTTTATTTACATAATATACATACTTAATTCTTAAAAACAGCAGTAATAACTTTAATGAGATTCACAAATTAGGTTTTTGGACCAAGAAATCAATTTAAAATCATCTTCAGGATATTCGCCAATTTTTGATTCATATTCGAAGATATGTGTCTATGGGCACAGCATCTACTTACCATCAGGTGGACTGTGTGCTCGTTTGTCACCCCCATCTATATCTATACAAATAAATAAAATTGAAGTGTCTGTTTGTAATTTCAAAATAACAGCTTTTTACTTAAATGCATATGAACGTATATACGGTACTTATATCAAAAACACAATTTTTAAATTTTTTGTCTGTCTGTCTGTTTGTTCCGGCTAATCTTCGAAATGACTGAACCGATTTTGACGGGACTTTCATTAGCAGATAGCTGATGTTATAAGGAGTAACTTAGGCTACTTTTATTTTGGAAAAAGAATAAGGGTTCCGCGAAAAAAAAAAACCTTTAATTACATGCGGGCGAAGTCGCGGGGAACAGCTAGTTCTATATAAAAAAACGCGCATTGAAGCAGTTCGGCGGACTAATCGCTCCATAACCCTCTCAGAAATAAGAGAAAGCTTGTGTTTGTATATAGTTTGTACATACTATGTTGCAATAAAAACAACACATAGAGGATTTTTTGGCTTTTACAGGAGGGTAAATTATATATACCTTCATACTGGTAACTCTAAAGGTGTTTAAAAAATGTTTATATTCTTGATTGTATATTTTTATAACATTATATGAAAAGTGGTCCAAAAGTAATGATAACAAGTATGTAAAATAATGTTTATAAATTATATTTATTTTTTGAACATCGTCTCCTAACAGGTTAATACATTTAATGCATATTATTTCAAAACACTGAAAACCTTCTCATAAAATATTTATTTCGTTCCTCCCAAAATGCATCCACAGCTGCTATCGCCTTGCTAAATCAACTTCAAATTGCATATATAAGAATTGCTGTAATCATAGCTTAATGTCTTTTGGTCACTTTTTAATCTGTTGTCTCCTAACAGGTTAATACATTTAATGCATATTATTTCAAAACACTGAAAACCTTCTCATAAAATATTTATTTCGTTCCTCCCAAAATGCATCCACAGCTGCTATCGCCTTGCTAAATCAACTTCAAATTGCATATATAAGAATTGCTGTAATCATAGCTTAATGTCTTTTGGTCACTTTTTAATCTGTTGTCTCCTAACAGGTTAATACATTTAATGCATATTATTTCAAAACACTGAAAACCTTCACATAAAATATTTATTTCGTTCCTCCCAAAATGCATCCACAGCTGCTATCACCTTGCTAAATCAACTTCAAATTGCATATAAGAATTGCTGTAATCATAGCTTAATGTCTTTTGGTCACTTTTAAATCTGTTAACACAATAATATCTTGAAACTTTTTTACATTATCTTTAGTTAGGGAAATAGAAACGGAAACAAACTTTTTTATTCAATATATAAATAATACTTATTGAAAGTCACTCTTTTGTTAAATTACCACTGGTTTGGAAAAAAAACTCTGTCCTGAGAAGGAAGACCCACCAAGAAACCCAGTGGGGCTTTTTAAAAAAAAAAAAACAGCTTACAATCATTTAAGTTACACAATTAACGACACAAAACAAATTAAAAATAGCTTGGTAGCGATCACCTCATTCCCAGGGTTTATTATCATCCATAAATTCCTTAATATTATAATAATCCTTTGTACACAAACTTAGTTTAATAAAGTTTTTGAACTTTGAGCAGGTGAAATTTTGTATATTCCTGGGATTTTGTTGTAAAAGCGTATACATCGCCCCAAGAATGAATTACTGACTCGGTGTAGTCGAGTAACAGGTACTACTAACTTGTGTCTGTTCCTAGTATTTACAGAATGTATATTATCACTTATTTTTATAAAACTAATTTTATTTTTGTATATATACATTAATGTATTGAGAGATTTTCATAAATGTATTGAGAGGCCAAAGTTAATATATTAATTTCCTAAATTTTTTCAGAGCGACTCTTTAAGTTTTAAATCATAGATTGCTCCTATGGTCCTCTTCTGTAAAACCCTACTATGTAATACAATACAATACAATACCCTTTATTGTTCCCTAAAAAAAACAAACAAATAACATAACGAGAAACAAACAGAAAGAAAAACAAAAGGCCAACCTAAAAAAGAAATAAAGAGAAGTGAAAAGTTAATTAATGGGTAGAGTGCACTATGAATAATATTATAATCTAAAATATGAATAGTTAACCATACCGAAATTTACTTAATCGACATACTAGTGACCATAAAACGACAGGAAGAGATGAAAGGAGGGGGGAGAAATTAGAGGGAAAGATAATGTTTCTTAACTTGTTTTTTGAAGGAGTCTATTGTTTGAGCATGGTTTATAGTTAGTGGTAAGGAGTTCCAAAGCTTGACTCCAAGAACTGAAAAAGATTTACTGTAAAAAGTAGAGGAGTGCAAGAGACATAGAAGGGAAAGGTTGTATAGGGACCGAAGGGAAAGGTTATGAGAGGAGCTGAGAAATTGGAAACATTCTTTGAGGTTGGGGAGGAATTGATATATTAAATAAGATGCAGTAGAGAGCAGAAAGGATATGAGTATTCCGACGAAGACGGATTGGAAGCCACTTGAGCTTAGCGAGCTTATATAAGGTAAGTCATTAACATATACAATAAACAGAAAGGGCCCGAGAATTGAGCCCCGAGGCACGCCCATTTGAACTATCGACCTTTTGCGTTCTGTTACTTAAATATGAAATAATTAATTTAAGAGCATCGCTGTTTCATGGTGATCACAATTGAAGGCTTTGGATAGGTCACAGAATATACCCAAAGCTACCAGATTTAAATGAAGGTATTACTTTATTAAGCTTCATTAAATCAGGAAACTAGATTAAATACTAGTATTAAAAATAATAGCTAGTTGAAATTGATGGGCTTCCTTAAGTTCCTTGAACCTGCATGAAACTGAGGAATATGCAGGAACAGTGTCCCTTAGAACTTCCACCAAATCAGCATGTAAATCTTTAGCAATCATTTTTTCAAACAGAAGTACTTAATGATGACTCTCACTTTGTTTTCTTCACCAGAAATGAACTATTTATATGATTTTTAGCATATAATAACATACATACTAAAAAGCAAATAAATAAATAAATAAAGGTACTAAAAACTAAATAATATTTTTTTAGGATTTTTATGTGTATTACAAATACCTAATAATCATTACTTTTGGATCAGCTCTACTATGTACTTCATATTAAAAATAAAAAATCCTGTTTGTTGCATTTAAATCGGTCAGTAACAGATTTTTTAAATTTTTGGTTAAATTGGTTCAAATTATGAAATCATATTTATATAATTTTATATAATAAAAACGTCTAAATATTTTTGATTAAAATGCATCAATTGTGTTTGCTTTTTATTAATTTAAATTTCCTTTTAACCATGATGAAAAGTCACCTAAATAAACCTTTATTTACTATACATAATAATAACTACATAAACACCTGTCACCCAGGTAGGCAAACTATGGACTAAGACACGATCCTGACACACCTCTCTTGCCTACTTCACATATTTACAAAACATAATATCTCAAAGTAAAAATTATAGTTCATATTATACATTAAATTTTGTGGTTTTCCTGATCAAAATTTTGTAATTACATTAAACAATTTCCTTAATATATCAAGTAAAATTATGTAGGATATAGTTATTGATAGATGTATAATATGTAAAAGGTTACAATCTTAGATAAATAATGTGAAGCATTCTTTTGACTGAGTAGTTACTTTCAAATGTATTTTACAGTATGTTGAAGTAAAGAATTGAACAATATTTTTATGCTTACCTTATTTAATATGCAAGTTTTGATATGGTATGTGTGATGTTCAACACAAAAGGCAAGAAGCTCCAATACAAGCCCCAATAGCTGAACCGTATGGTAATCTTCTTTGAGGGGCTTCTCACCTGTTGTGTTTTCAAGCAGTGGTGCTGAAATTGTAAAAAATATGTTAACTTAACTTTTATATATAAATACAAAATTTATAGGAGGTTCACATATCATATTTTATAAGTGGTAGAGCCATGCTGCAGCTATATTAGAAGTATAGTTGTAGCATGAATGGGTGGGCTCGACCGGGGAAGGACCACGCTCTCACAGAATACCAGTGTAAAATAGCAGCCTAACACTGCTGTGTTTCATATGGTGAGTGTAGAGAACCGGAGACCCTTTTTACTGGAAAAGATGCATTCCATCTTAGTCCTCACGGGTGACAACGCATCTGCATTTTGATTTTTTTTGATGATAGATGTAGATGCATATGGGTCACAGCAACCACTTACCATCAGGTGAACTGTGTGCTCGTTTGTCACCCTTATACTATAAAAAAATATATCAACAAATATCATCTAAGGATATTTTACATTTACTTTGATAACTTCAAAAGTACTGGCCATATTAAAAATATTTAAATATCTCTTTGATCCTGGTATATCTCTTTTTTGTATTTTAAATTTTGAGTTTAATATAACCTGTAGGAAGCAGTCAAATTCAATTAACTTAGACAGACCTGTGTGTCTTAAAGACTAAATTGTTTTTAAACGTAATTTTAATATTTGACAAGTTTAATTGATTCAATAGCAGTGGTATTTTCAGTACCATGGAATGCCGAGATTTAACCAGAGAAGAGATGTTGAGAGAAATAGCCATGCTGAAAGCAGATGTACTCCAGCTCAATGTTGCAGTTACCATTGGTCAGTTAAAGCACCATATCAACATTGCAAGATGCCTGAGTAGCAAATTCAAAATATGTTTCAAGAGATGTGTCATTCAATGCCATAAAGTTTTATTGTAAATCAAGTCAAAGCCTTTTTATTATGTCCCGTAGCTGGGCACAAGTCTTCTCTCATTCGTGAGATGAATTGAGCAATTGACTGCTGGTTGTACATGCAACTGCTAATCATGATGTCCCGGGTTCGAATCCCGGGTCGGCAAAAAAAATTAGTTAATGAATTTTTCCATCAAGAAATTATCAGTAGCTGCCCGGAGTCAGCAATTTGGCGGCGTCTCACCCCCGTGCATCGGAAAACACGTAAAATCGTTGGTTCTGCGCTTGATCTCTCTCTAGTTGTGTCGGTTTACTGTCCCATCGGACTATGAGAGTGAGGGAATAGAGAGTGAACCTGTGCTTGCACATACAATTGGGCACTATAATCCTGTTCTGCACCGATGGCTAGTCTCCGTTGAGGCTGACTGCCGTGACCGAAATCCGGTCTAGTGGACATTATTATTATTATTATGGAGCAATTAGTCCATCCTGCTGCTCCAATGCATGTTGGTGGATTGTAAAATATTGCATTTGGTGAAAACGTCCTCAACATTTTATTTTACAATTCACCAAATATAGATTTTCATGCTCTCTTTTTGATTGCCATTCTCCAAATATGTCTTATAAGTGTATTTGCAAACAAAATTTTGATTTAATACTTTTATTACTTACCTATAAGAGTTTGTATACTATGTTTATAGAAGAAATTAAGAAAATCTGCCTTCTCGCTTTTGTTAACTGATGCAAGCATGCTTTCTGGGTCAAGAAGAATACGCAGAACACCCATTAACTGTACTGCACCACCAAGTTCAGGGTCTCTGTCTCTAAGCATTTGTTCAATTACAATATTTAACAGCATTTGCTCCTGTAAAAAGCAACCATTTGTAAAAAAAAGATAAAAAATTTAGTCACTTAGTTCAAACTATAACTTACCTCTTCAGTATTATTTGCTTGTTGTAAGGTATAATCCCTGACAACAGATGGTGAAAACTCTACAATATAAGTTAAGATATCTATAGAGGCAGTCTTCGTCTTCTGATCATCTATACTTAGTGTAATTTCTAATGCCGGCAGAATCCCCAGTGTAACTAAAGTCTTATAAAATGCATCTTTATCTGGTGGCTGTAAGTTTTGTGAAAAATTACAAAATTCCTTCAAAAATAGTACTAAGTCCCGCCTCTTAGAGTTAGGGGTTTTGTCATCCATAAGCAATTTAAACAAATCGGTTAAGAACTTGTCATCTTCTTCTATAAGTTTCACTATTTCAACTTTATTAAAAAATATAAAACTAGACAATGTGCTCAGCAAATTATCTTCAAAAACTGTCGGTGTAGGTAAGACTATATCTTGAATATACTGCACTCTGTATGTTTGATGAATTTTTGCTAATAAATCTTGATTTTTTATAGGAATGGCTTCACGAAATTTCGCTAACTCCCGAAGATATTCCCTGTGCTTTTTTGGTTGAGGCAAACTAGGATCATATTCAAGACATCCTACTACATCAAATATTGTATCATCAGCAAACATTGTATCAAAAAGTGTATTTTTATTGAGAAGGAATATACTTTTGAATATTTCATATAGATGGTGTAAGCCTTCTATATTTTCAATGTCTTCACACATGCGGAAAAGGTTTAATAGTTTCTTGATATAGTGTTGGCTTTCTAATGCTGCTGCCAGCTTATCCTTTCTTGCCGGTGATACCAAACAACTATTAACTAGCTCACTAATATCTTCTAGACGTCCCATTTCACAAGCTGGTAGTTCCACTGGTTGCACACTATCTGACATTTCATCAAAGCGTTCATCTTCTGACTCCTCCACTATATCTTGTGTGATCTCAACTGATGGATCTTTCCCTTGTACCTAAAAATTTTGAAATGATGACATTACATTAAGCTAATAAAGGGCCGTAACATGCATAGGAAAAATCTTTAATATTTATAAGACAATTTGTACCACATTTATGATTATGCCTGTCCCATCATAGACTATTTTTAACCCCCAACGAAAACAGAGGGGTGTTATAAGTTTATAGTGTGTATCTGCATATCTGTGTATCTGTCTGTGGCATCATAGCTCCTAAACGGATGAACTGATTTTGATTAAGTTTTTTCGTTAGAAAGGTGTCTTAATCGAGTGTTCTTAGCTATGTTTCAAGAAAATCTGTTCAGCCGTTTGAAGGTCACCAGCTCTTTTCTTCAGAGGGTTTTTAAAATTTTCAATTTAAGTTACACTTAACACACTACAATTAACATACTATAACAATGTAAAACTGATTTACTGTAAGATTATAGTTAATAATCACATAGTAAACTAGTTTAACATTGTAAAAATATATTGAAAATACTACAGTATAAAAAATAGATAAAATAAGTTTTAACTTAATTTAATGTTCTTTATAATGGAATTTAAGGGACAATTAAAATGAAATTAGTCTAGAATGAAACAGAAAACAAGCTTGTCACATATACAATGTGTTAATTTTACACTTGATCAAATGAAATGTGCAGATACTAGATAAAAAATTATCGGTAAAAAATCGAAAAAAATTATTTATGTAAACTATTTAAAAAATAAAAGCAAAACTGGCAAACTGGTAAAACTCCCGTCCTTCAGTTTTAAATTATTTTCTCTTTAAGTAAACGGTGTATTTTTTTCACAGTAGTTTTATTTGAAAGTTAGAAAGATTAACTAGCAATAAAAATTAAAAAAACCTACGATATCAAGCAGGAAATTTGTCAAAAAATTAATAAGATAATTTAATATGCGCAAATCAACATACCGATGGCAGTCTTTGATGATTATTATTTTAAAAACGAAAAGAGATAGAATGCATGTTATTTTGGAGAATTTGTACAGTAAGCTACATAGTTTAATAAAACATGCTAAAAAGGTTATCTCAACGTACTAGTTTTGAAGTTACAGACAAAAATTAAAAAGAAAAGTATTTTTAACAAAAAATTATCTTATTATTTTTTGACTAATTTCCTGCTTGATATCGTAGGTTTTTTAATTTTTATTGCTAGTTAATCTTTCTAACTTTCAAATAAAACTACTTTGAAAAAATAACAGTTTTATTTAAAGAGAAAATAATTTAAAACCGAAGGATGGGAATTTTACCAAAAAAAAAAATTAAAATGCTTTTATTTTTTAAATAGTTTACATAAAAAAATTTTTCTATTTTTTACCAATAATTTTTTATCTAGTATCCGCACATTTCGTTTGATCAAGTGTAAAATTAACACATTGTATAATTCTTGAGATTATTATAAAATTGATCCATTAAATTATGTACTTTAAAAGTACTCTAAAAGCTAAGGAAATAATGTATTTTAAAATGTTTTGTTTTTAAATAACAAATTGAAAGTGGTCATACCTGACAAATTTTTTCCCATATTTCATCGCAGCCAGCTTTTTCTTGGAAACTTAAGGCTAAGTCAAAATTATCTCCTTCTGACCATACTATCAGTGTGTCTTGCTGCTTTTGATAGGCTGTATCTGGTTGTATTTTACTCTCTAAAAGAAGAGAACCATCTGACTCTGCTCTTACTAATAGCGAGGTACCTTTCAACCTCTCGACATAACATGATGATACATGGCCTGTTCCTCTGTCGTCCCATTGCCGATCAGCATTCAGAGCATATAGCTTCACTCTTCGTCGGGTGTCTGTCATGATAGTCAACGAACTATGACTATTTATTCGAATAATAAATCAATTATTATGGCGCTAAACTAGTGCACCTAAATATGTTTTTATTTAACTCCCATTTGTATGAAATCATATGCACTTCTGTAAAAAAAAGTGACATTAAAAAATCACAAAATATTTAGTGAAGGCTAATTGCTGTAATTATATTTCGTCGTGTTAAAAGGTTTTATTTCAAGACGAAAGCTCGTCCTATGCTTTAACAGTATGATATCCAAATTATGATGTACATAATCACGCAAATAAAATATTTAGAAAGGATTTCAAACTTCATATGACAATGGATCGCAAAATTTTAGGAAATCACAAACAAAACAATACATTCACTAAGTACATTCATAAACCTTTCACTACACTAAAAACACGTAAATAATAACGTAAAATATAGTTACATACTTTTAAATAAATTGTTATGTTTCCAAAAACTATATATTTACCGATTTACTCATTACAGAATCGTCCTATTGACGTACCTTCAAAATAGTACAACATCAGATATCGCCATATTGGATTCACAACAACGCTTCGATGTCGGGGTTCTCAAGTTGAACTAAAAAAGGCGGTAAATTTAAAATAAATTGCTTGAAATAATATCAAAAGTACGGTCATTTTAATTTGATTCGTTAAAAAATAGGTCGAATAAGCTGTACGAAATATTATTATTCCAAACAAGTGCTTTTTCTAAACTAAATATACAGTAACACGTATTTTTTGCTACTGTGTTAAAAACTAGAAATATTTTCAAATAAAAAAAATTACAACTCTTATGAATTTGTAAGCCAATAGGAAGCTACGACAATCACCGTCAACCAATAACAAACAGCAATACTTGACAGTTGATATAGAATTGCCAAAACATAAAAAAGTCAAATTTGCTTTCTAAAATGCATTCAAATTATTTTTTTAATTTACATACCATTCAAATATACAATATCACAATAATAAATAATGAATAAATGATAATTAAATTAATATGAATTTTTATACAGTTATTATTTTTACTTAAGTCTGTAATTAGTAATTGCTTTAATATTAAATTCACTTTGTACCAATATCTCGACAACTGTATCGAACCATAAAATTATTTATATTACATTATTATTTACCTTAAAAGTTAATTTATTTTTTACTCTTAAATTAGAACCACCTTACCCTACCGTCTTTTAAATAACGTTCTAAATAAAAATAATTTTCTTAAGTTTTTGGTTCTGGTTTTAGGTGATGTGAACAGTTAAGTTACATTTTCGTTCTTGGGTAAAGTCCAAATAATTAATAAATTACATAAATGTTCCAACCGCACCTTATTGTCCCACACCTACACCTATAGCCTGTCAATGTTATTACTTGATATGTGCTCACGAATTTTTGATAAAAATAGAAGTCATGTTATTTTCATTGTTACTCGGTCTCACGGAATATAAAAAACAAGAGGAAGCCCAAAGTGGGCGGGGCAGGCGTGTCACAATTAGTGACAGTAGAACGTAATTGACTGTCAGTCGCAGGCTCAAATTGTTGCGAGCTGACGGATCTCTGCTCAAGTGATATATGCCAAAATATGCCGTTTTGTGCAGTATTGGAGTGTAAAAACGAAAGTAATACGAAAAATATTTTGAATTTGGAGGTGTTTCGTACCAAAGGCACGTGTAATTTTTTCCTTTTTTGGATATAAACTTGACTAAACATGGACAAAATGTCAAATTGCGTTTATTACAAGTAATATTCAACCGTATTTCCAAAAACTAAGGTTCATCTGTAAATAAATTTTGAATAAAAATAGCTGCGATAGTGTTGCGACTACGCCGATATTAAAGTTTTCGATAAAATTTTATCACATGTGTGTTCATTCACTAACGTATTAATGAAAATTTGCAAATACTGAATGTCTATGGAAATATAAGAAATTATAGGGTGATGAATGAACATTTGTTAGGGTTGCTAAGCCAGAGAAGTAAGTAAGTAGTTTAGTATTATTGATGACTTTTGGAAAAAAAGCTGAAATAAAAGTGATCTTAATATCATGATCTACATTAGTATCCGAATTCATTATCGTATAAAATTTAATATTAAAGTGTGAAAAAGATAATTTTTAACAAATATGTGTTATTTCAATGACAATAAACAATTGTAAAATTATTGTTTTTTATTATTTTCCTTGTTTCCATTTCATAAATGATAATTTAGCTAGAGATCTGTATACAGAATACAGATTAAAGAAGCGTTGAAGCGCCTTATTCACAGTCCATCTTGTTGTACGTCCCGCCTAGGTCATCGTGACGTACGACGCAAAACGACAATGAGTAGGCTTGACGTACGTAATTATTGAAGTAGTATTTTTAGTAGTAAGTATTTAAGCTTTCATTGTCGTTTTGCGTCGTGCATCGTGCATGACCTTTGCGGGACTGATATTGAATTGTGGATTGAAGGCAAAAAATAACGGGCTTCATCCACATTAAAGAAACATTTTTTTATGAATAGCTGGTACCCGGCGCATTGCTGCTGTAGAAAAAATATTTATGGAAATATCGTTTTAAATATGGAAGAGTTATATTGTTTAATTAGGAATGATAATAAATTCATTAAAATTGTTTGCCCGTACGATACACGCGTCACCTATTGTAAGTTAATTGTGCTATGGCTATAACCTTCGCACAAGTTCAAGCAATAAGTTGACAAAGTTTTAGCGCAATCTGATGACATGGCAGCACATAAAATACGAACAAACAAACATTATTTTATATATATTAGATTAATCAAAATAAATGTTATTTTTTTTTATTTAAGCCATATTAATAATTATTAATCTTCAGCAATGAACTTGCGGTCTTGCGGTGGCCTGAAATAATGATGATTAATATAAACAGTACTTTTCAGTAATTTTGAACGCATCGCGATAAGGCTGCCATTTGCTGTACTCTG
Source organism: Parnassius orleans (assembly GCA_029286625.1). Classification (NCBI taxonomy): domain Eukaryota; kingdom Metazoa; phylum Arthropoda; class Insecta; order Lepidoptera; family Papilionidae; genus Parnassius; species Parnassius orleans. The sequence continues at coordinate 1,839,678 of JAGSMP010000018.1, forward strand.
TTTCTGTCAATCTTTGATGTTATTGAACAAAGTTTGATAAATTATATCTTTATTTTCGAACGTTTTAAGATAATACATTACATTAATATAGACTTGTGTTATTGAATAAGTTTTATGCATATTCAGTACAAAATATTCAGTAAATAGTCTTAATTAGAATGTGAGAAATGTATTTCTTAATTATAGAATTTACCCCTTTGTACGGCATCTTTTGGTTAATTTTGGTGGATTAATTTAATCCATAAATGATTAATTTAATAGCAGTACAGAGATTTTTTCTCAGTATTTTATTGTTGTTTTTTTTTGGGAAATATATAAACTACCATTGACAGATGTCAGATTAAATTGTCATTGCACTAGAATCACATATATAAATAACATGTATTTTGTTTTTAAAAACAACAACTAAATCTTAGATAGTTTTTTCATATTTTAGGATGAAGCACTGGGACCAAACAATTTCAATTGTATTTTCCTTGTAACCATCTTTTTTAAGCTTAGGTTGTAAAATGAACACAGCATGTCTTATTTGAGTACATCAGAAAATGTGGGGTAAGTGTTTTATTGACCTTAAAACCTCTCTAATGACTAACTATGAATATGTGAATTACAATAACATCTTTCATTTACAATTTCAGTTTCAGTAGTATTCCCCAAAATATATCAGATGCAACCTGTGCATCTCAATATAAAATGGCAGTGGAAGGGGTGTCAGGAAACTGTAATAGTGAAGTAAATATGTTCATACATGACAGTTCAGGAGATGAACAAACATACATACCACATTTAAATGATAATTTCTTTCATAGTAAATTTAAGATTGATCCCAACGATCTTTACACATTTCATGATTCCGATGTTATTGCTAGTGAAATTACAGTCAGCCACACTGAAGATAATTTCATCTTCTCAGATAATGTAGATGTTAAAAGTAAACTCCTTGACAGTCCTAATAAAGAGTTAGACCTAATAGGTGCACTAACAAATGGAGATATTAAAGAAGTAATAGAGGAACCAAAAAAGGAAGTCATAAACAATGGACATTATTTTTCAACTACTAAAACTTATTTAAACACAGATACAGATAGTAAGAACACTAATGCCAAAGTCCAGAATACTAAGAGTCAAAATCACATTACAAAAGAACTTAGTAGAACAAATGTTACGGAAAACCGTCGATCGAGTGTTAACAGTTTGAAAGTTCAGAATAATGTAGCTGACCCATCGCACAGTGTCAAAGTCAGTATTAATAGTGTTAATTCAAGCAGTGTTAAGTCTACATCAAATGTAAAGTCATCAGGCCCTGAAACTTTTCTTGATGTTTTTAAAAGAGAGCAAGGTGTTATAGAAGGTCAAGCAGTGGGAATCAAGACTGAACCTTCAGTAATATCTCCCATTAAAATTCCAACACCAATTAACAAAAAGCAAATAACAGGTAAATCAAGTGTTCATTAAAAAATATATCTCAACGTCTCTTAAAATGAGTTTGTGTGTTATTATATTATATTTTTGGAACGAAGTTCCTTATCGGATGGTATCAATTTGGCGGATGGGGGCAAGGCGAGAAAGTGTAAGATTTTTCCGTCATGACCCTTTCTGACGTAGTGTAGACGGCTATAAGGAAACGAGATGGAATAATATCCATCTCCTTCGCACATTTTCTTATCTTGCCACGAAAGAAATATTATTTTATTTTATATGACGCTTCATTTTAATAGATGCTAGTAATTCATTTATTTGTATTTGTTAATCAATAATATAATACGTTTAACAATAATAATATACTACAAAAGGAACTTCGTTCCAACCGAGTATTCTACGACACTCACACATGTTTTTTTATATTTCATATTACATTTTGCAAATTCGATGAAGTGACCATGATGAATTAATGCTGTTCTCCTGTGCACCAATTCTAATAAAGAACTGTTTAAATAGTTTATGTTAAAATATGTAGATGCTTCACTAAGCATTGTAATAATAATGTTCTCTAGACCAAATTTCCATTACAGATGCTTGTCTCAACATGGGCTAGAATGATTAAAGTGTACTAGTGTGTGTGCGAACACAGGTGTACTTTCAATTATCACAGGTGCCTTTCATATTCTAATAGGACATTAATCTGATAACTCTAAAGAGAGATGAGACCACGGACCAATAGCTTTCTATGCTTTTTGAGTCTTGGGGGTAAAACTCTGCCAACTTCCTGACTCCAGGCTGCTACTGGGGATTTCTTGTCTTTGAATTCGAACCTAGGACCACATGATCAGCAGTTGCACTTACAACCACTGATCAACAAGGCAGTCAATTAACAAACTAAGCATTGTATTCACTAAACTGCAGTGCTTAAATTTTTATTATAAGAATTTAAAGCAGTCTTTAAACAATTCACAATTTGCATTTGCTGTCAAAATATCTTTCATATTTACACCTTATTTTAGAATAGTCCTTTTAAGAGCTGAGTTGAGGTAGTGGAGTATTTAAAACTGCTATATGTGAGAGTATTACTTTTTCCATCTGTTTATAATATTTATTTATTTTCTTTCTTTATAAGCATGACATGCATGACCATGTAACTATCTGATATGTCACATAACGGACACCAAACCTCACATGGAACAAAATACTTGTATGGCAGCTAAGTATTGCTCTGGGCCTGGGTGTTTGTCAATGTTTATGTTTGTAAAGCATTAACCCTTTATGGAGCCATGTTGCAGTTCTGAGACACACCATTCCAATTAACATAAATATATAGCAAATCCCGATAGATCGGTTTTTCTTGGTGTTGTACATCGGCAACAAAGCATTCTAGGGACTTAGTAACAAATTAGCTAACTAGATGTCGACACTTGTATTTATTTTGCATTCAAGTGATGAGAGTGTACAAAGCGGTTTCGCTTTCTTTGAATTTGTTTACGAAAAGTGATTTATACTGACATATGACTATTGAAATTGATGTGAGTAAAAGGTAAGTTGGATGGATTTCAATAATCAACAATTGTTTTTTGCAAATTCAAGTATTATTTTTTATTTTTGGACTGATTTTATTTTGTTGCATGTATACAACATTGCGTTTATGATAGATTTTTTGACCATTTATTTGAATTTGAATATTTCTTTTTCAGTTTAAAAATGAGTCATAAATTGCGTAATTTGACTATTCAGGAGCTGGAAAATATACTGGGAGAATGGGAAGACAGTGAAGATGGTTTAGATTTTTTCGACGACGACGATGACACCGACCCAACATATAACTTCCAGACGAATGAGCACGAAAGTTCTGATGAAGACCCAGAGGAACCACCTGACTTGGAAAATGAAGTTCAGGCTGCCAGCACCCTAGCAACTACATCCATTAAAACTCTGTTTAGTAGTACTGCAATGGATCCAAGTCCGGACATCGTTTCTCCTAGTACTAGTTCAGCAGCTGCTCCAGGTACATCTAATCGTGTGCCTCGTACTAATATCATGTTATGGAAAACGAAAAGCCTGAACTTAAATGATGACCAACTACACTTTCGTGGATCTGACTCGTTACCTCCAGAAATACTTCGTTTGGATACTCCATTTGAGTTATTTTCATATATTTTTACTGAGGATATTATCAACCTTATAAGAGACCAGACTAATTTATACTTTGTTCAAAAGAATGCTAATAAACCTTTAAATGTAACTAGCCAAGAAATACGCCAATTTATTGGTATTATATATTACATATCAATAGTTCGTATGCCAAATGTAAAAATGTATTGGTCTGAAAATATTAGCTTTGCGCCAATACAAGAGACAATGCCGTCGAAACAATTTGAATTACTTCGGCAGATGTTACACTTCAACGACGATAGTAAAATGTTAACATATGACCACATTGATTTTGATCGATTATATAAAATCCGGCCATTGATAGAGGCACTCAACCACAACTTCAAAAAGTTCCTTTTGAAGCGCATTTATCTGTTGATGAACAAATGTGTTTAACAAAAGCTCGAAGTGTGCTGAAACAATACTTACCCGACAAACCCCATAAATGGGGATTCAAGCTTTTTGTTATATGTGGTGTAACAGGATATGCATATAAATTTGAAGTGTATAGTGGACAGGAAAACAAATGCGCAGCCGGCGAGCCTTAGTTAGGGGCATCATCTAATGTGGTAGTTCGCCTTGCCCGTGATGTAACTACCAATCAGAACTACCGGCTGTTTTTCGATAATTACTACACCTCGATCCCGCTTATCGAATACTTGTCCAGTCGCGGTATTTTGGCTTTAGGAACAATAAGAAAAAACCGTATTCCCAACTGCAAGCTGCCAGATGAGAAAGTTTTTAAAAAGGAACCATGCGGTACGTCTATAGAACAGGTCAGTAACTGCAATGGAGTTGACGTCAAACGTGAAATCAAACTCCGTAGTAAACGTTGTACCTACGAATTTTTTATTATTTCTTAGACATGGTTATGTGTAATTCATGGCTTTTATACCGAAGAATAAATACTGAAAAGGGCAGTACAAGTAAAACTCTTAACTCTGCTGAATTTAGAATAGCTATAGCAGAGACATTATGCAAATATAAGACAATGAACCGTATAAAACGCGGAAGTAATGTTGAATGTCTTATTCAAGATAAAAAGAGGAAAGGTCCAGCTCAACATGTTCCTCCGAAAGATGTGAGGTTGGACCAATACGGGCACTGGTCAGTTTGGGTGGATAAACGAATGAGGTGCAAATTTCCAGGCTGCAAAGGGTATACGCAAACAATTTGCGAAAAATGTGGGGTTAGTTTATGTTATAATAAGCAAAACAACAAAATTTTAATATTTCTTAACTTTCTTTAACATTTTTAGCATTATTGATGCAATATTGCATTCCTGCAACAGATAGTTTTTTTTAAATAATAAATACCTTTTTTGTAATATTTGCAGATGACGCTTCTCTTATATTCGGTGTAGATAGAAACAAAACGAACTTTCACAATGTAAATGTTGCTCTTTCGCAAATACAGCGGTGCTTTACGGTTAATAATCTTCTATTGAATGCGTAAAAGACTAAATTCATTGAATTTACACTGTCTAACGTAAAAAATGTAACCATGAATATAAATATTGGTGAGGAACCGTTGAACATGGTTAACTGAACAGTATTTTTAGGAATTACATTGGATTCTAAGCTTCAGTGGAGCGCTCGTATATCTACTCTTGCAAAAAAACTAAGTTCTGCTGCATTTGCAGTACGTAGAATTAGACAGTTAACTGATGTGGAAACTGCTCGCTTAGTGTATTTCAGTTGTTTCCATAATGTTATGTCCTTTGGTATCTTACTATGGGGTATATAATATTTATTTTGCAAAAGAGAGTGGTTCGTTCCATTTATAACTTTGGTAAACAAGTGTCTCTAAAGGAACGATTTAAAGAGTTCGGCATTTTAACTGTTGCTTCTCAATACATATACTCAAATATACATAATTTGTTAGGAAAAATATACATACATATAATAAATATAGTGACATACATGACCTTAATACTAGAAATAAAAATAAAATTGTTATACCATTTTTTAGACTAAAGAAAACTTACAATTCATTTATGGCACAAGGCATTCGATTTTTCAACAAAATACCTGATTCAATGTTTGACTTGCCTTTACATAAATTAAAAAGTATGTAAAAAACACTGATTAGAAAAGCATATTATACAATTGACAATTACATTAATGACATAAACCCATGGAATAATCTCAACAGTATAACTTAAACAAATTAGTGTTAGCTTGTATTATATTCAATTAATATTGTTTTTTTTTATGTCTATAAATTATATAGGTATATAATGTTTACATTGATAGAAACTGTCATCTGTTAAAATTAGTTAATTTGTTAAATTGTATTTTTTTTCTGTATTTCTCTTATATTTGTTCTTTCGCTTGACCATTCATAAGAGCTTATATATGAGTCTATGTGAATAAAAAAAAATAAAAAAATGATACTTTTTTTAATTATTTTTCCCGTTAATAATATCCCATTTGCCATCTAAAGTCTGTAAAATTAACAATAATGATAATCGTGCGCCATAAAGGGTTAAATTACTATATAGAAGAAATGCTTTAAGTATAATTTATTTTAATGTTTCAATTCAATAAAGATAACTTGCTTGTTTATTATTCATTTGCATTTAAATTAAAAAGTAATAAACATACATTTATATGATTTATATATGTATAAATGTTTATATTATGTCTTGAATTTTAAATTATGATTAGAATACTGTATATAATGCAATTAAAATACTAACAGTTCCTAAATACCAAGTGCTTATATAAGTTGGATTTTGTAATGGCATTAAATCTGTAGACATGTCTACATGTAGAAGCCCACTTAAATTATATACAAATAACAAAATCAAATTAGTGTTTTCTACTACCAGGCCTGCCCCTTTTCCACCTAAATGATTTTTATTAGATTGTTCACAGTAATTGAAATGAAATTTAAAATAATTAATAATACATTGGGAATTGAATAAAACTATTTTTTACGGATTTTATCGCGTTTAATTTTAATATTTTGATTCCCGACGTTTCGGGTGCTTTACAGCACCCATGGTCACGGGGGGGACTGAGGTGTTTGACGTCCCAATGTCATAGTTAGCCCGGCTACCTTCAGTTTTTTGAATATTAATTTTTGGTCCGATCTACGCAGAATGAGCTTACAGTATCTTGAAGTCTTGCAGTGGTATGCTGGGTTTGGATTTAATTTTGTTAATTATAGGATCCCAAGCAGATGGCAGCACCCATCCATCTTCTCTATTGAAATTAGGATGTTTTTTAATTTCAATAGCCTCGCGTATCATCCTTGGTAGGAATCGGTGTTCTTTTGCGAGGATTTGTGGTCTATCAAATCTGATGTAATTGCGGGGACGATCTTGAACATCGAATATCAAAATATTAAAATTAAACGCGATAAAATCCGTAAAAAATAGTTTTATTCAATGTGTAGTGTTCGCGTAAATATAAGAAATCATAATACATTGGGAAATTTGTGCTCGAATCCGAATTTTTAACCACATATTTGTATTTAAGTAAGAGCATTTTATAACTCGGCCAAATTTCAATCTACTAACATCACACAACAATCACTCCATTTTTTGTGAACAGATGGGGGCAGTAGAAAGTATGTTTTAAACATTTCACTGTCCCGTGAGTCATATAGGAACATTTCGATTGTTTAACTATTGTGTTTTTTTCTCAGACAGGGAAGTTGTTTTTACAAGTCGCGGCACGCAAGTCTAGCGCTGAACGAAACGTGGAGGAGACGCGCACGAATTGAATTGCACGAATGCGACTGCAGAGCCAATCAGCGCGTGCGAACGATACGCACGAGCCAATCAGCACGATTTATGCGCAATAACGGTTACCGCTAGACTTTCGTGCCGCTACTTATATTTATAGTTTTAATTTAAACTATTTGTTGTTACAGATTTCAACAACAAAATATTGTTCTCTTACGAAACATAAAAATACCTATGACACTATAACTTAATTTTTTTCCAGTTAAGACACCTCAAGCAAAAGCAAAACGTGGACGTGGACCCACAATACATGAAGCCTTGCAACGGATACCTCTGCAACATAGAGTAATTGCACTTTCAAATACGTCATGGCATGCACCTGGTGAAGATTTATTCCAATGTGGTCCACTAGATGAGAAAAAGGCTAATGCATTTAGACAAATAGAAAGCAGTAGTAGTGATGATGACAATATGCCAGATTTTGGTAAGACATCTCGTAAGACGTAATGATTTTTTTCTTCAACATTTTTATGTATATTGCTGGACATAGGTTTTTTTTTAAAGATTTTAGCATGCATGCCTTTCTTAAAAATGCTGTCTGTACATACTCAAAAAGCTGAGCAGGCGGATTATTGACAGGGCACCATATTAGTATTGTACTGGTAATGATGTTCCATCATCAGCCTGCAAAATCTTAATTTGACAGACATGCCAAGTGCAGGTGAGGTTGACATTTGAAGAAAAGTTTTTATTTTCACCTTTACATTCCAAATTTATACTAATTAAAAGATTTGAATCATAGAGGGCTGGCCTTTGTACAGCAGTGAACTAAAGATTTTATATTATGCTACACCTGTTCATCCAGAATGTTATTATTGAAAAAGACCTATTTATTAAAAAAAGATCTATAGTGTTATAATAGGCTAAACGCAGATTGGTTTTGCACATACTTATACCGTAATGTAACAAATTGTTTGAGTGCAAAGACCACTTAAATGAATTTTTTAAATAAATATAATAAATAGTAAGACTCAAGAGGAAGAAGTTTATTTATAACTTAATAGATTAAAGCTAAATCTACATGGTTATAATACATCCATTACAGCTTATAAAAGTTCACTGATGAATATAGGCTTCCCGCATAGATTACTTCATAGGGGGAATTTTGCCATAGTTGCCACGCTTGGCAGGCGGGTTGGCAACAGTAATTTTTATGATTTTGAGTGATTGAGTGGTGTTAGAATATCAATCAACCCAAATCGTCCTGTGGGTGTCGTGGGAGGCGACAGAGGGAAAATACCAGATGGGCAGCAGCGTCTTTCTAATAAAACATAAAAAATCTGTTTTTGCCAGCCTGCCAGCCAAGTGTGGCAACCATGGTAAATATCCCTCCGATGAGGGAACCTATGCGGAGGCCTATGTTAAGCAGTGGACATTTGAAAGGCCGTAACAACCTTTTCAATACCAACATAAAATAGCAGCTCAATCCTGCTCTGTTTCGTATGGCGAGTGTAGGGAACTGGAGACCCTTTTTACTGGATAGGAAGCATTCCATCTTAGTCTTCAGGGGTGACAACGCATCTGCATTTGAATTCTTAATCGAGGATAGATGTAGCTGTCCATGGGTCACAGTATCCACTTACCATCAGGTGGACTGTGTGCTCGCTTGGCACCCTTATTCTATAAAAAAAAAGATGATAACAATATTATACAATATATTAAGCATATAATACGACTATTTACATTTATATTATACAGGGTTATTTTTCAAAGAGTAGCCAAATTTTAAACTTAAGTTCAAATATATAAATATTGATATACGGTTATTGCAGTTTTTGAAAATACGAGTAAATAAGGCTTCTACTTTCACTTGAAATTATCCTAAATTGAATGTGATTTATGAGTAATCATTTGCCAACCGATCGACCCTTACGAATGTGTGCGTGCGCAATAAAATCACTTAAAATAATGCATTACTACGCATTTTGAATTTAAAAGATAATAATTAAAAATTAAACATTTTGTACAACCGACTTCAATGTAAATTATTAAGAATAACTCAAAAACTATTGGTCACACCTTGATCAATTCATCATTTATATGGGACCACATGTGAGGCATCAGCTTTCAAACAAAAAAAGAATTATCGAAATCGGTTCACCCAGTAAAAAGTTATGAGGTAACACACATAAAAATAAAACATACAGTCGAATTGAATACCTCCTTCTGTTGAAGTCGGTAGAAAAGGACAGAATATTTGAGATTTTTTAAATTAAGTTTTCTTCACCATTTGCCTATATTACTAATTCTGAATCTTCTCTGCAAATTTGGATGGTTATTGCAAAATAACCCTGTATAAATAAATAGGCATTGATGAACAATGTTTATAAATACTAAATTATATAATATGCATAATTCAAACTCGAGACTATCAATGAACCGCATTTTGTAATAAGATGAAATTAATTTTATTTTTATTGTTGTTATTTCTTTCTTATACAAAATTTAATAAAAACAGGTGTTTCGATGATGCAATATCTAGTATTTTTTATACATGTTATGTACGGTTATCGTTTTTACACTGCACCAAAGACACTATGTATTTCAAGCTATTACTTGCTTAGTAACAATTCACATATTTCATCATCATTATTACAGCGTATCACAAATCCAGTACTGATTAAAGGCCTCACTAATTTTAACTATATCGACATCAGTAATATAAACTACATTGTTTTATTTAGAATCGGGTTCGGGACCAGCATGCGTTGAGGAGAGCGCAGCGGAATCCCGAAGTGCAAGGCTATCCCTACGTAGAGCAGCATTGCGACGCCATGTTGCCAGAGCTAGCACTGCATTACAACTCATCAACGATCGTAGTCAACATCGAGCACTGGCGTCACTCATCAAGGTTAATTTTATTATGACTACCCTACCTCTACGTAATATGTAAGTCCTCTAACATTGAATTTAGTACATTTCATCGCTGCAACTAAAGCACCTTAACTAAGTTTACATTTTTTTAAACTTTATATCAAAGACATCTAGGGTCTAATTGAAATGCATTGAAGCATAATATCAAAGCTATAGTCAAGTCGTCAAAGTGCAATCTTATCAAATATACGGCGGTGTCTCAGTCTAGTCTCAAGTACTGCACTTAAATATAACTAAATCAATAATTTTGTCGATATTTTATTCATAAAGTTTAAATTGAACAAAGAAAATGGTGAAGTGTAAATGCAAGAAAAAAATGTTGAAGGTCATGTATTACATTTAGATTAATAAAATGATAAAACTTGGTTCAAAACTAATGATATCCCACCAAAAACATATTGGTGTTGTCATTTCAAAAAGTATTTTATTGATGAAGCTGGCAACCTCGGACATCGATTGTATTGAACTTGGCTCTCTTTCCAGTTTTATTTTTTTATATGTATCAATTATACTATATTCCTTCCTATTCTAGTGGCTCAACACTAATTTTCATATTATTATGTGGGGGGAAAACATCTGGCATTTATTTAGTGCTTAGATAATATATTATCTAATTTTTAAATTGTAAGTGATATAATTTTATCGAATTTCTTCTACAGAAACAATTGAACGAGAAAAAGTCGTCATGCCGTCTTCCAACTCAGACTGTGAATCATTTACTAGCGATGCGTGGTATGCCTAATGTATTGACGTCACAAGAACGAAGACGACTTCGGTAAGTAATTAAAAATGAAATCTTCCTCCTCACTAACCCGAAAACAAGCCATTGCTCAATATGGAGTCATCACTGTGTAGGGAGAATCGGTCGTAATTGTAACGCTGGGCAAGTACCAGACATATTGCATTGCCATCTTTCGGCAGCCAAAAGATATAATCCTTTCTCTTAACCGCGGCGCCCACCTAAGCTACATGATTTCGACATGGCTTGTAGCATGATTCTGACGATGCTCTGACGTGACCACGGGTGACACTGCTTGCACCGACCTGTGCAACTATAGCATGTCGCAGAATTCAGTTTGAGCCAAAATGTCGTCTGAAGAGGATGAACATGCCCTTGCTTTGCTACAGATTACAAACATTCAAAGTGCCAGCAGTAGGTTTTGGGTATATATATCCTTTGTGGAAAAAAAAATTGAAAAGTGGTGGAAACTTTCAATGTTATGAAGGAATTAGTAAATTAGTTTTAATTACAGTTTTCGCTATTTCTAGCCAAGAAGCATCTTGCCAGTTCCTGTTAATGTAATCGGGTCTAGTATAATCATATAAACATGGTCTTTTATGAACTAACTCAATGAATTTAATATTAAAAGCTAGGTCGTCTTTCATTTTGCATAGACAAGTCACTACAACGTGTTACGTGTTACGCGCCACTTCAATGCGTCACTAGTGGCAAGCTGAATGGCACGTCAGGTCATGCAGAGCCACGCCACGCGAATGGGCGCTACTACATACAATCGCTTTGAACGTTGAGGCGAGTGACAAGTTACGCGTCAAATCACGAGTCAGATCACGCGTTACGTTACTTAGGTGGCCGACGCGCCTTACTCGACTCTTATGCTGCCGCTAATCGACTACTGCCAATCGATACACAGGGTTATTTTGCAAAAACCGGCCAAATTTGCAGAGAAGGTTCAGAATAATTAATTCAAAATTAATTTAAAAAAAAATCTCAAACGTTCTGTCCTTTTTATCTTTTAAATTCAAAATGCGTGGTAATGCATTACTTTAACTGATTTAACTGTGCCCGCACACATTCGTAAGGGTCGATCGGTAGGCAAAAACGTTGTTGCCCATAAATCTCATTCAATTTGAGATAATTTAAAATAAAAGTAAAAGCCTTATTCACTCGTATTTTTAAACACTGCAATAACGGTATATCATTATTTATATATTTAAACTTAAGTTTAAAATTTGGCTACTCTTTGAAAAATAACCCTGTGTATATATATATATTCGAACCGGTAAGAAACTCATAAGTATACTGTTTTTCTCCCAACAGTTACAATTTATCCTTATAATTATAATATATACAAGTTAAAAAAATCTATGGAAGCTCGTTCGTTATGTCATTGGAATATATCCTTTTTATTATCCTTTCTTCATAAGAGTGACTTTTACATGTGCCTTGAATTGTGATTCAACAGTTAAGATGTTTTTTTTTCTTTAACAAGGTCTGTAAGTGAGTCCCTTGGTTTAATATTGTAAGTAGCATGAATGAGTAGCTCTTTTCTCTAGTATAAATATATTTTCAATGTAAATTGCTGAACCCCAGAATAATAATCTAATAAATATAAAATAGCTGAAATAAACCAATCTTGCTGTTCAATCCAAAAGGCCAATCCACATCTGTTAACAGCATTATATTTTTACTGCATTTCTTGACAAGGCCTCAATATGAGATTCCCATTATAAGTGAGAATCAATTGTAATACCAAAAAAGACTGGAATCTGCTAAATCGAGTATTTTATCGTTCAACTTAGTATGAGTAGTGACCCACCTTACATTTGTCAAAGAAAATTAAAAATCTTTCTCCATGTACATTTTTTAAAGAAAATTAAAATATTTATATTGTAAGAAATTATTCCACTCTGCCCGGCTAGCATGGGCGGGGGACAAAAATTTTATCCCCCGATTATATCCACTGACAAGAGATAAAATTATCTTGTTATGTCAAACGGGGAGAAGTATATCCCCGTTTGACATAACGAGTAGACATATATCCCCCGTCCGTAGCATGGAGCCAAATGAAAGATAAAAAATTATATTTTTTTGACATTTGAAAGGGACAATTTTATCCTAGTTCATTGGACGTGGGTTTAAGTTTATATTCATACAAAAAATCTATCTAAGTCTAAGTCTATCTCCCATTTTATCTACGGTGGATATTATATCCACCGGTGTGCCCATGCTCGAAGGGTGTATAAAACTAAGGGAGGGGATAAACATTTTCTCCTTTATCCGGGGATAAAATTGTCTCCTGCCCATGATAGCCGTGCTGATGTTAGAAATTATACTCAAAATTATTTAAATAAAAGAAAACTACTCGGTAACAAACCCTGCTTATCAGGACCCAATTACATGATAACACCAAAGTATGCAAACCAACAGCATCACTACCCATCTCAATGTAACACAGGGCAGCCTCTCAGCAACACGATTTTCCTTGCCTACACTAGTAGAATACCCCAACGGGCATAGTAATGACAGTGAGACTCGTAGAATTACCGACTGATCCTTCTTAGTCGCCTGCGCGATACTTTATACTGCTAGAACGGGTAGAAGATTACAGTTTTACCCTCACTTGTGCGTATTTCCTTTTATTTTTTACCCTCATTCAGTCCACCTGATGGTGAATGGATACTGTGCCCCTAGACACCAACATCTATCATTGATTAAGATCAAAATGCAGAGGAATGCAGAGGTGCCACTTAAGAATTAAGGTGGAATCTTCACCATATGAGACAGCATATTTATGCTGCTACTTAACGCTGATGTTCTGTGTAATATATGAAATAATAATACAATTTTATTGCTTTTTTGTTCTTAATATTTATTTGTAACTTTTAGCGAAATCGGCTGGTCGGGTGGTGAAAGTGGTAGAACGTCTGAAGTCACTAGTAGCGTATGCGTTGAAGCAAATTGCACACAACCGCCTCTACCCTGCAGCAGACACTGTTTAAAACATGTGACTCACGCGCCCGAACAGCGACTTTATGCGGCCTGCGCAGCAGTCTTCGCAGGTGGCGAGCGCTGCAAACAGCCGCTGCTTCCGCTGCAGGAACAGACGCCGCTCTGTGCCGAACACGCCTGGAAGCGGGTAAGTTATGTACCAGAGCTAGATGCGCAGGTGAAGTGCGCTGCAAGCAGCCGTTGCAAGCAGTCGTTGCTTCTGCTGCAGGTGCCGCCGTTGCTGTGTGCTGAACACGCCTGAGAACGGGTAAATTCTGTTTAAGACCTAGGTTTGCTGGAAAGTGCTGAAAAGCAGCTTGCGCTGCAGGAGCAAACGCCGCTGAGTGCCGAGCATACCTGAAAGTCGGTGAGTTATGTATGAGAGCTGGATGCGCTGACCGGAAGTGCTGAAAGCAGTCCCGACTTCCACTGCAGGCACAATAGCCGTTGTTTGCCTTAGTATGCCTGGAAGCAGGTTAACAAAATACTTTTATTGTATGACAATTATTGGATAAAAGTGGAGATAATTATCTTATAATGGAATAATAGTGAGAAATTTAAATTTCGCTTGTAGTTAAATGTCAAATACCTTGAGAAATACTGATAAATTGAGGTTTCTTTAACCTAAGGAGAAACGGCGAATGAGCTACATACCTTATTTTTTAAAATTTCAGCAATAAATTATATGTGGTAGAGCCACGTTGCAGCTTTATTATGGTTGTAGCACGAATGGGTCGGCGCGACCGGGGAAGGACCGCGGTCTAACAGAATACCAGCGTAAAATAGCAGCTTAATGCTGCTGTGTTTCGTATGGTGAGTGGAGAGAACCGGAGACCTTTTTGCTGGAAAAGAGGCATTCCATCTTACTCCTCAGGGGTGAAAACGATACTTGATTCTTAATTGACGATAAATTTAGATGTATATGGGCTACAGCATTCACTTACCATCAGGTGGACTGTGTGCTCGTTTGTCACCCTTATTCAATAAAAAAAAAAATTGTAAAAATAAACAGAAGGCTTATGAATCTATTATTATACGCCATTTTTATTTACGGAATTATTATTATTATACACTCATGTACGGAAGTGAAAGTTGGGTATGGCAGAAGAAACTTGAAAGCAGAATAAATGCAGTTGAGATGAGAGCGTTAAGAAGTATGATAGGAGTTAAATTGAGTGACAGGATAAGAAATAGTGAGATAAGGAAACGTTGTGATTTGAAAGAAGATGTAGTGACAAAAATTGAGAAAGGTATGCTGAGATGGTTTGGCCATGTCGAGAGAATGAATGAAGAACGATTGACGAAAAAAGTGTATAAGGCGAGTGTGAATGAAAGTGTTGGAAGGGGTAGACCTAGGAGGACGTTTCTCGACCAAATCAGGGACGTGTTGAAAAAAGGCCAGGTCAAGAGTACCCTAAACCGAAGAGCATGTATGAAGGGAATAATGAAAGTGGACGAAGCGAAACAAGTATGTAAGGATCGTAGCAAGTGGAAAGAAGTGGTCTCTGCCTACCCCTACGGGAAAGAGGCGTGATTATATGTATTTATGTATGTATTTTTATTAAACATGAATGTATTGCACTCAGGACAACTATGAGCAACTAAGCCGCGAGTGGCGACCTCAGAAGGCTCGAAGACGAGCTTGGCCGTCGGCAACGCGACCGCCACGACGAGCGAAGCGTCGCCGTCGATTGCTTGTGAAACGTCCGCAGCACACGCAATCACTGTCGGGTATGTATGTGCTCCACTCTTATCTTTTTCACTCTTTCTTTCTCCCTCTGTCATTTACCTTTTCTCTCCTTCGATCTGGCTTTTCTCTCTTACGTCTCTCACCCTATATTCTATGTTTTCTGTAGCATTTTAATGCAAAATGGAGTTTACTAAAAATAAATAAACTATTTTAACTCGAGTAATCACGAAACTATTATTTATTTACAATAACAGAGTTATCTTGAAAGTGTATATATGACATTTGCTAGTAATAATAAATGTTATCGGTTATCATAAGAAAGTATGAGGAAAATGTAAACATGAAATCTTTGTTATATGAAAGTACATTTACATGGTAACAATAACGAAATAAAAGTTTAGGTAATTCTTTTACTAGCCAATTACTTATTACTGCTCCAACGCAATGAAAATTTATCTTTTTCGCTGGCAGACTGGTATATCAGTCAGTATAATAATCGGATAGATTTGCTATTCTACTATTAGATACTAGCGAATCTTAAGATGATATTCGGGCTGCAAGAAATTGAGAGAATTAGTTTTTAACAATCTATTGTTGTTTCGTTGTGCCCTAACAATTGAGCTAGACAACCGAGGGAGATAACTGCAGCTCGGACTGATTTTACCTACGAAATGTTTCCTCTTCCAAAACCAAACCGATTTTTTCAATATTCACTGTGTTGTGGCTATTTCTGTATGTTTTGCTTTAATTTCTTTATTTTTGTTCAATTTCTTTGCTGGATGTTTATCAACGGCGGTATAACTAGGCAGTTTTATTAGTTTCAGAAGGCTCCTTACTTTTTAATATAATCATTTATGAAAAAGAAAACATAGAACATGTTTCGTTTTCTTTTACTAGATATTAATTATATCGTAAAAAATATTTACTCTAGTGTCATTATCCAGGGTGAAAACAGAGGAATTCGTTTGTATGGACAAAAAGCCGCCCGAATATCCACTTAATGCTCCCCCCTCTATCCAGTCAGTAAGTGATGGAGGAGTCAAGGTGAATGGAGGATTGTGGAACTGTTTTTTTTTTTAATATTTGGGTACCATGAAGTTGTGATTTACTTTAATAATAAAAATATTATCAAAACAGAGCTGAAAAACGTTATAAATTTTAGTACATAACAATTGTGTCCATTATTTCTCTTGATAGTTAGAACTTTCTAATATCTTAATATTATCGGTGGGTTAAAACTGCGCGGGGTACATTACAATGCTATAAATGTGTATGTAATGTGTACAAGCCGTGGTAATTCAGGGCTAAGCGCTCTCTTTGAATATTACAATACGCGAGCAACCCGCCACGAATCGCCGGTACCAATGAAATTGTTAATTACAATTTAAGTGCTGATTTACCACGTGCTCTATACGGTGAAGGAAAACATCGTGAGAAAACCTGCATGTCTTAGAAACAAATTTTTTTTTCGAAGACATGTGAAGTCCACTAATACGCATTGGGGCAGTGCAGCGGACTTTTCCTAGCCCTAAAACCTTTTCAGAAATGAGAGAAGGCCAGTGCCCAGCAGTGTGATGTATATAGGCTGTAACTTTACTTTTTAAGAACATTATTGTTCAATGTGAGGAAGGTTAAGGCTTGAATTCCTCCTACGCTAACGTCGGTCGCGCGTACTAATGTACATTGTGTTCTATATAGCCCCACACTTTGAAATGTATGAAGTTCATGACTGAAATGTATGAAGTTCATGACTCCAAATGTCAGACAATTAAATACTAATGTAATTTTAAATGGGGAAGAACTGAGTCTTGTCGATACCACCATTTTTCTTGGAATAACACTAGACGCGAAGCTTCAATGGAGCCCCCATATATCAAAGTTAGCAAGCAGACTTAGTTCTGCAGCATATGCTGTAAAAAAGATTAGAAATCTTACCAGTGTGGAAACAGCTAGACTTGTTTACTTTAGCTATTTCCATAGCATAATGTCGTATGGTATTTTGCTGTGGGGACACGCAACTGACACTGAAATTATATTTGTTTTACAGAAGAGGGCCATAAGAGCAATCTATGATTTAAAACCTAAGGAGTCGCTCAGACAAAAATTTAAGGAAATTAATATATTAACTTTGGCCTCTCAATACATTTATGAAAATGTAATGTACGTACACAAAAATAAAAGTAGTTATACAAAAATAAGTGATGTTCATTCTGTAAATACTAGGAACAAACACAAGCTAGTAGTACCAGTTACTCGACTCCACCGAGTCAGTAATTCATTCTTGGGGCGATGTATACGCTTACAACAAAATCCCAGAAAATATACAAAATTCGACCTGCTCAAAATTCAAAACTTTATTAAACATAGTTTGTATAAAAGGTTATTATAATGTTAAGGAATTTATGGATGATAATAACCCTGGGAATGAGTGTTCGCTGCCAGGCTGTTTTTAATTGTTTTGTGTGGTTAATTGTGTAATATACATGATTGTAAGCTGTTATTTAAAAAAAAAAGTCCCGCTGGGTTTCTTGCTGGTTCTTCCCAGGACAGAGGTTTTTTTTTCGAACCAGTGGTAATTAGACAAAAGAGTGACTTTCAATAAGTATTATTTATAATCTATATTGAATAAAAAAGTTTCTGTTTCTGTTTCTGTTACTACGACGCTGACGATACCGACGTATGCGGCTCGTCAGCGCCGTGTACGTCGGTCGACTGACGAGCGTGGAATAGTGCGAGCGCCCTCACTCTGTTACCGACGATCCACGCGTGCACGTACAGTTGCAATGAATATCGATACAGAACGTCTTATTTATCTAATGATTTGTACAAAGATGCGAGAGCAAAATACTGGGTAGAAGTTTTCAAGGCTTTATTTCCGGATTACAATAATGAGGACGATAGTAAAAAAAGGAGATCGGTAAGTAAAAGACAATGTTAATAATCATAATTATTAACATTGTATTTCTACCGATCTCCTAAAAATCCACTTAGCAGACGACTGTACCGTATAGAGCTCGGTATCGCAGTATGGTATTTTATTTCTCGCTGACGTACGCGACCGACCGTACGCAACCGACGTCAGCGTAGGAGGAGTTCAGGCCTAATATGCATAAGGATGCGTAGGGACGTAGTAGGCTGTAACTTTAACTTTTAACTTTAAATGTGTATGTGCACAGAGGACACACTTGTCATGAGGAAATATCTACACATACCCGTTTCACGGAAACAACGATTACGAGGTTCGATCGATATCGAGCAGGATCAAAAGGCAAGTTCGCCTTTTGATCCTGTTCTTAAGGGGAGGTTATCCCACACCTGTAGGCAATTATAACGCTTTCCCAGCTCACCCCATTTAGCGCAACGCACGACGTATTTATTCACGATGCGGCGCGAACCATAGATACTCTATGCGGATTCCGTGCGGTAAATACACGCCACAGTATAAATATTCGCAGTAGATCAACTGAATAGACAATTTTCTTCTTTGGTAGGATTTCTTTGTTTCTTCAGATTTACATTTTATTATTTAGTAGTACTTATATTTTTATTATTGTATAAAATGTACATATAATATCAATTTATGGAAGTTGTAACAATCAACAAATTTTATTAATGAAACAAAGGTAAGTTCGATATCGATTTCACGAGATGTATTGGACTTGCACCGACTAAAACCTCATGGTTTCCTATGGTTTACACACATCAAGAGTCCTACTAGCGCTAACCCCCTGATCAATTTCTCCTAGCAAACTGGCGAACCGCCCCAACAGAACGTGTTCTACCTTTTCTACCTTGGCCTGAGTGTGATTTAAACCTCTTGCAACAACTATGATATTACTTTTTGTTCACAGAAATCAATGTTTGCTCGAATTCATCGAATTATGATAGTTCAGAGGACACAGCAGTTGGAGGCCTCAGCGAAAGCGAATATATCGGTACTGCGGGTGGCACGCATGAACTGGGTATGCGTTTTATGTTTATATAAATAATATTAACCTTATGTTAATTATTTTCTTAAATTTATTGTCGTTTTTTTTGCACAATTTACAGAAGTGGAACAAGTACCCCCGGATGATATATTGGATCCATCTGTCTTAAGTCAGATTCCAGATGAGGCGTTTACGGACTTTTTTAATCAAGGTATTTCTTACTTTTTAAAGCAACTCCAAATTTTTAGTAAGTAAAGGCCTATTTTCAAGATTTTTATTTGCATTATTTAAAAAGTTAAGAAAGACAGTTGACTTTACCTTCCTTAAATTCTGCCCCCTGAAAACTGCCACCCGGGGCCATGTCCCAGTAGGGCTGGGCTGAGACGATTGTATCCTACGTAACTTCCGTTTAATTGGAAGTCGTGCATGACCCACCTTGCAAAATATATTTCTTTCTTCTGGTAAATATATAATCTGTTTTAGCGGAAGGAGGCACGTCATTCGCGGAAGGCTCGGAACTGGCGGCCGCTTTGGAAGCCGTGCTCGATGAACGGGCATTAGACACTATCTCTGACGTGTTCACACCGAATTCACTCGTTGCTAAGAACAAGGTACTTATATACGTACGTATACGTGTCGATCAAGCCAATTACGACCGTAAAATGCGACGTCATCGCCATGCACCCGCACCTTGGACGGTAATCTAACTAAGAGATCAATGTGGACATGTGAGGGAGTAGGAAATGACAAACGAGTCAACAGTCCACCTCATGCTCCAGCTCATAGACACTTGCAATCAACTACAATGAAAGACGACCGTAAAGGCGTTTTCAGTTGTCACCTCTGAAGATAAATATACTCTTCAGATCGAAACAGCAGTGGATACAGTGTTCCTTAGTAGCAAAATTAGCTATTTACGAACTTTCTAGGTAGTAGTAAAATTTCTGCCAGTTTAAAAATTAGTACACGCTAGGAGACCGCATGGATCGAATCCTTTCGTCTAATTGGCCCGATCGATTAGTACATTATTATAATCATCATTTATGTATGGTTATTTCATCGCATCTGACTACCAATATTCTACACTGCAGGTCGATTTCATTTACGGCGACAACTTTCTATTTACAGAATTTTCCGCTTACATTGAGACTTATATTTCCAACCTACTCATATTCGATTGCTCTTATAAAGTCAGAGGTGAGCTTGGTTATCAGAGACATGGGGCCAATAACAACAATTAGTGTTAATCATCGTAGAAAGTCATATTGGCTAAACCCGCAGGCCCAAAACTAATAATTTGTGCTTTTAAAAGAAATATTGATTACTTCTGGAATTAAAACCAGATCACTTGATGTGGGTGCTACTCACTCTGACTCTGGAGCACGCGTTTTTCTTATCATATTCCGTTATAACAATTTGTAATAAAATGAACATTAGTCAGAATATTAAATAAAAAAATATATTTATTCAATTATAAAAATCTTTATTTTTTTTTCCATTAGCCTCTAAATGTCCTCAACTGAACATGGGCCTCTTCCGATGTATATTTGCTTCATGACAAGCAGACGCCATCGCCGTACCTGACGTCGCGCGTCGTTGACTCTGCTTCATACTTTTTGGCATTTCTTCTAGTCGCCTCTTACGACACCCACGGCTTAAACTGGACGATGAATTCTCTTACGTCATCCTACTCTGCAAAAAGCATAATACACTCACTTAAATATGATTTTAATAAGTCTATACTAATGTTGAAGACTCGCTGCCCGCGGTGCAATAAAATGGGGAAACAGGACGACGCCAGTTGCGCTTTGCGCTCTCAGCAGATTTTTTATATCAAGGTTTGGCTGGATAAATCTCAAGTTTTTTTACCTCTTTATAGGCCTTGAGATATTATCGTCATCAACTCTCCGTTGGGTTAAGCTATTGCTAAAATCTCCTAAGAACTTCGCAATGTGGAGCATCAGCATATTGTGAAGTGTTTTGTGAACAAAATACACATCAGACTAGGCTGTATGGTATAAGACATGCGCCTGCCTTTATTGGCGAAACGAGTGTTCAACAACATCCTATCTATTTAGTCAAAGAGTATATAATCACTAAGTACATTTAAGAGGCGGGACTTCCTTAGTACCTAAAAGTAAATGTATGAAAGGGCGCCAAGCTATAGAGTATAGCTATACCAACATCAAGACGTGACATTTAATTATTAACAAACAATGCTGACAATATAGGTGAATTATAATAGTGCTGTAAAAATGTCTATCTTCGAATAATTTTATCGATGTATTTAACACAGTAATTTGTTATTATATTGTCTGCAGAACATTATAAAGTTAGTAAATATTTATATTATCTACTGCAAATATCATATCTCTATAATTATTAGGTACAAAATTAAGTATATTAAAAAAATATTAGTAATTCATTAAGTAAAAAATAAATGACTCCGTAGCGCAGTGGCTAAGCGTTCGGCTGCGGCACTGTAGTACCGAGAGTACGGTACCGCACTGAGCAAGGGTTGCCCTAAAATAAATTTGCTTTTAAGTGTAACAAATACTATGTATGTACAAATCGCTAGGCTTCTTCACAGAGGTACATACTACATACTACTCTCAGATATCGTTCACTAATAGTGGCTTTGAATAAAACTTTGTTTACGGATTTTATCGCGTATAATTTACTATTTTAATTCCCGACGTTTCGGGTGCTTTACAGCACCCATGGTCACGGGGGGGACTGAAATTACGATCGGACCGGAATAAACGTCGGGAATTAATATCATTATAGCTAATGTTTGTAGATGAATCTATAAAAAAAACAGTAAAAATTTATAATTAGGTAATTACAAATAACTTCGTGTTTAGTTATATAATCGAATTCTTACCAAAATGTGACTTTAGCTACATGAAGAGGAAATCTTATTAAAATACACATAATTATGGAACCTTCTAAGTCCACGAATGGAATAACAGTTCCTTTCAGTTGGGTTTAAATCCTTGTATTTGCAATATTTGCCACAAATATATTTTAACATGTGAAGCTTTTTAATTGTTACTTGTGCCAGGTCTTCATTTCCAACTAATTTCAGTCATTGCTTGCATCTGAAAAAATAATATAAATAAAATCATATTTTCAAATATTTTTTTGAGCAATTATAACGTAAGCAAACCCGATAGATAATATAGTTTCTAAGTATATTCACCTATTTATACAAATAACGACTTCGTTGGTCTCCACCAAAAGTTGTAAGCGCGACTGTTAACATCGACTGCCCAAATCAATTCTTGGTTTTTGAATCTCAAAATCAATTTTTAAGTTGGCGGCGACCCTAATGTCTCGGAAAGCACGTAAAACTGTTGGTCCTGCGCTTGATCTCTCTCCAGTCGTTTCGGATTGCCATCGCATCGAACTATCAGAGTCACGGAATAGAGAGTGTATTTGTGGCTGCGCACACAATCATGCACCATAAAAACCTATACGTAGATGGCTAGAATCCGGTGATACTGGCGTCTGTAATCGAAATTCGGTTTGGAGGACATTACTACAAATAAAGGTTCAAAAATGTATTCGTGTTAAATATCAAAGTTGAAATCACCACATATCTTTCATCATCTAAGGGAAATTTTGCTGTAAATAGCCTTTTCTTGTTATTATTTTTTTCGCTTCTAACACCATCTAAGTGCATATTTGATTTTTTAACAATTCTATAAAAGAACAATGGCTCCTTTAGCAAAATTGATAGCATTATTTTAGATTAGCAAATCTAAATACATATGTAATTAAAATAAAACAAATTAATGTAACCGTGTGATTTGACATTTTAACGTATTTGATTCGACAATGTCATTGATATTACGAAAAGTAAAAAGTAGAGAACCGCCATTAAAATTTGCTCCCGTTTCGTACATATAATTTTTACTGTGATTTTTTGTCAGACTTTGATAGGCTATAGGCTTGATTTGATAAAACACATTGAAGTAATATGTACTTATGTACGTACTAGAACAGCTATTTCAAACAAAAAATGTGCGCTACTCATGTCTTCGCGCATGCGCAGGGAAGAGTAGTGTGGCGCATTCGCGGTTGGTTTTATCATAGATTATGCGTAGGCAGAATGATCAGTATGTAATAATAGATTGTATTGTTAATTATGTAAATTATATCGAGTACAATTTTTAAAATTTGTCATTTATTTTGCATATATAATATGTTCTAATTGAATATAATATTACATAATATTGTATCAGAATTACATTTTAATGATATTTTTATTTGAATATTTGAAAAGGTAACTATGTAAAATATAAAAAAACATACTACATATATGTGTAACAAAACTTATTGATAAAACATATAATTTAAAAATATAGTTATTTAGATTAGAATAAGAGTCGTTCATAAATGCTCGGCACACGAGAGTTAAAAATGGACGAATTTATTCCACTTTTCCCTGTTTTCATGGCTTGGACGTGGAAACTTAAAAATAAAATAAAAAAATAATCAGCAAATTTAAATAACAGAAATTTAGCCTAATTATGAATACTTCTATTTGTTTCTACAAAAAAAAAACATATTATATTATGCGCAATTTTTCTCACACTTAAGTAGTACCTGCAGAAACGTCGCATCTGAAGAAATTAATTTCATAATCTATATTCCATGACCCGAGGTGGCGTCTTAGGAATAATTTGTTTGATTATTAATCTATAATACTTTTTTATTAATTAAGTATCTTACTCGCCGATGAAAAGTTATTCCTTGGTATTTGCGCTAACATTTCTTGAATTATTTGTGCAATATCTAAAACACATATGGCATATTTTATCAAGATTTTTTTTTATATAATCAACACAGCATGTGTCAACTCACTAGCGCCTAGCGAGCGACTGAGTAAAGTGCGGCGATATCGCCGGAGTTGAATGGGACGGCGTTACTTAATGCAGTGTCTCGTAGTACATAATAGCTCAATGATAAAACATAGTAAATTATTTTATCGATTTCTATAATGGTAATATAAGTAGACGTTTAATAATTCCATCAACAATTTTTTCGCCATTGTAGTAGTCGATGGAAAAAAATGAGATCTCTCGCCATAGAAGTGTTCACCTCGGAGGCCGGCCAACACTCCGTGTGGCAGTACATAGCTTCTCATTTAATTGTTTATAGCAGAGTCGTTCGGTAACTTTTAAAACGTCATTTAGACTTCGGTTTTGTTTGCTCATTACGGCGTGATGACAACGTGCGTCGGTGGTGCAAGTCCACGATTACAATGAAGGTGCAAAGTGTCAGAGAGTTGCCTTGTAGTCTGCGGTAAGTCGAGAAGAGGGCGAGTAATCTGTGAGAGTGTTGTGAAGCAGACTGCGATATGCGATGTGCTATAAATCTTGTAAAGCTAAGCTGACCAGCAGGAGCTGAAAATTGCAGAAGATATTTGCTCAGGTGCAATAGAAGTGTAGAGAATTGGAGAAGTTTTTACAAGCATTTATTTCTATGTATCTGCCTTTAAGAAGGCTGTTTTAAAGATGAATAGGGGTCTTGTGCACAATAATGTGTTTGTTAAGTTTATTTAATTAATTTATAAAGTAAATAAAAGAATCTGTGAAGTCACTAACTTATCAACTATTGGTCTAGTCTAACCACAGAATAAATAATAGTACAAGAACAGAAGAATCACTCTCTGATAGCAAACTTGCGAGTTTAAACCTAGTTACATCGTCGCTAATGTTCATAATACTTTGCACGCCTCGTAAAGAAAGTCACATCGAAGGGGAGTCAACGCATCTGTATTATTGATTCTTAATTGAGGATAGGTGTAGATTTCTATGGGCCAGAGTAATTTACCATCAGATGGACTGTGTGCTCGTTTGTCGCCCTTACTTTTATAAAAAATATATGTATATTTAAAAAAATAGGTAGTCATTAAGTTATAGTTAGGTAGTGCGTTTGAAAATAATTCGTATCGAACTTACCGTCTGCGATTGATTGTTTTTATAACATGTAGGCTACAATAAGACATCTTGAAATGTTGTAGGGAGAAATTATTCAATATCTCCTACTTGTACTAGCCCCCTCTTAATAGTTATGGCGGGGGTTTTACCAGAACGATGAAAAATTGTCACGATGCTCCAGTCTGTGTTGATGCTGGACCTCACGTGTATACGAATTTGAAATCTCTTAATCTTACGTTGTTGTCAGAAAGATGCAGCTAATAATCACTGCAACTACACGGCGTTAAGTAATTAAAACTGCGGTTGCAAACCCGCCTGCCAAGCGAGGCATGGCAAAATCCCCCTATGAGGCAATCTATAAGGGAGGCCTATTATAACCAGCTGTGGATTTTTGATAAGCTGTAGTGTATGACGATTAATGAATCGTACGTGCTGAATTTTTCTACAATCTTATTTTTAGTAATGCACGTGGTAAATGTGGGTAGTTCAAGACCGCGTTGGTGAACGTTCGTCCTAAATTTCATAGCATGCGAGCAATCTTAGTTCTATCACCACTGTTGTTGTTATACTACGAAATAAGCCTAACTTGGCCAAAATAATTAGACCTTGGAAGACAAACGGACGGGTGTGTTTTGACCAGGAAAAACAGAAAATGGGCTGTAGCTTCTGCTCAATACCAACTATAAAATAAAAAAAACTGCTGTTGCTAACCCTCAGGCCAAACGTGGTAACTATGGCAAATATGAGGGATATTCTGAGGTAATCTATGGAGAGGCCCTACATTTAGCAGTGGACTTAAACGGTCGAAATTAATGAATGAACGAATGGGTGTTCTAAGAATTAATATTTTAATAATTTAATTTCAGATGAAAGTTCCAGCTGCTGTAAGCGTGGAGATGTCATCAAGTGCGCCTTCATAACATAGTAATTAAACTTAAGTTAAGCTAAAATAAACTCTATACTAATGAATTTAGGAACAAATTCGATATCTGTAGTCTCAAGGAATGATTAGTTTTTCTTCATGCTTTAAGTTTTGGTGTAAGTACGTGTTTAGGGAAATGAGATAGTGTAATTTGTGAAACGTTTGTATGCGAGTTTGTTTAGTGTTCAAGAAGTTACGAGATTCGTAGATTGTGGTAGGTATTGGATAGAGGAAAAGAGTTTTGGTTCGTACTTGACATTTCATGGGCGTTGAATATACTGGGAAGTGCTGTTATATTCGGTATATAAGAATTATTAATCGCTGTTTATTATTATTATTTCATTTGATAATATACACTTTTAGTTAAGCACCAAGTTATATCGTGAAAACAGATGCTATCAATATGTGCGCGATTCTGAAACTACTACAATCTTAAAGTATGTACCATATTGAATAAATTAAAAGTTTTAACAGTTTTTTGTTTAATAACTCTGAGGAAGAAAGCCACCGAACGTACCTACATAAATACGGATATATACAAATTTTCAGTGTCGGATTAAACTAAATATAACACTGGTTTAGTAAATTGATTATTCAGGTTAAATTGTGAAGACTTTACTATCTCCAAATAAACATGCTTCAAGAATAAACATGCCGCATTATTTACTAAAATTTACATTAAAATATAACAAATTTGAAAAATGTGAATTTAAGAAAACATTTAGTTAAATTGCTGGCATTAAAATGTTCCTATTTTTAATAATGTCAACGAAACTACCCTTAACCAGAAAACTAATAAACAAACTATTTTGTTGGATACTTAAGATATTGGGATTATCGGGATTAATAATTTTTTTTATTTTACAGATACTTGGAATTTGTATCTGTAAAAGCAAACTAACAAGCTATGAAGTTTTTACGTTAGAGTTGAAAGTCAAAGTCAAAACTTTTTAGTCAATTTGGACTTGTGTATAATTCTTATGAAATTCAAAATCTACACCAGTTCGCATAAATAACATTTTCTTAAGAAACTAGAGTATTTTATTTTTTAATGACATGTTACAATAATTTACAACTTATAATAAAATGAATACAATGTCAAATGTCTATAAATATTTTTTTAAATCGTTTTAATAATGTAGCCAGTGGACTTCGATTCGTAGTACGGACCATTACAAACAAATATCCTTGCATTTTGATAATAATTTTTAATTGTTGACATCTATCTTCATTTCTCTATTTAAATTTTTTTTACATAAAACACGACCGTGTTAAAACCATATAAATTTAGAACAGATCTATCATGATATGTTAAGAAAAACTTTCATTTTAGTTGAGAAAATAATTTATTTTTCTTGCGTGAATTATTTCTAATTATACTAAATATAATTGTTATATTACTTATCTACCTGGAAATCTCTGAGATGCCTTGTTTGCACTCTTAGATCGCCCATAATTATTCACATTATAAAATTCTATATTAAATTGAGCGAAGGTAATTATTTTTTATATTTTAACTGCCAGAAAAATCAATATAGTTTTACACGAAATTAAGTGTAATGCCAGAGTTAATAGAGATAAAATTTTTATTTTTGCCTGCTCAGGAATAAATACACCTTTTCAGTAAAAACATTTACTTAATTTATAAAAAAATATCCAAATATAAAATGCATGTAATTATAATTCCTAAACGAAGTAATCTGAGATGTAAAATATAAAGAATATCTTAGTAATTAACCGCTTGTAAGAAATCACTGGTTACTTGTTTTTTTTTAAAGTTATAATAATAAAGTACATAAAATATTTGAAAATTACTACATTATCTGCCCAATAATGTCTCTGTTACAGTGTTACACAACTACAATATTATTCAAATAAATCTTTTTGATCTCTCTATTCGTAGTGAAACAGTGTGTGGTACAGTTAGGTGCATGTATCTTGTGTACGAATGTAGCTCGCTCCGTGACTTTAGTGAGCGGTATCCTCCCCGACCCACTTCCGCATCTCTCTGACACCCACTATACAGGGTTATTTTGCAATAACTTGCCAAATTTCGAGAGAAGGTTTAGAATAAGTAATATAGGCAAATGGTGAAGAAAATTTAATTTAAAAAATCTCAAACATTCTGTCCTTTTTATCTTTAAAATTCAAAATACGTGGTAATGTATTATTTTATCTGATTGTCATTCATAAATATCTAACGTCTACTATTTTACTACGCATGCACACATTCGTAAGTGTCGATCGGTCCCCAAAAACGTTGTGAATTGAATCGCACACAGAGGAGCGCGGGTACGCGTAATTGTTGCCCATAAATCACATTCAATTTGGGATAATTTCAAATAAAAGTTGAAGCTTTATTTTCTCGTATTTTCAAAAACTGTATTAACGGTATATCATTATTTATATATTTTAAACTTAAGTTTAAAATTTGGTTACTCTTTGAAAAATAACCCTGTATTGTGTTCTGCGTAGTCACTCGCGTGCGTGACCTCCCGAGGATTCGAAAAGGTTCATGTCAATTTCATAATTATATATAGATCAAACATCATATACTTTTCATCCTCACTGTCGGTATTTTAATTTATTAATGTATATTTATAGTATCGACTATAAGGTATATGAATGAGTTTCCAATAAACGAAAGCAATAACTAAACGGTGTATGATATATATCGTAGAATAACTTTAGATATGTCAGTGTTTCATGATGTATTACGTTCGTTTATAACGATTAAAGAGGGTCATGGTTTATTGGAAACTATTTTTTGGCACGAGCAAGGACACCGATTTGTATGTGTAATGTGTATGTTGGTATTATTGTAATGTTTCCGATTTTTCTAAAACTTTGAAAATGTATTGCGTTGTGATTGTAGTGAATATGTTTTATGATAATAGGAATTAAGTTGAAAATCACAGATAATAGGCACATCGCTATATCTAAATAACAATTGGTAATTTTATCCATTTTGCGGTAAACCTGACTACGATAAGCAGATCTATTTTTATAATTTAATGATTGCAACACTAAACAGTGATAACTTATGGAAGGGATATATGTGCCTCTTTCTGATGTAACGCCTTACACTTCTTAGATATCCAGTAATACATTCTATCTACCGCAAAGTGGGCATGATATACTATGCTTGCTAAAGTATAATAAGTATAGAGTGCAAAGGCGGTATGCAACTAATTATTTTATTCGCGATTGGACACCTATGTATTGAATGAATGGTCAATGACCAAACGAGTATTGTATGAATCAGTATATCATTTACCTTTAGAGTTGCCACACTCAACAGTCAATTTCAAAGCTTATAATCTCGTTTTCAATATACAGTGGAAGAGTGTAGTCTACGTGGTAGAGCCATGCTGTAGCTATGTTATAATTGTAGTACGAATGGGTCGGCTCGATCGAGGAAGGACCACGCTCACAGAATACCAGCGTAAAATAGCAGCTTAATACTGCTATGTTTCGTATGGTGAGTGTGGAGAACCGGAGACCCTTTTTACTGGATACGAGACATTCCATCATATTCCTCAGGGGTGACAACGCATCTGCATTTTGATTCGTAACTGAGGATAAATGTAGGTGTTTATGGGCCACAGCCAGTGATGTATTTACGTTAGGGGCACCAGGGGCCTAATGTCCAGGGCGGCAATATTTTTGAGGGCGGCAATTTTGGAGTGTGAGCAAAAAATTTTTTTACTATCTGCAATGAAAATCAATGATTTTCAAAAATTGGGAAGATATTTGTTTAATACCGATGTTTAAAAATTGAGTTCTCATTGGATCTTCACGTTTCGAAGTCTAGTATACAGTAAGGTCAGTTGGGGCAAGTGCGGTACAGTTTTTAAACATTACTTTTCCCGTGCAATAAATAACTACAATCTTGGATGCGCGGTATCGGATATCGATCCGGCTTGCTGATCGCGTTCAATGCTCGATAATCGCCGCACGGTCTTAGCTCGCCGTTCTTTTCGTAACGACATGAAGAGGACTCGCCCAGTTGCTCTTAGAGGGTCTACATATTCCATCTCTTGCATGCGTTGGAACTCAGCTTTAACCTTATAGTATTTATCGGGTGGTAAAGGCCTTGGACGTGCGAATACAGCGGGGCCCGAAGTCTCTATACGATGTACCACCGAGTGACAAGGAAGCTCCTTAAAACACATTGGCTTCGTTACGTTGGGAAATTCGCCTAATATATCGCTATATTCATTCATACAGTCAATTGTTCTCACGGACGGTTCATTTTGCACAGTCACAGACGCAATAGTTTTAAACTAGTCACTGAGTCGATAAGTTTTTTATTGTTCACATCCACTAATAGTTTATAATGGGCTAAGAAATCAGCACCGAGTATTGGTTGCTTGACGTCTGCCACCACAAATGACCAACGCAATGGTCGTCGTAACTTAAGGTCTAAGTCCAATGTTTTAACACCAAAAGTCTTAATTTCACTCCCGTTCGCAGCGTACAGCTTATAGTCTTCACATTTTGCACTTGCTACGCGATTTTTATTCACCGGCAGCACTGAAATGTTCGCACCAGTGTCCACTAAAATCGGAGTCCACTGCTATTGTCCGTGATACATAATCGGGAACAGGAGCTATGGTGCAAATCTCCACCTGCGATTGCACCAGATCTAGTTTTCCTTCTTGTCTGTTTTAGGCCAGGCGCACGGTTCTACATTTCGTAGCTCTATGGTGATATTTATAATGATAACTACAGCCAGTCCGGACTATCAGGTGAGCGCCGTGTCGTATTACGAGTACGGCCGCGTGAGTTAGATCGCGGTCTGGAGCGATATTGATAATTATTTCTACGATAATCACGATGTCTATCTCTCTCAAATCCTAATTTTTAGACTTAATTTGGCAATCTCCGCCAGAATTAACGCAGTCTCTGTGTTCGTACTACTTTGTGTAGCTTGCACTTCTGTCACTTGTAAGGGTCGCGCAGTCTCCACAACCTTGTCCGCGATTGCTGATAAATGCTCCAGGTCTTTTACTTCACACACTGCTAATACACTTCTCACAGACGCCGGCAGATGACCTTGCCACATTATCCGAAGTGTTTCGTCGGGTATCTTTTCTCGAGCCAATTCCTTCATCCGCCTAAGGAGT
Source organism: Parnassius orleans (assembly GCA_029286625.1). Classification (NCBI taxonomy): domain Eukaryota; kingdom Metazoa; phylum Arthropoda; class Insecta; order Lepidoptera; family Papilionidae; genus Parnassius; species Parnassius orleans. Next base: position 1,871,236 of record JAGSMP010000018.1, read on the forward strand.
TGAGAGGGTTTTTGATCTCCCAACTCCATCTCACTCAAAAGTTTTGAAACTGTCGAATCTCGGACTCTTCGTAGACCTTTAACAATCGCTCTTTCAAAGTATCGAATTTCCTTCCCTCGGGCGGCTTGATAAGAATGTCGCTGACTTGCTGGATTACATCCTTCCCCAATTTAGTGACTACCATGTTGTATCTCGCTTCATCGCTCATCTTCTGCGGTGCAAGGACAGCTTCGCACTGGATGAACCAGAGCCGCGGCTGATCGGCCCAAAATTCGGGTATTCTCGAGGAAACACTAACAACTGCTACTTCTGCTGACCCGCTAGTACTTGCTTTATTTTGGCCGTCTTGCTGCGAAGTCATTGTGGTTCTTCTTTCCTTTGTCAGGTTAGTGAAACGCACTTTGATTCTCGAACGTGTTCGCGTAACTTGAGATCACGTCGGGTCACCACTGTACATGTACACGTTTGGTTGCGTACTAATCGGAGAGTATCAATAAAACTTCAGGAGCTCGATATACGTGTGTTTATTATGATACACAGATTGATACTGCTTAAATATTGATTAAACATAATGTAGGCACATGTTTGAAAATTAGGAACTTTTCTCTTACTTGTCTAATTAGAAAATATTTAACGACAAGAAAACAAAAACTGTAAAATATAAGTCAAATCTCAAATAATGGCATTCCTTGGCTTATCAGTAAACTAATGGTGGATAAAACACAAGCCGTTGATCATATTATAATACTATTTTTTACTGCATATTGTAAATTCTGTTAATGGGGTAAAATTGTAATTATGTCATCAATATGCTTCAGTTCGCAAATATCTTGTATGTTTGTTCTTTATAAGTAAAAACAGAATTTTGCTTACTGTTTCGGACTTTCCTCACTTATTTTATTGTTGAGCGATTATTTTGTATGTTAAGTACTTCACCAACATAATGTTTGATATTATTTTTAGAGCAAAATTTAACCAAAACCCAATCACCTTTTTTAACTTAGTAGTAGTCTCAGCGATGTAATTAAGATCGCAGAGTCCATATGTCACCTGTGGGTCAATATTTTCTTGATATGTATAATCAGTATCACCAGATAAATATGTATTTAAGTAATCTTCTAAGTTTTCTAAATCAGAGGAATCGTGTACACTATAGTCACTCTCTTTATCTGAACTATATGTTTTCTTTGTGTTTGTTTTCTTCTTTTTATTTTTACATTTTTTATTTTCCGATTTAAACATCATAAATAAAGAAATAAGTACCCACCTACCTATATTCGTTAGAATATAGGTAGGTAGGTACCTATATTCTAACGAATATAGTAGTAGGTAGGTAACACTTACTTTCTTAAAATGTGAAAACTTCTGGTTCGGGGTAAGTGCGTTATAGTGACGCACTTACCTATTACTAGTGGCGCGCTTGCCTCACTTCGTTTGTTTTAGGTTATAAAAATACAAGCATCGCTAAAATTAATTACTTGTGAGATAGAAACAAAATATATACAGGTTTATGAAGAATAATGTTTAGAGAAGGCAATTTTACCTGGTTCAAATCACTCGGTAGTAGTTTTTCTTGAGATTCGTACTGATGTGCACAGCACTTGTCAACGTGGACTCCATGAGAAAAAAATGGTCAAAACAAAATGACGATTCACATCGTACTAGGCCCAGTGGCGACATGTTATGGCGCATTTTTCAAATACTGTATTGGTTTATGAGATATTGATGTTCGTCGCACTTGCCCCAACTGACCTTACATAATTTTTTTTATTAAAATTTTAAATAAAATCCTTTTCCAATGAATAGTTGTTGTACACTTGTTTTTTAACCTACACAATAGTCGCGTTAATGCAGGATATAGGTAATTGGGCGGTATTTTTCACGGTGCCCCAGGGCGGCACTTAAGGTAAATCCGGCCCTAGCCACAGCATCCACTTACCATCAGGTGGACTGTGTGCCTGTTTGTCACCCTTATTCTATAAAAAAATGTGTGATGTTACCGCTGTGGTTGGAAATGATACAAGCTGGCGCGATGTGCTGTCCGAGAAATTAAAAATTAATCGATGGCATAAGACTCGCTCTTCCTCTCTCTCTCAGCAGTTTAAGTAGGCGCTTTATTTAAGTTGCTTCTAGTTGAACACATAATGACAACGTTTTTAACTGGCCTCCGGTTATTGTGGCAGTAAAAGTAAAACCCGTAATAACGAAAGTGGAACAATATAATTTATAAGCGTCGACATTAAATGTGGAAATTTTCCTCGAATAGATTAGCTTTGTCTCTCAGATTAGTCTGTAATTCGAAATTTTTAATGATCGACCTGGTAGTGTGAAAAGAGAATTATAAGGGCAACATTACATATTTTGTACTAACTTTGAGCGTGAGTTTTTGTGCACTCATTTTTGCACTAACCCTTTACTCGTTACTTATTATACTAAAGCAAGTTAGGCTTGGGTTAAAAGAATAGTTCGTTTCGAATGGAATATTGATAGTGATTTTTTTTTAATAAGGTCCTTGCAGGTTTCAGACGTCTCACATCTCTTCTTTTTAACTGAAATTATCAGAATGAATAGGATGTAAATAGAGCCAAATAAAGAAAATATTTTTGTAAAATGTTTATGTTCCTATATAAATGTTATGTGATTCGTAACGGCTGAAGTATTCGGTGTTTCGCTTATTTTTTAATTAAATTTGATGTCATTTTTAGTATTACTGTTTAATAAGTATAATTAAATTTGGAAGTAGGTACACAATAACTCTTATTACGTTGATAGTTAACAATTTAAAAGTTCTTCCTTATTATATCAAAATAAGAAAAAAAAAACCATCAAATGTGTCGACAATTTCCAAATAAAAAATAAATACAATGAGACGGAGGGTTATTAGAGCGAATGTCGTTTCTATTAGTGTGAGCCATTCTTAAAGCGTGGCTATAATGGTTTCTTTAAACAATATCCTCGGGTCTGATTTGAAAAACACGTGGCTACTTTTTATTTTATAGGAATTATACCCATATTTTACATTGTAAATGTATAAAAGTTAGTTCAGGTCACTATCTGTGTGTTTGCGTGTTGTTATTTTTAAGAAGGGACATTAACAGAGACGATGTTTAATGAGTCGACAGAAGTCACGTCGCGCGGCGACTATCCCACTGACCCTATGTCGGTAGTAATGACCTTTTGTTTTGTACAGCTGCATGTGTATGAACAACCGTCAAACACAGCTTTATTTATTTACAGTAATATTACGTTGTAAAATATATTTCTTAAAAAATTTGCAGACTCGAAAACATAACGCGTTTAGCGCAATCGTCACGGTTGTGTTGACGTACGTACGTACACGTGTCGTTTGTGTCACGCCATCCGCCTCATTTACACAATTTATGTTAAATTAATATTGTATACGCTTAATTCTCCATTTGCAGTACCTGCACTTTCGTTTTGTAACATTATACAAAAAAATAATAATAGCGATAGATACATGTAGTTATTGTAAGTATCTATTTTTAATTCATACTTATTTATTGTTTGTACTTTTGTAGATCAATTTGAACTGACTGCGCTTAGGGAGATTAACATATAAAATAGTTTAAGAAAACATTTTGCACCATTAGTTTAAGTTCATAACGTTTTTAACCAAGTCGACAGGTGTAGAATATCACGTAATAATATACAGGATCACGTACATAAGCAATGTGTTAGCCATGTAATTGATTTTTCACATAAATTTAAAAAAAAATAGTATTATTTTTGTATGACTGCATCCAAGGTATAGAGGATCGCCGTAAATATTGGAAACATATTATATTTTATATAAAAAATTATCATCATTTGAAATTAGCTCACAATGCATAGTATGTCATTAAACGTTATATATCAGCGTTGAAATAAATATTGTTTATGCCAAATTGCACGTTGTAAATAAACCTGTGTTAACGTCACAAATACTCTCGCCTCACGAAGAAACAGTATCTATTATTGATAAACGTACATATACAATTTATGACAAAGGCTATAAGTAACATAGTTTTCTTTTCTGGATCGCTTAATTGCATATCCGAAAAGCCTTCCTGTTAGTGCGTTCAAATTTCGCTCATAAAAGCCTTCAAAATGTAAAGAAGTTTATATTCAGTTTATACTGTTTCTGTGCTCGTGTTATGCCGGAATAATTACAGCTCTCTTGACTTGAACATTAGACTCGTTTGAACTCGGAATATGTAGTGTAGTGCGTTGTGTTAGAGTCGCGAAGTGTGGACATTGTTAAAATTGTTGTTATTTATATATTGAATAAGGAAATTTCTGGATCAAGAAAGCATAAAGTGTTCAATGAATGGTTTAATCTGTATATATACTTTCGTTTCTACTAGAGTACAATTTTTAATGTCCTTAATCCATTTAGCGATTTTTTTTAAATAGTAACGCTATCAAAATATTGTCGTATTTGAATTTCAAAAGGTTAATAGAATCTGTATTATACCAATGATACAATCCAATTTTATATTTGTTTGTAATGAATAAGCAACGTTTGATATCGTATGTAGATTATATAAACATTAAAGTGATTAATGCGCTTTGCAATAAAATGTGAACTAAATTAGTAAACTGCTACCTCGTGAAATGCCTGAAAATGTCCAATTCGTGTAACAAGATGATGTTAAAATAAAATGAAGTGATTTTGACTCTGATAATCTGCTTCCCATTTTATTATCTCCTAGTAATATCCATAGTTTTTTTTATTACAATGTCAACAAAAATTTTTTTCTTATTAATATTTACCTGTATAAACATACTATTCATACCTTTAGAATTTTTTTTGAAGTCACACATAATGTCAAACACACATACATTATATATTAATTTGATTTAAATTTGTCATATTAAAGCAAAAACTCCAAATGCTACTGTCTTAAGATTATTTTATTTGTTTATAATAGCTGCTATTATCTTCCATGATTTTGTAATAATTAAAAAATATGAAATTTGACGTGTTTATTGAAGTAATTGAGCCATCGAAGCGTAGGTTATTTTTGATTTTTAAGATTATAATAAACACATTTTCTGCCTTTTAAAAACCCTGGTTTCTTTACTAAGAATTACATTTAAAATAATCTTCTATAATTAGTGATATACTCGACTTAATCAAACTTGTTCCTTAGACATTAATTATCAAATATCGATATTAAAAAATATATATAAAAATTATAACATACCTATATTGACGATTAAGTTTTGGTTTACTGACAACTTCATTCCCTAATTCAGACCAACAAAAAAGATAGAACATTCTCAAACACACATATCCACCTAAAATAATTTGCACATTAAATATATACCTAAAGCAGTGAAAGGTCTTACATACAGTCCATCTTGCTGTACGTCTCGCTAAGGTCACACAATGACAAATCGATAATGAGTAGGGTCTACCTACGTCATTTTACAAATCGTTATCGTTACAGCTAGACTTGCAACGAATAGTATATTCGGCCACGCCGAATACCGAATATTCTGCGGGCTTCCTGGCTGAATAGCCGAATATTAGGCAAAAGTATTCGGCCGGGAAGGAAGTACTGTTTTTATTCAGAGCGTCTATTCTCGGAAGCTGGGATTGTCTACGAGAAGAAAATTAGTAAACTACTGCCTTAAAATGCAAAAAATTTGTCTTTCTGCACCATAATCTTCCACTACGATAATTTAAGTGCATAGACATTTATCTGATAGTTTTTTTTTGTTATTTTTTATAAAACGGAAGTTGATTATGCGTACCTGTGACTAATGATTCTAATAAAAATACATTATTATAAAATAAATCAATATTTTTATTTTACCAATTATCTGACTACAACAAAACATCTTACTCATGTATTCGATATTCGGCCGAATAGTATCCAGATATTCGGTATTCGGCCGAATAGGAAAATAGTAGCCGAATACCGAATAATAGCCGAATATTCGTTGAAAGTCTAGTTACAGCCTATTAAAGTCCACTGCTGAACATAGACCTCCCCATAGATTGCCTCATAGGGAAGATATTTGCCATAGTTGCTACACTTGGCAAGCGGGTAGGCAACTGCAGGTTTTTATTTTTAGTGTAGTGGTAAGAATATGCACTACCTCATAATATGATCCCATGGGTGTCGTAAAAGGCGACAGAGGGAAACAAATCAGGAGATGGACAGCACCGTATTGCTAAACAAATAATTAACAATAATTTATTGACTCATTGTGGTTTTCTTCATCGTTCATCGTTCGTGACCTTGGCGGGACGCACAGCACGATGGACCGTGTGAAGGCGCTTAGCTTAACTCCAAACTCCCGAGTCGATGCACTCACACAGACCCGCATCGCAATAAGGCTTCTACGAGTGATCTACGAGCTTCACAATGCAGTTACATTAGTCACAGGTTTTTAGTATATACACAGAATAAATAATAGTTAAGAGAACAGAAAGCTTACTCTCTGATAGCAAACTTGCGAGTTTAAACCTAGTTACAACGTTGCTAATGTTCATAATACTTTGCACGCCTCGGAAGTGACCTTCGTGAAATTAGCCTACGTCGAATCAAAAATTAATACGGCGCGCGTATTAAATCAAAATGCACCTTACGTCCGCGTGCGAGTGTCTGTATTTTATATAAACACTCACGTCTGAAACCCAGAGGAGTAGGCAGAGACTACGGACTTCCATTTGGCGCGATCCTGACACACCTCTCTCGCCTCCTCCTCATCCATATACCTACGCATACACGCTCGTCGGTTAAGGGTACTCTTAATTTGGCCCATTTTCAATATATCTCCAATTTGGTCGATAAACTTTCTACTGTCTAAGTAATAGTCTGTATTACTTAGCCCGTTACGCGCCTTTGTTAAGACCGCTTCTACTGTAGGGTTAGAGGTGTTGTGAGAAAACAAATTGAATCCTTTGATATTAGTTGGTATATAGTGGAATACACCGAGGTGTTATGCAATGTATTAGTATTTCTTTTATATTTTTTTATTTTGTTAAAAAAAAACGTTACCCCCATACTAGGATTTTCTCCTGTATCGTGGAGGCAGTTAACAAACGTAAATTGCACAAGGACAAACATCAAGACCCGGAACAATTATTTCTAGGCCATACAAATACTTTTTCCGTGCGGGATTCGAACCCGCGGCCCCAGCGTTGCAATTCATTGCTAAGCCACTACGCCACGGAGCCACCAATTTACTGATAACAAAAACTTTATTGTTCAATGTGAGGAAGGTTAATATGCAACATCGAGGAAAATTAAGATTATAACAACGTCAACGTCTTTGAAACTCAGATAATTTACCTACTTACCATTTTTAACCGACTTCAAAAAAAGGAGGAGGTATTCAATTCGACTGTATTTTTTTATGTGTTTTACCTCGGAACTTTTTTCTAGGTGAATCGATTTTGATGATTCTATTTTTATTTGAAAGCTGGTGCTTATAATTTATACATCCCAAATAATTTTGATTAGGATCTGACCAGTAGTTTTGGAGTTATCCTTAATAATGCGTATTAATATTGAAGTCGGTTGTACATAATTTTTAATTTCATTAGTTGTCTCTCTACCTCTCTTTTAAAAACATTACCTCCACACTAAGATTTTCTCCTGTATAGCAGGGACAGTTTACATACATAGAACAAACCCGGAACAATTATTTGTAGGCCATACAAATACTTGTTCCGTCCGGATTCAACCCGCGGCCCTTAGCGCTGCAACTCATTACTAAGCCACTGCGCCACGGAGCCGTTACTTGTATGTTTCACATTTTTTGCTATTTACAAACATGCGACACGCGAGTGCATTATTAATAATAATTATTATAACCAGTATATGCTGATCTTGCATTAATAGGCAGTCACTAGTTCTGGGAGGTCTACTTACGCTGAACGTGTTTTAAGGTTATTGGCATTATACGCGAAAAAATCGAAAACTGCGAAGCTGTGGTCAGGTCACTAATCAAATAATAAATCTGTAACTATGGCGTCAGTAACTAAGGTAGGTCTAGGTATCCTTAGGAACAGTAAAGAATGAAAAGTCGACATTCCTATTGTTATTTAAGCACCCGTATGCTTTGCAGTACCTTTTGGATTTTTGAGAAGCCATACTTGAATAAAAACTCAAAAATAAGTATCAAAAATGCCTAAATACTTCTTAGAGAAAAATAATTTTTATGTTAACGTAAATCGCGCGTCAGCACGAGCGGGCGCGTGACAACCTCACGGAATTAGCCCCGCATACGGGGCCGCGCAGCGTAGGTATATTTTCATGCCTAAAGCGCGGAGTGAGACAGGCCTGATATATATAATATAAATGTGCTTTGTTTTTAGTCCCATAATATTATACCCTATTAAAACAACAAGTAGGTAGTTTCGTTTAGTCTAACTTTATTTATTTTTTAAGTTTATTAGTTTATCATAAAATAATAGCAATATAAATGAAAATATGGCAAACATATTTAAACATATTGTTATATAATACGTAGGTCACTCAATAAGTTTTGAGATATACAAAAAGTATTCTAGATACTATTAATATTTATTTTTCATCTTTTCAAAATATTCTCCGTCATGCTCTATACAAAGTTCCATTCGCCTAAACCAACTCTGAAAACACTTTTGCCAGTCTTGATCTGACAGGTCGGAAATCGCTTCTTCGTAGGCAGCCACGGCTTCTTCGGCGCTTGAAAAAAACTTGCCTTTTTTTTTTACTCTTAGCAACAAAAAGAAATCACAAGGAGCTAAGTCAGGGCTGTAGGGTGGGTGACTTAGAGTTTCAACACCAGATTCCTCAATAAATGCTTTTGTTCTAAGGGAGGTATGTGAAGAGGCGTTATCGTGATGCAGCATGATTCCCCGAAGCCCGGTCTTTGGTCTTCTCTCCCGCACAGCTTGAAAAGCTTTGGGTAATGCAACTGTAGTATACCATTCAGAGTTGACTGACCTACAATTTTCCAGCATTGACGTCGACAAATGTCCGCCAAAAACTAGCCACCATTTTTTTGCCGACGTTGCGAGGTCTTTGCAGTTTTGTCGGTAATTGTCCTTCTGAGTAGACCCATACCGATGATTGCCTTTTATTTTCCGGATCATATTGATAGATCCATGTCTCGTCACCAGTAACGATTTCTGAAACACGTTTTCAAAACGTAGACGCATTTCATGGCACCAATCCACACGAGTCTGTTTTTCGCTTTCGGAGAGCAAACGAGGGATCCATCGATAACAAAGCTTCCTCACTCCAAGATGTTGATGTAGGATGGTATGAATGCTCCCCGAACTAATGCCTACAATCTTTTTGATGTCCGTGTATGTGATTCGTGGGTCTTCTCGCACCAACATTTCAGTAGTCCATACATTTGCTGCCGTTACTGCTGTTTGCGGGGCTCCGGTTCTTTGATCAACTTTAAGATTAATTTTACCCCTTTTTAATTCAGCAAACTACCTAAAAATTGTTGCGCGTGATGGAGCTGAGTCCCCTAATGGTGATTGTAACCGTTGTAAACTTAATTGTTCGGTTAAACCAAATTTAAAATCATAATATATCATAGCGCGCAAATGTTCACGGTTAAGATCCATCGTTTTAAATGAAAAGCGCGGGAAGCGTTGCAGGAAAATTAATAGAACTTTGTTTTCTTTTTTTTAATATTTAGCAATTGCCTTATGGAGTTCTATTTTTAAATAAATTTGCTTTTTAGAAACATATAACACGGGTGCGTTCCATTTTTAAATTTCGAGCATCTCAAAACTTATTCAGTGACCTACGTAATCTTCCACTCACCAGATGTCGCTAGTTGTGACTGAGGACTGAGGTAAAGATTTCTGTTACACAATGTCACTTAATTGAGAAATTAGTTTTAAATAATAGTTCATCAGTTTCTAGAGTGTTATATTATTAATACACAACACAGTGCGTCAGTGATTTGATCATTAATTTTCTGTACTTTATAGCTATTTTTTATTTATTTTTTACTTTTAGTTATATTTATAGCTTGGTTTATTTATTTTTAATGTAATTAATATAAAATATTAGTAATAATACAGAAAGAAACACTAACCTTTATATTTTTATAAAAATTATCTTCCCCTCTATGAAATCTGTCAAATGATTTACCTCATTGTAAAGTGGCGCCGCTCTGGTGGCAGAAAAAGTCGTGGATGCCCTCATTCAATAATAATAATTTTTGCACATATAGGATGTGCATTTGTTCCTTGTAAAGGCACTTGAAGTGAATAATGCGAAGCGAAATGTCAGTTTGATAGATTCTTATAGTGTTGCCCAAATGCAAGAACAAGACGAGACTTAGTCAGTCTTCGTCTTGGTCTTGCGCCAATACACCTGGTTTTGGTAAAACGCTCCCAGTCTTAGTCTTGGTCTTGGTCTTGCAGCAAGAGTCTAGCAAGTCACGCAATTACCTATTAGCCTATTGCTATTTATTAAACGTTACTTTACACCTTAGAACAACTTAACAGAGTAGGTACATTTAGAGCTCGAATTAACATGGCCATAGTAAAGACCAACCAAATTAATAAATGTCTAAACATTTAATGAGAAATTCAAAAAATCAACTGATCTAACCAACTGAGCTATCTACCGTGTCCCACGGCCACGGGAGTCAGTCTGTTTCTTAATAAACGTTTACATTTAATAATTAATTTAATAAATTTATTAATTTAATAAGCTTACATGTGCTAAAACATGGTTAAAACATATAAAAAACAAATTAATGACATTAACTTGACTGTATTTTAAAGAACATTATCTATCTAGAAAGAGATTGATAGACCCTCACCTTATATGAAATGGAATAAAAGAGTTATTTAATTATTTTATACGTGGTAGAGCCAAGCTGCAGCTATATTTATAGTATAGTTGTAGCACGAATGGGTCGGCTCGACCGAGGAAGGACCACGCTCCCGCAGAATACCAGCGTAAAATAGCAGCTTAATGCTGCTGTGTTTCGTATGGTGAGTGTAGAGAACCGGATACCCTTTTTACTGGAAAAGAGGCATTCCATCTTAGTCCTCAAAGCTGACAACGCATCTGCATTTTGATTCGCAAGCGAGGAGAGTTGTAGATGTCTATGGGCCTCAGCAACCACTTACTATCAGGTGGACTGTGTGCTCGTTTGTCACCCTATTTCTATAAAAACAAGTTATACAATTTACCATTTATTTAAATAAAAATAAAATACAATACAGATTAAATTACATAACAATACACAATACTGTAATACATTACGGTTACTTTATATTAATTATTTTGATCAAGAATGAATACAAAGTAACCATCTGGCTGACTCATCACTTAACCTATTTCTATGTTTTCTAATTACTAATGATGCTTTAGAAAATAATCTCTCAGCGGGTACTGAAGTTGCAGGTATTGAAAGAAAATCACGGGCCATCTTCGATAAAGTCGGATATTCTGTCTCATGCGTCCTCCACCACTCTAAATTATTGTCTTCCGAGCTGGCGGCTCTGGGTTTAATTACGTACTCCTCCAACTCGTCAATAACTAAGCCTTGAAGACAAGTTTCGAGCACTTTGTGTTTTAAAAACACATACTTCCAAAAATCGAGATTTGCAGTGAACTTATTGAACATGTTTATCTATTAGGTAATGATAATAGTAAGTAATTATTATAAACCCATATAGTTAATATTACAATAATTACTTACTAGAATAAATTATTATGATATCTACCTATCCTTACCATTATCTAATTACAATATTCCTTGCGAGATCAGCATAATGTATTCGTGTCCATTCTGAGCACCCGGAAACTTACTTTATTCTTTGGAACATGTACTCTGTGGCGGCAATCAAACAGTGTCAAATGTAGTGCGTGCGGCGCGGCGGCGTCGATTGTATGTGATATCAATAGAAGCTGCCGGCGTGTATCTTGACCTTGTATTTCCGAATAGCTGCAAAATTTTTGACAGGTCAGTATCCGACCTCTGATGATGCCGACAACAAGACGCCGCGCACTATCAAAGTACCGATGGTCAAAACTAGGGATGCACTAAGCGTATACCCGAACTCCTATACTCCTGAAACGACACTCAGTCCGAAGATAATAGGCCACAGCGAGAGGTCTTGCGCGAGCCAGGGCGGACCTTGTGACCATAATGGATGAGATATTAGCTTTTCGGGTGTAAGACCTCTCGATAAACAATCAGCTGGGTTATCTATTCCCGCGACGTGATGAAAATTAGCGGCTGGTAAATTGTCAATAATCTTGACGACGCGGTTGGCGACAAAGGTTTGCCAGCGGTGCGGAGAAGAGTTTATCCAACAAAGTGTGACCATTGAGTCTGTGAACGCGTACATCTCACTAATATGATAGCGTGAATCATAGGTGTCGTGCACGCGTCTAATTAGTCTTGCCAGTAATTCGGCAGCACAGAGCTCGAGACGTGCGATAGACAAAGGCTTCATTGGTGAGACCTTTGACTTGGCGCAGACGAGTCGCGTCGTAACTTGGCTTGCGTGAGTAATATGGGCGTATACCACTGCTCCATAAGCACGCTCACTAGCATCGGAAAAGCCGACCAGTCGTACAACGCAATGTTCGAAGACACCCAAATGTCGCGATATTTTGACGTCATTGAGTAGCGGTAACTCCATACAAAACCTTTTCCAGGTTTCGACTATATGCTGGGGTGGACAATCATCCCAATCAAGTTTCAACTGCCACAAATCTTTTATGAGAAGTTTAGCGAAGAGAAAAACAGGCGCTACGAAGCCCATTATATCCCAAATTCTAGCTACAGTGGCTAAAATAATTCGTTTTGTACACTTTTCGTCAGGCGTGGTTACTTTAAATTCAAAACAATCGCGAGATTTATCCCAACTCAAGCCCAAAATTTTTAACTGAGCGGTTTTATCAAATTCAAGAGGCTCAGACATCTTATATGACGGAGGCAGAGCGCTTAAAACCGAGTCGAAATTACATTTCCATTTTACTAAATCGAACTGCGCACGTTTAAATAACTCAATCAGCTCATTAGCAGCTGATGTAGCTTCTTCCTCCGACATAACGATATCGTCCATATAGATATAGCGAGAAGTAATTATCTTTGCTAGCCGAAATGAATCTCCATCATGCGCAATGAGTTGCTGAATGACACGGAGCGCGTGGTACGGGCTGGACCTTAGTCCGAAACAAACCCTATTAAATTCATATGCGGTAAGTTCTTCTTGCGGGTGAAAATAATATAACATGCATTGAAAGCGACGATCGCGCCTATTCATTATAATTTGAAGGAACATCTGTTTACAATCAGCGGAAAGCGCGGTAGCGAAAAGACGAAAATTTAAAATAATTGCAAACAGATCACCTTGTAAATTAGGACCACTATGGAGAATATCGTTTAGTGACCGGCCTGAACTCGATTTATGACTCGCGTCGAGAACCATGCGAAGTTTAGTAGTGGTCTTATCTGTACGCAAAACACCGTGGTGTGGTTTGACGTACACGGGATAGCAATTATCACTGTCAACAAGCGGCGCGGGTGACAGATAGCCTCTCTCTAAATATTCGTGGATAACTGAGTCATACGCGGTCTTAAACTCAGGGGCGGCTTCATACTTCCTCTCCAACACCAAAAAACGTTTCCGAGCGGTTTCATAAGTATCACCAAGCGAAAATATATCATCCCGAAAAGGCAATGAGACTATGTCTATGTATCTGCCTGTTTCTTTGTCACGTTCAGTGGTTTCGCGAAAGAAATGCTCACACTCTATCTCAGTCGGGGACTGAGTGGGAGGAGTTCTCAAAGGAGACTCATCCATCTGAAAAAACCCCCTTACTAGCGTATCTAGCGGGTTACGTTTTCGCGAGCGGGAAGAGCGGGCACGGTGCCCATAATGACGTAACCGAGCGTGGTTTGTATAACGGGCGGTACAGCGGAATTATCCCTTATTTAACCGGGTAATAAAAGTTGCGAACATAAGGAAGCCCCGAACAAAACATCGATCTGTGATGGCTCAAAGAATTTATCATCAGCCAACGGCAAACCTTGTAAGAACGGCATAGCGGCTGCGTCGACAGGCGTAGACGGTAAGTCATCTGTTATTCTATCGACGACGAGCGACGAAATATTGTCTTGTATTTCATAAGAAATATGCCATTGTCTTATCCGGAGTGCGGTGCCACTCACGCTCCCTCACGGTTGCGTTCTGCAGGTTGCCGCCGTGTTTGGCATTACAGGTCGGCGGATTGGGACGGAATGCGGTCTTTCTTTGCATCCTACCCATGGGTTTGCTTCTCGCCGGATGATCCAGCGCTGTTGCAGACTCTGTCACTGACGTGATGCTACAGGAATGGAACTATTTATTCCATCATCTGTGGTACCCATCGAGGCAGATCTCAGCCTTGGTTTGGTCGCTCCTGTAAGACTGCATTACGCAGTAAGCAGGAGTGCTATCAGGCCTGGGCTGAGGCTTCGGCGGCTCGGGATGTAAACACCAGCATGCTTAAAAGAAGTATAACTTCGCCTCCAGTTCCTTAAAAGAAATATTGCCAAGGCAAAGTCAGAGCACATAGGCAGAATTGGCGAGAAACTAGTTCGCCTTCCTTCGGGAACCCGTGCATTCTGGTCTCTCGCCAAGGCTGTCCAAGGAATTTCTGTAAGCCATCACTACCATCTCTGCACAGGAGGACGACTCACTGGCCCGCCGCAAAGAAAACCGACCTTTCAGGCTCCTTTTGCGTCCAACTCGACTCTTGATGACGGGGAAGCACACCGTCGACAATCCCGCGGTGTGAGTGCTCCATGCCGGATGTGCGGTTCTCACAGCGCTCGGTTCGCAAAGCACTCCTATCCCTGGACATCCACAAGTCAGTGGGCCTGACGGAATCCCCAATTGTGCTGAGGACGTGCGCTCCGGAGTTGGCACCGGTTCTAACGCGTTTTTCCGGTACTCCTACTCCCTTGGCGTAGTCCCGAAATCATGGAAGACAGCTTTTGTCCAACCGATCCTAAAAAGGCGACCGCTCAGACCCGTCCAACTACAGGCCTATCGCCATCACCCCCTTGTTCTCCAAAATAATGGAGTCCGTTATAAACTGCCAGCTCATGCGGTACCTTGAGGATCACCAGCTGATTAGTGACCGCCAATACAGTTTTCGTCGGGGTCGATCAGCTGGTGATCTTCTGGTCTACCTGACTCATAGATGGGCGGAGGCAGTAGAGTCCAAGGGGGAGGCATTGGCCGTTAGTTTGGACATTGCGAAGGCTTTCGATCGGGTTTGGTACAAAGCGCTTCTTTCAAGCTCCTTCCTATGGGCTTCCGAGAATTGTGCAATTGGATCACCAGCTTTCTTGCAGATCGGAGCATCAAGGTCGTTGTAGACGATGCATGCTCCGTCTACAAACTATTAACGCTGGTGTTCCACAAGGCTGCGTGCTATCACCAACGCTGTTTCTTCTGCATATCAATGATATGTTGCAAACCGGTAGCATTCATTGCTATGCGGATGACAGCACTGGTGATGCTCTATACACCGGCCGTGCCAATATTTCTCAGGAAAACGTCGCCGAGTACCGGAACAAACTTGTGTCTGAAGTCGAGTCTTTGCTGATCAAAGTCTCGGATTGGGGCGACTAAATCTAGTCAGTTTAATCCTCAGAAGACACAAGTTTGCGCGTTTACCGCTAAAAGACCCCCTTTGTCGTATCTCCTCAGTTTCAAAGCACTCCCTTGTTGCCTCAGCTAGTATCGGAATCCTCGGCGTTCATCTGTACAGCTGTACACGTACTTCCTGTAGGGTCGCTTCTGGAAGAAAGAGTTCATCACAAAGAGTCCTTTTCACCATGAAGTCGACCAAGTGTTGGCCCTTGGGTTCCGTTGCCCTATTCCGAATTTCACTACCTTCAGCTCACCGTTCTCGCTTGTGCCTAGTTTTGCGTTGAAGTCTCCCATTAACACAGTATAGTGGGTTTTGGAGGAATGCATGGCTCTAGACAAACCCTCATACATTTCCTCCACCTCCTCATTGGGATTTACAAAGGTTGGCGCGAAATGTATGACTTTCAGCGAATGCCGTTTGGTAATTCTGAGTATAAGGTACGAAACCCTCGTCGACATACTCCCAATTTTACAACGTTGTTAATGAGAGACTTGTGGACGATAAATCCGACACCTTCTTGGGACAGATGGTCGCCCTTCCGATGATAAAACAAGTTGCTGGATTCGAGGATTACCGTGTCATCCCCTCTCTTCGGACCTCAGATAATCCTATAATATGCCAGCGTAACTTATTTATTTATTCTTCCAGCTCCAGAATCTTCTCGTCCGTCCTCAGGGTGCGTGCGTTGTATGTTGCCAGGTTGAATCGTCTTGGGTGGCAACCGAACCTCCACCGGAGATTCTTAGCATCCCCGCCCCGCTGTTACCATGGTCGCACAGTAGCCAGGAATAGCGAGGCCGCCGGGACTGGCGGCCGTCTCTTCGTAACTTTCATCAGGGGATATTTGCCATAGTTGCCATGCTTGGCGAGCGGGTTGGCATCCGCAGTTTTTATTATAATATTGCTGTTGCAGAAAATGCTGCTGCCCATCTCCTGGCTGTTTCCACTGTCGCCTCTTACGACACCCACGGGAAGATATGGGGTAGTGGATATTCTTAACTGCGAATATCCTGGTCCATGTCGGATGCTGTTTTTAATTTTTATGAGTATAAATGTTTTCATATCAGCAGTTTCCAAATACTAAATTGTAATTTAATTATTAAACTTCATAGGTTTTAATTTTGTTATGCACGTCGTAATTCAATAAATAAACAGCTAGGTACAAGAGTTTACAGTTTACATCAAATTACTTTTATATAGGCCTGTAGAGTGTGCCTGTGAGTTGCGGGCAACATAAAGAAATTAAGAATGTAGTAACCGTATTTAAAAAACTTTCTCCGTGGTTTATTTTAGACACGTGGTGATAAATTTGTGTGACTGCTAGTTTTTCAATTTAGTTAAGAATCTTCTTACAAAAAGTGGAAATGAGAGGCACTTATATATGAAAAACGACTTTATATTATTTTAAATTTTAAACTATTCCATTTTTTAACTGACGAATCTTTCTATAACTTCACCATTGGTTGTGTCAACATAAAAACTTATTTTCCGTAACGTCTCATCAGAATTATGTGACATGATGGCACGGACTTGCAAATAATTTCCATGGGTATAACGATGACAGTCGTCTTTTGTTATAGAATAAGGGTGACAAACGAGCACATAGTCCACCTGATGGTAAGTGGATGCTATTGCTACATTTATCATATTCATATCATATCAACGAATCAAAATGCAGATTCGTTGTCACCCCTGAGTACTAAGATGGAATGTCTCTTTACCAGTAAAAAAGCTTTTCGTTCTCTACCCTCACCACAGCAGCATAATTCTGTTCCACGCTGGTATTCTGTGATAACGTGGTTCTATCCCGGTGGAGCCGACCCATTCGTGCTGCATCTATGTATAGATACAGCGTAAGTCTGCCACCAAAAACCGGTCGGATCGGGCGATCACAAGGTTTTATGTTTTTTCATTGAGGAATCTCTAATATATATACAATAATCTATGCTGAGGAAACACAATACAGAAAACGGGAATGCCAGTGACAGTGACACTTCCGTTTCCTGTTTCCATATTTCTACTGTTTTAGGGTTCCGCTGTTATTCAAGAAACCGTAATAATTCAATTCTGTGTGTCTTAATGTGTCACATCATTATAGTTTCTAGTTTTAGAATTATGTATATTGTATATATATGTATATTGTTTCGATTACAATTACAAATTATTTAGTCTGCATCGAGTCAAAATTTCATTAGATAAGTTTTAAATACGAGGTTCCGTTAATTACGTTTAACAACAAGTGGTAAAGTTAAAAACTTAGTGCAACCGACTTCAATATAAATAATATAATTTATTTATCTATTTCGATAATATTTAAATGGGAACACCTGGGAAGTATACCCTTTGAAACAAAAAAAAAATCCCAAATCGGTTCAGGCGTCTTCGAGTAATCGGTGAACATACCTACGTAAAAAAAGATTCCGACTAATTAGTCGGAATGAAACCTCCTCCTTTTTGTAGTCCTGACATTACAGGCTGGTAATACAAATAAAAAAATGCCCTTACTTTCAATTAAAACGAAACAAACACTGTCTAATTTAAAATATAGAAAGGTAATGAAATTTGAGATGGTGCAGATTGCACAGTGGAACTCTTACGCTTGTCCAAACTCCCAAACATACTCGTACGTTCGCCATATTCTTACTTATAGTGTCACCTTTTACATCATTACATTAAAAGTTGACATATTTATTGTGACTGAAGAATAGCACCAAAGGTATTCTGTTCGAAAAGGTAACCGTCGTGGCTGAAAAATGAAATAACATTTTGATTTTCAGATAATACCTACTAAAACCTACTTTAAAATCTCGGTACAAAAAGAAAAAAGGTAAAATTAATTTGAATAAATGTTACTATATTTTGTTTTTAACCGACTTCAAAAAAGGAGGAGGTACTCAATTCGACTGTAATTTTTTTATGTGTGTTTGAACTTTTTTCTAGAAGAAGCGATTTTGATGATTCTTTTTTTATCTGAAAGCTGGTGCTTCTCATGTGGTCCCATATACATTTGATCAAGATCTGACCAGTAGTTTTTCAGTTTTCCTTGATAATGCGTATTTAATTGACTTCGACTACATTGATGATGTTCTCATTTTATTTATATTGGAGTCAGTTGTACAATTTTTTTTATTTTACCACTTGTAATAGTATCAAAATCTTACAGGCGATCTATGATAATAAGATAACAACACTTTTTCGCCGTCATTACACAGCACAATACTCCTTAACTTCATATCCTTCTTTTGTTATTTTGTTAGATCTCAGAGTACCTAATTACTATAGCATAGAGAGAGTCCTAAAATAAAAACAAAATTCTTATAGCTGAATTCTTTCTTTACACATATGACGTTTAACGTGGTACAAAATAAGATAGCTATATTATTCTCACCTTCTTTCTTTTACATGCTTGTTGCCGTTTTTTCATTCCATAGACACCTCTATTGATGTGCCATTATCGAAACAAAAAACGTTGTCGATAAATTCATTTAGTCTATGACTTAGTAAAGTTAGGGATTTTTATTAGTCCGGTTCGTAATACTTATTTATATCAATGAAAATTTATGGAAGCTTCATCTGATATCTTGAAACAAAAACATACATACATACATAATACATAAACACTCACACCTGTCACCCAGAGAGGTCCCGAGTGGTTGCAAGGCACCCAAACAAACCGTATAAGTAGCGGCACGAAAGTCTAGCGGTGACCGTTATTGCGCATAAGTCGCGCTCGCCTGCACTCGGCCAGCTAGGCGAGCGACGACGAGCAATGGCGTGGCTGGACAAATGGGCTGTGTATACGTCTGTAGATGATATGATATGATGATATGTATGTAGAACTAGTTAGTAGTTATTGTACAGAATAATTTGAACATAGTAGGACATAATTCCCTTAAATGTGTATTAAGTATTATTTATAATTACTTATTTAATCCTTTTTTCTGAATGGTTTCTTTACCTATTTTTTTAAAACTAATAGCTTACATAGATCTGAGATGATATTTTGAAGTCGGAAAAGTCAATATAAGTACACAAGCAGGTTGAAAAACTTTTGATCACATCGCATCCTTGAAAACAATTGCGTGCCATAAGCGCAAAGCGCGTAGGTATGTTCTACTAGCGCCTAAAAATCAAGATTCCAACGTTTTGTCGCATGAAATCGTATATAACAATCATATTGAACATATAAATGATATAAAAAGCACACTGTCAGAAAGATAAATGATTGTTGAACTTATTAATTTTTATTTTATTTATTAGTTGCTATGTTTACATAAAAAAGTTGTTTTAGTGGCTTATGGTGTAGATTAATCAACTCCGCATGGAGGGGTAAACACGATAACTTTTGAAAATATTTTTTTTAATCTCTTCATCTATCATGTGGGAAGCCATGGAATGTAAATGGCAGTTTAATTTTGTTTTGTTTAGTTATAATTAATTTTTTTCGTTTGAGAAATCCCGAAATTTTCGGTGTTTGAGCAGCCTTGTAATAATTTATTTTACTAAATACACTTTGCCTCACAGCTCACTGCTCACTCGCACTTCGGGCTATTATTTATTCTGTGCTTCGGGCTCGGCCGCCGTCGAACTGTATCGTTTGCTAATAGGCAGCGGTAATAGGCACCAGCAAAAATATCGATCGCTGTAGAAATACAAAATATTCCAAAAGCCAAATTTGATACAAAGGTATTTTGACCAATGTTATTATTTTTATAATCACAGATTTTTATTACAATATTTTGTTTCGCTACGTTTACTACGTCTTGGACTTTATGGAGTAACCTGAAGGTGTACTTCGGTATCTGCTACAGAATTCCTCGACGAGTAGAACTAGGTGTGCCGAGGTTGTGCTCGTTATGTTAGTTATGATGAGACCTTACCTCTGGACTTGATAAAGTGAATTGAAGGTGTACTTCAGTGAATGCTACTGGAACTCCTTGACGAGGAGAACTAGGTATCCCGAGTTTGGGCTCGTTTTGTTAGTTATGAATAGACCTTACCTCCGGACTTGATGGAGTGACTTGAATGTGTACTTCGGTGAATGCTACTGAAACTCTTTGACAAATAGAACTACAATTTACAATTTTTTTAATTTTTCACGATCTTATTAGTCGTGCACTTTTGGATTTTCCAAGCATTTTTTTAATTGAAATTTGACATCAAATTATGGGATAGATTGGAAGTATAGTAATAATTATAAGGTTTTAGTGAAAACTTTTTTAATGCGCTTAAGGCATGCACAATTGGATTTACCAATAGTTTATTATTTTATTTCTAACCCATGTTGCAATACATGTTGGCCAAGCTTCAGTCAACCCGAGCGTAGGCAAATTGATACAAGGCGAGTGCTACAGTCTACACGTTGGTCAAGTCCGAAAGAGACCAATGCCAACTGCTAATGTTCACGAGTTTTTGTGGAGCTATCCACATGTTGACCGTAATTAGTTTTCATTGATATGGATTGATATGAGAGATATGGACGACGTAGAAGTTATTGCAGCTTCTGCTATTTATTTAATGAGTGCATATAATTATTATATCAGTGTACTCCAGAGTAAAGTTGTAAAAAAGAAGAGGCAGTGACATTTTGAAGTTGCAACTTAATTAAAACATAACATCTCATCGGGACGGACGCCAAGCTGTAACTGACATGGCCGACTAAGCGATTAATATGTGGACGCGACTTGCCGAGTGCAGGCGAGCGCCTTTGATTTGTGCAGAAAAACCGACACTGTTCCGAAGTGAGACGAGTCTTAGCAAGCGATCCCGAGTGGTGGCAAGGAACGCCAAACGACCCGTATACACGTTGGCACTCGCCTGCACACGGCCAGCTAGGCGAACGTCGACGAGCAATGGCAAGGCTAGACAAATGGGCTGTCTATGTACTCGCCTTCGCTCGGCCAACATGTATAGCCGGCTTAAGGCTAAACAATGCGTGGTAATGGCACGTTGCTTGGCTTTACCACAGATTAAAGACCTGTGGCTTTACGTTATATTGATTTTCCACCATCTTGTTGATTGGGTGGATTATCTTTTGAAATGTAGACCGATTTCAATTATCCGATCTCGTAGAAATTTATATGGGATAGATAACTGTAAAATCTTTTACACAATACACAATTTTTATATTATTTTTATTACGAGCACTATGAATATTGAATAATGACTGAATCGGACAATATAAATCTTCATTATTTTAGCAGTGTTTTTGTGTTCTGGAAGACATGTTGTGAAATCTGCCGACACTCATTGGGACAGCTCCAAATTGGAGCATGTAAGAGTCAGGTCTGCTGTCAGATTACGTGTTAGCAGACTTCACAACATTTCCAGATAATTTTAATATTTTAGACATGTAACTTTCCTAGCTATGTTTTGCACGTATACCTGTACTTAAAATCGCAATTTCCTATTTCAATGTTGCCGCCGGGGATCGAACTCGTGTTGCTCACCCGGTCGCTTGCTGTAAATTTTAAGGTCAGGCCCAGTCTCCGAGCTAGCACGACTACGGGGATGTTCACAGATGTACTTACCAAAAATAATAACATTTGAATACATTAAAACTGTAAAGCAGCAACGTAACTGCATACGAGAACCGAAAAGGTTATAATCCGCTTTAGAAATGCGCATCCTATCTTTATACTCACAGAATACAAGCGTAAAATAAAGCTTATTAGCTGCTGTGTTTCGTATGGTGAGTGTACAGAACCGGAGACTCTTTTTTTATTGGAAACGAGGCATTCCCTCTTAGTACTCAGCTGCATCAAAGCAACGCATCTGCATTTTGATTCTTAATTGAGGATAAATTTAGATGTCTATGGGCCACAACATACCCTTACTATCAGGTGGAATGTGTTCTCATTTGTCACACTTATTCAATTAAAAATATACTTCATCAAGGATGAACATTGTTTTGGTCACAGTGCGTATTATGATGTGATGCTCGACTTGTTGAAGTAATTGATTAGATACAGTTTTAACTCACAGAAAAAATAAAGTAATAGCCTGTATAACAGGGCGGCAGAAAAGTTTTGAGCCTTGGGTGCTTAGGTCATACCACCAAACCATATATTATTGTTCTAAATGATTGTCCGTTGTGTTACTAGTTAAGTAATCTAATCAGTATTTTTAAACAAAATTATTTTATGAGTTAATTTAGGAGTAATTGACATCATTACATACAGAGTTGTTGAACGGTTAATATTACTCCAAATCATCGCTGCTCAATATTAATTTCAGGGAAGACTGAAATGCATAAGTAAATAACAGACAGGAGATTCTGCACCATTCCGTCACCGTCAAACGTTAGGCATGTTGATTGCAGTATGGTCTAACACCTCTCAAATGTCACATATGAGTATATCCCTTTATTACTTAGAGGATTATGTGAAGCAAAGATAAGTGCTGCTTAGATACGAATTGGCGGACGTCACGTCTTCAAAATATTTTTAATTTCTCGCAACATCAAAAAGAAAAATATCTAGGTTTTCTTCGAACGGATAAAGCAGCACTTAAATAATTGAGGTTAACATTTCAGCAGTGCCCGTATGAATCGAGCTTAGGTTTAATTTAAACATTTTTTATTATTGCGATGGTTTGTTTGCAAAACTTTTAAAAATCCATCTTGATTGTAAATATGCTAATTCTTGTCGTGATTTAGCTATTAACTAAGAAAAATGATCAATAGTTAGTTGGTTTAATCAATAGGTATCTATAATATTATAAGTGACTCATTTGCTATATATCTACATTGTGCAATGCAATTCAAAAAAAGGAAGTATTTAATTATAGCACCTCACACGTGCAAAGCTGACCATGTGTTGGCACGCTTCCCATAGATGCACCTGAATATGTTTTTTCATTTATATTTGTCCCAATGACAAATAATGAAGCTTCACAATGAATTATAATTATAATACTGTTTTCGCAATAACATAGGTAGTATATTTTTGTGATGATTTTTAGCAATAGGTATTAATTGGAGTAATATTGGTATGATAAAAGGTTCATTATATTTATTTGTAGTATTAGCTCAGGGGCAGGATGGGTGCTTACTTTAAATTTCTTATTAGTCCCTTTAAGTACCTATACCTAAAGCAAAAAGTGAAAAATCTTTTAAAATCTCAATTCACAATGTTTCTCGGATTATCTATGTTGTGAAAGATAATAATCGTAAAATAAAGAAGCGCGACACTTCAGCTGTTTTTCTTACTTCATTGCCAAAATTTATTAATTTCTTTTGAAATGCGATCTATAATTACAAGTCTAAATAATAGACTTATTTACTGTTTGAATAGTATGCTTATTAAAAACTTTCTAGCTTTGCTGTGATGCTTCACCAGGTGTTTTGAATCCTAAATGACAGCTCACTTTGATTTAATTCTAAAAAGTAATACATAGTGTAATACTACAATAAAGGACACTGTACATTAAGATTGTAATATAATTAGAGTACTAGTCAAACTTTGGACAAATTATCATACTGACAAACACAAACAGTAACAAAGTATATAGTGTAAATTCTAAAATGTAGTACATAGTGTAAAAATGTAAATACATAGTAGTATATAGATTATAGATAGAGCCTACTCATTTTTTAAAAGCCGGCAACACACCTGCGATTCCCTTGGTGTTACATTTATCTGATTTCTGATGATGTTAGTGCTATTAGAAATCATCGGATACATCGGAGGTGTTGCATTTGTTCATGGGCGGCGGGAGTCACTTACCATAAGGAGAACCGTACGCTCGTTTGCGCTCTCTTTTAATGAAAAAAAAAACATAGTTGATGCCGATAAGATATTATAAAACGAAAATTACAATCACATCACACGTGCGTGGAGCATGCTTGCGCTCTCCACTTACTACTTCAAACTTTGCATAAAATACCGACGCCAAAAGCGAGCACAAACGAGGTGAGGCGAGCGAACGGACACGAGTTGATCCGAGCGAACCATTTTCACAATCTCATCGACAGCACTCTTCTCCACTCGCCGAGCGTGAAGTGCTAGCGACTAGCGTGTTGGTATTGCATGATTTGCAACCAGGTAAGTCCAACTTCGACTGAGAGGTCAATCGACGGATTCAATTCATCGGGGAAGCGTCCGGGACATTACAACACATCTTCTCTACACAAAACTACAATACAAGAGTGTAAAACCAGTGCCTGTTGCCATTAACGAAATTTGGCTCTGAGACGTGGTCCTTCACTGCTGGCCGTATAAGGAAGTTCAAGATCGCTCAACGAGCTATGGAGATAGTTATGTATTATATAATTCAGTTTCTCTGCATAGTAGACCGCAACTCTCCGTAGTAGAACCAGAGTTACATAGTTGCAAAGGATCTGTAAGCTGAAATAGCAATGGGTGGATCATGTAGCCGAAAAACCAAGACCCAATGGTGAAGGAAGGTTCTCAAGTGGCAGCCTCCTACTGGTAACCGACGGACGGTTATGGATAGGATGGCCCCCACTTGATGGAGGGACGACCTAGTAGGAGACTGTTTTTTATAGGATAAGAGTGACAAACGAGCACACAGTCCACCTGATGGTAAGTAGGTGCTGTGGCCCATAGACATCTACATCTATCCTCGATATCTATCAAAATGCAGATGCGTTGTCACCCGTGAGAACTAAGATGGAATGCCTCGTTTCTGGTAGAAGGGGTCTCCAGTTCTCTACACTCGTCATCAAAGTTTTAAAGGAAAAGTTTATTTTATTCTCTTTAGCGCATTTAATTATAAGCTTGTTTAAAAAAGTTGAATGAGATGAACACCGTCTTTACCGAAGTCTATACGGACGGATGGTATGTCAGTATCATATATTTATGCTCTCCGGAAGCAGGGCCATATGATTTCTGTAATATGTCCAATGGCACCATTCACCAGACCCTTGGGCAGTCAAAGTTCACCAACCGATGCTACAATCTGGAACAATTCGACCTCAATATCATAATCGAGGACTCCAAAATCCCCAGTATATCAAAATTTCAGACGGATTGACATCATGTTACACCCTGATGCCACTTAGTCCTTGGCACGGGCTCACCTTGACTTGGGTGTTTGGAGAAATGCGCCACTTATTTCAGCTTGAAGCTTACTTGTGCCTCACGAAACACAGTTCCGGGTTTGATTTTGGAATGATCCTTCTCCTAGACAGGTTGCAAACCAATGCAGTTGACGCCAATCTCGCCAAATTACACAAGTCAAAGTTAACCAACCGATGCTACAGACTCGAACAATTCGACCTCAATATCATAATCGAGAACTCCAAAAACCCCACTACACCAAAATTTCAGACGGTTTGGAGCAACGGAGTTTATGATCACCATCTTATTTTTTTTTAACTCGCAATCGTATTCTCAGCAAGTCCTTTCATTTGATACCCATATTGTAGGAAAGCATAAAAAACTTAGTCCGCCATCTTTAGAAATCCGCCATATTGGATTTAGAGTGACGTCACTTTAATTTTCGGGTTATACTCAGCAAGCCCTTTCATTTGATACCCATATTGTAGGAAAGCATAAAAAACTTAGTCCGCCATATTGGATTTAGAGTGACGCCACTTTATTTTTCGAGTTACACTCAGCAAGCCCTTTCATTTGATACCCATATTGTAGGAATGCATTAAAAATAACTAGTCCGCCATCTTGGGTGTTCCGCCATGTTGGATTTAGAATGACGTCACACAGCTAGCCGTGCATTGTCATCCAAACTTAACGTGTATACAAAATTTCAGCTCAATTGGTTGAAGATATCTGCTTCAAAATTGAGTTGCAAGATTCCACCCGAATAAACATAGTTAAAATGCAAGTTAAATAAAAGCTTGTAATATAACTGCAGCATGGCTCTACCATGTATAAAATGACACAAGATGCAGAAAGTCGAGGCATGTGTCGGTGGCTCAGCACCGTGCTTTGTGAAGTTCCTTGGGGGAGGCCTATGTTCAGCAGTGGACTTGTGAGGGGCTGTAATGATGATTATATAACACACAGAAGATATACTTACTCTCTAACGAGAGAAGAATTCCAAACTCATAGATATATTAAGGGACAACGTTTATACGTAATCCAGTGGAAGACCATAAGTCGATGGATGTAGGTGGGACAGTGTTTTGTGGCATTCCTTAGAGAAGGCCAATTCTCTAGTTTTAAAATTTCAGTTCACCCCACCCAGCTCGTCCGGTGGACAAGCTGGGTGGGGTGAACGTATATCATTCAAATTTTTTTATGCGCTTGTGTGCGTGCGTTGGTTGCGAAACGGTTGAGTGACGCTTCCGCACTCTTGTTCACTCTGGTGATATTAAAAGAAAACTCAAAGGCGGAAAAGAAATGAAAGACTTTGTAGTATAGCAAAATTATATTTTACTTTATGCAAATGACTTTTTTTAAATAACAATACAGTTTAATATGCGGCATTTATTGGAATTTAGAAATCCAAGCCGAATGCAAGAAATCGAACGAGAAAGAAAGTAGCGATTTAATTTTTCTTTTATTCAACATAAAACATAATATATCAATATTTTGTGATTATGATTTTTTTCTAGTTTAGACTAATATTCATAGACAACAACAATCTTAACCTATTGTTTCTTAAATTGTAAGTTATCAAAAATAAGAAATGCTTGATATTTTGATACAAAACAATAATTTGCATGAATCTTAAGAATAACTTCAACAACTTATTAAGTATCCATTGCTGAACTTAGGCCTTCCCATAGACTAACAAAAAGAACGACCCTAAGTTACCAGCACCCATACACTGATAACCAGATCGTTAGTGCGGTTTACACTGCGTCTGCCGGTACAAAGTGGCTACTTCAAAACCGTACTTTGCCAACGCGACAACGAGCTATAGAGCCAGCACATTGACCCAGAGTTTATCTAATTCTATTCCAAATACGCTTGTTAGACTTTATCGTAACATATTACACACTACACATTATACTGATTACAGAAAATATGCAACACATAATTTTTATATTGTAGGTAAAAAACGAAAGCATGAGCTATAAGGCAATCTATGGGAGAGGCCTATGTTCAGCAATGGAATTTTGATAAGCTGAAATGAAGGAATGAATTAATGAATTATTAATAAAACAAAGATACTGCAAAACTTGAATCTTGATTTTCTTAGCTGGAATGTCGATGATTTAGGGTGCACGCAGGAGCAGTGGCGTTAGTGGCTGTTGTAATGAACTAAACAACCAGCTAACCACACTGCCAACGCGGTCAACCCCACATGTACATGTTCTATCTTCATGGATCCATTTATGTTACTTCATAATTGTCTTCAACGTTCATTTTCAATTCAATTGATTCCTTTATTGATTCTTGTGTACAGCGGCGTGCATTCATTTTCGCTTTTATCATTTATAACATAATGTTTTCTATAAAAATATTTTATTAATCTACTTATAAAACATTTCAATACTTGTTTTCAGTTTTACATAATTATGAAAATAGTGTGACTTAATAATATTAACCCTGGTTTAGGTACTCGATAAATTCTTAGATATTCTCGTTTCTTTTTAAATTAACTTTTATAGAGAAATCATAATGTATTAGACATTTATACAATATAGATAAGTATATAATTTTTGCATATTACTTTTTTTAGATTTTAATTTATACATACTGCAGCTATATTTATGTGGTGCTATATTAAAGGCTACATACAACTGGTAGCACTAATGGGTCGGCTCGACCGGGGCAGGACCACGCCCTCACAGAATACCATCGTAAAATAGCAGCTCAATGATGCAGTGTTTCGTATGGTGTGTGTTCCATTTTAGTCCTCAGGGGTGACAACGCATCTGCATTTTGATTCTTAATCGAGGATAGATGTAGTGCTCATTTCTCAATACAAGGAAAAAAATTGCCACTATTATAATGATAAAGAAATTAAAACATTTTCATTTCATCGTCCTCATTACAGCCCAATAAAGTCCACTGCTGAAAATAGGCCACCCCACAGCTATATAAGGCGGATATTTGCCATAATTGCCATTGCCATGCTTGGCAGGCAGGTTGGCAACAGAAGTTTTTTATTATCTAGTTGTAATAATATATAGATAGATATAAAGTCTTCCTAAGACTGCATTTACTGCACATTTCCTGGTTGTTTCTCTTTGTCGCCTCTTACGATACCCTCGGGACGATATGGTAGTGGATATTCTTACACCGCAACTCCACGGTCGCACAACAATTCCATTTGTGTCTAAATATTTACACTGGCTCCAGTAGAATATTCTACGGTCTCATGCTGAGTAAAAGAAATTTCGGTATATTGTAAACTGTTGGATACAATAATCCTGGCTTCTTCTTCTTAAAAAAAAACAGTGTTGTTACATAGTGATAACACCATCTTTTCAAAGAGTATTTGAACTTAAACAAAATCCCATGTTGACAGTTGAAGTTTTCCTGTGCTCGACACACACTGTCAGTAAACTGATCAGTTTAACTGATCAGTTAAAACGGATGTAAGCCTAAACGATTTCCCCACTCACTGGCTTCAAATTTCAACTTAAGATTTCACAGTCACGGTCAGTTTTTGGATGTGCGTCAGTTTAATTTATTAATTTAACTAACCGTGCGCCCGGAAAAATCCGTGGGTTGCCGTCAGTTAAAAATTTCAACTTAAGATTTCACATTCATGGTCAGTATTTGGATGTACGTCAGTTCAACTGGTCAGTTTAACTGACCGTGTGTGTCGGCCATTACAGAAAGTCGGTCAATTGTCGGCATTGATCTCGGCTGCAGAAGCCCATGAACAGAATCCTGTGACTCACCTGAAAAATGACAGCACTTGGTTATGCGAATAATAATATACATGTTTTATTATATTATTACGTGGAAAGTGCACATTGAACACTGATGAATGCCGGGTAAGGATATAGCAACTGATTGATGGCGAAAAATACATAAACCGCTGAGCTCAAATTTCTATATAATATTAAAAATCTATTATTATTTAATATATTAATTATATATTAATTTTAACTAATGATCGGCTGGCACAATGAAATAAATTTAATACCAACATAATAAAATTATAATCCCATTCTATTATTATAGTGTAAAATAAAATTACTACTTTAAATAAAAACGGAATAGCGATGACCCAAAGTTTCTTGTCGGTTCTTCTATATAGAGGTCTTTCTTTTCGAATCGTTGGTAGATTTAGGTCTGAATTTTCAATCGCCAGATAAAAGTTATTCATCAAATTAATTATAACCTGACAGGATATAAAAGTGAAACAATTTAAATATTTTTTTCATTAAAATTAAATTTTTAAGTACTTTATGTTTTATTTTATCCTATGAATAACTTTTATCTGATGATTAGAAAATCGGCCCTTAGACGATAAAAATTTTAGATTTTTGCAGATAGATTATTTCTTCCACCACAATGGCCAATTTAAATCAATATTCGTCATTTAACTTGCAAACATTACGCTAACAATATTAATACTCAAATATGTTCACAGATTTTAGCACGTCTTCTAGGTTTTCTACGATAATAACAGATCTTTTTCGCATATCGCTAGAACTGCTTCGATTTTCAGTAGTCGTCAATCGTAGCCCCGATTCACAATCTGAAACAAACATTTTGAATTGAATATCAAAATATATTTAATTATTCTTCGTATGTAGGAATATTTTATGAAGTAATAACACTAGAAGCAAGGTGAAGAAATAAGCACGCAGTAGGTGCCGGATAACCGGTAAGCGGAGGCCCTTCGACAGATACATCTCTAGGATTAAGATGGTATGCCTCGTTATCAGTAAAACGGGGTCTCTGCGTTGTTTCTATTGCACGCTCGTATTCTGTGCGAACGTCGTCTGTCCCCGGTCGAGTCAAACCATTCGTGCTGCAGACATATTACGCTGTGGCGTGGTTCTACCATTAAAATAATAATTGAGACAATTAACAGTAAAGTAACAGCCTTTAAAAGTCCCACTGCTAGACTCTCACAAACTGATGATAGAGCACCAGTTTTTGGATAGATTACTCGCGGTTGTCAATACCTTGTTCTTCAAACACCACCTTCGTCCGTCTAAAACTTGAAGTTGTCATTTGGACAAAAGGTTTGTATATTTTTCCACCTATCCCTTATAAATATCTAGCTATTAATACGTAAAGAGAAAAATTTGTACCCCTTTTGCGCGCTCATATTGCGCGCACGATGGTGTATGAGTTGGCATATTTAAAATTTATATAGAGAAGGATTGCAGAAAGCTAAAATTTATATATAATATGTGTTACAATACATTATTTAAAAATATTATTAATTGTTTACGTTCATACTGCAGGTAAAGTAGGTACTCTGTGATACTACCAATATCAAATACACTTTTTTATATTGGCAGTATCACAGTACATTAGTCTGTGGTCAAACAATCACACAGAGTGAATTGTCGCCAAAGAATTTAATGTATATAAAAAATAAGCTTTATAGCAGTTAATTTCCAAACTGTCTAATTTTGTACCTTACCAAAAATGAAATGTCATCCACTGGAATTAATAATGATGTATCTTATGTGTTTAAGTGTGGTTTAAGTCCGGTACGTCGGCGGCCCGTGTTGCTTTTTGGATTTAAGTGTATTATATATATATATATATAATTTTATTATTAATAACACCAACCAATACGACTCTCGCAAAACATACCCAACCTAATAGATTTGCTTAAAGTGCATTTTGACGGATTTTAATTTTTTATTTTATTTTATTAGTTACATAGTAATCATAGATTATGGCGGCCGCGGTCCTTATTTTTAATATTTATTTAATTTGTTTTCAACGGCTCTACGATAATTCTAGTTTTTCGCATATAACTAGACATAGTAAAATACTTTACAAACAAGAACGCATGTGGCGTCTGTTGGTACCTATTAATTTATCTACGAGTAGGTTCATTATCGTTTTAATTGTCGTGAAGGACTGCCTTTAACAAGTCTATAGATCATTTAACGACGGAATCAGTTAGTTAAAGCTATAATATTCACAAGGAATACATATCATAATGTTCTGAGACAAATCATAGTATGTAATATAATTGGCTGCGTTCTGCTTTTCGTTCGCGTGCATTATCACAGATACCATTTAACGCAATACCACCTATACTCGAAGAAAAACAAATCACTGTCTACACTCTAACACGATACGCGTTTCGCTTTGACAAGGCATCATAAGCAGAATGAAGAATGAAGAAGTGCTATTGAAATTAGGTAATACAAACAATTTTATTGTTTCTCTGTTCGTCTGTCTCAACTATAATATAATGAATTACCGGAAAGTCTGAAATATGGACATATAGTCAACTATAGCACAACTTGGCTGGCCATATAAATCGAAAAACCGACCATTGATGGACCAAGGTTGTCGAGTGACAACTTGGTATCGGTAAACGGAGTGTAGAGCGGCTTCTCAATAAGTGTAGTGAATGCAGGAAGTCGATGGATGTAGATGCAGCACCGTGTTTAGTGGCATTCCCTGGGGGAGCGCTATGTTCAGCAGTGGTTGATGATAGTATAACTCTAAGGCATTAATTTCCATTCATTAATTACAGCTTATTAAAAGTTAACTGTTAAACAAAGGCCTCCACTATATATTATCCC
Source organism: Parnassius orleans (assembly GCA_029286625.1). Taxonomy (NCBI): domain Eukaryota; kingdom Metazoa; phylum Arthropoda; class Insecta; order Lepidoptera; family Papilionidae; genus Parnassius; species Parnassius orleans. Next base: position 1,903,492 of record JAGSMP010000018.1, read on the forward strand.
CTTTAAAGTATCCTAAGAACTCAGTAAAAACAATTGAAATGGCTGAACTGTAATGTTATAGTATATACTAGAATAAACTGGATACGTTTCGTTACTGGTGATTGTCACGATGGTTAGATCTATCTGTAAACCGTAGCATCTCTCATTTCTAGGTGGTACGACTTATTTTGCCAAGGATTCCGTCGGGGTTGATAACAACCTCTTACCTATCCCTCCCGCCAGATAGCAGCGCCTGCACTGCTATGTTCCAGTCTGAAGGGTATAGAGAGCCTGTATAATTACATTCTATAAGGCATTCCATCTTGGTCCTCAGAGGTGACAACGCCTCCGTAGCCTTCCTTGTTTAGACTTGGACTAAAGTAGCCAGTTACCATCAGGTGGACTGTAAATTCGTTTGTCACTACAGTATTAGGAGTTCAGAGTAGGAGAGGTCCAAGTCAAGCAATGAACTAGTTACAGGCTTTTTACGTAGTAGAGCCATGATGCAGCTATATTACTGGTATAGTTGCAGCACGAATGGGTCGGCTACACCGGGGAAGGGCCCCGCTTTCACAGAATGCCAGCGTAAAATAGCAACTTAACGCTGCTGTGTTTCGTGTGGTGAGTGTAGAGCACCGGAGACCCTTTTTACTGGAAACGAGGCATTCCATTTTAGTCCTCACGGGTGACAACGGATCTGCATTTTGATTCGTAATCGAGGATAGATGTAGATGTCTATGGGCCACAGCAACCACTTAGCATCAGGTCATCATCTTTTTTTTGATGCTGATGATGATGGTTATTTTATGGATGGATGGATAAATAAAACGTGAAAATTCAAGAGTTTGCGTTGATGTAGTCAAATTTTGATTTTAATTTGTCATTTGGTCAAATTTTTAGAGTAGGGATAATACAATTGATATTTCCTAAATTTTTTCGCAAATACTATGTTTTATTCGTTGGCCTTCTGTGAATCGCTTTTCTTGACTTAGTATTTCTTTTCTCTCGACCCCTGCGGACCTAAGACCCTGAAGTATATCAGGCTAAAGCGTGATATCTAATGTACCCCATGGTAAGTAACACTATTGGCAAAAATAATGGTTACGCTAGCCTGAAAGAACCTAATTCTCTGATGCCTTAAAAAGCCTCTACATACTGCCTGGGAATACTAACGGCAGAAAAATATTATTTTCCTTTGGTGTGCGTTTTCTGTACGCACAAAAGGAAAATAGCGTTTTTTGAAAATAAGAAGCTTTAGCAATAGAAGAATGAAAAGAAATTTTGTCTTGTGTTGTTGTGGAAAGTCAAAGGAAGAATAAGAGAGTGCTTTAACAACGAACCGTATGGGTTCGTCAGGATCATATTTATTTTACAGCTTCATTGACGAAATAATCTACATGTTATGCACATACTATAATTCTTACAATCCTTCGTCATCTTCGTCACAACAGTCCTATATCCATACTGCCATATTAGTAGTAGCTTTGTATACTAGCTGATACCCGCTCCCTTCGCTGGGCGCACTATAATATTTTATTGCGAAACCTTTTTTTTTTTTGATGTGACTATCGTAAAATCCTTTCTTAGTGAGCGTCTATATTGCGAATTGAGTAACTATACTAAATTTCAAGTCAATCGGGTGTATAGTTTTAGAGATCTCGTGATGAGTCAGTGGTATTTCGCTTATATATAAATATATAGATTAATAAGTAATATAATTTATAGCTTGATTTATTCAACAAACAACATTATCATCTCATCATTGATTCATAACACGCTGGTAGAAGCCAATACGCAGCGACATTGTTATCCAATTAAAAGTACTACTTTAAATTTGCATTTTAATTAAAAACGAAAGTCACATGGTTCGTTTATTATTCATACCAACAAACAAACGTTAATCATGTGGTTTGACATTAGAAATACATATCCGCAATTCCGTACATAGCGTGTTGATAACTATTAAGCATTTTTATATGCACGATGCATCGCTCACACGTGTGTAATAAGTGGCTATGAATGTATGCATCCCATCACGAACCAAAGTTATAGTGTGCAAATTATGGTACTAACATACTATAGATTTGATCTGGACGTATTGTCATATTTCTTATACAGGGTTATTTTGTAATAACCGGCCAAATTTGCAGAGAAGGTTAAGAATAAGTAATATGGGCAAATGGTGAAGAAAAATTGAGTAAAAAAAATCTCAAACATTCTGTCCTTTTTATCTTTTAAATTCAACATGCGTGGTAATGCATTATTTTAACTAATTATCATACATAAATATCTATTTTACTACGCACGCACACATTTGTAAGGGTCGATCGGTCGGCAAAAACGTTGTGAATTGAATCGCACACAGAGGAGCACGCGTACGCGTAGTTGTTGCCCATAAATCACATTCAATTTGGGATAATTTCAAATAAAAGTAGAAGCTTTATTTACTCGTATTTTCAAAAATGTAATAACGGCATATCATTATTTTTATATTTGAACTTAAGTTTAAAATTTGGCTACTCTTTGAAAAATAACCGAGTATAAGAACCCCAGACTGCAACTATATTACTGCAGTCTATAAAATCTGCAGAGAATTCTAAATAAATAATCAAAATAATGTCACCCGTGAAGACTGATACAAATTACCTCATAACGCAAACTGGTCTTTTACCCTTCAATCTGGTGTGACACATCTATTTCTTAGCGGCAGAAATTGGAGGTACCAACCCACACAGACTCGATAAGGGTCGTAAATGTGTTAGATCTCATATATCTAAGTCGATGATGGCACCAGTGCTTAGGTAAGTATTAAGGTACATGTTTTGATACATTGGTTATCAATAGTTAGGTATATCCAACAGTTGGTTATTTGTGGGTTGGGAACGGTGGTAAGTTATTCCGTACTTTACAATCCCTGAAGTACTTTTATTTTTAAAATAGGGTAAGCGACTTCGGCAATGAGGGCATCCACGACTTTTTCTCTCACCAGGGCGGCGCCACTAGAAAGTGAGTTATAATATTTGACAGATTTCATAGCGGGAAAGTTAATTTGTTCGGAAAATGTAAAAGTTATTGTTTCTTTCTGTACTATTAGCTATATTTTATATTAATAAAATTAAAAATAAATAAACCAAACCACAGATATTCATAAAAGTAGAAAAATTGAAAAAAAAAAGTTAAAAATGTGCAAAAAAGTAAACAGCAAACCACTGACGCATTGTTTTGTGTATTAATATAATACTCTAAAACTGACAAACTTTTATTAAAAAACAACTTTCCAATTAAATTACATTGTGTAACAAAAAACTTTACCTCAGTGTCACTAGCGACATCTGATGAGCAGAAAATGATTAGCCCTCATTAAGTTAAGTTTTGAGGATTGGCTTACGGCACAAGAAAATTGTTACAGTTTTTGAAGGTGTTTATTCTCAAATCTTGAACTTTTTTTTATATTTAACTCCTACTAATGAATAATCGTCGCTGTTTATCCTTCCATATCAATAAGTAACTTACACTGAATAAAGATTAGATTTGTTCTTTTAGTAAACAATACTATTTCAGATGGTTATAGTGTTTAACTAAACAGTCAAAAATCTTAAGCCCTGGTAGTTAAGGGTTAGGGTTGTTCACTAGTCTATACAAATAAATAAAATTGAAGTGTCTGTTTGTAATGTCAAAATAACAGCTTTTAACTAATTGCATATTATGACGATACTTATAACAAAAAAAAAAACAATTACTAAAATTTTTGTCTGTCTATCTGTCTCTCTGTTTGTTCCGGCTCATCTCCGAAACGGCTGGACCGATTTTGACGGGACTTTCACTGGCAGATAGCTGATGTTATAAGGAGTAACTTAGCCTGTTTTTATTTAGGAAAGCAATTAAGGTTTCGCACCAAACCCCATGAAATTGTGAACAAAATCAGATTCAAATAGGAAAGTATAATAATAAATTGCTAGCTGCTAAAAGCTGGTAAATAAATATGTTTGTGCAATACCTAACACTTACACTTACACAATTTTAAATTAATTTCAATTGCAGTCACGCTCGGTGAAGTTATAGTATGTGTACCGGAAACTTGTTTTGTATAATGTGAAATTTTATTTATACTTCCTTACAGCTTTCCCTTACGTTAATGCTGTTATAAGTAAGGGGCCTTTTAAGTTCATTACGACTACGGCGGCATCTGTCGGCTTATAGTAAGAAGTTGTCGGGCAAGATAAATTACAGTGCCAGTTAATGAAGGCAATAATTTGTAATCATTCCTCGATGTTATGCTTATGTCAAAATAAAGAAATTCTAGAAGGAAAAGGAAGAAAAACTCGGACTCTTGAGTTTTACACAAATAATTATTTGTAAGAAAGAAAGAGTAAATCCTTAATAATTAAACATTTTGTACAACCGACTTCAATATAAATTATTAAGAATAACTCAAAAACTATTGGTCAGATCTTGATCAAGAATTTATATGGGACCACATGAGAAGCACCAGCTTTCAAATAAAAAAAGAATAATCGAAATCGGTTCACCCAGAAAAAAGTTATGAGGTAACACACATAAAAACGTGGTGGAGCCATGGCTCCACCACGTTTTTATGCAGCTATATTAATAGTATAGTTGTAGCACGAATGGGTCGGCTCGACCTTGGAAGGACCACGCTCTCACAGAATACCAGCGTAAAATAGCAGTTTAATGCTGCTGTGTTTCGTATGGTGAGTGTAGAGAACCGTAGACCCTTTTTACTGGAAAAGAGGCGTTCTATCTTAGTCCACACAGCTGACAACGCATCTGCATTTAAATTCGCAAACGAAGATAGATGTAGATGTCTATGGGCCACAGCAACCACTTACCATCAGGTGGACTGTGTGCTCGTTTGTCACCCTTATTCTATAAAAAAAAAAGAACATACAGTCGGATTGAGTACCTCCTCCTTTTTGAAGTCGGCAGAAAAGACTGAAGGGTACAAAGCCTATTATTGTAGCAGATGGAGAAATGAGTTCGTAACGTCCTCCATTCCTCTTAGGTACCTAAAAATAATATTTATTTTCAAGCAATGACACAAACTCAAAAGTCAAAGCTTGCATTCGCAGCAAGCAGCATTTGTATTTATTTACAAGGAATATTACGAATCAAGGAATAAGATTGTAAATAGTTCAATTTCACGTAACTATAATATTGTTCTTTTATATTTAAAGGCAGGTATAATATTAAGTTGTACTATATATACAAAAACTGTTACTAACGTTTTCTATTTAAATTACAAATTACTATTAAGCTCTGTACATCATCAATCATTTTATGGTCACTGTCGCCAACAAGCATATCCAGGAAATTTTGCCAGTCCTTAAAATGTTGGTTCTACGTTTTTGGATGGATCTGTCGTCTTTGTCGCTTGCTTGAGCCTCGTTTGTCTTCATAATGCTATTGCAAAAATTCTAAGACATTCCCTCTTTTAACTATTATCAGTCAGACCTTGATTACTGATGGTAAGTGGTGATATAGCCGAATACGGCAAAACTTACTGACTTACTTAACTGATTTTGATTTATACAAATACCGTGTAGTGGCGGTGTAAGAATATCCACTAACCATAATATCGTCCTTTGGGTGTCGTAAATGGTCTGAAACAGGCGATAGGCAGCAGCAACTTCCTGATAACAACTTCAAATAATAAAAAACTGCGGTTGCCAACTCGTTTGCCAAGCGTGGTAACTATGGCAAATATCCCCCTTATGAGGTAATCTATATTCAGCAATGAACTTTGTAACGGTAGTGTAAAGTTTGTGCGATTTGCAGATTAGTTTTAACGCCTAAAATTCGCTGCTCCAAATCCGAAAACAAAATAATATGATTGTATGACCAGAAAATAATCTCTTCGCCTGAAATCGAACACCGACTGGCAACGATCTGGGAACGGAGCGATTCAAAATACTGTCTACTGTCTACTGTCGTTCGAATAGTACTTATTAGAAATTAGTTGGTCGTATCTAGCTAAAAAATTGAAAGAATAAAGTCAAAAATGAAGTAGTTACTGAAAAATCAAAGAAAAATACACAGTAATAATATGCTTATTTTATTACTTTTAAGTATAATTAATTTTGTTGTACTAACAAATGATTTTGAATTAAGTTGAAATATTGATTTAGTTAAGTCAACTACAAGTATTGATGAGAAACTCGATTTACGAAAGGCCGACCTTAGACCTTCGGGTGATAATTTAATTCAGAGAAATCTAGTTGAGGTCGCAGAGTGTAAATTGGATTTCAAGAGGCTTAATTCAAATACGGTTAAAGTTTGGCATTATGGAACGAAGTTCTTTATCGGACGGTACGAATTTGGCGGATGGGGGCTAGGCGAGAAAAAGTGTAAGATTTTTCCGTCACGACCACTTCTGGCGTAGTGTAGACGGCCTTGGCGGCTATAAGGAAGCGAGATGGAATAATATCCATCTCCATCCCCCTTTTTTATCTTGTCGTGAAAGAAATATTATTTTATTTAAATGATGCTTCATTTTAATAGACGCTAGTAATTCATTTATTTGTATTTGTTAATCAATAATATAATACGTTTATCAATAATAATATATTAGAAGCGTCAGTAGCCTAATGGCAGGGCGTTGACCGCGATCTCGAAAGGTCGTGGGTTCGAATCCGCCATTCGACTACTGTCGTAAACCACTTCTAACACAAGCATTTTAAGCTTACCAGAGGTGGTTTAAGGGAATATTAGTAATGTACTAGTATTTAAAAAAATACTACGAAATGAACTTCATTCCAACCGAGTGTTCCACGACACTCACGCATGTTTTTTATAGCAGGTTTTGTTTACACCACAACTATCCATCTCATCATCATTATTATTACAGTCCATCACAAGTACACAGCTGAACATAGCCCAAGCTTCATGCAAGCTGTATAAGAGCTGTATTGAAGTTTGTTTTTATACTATAGGCTGTATAAAGGCTGTATAAGCGCTTATACAGTTCTTATAAGTAAAAAATTGGCACAAATTATACAGCTTTATTCGTTAGTAGCGCTATACAGTAGCTGTACAAGCACAAAAGAGGCTGTATAATAGCTGTATTACAGATATTGTCTTAAATGTAACTTTTAAAGACAAACGGTCTAAATTGGGTTTTGAACAGAGTTATAAATGAATATAAAACATTATAAACTTTATTTTTGATGAATATATTGTATTTATATACTTTGTTGAATGATGGCGACATTTAATGTCAGAGTAAAAAAATATATTTAACATATTAATATTATACTCGGATTGGAGTCGAGTTTTGACGGTGATGATTGGTGAATTAAAAGTGCAAAATTAGATTTACGGTAAACTTGTATATATTTTCTACCAATAAATTGCCGCGCCAGCAAAATAACCAAATAATATAAGGATATAATACTAAATACGGTAACTAAATATCCGTTGTATAGGTTAGAATAAAAAAGAATTAAATTAATGTATATGGAGGCACATTGGGGCACAGTGATTATTAGTCAAACTGAAAATAATGGTATAGGCTCAAACTGATGTTTAATATTCCTAAAATTATATTTTAAATTTTATTTTTATGGGTCCTAAAATGGCAACAATTTGCTAAACAGCCTTAAGGGTAATTCGAGGGTCTTATAGTCTTAGTGACTGTACTATGATGTTATGGATTCTATCGTGCAGCCATTGGTTTTTAATTAGTTGTATAATAGAATATTTTGTTGTTCTGTTTTTTCAACATAACATATAATTACCTTTAGAGATATGTATAAAAGATGAAAAGTCTCGTCTTTGGAACCGTGTTGGATAACTTTTATTTAGATTTAACATGATCTAACCGCACCAAATCTTTATTTTTTTTCCACATATTGATAACAAATTAATTTTGTTCACTAGCACAATATAAACACGAAACGCATGCAAAATGGCGATATTCTATCACTTATACAGATTTAAATTGTACTAAGGCTGTTATTTTTTTTTAGTTTTATATCATTCTCATAGGCAGAAGTCATAAAACTACTGTATTTATAAGAGTGTACAGGAGGGAGTTTGCATACACCATTGTACAGAAATAAGATTTGTGTGATACTATAATAACACTTAGAACTGTATAAGCAAGTGACAGCATGCAAAATACCAGCTTCTATACAGCTTTAATGATAAAATCAGATAATTAATAGAATCAGGCGTTCTTCTAACGACAGTCAGTAATAGTCTTCCTAATAACGACTAAAAATAAAAAATTGCGGTTGAAAACGCGCTTGCCAAGCGTGGCAACTATGGCAAATATCCCCCCTATGAGGTAATCTATGGCGGAGGCTCACTGTTCAGCAGTGGATTTAAGTAGGCTGTAACGGTAACGGTACCTAATTATTCAATATGAAATAATCTTGAGGAAACCTTCATCATGTCTGAGGAATGATAGTATTCCTACGCGGTAGCGAAGCCTCCATAGAAGCCGAGAAGCCGGGCTTGCCCTATCAAACTGCTCAATCAATAATATCAACTAATAAAATAACTCGTAAACTATTTCAAATTTCCTGCGCGCTTCTCTGTTCTACCTGTGTAAAACAGAGAAGCGGACATAGCCTTCATAGTCTTATAACGTCAACACGCGGCAAAACTGTGCGATACTGCTGTCATAAAAATTTGTCGTCTCTGTCGCACGCGTGGGCTTTTACCGGGCTTTAGAGAAGACGATCGCTCCCTTTCTAACCTGTGGCAAAATATTCTATAATGAAATATAACTACGATTATTTATATAGCAATCAGTATAGAGATCAGAAGCCAGGCTTTCAGTATGAAGTTCTCGAGCGTGGGGGCGTGCGGGCGATACGTTTGCAAAGTTCACTTCACATTTCAATGTTTACTCTGTGTGTTTACTTGAGCGAATGAAATTCGCAATATTGAGTTGAAAATTTATACTTTTTGATAGATTTTTAGTGAAAATGGAGGATAATAGTGTTCCTTGTGATGAATTGTGTGTTAAAGTGCTAATCGGCGAGGAAAAGGTAAAATCGAAAAAGAGAAAAGGTAAATTTTTATTAAACTGCTAAAAACAACAAAACCATAACTTGAGCTTGCCCTAGTTTGGAGCCCTAGCTTCGCCACTGTTCCTACGACATATGAAGTAAAACAACATGGATTGGTGACAGCGCTGTACCAGATGTTGCCACTGCTGCCGTAGCTGCTGTATCCGTCGCCGATCCGGGTAATTTTTTTGTTAGTTTTTCCCATAGTCGTCTTTAACGAATACCCCCGGAAAATGGGGTTATGATTCCTTTACGCTGCCACCACACTTCACTCTGATTATATAAGCAGACTTAATATGTGTACCTTTTGTTTAATTATTTTAAATATAAAGTTTATTCTCTTAACTTATGTATATGTAGAACATAGTACTAAAAATAGAAATAAATTTAATTGGAGTCCAAAGTCTCATGATTGATGCGGATCAATATATGTTACTATTTTATAACATTAGTATTTATTTTTGGTTAAGGTTATACATAAGTTATGGATTTTTAATCGAATTAAAATATTCATGTATAAAAATCAATTGTTGTCCGTTAGTCTCGCTAATACTCGAAACTGGCTCGACCGATTCTGATGAATTTTTTTGTGTGTAGTGGGTCCCTGGATGGTTTAGATTCACAATTAGGCCCGGTAGGTGGCGCTGTGTCGAGATCCAGAAATTAGAAATTAAAAATAAAATAACAGATATGGGAGCCCGCGTACTCGACTAGACTATTAGGCGCTGCGCAAACGTACCAGTGAATATTTGAATTTTAAATTATTTTTTATATATTTTATTTATATTTTATTTTCATGTAATCAATATGAAATCAGCCATTCCTTGCGCAGATGCAGACACTTTTTGTGTCCAGTTGCTTCCACTTGACACATACCGACCGCTAATCAAAAAGTGCTCGATGTAGGTAACTGGAAACTTTAAGTCGTCAGTTGAAGACACAAGCAACACAAAGCAAATTTCCTTACAATTGTACGGCGCTGACATTGACGTGGTTGATTTGTCTGTAAATATTGACGGCGACGACGTCACGTGAACGTGTAATCAACACAACAAGCAAAGGTAATGTTCCTCCATCGACATCCAAGGTGAAACTGACGGAAAACAAGCAAAGAATTGTTACCAGTGTCCAGAAGTAGCAACCGGCGACTGTGTCCGATTGCCGCTACCGGACACAGCAACTACGGTTTCCTGTGATGGTGTGCCGTGTCGGTAACAAAAAGTGTCCACATTTGCGCAGCGCCTTAGCCGTTTATGGAAGCTTAGGATCTCAGCGAAGCTATGAAATGGGTTTTGCAGGTGGTTTCTTGCAAGATAAAATCTATGATGGTGTCTGCAATAGAAGCAGAGTAACCAAAGAGCTTAGTAGGTGTTAGGATTATTTTTTAGCCCAGGAGTAATTTTGGGTCTGTATTGCAGTTTTGCGCTCTATATGGAATATAGACAGCCAAAATAATAATAGGCTTCAAAGCGTTCCATCTTGGTCTAAGGGGTGACCCGTGTTAACTTTTTTTTTAGAATAAAGGTGAAAAACGAGCACACAGTCCACCTAGTGGTGAGTGGAAGCTGCTGTTCATAGACATCTACATTTCTACTCGATTAAGAATCAAAATGCAGATGCGTTGTCACCCCTGAGGACTAAGATGGAATGCCTCGTTTCCAGCAAAAAAGGGTCTCCGGTTCTCTACACTCACCAAACGAAACACAGCAGCATTAAGCTGCCATTTTACGCTGGTATTCTGTGATTGGTATTCGGTCCTACCTCGATCGAGCCGACGCATTTTTGCTACAGCCATAACATAGCTGCAGCGTGGCTCTACCACGTAAAACTCATGAGCCAAGCGTGTGTAATATTTGTGTATTCACACACAAATATTACACACGCTAAAAATTTACACACGAAAGTGTGTAAATTTCACAGTATGCAAGCCCCCCGTTTCATTGCAACTAACAATATCATTGATACCGGCGAGGATCCCATTCAATCTGCACTGGCACCAATTTAATTATTAGTTGCAATTTTAATTTTAAGTGCTGATTTACCACGTGCTTGGCTGTAAAGCAAAACATCTCAAGGAAACCTATATGTGAAAAATAAAATATTGTGAGGACAAGTGAAGCCAACAACGCCGAAGCAACGCGGCTAACTAATAAATCTCTTAGAAATCTAAAGAGGATTGTGCCGTACTTAGACTGTAATTTCACTTTACATGAGAGGTGAACACGCACCTGTAGGCTTAGCTCAAAGAAAGGATCAGTAAATTAATGGAAATGGATCGGCCAAACACAAGAGGCTCTCGATTCGCAGCCTTCAGCCGGAACATAGTATAGTTTTTTTTTTATAGTATACCTAAGGATGACAAACGAGCACACAGTCCACCTGATGGTAAGTGGATGCTGTGGCTCATAGACATCTACATCTATCCTCGATTCAGAATCAAAATTCAGATGCGTTGTCACCCGTGAGGACTAAGATGGAATGCCTCGTTTCCAGTATAGAGGGTCTCTAGTTCTCTACACTCACCATACGAAACAGTAGCTTTTAGCTGCTATTTTACGTTGGTTTAGGTTAGTTACCCGGGACTACAGAAGAAATTTGAGAAGTTTTAAGATGAATATTTTGTAGTGATCAATTTACGCCAGAATTCGATTCGGAGCAGCTACCGCTTTGCGGACACTAACTAACAACGAAACTCATTAAGTTATATTTATTGAATAATAATATTTGCAACGATTAGATATTATAATGTATGCCACTGAATTTTCCCGTTGCTTTGTATAATATATTCTAACGATTTAGTTAGAATGTAGATTTTATTGTTTAAATGTAGATATAGGAATGCAGCTGGGAAGAATCCGACACGCATCTCTAGGGCTGGCTGTAATTACATAAAAATTTAAGATACATGTCCCTTTGTTCATCAGGCATAGGCCTTCTTAAATTTCTGTGAGGATTTTGGAGAAAGAAAGCGTTTGCGGCGCATGTTGCATGTGGCAGTAAAGTCCAGATGCGCTTTAATTTCTCTCGCAGATAAAATGCATTTGTACCGCACGATATTTGAAACTGAATGGTGATTGTTCATTATTCCTTTATATGTAACGATATTTGCTTTCCCTGCGAAACACTTGGTTAATCAAAACATACATTTGGAAATAATTTTCTTATACAACGGGATAGATTGCTTCTTGCGAACGTTGCATTTAATTAAATGTTTTTCATATATTGTTTATTTTTATGTTACTTATATGAAAATATTATAAATATAAACTATATAACAATTGAACTGGTTGTCAAACGATATCAGTGAATGTGCAATCAACTAGGCAGATATCGGATAAGTGTTATTTTTATTATTTATAAAATTTATTTAATATATACGGTGTACAATCCCATATCATTCCGTAGGTATCCAAAGAGGCGATAGAGGTAAATGAAAGAGGTGATGGGCAACAGCATCTATAATATACTATACTATACAGCATCTATAATATACTCATAATAACTTAAAATGATAAAAAAATACGGTTGTTAACCCGCCTGCCAAGCGTGACAACTTTTGCAAATAATCCCCATCCCCCTATGAATCAATCTATAGGGGCGACCTATATATAGCAATAGAGTCTGTAATGATGAAATGAAAATACATACTTATTTCATTATACATAATTTATAATATTATAATTTAAAATATAACAAATGGAGAATTTCTCCTAATCTTTGATTATACATATATTTATTTGAAGCTCCTATGTGATAGAATATCTATAGTTTTTTATATAGTATAATGGTAAAAAACGGGCACACCGTCCACCCGATGGTAAATAGATACAGTGGCCCATAGACATCTACATCTATCCCTCCGCCCCATTTTTTTGTTATCCCCATTGAGGACTGAGATGAAATGTCTCGTTTCCAGTAAAAAGGACCTCCGGTTCTCTACACTCACCATACACACAGCAGCTTAATGTTGCTAACTAGGGCGTGATCCTTCCCCGACCGAGCCGACCCATTCGTGACACACCATTAGTATAGCTGCAGCATGGCTCTACCACGTATAAATTATAGTACTATGAGTAAATTACTAAACGGCCGATGACTTGATTCATGGTATACAAAAAATGTCCTTAATATGATTAATACGCGACGCAAAAAATAAAATAAAAAATAAAACAACAGTAACAAAATTAAACAATTTATTAACATACAATAGAGATACTTAAGTAAAATTAAACTATAAGTGCTATAAAAATAAGTATGCAATAATAATAATGATTCAAGTTATTATATTCTAAAGCGTATACAATACGAAATAAGATTATTTTGCAAGGCCACACTCCCCTTTAGTAAGGCTTCCTAGAGACAGCCTTCGGTAGCACGACTGGCCTGACCTACTGGTATAGGCTTTGCTTTGATTTTACTATAATAAAATAAAATATAATAAAACATAATGAAAGTAAGAAAAATAATAACGATATTTTTGAGATGATATAAAATATTTAAAAAAATATTATAAACGAGTAATAATTGCAAATAGGTAGGTATCAAATTATAATACTAGCTTATAAATACCAGTTTTTTTTATTTTCAGTTGGCCAGTTCTAATCGTTTGTGAATATTATAATAAAAAATAACTATATTCAATAGGTACATATAAAGATGATATAACTTATATCTTATATCTCACTAGTCATTAATAGTGATGTGATTAACTATTATGAATACGCAAAATATGTACCTATTTTATGTATGTTAAATGTGTTGACGATTGTTTTTCAAAAAAAATATCATAAAGACCTTATTACATTAAATACGTTGTTATATTAATATATAGTTGTAGAGATGTTTTTATAGCATTGATAGTGCAATCGCAAAACCGTTATGTATAAATGTTAGTAATCGTTTTTACGAGTTAAATCTATATAGATCTATGAATACAATGTGAAATGTTATTTTAACGTTCCTTTAATTAAAGTTATGGATAAATATATAATTATCATATATTAACAGATCGATAAAGTAAAAATGTCTAAAATGACAACTTTAAGTAGTAACTATAAAATCTAATATCAGATTTTTTTAGTATATCATTTTTTCAAGTCACTCAATTGATCGTCAAATCATAAGACTTTCAATACTATAAACTATTTGAAATAGGACAGTAAGTATGTTTTTTGCATTTACCTAAAGTGTGGACATATATATAGTATTTTCTCTAGCGAAAATATAAGACGTTGTACAATACTGATATAAAAAGCAAGCCGCCATACAGCCGACCGTAATGTTAGCAGCGAGAGAGCTGCGGTAATTAGTTGCTGAAGGTTACACGAGGGAACTACGTCCACAATGGCCTCATAGAGTTATGAATATCTTTGTTTGTCGGTATAATTAATGACATGATGGAGTATCATTCTGTATTTAGAGTTATATCTTTAGAAGTACAGTCGAATATTTTTAGTTATTATGTTATACAGAAAAATAAATGGAGAAAACTGTAGTCATCAGAAATATTTTCGGAAATAAAACAAAATATTAACATGTGAAGCTGTAATAAATTACACAACAAATAAACAGTTATAAAAACATGCCACAATTAAATATATCACAAATAAATTTAATAAAAACAGTTTGAATAATAATATAAATAACAATTAATATAGGAGAGCTACAGTATAACAGTAAAATTATAATAAAAAATAGAAAAAAGCAAACAAATACAATAGCAAAAACATGGGAGGTACCAAAATAACATGACAGTAAATATTTCAATAGAAAATCCAATTCTGTATTAGAAACTGGAACATCTCATGTTGAAGCTTAAAATATAAATTGAATAAAGTAATAAAAAGCTAATAAATTAAAGTAAAACTATGTGTTTAAGAGTTTTAGCACTTAAAGTTCGTATCGGTTCGGTGAAGCGTATTTTGGTGGGTACTCCATACGGTTGATCAGGAGCGTCGTTACACGCCCCGGGGTGTCGTACCAGATAGTGCATTTACAGTGTCAACTTTGCCATAACGCAAACTTGTCGCATGCTTTGCAAACGCACTCCTGATACGAACTCCGGGACGAATTCAAAACTTCGATATCGATAGTTCACGTTACGTACAGGCGCATCACTAAACGTTTTTCACTAACGGAGCGTCTTTGGCCGTTACACTATTTATCAAAGGGTCCCTGGTAAAATACATAGCTTACACATTTTTCGTTAGTAGAGTTTATATGAGTTAATCGATTATTAGATGTTTTTTAGTTTCTTAAATTATGCATAGTGAAAACGAATGAAAATATAGATTATTAAATAACATTTAATTTATACGAGTCAAATATATATGTAATTATAGCACGGCCAATTAACTACCTTAAAATGTTATACCTAAAATATATTTTTGCATTTAATCTGTGCACAATATTTAAGATTTTTTGTGAGATATCTATAATTTTTTTATATATTTTATAATTATTAGATTAAATAATTCAATTAAATTAGCATGAGTGAAATTTACAGTAAGTCTTTTGAAAAGTATTTATGTACATAGCTAAAATTTCAAACGAAAGTGATGGAAAAGTGTGATAATTTAATATCGAATGGTAATAATATACTTATAACGTATTTACAGATGAAAATATGTACACAAAATATCGAATAAAATATTTTTTAACCAATGTTATTTCCATTATTTTTTAATAAATGTAAGACTTAATAAAAATAATAAAGTATAGAATATTTTAAAGAGATGCTCCTAATGCTCTGAAAGTTTAACTGATGAAATGAAAACTTTGTGATCAAACTATCATTATTTCGGTCTTATAGTTTTAATCTATTTTCCTAAATAGAGCAATTGTGTATACCAATCTGTATTTAATATATAAGGTATTTTATTCTGTTATATACCTATATCGTCTCTATATACCTAGTTTACGCGTGAGTCTTATATTGAAATACTAGCTGTTCCCCGCAATTTCGCCCGCGTGTAATTTATTACGATTGGATTTTATGATTTTTTTTTTTACGCGGAACCCTAATTCTTTTTCTAAAATAAAAGTAGCCTAAGTTATTCCTTAAAACATCAGCTATCTGCCAGTGAAATCCCGTCCAAATCGGTTCAGCCATTTCGGAGATTAGCCGGAACAAACAGACCAACAGACAGACAAAAATTTTAAAAATTCTGTTTTTGTCATAATTACCGTATATACTTTCATATGCGTTTAGTAAAAATCTGTTATTTTGACATTACAAACAGACACTTCAATTATTATTTATTTGTATAGATAAGGTTAGAAATGATATAATGTGCACTTAGTAATGTAGATTGTACGTGCTCCCGGTTGTGACACATAATTATGTTAATGTAAAATATTACGATATTATTATTAATTCACGATTTTTTTATAGTCTTAAAATGAAAACGTAGGCATACACGTTTTCATTCATGATTTTAATTTTAAAGAGATGTAATTTGGATTTTAAATAAATTAAAGATGTGTGACCGCAATGCTATTAATGCCTAAATATTTGACCACAAATAAATGTTTATTTTAAAGCAATTGCGCTTATTAGAATGAAATTAGAAAAAATACGAAAATAAAATTAAAAAAACTCGTATTAGATTCTTCGTAATCATTGAAATGTCATTAGGGACCAGTTTGGCTTGACGCGGACTAGAAACAAAGGTGAGCGTAAGTAGGTCATACTTGCGTCCTTGCGCCAGCGACTGAGACTGACATAGCCCTCCATCCGCGCGGTTATATAGTGAAGCAAGTCGGTTAGTTAGCAATAGAATAATATATACTATAAATATGTAAGTGTGAGTAATGGAAATAGATATTTTTAATGGAAATCGCGCCTACTTTATGAGTTCCGACTTACAACTCTGCATGGTTTAATGGTTTATGCTCTTAAAACTGTTAAGTAATTCGGGAATAACATTGGTACTGTTTTAAACCAATGTCAGTCATTGACCCTATTTTCAAGTATTTATTTTATTATTATTTAGTATTTATATTATATGTATTTGTTATTGTGTTAACCATTAAACTTTGAACAATTATTACAAACAATAGTCTATTTGGGTAGAGTTAAATAAACTAATTTCGCTTTAATTCATAATGTTTATCATTAGTATTCAATGTTGCAATTAAATTAAAGTATCTAATTTTTATTTTAAGAACGCTGTAAAGCTATAAAAACTGATTCATAGATATTAACGTGAAAGAAATGTTTCGATATAAACATTTAAAATTAAATATTTAACTAAGCGCACTAACTTATGGCTGGTGGGCTAAATAGGCAGATCAAAGAGTACTGCAGTTATGTACTGAGTTAATCCGGCCCGCCTACGCTTGCCCCCGCGCAGCTCGGTGCAGTGCTGAGTGCTGACGTAATGTGCAACAGTTCTATTTCATACCAACCGCTCGGTTATGCCTAGGTATTTTAGTTTTATTTTTAACGCATAACTTCAACATTTTCACCTTCGTTAAATTAATGCACGGGCGTTCATATCAGCTTAACGTCCGTGTTTAGTACTTTGTCTGTACCCCTAAAGTGAATGTAGCGTGACGTGTCTCACTAGCATCGTCACGATAATACAGAAAATCATTGTAGAGTGCAGTTGATCGGTTAAAGGCTGTAAGAAAGTGGGGCACATTAGTTCTCATACCAGATAAGCTGCATTTTGCAATCGAATACCGCGAATAGTACGAGATAAACGTGTCCGTTTGATTGTTATTCAACTACACGCTATTAATATGTCCTTGGACGCATGGGCATCGTTAAAGGGAACGGAATGTACTGTGAACGAGCATATGGCGCTCGGACTTCATTTATATTATAGATATTTATATGGTGAACGATTAGGAATGCACATAATGTATTCGCCAGCGAACGACTCGGCTAATATACTCAATCGAACACTTTCCCTTTCCTCCGCTAATGGGATATGACGTTGCTTCGCAGTTTCAACATGCATTACGAATTAAAGACACTTAATCAACTTGGTTTCTCTTAATTGATCTAACCCAATTTCATTTCCACATTTGTAAGCGTTTTATGAAGGAAACTTGAATTAACTTAATTTTTAAATGTGTTATAACTATAGCTGCTAGTATCGAAAACGTTATATCACGGATTATATACGTTATTAGATTATATATTATATAAACTAAGTAATAATATGTTAATTTTTTTCACGGGAAGTTGTTAAAATACCAATAACTTTTAACGTTCAGTCATTGAAATGTTAAACCAAGCAAAGATGAGTCGTATGGGAAATGTGCTTGAAGATGAGATCATGTAAGTATTTATGTAATTTACGTGCATGCAATGACATAAATATGGTATGAAGTACATGCGATAGATGTGACACGTGCAGAAATAAATCGGTACATGCATGACAGTACACAGTACGATACGATAAAGGGTTTGCGTTTTCGGTTTTAGCACGAGGTCGCCTAATTATCTAGTTTAAATTAATTCCGTAGGCGTAGGACTTGCGCAACACACAATCCCAACGTTCTAGAAGCGACACTGACACGACACTGGGCACTTCACAGTCACGGGGCGTGCAAAGGCGGCGCGCGCGGCCACACCACTGCGGCTTGTTCCACTTTTCCTTCCGGCGGCAGCGAGTTAGCTGCGAGTTGGCAGCGGCCCGCCTTGCATAACCGCTGGTTTCGCAAAGCCGTCGGTGCAGCGAGCGAGCTGGCTTGAAATACGCCGCTCCCGCATCGGGGCCGCGCTTGACGCAACCCCCCGGTCCGATGCGCTGTACCAGACCGCCGCCACCGGCTCACCTGTTGCCCCACCACATTTCTCCGCCCGATTTCACGCGTATCACTTTCGCCGGCGAGCTCGCTTTCATACTTATATTCACGCAACTTTGCCGTTTTACGGATACATGTAACAACGTAGCGTTTTGGAGGTTGCAGGGTAACCGAGCGGGAGATAAGCGGACGCGAAATGCATCGTTTAACTAGGCCACCGTGCACTCTGCTGCCATTGCAACTGATTGATATTGATAAGACTCTGTGCCGAATGAATCTACTGACAAGTTTAGTGGACTTGTTTGTATCTTTGGGATATTTGTAATAACGTGCGTAAGGCTCGTGTGTCGGTTACAATAATGTCGCCGGCGGGCCTCGAGCGCTACAAATAGATGCTCCATTTCGACGGCCAACCCACGGCGACACGCGAAAACATTACAGATTCGCTTCTATTTTATATTCACGTTTCAACCGAAAACAATGTAGCTAATTATCCACGACATTTTTTATCATTATTTGAAAGGCTGTTAACGATAGGTTTTAACGATATCTGTTATTTCTGTATAGCGCCAACTAAGTATTGCTAGTAACGTAAATATTAATGATAATCGCCCAAAAATATCATAGAACTTTCATGAGTATCATCGCAGCGACCTCGGTCAGCTGTCGCCGCTTTACCGGTGAACTAATAAAATAATATTTTAGTGGTTTACGCCTGTAATGTGCTGCTCAAGGCCGACTGACTCACGCGAGTCTATCCCGAGCGCAACTCGGCACACACTAGATTGATTTGCGCATGGAATTCGCGTTTTAGTTACGGTACAGTACCAGTAGCAAACATACTGACCATAAAAATTACACTCGTGCACTCGGTTGCTAAGAGGAGATGTAAATTGCATTTATTTATCGTTTTATTTAATGTCTATACCTACGTAATGAAAAATGCGGCAGAAAAAAATTAAACTGACGTTAATAAAAATTATAATCAGTATTTTTGAAGAGTTGAAATTCTTGCTTGATAATAATATCTCTTTTAATTTAAAGTAATTAATGGCTATTAGAACGAGTGAATTCTATATCCATTAAGTACACATATTTAGTATTTAAGATTTTACTTTGGTAAAAGGCACAAAGTACTGTTATTCGTGTAAGGATAACAAACGTTCCCATAGGACACGCAATTGGTAGGAGTCTTGTCCCAATGGTACGAAATATAAAAGCGTTTAACGTTTCTTTCACTACATAAAATAAAAGTAAAACATGCTGCTGTTACGCTCATTCTACTAATATAAGAATTTGATTCTTCCCTAATATCGTCGAAATCCGTAGAGCGACTCTATCACCACCACGGCATGTCATCGTTACAACTTAAAAATTCACATTAATTCTAATATGTTTCTTGGTAACACATCAATTGGAATCTTGTTCGCTGAATAATTAATGCAGTTTTTTTTACTATACATAGAGCACGATTTAACAAATGCCGGTTTGTTAAAATATTTGAATCAATCAAATTTCAAGTCGTATGCATTTCTTTGAAGTAGCAAGTGAATCGATATTTATAAAATAAGCTTTAATATCAGGTACGACTGTGAGCTCGAGGCCGCAAGCGTAGCGAACAGAATGAGAAGTATGCAACGACTCGAAAGGTCGCTCTATGTACTCTGCAATGTAGAGCCACCTGCACGCTGCAAAAGACCAATGCTCGGGACGATATTAAATATATTTTAATAATGTTCGGTCTTAATGTTCGTTCTTTGTAGATTATCGCTTACTTAAATTAAGTATTAATTATATATGTACCTGTCTCTTTCTATTGTCATTTAGTAAAAAAAGGGGGGAGAGAGAGAGAGAGAGTTATTCCTACCCCTACTAATTATACATTACAGAAAAAATATTATAATTCGCTTAATGTGCTTCATGAGATGTTTATATATTATTAAGTATATTTAGTTTATTACTAATTGACGTAAGTACAAGCATTTTAAAAAGTTCAATATATTATAGGTACCTATTTCTGAGTACCGATGTCGAGAATATATTATACTACTTTATCTCATAATAACCACAAAACATGTTTTTAATATCTCTTAAACTATGGAGAGCTTGGGAAAATATCAAATAAAAAAATTAAGAAAAAATTATAAGTACGGAACAACGTAATAATTGTCAAGTCTTTTCAGATTGGCATAGGTTTTTCTTTGTATTCGACTCTACGTTCATATTATTTATAAACGTTGATACGCGCACGGCATTGAAATACCGCTGTCATAGTGGACACGGGACATGTGGCAACTCTGAAAACTTTTAATATACCATGCAAAAGTATGAGTCTAAGCGATTCGTAGGTATATTTTCGGATAATAATTATAGAGGATCGATTTGTAACTATCGTATCTTTCAAATCTGTTCAGTTTTCCTAAAAACTACTTTACTACAACAGTTATACGATCATTATAATTAATAAAGAGTTTAATGTTTAATTTTGTCTATTTTTATACTCGATTATTTGTATAACTCGATTATTTGACAAAAATAATAAATTAATACTGATCTTACAATATTTTAAGCACCGGTCGTTTGGCTAATACATTTTTACGAAAGTAGGAGCTGACTTTTAAATTATCTTCACAATCAAGTGACTTTTAACTTTCTAAAGTAAAGAGAGAAACTCGAAATTACTTGGTTTTATTTTTTCAAGTTATTATTAATCGTTTTTATTTAAACGTTTATTTACCAGTAACAGGGAAGTTGAGAATATATAAATTGGCAATACCGTATCTCACTGGTTACTTATTGATTGAATGTATTGGCAGGATCGGTCGCTTCCTGCATGCGCTAGTGCCCCGGGTGGGGAAACGGGGCAAGGGGCGGGACCGCGGGATGCTGGCAGGTAGCCCAGGGACGCCTAGTCGATCTAGGACGTTACGGTCATGGTCAGGTCAAAACTGTCCTAATACAACCATTATGTTGATAAAAATGACAACAATACATTAATTGACGCTTGAAAATTCTGTCTACAGCGCTAGGTATTCAAAAATCTATTACAAAATTCGCTAATTGAAGTATACTTGGAAGGAAACAAATGGCAATGAGTCGGGATCAACGTCTTTACTCAATTCAATGAAATATTACGTTTTAGAATGGAGTGGAATTAAGTAGCTTTCAAAACAAATGCGAAGGAATATTAATATAAGATACATTCAAAAGTAAAATAAGAAAATTACTTTTAATAAAAAATTAAAAGCCGACTTATAAAAACTATAAAGAATAAAACCATTTTCACATAACAGCTTTAGAAATCAGTGCTAAGACATAGCGTATAGACGATTAAAGACCCGATTTTAGAAGCTGATAGGTAAACATTTTTTTTTAATTCTTTGAAGTTGGTTTTATTTTTTAATTAATTGTTAAATTTTGGACACTTTAAAGTGTACTAAGGATTATCACAAGCTCAAAGTAACAACAACAAGAATGACGTCTAAATAGTTACATTATAAACTTCACCGCCTATTTTCCCACTGTTAGGGGTAGATTTTTTTCTCAAAATTTCTTTGGGACCACCCCTGAATGATTATTTTATAATCTATAAAATAATCAATAAAATCGGTTCACTATTGACGAAGATATCGTGTATATGAAGAATAGAAAATAGAAGAGGACCTCCTCTTTTGAAGTGGGCTTGTTACAAAGAAGGAATCTAATTAATGAAAAATAATAACGTATAACACACACAAAATACATAAAGACTAGGTTTCTTTTATACGAGTTTTTCCAAGACGTTTTAGTCAGTATTAATATGGCGTCAAACATCTGAATTGGTCAAAGGCGGAATAGACGGGTACCTAATTGCCGCGTTATCCGGTAAACGTCTGACTTTCTACGGATTTACGAAAATGTTACAAAAAAATAATAATAGTGACATCGCGTGTGGCGGCGAGGCGTATCGTGAATTACAATGGTTGAGGGGCGATCACCGCCGTTACGACATGGTTTAGAAAGCCGAACCACGGTCAATGGTCCCACGAGCGAAAGTTTCGAGCATACGTGCGAGCTCGGCGTTATCGTGCGTGCTGCGTTTCGCAAGTCGCCGCCAGATGCCGGTTTGGAAACTTTGAGATGAAAGTGATAGTGTTTTGTACCCACCAATATGACCTTTCCTTATGGAGCTGCTGTGAAGAAGCGCCACCAATTCATAAGTAATGACATTTATTACAACAAAGTAGATATATAAATTGATAACGAAAATAACTAACTAGATCTCACCGTCTGTATTAGTTCTGTGGGACAACGGATTAATTATAATTTAACGTTTTAAAAGCAACTCAATATTAACACTACTAAAATTATACTCTCACATTTAAAACAATCTATATTATAGTTAATATGAACATAGGCTTCCCCCATAGGGGGGATATTATATTCTTTAAATGGTTATTGGATTTCGATTAAAAAAATAGTCATGTCAATTTAAAATAAAACGCAAAAGAATTATAGATAATTAGAAAGAATTACTTAAACAAAGCAGCTACAGTAAAAAGAAATCGATACTCAAAGAATTTATATAAAAACAGCGGTCAATAAATACACAATGCAATGCAGACTTCAGCAAATAAATTGTAATACTATATCAAATAACTTACACATTTGAACCAATTAACTGTTTCTATTTCTAACATTGCGTATCAATGACAATTTACCGATAGTAAATATAACGCGCTGGCAATGTGTTATTCGTCAGTCAACAATTTATCAAATGCTCGATTTCACTAAATCTCACTACATTAAAAACTGCACTGAATACAGGTGCATGCGAAGAGGAATAGACGCCGATTGATTTATCTGAAGTCCAGGTCCCGGGGGTCCCTGCGCACTTCGCTCGGAAATTATTGCATTCCCTTCGCCCCACCCCTTTCGACCCCGCGCAACCCTTCTCTACCCGCGCCCACTACCCGATGACCTTCAGAGCTGCATCCCTGGCGATCAGCCAGGTGCAGCATACCTTTTATATACGGTATCTCACACAGATGTTGCTTTCGTATTCATATAATACGGTATAAAATAAACACAAACCAGGCAAAGAGGTTACACTATTTTTTATATCAGCCATCGTCCTCAACATTACATCAATAGTAAAAATCTCTAATGCACAGAAGAAATCACAAGTAATTACAATGCAATCATTATGAAACGTTCCACGCGAGTGCATTAATTTTATTAAGTTATAGGTAATTTAAGTATAGATTTCAATCATTATCTTGCTTGAACGATGTTAAAACCTACAATTTTCCTGTTAACTACGATAATAATTTACACGTGCGCTTCTATTAGAAAATTGTTTACTGGAAAACTAATGTAATATTTTTTTAACATATACCTATCGCCGTTGTCCGTTTTTTTAAATGCATATTTTTTCACTAAACGCACGTCGTAATGCCCATCGCCGCGCCGGGGATGTGGGGTAGCTCCCTTTCACCCCTTCAAATGACCTTGAGACTTGGATTCAAGGATGTGTACGGGTACATCTTTTGAATACAATTTTTTTATTCGTTCAAAACGTTTATATTTTAATCTCAATTTGTAATGTTTTTTTTCCAAACGACATACCTATCGATCGATATCTTGTACGCAGTCACATTAAATAAGTACCTACGTCAAGTATTCAATTCATGTATTACATTACAGGGGGTATGTGCGTCGTAGAAAATATTAGACACATCAAGCTATGACACATAATTAATGTGGATATTACCGCGAATTCTAGTTTAGTTCACAACGCTGTAGTGTCGGAATGTGAGCGGTGAAAGCATAGGCGTTCGCTACTGAGAAAAAGTTTTCCACGCAGTTTCACCACGCGAGCGCAACAGGTGCGGCGGTTAAAGACACGAAAAAAAATTTAAGAATGAAAAATGCAATGAAATGGCACAGGGTTTCGAAAACCAGCGGCAGGCAAAGTGCACGGGGCGTAGAATTAATACAAGTGTTTATGACACGCGCGCTCTACCGGAGGCGCGGCAAGCGACTGTGGCAATAGAGTTGCACCGAAATAACTGCTCGATGCAGCCCGGTCGCTCGATGCAAGGCCCCCTCCGCTCACCCCACCCCACACCTTCCAGGTCACGGCTGCAGGTCGCCATGGCGATGTGGGGAGTTCCGCTGTGAGCCTTTATCGATCCAGCTGTTGCTTCTAGGCACTAGAGAGCGACATTGAACTTGCGATCTTTCGAGACGGTAGGGCGGGGTTGTTACGTAATATTGCAATCGACATTCACAATTTTAACGTTAAATTTTATTATCTTTTTACACATTCAAATCACGAAATAAGAACATCACAATTAATATAAATCCCTACAATTAGTATAATAAAGGGGTCACGGTAGCATTTTAGCACAAAACAGAAACATAAACAGTGTGGCAATAATTTTCCACACATTTATCTTTTAAATTGAATCACACACACTTATGACATCACATTGTTCACAAACTCCAGCAGCTGGGGTGGGCGTATTCAGTCTTCTCGTAGAGTGGTACTTATTCTCTGGCTCTTCCTGTGATTAATGGTATATGCAATAAACTATTTCGTTGGTCAAGTGGTCGTAAGCGCGAGTGCTGGTCATGTGGTCCCGGGATCACGTAATGTCGGATCACTGTGCCTCGAAAAGCACGTAAAGCTGTCGATCTTACGCCTGATCTCTCTCCGGTCGTGTTGGTTTGCCGTCTCATCCTACTATGCTAGGGAAATAATAGAGAGTGCACATGTGTTTGAGCACACTTTCGTAGACT
Organism: Parnassius orleans; assembly: GCA_029286625.1. Lineage (NCBI taxonomy): Eukaryota > Metazoa > Arthropoda > Insecta > Lepidoptera > Papilionidae > Parnassius > Parnassius orleans. The sequence continues at coordinate 1,929,048 of JAGSMP010000018.1, forward strand.
ATAATCCTGTCCTGTGTAGATGTCTAGTCTCCGTTGAGACCGGCTGCCGTGTCCAAAAATTCGACTATTTTCGAAATTAAATCTTGTCACATGAAGAACAGCTCCCAATAACTGAGATAATCAATCACAAAAGCACTGAAATGCCAAGCACTGAAATGCAAAACCACTTGCTGGACTTATTGTGCATGTCTATGTGTATGAAATGAAATTAAAAAAAAAATTTTTCAAAATCTACTACTATATCACAATGACACTTTTCTATTGAAGACGAAAGAAGAAAGACAAAATAAACATTCTTTACTATATGATAAAACTTTTATAACAATAGTTTATAAGTGCAAGTGTAAGCATACCAGCCCCTAAAATATCTACCTGTTCAGAAGTGTGACGTATATATGACTCCCTCGTTAAAACACACTGAAATCTACGACCGCGTGGGTTGGAGAGCACTTGAATCTCAAATTCAGGTTTTGTAATCTAGCTGAAATCAATATTAGTAACCTAAAGTTTTAGCCATAAATGTCCCATTGTTGTGGACTGGCCACTTCTCATTTGGGAGAGTTAATAGCGCAAAGTCCGGCCGGTACTTTCGTACGAGATGTCAGATTTTGGACAACATTTTATCTCTCAGTCGTGTAATGTGTAGTACGTACTATATCTTAGGCGTTGGAATTTCTTGGATATATCTATTTCATTGCAGATAATTTCTTTCAAAAGCTAGTAAGAGAATTTTTATGCGTCCCAACTATGCTATCCGTAGATTTCTTTAGCTTAAGAAAAATATTGTTAATTTTTAGGTGGAAAATTTTGGAAGCTTAAAGTTAATTTAATACTTAGATTTTTATTTATTTTTTATAAAAAATTTATATACATTGCTTTGTAATTGGGGAATATTTGCCATAGCTGCACACTCCGCAGGCGGGTTTCTTGTTGTAATTAAGAAGACTCTGCTGACTATTGCCTGGTTTGTTTTCCTCCTTGTTTTGTTCGCCTCTTACGACACCCACGGGACGGTAAGGGATTGAAGATATTTTTACACCGCTACTACATGGTCACATGTTATATATTATATGTATATGTAGGAGTTTAATAATATTATTACTGATATAAATAATTAATTTTTTAAGCAAACTTTAGAAAATATCTTTTCCACGTTCAACAACCTTTGCATGAGTGATTCGTAAAACAAAGCCTTTATGATAAAAAGTTTTTCAACATCTTATTCTTAATTATTAAGTAATTTATTGGACTATTAATAAAATCACAATAAAATGTCGAAGAAATTATTTGTTAAAATCAAATATTGTTATTGTTGAGCTAAATGTTGAAGTTTAGAATTAATTAGATCACGTGAGTGTCTTAATCATGGCGACTGCCCTTGTCCGCTATATTAAAACGTTCACGTAACCAAAGGATGTGCCAGATGCAATTGGCATATAGCTTTGGCGATAACCCTCTAACACCCGGCCAAAGTTATTCAGACTCGGTGGTGCCAAAACATTGTATCTCCATTCTATCTCATTTGGATATTTTTTACAGTGGTCTCTAACTAAATAAGTGATATATTTAGTGCATCTAAGTGCTCGCGAATGTTGATTGCTAACTCTCTTCAATGCCAGTTCAGTTTATCGTTTTAAAAATGACGCTTACAGTGGGAACAACGTTCTATAATATCAAAAGATTGAATAAAGAATATATCTGAATTTAAAGGCAACCTTAAAGGTGGAATCCTCCCCAACGATATCCAAAATTTTATTATGTCAAGATTTAGTGACGAATTGGTGACCGTTGGTAACGTAAGTAAAAATAAATTTGTGACTTATACTTTAGGAGAATCCTCCCAAAAAAGGGCTATATTCTTGCTAGAATTCAAGCTAAAATCTTATATTTATACAACGAAAACAAAATCACAAAAACAGATGTGTTGTGTAGTTGTCGTCCATTTCTTTCATACATGCGACTTTTCACTTTCGACACTGGATTGTTGTAAACGCAAAATAAGGAAATTTCAAACATATTTATAACTTGAGAAATAATTCTACTTAACGTGACGATTCCGGTAAATTCCTTCCATTTGGCGAAGGAATAGAGATTACATGTTCATAAAGAGCCGTGGTAGCTCAGATGGTTAGCGCTCGCTGTAAATTTCACAGTACGCGAGTAACCCGGGTTCGATTCCGCAGGCGCCAATGAAATTATTAATTGCAATTTTAAGTGCTGATTTACCACGTGCTCGGCGGTGAAGGAAAACATCGTGGAGAAACCTGAATGTCTGGGAAATAAGAAAAAAATTTTCGAAGACATGTGAAGTTCGCCAACACGCATTGTCCTAAAACTTCGGGGAGGGGAGGCAACAGTGGGATGTATATAGGCTGTAACTTTAAAGAGTCATTCATAAATCAAAACATTAGTTTTGATTATGAATATTCTTCATTACCGCCAATGCATCTTAAGAGTCCTCACTCAAATTTCAATGGGACTATTTAAAATGTATTATAATTTAGTGATCGATGACTATAATCTAATAAAATTCAAAAATTAATATAAATAATTAAACATCAAAATAGCTAAAAATAAAAAAAGCGTTAATTGAAGTATTTTTCAAAGTGCATGTATTGGATTATAGGGCTATTAAAAATAAGAGCATTATAAACGCTAAGCTAGTGTTGACGGCTCTGTGACGCAGTGGCTTAACAATGTGTTGCAGCGCTAAAGAACCGCAGGTGCGAATCCCGCACGGAACAAGTATTGGTATGGTATACAAATAATTGTTCCGGGTCTGGATGTTTGTCCTTGTAAAATTTATGTATGTAAACTACCTCACGATATAGGAGAAAATACTAGTAACTTTAAAAAAAAGGATAGTAGGTTTAAAGATTATTAGATTTTGTAGGTAAGGTTAGGTAAGTACGATGAAAGCGTAGGGCCCGCCATACATATGTAGCAAAGGTACCCGTAAAAGGCAAAGGACACCGTAAAGGTTTTAATCAAGAGAGTCCAATATACTGAGGCGGGCGTTAAACAAACCAAAGGCCAGTACGATGTTTATATAAGAAGGTAAATAGTTATATACCTGGCGAGTGTTAGATATTTCCCTACTAAAGAAAAGAATACTAAAATATTTATAAAATAAAATAAGGTAACAGTTATATATAGCTTAAATTAAAAAATTTAAAAACTCCCGAACAAAAAGAGCTGATGATTTTCAAACTGCTGAACAGATTTTCTTGAAACATATCTAAGAACACTCCCGGTTAACACACCTTTGAAACGAAAAAACTTAATCACAATCGGTTCATCCGTTCAGGAGTTATGATGTCACAGACAGACACAAATACACAGATAGACTGATACACATTACAAACTTATAACACCCCTCTGTTTTCGTAGGGGGTTAAAAATGGTGTTTCCACAATAGGTGAGCGTATTAATTATATGTTTTTTGAAAGCAAGTTTAACGAGACCATTAACATACAAATATTTTTTTATAATAATCACGGTGCACACAGTCTTGATGATACTTGATGGTAAGGGTGCCGTGGGCCGTGGCCCATAGACGCCTAAAACAATCCTCGATTAAGACTTAAAACGCATATGCCTTTTCACCACTGAGGAGTAAAATGGAATAAGAATTTCTCGTTACCAGTACAAGGGTCTTTGGTTCACATCAACTACGCTATTTACAAAATATATATTTTAAATATTTTTTACTTATATAAAGTTAACAGCCCATAAATATTCCGATGCGGTGGTTTAATATTTTATCTATCTACAATATCTATTGGACTAGTGTTGAAGTTTATGGCCAAAGTGATTAAGGAAACTGTATTCTAAACAGGGGCTTCTACGGCTACTACGGCGCCACGATTTGAAGGACATGGATTCGCATAGATCTCGACGAGATACGCCGAAAGTAAGAATAAAATTTTTCGATATCTTGCTTAGTTTCCGAGATATCTATACTCAAAAATCGAATACAAAAACCGAATCAACACGCTCCAACTCTACGTAGTATTGTCTGCCCTACCCCTAGAGTGTCTTTGTAAAGCCGTGGGCGCGGAGGGAGAGCAGCCCCCGCCCGCACTAGCAAATAGCAGGCACCTGTGCGAGCCGTAGCGGATGAGGCTGGTCGCCGAAGGCGACTAATAAGCCAAAGCTGCGAGGTGAGCATGGGTGTTTGCGATTTGCTACGCAAGAGCGAAGGGGTTGCACTTCCCGCAGCGCCGAAGCCGTTGCAGACGATTAACTTTGGGTCAATATCCCTGTGTAAAAAAAGTAATTTTTGAGTATCGATATCTCCGAAACTGAGAGAGATATCGAAAAAATGTATTCTTACTTTTCGGCGTATCTCGTCAAGATCTATACAAATCCAAATCGTAGCGCCGTAAGAACTGTAGTCGTGCCTCCAAACATGTAAGTAAGATTTGTGTTGCTGACCGCGACCGTGTGATTTAGACACAAAAAAGGTACAACCACGAGGCCTAACAATTCTGACTCCAATTTAATCCTAGCTATAGTTGAAAGCAAATAAAGGAAAACATTACCGTGAATAATTATGTTTCATAATTTGTAATTAAAATGCAGTATGTAGTCACCAGAAACAAACACAAATATTTTGGAAAAACTTGATAATATATTGATTTAGTTGTGATAAAGTTTATGTTATGTTATAATATGGTAGTAAAAATATGGTAATAATACTTTAAAACAAATTAAAAAAATTATCTATTTTACTAGCTGTACCTACCCGGCGATGCGTTGCAGTGTTTGTAAACGGATAAATGGCATAGAAAACTAACAAACAAACCAACAAATATAAATATTTTGGTGCGCAAGCAACCCACCAAAGTTTCATCGTAATTGGATGAAAGGTATAGGATCGTCACGGGACAAATAAAGAAACTTTCATTTTTATTTATATAAACCTCTAATAGGTATATATATATTAATGTAGGAAAATATCTTTTGGAGTTTCGCATGTCTGATAAACATACTTTGAGGAACTGTGAAGTACACGAGCTCACACTGAAATAGAGTAATGGATCGTTCTTAATTCCGTAGCTCTCTCGTAACCAAAAGGCCTGTTCTCTACACAAGGACGTTTGTAGGGTTTATCCATCCGCATCCATCCATTACAGCCTATAAAAGTCCACTAATGATTATAGATTTTCCTTATAGATTAACTCATAGGGGGGATTCTCCCATAATCGCCATGCTTGGCAATTTCTATAATTTTGAGTTGTTATAAGGAAGATGCTGTTGCCCGTTTCCTATTTCGGATTCCCTCTGCTGCCTTTCACGACACCCACGGAACGATATGGGGTAGATATACTAACGTTGTCACTACACTGTTTGATTCGTATATTTTATATGGATGGATAATTAATAAATTAAGCCAATTCAAGTTGAATTATTCAATAAATGATAATTTGTATGACATACACGTCTCGTTCCACATTATAAAACCCAAAGGTACAACAACAAGCGGTTTGTTTCTAGGCTGGCACATGACAATGTGTTTGTAAGTAATTGATAGAGTCGTATATTTATATTTTATTGCATTATGTCTAGATATTGTCATGTTAGAACTTATTATCTTATCATTTAAACTTAAAATAGAATGACAATTAATAATGAACAGTTTTCTTAATCTTTTCATTATATTTTACAACCTCAGTCATTTCCACATATTATGTCGGTCTACTGGGCTTTCTACTTCTATTAAAGTACCGTTACCGGTAAAGCTTAATAAAGTCCACTGCTGAACATAGGCCTCCTCCATAGATTGCCTCATAGGGGAATATTTGCCATAGTTGCCACACTTGGCAAGCGGGTTGGTAACCGCAGTTTTTTATTTTTAGCCGTTGTTAGGAGGACGCTGCTGCCCATCTCCTGATTTGTTTCCTTCAGTCGCCTCTTACGAATTTTCCACCGCGATTTTCACACCACCACTACATGGTTTGAAGTAATCTCCTATGAACTAAATGAGGATGGTGATGATACCCGCCAGGCCTAATTTCGACCTCGGCAGCCAATTTTGAATATTCGTAATCTAATGTGGTGGTAAGTGGAAGATACAAAACCGCCGATCGCTTAGATTTAAAAATTTTATATTCGAATTAGCCGACGATCACCCCTCCCACTTCCGCAGTCCGCATTTGTTTGTTCTGCAGGGTTAATCTAGTTGATATTTTCTCTCACACCTCCACTATGTGAGCAGACTACATTGTTGCTTTGTTGTTAACCACGTTAAAAGTAATTCTTCAGTCTCAGACATGGTTGTAGAGTAGCCAACTTCTCGGTACTCTATAGGATACATTTTCAAGAGAGTGCATAGGAATTACGTGACTGAAACGTGTCTCCTACTTCCATCATCGAACAACTACAAGCTCGGAGAATTTCTATTCCTTTGTTGTATGGTATGTCACCAAGTTAAAGTTAAAGTTACAGCCAATATAAGTCCCACTCATTTTATGAAAGGGGTTTAGGACAAGGAAATGTCCGCCGCGCAGCCCCAATGCGTGTTGGCGAACTTCATAGGTCTTCGAAATATTTTTTTTTCTTATTTCTCAGACATGCAGGTTTCCTCATGATGTTTCCCTTCACCGCTGAGCATGTGGTAAATAAGCACTTAAAATTGCAATTAACAACTTCATTGGTGCCGTTGGGAATCGAACCCGGGTTGCTAGCGAACAGTTAAATTTATAGCAAGCGCTTAGCCCCTGAGCTACCACGGCTCTCCTGAGCTATCACGGCTCTGTCACCAAGTATTCGCAGCAAGCGGCTTGCTTCGTCAATCAGCGTCTGTCTTCCTATTCGTTTTTTACTTGTTATAAGCCAGTGCATGACTACAGTTCCACCTAATGGTAAGTGATGATGAAGCCCAAGATGAGAAATTGTGCTGTATTAGCATAACAAAAGCCGATTTATTTTCTCTTGCCTCAAAGACACTTAGATTGTAATCGGACGGAAAGACAGATGCCTTTCGAATTTTGATGCCTTTTCGTTTGTTTCGAATGCGTGAAATATCAAAAACAAAGGGATGGTGATCCGCTCAGCATCTGGTTGTCCGATGGTGGAAAGGGGAGGGAGAAATGAAATCATGAAATTTCTGTGCACATCCTCCAGAATGTATCCTGTGAAAACTAAAAGGTTAGTTTCAAACAATAAGGGTGTACAATGATAGGTGTCTTTCAGGCAGGAGTGGATAGTCTTTTATAAAGCCAAGTCAGTACACTAGACCATCAGTTGGAACAGTGCAAGTACTCACTTATAATATGAACAAAAACTATTGAGTCATGCACTTTTAAACTACGAAGGTAGACATCAAAAGAATGAAGCAGTCTTTCCATCTATCCGCTGGCATTAATTACTTGTTCCTTTAGACGGGTACAAGCAAAGCGCTCACCTACATACCCAATACGGTACCAAGGTAAAAAAAGTAAAACCGAGACGCGTTGCCCGTAAACAGATATCATCGCTACTTTCCCTCGCGCTAAATTATACGACGATTTAACGTGTTAAGTTGCTTCGCTCGTGCGTTGAACGTTTAATACAAACATTTTCATTAAGCGGTGTGAAATGCTATTAGAAAGGAAAGTATTATTGTGACCAAACTTAAACGATATGGATAATGTATTTGCTTGTTGAATTTAGTTTATTGTATCAATAATTTGTTGAATTCTTTTGACGTGGTAGAGTCACGCTGCAGCTATATTATGGTTGTAGCACGAATGGGTCGGCTCGACCGGGATAGAACCACGCTCTCATAGAGTACCAGCATAAAATATCAGCTTAATGCTTCTATGTTTCGTATGGTGAGTGTAGAGAACCGGAGACCCCTTTTTACTGGTAATGAGGCATTTTATCTTAGTCTTCAGGGGTGACAACGCATCTGCGTTTTGATTCTTAATCGAGAATAGATGTAGATGTCTATGGGTCACAGCATCCACTTACCATCAGGTGGACTATGTGCTCGTTTGTCACGATTATTCTATAAAAAAACGAACCATTCGGCAAGTTACGGTGTAACGTATAAGAGGGTAATAGAGCAGGCTTTCACGCTGCTTTGCATACGAATTAGTGTCGAAACAGAGACTTCTTCATGTGTTTTACCTGCTGTAACTTTTTATTCGCAGTTTTTTAATGTTTAATCCAGGACTAATAGTCTAATTTTAAGTTGTATATGTGGTAATATTATCGCGTGGTAAAGCCCCGCTGCAGTAAAATATGCCTGCAACACCAATAGGTTGGCTCGACCGGGGAAGGACCACGCTCGCACTGAACATCAAACCTATTGTGGTAATACTATTACGTGGTAGAGCTCCACTGCAACATAATATGCCTGCAACGTGAATGGGTCGACTCGACCGGGGAAGGGCCACGCTCGCATTGAACATCCAAACATTACAGAAAACCTATTTTGTGGTAAAGTATTATGCGGTAGAGCCCCGCTGTATTATAATATCCTGCAGAACGAATGGTTCGGCTCGGCCGGTGGAAGACCACGGCACAATGAATATCAGCTTGAATTAGTAGGGTAATGCTATTGTTTCTTATGATGAGTGTCTAGGACTAAAGAGGGAGCATTCCGCCTCATTGCCCTGAGTTGACAATGCATAGTATTAATTTTGATTCTTAATCGAGGATATACGTAGTTTTCTATGGGCCACAGCATCCATTTACCGTCATGTGGACTCGTTCGTTAATCTTACTTCTAGAAAAACCTAACATCTATCTTCTATCTATCTTCTATAGTCTAAACTATAATAAAACTCTAACACGACGTCTGTCTGAACACGCATCACGCAAAAACCTGTGAACCGACTTGGTTGGGACTTTCACTGGCAGATTTTTACGTGGTAGAGCGATGCTGCAGCTATATTAATAGTATAGTTGTAGCACGAATGGGTCGGCTCGACCGGAGAAGGACCACGCTCTCACAGAATACCAGCGTAAAATAGCAGCTTAATGCTGCTGTGTTTCGTACGGTGAGTGTAGAGAACCGGAGACCCTTTTTACTGGAAAAGAGGCGTTCTATCTTAGTCCTCACGGCTGACAACGGATCTGCATTTAAATTCGCAAACGAAGATAGATGTAGATGTCTATGGGCCACAGCAACCACTTACCATCAGGTGGACTGTGTGTTCAATTGTCACCCTTATTCTATTTAAAAAAAAGATAGCTGATATTATAAGAAGTAACTTAGGCTACTTTTATTTTAGGAATAGAATTAGGGTTCCGCGCAAAAAATTAAAATCCATGAAATCCAATCGCAATAAATTCCACGCGGGCGAAGTCGCGGGGAACAGCTAGTATATAATATAGTATAGATATACATACAGATATCATCATATAAGCGACAGTGGCTTAACGTTTTTAGAATGGTTAACTGGATGCTATTAGTAAGGTAAATAATAATGCTAGCATTCTTTAAAAAGATTAAAAAATGTTATATACTTAATATTATACATAATTAACTAGTTTTCTTTGACCGTGTAATAGCTCTGCCGTATTATGTACTCTTTTTGTTTTATTTCCATTTTATACTCCTTATGAATCCTAGTTTTCGTCTACAAATTATTAATAATAAAGGCATTATGTGTATAAAATACGAGGGGATACTGAAAGTTCTTAGAAAATCAAAAACTGAACAAACTAGCAAGTTATTAGTTTTATTATATCTTTTCAAAATAATGTCCATTTACACCAATACATCGCTGCATCCGGGGGGTTTTTCTTTTATTTTCGGAAATAAATAAAAATCGCAAGGTGCGAGGTCGGGGCTATAGGGCGGGTGACCCAGTAATTCCACGTCTGACGTCGCCAAGTAGTCGATTGTTTGCTTGGCGGTGTGCGACGAGGCGTTGTCGTGGTGGAGGAGGATCCTACTGCGAGGTCGTTTCTCCCGAACTTTTTTTCAAGACAAGTGGCAAACAATTGTTAGTGTACCACTCTGCAGTAACTGTTTTTCGACCCTCTAAAACAATTGTTGCATAATGACCTGTCCTTCCGAAGAACGAGGCCACCATCTGTTTTCCCACGCTTCGACCTCTCTTCACTTTAGTTGGCAACTCCTCGGAAGGAAACACCCAGACAGCAGACTGTCTTTTAGTTTCAGGATCATAACAATAAATCCAGCCTTCGTCACCCGTAAGTATGTCGAACACAGCATTTGAGTCACCTCCGTTAAATCTTTGAACCATTTCACGACACCAATCAACACGACGGAGTTTTTGGGCCTCTGTTAAATTATGAGGTATCCACCGGGCACAAAGGTTCCTGACCTCTAAATGTTCATGAAGGATTTTGTGCACTTGACTCATACCGATGCCTAAGCTTGTCCAAATCTGCTGATAAGTCACTCTTTTTCAATCTCTATCATACGCCGCACAACACTGATGTTATCTTCAGTCGTCGCCGTAGAAGGCCGTCCCTCACGCAGATCATCGGTGAGATTAGTGCGACCACGTTTAAGCTCATTAAGCCAGTTGTAAACAGTGGCACGAGATGGGGCTTCATCGTGAAAGGCCAATCGAAGTCTATCATAACTTACCTTGTTGACTTAAATGACATCGAAAGTCATAAAAAATCATTGTACGAAAATTTTCTCGCGTTAAATTCATGCTGACATGACACAGACAATTTTCAATTTGCCGCCAAATCGTAAACAAATAACAAATTAATAAAATACCATAGACTTAGAATATTCTAAGTCTATGTAAAATACATACACAATAATATTGGCGAAGAGTTCCATTTTCAAAATTTGAACTTATTTTTTTATTATAATATCGTTTACAAGTGACCAGTTCTAAAAACTTTCAGTGTCGCCCTCGTAAAAGGTCCGGAGTAAAAGTGACTTGTTTTTTTTTTGGGTTGAAAACATCGATGATAAAAGTAATAACACATTTAAATACATTTATTGAAAAGAATATCTCATCCAATATTCTATTATATTACGCATAACTTATAACGTTTCAAATGTACATGGTTATATACAATACCGCTTTCAAACGTTACATAATATATTTTGAATTGATTGCCAGATATACTAAAAAATACATAAAATACACTATTTATTTATTCTTAGCATATGCTACTAATTAACTAATGCAGTCTTACAGAAATTTCCATTAATTTATGATAATTTTAACATGTTAAAAACAATTAAACATTACAAGAAATTTCTTCTTTTTCGCGGAGGTATTTTACATACATAAATTGTACATGGAAAAACCTGGCCCAGAATAATTATTTGTATACTATGTACCTAAATAAATAGTTGTGTGCAGGGTTAGAACACGCGGCCCGTGCCAAACGCGCTACTGAGCTGTCAATATAAAAAAAATCATGTTCTATTTGTAAGTGTATTGTTACAAACACTACAAGTACCTATATTAAGGTACAATAATTAAACTTTTAATAAAAAATACCAACCGTCTTCAGAACTAAGAACACAATTTCCACATACTAGCTTCTGAACTCGGGGCTTTAATTCTTCAATACTGTTGTGTTTTCACACAGTTTGTGTTTCAGTCAGTTTGTACTTTTTACTAAAAGTTTAGTTATTTTAATGTTTTGAGTGTTCTAAGGAATATTTTTTTATAGAATAAGGGTGACAAGCGAGCACAATTGCCACCTGATGGTAAGGGGATACTGTGGGCCATAGACATCTACATCCTACCTCGATTAAGAATCCAAATGTAGATGCGTGTGGTATGTAAACACAACAATGTGACTCTGCAATGGATCTAGGGGCTCAGTGGATCCAGGGGCAACGACACAGCTGACGAACTGGCCAGGAGAGGATCGGCTATGGCCGTTATAGGGCCGAAACCGAACATACCGATCCCTTTTGGTAACGTTCATTCACTGGTACGTAAAAAATTTACTAATCTACACGCTCAGCTTTGGATAAATCTAGTGGACAGTAGGCAAGCTAGGGAGGCCCTGCCTAAAATAAACAGTCGTATAACCAAGGTCTGAATGAGATTGCACAAGCTACAGATCAAGTACAAGTGCTATTACAGGACATGGCTCCTTTAACAAACATTTATTTACTATAGGTGTTACAGATGTATGTATGGGGAGAAGGAAACGGCGGACCACGTGTTGCTGGCAAGTCCGGAGGTCGCTACATATAGGGCTAAACATCTCGGCACGCCAGGATCACTCCCCGAAGTTGATCGCAACATCAAAGGACTGTTGAACTTCTTCGGGGAGATTTCATGGCTCGAATAATCACAATATTCCTGCCCACACGCAAAATACGCGCTTAGACGTGGAGTTGCGGAAAACAGCCCGTCGTAAACTAAACTAAACTCTATTCTAGGCTGCCATAAGATATACAAAAGGACGACATTCGGTACAGGCTGGCTGGAATTTGAGCCTTAACGCTTTTTTTTGTTTATCGTCGTTTTTGAAATTATTCTTGAAATAATATGATTGTAAAAGAATGTCCGTTACATTTTTGGATAAATAACTTATCAAGATTTAAAAAATATTGTGCTCTTATTAAAATAATACGAATTTTTAAAAATGAAATTGGCCCTAAAAGGCTTGGTAATAAGGGCATCCCCACCCACATGGAATTTTATTAGAATGGAATTTTTTGGAATTTATAGCGTAGGTACTTAATTAAAAAAAAAGAATCATTGAAACATTGAAGTAATATGTATTAAGTACATTATACTTCAATGCATTGAAATCAGTTCAGCCGTTTTCGAGAAATCAGTGAACATACGCGTTTAATATAGAACCTTCTCGTTTTTTGAACTGGGCAAAAAGCCAGCAGATAGTTTAAATTTTAATAAATATAAAAAGCATAAACCTTACGGCACTCGAATTCGAGAGCTCGGCTCGGTGCTGCGATATTTGAAAGTCGGTACACGTACTTCGACAACTATCGTCGATATGCAGGTTTCTTTATAATTTGTTTTCCTACCAAACTTGTTGTGCGTTTATACCAGAATTGCGTTCTTCGAGTTTGTTGTTGCGTCCTTGAGATATACTTTGAAGCTTCTTGATATATTAAATAAAAGAGGATTTCTGTCTTGATTACTATGTATTTGAATGGTTTTTGTTTATTTCGTAATAATTATAGAGTTGAATAGAAATAGGTTTTTTATTCTATATAGATTTCGCCAATTTACTGATTGCAATGTTAAAAAGAGCATATTGACATCTCATCGAATGCAGTGACAAAAAATTAACCTATGCTCGAAGATAATGTCCACGTTCTGAACCAATTGTTCAACTATTTCATAGTTAAGGGAACATTCCCAAGTGCGTGGAAGTAGCCTCAAGTAACTCATTTACCCAAAAGCCAAATTCCACGTTTTCCGATTAGCATTCTATCTTGATTCTTCCGCTTCTCCGTCCTTAATATAAACAACCTTCTAAATCCCTATCAGTCCGGTTTTCACTCGAGCCATAGCACATCCACAACTCTTATTAATATAACTGATGACATAAGGCTTGGCATGCAGGCAAGTCCTTGTTGTGGCGCGGCTAGATTTCAGCAATGCTAAAAGCGTTGTATGCACAATGTTGATTTCGATATGCTTTTGGCCCTTCTTTGTTTACTTAACAATGTTAATTTCGATATACTGTTGGCCCTTCTATGCTCACTTAACATATTAACACAAACAGAAATGGACTGGTTACGTAGTTATCTATTTGAATTTAAACGCCTACAACGTTCTTGATTAACATTTTCCTCTTGGTGTAAAATGTGTGCCAGTATATCTCTTCGTTTTGCAGTGTTTATTAACTCTATCTCGAATCAAATTTCGTCTTCCTAACATCTCTATGGAGATTTGGCAAATCTATACTCAGGCTCAAATTGATTGTTTAAGTGAAGTTATTACTTGCATAAATACTAACTTAGAGCACATTCTTGCATGAATCAAGTCTCATGGCCTTGAAAGTAAATACAAGATTAACTCAAATTAAAAAATTTTAAAACTCCCGAAAAAAAAAACAGCTGATGACCGTGAAACGGCTGAACCGATTTTGATATAACATACCTAAAAAAAACCACCGCTAGAAGACCTGCTTTTAATTTAAAAAAACCGCACCAAAATCGGTTCACCCGTTTAAGAGCTACGGTGCCACAGACAGACGGACAGACACACGTAGCGGTGAAACTTATAACATCCCTCTTTTTGCGTCGGGGGCTAAAAACGCAACTGATAGTTCCCTAAAATTAACTGGCCTAGCCTTCCGCATGATTGCTTTTTCATGGTACCGAGATTGAAATTAAGAAAGTAGTCAAGAACTTGTGTATATTTATGATCTGGCAGTTATCGTAGGAACCTGAACTGGCAACGGTAAGCCAAAAGAAAATATCTTTTGCTGCAGCTGCTTCTCTGAAACGGCTGCGTAACTTCCTTCCAACTTCCACTAAAATTGTACAATCGTTGTTTCTTCCCATTCTCGACTATGCCGATTCTTCTTTATAGAATCCTTTTTATCCCCTCTACACCAATCTACCTTATATAAATCGCTGTCAATTTTCAAATCCCTGTGTCCCTGATTACTAAGCCCTACCTGTCATCGTTATCTATGTCGTATTCATCATTATTTTTAATGATTATTTTGTATGTATTCGTATCGTTATGCATGATATTTGTACAGCGTGTTGTACGGCGATATTTATTTAAAATATGTAAACATAAACTCATTTTGTGTCGTTTATATTGTTTTGATTCCATTTATTTTGAACGTACACCGCCGTCTTATGCGTAATTTAAGTTTCTGTCCATCCAAATGTGGCCTGGCAGAGGTCGTTTCTTTCGATAAGGTTGTCCATCATGCAATTAATTTAAGACACATTTTCTGTTATTTTTTAGTTTTATTTATAGTGAACAATAAAGTTGTATTTATTTATAGTAGGTATTAATTTATAGATTGCTATCATTTTGCCCCGCAGTGTTATCTACCCACGTGCAAGTTGTAATGTCCAGACAGTCATGACACACGCTTATTATGAAACCGTATAATACGAAAAGCTCAAGCTAGCACCTGGAAATTTTCTCATATTTCGGAATGTTAATGATTGCACATTTTAAGTTCGAATAAGGCCTTTCGAATAGTAAAAACTGCCCTAACAGTCTTTCACTTCTTACTCTAGTACATTTATTCTCCTACTTGGAACTCTAATATTTCCAATCATACTAATTTCCTCAACTGTCATCATGTTGTATTTTTGTTTTTATTTATTTTTAACCTTTATTGTTTAACTTATGTCCTACATTTATATTTCTATATGAATATTATGTTCTTCTTCGCGTAATAAGGTTGTTTGGAAGAAATCGCTTCCAGAGCGATAAGACCGCCTACTGTACCTTTCTTATTTATTTAATTCCGTTTTTGTTTAAATGTATATTGGTATACAATAAAGAATATATTGATTAATTTATTGATTGAAACCTGCATTAAAATAATCTACAATTTTATAAAAGCTTTCATCCTTTTTGAGAGTGAGAGAGAGGTGGAGAATCAACACATATTACTTACTATGTTTCTAATCGAAAGGTTATAATAGTGTTATCAAACATATTATTAAAAATGGCAGAATTATAAGTAACTTTTAATTTATGTTTCTCCATACAGAATTAAACAGCCTTTAGCCCCATAACCACCCGATTCTTTGAAAATTGTAAAATACGTATTCATTTATATTACTTACAGAGTATTTTCAGTAAGTTTCTAGTCAATCGCCCCATAAATAAAATCGTTTCATACAAACTGTAACACCTATATTCACGGGATTGAATTTTCAAAATAATTTTTAGTGGATAGAATAAAATAGAATAGTATAGAATAGTTTTATTCAAAATAGATTACTACATAATACCTAAGTAATTTTTTTATTTACCTTTTTATTTAAGGCAGCTACTGCCTAAATTTCAGATTTCTAAGTTAGGGTTTGAGCTGTACGTTTTTTTACACACTTACTTATTGAAAGTCATTCATAAGTTTAATTTACCACTGGTTAGGAAAATACCTCCTATCCGGAGAAGAACCAGCAAGACATCCAGTCAAACTTTTTTAAGAAAAGAACAGTTAACAATATTTTTTATAGTACATTTATTATCCAATAAAAAAAATTACAATAATGTATGTATAATGTTGTATAGTTAAGAATTAAATATTAGAAATAGCTTAATTGCGCCAAGCTATTTCTAATATTTGATCATCTCATTTCCAGGGGTAATTATCCATAAATTCCTTAATATTAAAATACTCCTTTTTATACAATCACTGCCTAATTATTATTTTTTAATTTGTTGGTGGATTAACTTTGTATATTTTCTGGGATTTTGTTCTAAAAGGCATATAACATTGCCTCAAGAATTAATTATGGAGGCGAGTTAGTTACTCGTTACTCGATAACCTATACAAAATTGATAGGTTATTTAATTAGCTTAACACCAGCATCATTTGTCGAGAGATTCCTTTGTTACATTAATTAATATTAAATAATTTAACAATGATCAAGAATATTATTTTTCCAAAGTTTTACAAAGTGTTGGCGGTAGGTATAGAAATAGATCTTAAATTAGTGGGGGTCTAATGAGCTATCAAATTTAAATAAAGGTATGATTTTATTGTTTCATTAAATAACACCAGATATGATACTAGTATTAAAAATTACTACAGCTATTTTATTTCCTTAATTACGCTCTTATTTATATATTTTTTAACGCAATTAACAGAAATCCCCCACAGATCTGCGGATCTGCGGTTTTCTTAATATGAATAGTTTTAAAATTAAAAATTAATAAAATTATTTTAAATTAAAAATTAATTAAATTATTTTTAAAATTAAAACTCTTGGTATTAAGGAAACCGCATCTGTGGGGGAATTCTGTTAAACGTACTATTATTTATTCTGTGGTTAAAGTTATTGCGTTTTATAATATTTTACGATATTTTAAAAGTATACCTTTAAAATATTTTACATTTAAAAACTATTGATATTACATCTGATAACGATTGTGAAATGTAAAATATTTTGTACACGTTTGAGTAAATGATTCGGCGACAATAAAATAAGAATTAAGTAATATTGTAGTTAAGATCCGAATTTAAATCGCACGAAGCAAAGCAGTTACAGTAAATTACGAAATTGTTATTACCCTAGGTGGTAGGACTAGTTTTCTGCCAGTAATCCGTCTGGGTAGATACATATGCAGTACCAACTTACCATCAGGTGTAACTTCAATTACTACTTCATTCTTTTAACAAAATATTTTATTCTTAACTTGATTTTGCATAAGCTACGAGTATAAAGCGTAAATTTTAAAATTAGATTTAGACCTTTTTTCACATTGCAGCTTTCCTTCTACGCTAAAGTCTTAACTCAATTTTTGAAGTAAAAATGTCTTCATCTTTTTTGTTTTTCCTCGAGGTTTAATGGCCAGTTTTTAGCGTTCTTCGTATCACGTCCTTCATTCAACGAGCGGAAGACTAGGGAACAACTGAGATACCACCAGCTGTGTTCACTCGACCTAATTCCCGAGAGAGCACAGCGTGGCACCCGGTCGTTCGATAGTCCGAAGACCTCCCCCAGGATCGAAGCGTCTTGATTTGAAGATGTGATGAAGTCCGAAGAATTTTGATTGCGACTGTAGAAACAAATTTAAATAAAGAAAAAAATAACAGCAAAATCCATTTCAAATAGGTATAACAAGTAAAATCAATTGAATTTCAGAAAATTACTAATATAGCTTATAAATTATTAGCATAGTTATCGTCCTTTTTAAACAATTTTTCAGATTTAAAACATCTTACATAACTAAATAACACAAGAAACTGCACTTAAAGTTAAACAAAATTTGCAAATACTTAATAATACAAAAAAAAAAAAACATTAAAAGATCAGAAAAAAAATCTTTTAACTTAATCGTATTAATAGGGAATGCAACTATCAAATGACGCTGGGCTGCTTTACGAAATATAACATACTTGAACGTTTTTTGCCTTTTAAGAGTGTATACTCTACAATCCACAGACATAAAATGCACAGCTCATTCAGTCAATTTGTCAGTAATTATTTTGTTGGCAACATTTTAAAATTCTTTGGCAACAATCTCTACTCTGTGTGGCTGTTTGACCATAGAATATTATGTGTTTGACAACTAACATTTGCATTATGAACGTAAGCAATGAATGTTTTATTTTGATACTCGTCCTTGTTCTAAATATTAGGACAGAATTTACACATTTTTTTTGTCTAACGGTATCATTGTTAAAATAATTGAAGAAGTTTGTAATACGACAAACAGAACTAGAACTAACGAATAAAGCGACCGATTGTTCATATTGCGGGAAAGTTTTGCCACAGCCTTTTATTAACAAATCAATTTTTTTTTCTTTATTAATTATTTTTTTTGCATTTTATTAATAAATCAATTCTGAGAATAGAAGAACGTAAGCATCATATTATTAATTATGAAAATAATTAATAATATGATTTCTTTATAGAACTCAGAAACGGATGATATTTGTTTATTGTTTTAGCACAAGTTATTTGTACTTTAATTCTATAGATACTTTTATTGATTAGTATAATATGTACTAATTAAATAAGGTGAACCGAGTTCACATTCGGTTTAGATTATCTAATCTAATGGATGGACATAGATACCTAATCTCTTCTGCACCGTATTTACAGTTTTACAAGGTAAAAAACGTCGTCAAAATCTTTTCATGTCCAAAGAGCGCTACTTTTACAGTTAAAATCGTCAAGTTTGATTAGGCCACAAAAATTAGTAATCTATTCACTAGAGAAGTTTACTGGACCACCTCCCCACTTTAGCAGAAAAAAGATCCAACTTCCCCTGGTCCTTAATACCTAGTTAATTTTTATGAAATAATAGAATACCTATTGTTGCATTTTATCTGTACCTAATTTACAGATATTGTATAACTAAGTTGAATATCTATTTAAAAAGAAATTAAAAATTAATAAAATGAGAATCAAATCTATTACAAACTATAACAAATTAGACTAACGCGATAACATGAACATAATTTTCATAGCTAAATAAAATATTTATTTGAATGTAACCTATGTAAATTTTGCAAATACATATTTTTAAAATATTTTGGTGCAGAAAGCCTCCCGATTTGCCACTGGATACACTACCGCCCCCATGGTTGTCTTCAACGCCCACTGGGGTGGTACCGCCCTATTGGGAATTTATGCCCATAAAACAGAAGAGCAAAAAAACACATGCACTTCAGCACCCTCTACTTTAGGTTTCACAAGTAGGTACTCCCATTTAAAACTTTATTTCTAAAGAAGACAGAGCCATCTCTATTTTCATCAAGTTAATTCGCGTGAACGCAAAGTAAGTTGTTTCACTTCTTCATTTCAAATATTGTCAATAGATGGCACTGTGCAGCTAACACCAATTTTTTAAATAATTAAGAATAAAATATTGCGAGAAGCTATATTACTCGTACCTATGTGATGCGTAATTATTTCGTCGTAATAGACATTTTGTTAACATAATTTACACATCAAATAATCAAAATATTCAAAATTATAAATATTTTTAATAATTTAACCAGAATCTTATCTTATGAATTCTAGCAATAGTTAACAAAATTATAAAAAATAACGCTTATATGATGAGTATATTGAATCGAACGTGCTTGAGCTGTTTTGTGTGAAAACAATACTTAAATCCTACCTGAGATAATAATGAGACTGTGTTGCAATGCTTAATTTTTTATTTGTCGTCTGTAACAAGTGCTTGTTTAAGTCAAATTAATTTATTCAATTTAGTTTAAAGCTAAGACAAATTTGCTATATTGAATTCAGATTTGTTGGATTACGCTCTCATACACGAAAATCTTATAATTTAATATCGGTCTGCAATATCTTCAAGAATTTTTAACAAATATTGGATAGAACTTAAGAAGAATATTACTTCATATTATATTGAATTTTAATTTGAA
Source organism: Parnassius orleans (assembly GCA_029286625.1). Lineage (NCBI taxonomy): Eukaryota > Metazoa > Arthropoda > Insecta > Lepidoptera > Papilionidae > Parnassius > Parnassius orleans. The sequence continues at coordinate 1,949,025 of JAGSMP010000018.1, forward strand.
GTTAAGAAAATGGAACAAAACTTTATGCAATTTTCCTAAATATAAGCATTAAGTATGTATATTTATATATTATACTACAATTTCCTTTAAACTTAAAAAAATATCAGAGATAACCTGCATAGAGGAATCCTAACTTGCAATTTTGGCATGAAACACGGTGTCGCATGCATGTCGCTGTACACCCTAGCAATAACCTAGGCGGTTCTCATTGACCCTCGCATACTCCAATCGCGATGGGCGATTAGAAAATTCATCAGTGCAGAGTAAATTGCGAATGAAAGAAAACGAAACACGTACCGTTAATCATAATCAAATTTTTCATCATAATCAAATTCATCAACATCAGCGATCTTTTGCTGTAACAACCACCTGGCTTGTTAGCCAGGTGGTTGTTACAGCTTCATCGATGTTTGTGCTGTTGCACAAACATCACCGAAACCTGACTTGGCGTCTCACCGCACTAAGCCTAAGAGTGAGGGACAGCGTTGTTCCTAACAAATTTAGAGTTGCCGTATTCTAATTCTAAAATTGCCGGATTTTTAGGGAAAACTAAGAAAAATGCCGTATTGTACAACATATTTATTTAGAAGGTTAAAATTAAAAAAAAAAACATGAAATACATGTTGTTTACATAATGAATAAGTGTGTACTATAGTTGTACTAATTTTATTCTTCACCATATAGGTTTTGAATAGTTTCCAGTACTTCTGATTCTGTCGCATTTAGGTCGTACTGTTTTTTAACTTTCATTTTAGGAATAATTTCGTTTGGCAATTGAAAATTTGTACAACTACCGTGATTACGGATAGCTTGTCTGGCTAGAAGAGTTCCATTAATAGTTGAAGTTATTAATTTATTTCGACGTCTCGTTTTCATATTATTTACTTCACTGAAGATACGATCGCAGTCTGCGTTCGAGTGTGGCAGACATAAAACATTTAAAGCAAAATATGCTAATGTTTTTAGTTCTGTTCCATGACGGATTTTAATCCAAAACTCATCTAGAACCTACTACAATGAGGAACTAAAGATTTTAGACATTATTTATTCAGATATAAGGTTGAATCTAGTTGAATACTGTTAACGTTTGACGTTTCTGATCGTGGCGCTTCTATTTTATCTGTGACAAAGGTACTCTGTGATCTATGGTACACAAGTTGGTGCGTTCCATTATACGATTTTTTTTTGTTTAATTTAGTCCATTACCGTATATTATGTGTATTAATCAAATAGCTGCCGTATACCGTATTTTTGTTGCCTAAGATACCTGAATGCCGTATATTACGGCAATTGCCGTATCAAGACAACGCTGGTGAGGGACAATGCAATCAGTCAATCAGTGGTTCAGTGGCACCTATTGCACCAAAATTATTCTTGTATGGCAAAGCGCGCCGTCGCGTCGCCGCCAATTTTCTTTAAATCTTATTTTGTTCAATGCCGTATAACAACAAGTATTGTAATTTTTCAATATGACAAATTATGCTTATTAATACAATAATGTCATAAAAATTAAGAGAAACAAATACAATATAACATTAAATTTAGAGAAAATTATAAAAACAACAATTTTTTGAAGTTCTAGCCACATGCAAATGCAAATGTAGATCTAGAATCTATACCCATTTTCTCAAATTGTTAATTCTCAAAATATTGTACTGTATACGCCTTTCGAATAAAAGTTTCTTGAACATACTTTTGTGTCTGAAGAATTTTTAATAAGTTTTACACATCTACGCCAGACTTATTCTGTATTTTATACGTGGTAGAGCCACGCTGCAGCTACATATATTATGGTTGTATCACGAATGGGTCGGCCCGACCGGGGAAGGACCTTTCAAAGAATACCAGCGTAAAATAGCAGCTTAATGTTGCTGTGTTTCGTATGGTGAGTGTAGGGAACCGGCGATCCTTTTTCTGGAAACGAGGCTTTTCATCTTACAATAACGGTGACGGGTGACAACGCATCTGTATTTTGATTTCTAATTGAGGATAAATGTAGATGTCTATAGGCCGCAACATCCATTTACCATCAGGTGGACTGTGTACTCGTTTGTCACCCTTATTCAATAAAAAAAGTCGAGGATCATTTGATTTCAAAGCAAATACTTTTTTTTATTTAAAACCTGCCAGTTACAACATTAAAAACTTTATATATGGTTTTGATTATGTTTTCAAAATGTTTTATTGTTCTTTAACCAGCTTTAACTTTTTATACCTTTTTCTATAAGTTGAGTATTATTTTATGTACTTCTTGGTCTTCTTTTCAGCCCGTAAAAGTCAACTACTGGACATAGGCCTCACTCGTTTAGGAAGATTTGCCTTTACTGCGCTTGGCAGGCGGATTGGTGATCGCAAACTAAGGTGGTAGAGCCACGCTGCAGCTTATATCATACGTTGCAGCACGAGGGTCGGCTCGACCGATGGAAGGACCACGCTCTCACAGAATACTATGGCCCTGCGTTTTGAATGATGAATGTAGAGGACCAGAGACCCTTTTCACTAGAAACGGGACATTCCATCTTTGTCCTCAGGGGTGACAACGTATTTGCATTTTGATTCTTATTCGAGAATAGATGTCTATGGGCCAAAGCACCCACTTACCATCAGGTGGACTGTGTGTTCGTTTACCCTTATTCTATAAAAATAACCAAACTTGATGACTTGTTGACAAGAGAAATACAAAAAACCATATCTTACAGACTGTTAACGGAAAGCAGCATAATCTTGCCTGGCCTGGTGCTGCATACTTAAAAGGCTACTTTAGCACTGAATTAATAAAGGCAGTTAAAAAGAAATGAAAAGAATGAACACGTAGGTTATATAAATTAAGAAGTAGATGTGTATTAATATTTTAAATTATAATTTAATAAATTATTATTAATATTAAAAATATAATATGACTACACTACTACTGCTCCTTTTTACTAGAGCAATATGTCATCAGCATGCGTAGTTATTATCATCAAGGTCATTAAGGCATTATCATCATTACATCCTCTTCACAAGTCCATTGTTGAACAAAGAACAAGGAATGCGGCAAAATACGGTTCTGAGCCACCTCCATCTCGAATTCCTGCATGACTTTTCATGTCATAACTCCATCTTTCTCAGTAATTTTTCGTACCTATATAGTAAAAGTGAGAAACCTTTGAAATGAATTTCTATTGCGTAAAATAAAGCTATTTCAGTAGCCTTAAACTTCACTATATGCATCGACTATAATGAAAATAAAAAATTCGAAGAGACGCTTACTAACGATACACTCACACAACTCTAAGCCTCTTATAGTCAGCAGAATATTGCAAAACTGGTAGCTAAAAAAACAAAACACAAGCGTCATCCTTCACCCAAAGAATCTGACCTATATACCTACTTATAACTTTGAAACTGCCTTGGTATTTGATGGGGAACGATTTAAAATATTTGCAAAGGGACGCGAAGGGGCGAACAGAAGGGACAGGTCCCCCTCCCGTCCCTCACACCGCACACGTGCCAACCTTGACCTTGAGACGCATATATGCACACTGGAAAGTGCACTTGTCGCAAGCGCGCGAGTTTTACCATAAGATCAAATAAGAAAACTTTAAACGTAGAGATTTTTTCTTTTCTTTTCTTTCTTTCCTTCGTAAGGGTATTTAATTAAATTATACCTATTGATTTACTTAATCGAAGTTTCTTTTCTATATAACTTCTTTATAATATCATAGCATTTTTTCTTTTTACCATCGGACAACCAGACGTAGACGATCCACGAGTTTCTACTTTTTGTTGTCTACATTCCACGCATTCGAACTAAGCTCTTTCGTATTTCGTAATGCGTACAACAAGAGAGTGGGAAAATTTGCCGGAGTCTGTCTTTCCGAAGGATTTTAATGTGATTTCTGTGTCTTCAAGGCTGTAAGTTATACTAAGACAGTGCATTTACACCTAGGGCTTCAATACCATTAGTTTTTTTTCTTTTCTTATTCTCAGTTTATTTTATATTGCACGTTGCACCTATTCGTCAAAATATAAAATTACAATGTCCGTTCGGTTTTTCAGGTAGAAATCGCTTAAAGCGATATGACCACCGTTTGTAGTTTTCTATTGTAACCACTTTGTTTAAATGCAATAAAGAGATATCTATCTATCTATCTATCTACCACTTGCCACCAGGTTAATAACGTACACATGAGAACTTTATATTTTATATCAAAGCTTTCCAAAAAGATATCATGGCTTCCAATAGGTGGCGGTATAACCATTCCGTATAATATAAAGTAAATTTACTGCCTACTAGCTGTTCCCCGCGAGTTCGCCCGCGTATAATAATTTATTACGATTGGATTTCACGGGGCTTAATGTTTTTGCGCTTAGCCCTCATTATTTTTCGAAAATAAAAGTAGCCTAAGTTACTCCTTATAACATCAGTTATCTGCCAGTGAAAGTCTCGTCGAAATCGGTCAAGCCATTTTGGAGATTAGCCGGAATAAACAGACAGAGAAAAATTTTAGAAATTGTGTTTTTGTTATAAGTACCGTATACCTATATTTTCATAATGCATTTAGTACAAAGCTGTTATTTTGACATTACAAACAGACGCTTCAATTTTATTTATTTGTATAGATATGACGTATATAGGCTATAAATTTACTTTTTCAGTACTGGGCATAGGTCTCATCTCATTTTTGCAAGGGTTTTAGAACAATAAGGAAATGACCGCTGCGGTGTCATTGGGTGTTGGCGGACTTCATGCCTTCGAATTTTTTTTTTAATTTCTCAGATATGCAGGTTTCCTCAAGATGTTTTCCTTCAACGCCGAACACTTTTGTATCCCTTTTTGTATCCTCGCGTGTTTACGAGCTCGTATTATATGGCGGATGTAAAATTCAGAACAGCGACGGGACGCAGGGTCAAAAGTACTGTGAGAAATCTGATATTTTAATCGATGGCATTACACAAAATTGTGATCATTATGGGAAACCTCTAATTCGAGTAAGGCTCATTAAATTGTAAGGTATTGATCAGTATTAGATACATCTATCCTATACAAGTGGTAAAATAAAAAAAAAATGTACAACCGACTTCAAAATAAATAAAATGAGAACATTATCAATGTAGTCGAAGTCAATTAAATACGCATTATTAAGGATACCTCAAAAACTACTGGTCAGATCTCGATCAAATTTATATGGAACCATATGAGAAGCACCACCTTTCAAATAAATAAAAATCATCAAAATCGGTTCACTTAGAAAAAGGTTCTGAGGTAACACACAAAAGAATACAGTCGAATTGAGTACCTACCTATGATCTGTTGAACTTTTCTACCTATTGCAGCCAGTACATGAACTTTATTGATTTTAATCGTAGTTGGGTTTTATTTATTTGACTTACATGCTTATGGATAAGAGTATATCTTCTGGAACTAGAACGTTAGTGGAAAATTAAAATTACGTGATACGCGCTATCGTCCCAAGCAATCAGTAGGTACCTTAACTTGTACAATCGTGATGTTAATTTTAATATGAAGTTAACTCACATCTTGTTGTTGTTCAATCGGCGATCTAGACAGCGCGTGCCTGCGAAAAAAAATAAGCAAGTGTATTTCTTATCATTTTGTAAACATATTGTAAATCTTACTGGACTACTTTGTGAATTGTATATGGATTCCAGTTGAAACTAATTTTTGCATCGAATAAAAACATGAATTACTGGTTTTCTTGTTCAGAGATAGTTACTGTCGCAAGTTCTGTGACTTCTTTGAATTTGGCAGATATAAGCCACTTTATTCTAATCATGAAATCCGTCTTTACAGTCTCTACAGTTGTTAGTAAAATACCCAATATGTATGCAGATGGCTCAGGACCATGCTTTGTGGCATTCTTTGGGGGAGGCCTATGTTCAACAGTGGACTTGTGAAGGGCTGAAAATACTTGAAAATACCCAGAAAGGCAACAGGCAGCAGCCTCAAAGGTGCGAATCGCCTGGCACTGGAATCTTCAATTCGCTTGTCAAGCGTGATGCGTCGAGTGAGCTTCATCTCTGCCAGTGTAAAACATACCCATAAAGAAAGAAGGTAAAGAACTAATATTCGCCAAAAATATAACATCATTAATATTGTCACTGGTACATTTCTCAATGTAAACAAAAAATAAAATATGAAATACAAGAACAATAAAATTAAAAAAAAAGTTTCTAGAAAATAAAAAAAATCTTTATTAATTGTATGATCGCGGAGAATATCCTGTTATGTACCTACCTATTACACTCAAGCCATTTGGGAAATACTGTAATTTTTATTCTTAAACGCTAAATACGATGAAGAGGCAGTGTGTATCTAGATTCCTTAATTTTATTTTAATAATAGACAGAAGCGTAAATTAAAAATGAAGGTAAAATAGATGAATAAGTTTACACTTTACACCTTCGAAAATGACACTATAAACATTCAGTTCTAGCTCGCTCGGAAGCATAATAGGTGAAGGTGACGTGAGACGTAAATTACACATGACTACATACTTATAAACTTAGAATAGCTCAAACACTGGTGTGCAAATGTTTGAGAGCATAAGTCCTTGAAACGAGCCCTCCCAGAATGACTCAACGCGTCGGTGACGCGCGACGTTTTCATTTTTTTTAATAGCGTAATATTTGTAATATTCAGAATCAAAAACATGTTAGTGACCGATATTGTAACATTAAAAATAAAATTCAATTAAACATTACATAATTCAGAACAAATTTCAAAAGTGATTCTTTAGAAATAATATTTGTAATTGATTTTATTTAATAATATGAGGTGACACTGACAAACGAGCAACCATTTTGTCATATTGTCACGCCTGAAGACTAAGATGCAATGTTTTACAGCTTGTAATTAGATTCGATAAAAGATAAAAACCTAGTTTTTTTTTAATGGAATAAGGGTGACCAACGAGCACACAGTCCACCTGATGGTAAGTGGATGCTGTGGCTCATAGACATCTACATTCTACAGTTATCCTCTATTATGAACCAAAATATAGATGTGTTGTCACTCCTGAAGACTAAGATAGAATGCCGCGTTCCCGTAAGAAGGGTCTCCGGTTCTCTATACGAGATATAGAGAACTTATAGCTGTGAGAACGTGGTCCTTCTCCGGTCGAGCCGATCCATTCGTGCTACAACCATAATAATAGTTGCAGCATGGCTTAATCACGTATGATGTACATAGGTAGGTACATAAATCGTAATATATTTTTTTAATAAATTAGAGAAAAACCATCTGAATTTGTTTATTACATACATCTTTTAATAAATTAAATTGATTTTTTTTTAAATTCTTTGTTGAAATATCACAATAAGTAAGTAACTGTAACTAACTATGTTTAACTATGAAATGGTTTAAAACTCAGGTTTTGTTAATGTTAAAACGGTTTGTCGAGCAATGTGATGACTTGCATTATCATCAAGCAAGAATGGTGAAAATCAATTGACAGGTTAGGGTTCTTCCTCTGAGAGTTTCGCCATCATTGTTCAAAGTTCTTCACCATATACATCTGTTGCTATTGATTCACCGGATCTCAAGACTATAATATATAGTAAATGACACCATAAAGTGACGATCAAAACGTTACTATCATAGATAATATATATACATACTATATAGGGGGCAGTTACTATTACATTTCTGTGGGCGAGCTTCGCCTTCGCTTTAGGGCATTTTGTTACTTGACCAGCGCAGCGTTAGTTATTGCGTTTTTTGCTTGCGATTATCGTAGAGAATCAAATTTTTATCGTACGTCACAATTGTGTCCAAAATCCTCTTATTTCTGTATCCGCTCACCGAAGCAACGCAAACTTCAAAGCGTGCTCCTCTACCAATTTGATGCGAATGGGCCAATTTTGTAGATAAACTAGCGTCAAACCTTGACGCTAATGCGTTGGTTGGTGGCTAAGGGATCGGTTTCCAGGATTACTTTTAATATCTCTGTCTAGTCTTCGTGATTCATTCTTCAAATCGAAGTTTCCACTTCGAAAGCGATTAAACCAAAAACACACAGGTGTTCTGTAGTCGTATCTTCTCCAAACTCAGCATTATTTTAATATTGCGACTGCGAGCGGTCTCTGCTGCGTTTGAACCACGTCGCAACTCTTATTCGAAAATTAGTAGAACTTTACCTCCATGTTACATTTAAATACTTAAGTAAAACAATTGAAAGTCAAACAACAGAATGTCATGACATTTTTGAATTTAGAATGTAATCGTTTTTGTGTAAGAAGGCTTTAATCACAAATCTTCGATCATGCAGGTAAATTTTTTATTCAAAGTGGCCACTCCATTAAAACGGCAACTTCATACATTAACCTCTATATCTATAGAAATAGTTAAAAAAATGGCAATCAATTTTTTGTTGTATTTATAATGGTATTATTATAAAAACGACTCCGTAAGTAGTTAATATACCTCCAATGACCCATATTTAAGATCTGGGTCGGGCCGCGGATGGCTTAAATTTCCTGGACTTTGTGCTGCGCGTTCGATTTCCGTAGCGGAATAAAAACTTAAAGGTGTTTAGTAAGGCTAGATAAGTAAGTAAGTTATGGGAATTGCATAATATGTTATTGCATATTAGTAGTACTATTTGAATAAAATGCTACTAATACTTAATATAATGTCCTCCAGACCGAATTTCTGTCACGGGGGCCAGTCTCAACGGAGACTCATCTGCGCAGGATAGGATTATATTATCCGAGTGCATGCGCAAGCACAGTTGCACTCTCTTTTCCCTCCGAATCCGAGATCAGACGCAAGACCAACGGCTTCACGTGCTTTCCGAGGCATGGGGGTAGCACCGCCAACTTCCTGACTCCGGGCAGCAACTGAGATTTCTTGTCAAAAAAAACCCAATAACTGATTTTGGCATCAGTCACCACACGTCATTAGAAGCGTCTACGACTACTATCTCATGTAACATACATACTAAAAAGCAAATAAATAAATAAACTAGACCAAAGAGGTTGTCATACCACTACATACTACCTATACTTAAGAATCCAAGAGACAATAACGGTGACAACATCTCATAATTATCGGAAACTGTAGGTACAGCGTAAAGTGCCTTGACGTACTCACAAAACCAAGGCAATTCCTTGGCCTTACCTAACACAACTGGTACAGTGCAAGACAAAAAGCAACAATCACAATACATACACATAGGTACTATTTATAATTTAAATTATTTTATTAAATTACCGACACGACCGGAGATTTCTTTTCTTTTCTATTATTATTTAAATATTTCGAATTACTTATTTAAATCAGATGATTTTGAATTTAAAACAAATGGTCAAATGAAAATTAAAAAACCTAATGAAAATCCCATACAAGATTACGAAATATCGTCTTATATAATGTTGTAGTATATTGTAATGTTCTATAAATCGTCTTTTGTAATGCGTACAGCAAAGGAGTGGAATAATTTTCCGGCGTTTATCTTTCCGTCCGAATACAATCTGGGCGTCTTCAAGGCAGGAGTGAATAGGCTTTTGTTACGCTAAGACAGTGCGATTTACCATCTAAGGCTGCATCACCATTTACCACCAGGTGGGATTGTGGTCAAGCACTGGCTTATAATAAGTAAAAAAAAATATGTCTTGTTCGCCAACTTAAGTAAGTGTGCAAAAGTAAAATAGTAAAAACTTAGAACCGACATAAATATTAATTTACCCCTTTAAGACATGACATAATAGCTGAAGTGTTGGTCACTGCTTAAATGAACTGGCTGATAACAATTCGAAAATATTCAGCATTTATAAATACAATAGATACAGTAAGCACCACAGACTAGTAAAATCAGTAAAAATTTAAATACATTATATAAATATAAGACGAACATTCTTTAGCTTAGACCAATAAAGAAGGAAAGACGGAACACCGCGTACATTTCAAGTGACGCAAAAACTAAGCCAAAACCATGCCCAACTAATTATAAGAACACGCCCTCACGTACACACATGCATCTAAAATAAAACTAACATGGATTTAGGTGCATAATATGTGCGTCCAACGGTAAACTTTTAAGGAAAAGGTGTGTACGTAAGTGCATGTCAAGAAGTTGAGTATGATTTAGTCATCACTTGAAATGTGCGCAGCGCGTCATCTTTGTTGGTCTGAGGTAGTTATAAATGTTTTTCAAGAGGGTATTCAAACCTCCCATTTGCCTAAAAATAATATTTCAGACTTCAGCATACTTTCAGCAAGTTTTCCGCCTAATTATAGAATGATCGTCAGGACTGAAGTTTTGCGTCATCTACCCACGCCGTAGGGGGCGAAGGGTGAGTTGGTAAGGGCAAAGGTGGCAAGGAAGAACGCATGCGCGGGCTTCTCTTTAAACACCCACGTTAATGTCAAAGGGCACTCCCGGGAAAACCTGGATGCCTAGGATTTGGAGCGCTAGGCTAAATTGATTTACTGAGATCGCCGGATTGCGTCAGCATAGAGTAGAAAGTTCACTAAAATACAAAAGAAAATGGTAATTTAATTTTAACATATAATCATGAAAAATACCAAGTTATTATTATTTATGAACATTCTAAATCGAAATGAACATTTAACGACAAAAATCGTGGTAGCTAGAGGCTAAGTCGTAAACATGTTGTGGTAGTGCAACCAGATTTCGAACCCCGCCGGGAACAAGATCTGTTTATTGCAATTTTAGGTGCTGATTTACCACGTATACGTGGTAAAGCCTCGCTGCAGCTATATTATGGTTGTAGCACGAATGGGTTGGTTCGACCGGGGAAAAACTCCACGTGTCCTAAAAGTGTTTTATTTCTGTGACATACAGGTGTCCAAACGAGGTTTTTCATCACCGCCGAGCAAGTTTTTTTTATTGAAAAAGTGTGAAAAACGAGCACACAGTCCACCTGATGGTAAGTGGATATTGTAGGCCCATAGACATTTACATCTATCATCGATTAAGAATCATAATGCAGATGCGTTGTCACACCTAAGGACTAAGATGGAATGATTCGTATCCAGTAAAAAGCATTGAGTTATATGTACTACGTACTAGAGAAGCTATTCCAAACAAAAAATGTGCGCTACTCTATGTCTTCGCGCATGCGCGGTAGATAGTAAAATATTACGATATTATTACCTATTTATTCACTTGAACAACAAAAAATTTTACTTACTTGACTACTGAATTGTTATTTACGTAAGGTTTAAACTTTAATTTGAAATCTCGTATTATTATCGCCGCTCCACACTGCATAAATATTGAAGCCACAGTAAATGACACTAAAGGTGTACGGATTGCAGTACAGTTCAGTTGAACATAGTGAATGTTCGGAATGCGAAATCTAGTGCGTAGTACATATATATCAATGGTAAAAAGGGTCTCCGGATCTCTACATTCATCATACAAAACACAACAGCATTAAACTCCTATACGCTGGTATTCTGTGAGACCTTCCCCGGTCTAGCCGACCCATTTGCGCTGTAATCATATACACTTCTGTGTGGCTATGTGGCTCTACCATTTAACAAATATCTCTAAAATCTATGACACTTTCTACATATATAATGATAATAATGATGCAATACATTTCATTTAATACAACATACTTATTTAGAGTTAGATTAGTGATGCATTTAGATAATTATGATTTATACTTTGTAGTAATAGGCTAAATGTCATATTATAAGTCGGGCGTATGTAGAATGAAAATCTGATAGTCACTGACTTCTAAGACATAGGTAATCAAAGGACAAAATCAAGGATCGAATCAGTATCATGTTCAATGTTACTGTCAGTTTGTTATAGTGGAATAGGCACGCATCCGCGTTTTCCCGTTGTTACATCAAAAACTTACCTTCACGTAACGGAATTTAAAAATAAGAAAAACAGTTTTTTTTGTAACGATCGTAAAATAACGATATAACAAGAAATTTAATTAATGTAACACGTAATAAACTTAAATTAAATTTTGGATTATATACACTATAACATTAAACTAACTGGTGCTGCACGTATTTTATAGAGTGGATGAATATCTCGTAAACTTAATGTACTTGAACAATAGTTTATTATTATGCGAGATGATATTTTTAATAGAGAAAAACTCTGTGTTTACGTTTTGTCTGCATGTCATAAAAATATTTTAAGTAGGTATTTATATCGCACTGGTTCAAATCGAAAGATAACGTATCAATAGTTAATCATCAGTTATACACGCAGACAGGTATGATAAGTGTGCTTGGCTATGCATTTTTACGTTGTTATACATTTTTACGTTAAATAAAATATAACGTGCTTCCTTAAGAAACCTTCATCCTCGTTCGAGGATGTCGTGAGAGCCGAAGGTTAAAGAAAATATCAAGAAAAACTTTTGGCATACGACAAAATTCAACTACATTTGTATTATATATTCATTAATTTAAAAAGTTGATTTAATTTTTTTATTTTGTTTAAGAAAAGAATTTTATTAATCATTTGAAATTTAAAAAATCGAAGGGACAAACGAGCTAACTGTCCTTTAGATCAGGAGTTCCCAAACTTTTAAGGTAATGGAACACATACCATTTCCTTTTATTTTATGAAACCCACATCAAATGATTACATATCATATAGACAGTGCAATTGAAATATTATAATATAATTCTCGCTAACTACTTATGTATCTATATTACAGTAATGAGTTCTTCTCATAACATATTTTGCGCCAGTTCAAAATAATATTTGTATCAAAGTGTGAAATTATTTAACAAGCAAAAATAAATAGTTTCGCGGAACTATTATAATCTATGTGGGCCTATGTTCAGGAGGGTACTTATGATAATCTGTAAAGAAAGAATGAAAGAAGTATACCTATCTACTAAAGCGCATATTTTAGGTATGAAATAAATAGTACTAGATAAATAGAGTCTTCGCCTTTCTAATTTAGAAAAAGGATATTGAATTCACATTATTATAATATGGTTTAGATGGCCATTATTTATGACTCACGATCAAACGGTACGGTGTTGGCAACACTAATATTATAAATTTACGACATAATGAATAAAGACAATTTTAGAGCGTAGTTCTCGCATAAAATAGCTGAAAGTACTCTTGACAGCAACAATTACACGTGTATGCAATTACATTTATCAAAAAGCCATTACAGCCACTTAAAACTTGGTGTTTCGATAAAAGCTAAAGTTATTATTACGTACAGACCGTGGAATTGTGAAGTGACAAACGCGATAAAAAAATCGTTAGTCTCATCTTCAACTGAAAGGAAACATCTGACAGCGCGCAGAAAACCTCAAACGCCCGTTTTGTTTCATTATGAGTCCATAAAACGTTCTCTTTTAAATTGCAAGCAAACGTGCAGACGACTAAAACAGAAATAAATATTGAAGTTGGCAGAGCTGTTGCTAGGCGCGTTCAAGGTCTGCTCGACCCTGGCCCTGCCCCTCTCCCACCTTCCCCCATCGCGCATGTGCAACGCGCAAGCTGCATTCGCTGACGCACACTCACATCATCGCAAACTGGTGCACAATAGCAAGTAGTTACACATAACGTATGTGTGCGTTTTGTTAAATAATAGATATTCTTAGTTTCTAGACTGTAATGAAAACGTTTATGTGAACGCTTGTTTGTGTGTGTAAAGATTTACTGGTAGAAACATAGATAAATACACATATAACTGAGAGGTAGAAGTAGCAAGATGTGGAAATTACCTACCGCGTTACGCAATATCCGTGATATACATGTGCATATCATATCAGTTATTAGGTATCAAACCGGATATGCGCAGTAATTTATTATATTTTCGTCATTTATGTTATTAACTAAAAATTGGTTAAGAAAATTAATTTAACATTAAAAATATATTCACTTAATTCATCGCCAAATATCGCAAAAACATTCGAAATATAATTTCAAAATAAAAGTACATTAATTAAAAAGAAGCCGATTAATCGGCTATTGGCACAACCTTCGGCCGAAGCCGAAACCGAAACCGAAAGCTTTTAAGTCCCTAAGAAATTCAGTTCAAGATTGGCTATAATTAATAATAGGTATAAATTATTTTAAAACTTTTGAATTAAAGGTTTGTTATCATCTCTAGTTGATTTAGAGATGATAAAAATTGCGTCGCCACGTCCATCGTGCTCTCGCTCATTCGTAACAATTTTGGAGCTTGCTAGAAAATGGGGGCGAAATTTTGGCCGAAGCCGAAGGATTCGCCGAAGGTGGCTTTTTTGGCCGAAGATGACCGAAGTGGAAGCTTCGGTAGGACACTATTGCCACATGAGTAAAGAAAGTTCACATATTGCAAGTAAGATTTAAACCACTTCCCGATGTCTGATTGAGTTGAAATTTTGTATACCGTAATTTCAGTGACAATGCAATAATAGGATAGATATTGTTTTGTTTAATTTGTCTTCACCTATTGTGACAACCCTACCAAAATTGGTAACAATTTTGACAGCTCCTTAGAAGCTTTGCCTCTGTACGGTTTATTTACTCATGTCCTATTGCCAAGGCAGGGAGACGTTGTTCTGCCCTTCTGCTACGAATATAACTAGGTGGCGCGATGATTTCTATCGAATTCACTCTGGACCAAAACTTATATAGGCTTTTTATTTCAAAACTAAAACTAAAGTAAGTTAATTAATAAATAACGAAATTAGTCCTAGTTGTGAAATATTTTTCTGCTCTACCACTAAAATAGTATAAATGGGTGTACGCGTAAATATAAAAGCTGGGGAAACCCCAACTGGACGTATGAGGTCATGTGCGGTTTGATATCAATAGAGAAATAGAAAATGTGTACATATACCTGTGGATTATGTCTAAAATCGTAATAGAAATAGTAAGAATTCTATTTATTTCTCGATTTTAACTAATTAAACGAAAAAATATTTCAATGTAGTACCTACTTATTAATTACTTATAAATTCACTATTTTTATGCATTCATTACAATACATCTAAAATTCACCGCTAAACATAGACCATTTCTATAGTTAACTTTATAGGATATTTGCCATAGCTGCCACGCCTGGCAGGCAGGTTGGCAACAGCAGATTTTTTAAATTATTTTGTGCTGTTATCATGAAGATGCTGCTGCTCATCCCTGTTTTATTTATCTCTGTTGCCTCTTACGTCACCCACAGGATTATATAGGGTAGGGTATTCTCTTATACCGCCAGTACACTGCGACTCGTATTTTCACGGGAGTTTCCTGTAGGATTTTCTTAATAAATATTATTTGCTTTCCTAAGTAAATCGGTTGTTTTGTGAAAAAACACAACTTAAATTATTTCGCCAATTAAAAAACAATAATAACCCCAGTTTTCATTATGCACATTAATTAGTAAACAAAGTGATATCATGTGTTCTATTTTATAATTTTAGTAATAGGACATTAGATTTGATTAGATTGTAATCAAATCTAATGTCCTATTTAGACGTAATCTTATACTAAGTGAGTAATTTTGTACGAGTATATAAGTAATATGCTATTTTTTCTCAAAAATAGCTCTAATGATTTGGATGTAATTTTCTATCTCCTATCTAGATAGGTTTCATCCTTGAGATAATAATTATTATTTCTAACGAAACGCTTCTATGATAACATTGGAATGGAACAAGGAATACAGCAATACATAGAAGCGAATCAATCTAATGACCTGGAAGATCTAGGTGAAAACTGGTGATCAGCGCGACAAACCGACTTGAAGTCTACTGACATAATTACACTTTCCACCTAGGAACGGGTCGTTTTATATTGCGATCGCCAGACTATAACAGGCCGCGAAGGTCGAGCACTATATCGAGTCGTTATAAAATTCTTTAGTTATTCAATAGTTTTGGGCCGATTTTTCAATCTTGAGCTAAAAGTTATTCATAAGATAAAATACAACTCAAACAAATTAAAAATTATAGTTGTATGAACAAAATAATTTAATTGTTTCACTTTTATATCCAGTCGGGTTATAATATATTTGACGGATAACTTTAATCTGACGATTGTAAAATCGGCCCATATGAAGATGAAATAAAGTCGAACAAAGTTAAGTCAATGTTATGTTCAACGAATACATGATAATAAATGAATTGTGAAATTTTTATTTCATTCGCACCCTCAATACTTTAAGGACAACCCCTATATTATGTTGTTCCATAAAATAACAAACGAGTATTGGTTGCATTCTAAATCGATTTCCGGTGATAATCAGAAGCTAGGGTGAATACCTAACAAAAATTATATATTATACACTAGCGATCCGCCCCGGCTTAGCACGGCTCTGGATTTCGACAACAGCGCCACCTACCGGATCCAATTGTGAATCTAAAACATCCAGGGACCTACTCAAACGTACACAAATAATTTCATCAAAATAGTTCCAGCCGTTTTCGAGTTTTAGTGAGACTAACGGACAGCAATTGATTTTTATATAAAGAGATAATAAAAGACATTATAATATATATATACATCTACACAAATAAATAAAATTTAAGTGTCTGTTTGTAATGTCAAAATAACAGCGTTTTATTAAATACATATGAAAGTATATACGATACTTATTACAAAAAACAATTTTTGAAATTTTTGTCAGTCTGTCCGTCTGTCTGTCTGTCAGCCTGTCTGTTTGTTCCGGCTAATCTCCGAAACGCCTGGACCTATTTTGACGGGACTTTCAGTAGCATATAGCTGATATTATAAGGAGTAACGCGCAAAATTCCACGCGGGCGAAGTCGCGGGGAGCAGCTAGCAATAAAATAAAAACCCATCGTTTATGTCATTATAGGTACAACTAATTATAAAATAATATCATTTATGTATTTTTTTTATTTTTTTTTTGAATCGCGTCTCATGCATTAATTAATCCGTAACAGACCACTGCCTAACATGAGCTTCCCGCATTCCCGGATTTGCCTTAATTACCAAGATGCCATGAAACTGATGATGGCAGTACCAGACGTCTCACACCTTTTTTTTATAGGAGAGGGGGCAAACGAACATGCGGCTCACCTGATGCTAAGTGACTACCGCCGCCCATGAACAACTGCAACACCAGGGGAATTGCAGATGCGTTGCCGGCCTTTTAAAAAGGAGTAGGCTCTTTTCTTGAAGGTCCCTAAGTCGTATCGGTCCGGAAAAATCGCTGGTGGTAATCGATTCCACAAGGAAGTTGTGCGAGGAAGAAAACTTCTTCTAAATTGCACAGTGGTGGACCGCCAATCATCCAAATGGTATGGATGATGTCGCGAGTTTAGTCGCGATGTGCGATAAAGCTTGAAGCCTTTGAAGCTGTTTTTCTTTTGGGACCTTTACGCTGAGCGTAGAATAGTTATACCGCCATCTATGAGAAGCGTTGTGTACTTTTTGATAGTTTTCATAGTCGCCTCTTATCTACGACACCCGCGGGAAAAATGTTGTCATGGATTGTCTTACAACTCCACTACATGGTATATAGGTATTAATGTTTAAAATAATTTATTTCTATATAAACAAAGAAGAAATAATTATATAGGATTATCTTTTATACGTGGTAGAGCCATGCTGCAGCTATATTATGGTTGTCGCATGAATGGGTCGGCTCGACCGTGACCTCGTCTTGTATTCGTGAGTGTAGAGAACCATAGACCCTTTTTAATAGAAACGAGGTATTCATCTGAATGTTCATCTGCATTTGTGATTCTTAATCAAGTTTAGATGTAGGTGCATTTCGGCCAAAGGTATGTTTGTCACCATTACTCTATAAAGACCAGCTCTTATAAAAATCTTAAAAGCCAGAAGTCTCAAGGAAAATAACCAAAACGAAAGTTTATTAAGAAAATCTTTACAAAAATGCGTGACGGTACAATGCATTGGCAGTAAGCCATTATTTCCTTCACGTGGAACTCTCGTCAACGTAGCCCACGAAAGCGTTTTCAGTAATTTATTCGCTTCATCTAATTTTATCAAATGTTATTAATAAATGGTGACATGTCCTGAAATAAATGCAATAGAAAGTTGCAATGTGAATCTTTAGTTCAGGCAGTTCGGGCATGAACTATGAATATGGTACAAGTCAAAATATTTTATTTCAGTTAAGTAATGCCAATTTATGGAGTCAGTTTAGACATGTACAGAGGAAAAACTGGTAAGAAATTGTGCGTAAAGACGACATCACTTTCGTATTTTACGTTAAACTTAAAAAATATCGCATTCATTTCATTTTTTTTAAATTCCACCAGGAAGATTATGTTCTTTTTTTTTTTTTTTTTTTTATAGGATCGGGTGACAAACGAGCACACAGTCCACCTGATGGTAAGTGGTTGCTGTGACCCATAGACGTCTACATCTATCTTCAATAAAGAATCAAAATGCAGATGCGTTGTCACCCGTGAGGACTAAGATGGAATGCCTCTTTTCCAGTAAAAAGAGTCTCCGGTTCTCTACACTCACCATACGAAACACAGCAGCGTTAAGCTGCTATTTTACGCTGGTATTCTGTGAGTTAGCTGGTATTCTATGTTCAGTCAATCAGTGTGATGGCGGCGTACGAGATGTCATCACCCCGTTTCATTCCGTGGGTGTCGTAAGAGGCGCCTATGGGAAATGCTAAACCGCCAGGCAAGCGCAAATTCTCCCTGCAACGGAAGAGATATCTAGAGGTAGATTTTTACGGGCTGGTGAAAAAGAAGGTATTATAAATAATAGGAAAAGATTAAAGATTTATTTTTCTATTACATAATATTATAAACAAAAGAAAAAATAAAAAATAGTGCATGATTACTTTATAAGTAGGTAAGTACATAGTAAAGAGAGGACACGACTTTTTTAAAAAAGACACCAAATAATCATAGGGTCGTCCAGTCGATGCACCAAATAGATATATAAAGCAAAGGTCCGAAGTACAAAATACAACGCCTTTAACTGCAAAAAAGGATGATAACTTTTTCTTGACTACCTGAGTTTATACCCTTGCTGTGATTCGTCAGAAAATACATAATACGTACAATTTCAATATTTAAAACGCATTTAAATACAACCGTCGCTCTTCATAGGGTATATTTTGTACATGTTCGTTTGTTTAAACCTACTGTGACTATTGCGAGCGTTGTAAATAAACACAAGCGCGGTCGGCCATATTGTCCGCCATGTTGGTGACGAAACGTCAATGTGACGCGTACGTCAGCTGATACTGTTTATAGTGGTACGTGGAGCACGACGCTCAGAAACGTGTTTTTATGTTTTCCTCTGAAATCTGTATTCATGCAAACAATATGATGAAACAATATGGATTTAAAGTCAAATTGGTAAATACATTTCCTTCAACAATGCTCATTCGATTTACATGCGACTCCGGCTCCGGTCCGATTTTAGATCAATAATGAACAATAAAATAGGTTTTATACACAATGACGGGATTGTTGTTGTATTTTAGATTATGGTGTAAACGTTTCCACAAATAATACTGGTAATTTATTGGTTGATTGCACAACGCTGGTTCTCAATTCAAATATTTTTGGCGTAAGCGCAAAACTAACTCTTAGAAAGCTTATGTGGATTCCCATCACCAGACTATTGCCTTTACAATTTAGGTTCGGCATGTTTTGCATGCCTTACTGTAAGGTACACCACGTGTAGGGTGTAGGTGACTTTGGCACACGAAAGTATTTTCAATATTAATAATAACACATCTATATTTAAGAAATAAATTATTAATAATAACATTTTTTCTATAAAACTACCAAAAAAAAAAAACTTCACGTAAGTTGATACATTAGTTATTCAAACAATCAACCAATATACTGATGATTAAAAATGAAAATTACTAGTGATGGGCCGAATATTCGTTTTATATTCGGTATTCGGTATATTCGGCAGCTTTACCGAATATTCGGCTAAATCAACGAACATTCGTTAAAGTGGTACTCAAAGTGTCCACTGTATTGAAATGTACGAACATGGATGTCCACATGTCAGATGTAGCCGATAGACATTTGGCCTTAGATAGCTCACCTTGAATAGTGCTTTTCAATTTTTCATACAGTTGTGGAATCAGTGTTTCACCTATACATTTTCGGCTCAGTATTTGGTATTTGGGCTTCACCAACTGCATGAGCCGATTAAGGCCCTTATCTTCGACTATAGAAGTTGGCTGGTTATCTATTGCTATCATTTCAGCAATTTAATTCGTAATTGGGGTCGTCGTCGTCGTCGTAATCTGGGGTCGTCGATTAGCCATTTGGAAATAATTTAAAATTTAAAATTTTGTACAACCGTCTTCAATATAAATTATTAAGGATAACTCAAAAACTATTGGTCAGACCTTGATCAAATTTATATGGTACCACATGAGAAGCACCAGCTTTCAAATAAAAAAAGAATCATCGAAATCGGTTCACCTAGAAAAAAGTTATGAGGTTTTTGAAGTCGGTAGATAAATTTTTTTTATAGAAAGTATTTTTTCGCAAATCGTACATTTCACTTTACTTTGGTCGTCAGTTTCTCTGAAATAAGTCCAAATAGTAGATCTCCTCCTGCCTTTCATTTTTATCATATAATTATCAATTTTCACTAAGAATAACACAACGAAACATTTTTTTTCTCACAAAAACAGTCAAAACATAAGCATGTGCCGGCAATTAGACATGTACGTAAAAAGTTTCGACATGAATTGGTTAGGTACCGAGGTGATCCTGCCGAATAATGTTCGGCCGAATATTCGGTTCGGTAAAAGTTTTACCGAACCATCTGCCGAATATTCGTATTCAGTGAAATCCATATTCGGCCCATCTCTAAAAATTACCTCAAACATTATTTAAACTGACTTAGCGCATGTGATAAATACAATACAAAATACATAAGTATAGATATTAAAGGTAGAATTATAGATGGAATAAGCAATGTGTTGTGTACGGTAATTGTTATTCAGACTTCGCGGTCGCGGGTTCAAGGCGAAGCGGTAATGTGGGAGGCCCTGGGCTTAGCTTATGTGGTTTCTAATTTTCCTCTGTTGAACAACAATTATGTTTCATTACAATATTCGCGTCCCCAATGGCTCTCTTCGTTGTAAGATTGTGTCTATCATATTATAACATTTTAAACATCCCATTACACTATTACATATTATTCGTAATGCATGTTTACATGTTATATGAATCATATAAACATTCCACACTAACCATCGAGAATTCTAGTTGCGATGCCCAAAAGTTTACAAAGTAAATTGTGGTGATGATGATATTGTCGCTTGTTGGCATATTGCCTATGACTCTTATGCTTATAACTTTGTTTTTAACAAAAAAAGATTTTAAATGTAAATTAAGTCTACAGTATCGCAAAAATTAACAGTGTAAAATGTAACTTTTGCAATGTCCCACATTTGTAATACATTTTTAACAATTAAGTATTTCGATAACTACCTCACTACGCCTAAGAAACAACTTTTTTACATTTGACAATGATGTGACAATTCGACAAAAGCATTTAAAATAAGCCGTGTTCTCATTTTATTCAAAACACTTAACAAGTGTTACAACTTTTTCCTGCATTCTATAAACGTGATGTGAAGTTGTATTTGCAATATTATTGTTTAGTAACCAACGTTTTATCAATTTTCGCATTTCAAAAGAATCATTAAGCACGTATGCAAAATACTAAAGAAGAAATATGTAGGTACGTCGTTAGTTAATATATAGTACGTATGATTACATATTAAATTAATCTATGGGAGAGGCCTCGCCGTGTAGTGACGGCGTTAAAATATCTACTACCTCACTTAATCCCTTGGGTGACGACAGAGGGAACCTGAAATAGATAGCAGCAGCCCTCCTGACTGACCTGACCGCTTGCCAAGCGTGGCAACTATGGCGACATCCTCCCTATGTAATCTATGGGGAAAGTCCATGTTCAGCTATGGAATTTCGATAGGCTGTAATGGAATGGAGCACATTTTATCAAAATTCCAAAACATTGATAAAACATTTTTAGTAATTTCTCATACTTTATTTACAGTTTTATCCATTGAGTTATTTTATTATGTATTTTTGAATTGGTTATTTTATTACTCTCGGATTTATTTTTCTACATTAGATAACTTTGTATCAACAATAAAATCAGTTTTGTTTTATAGAATAAGGGTTTGTCACGAGTACACAGTCCACCTGATGGAAGTCACCTGGATTTATCAGATCTGTTCTATATGTAACATGCCTGAAAACTGTATTATCCCTCAAAACTATTATAAAATGTCTTAAATCTTTAATACCAATATCTTATATTACTTGATTTCTTGATACATTAATGATGTCTTCTTCTTCATCACCCGTATAAGTTAATAGATGGAGATAGGCCTAACCTAACCCGTTGCATTTGCGGATATTCACTATAATCACGACGATTAGCAAGCGGATTGGTGATCACGGTACCTGGACTGCTGCCTGTCTCCGATCTGTATATAATAAGAGCTTAAATTGCCATTTGTCGGAAATTTAAAAATCTTATTTGCATTTCCCATAGTCGCCTGTTACACCAATGGAAGATGTATTCTCTAAACACCGTCACTCACAGCAAAGGTGCGACGCACAATAATTATTGATTATAATATTTTTGTAAGAATGATTCTCCTTTCTATAACAGACATGCCCAACGGTGATGAACTGATGATGATTTATAAAGGGTCCGCCATCTAACTTTTTTTTTTCAACTAGTGCTTATTTCGTGAATGGCAACACTTAGCTCATGTCTAATTTGACAGATAATTAGTTTTATCCTTCCGCTGAACGAATATGGTTGCGACATTACTTTGAAAATCATGGTAATGTTGCAGAATGTGTGCGAAAATTGCGTACGGATTTTGGAAGAAATGAAGCACCGTCAGCTCCGTATGTTCGTTACCTTGTAAAAAAAGTGAAATAAACTGGCATCCTCATCGATAAACCAACGCGTGAAAAGCCAAAAACAGTGCGTACACCCGAGAATATTGCTGCTGTGGCCGAAAGTGTGCGTGAAACGCCATCAACATCAGTTCACCGTCGTTCTCAACAATTGGACATTTCGGAGACATCATTGAGACGAATTTTGCGTAAAGACCTTGGTATGACGCCGTACAAAATCAATTGGTTCAGGAGTTGAAGCCTACTGACCACCCAATGCGTTTCCTTCGCTATGTGGGCCTGCGATCGACTTGCAGAAGATGCGGTTTTGCCAAAAATCATCTTTTCAGATGAAGCTCATTTCGAACTTGGCGGGTATGTAAACAAGCAGAATTGTCGCAATTGGGGCACAGAAATCCGCACGCATTCATCAAAGCCGGTGCACCCAAAACGAGTCACTGTTTGGTGCGGATTTTGGTCAGAGGCATAATTGGGCCATTTTCTTCGAAAATGAGCAAGGTGTGGCCGTTACAGTCAATGGCGATCGTTATCGGGCCATGTTGAACGAATTTTGTTCACAGAAATTGAAGAGGAGGATATTGGCAACATTTGGTTTCAACAGGACGGCGCAACGTGCCACACAGCCGACGCTACACTTGATGTTTTGCGCCCTGTTTTGAAAATCGCATTATCAGCCAGAGCTGATGTCGTTTAACCACCTCGGAGCTGCGATTTGACACCGTTGGACTATTATTTGTGGGGTGCCGTCAAAGATAAGTGTTACGCCGACAAGCCAGAGACAATTGACGCTTTAAAGGACAATATTCGTGAAGCCATTGGTGAAATACAGCTGCACACAATCGATAATGTACTCAAAATAGGACCGATCGTGTAGGCTACTGCATGGCCAGCCGAGGCAGCCATTTGAATGAAATTATTTTCCATCATTAACCGGAAGGATTGTACTTTCAAATAAAAAAAGAAATTTGAAAAAATATTTAGTAGTTTTTTTTTTAATAGCATTTTTTAAAAAAAAAGTTATTTGGCGGACCCATTAGTATCTTTCACCGTATGAATTGTGTAAAAGAAATATATCAAATTCTTTGATCAAATTCCATGTTAAATTATTCATCTGTGTGTGTTACTATTACTGTGTGTATTTCTTGCGTTCGTATTTTTTTTCGTAAAAGTTTTTTTTTAAATCGGTAATAATTGGATTGAAGTACATGTAATTATCAGTGATAAGTGCTGCTACTGTCATTGCTAAGATCATTTCCTTTTTTGTTGTAATCTTATAGAGTATTTTAGTAAAAGACATTAGACAGGAAATTAGAAAGTTTTTAATTTCTAGTAAATAATTAAGAACTGAAATTACAAATTATAAAAAACATCGATATGTACATTGCGGCGTTCTTGGTGATTACTGGTTAGTTACAAGCCCACCTAACTAGCGACAAGTACAACGCCTGGGATCACCAGATTGCCTTGAACTCACGAGTTCGACATTTTTTGCGGAGCCACAACAGGATACGCCGATTTCGCTTGAATCGCGGGCCCTAGTTTTGTTGATGCCCTTGATTCGCAGTTGAAATTTTTAGGAGCCATATAGGAATTTGAATCTTAGTTTTAATTGGAATTTCACAGATAGACAGTTCTATTCGTTTAGTCCTAATCTACAAGTTCTATTCGTTACTTAACAATATGTCAAGCAATGTCTTCTGCTATCTTGTATAAACATATTTCGATCGAAAATAAACACTAATTGAGAATTGCCAAAATTCGAAGCGAAAGATCTCTTAACGATCATTGAATAAATTTTAAGCAAGAAGATAATAGTAATTATTAAAAGGATACAATTTCTACAAATGTCACTTTTTTTTGGTATATTTTTAACTTAGAAAACAATAAGTGAATGTGCGAATAGAAAAAGTCCGTAGCGTAATACCAGTTAGAATTTTTCATAATGTGTATATAACATTCTCCCCACTTTTATATTGAGATTCTGGACCCATGAGATTTGTTCCTTAGCTTTTTTCTTCTTATATTAGACCATAGGTCTAGTCTTCACATAAGTCCTAAAAGTATAATAATAGACGCATTTATTGTACTTACTATCAACATTGTTTTCAAGCCTTAGCCTATCGCATCAGTTTTTTCATATTTGTAAAAAAAATTGTTATGGAACGTTATTACACATTTATAATATTTTTAAAATCCAGATTATTTTGTTTTTTATTCTTGAAGAATTGCACTATCCCATATCTGAGAACAATCGGTTTAATTAATTCGAAGAAGTTTTGATTATACAATGTTACGAATTTCAAAATTGCGGACTAATTGTTCATTTCAATTATCTATTTGTTAGTCACATAATGTCTAGCTTCCTACAATGTAAGGGGTAATCTTTAAATAAGTAAAGTTACATCAGTTAAATGGAATTTTTTTCATTTTCTTTTACGTCTGTGATAGGCAGAAAACTTTGACTGCGACGGCAATTATTCACGTACATAGATAATAACCATAGGTTTTATTTAGTCCTCAATGTAGTATGCCTGTTCACTGTCTACGTCTAAACAAATATGGCTACTGAAGTAATATGTCATTGAAGGTTTTCCTCAAACTGGCTCACGTCTATGATATAATGCAATAACGTGTTACATTACATAGGTTTAATATACATAATATTAATTTACACGATGTTTTTCTGATGCAATAGTTTCAAAGCAAAATATTGCAGGTACTTACCGGACAGGGTGGAACGTGTAGGGAAACTTATTGCATAATCTCGGACTACTTCTGATCTGACGCTCTTTCGTCATCGAAATTCACATTGTTTTTGTAGATAAAATATCACGGCTGATTTGCCTGAAACTGACTACACCGTCATTCGTAATATTCTGTGGTCTTATTATAGATCGCGTCAGCTCTGGGAAATGGAGCAACTTGCGGAAGTTTTTGGCCATTTGAGCGCGTTGGAAGTATTCGTGAGCGGTGTGTAGCGCGGCCGTCGACAAGGCACTGACGGCCGAGCCACGGCTGGCGGCCGCTCCTGCATTGCGGCGCGCAGACGCACTCGCGCGCGCATGACCTTGGCATTGAACTTGGCAATGGGCCGGCGCGGTACGATCCCCGCCCGGCGGGGGACGCAATGCACCGGCAGCTGCACCGCCCCTCCCCCACGTCCTTCCGCCTCGCCTCAGTTATACTTGCCGCCCTGCTCAACCCTTTTCGTTCTTCATTGCCTTAATGCATAATCTGAGTAATTTTGGTATGACTAGTCATAATCGTAATCCGGAGATATGTTGCAGATTTGTGTTCGTGTATCTAATCTCCAGCAATTTTTAATGCTTCGAGGTCGATCTAATCGCGTGGCTGAACACTAACGTAAGATGCTTCGTTGTCTTATCGAGCAGTAAATTTAGCTTTAGTAGCCGTTTGTGAATGACGCTTGTTTTAATTCTAAACAATCTGTAAACACATGATTATAAAACATCAGAAGGCAGTAGTTAACAAAATAGCATCCTTGCTTCATGAATTGGGAATGAGGGTAGAAAGAAAAAATCCTTATACTTAAGTGTTTTGTATCTATCACTACTAAATTCGCAGGCTTATTGCCAATTCTAACATCATTGACTTATTACAAAATGAGTTACGTGGGTGGTGTAGCACCTTCCTACATGTGTTGGGGAGGAGTCGATGGTGGGTGGATGGAGGCTAAGTTAGGAGATCGATGTGGAATCGCGCATGCGTGTCCCCTTAGCAACTTCGCTCTCTGCTAGCTAGCCCGGCTGTTATTGAGCGCGAATTGAACAAACTCATCGTTGCAAACTGCATATTTTATTTTATTTAACATTTAATTTAACGAACAAGTTTTTCTTTGAAGTATTGAAAAGTATAAAATAAAATAATAAAATATGTACATATATGCGTTAACGAATGTCACTATTATTAGAGTTAATTTGTTTTTGTTGTTTGCTGTTACCATTTAGATAAAAAAAAATTATCCTATCTAAGTGATCCAAGTAGCATTTTGTAAATTTCGAGATATGGAGCAAAACGCGTTTTCATGGCTATCGTGATGGCATTTAATAGATTATTACCATTGTGTAAGTTTTATGACAGATATTAACCCAATTTAACCCTTTCTAAAAAATATGTAATAAGATATGCAATAATAATAAAGTTATTTTGATTTTATTGAACTTGGATCACTTCTGCTTTTATCATAAAAGTGATATTGGTTGTTGCAGAAATGAAATAAAGAGCTTTTAATTTAAAAATCACCATATTTTACTAACTAACCAATTAACATTTCCTCTTCATTTTCAACTGCATTGTTTCTCCTGGTAAGATCAGGTAAACTTAAGAAAAATGCATGGTGACAGGGTGGCACATAGTGCAGCATTTTCTTTAAGTCTTGCATCTTTTTGTATGTAAGTGGTTTTGCACATGTTTTTTCAGTTGGTGTGAAAGACTTTAGGCTATTTATAAAAATATCTCTATTACCACCCTTGTCCAAATCTGCGAAGTCATAGTCATCCGAGTAGTCATCATTGAAGTAAATTCTACTATCTCCTTTATGAAATTTTATTTTACTCATTTTTGAAATTAAGATCCGATTTCCATTGCTGCTTTGGCCTTTTTTGCTCATAATTTTTTCCAATCTTGTAAAATCAACAAACTTCCCAACCATATCTGTCACCATGAATGGTTTTCTCTTTCTACAGTTACGGATCAAGTACATCCATTCTTGTGGAGTGTA
This sequence comes from Parnassius orleans, assembly GCA_029286625.1. Taxonomy (NCBI): domain Eukaryota; kingdom Metazoa; phylum Arthropoda; class Insecta; order Lepidoptera; family Papilionidae; genus Parnassius; species Parnassius orleans. Next base: position 1,976,618 of record JAGSMP010000018.1, read on the forward strand.
TATGTGCTGCTTTTTCTTTTGGGCTTTAGAAATATCTGAGAAGTCAGAGTCGTTGGGCAGAAAAGAGTGGCCACTAACAAGATAGAAAAGTTACAGCCTATATTACGTCCCACTGCTGGGCACAGGCCTCCTCTCATTTCTGAGAGGGTTTTAGGGCAAGGAAATGTCCGCCGCGCTGCCCCAATGCGTGTTGGCGAACTTCACATGTCTTCGAAATATATATTTTTTGATTTCTCAGACATGCAGGTTTCCTCACGATGTTTTCCTTCACCGCCGAGCACGTGGTAAATCAGCACTTAAAATTGCAATTAACAATTTCATTGGTGCCGGCGGGGATCGAACCCGAGTTGCTCGCGTACTGTGAAACCTACAGCGAGCGCTAACCATCTGAGCTACCACGGCTCAACTAACAAGATAACAAACAGTTATCTCTGATATGTGTTCAACATGATACATTTATTTATTTATTTTTACATTTGCAGCAAGTTTTCTTGAATAAAAAGTGATCCAAGTGACAACAATCAATATGGATCATTTCTGCATCAATTCAAAACTAACAGTGAAGTGATCCAAAAAGCAATCAAGTAAGTTAGATCACTTCAACATATATTTTTTTAACCTGTGGGAAAGAACAGAAATGTCGAAAACAAAACTTTGTTAAAAAAAATGTCGATAGCACTTGGACCATTTCTACATACTTTAAGTTGAGGTGTATGAAGCCCAAAAAGGTACCTAACTCAGTTTCCTAAAAAATGCGACTTGGATCACTTCTGTTCTCAACTAGCCTTTTTAAAAATCGTGCTAAATGACAGATGTTTTAAAAATATTCAACATAATATACATATTTGTTTATGCTCATTTTGTAAAACTTTGTAAAATTTTAACCAAAATATTTTAATAACAGATGTTTGTACGTTTTAAATAAAAATAACATTTTAAATGACAAGCAATTCGACTTCACAAAAAGAAGTTCCACGACGAATGCGGGTGTCAAACTACTATTACATGTTTTACAGCATCTCTCATAGGCATTTGACTGTGAAGATCATAAAATTTTGATTAATAAACATAAATATTAGTGGGTTCGAAATGCTACACTTGATCTACTCTCATCATATCTTTCAAACCGAGAGCTTAATGATTGCAATTAATTATGTGGTGTCATCAGGACGCATGATAAAATTATAGTGGAAAAATTAAAGATAAAAGTATAGTATACATAAAATGTCTAATTTTCTACAAAAATGTCTGACATAGTTCTGATTGCTGATGATACCTTATTATTATTGAAATTGAAACGAATTCGCACTGGAACACAACTGCCAAATATTGGATTTGTGTCCAAATGGTTTACATCAAACAATGCAGCAAAAACTAAATTTAATTCATCGCAGAATGTTGTACTTAATTATTTTTAAAATAGTAATTTAGATTTCAAAAGTTTGAGCGTGTTTCTCGGCATTCTGCAACCTTCACTTTAGAAGAATTACAAAGCTGACTGATGAAGTCACATTAAATAAATTAGTTTACTTTGCTTTCTTCCACTGTAGCATCTCTTATGATGTATTAATGTGGGGATCTATTTGCAGCTAAATTGGAAACAGCATTCATTTTGCAACCGCAAGCGATACGGGCCTTTAACTCGGGGCTTCGCGAGTTGTTACGCGACCTTTTCAAGGAGGCTAATATTTTGAAATTTCCGTCGGTGTTTATTCTCGAGAACATCATGTAAGTAGGAAAAAGGATAATTGTAATATTTTTAATGAAATATAAACTGTTACCGGCAGGACAGGTTGAGGTGATACGTTAGAGATTCCCAAATTTAGGTTGGCTAAAACTAGAAAGTTTTCTCTGATTGAATGCATTAAAAAATTACAATAAAATCTCTAAAAAATATCGTGCAGCAATTAGAAATAAAATTTAAAAAGATTGTTTTTTTTTTGATAAAGAAGCCTATTAGAAGACAGGTGGAAACTGAAACGGAAGATGGGCAGCAGCATCATCCTCATAACAACTCAAAATAATAGAAACAAGTAACAGTAACAAGTAGATCAGTTATTCTTTGGGGTACTGTGCGTTGTGGTAATTCTATTAGTACAAATAAAGAAGGTTACGTTCCGGAGAGCAGTGTTGCTGTTGGTTTGCATACATAATCTATTTTGGTGTATTTACAGTGTTTACTGTGTTCCATGAATGTTTTATAAAGTAATAAAATTGTTAACCAAAAACCGTTACAACCTATCCACTGCTAAACAGGCTTCTCCCACAGATTGCCTTATGGATGGATATTTGCCGTAGTTGCCATTTTTGGAGTTATTAGGAAGACTTGTAGAATGTTCTAATAGAAGTTAGCTTCAAGATTTAGCCAATATTTTCTGTGACTCCTCTGACATATACTATCTAACATAATACAGTACGCACACGCTCGGCTGTGGCTTATTTAACTTTATGACGTAGGCACGGGACCCGAAGTTTGTTGTCGTGCAAGCCTTGCTAGCTAGCTGTGAAGGATGACGATGAGATTCACCGTTCAAATATCGGTTGATATGGGTATTTTTTCTATACACAGTATGACCTATGATTTTATTAGGATTTCGGATGACTATAACACATCTATACTTCATTTATTATAGTTGTTAGAACTGTATAAACCAACCGATTTGAATATGCTGTTTTTAGTACTTTAGTAATCTGTTCAAGTTGGCGCCACTGTCTATGCCACCTTTGTAACTTTTAAATTTTAGTCGGATTATACCTTCTTGTCGTTGCCATTTGTTACACAAAAACTGTTTCACTGTGTCCATAATTAAATCTATTATTATAAATTCAATCCTGTCTTATTTTATCCACAATCTATCAATAGTATTACAAAAAAGAGGCTCGTAGAAGCAGGAGTTCAAAACAAGTTAAGTTTAGATAATTTTAATGAAAATTTTCATTAAATTGTTTTAACATCTTTGAGAAATTTATTATTATTAAAACATGTAACTGTTCCTAAATTACCCTAGGCTGATAAAATTGTTAGTTTTTCCTAATTATGTTAAAATTTGTGGTATTTAAGAGAGAATGTAATAAATACTAAGACTAACGAAATGACAGTCATTTTTAATAACAATGATTTTTTTCATTACAAGAACAAAGCAAGATTGCCATATTACTTTCAAATATTGTATGATCCTTACCTGCAACGTCTACAGTTTTGTTAATTATATGAGTTTTATAAGGAGGTGTACTTGCAGACCAGGACTTCGAAACTTGCTTAAAAATATTTATGACAGTTTGCTTTTATGAAACACTAAGTGAAGTTTGTTTTATTCTATTTTTTAAGTAATTTAAAATTTTGCAAGGTATACATTGAGGCCACTTTTTGGTCGCCGTTGGCTTTGGTCAGTTTCAGGAATTGCATGTTATGAGTTTAAACATAATGCTTTGCACCAACAACTCAAAAAAAAGTAGTAATAACGGTAACAAAAAAAAAAATAAGAAAAAAAACAGTATAATTATCATAAATATAATTCACAAGTGAACGACAATTACAGATTATTTACGCAAAATAACAGATGACATCATAAACCGGCAAAATTAGAAAAACCCTGCCAATGCCATCACAACTTATCAAGGGATTACGTTTTATTTTTAATTTGGTGTCAAAATAACAGCTTTTCACTAAATGAATATGAAAGTATATACGGTATTTATAACAAAAACACAATTTTAAAATTTTTTGTTTGTCTGTCTGTTTGTTCCGGCTAATCTCCGAAACGGCTGGATTGATTTTGATGGGACTTTCACTGGCAGACAGCTGATATTATAAGGAGTAACTAAGGCTACTATTATTTAAGAAAAATAATTAGGGTACCGCGCAAAAAAAATTAAAACCTAAATTACACGCGGGCGAAGTCGCGGGGAACAGCTATTTAACAATGAAATTAAAAACGAACTCGGTATTGTCCACCCCTGCTTCTTTTAGGTTTTTAGCGTAGACTTTGGAATTTTAAACAATATAAAATACTATATCTAACTAATAGCCACCTAATTTGATTAGATAAATAATTAAAATGATTACAAATAAGTGTAACAATTGGGTGTACGAGGGGTGATCCAAAAGTAATGATAATGAAAATAAAACACGGTAATTAAAGTTAAAATAATAATTTATTTTTCTACATAGTCTCCTAACAAATCAATACATTTAGTCCATCTTTTTTCTAAACCCAGGATTCCCTTTGAAAAAAATTCTTTGTCTTGACCCTCCCAAAACGCTTCAACAGCGGCCATTCCTTCGCTATCGTCTTCGAATTTATTGCCTCGGAGTCGTTCCTTGAGCCGAGGAAAGAGGTAGAAATCACTAGGAGCTAGATCTGGCGAATAGGGAGGGTGTTCGAGCAGTTTGAATCCCGTTTCTTGAATGGCAGCCATCGCAACTGCGGCTTTGTGAGCCGGTGCGTTGTCTTGGTGAAACAGCACTCCAGCTCGCAGTTTGCCGCGTCTTTTTTCCTTAATGGCCTCCCGTAATCTTCTTATTTGGTCTGCGTAGTAAGAGCCCGTAATAGTGGCTCCTTTTCCAAATATTCCACCATAATTATGCCTTGAGCGTCCCAAAAACAGATGCCATAACCTTTCCCGCCGAACTTGAAACTTTGAATTTCTTTGGCGCCGGTGAGGAGGCTCGCTTAAAAGTCATCGATTGTTGTATCGTTTCAGGATCAAAATGGTGGATCCAGGTCTCGTCCATAGTCACAAAACGGAACAAAAATTTTCTTGATTGTCTAATGTTGTGTCGCATAATTGTGTTACCCATTGATATATATGTACTACGCACTAGATTTCGCATTCCGAACATTCACTATGTTCAACTGAACTGTACTGCAATCCGTACACCTTACTTTAGTGTCATTTACTGTGGCTTCAATATTCATGCAGTGTGGAGCGGCGATAATAATACGAGATTTCACTTACGTAAATAACAATTCAGTAGTCAAGTAAGTAAAATTTTTTGTTGTTCAAGTGAATAAATAGGTAATAATATAGTAATATTTTACTATCTACCGTGCCTGCGCGAAGACATAGAGTAGCGCACATTTTTTGTTTGGAATAGCTTCTCTAGTACGTAGTACATATAACTCAATGGTGTTACCACTCAATAGCGCCCGGTCAAGTCAAGTGAGGACACTATGATTTTCCAGAGGTACCTATTAAATTTTCAATAGTTAAGTAAAGAGGTCATCAACATGTTTTTGACCAGTAGTAAGTATTTTTAAATAAATAAATAAAAATAAACCCCAAACGTATTTCCAGTAGTTCTTTTAGCTCATGATAATCGGTGATGGAACTTTCCACTTATCGTCACCGTAAAGACGACCGCTTTTTTGCGGCCAAAGTATATTATATTATAGTCAACGTTATAGTGACGTCATTCACCGCTTTATTACGACCGTCATGTAGCGGCACCGCAATCATAGGTAACCAGAGCTTAATTCCATATTAAATTGAATTTTAGAGTTTATGGTATTAAATTACGTGTATATAAACCATGAACCAAAGAACATGTTTATCTTAATAGTAGTATCTACAGCATTAAGCCGCTATTTTATCCTGGAATTCTGTTAGAGCGTGGTCCTTCCCCGGTTGAGCCGACTCATTCGTGCTACAACTATACAATTAATACAGCTGCAGCATGGCTCTATTACGTACAATATTAACATTGTGGTTCCATAAGGATTAGAAAATACTAATAAAAATACTGTTTATAAAATAAAAATATGTGTATCATATACTACGTCGTAACATCCACATATTGAAGATCATGTACTCGTCCAACTCTGACATCTATGTCATACTTATATCGATGGTTGTTGGGAACACTATGCTCGTTAATGAAGTTATTGATGTGTAAGTTTGCCTAAGAAAATTGTGTAAAATTTTCCGCGACTTCGTCCGCGTGGAATTTATTACGATTGGATTTCATGGGTTTTAATGTTTTTGTGCGAAACCCTAATTCTTTTTCAAAATAAAAATAGCCTAAGTTACTCAGATATCTGCCAGTGAAAGTTCCGTCAAAATCGGTCCGGCCTTTCCGGCGATTAGCCGTAACAAACAGTCAGACACAGACAAAAATTTCAAAATTGTTTTTTTTTTGTTATAAGTACCGTGCATACTTTTATATGTATTTAGTATTAAGCTGTTATTTTGACATTACAAACAGACGCTTCAGTTTTATTTATTTGTAAAGATGTAAATTCAGCTTCGACCAAGAGGTCAATTGACGGATCCAATTCAGTAAATTACGACGTACCTTCTCTTCCAGTATCTATTCCATAGAACTTACATTATCGATCGACATGTTACATACCAAGTCGACCGATGCGAATAACTTGGGACCGTGGTTTATTTTTGAAGGATGCTTCATTGTAGGCTAATGTCAAAAGCAACACGGGCCGCCGACGTACCGGACGCTAGTTTTGTTAAGCTATGGGTTGCAACATGGTTGCAACAAGGATGATAACGATGCTGATTTATGATTATAGGTTTATCATCATAAAAGTAATAAACTTTGATGTATTATTGTTTATTACAAAACGTAATATGCTTTTTTTTAATTTTATGTGATAGGACATCTTTTCTGTCTAGGAGTCCGAATGGGTAAATACAACTTCCTTACTTATTTCTACCACCAAAATGCAGTGCTTGCACTGCTATGATCTGGTTTAATGGTTATATAGAGCCAGTTAAATTACAGGCTGTGAGGATTCCTATCTTAGTCCTCAGAGGTGACAACGCATCTTTAGGCTTCTCTGTTTAAAGTTGGCTTCAGGTGTCCATGGACTACAGTAGCCACTTAACATCAGGTGGACTGTAAGTTCGGTTGTCACTTCAGTTTCATAAAAAAGAACAAAGCAATCTAAGAAACATTACCAAAGAAGATTGTATTAGCCTTGGAACTTTAAGCTATCTTACCAGGCTCGATTTATCGTTTCAAATGTGTCAAGCAAAACTAAACCTTAATAGTTGCAATTATTGTTTTGTAATACATAATGATATATTAAAGAACGCTATCCAATATTACAAAGTAATATAGATCCGTGGTTAAAATTAACATTATTTTTTTTACACAATTGACATTTTATTAATAACTAGCTGTGGTACGAGTACCCGCTCGCTTCGCTGCATAGATTATGCTTTGCTGGGCGCACGGATGTAAAATATAAAGTTTTTTTTTTTAAATTGGACTATCGTAATATCCGTTCTTAGTGAGCGTCTACATTGCGAAATGAGTAACTATATTAAATTTCTAGTCAAACGGGTATATAGTTTTAGAGATATCGTGATGAGTGAGTCAGTATATAGTAATATATATAGATAGATAGAGAAATTATTATATACTATAGAGTACATATCTATTGATTTTATGATCAGCTGTTTATATTAAAATAAACATGAAGCTTCAAGAATAAGGTCCAAACACATATATAAACAAACTTAACTATTGACTTTGTATAGAAATTTTTTTTTGCATCACGTTGTCGACTGTTGACTAGTTTTTTCATAATCTCACCCTAAATAGTTGATTAGTATTGCTTTAGATTTACAAATATTATTAATTTAGATTTTTAACAATAACATTTTTAATTTTGTGGAATATATCGTTATTATCCTGTTTAGCATAATCTGGATTGTCAATCGTTGCAATGCAGGTAAAATGTTTTAAAGAAACAAATAACAAACGTGACTCTGAGTACATATTTGTGCCGTTTGAGAGTATCGATTCGTGTTCACGTGCAGTGAAGTTCCTACAGAAACTGTATCCGCGACTAGTCGTCGCCGCTGGTGACAAGAGGGCTGTTTCTTTCTCGCTCAAAGGTAGCCAGCCATACAGCGAGGAAATGCGGCTAGCGTTCTTGTCACTATACCACGGGGAGTAGAACTATAGGATAATTTAAGTTTTTAGTTTTATTTTTTTCTAATTTTTATTGCTATTGTATATTGTTATGTAATGTAAATAAACAAGTGGTAAAATTAAAACATTTGTACAACCGACTTCAATATAAATTATTAAGGATAACTCAAAAACTACTGGTCAGACCTCAATCAAATTTATATGAAAAGCGCTAGCATTCAAATGAAAAAATAATCATCAAGTTCACGTTGAAAAAAGTTATGAGATAACACACATTAAAAAAAAATAGTCAAATTGAGTACCTCCTCCTTTTTGAAGTCGGTTAAAAACATAAAAATTTTAACATTTAAATACAGCTAGATAAGTTAGTTTAAATGGCTTGATTGCTAGTTAAGAGCATTTCCGACATTCACATAATTTAATAATAATTCAACAGATAGAAACAAAATATCTGGACTTGGCGCACGAGGTGACCGACATGTGGGGTGGTCTGCCGACCGAAATTATTCCTGTAGTCGTTTCTGCGAACGGGCTAATCCCGGTCAGCCTCTCGAGTTATCTGAGGCGACTGGGACTCCGTGACGGACCGCTCCGGACTTAAATGCAGAAGGTGGTGCTCCTCGATACCGTCCGCATCGTCCGCCGATTTCTTTCCCTTTCTCCCTAACCCTCGGCCGTTTGGTCTCCCACGCTGAGGGCTTCCATCTAGTTGGGTTTATATTTATTTATGTATTTTTTTAGTCATACATTTTACTATACTAATATATATTTATGTATATTTATCATTTTCATTTACATATTTATACAACCCAACCAGATGAGAAAACTATATAAATACCCCAAACAAAATTCAACATATAGATTAGTTAATAGTTTAACACTTCTTAGTAAATAATTAAGGGAAAAATATTAATACAAGTAGTTCTTAACGCTAATAAAAATTATAACATCCACATTATAGACCAAATGAAATGTGAAACCAGTCAAAATTTTGTTCTAAGCTGTTCTGTTTAGCATAGACGATTTCCTCAAAGAAGAAGTAACAAGAAACAACGGAATCGTTTTTTTATGCCCTACTACATTAATTAATTTCCATAGATGCTTATCCTCAAAACTCAAAATATTGGTCTATTTTATGCCCTTTAAATTAAATTTTTTGAGTCTTTTTTAATTTGACGTCATTTTTTCTTCATAGGTAGCCTATTTCCCTCTGGTGGTGTTTACTGTTGTACAATTTATGTAAACGCCATCCACAAAAAAGAATAATTCTAATCACAACAAAAGTTTCTTAACTGCAGAATAGCTGAAAGTATAATTAACAACTCCATTTAACTCTAGCTTTTAGTAATACCCTAACGGTTTGAGCATTGGTGCGTTGGGCAAACGGGCAATATTATGGCAATATTAACTATATTCATTAGAATAGAATATTATACATATAACAATACAATTTGATCAGTTTTATTATCTTTTTCTGCAGTCAAAATCTGCACTGCTATGCCGGTATAGATAGTATAATTACAGGCTCAGAGGGATTCCAACTTTATCCTCAGCATGCAGCTGTAGCCTTCATGTCCAAGGAGCCATGGACTAACAGTTAAGTTGAATGGTTGTCACTTAAAATTTAAAAAAAAAATCATGTTAACACAGAACAGCTTATAAATAGGATAGAGGCTTGAATTATAGGCACCGTATCTACATGAAATATTGTGACACCGATAACCCATTTATCAGTGAAATAAATAGCACTATTTATGCGTAATAGACAAAAAAAATTGCCTGTCTGTAGAACAGTGGTACATTTGAAAATTAATATTAGACTGGGTACCGTTGCAAGTCTACACGTGGTATTTACATATATCTCGTTTAACTGTCATACGTTACATCTCACTTCTTCCTCCTCCTAGGCCTCTCTCATAATAGAGACTATCTACTTGCCGTAATCGCCACACTGGACAGTCGAATTGGAGTATCAAGTTTCGCATTTTGACGCTACTTTTTATATATGAATTTCCGTAAGGAATATAACGCGTTTAGTTGGTCATCAAAGTCTTGTTCGCTAATCGGCAGGATGCAGCGCCTGCAGGTGAGGTTAGCACGTGTATTCCCAGTACAATCCAATCCGATTCAAAGTATACTTTTTGAGTAGCTGCTTACATACACAGAAAGTAAAGTTTGTAATCCTAATAGGAAGAATCAACCTTGCTGTGTAGTGGTGGCGTAAGATTATCTACTTCTCTATATCATACGGTGAGTATCGTAAGAGGCGACAGAGGGAAACTAAAACAGCAGATGGGCAGCTACATCTTTCTGAAAATAACAAAAAACTGCGGTTGCTAACACGCCTGTCAAACGACGCAACTTTAAAATTGCAAAATTTTAATATTTTTTAAAGTGCGGTTCTTAAAATGAACAGAAACATAAAACCATAATGGCGGCTGTACACGCTCGTCGAGACACCACGAGACAGGCCGAGTACGAGCGTGTACATGGTGCCCTCGTCGCGTCGCGTCGCGTCTCGCGGCCCTCGTTGGCTCTTGGAAGCATGTCGGTTTTTTGCGTTCGAGTCAAAGGGTCTCGTGGGTATCGTAACGAAAACTAGAGCGCGCCTGTACACATGTACTGTAGGGTTCAATATTGTTAAATAAAATATAGGTAGTTACATGGTTCTGTTACGGTGAATAGAAACCATTCACCATCTTCTTCGTCATGACTTATTAATTTTCTTTTTATGCTAAATGTGTAGAAATTATAATAACTAATAGCACAAAGGCAAAACGCAGCAACAGTTTCTTCTAGGTCCATCGCAGCGGGCATCCGTAGTTCAAGTGATACAACGAGTGTGTACATGGTGTGCTCTCGTGTCTAGCCTTTACGCGATGAGAGGCACGCGAGGCAACGAGACGAGCGTGTACAGCCGCCATGAAACGTAAAAAAAGTAGGTATACTAAGATAAAATATAAAACAAAATTAAATTCATGATATACTTACTTAATGAAAGCTTACACCCACGTTTATCCTTTTATATTAAGGGACCGTATGCCCAACATCTCAAGTCTTTCAAAGGTTAAAGGTTGTTTCTAAGTGTAATAAATTGAAATACTTGTGTAACTTAAGGAATATGTATTCTTGTCCTTTGCGAAAATGGGATACTAGGCCATTTAAATTATTTTATCAGTGTCTTAAAATATTTATCAGGGTTGTTTATTTGATCGACGGATTCAACTCGGCTGGGCAGCGTTCGGGAGATTACGAAACATCTTTTCGTCAGGTATACCTCAAAACTTGAAAACAAAATTGTACAACCAGTGCGTGTAGATGGAGTGACGTATATCAGTACCGTGCCTTTTGGCGTTCCTTGAGGGAGTGTTCAGCAGTGAATTGTTAAATACTGTATTGATGACTGTATTTATTAATGTTTAGTAAATTCGAATATCATATTGTATTTTTTTCTCAAACGGAATTTATAACAATAAAATTATAGATACGTTAACGTGAATAGCCATAGATACTTGTAATATTCAATGATTATCAGTCTTTTCAACCGGCTTCAAAAAGGAGGAGGTACTCGATTCGACTGTATGTTTTTTTTATGTGTGTCATAACTTTTTTCTAGGTGATCCGATTTCGATGATTCTTATTTTATTTGGAATCAGCTTGACTTATCAACTCGAGTTAACTCGAGTTTGATATTGAATAAAACAAAAGAGCAAGCGAAGCGAGAAATGCGATTCGATCGTCGTATATGATAATATCATACATAGTATAAATATCTTTCTTTTTCGATCCTACTTACTAAGTTAAGTAATGACATTGACCCAGGACAGAGTTGAATAAAACAATAAATACATATATAAATCACTTATCTTGTAATAAATGATTTACTCAGCTTCGTCCTGTCAATTCGAGTTGCGTAACTCGAGTTTTGAAAATTCGAGTGACGTGAATTTCAATTCAAGTTAACTGGAGATTGGTTTTTCCCGGCACATCTCGAAATTTCACAGTACTCGAGCGACCCGAATTTATTCCCCGACGACATAAATGAAATCGGTAATTGCAATTTTACCTCGTGCTCGGCGGTGAAGGAAAACCGATGTTTTGATGAGGAAACATTTAACATCGTCATCATCATCATTACAGCCCTTCACAAGTCCACTGCTGAACATAGGCCTCCACCAAGGAATGCCACAAAGCACAGTCTTGAGCCACCTGCATCTATCGATTGTCTTACCAGGTCGGCACTCCATCTAGTGGGGTGTCGCCCTACACTTCGCCTATCGGTACGAGGCTGCCACTCGAGAACCTTTTTTCCCCATCGGTTGTCGGTTCTTCGAGCTATATGGCCGGCCCATTGCCACTTCAGCTTACTAATCCGTTGGGCTATGTCGGTTACTCTGGTTCTACTGCGGATATCCTCATTTCTAAGTTTATCACGTAGAGAAACTCCGAGCATAGCCCTCTCCATAGCTCGCTGAGCGACCTTGAGCGTCCTCATACGGCCAGCAGTGAAGGACCACGTCTCAGTTCCATAGGTCATCACTGGCAACACGCACTGGTTGTACAGTCTCGGTAATTTCCCGAACGCTGCCCAGCCGAGTTGAATCCGTCGATTGACCTCTCGGTCGAAGTTGGACTTACCTAGTCGGACTATTTGTCCCAGGTAAACATACTCGTCAACAACTTCGAGCTTAGTGCTCCCAACAACTACCGGCATAGGTATGACATGGAAATTAAACATGATCTTTGTTTTGTCCATGTTCATCTTAAGAGCTATCCGTTGGGAGATACTATTGAGGTCATTGATCATAGTGCTTAGGTCCTCCAGCGATTCTGCCATAAGGACTATATCGTCGGCAAATCGAAGGTGAGTGATACTCGCCGTTGATGTTAATACCGTATCCTTTCCAGTCCAGTAGCTTGAAAAAGTCTTCCAATGCAGCGGTGAAGAGTTTCGGGGATATAACGTCACCCTGTCTTACACCTCTTTGCAGTTGGATAGGAAGTTTCGTATTCTGATTCTGTACTCGGATAGCCATCGTAGCCCTGCTGTACAAACACTTCAAGCACCTCGATATACCGACAGGCAACTTGGCACCGCTGAAAGGACTGTAGCACCGTCCAAATTTCGACGAAATCAAAGGCTTTCTCATAGTCCACATACGCAAGGCAAAGTGGCAGATTGTACTCTTCTGTCTTCTGTACAATTTGCCGAAGGGTGTGTATGTGGTCTATGGTACTAAAGCCTCTTCGGAAACCGGCTTGTTCGAGAGTCTGGAAGTCGTTGAGTTTGCGTGCGAGACGATTCGTAATGACTCTCGAAAACAGCACGTAGATGCGGCTCAGAAGGGAAATCGGTCTGTAGTTCTTCAAGAGAGCGTTGTCGCCTTGCTTGAAGAACAAGACCTCCGCACTTCTGCTCCACGCCTCCGGAGCAGTCCCACCATGGAAGACGGAATCAAAGAGCTTCTGAAGGACTTTAAGTATCGGTTTTCCAAACGCTTTCAGAAGCTCCGCTGTAATTCCATCCTCGACTGGGGCCTTGCCGTTTTTAAGGTGCTGGAGAGCCATTCTAATCTCGCTCAGACTGACGTCCGGGATATCATCGGAATAGTATCGAATAAGACTTGCTCTTGGATCGTTACTCACACTTGCGTGTGGCTCCAAAATGATGTGTACAGCTGCCCATAGAACCTCTCAATCTCACTCAAAATCTCAGGTGTCCCGGAAACGATGCTACCACACTCATGTAACATAGACATGATTAAATATTAGGTTTACTATGTATGTGTAAATAGTATAATATTAAAATAGTTAAATTCGCAATTAAAACATTGAGGGTTACTTATCGGGATATAAACTATCCTATCTCTCAGTTCACTCTAAAGTTGGTGCAAGCAATACAAATTTACAAAATTTCATTAAAATCGGTTAAGCGGTTTCGGAGTGCCACAAGTGAAACGCACCGAAGAATAAATCACGCTATCTAAGTTCTGAAGTACTGCGCTATATATAGAACAGCTCTGTACCAAAACACACTGAGCGTTGGTTCCACGGCTGAACACTTTGCCCGGTGGGAGAACTCCCCTTATTCTTCTACGGCCAAAAGGTATAGCCTTTCTATAATATGAGGGGCCCACTTTCAGCAGTGGAATTCTACGGGCTCTTGATGACGAAGAAACTACTTACAGTTAAGTGGAATGGAATCGATCGATTCGTTCTTTAGTCACTTTATATTCTCTACAATTTTCTGAGCTTTCTACTACAACACACATTTTTCTTTACGTATGTACGCACACGCAAATCCAATTATAAATATTAGCTTAGGTTGACTCCTGCGGGAAGTTTGTATTAGCACTAAATCTTTTAGAATGGAGTGAGAGACATATTATCAAAGTATATAACACATGTTTAAAGTATAACAGAAACAGAAACAGAAACTTTTTATTCAATATAGATTATAAATAATACTTATTGAAAGTCACTCTTTTGTTTAATTACCACTAGTTCGAAAAAAAAAACCTCTGTCCTGGGAAGAACCAGCAAGAAACCCAGGGGGACTTTTTTTTAAATAACAGCTTACAATCATGTATGTTACACAATTAACAACACAAAACAAATTACAAATAGCTTGGTAGCGATCACCTCATTCCCAGGGGTTATTATCATCCATAAATTCCTTAATATTATAATAACCCTTCTTATACAAACTTAGCTTAATAAAGTTTTTGAACTTTGAGCAGGTCAAACTTTGTATATTTTCTGGAATTTTGTTGTAAAAGCGTATACATCGCCCCAAGAATGAATTACTGACTCGGTGGAGTCGAGTAACTGGTACTACAGTAAACATATCGTATAACACATGTTTGAGATACAATTAAAATTACATGACTGTTTTCTATCAGCCACCAGTAAAATTCAATTGTTTATAGGCAATACAACTCTCATTAATACACCTCTCATGTAAAGTCTATCTGGAATCAGGCCTACTCGTCCATTTTATTGATAATCAGTATCCGCAAATATTTTGTTCGATACAAACATTGTCACAATGATTTAAAAATTTAATACTAAAACCAACTCTTCTTCTTTGTCTCGGCCATAATTAAAAATAATAGGTATTTAAAGTTGAAGGTAGCCTTCGTTAATTAATTATTAGGTACATCGGGACGTCAAACACCTCAGTCCTCAAACACCATGGGTGCCATGGTCACTGGGGGACTCAGGTAAAGCTCCAGAAACGTCGGGAATTAAAAAGAGTAAAATAAAGGCGATAAAATCAGTAAAATTATTTTCATTCAATTCGGCTCTTTTAGTCTAGATCTTTGGCGGATACTCACTATCGGCAGAATCTACTCGTTTGATATCTGGTTTCTTTTCTTCAAAAAATTATATAATTGTAATCATTAGAATTAGAGAGCTACTGGATTTTTATAAATTTTTTTAATTGAGTAAGCTATAGATATCTACTACTATAGGCGCAGAATAAATAATAAGTAGTATTACTACGTACTCCAAGTGAATACAACGTATCTGAAAAATAAACAACACTTCTATTTTAAACATAAATTATTACAATTATATTTCCAAAAAACTTGACACCAATTTTGACAGGACGACAAATTAATTTCGATTTTATTATTATAATAACTTAAACTTGTTAAGGCGCCTATCTCGACGAGATCGAATCCACGTAGTCTGCGTGCAAGCTTTGTCGAGGCCGGTTATTAATACATAGCAGTATTATATTATTTACTAAAGATTTTGATAAAAAGACTTGTTAGCGACATCTGATGGAAATTATGATTAACATGTAAATGAAAGGCAGTTCGCTGTTTTTATTCAGATATCAATATATTTCTTAAAACTTTCTCAATATAGGAGGAACCTTGTTCAGATGTCAACTTTTTCAGATGCAATATAGTTTTTCTAGTCTTTATTTTAATATAGCTTTTGAAATTCACCTTTTTCTGCTTTCACAATTAAATGTTCTAATGGGTCGGTGGTCACTAAACGGACTTTGTAAGTTTTCCGACGTAAATACACTTGGCCCAAATGAAATATAATATAGTGATAGACATCATCGTCTGCCATGGTGTACAACGGGTGAGATAAATACATATTATGTATTTTGCTACGTTTAGCTTTTATCTATACTTTTATCCGCGATTGTGACGCTTACACTTTATTCCAACATGCTTATCTTAATGGGCTGTATAAAAATCTATCGAGGCAGTAGAAAAAAAACATTTGCTTATTGTAGAGGTTATAAAAATCAACTTAAATGTTTACATGCGAACCACACATATATTAAAAAAAAATGTGAACACTTATTTCGAAATAGTTAAAATTAAAAATTGGTAGGGTATTAAATTAATGGAAAATATTCTCAATGGTTTGGTTAAATGAAGCCCTTAGAGCACACGGTGTTAACATCAACCAACAAGAGTTAAGCCGTCAGAGCTGGGGTCCGCACACGCCTTACAGTTGAATCCTGAGTCAGATAAACATGTAAAAGCCAAATGGCTAACAGCACTGACATCACAGATTATAAATATACTAGGTCTTAAAAGGCAGTATTCGCACATGTTTTTCCCTGCAAAGTGGCGTAGCATGTGTTATTGCCGCTTGTAAACGTAAATCAAAACTGTAAAATAATACAATATACTATTTACTTATACCTTTTTCTAACTATTATAAGCTAGTGCTTTATTACTATCGCACCTGATGTATCCCTACCCTGGGAAAGCAGGCTGTGCAGATAATTTCAATATACAGCACTTTTAAAGCAACAATTTTCATTATATTATAATTAGTTTTCCAACGACACTCACTTATTAAAATATTCTATCATCCTATACCCCTTTTACGAGTACGTTACGGCAAGACCAGAGTTTCCACACGTTTGCAGAGTTGATCAACAATCTCCTTTCAAAATTTAAGACTATTTCTTTGTCATTGGCCTGTATACACTCAAAAAGTGGTCTAAACGAAACAAGGATTACCGTTGGTATGATAAATATTTATTTATATAAAATATGGGGATACATTTATAGGTAAACAGTGCGTCGTGAGTGCTAATGTGATCAAATAAATGTAGATTTATCGAATCAGCTACGTCGGCAACGTGTTGGATGCAGCAACGCGAAATTTTGATACTGCAATCCAAGCACTTCTTATTAGTTTGTGCTGCAATCGGACGTAGATAGTCGCTAAATGTCAAATCGATTCGATACAGTCCTTTAATCAATAATTGTTGAGGCTATAAGTTACTTTTTTATAACCATTCACACATTTTTATTTTTTATTCTTTATATTTTTATATCCTATCCTTTTGCGTGAGCAATGAGCAAGGGATGAGATGGCAGTCAGCCTCACGCGCGGCTTGAACGACAGTGTAACTCGTGCAGCCTACCCCGCTAAAATCACAGAAAGTATTGTGTCAGACAGACGCCGATGTCCGTTGATGATAATGTAAAAGCCAATAATAAGATACGAGGAAGAAGGAAAAAGTGGTAGTGGTAGTGGAGCCAATTAGTGTTCAATTCTTACGTTGCTGTAATTCTGAAAAAAATTGACATAGAAATATAGAGAACATTCCAACTTATTGAGTAGGTATTTCAAATACAAATCTAAGAAGACCGTTCAAAAAAGCATTACATTCTAAAGTTCGCTATGATATATAATGTTGGCTGAGTCATAGATATACATGATTAAAAATGTCGAAGAAGATGTCCACGATGTATAAGTACCACAATTTACCTGTTTTTAAATGTTAGGTGAATCTTCATGCTGATTGTTTTAGCGTACCTTTAATTAAAAGAAACAAATAAACGCAACATTTTTACATATTTTTCATTTTTCATTACAGCCCTTCACAAGTCCACTGCTGAACATAGGCCTCCCCCACGGAATGCCACAAAGCACGGTCGCGAGCCACCTGCATCCATTGACTTTCTGCATGTCTTACCAGGTCGTCACTCCATCTAGTGGGGGGACGCCCTACACTTCGCCTGCCGGTACGAGGCTGCCACTCGAGAACCTTTCTTCCCCATCGGTTGTCGGTTCTTCGAGCTATATGGCCGGCCCATTGCCACTTCAGCTTACTAATCCTTTGGGCTATGTCGGTTACTCTGGTTCTACTGTGGATATCCTCATTTCTAAGTTTATCACGCAGAGAAACCCCGAGCATATAAAAACATATAAAAACGATAAAATTAAATAAAATGTGTTTTTATTACACTTGGGAATTAAAGCTTAAAAACACCTTAGTATTGTAACTAAATATTGCTGAAGCACTTGGAATGTCGAGTTGATATAATGGGTTATAAATATTTTTAAATTAAAGGCAATGTATTCGCTTTAATTTAGAAATCCAGTAAGTAACAATAATAATAAGATTTCACTTTTTTGCTAGCATTTTGTAATAAAATAAATGGATATATATTAAGCCATCCAAATGTCTGTATCGTGCCAAATAGAAGTCAGTAGTGTGACAGGTGACAGGCGTGAGTGTTTTATGTTTCATTTTTAATTTTATGTTATAAGCCTTAAGTATCGTCAGCATAAATAACATCAAAAACGCAAAAACTTAAATTAAAAAACCACGGAAACAAAAAGAGCTGATGATCTTCAAACGGCTAAATTGATTTTCTTGAAACATAGCTAAAAACACTCGATTAAGACACCTTCAGACGAAAAAAACTAAATCATATTCGTTTCTTCGGTCAGAAGCTATGATGCCACAGACAGACACATAGATACATACACACTACAAATATATGACACCCATTTGTTTTCGTCGGGGGTTAAAAATGTCATACCACGGTACTCGTACCTTTGATAAAACAGACCGTTTCGAGCTACACGGGCGTGAGGGAGTGGCTGACGTGGGCGTCCTTGTCCTTGTGGTAATCGATAGGCGCGCGCCCTGGCCGCTCAGCTGAGCCCTGTCACGTACAAATACAGCGAAACGGAAGCAGCAGTGTCTACTACTTTTAATACTAAAATTTACTAATACTAAGTTAAGTATTAGTAAATACTGCTGCCTGACTTTCATCTACGGATCGTTATAGTTTGATTAATGTATAATTTAATAATATTATTAATAATTATATTTACTTAATACGTCCTATTTTATCCGTAGACAAGATGTAATTTCACTATAAATAAACCTTTTTACGTATATTATATTATATTTAACCCGGGATCGATCCCCGCCGGCACCAATGAAATTGTTAATTGCAATTTTTAGTGTTGATTTACCGCGTGCTCGGCGGTGAAGGAAAACATCGTGAGGAAACCTGTGTCTGAGAAATAAGAAAAAAATATTTCGAAGACATGTGATGTCCGCCAAAACGCATTGGGGCAGCGCGGTGGACACTTGCTTGCCCTAAAAACCCTCTCAGAAATGAGAGGAGGCCTGTGCCCAGTAGTGGGACGTATATAGGCTGTAACTTTAACGTATATTATTAACGCAAGTTTTTCATTATTCTGGGCACATAAAGAATTTGTTAGGCAGTGGTAGGGACCCTTATTTGCCTAGTAGTCCTTTTGCGTGTGTGTTGTTTTCATCCAGTATAATTACATGATGTGTCTTTAAATGTTAGGTCTCAGGGTAAATAACACGTAAGTTGCCTTCTTTGCTTGATTTCAGCTGATTTTAGGGGTCCATATGGGCTTGTAGTAACCACTTCCATCGGGTTCGGAATCGGGACTATTAGCTTATTTGTTATTCTAATACATCTACAATAACGAATAATTTGTTTTCCCGTGGTAATAATTTCTAAGATCCGCATAAAAATAAAAAAATGGTTTGTCTTACCTGGTTCGAGGAGCACTTCTCGCCCTCCCAAAATTGCGTGCACTATCCCCGTCACCACTAATCCCAACACCACTACATTAGTAAAGATACACCACCGTTAATAAAACGACACGTGCATCATCAGATAAAATAGACTCAGCGATGGCTGACCGCTAAGTATCGACAAGCCTAAACAGCCAAAATGATGTGCCTTAACTAGTCTCAAAAAATATTTTATATTTACTTTACCACAGAATAAATAATAGTACAAGAATATTTACGTGGATCTTAGCTAATTAATTTTTAACACCTTTAATATAATAACATTTTTTAACGTGGTAGAGCCACGCTGCAGCTATATTGTGGTTGCAGCATGAACGGGTCGGCTTGTCCGGGGTAGGACCACGCTCTCACAGAATACCAGCGTAAAATAGCAGCTTAACGCTGCTGTGTTTCGTATGGTGGATGTAGAGAACGGAGACCCTTTTTACTGGAAACGAGGCATTCCATCTCAGTCCTCAGGGGTGACAACGCATCTGCATTTTGATTCTTAATTGAGGATAAATGTAGATGTCTATGGGCCATAGCATCCACTTACCATCAGGTGGACTGTGTGCTCGTTTGTCACCCTTATCCTATAAAAGAAAAATGGATTTCCACAAAATAACGCCTAATTCTATCTGCTTATCTATTAATTATCTTGTTGTGTTTGTTTAAAATACAAGGTTGTAGCAAGAAAAATCTGAAAACATTCTATGTGATACCTAAGTCAATGTTATGAATGGAAGTTATAGGCAATGTGATTTTGTTGGGAAAGCTTCACCCAAATAGTTCAGATATATTTGCAATATTTCGATTTTGATTCGGATATGAGGGTTTATTTTTTATATATGTGATTCAGTGGACTCACTACCGAGGACGCTGCAGTCCGCAAATTGGCGACGTATTAGTAGGAAAGTGAGCCCTGGATGTAGCTGGGATAGCGCTTAGAATAAGGAGTGTTCAAGATTCCTCAGGCTGAAAAATCTCGAGCATGTCAGACTGGCGACGCAAGTAGCGCCAAAGATAGTTGTCGAAGTTAACAAAGTAAGATGTGGAACTGGTATAGAGCTGTTTTCAGTTAGGACCGGAGCCGTATTTTAAGAGGAAACATTAGGCCCTTTATACATAAAGATATATACGAGTATAGAGAAAGAGATATATCGATAAATATTTAGATAAAGAGCCTTGGATACCAATACTTTATTACCGGAATACGAGCGAAATATTTTATTGTTTGTTTAAATTTATGCAGTGCTTGTAACAAAAGAACAATAGCGGTGCAAATATGTATTTACACCAGCATTTGCGTTTGCCGGCTCCTCTGCTAAGCTACGATTAATTAGCATGTCGCGAAGACTTCCCTCCGCATAAAAGAACCCCTCAGCGATACGGAATTAGTTATTATAGAATTGGTATCTTTAAATTGATACCTAACCTGAGCCGGTACGGTATTGAAAAATAAAATATTACAAATCGAGAAAAAAGGAACTGTTAAGATATCTGGAATCGGTCCTTTGTTCCGAAAAAACTATCACACTTACCTTGTTAGGCGATAACTGCGAATTTGCTCGCTTTGAAGCTTAGCTTTTTATTTCTTAACAAGCAGCGTAAGATAATGATCATAACACGATTATTGTTTGTCAGGCTAGGAATTTTATAATATACTGATTTATTGATAAAATTAAAGTTATTTACTGTTACTATTTTACTTTATTCATAAAACTACTTTACTATAATTAGGTACATTAATAGTATATTATATTCTAACATATTATGATTTATTGGATCTCACAAGATAAGACAAAAAGAAGATATTTTTAGGCCGGCCACGTATATACGGAATTCCGTTTCGGAATTCCGATTCGGGATTCCGAACGCAGCAAGTCCATATAAAATCAAGGACCCGTCACACACGTACAGAAGATTCGAAATTTTGTGGGCAAAACGGGATTCCGAATGTATGTGGCCGGTCTTAACGACGCATTGTCAAATTAAAAAAAATATTTTAGGTAGTCTCTTTAATATCAGTCTCATACTATATTGTTATCTATCTAATATCATCGGAGCCATCATACTATGACGCCATAACTAGTTATTTGTTTGCGAGGCATAAAAAAGGCTAGTAACATGAAGCCAAAAAAACCACAAGGAATTATAAAAACTATGTTGTGTGCAGTATCACATATACAGATATTATATTATGCTTGAATTATAATCTTAAGAATTAATTAAATAAACATATTGCTGTAATAGGTATATGATTTTCTGCTTTGGAATCTTTTTGAGTTACATTATAATATTAGATAAATTCTTAAATCAGACATTTGCCATTGGATTTTTTAATAGAATAAGGGTGACAAATGAGCACACAGTCCACCTGATAGTAAGTGTATGCTGTGACCCATAGACATCTACATCTATCTTCGATTATGAATCAAAATGCAAGTGCGTTGCCACCCTGAGGATTAAGATGGAATACCTAATTTCCAGTAAAATGGATCTCCGGTTCTCTACACTCACCATACGAAACATAGTAGCATTAAGCTGCTATTTTACGCTGGTACTCTGTGAGAGCGTGGTCTTTCCCCGGTCGAGCGGACCCACTCGTGCTACAACCAAAATATAGCTGCAGCATGATTTTACCACATAAAAATTGTATGGTGGTATAGTAAGAAAATCTATCAATCACCTTATTTTGTACGGTGGTTAACGTAAGAGGCCATTATGGCAAATGTCAAGAAGTCATGGCCTTCGATACATGGCGGTATAAATAATTCGTACAAAAAAAAAATCGTACTAGCGACGCGAAGAAACAAAGGTGCAATACGTCTAATCCTGCGATCGGTTATCCGCCTATCAAACGTAGCAATTATTATAAATCCTCCCTGTTAATATAAGAACGGCTTATTTCTCGTTACGAACTGTTATAGGCTGGTGATAAAGATATTTACAACAGTTATTACAGTTTATGGTGTATCAGTATACTTTAAATTTATGATGATGAAATGTAGATAATAGCTAAAGAACTGCTTGATATTTGTATTACGCTGCTCTACTCAAAGTATCCTCTAGGATTCAAAGGTGTTGGTTGAGACTCTGGGAAAGAAATGGCGACTTCGAAGATTCAGTCTATGTGGCCTTCCCTTTCATTCAGTTTTTTTTTTTCAATTGTTTCAACGTTAATACGAAAAGCTTCTTAAAATAACAGTCGAAGAAAATTTTGTACGCATAGCTTAAAAAAAGATACAAATGTATAATTTTTTTTGACACTAAAATGAAGTTTATCCAAAGCTAGATTTGTAGAAAATTATATTCGATTTTTGTTTCATTAGGCTCTAAGATTAAAACCAATGTATGAACAAATAAAGACTGGCGAGCAAGTGACGTGTTTTTTATTTTGTCAACAGGCTCCTCGCACTAGACGATAAAAAGAGGTCGCAGTTGGTACCAGTTTAGTTTCAAACATGAAACTTCAATGCGGTTGAATAACCTCAATATAATTACATTTCTGTGAATCGCAAATAGAAGAACTGAACTTATGTCTGTTATCTTTATATGCTGTTTGGAAATAAATTACGCGAGCTTTTTGAACATCCGTAAGACGATTCGGTGTTCTGTTTTCAAAAGGTTTTGGAGTTGTAAATATTTTGCGCTACAATTGAAAGTTTCTGGGTCTGTATGCAGTGTGTGTGTGTGTGTGTGTGTGTGTGTGTGTGTGTGTGTGTGTGTGTGTGTGTGTGTGTTGTGTGTGTTTAACTTGTAAAGTTTCGACTGGAGTTCCAATCCTAGACTTAAGGTACCAATCGTCTTAGAATCTACCTGATTGGTCACCCTTGCATTAAAACATTCGAAGAACAGGAACACTTAATATATTATAGTTTTACAAATGGTTATGATGTAGGAACACATTGTATGTATTGCGTTGAGTATGCATTATGATGCCCCTTTTTTGAGAGACGTGCCCGGCAACGCTCGTCATTTGTTCCGCGACACGCCTCTCGCTAACCCGTATCATTACTTCATAATAATAACGATATTATTGTATATTTATAACAGTATAAATATACAATAATATAGTGATTATTATGTAAGAGGAAACAGTAAATACAATTTTTCAGTTATCATTTGTGACTTTCAATATTGCACCTCTTGTCGAGACAAGTTAACACAGCCTAAAGACCTATCAAAATAATGTAAAGTGCTTATCAGTTATTAACAACAATGAATTAAAAAATATAATTATTTTAATTGCTTTTAGCATAAGTAATGAAATATATTAAATTTTTCGATTTAAGAAAATAAAATGGTGTCATGTCAGTATTGTGAGTGAATATGATTCCGAAAAAAAAAACATTACAATGTATAAGGAAAACAAGTCCTTATTCGATGTTTACTGAAGCAGTAGAAATCACGAGAAAATTATACCTATTATTTGCAGAACTGTTGTAATATTTTAAGGGAAATTGTTTTTACTAGTCCTGTTGAAAACTGTTAACATTGTATCTAACTTTAGTTCTTGTAAAGTATGCGATATCCATTTGTATTTACAGGATAAATATTATGATAATGTTATTAAAGTTTTGCATGATGCTGCTTCTCGTGATGTACGAGACAAGCATAAAAAGCACTGGGTTAGAATCACCACTTCCGTAAGGTTCACCAAAGAGCGAGATATTATTTTTAGGGTTTGCTTGTGGTATGAGATTTATAACAACATGGTGAAGAGTCGCACAGTTTTTAAAAGTAAGTTGAGGTGGTACCAGAACTACGACGACCAGACAAGAATGGTCATATTGGCTTTACATCAGGCAGATAAGAATTTTGCTAAATGCTGGACAAAACGTCTTAACTATAAATCTAACTTACCTGCGAGTATAGATGGTGAGCACGAAAGACTATTGCCGACTTGTTCTCGCATCAATTCAAAGTGGATCCCTTGTCAGCTTGAAATGTAGAGCAGTATGTTACTATGCCGATCAGCCTTATCAATACCCAGGAAGCTACCCCTCTATATACACAGGCCGTTGTAGCCAAAGTGGTTAAAAAATTAAGGTGGGTAAAAAGTTCCAGGTTTTGGCGGACTAAGGTTAAAATATATTTTATTTTCAAGTTTGGACATTTATCAATCTCGATCAGTTTTGGATATTTACCGAATAATCTTTAAGAAACGGTGGTGGTTCAAATCCCCAAAAATAAAACCGGTGACCTTCCTAGTCTTAAAATACGCACATAGGTGAAAAGCCACAGGAGGAAATGATCACCTATGCAAGTGTAGCTGCAATGCGGAATAGAGGCAGTCCCTGGAGCTAAAAGCGGCTCACTTGAGAGACACCATTCCTGTTCAAATGCACTCCATTATAGTAAGATCAGGGAATGAAAAAGATACAAGTGGCGATGTTATCGAAAAGATCAGAGTGGTAAGCCTATTACACCCGAGTATAAGCAACAACAATTTCTGCAGTTTGGTTTTCCTTCCGGAGTCACAACAGTCAACAATCAGCGATTATGGCAATAGCTAATAATATCGAATATACCCAAGTAACGCTGTTAATCTGTGGACTGGTACGCGAACCAGACAAACTTTGTGAAATGGGGCGACGCCATTTTAAATGATTTTATATTAGGGTGTGGTGTACGTCAAGGTTGCCTGAGCTCCCCGGAACTCTTTAGCGCATACGTAAGTTGTTGTCTTGTTGGGAAACTTGAAGACGGTAGCGTTGCTGAGATTATTGAAGCTACAATTTGCGTCAATAATTTTAGCTACACTACCGACATGGTACTTCTTAGTATGAGGGACAAAAAAAGTTATTGGCTATATTATGAGAACATTATGCGCGGAATCATGGCCTGAAGTGTAATGTCAAAAAGACGCAGATGATGGCGTTGTTCAGGTACCTAAGGCATACCCTGACCGAGTATTTGCGAACCTTGATATAGAACACGAACGGAGGGCTTTGGCTGTTCGGTGTAATATGCTCGCACGCCGGTTTGCGCGGTGCAGTCCTGAGGCAAGGCTGATTTTGTTTAAGGAATTTTGTCAATGCTTCTATATGTATCAGCTTTGGTTAAACAGCACCAAGAGTGCACGTAGCGGCATCAGAGTGCAGTATAATACGCATATCGCATTCTGATAAAACTGTCTAAAAACTGCAGTGCGTCGAGTATGTTTCCCGACGTCAGAATGCCCGATTACTTCGCGGTTATTAGATCTCGGGTTGCGGTTTTTTGGTCCCGAGTTAGCGATTCTGAGAACGAGATTCGGGTATGTTACGATTGCCCTGAGAATCAAATGCTAAAATACTGCCATGCCGTACATCGTGACAGTAACTGTAAATAGATAAAACAAACTCCCTTTTGGGGGTAATTCAAATTTTAATTAAAATTTTATTTTATTGCTTTCAACATTTTGTAACAATTGCATCTTGTTTTTGAAATGGGTAAAACTTGTCTGAAATAAATGACTATTATTATTAAAAATATATTAAACTAGCTGTTCCCCGCGACTTCGCCCGCGTGTTATTTGGGGTTTTAATTTTTTGCGCGGAACCCTAATTCTTTTTCTAGTATAAAAGTAGCCTAATTTACTCCTTATGACATCAGCTACCTGCCAGTGAAAGTCCCATCAAAATCGGTCCAGCCGTTTCGGAGATTAGCCGGAACAAACAGACAGACAGACAGACAGACAAAAACTTTAAAAATTGTATTTTTGTTATAAGCATCGTATATAATTTCATATGCATTTAGTAAAAAGCTGTAATTTTGACATTACAAACAGACACTTCAATTTTATTTATTTGTATAGATCTATTACTTTTTCGAAATGATGTTCATCCGACCGAAGAAATAACAGCGATTGAAACTCCGCAGGCATTCTCTTTTTTGTCAATTTGTTTCGAAGTTAATATTACGTAGCATAGAATAATATATACAAAATGGGAAACAATAACAGACAGACCCATCAAAAACTGAAGTATGTTTTTGATGTATTCAAAAAAAGGTCGAAAATAAATTGGAGCTTATAGCATACTGCATGTAGTTAAGAAAAAAAAGTCTATATACCTACTATACCTACTTATAAAACTTAAAATGAAAGAAGTTTTTCTTAAGCTTACTTATTACGATATTCCGATTAAGTACGCAGTATTGTACTCGGATACAATAAAACAGATCCACCCACTCGCAGCTCCGCAGTTATATCAAATGTTGACACGTGTAATATTATCTATTAATATTAAAGTCTTCTTTGTTTATTTAAATTATTTTTTGACTGAACCAGTACTACAATAATCAGCATATCATCGTAATGCATTACTAGTATTTTGTATGTTATTTGCTTCCTTTACAAAGATTCCTAACAATAATTAAAAAAAATTGTCTGACCAACTCTAGTTTTGTAATAGTATTCAATCTTCTTAGTATATAAAAATTAATGTTTGTTTGTTCGTATTTTATGCGCAGCCATACCGTTCATTAGATTGCTGTAAAACTTTGTCAACTTATTGCTTGCACTTGCGCGAAGGTTATAGGCATAGTACAATTAGCTTACATTAGGTGGCGAGCGTATCGTACCCACAAATTTACTTGAAAGTTATAATATATCATTCAATTTCAATGAATGTATTATCATTCCTAATTAAACAATATAACTCTTCCAAATTTAAAACGATATTTCGAAAATTATTTTTTCTGTGGCAGCAACGCGCCGGGTACCAGCTAGTTTTTAATAAAAAATAACACTTTCGAAAATAAGGCTGTTAATGTATCTATCGAGATCTTTACTAGATATTTAAAAGTTGCGAAACATTTTATTTTAGTCAAGGTGGTTGCGGGTGTACATTTTAAAACGCTATGGGGGAGTTAAAATAATGACTCCAGTATTAACGTCGAAAATTAACTCTATTAAGTCGAAATTTTGAAATTCTAACTTCATATCCGTATCTGTGTAACTGCACGTTATAACTATAATATCGAATTTAAATCGTTTACATGAAATCTCATATTCTATAACCTGAGAATAAAATAGTTCACGTGACATTATATACTCGTACGTGTGACATAATATCGACCACAGAACACAATTACTCTCTACCAAGAGATATCGACAGTGACATAATAACAGACAGACACTGGATTCTATTTCGTAAGTTTCCTATTTTTTGGAGTAGGTACTACAAGTTTAGGTGTGGTCTCAGAAAAATATTTTTTCATAACGCCAAGCAAAGCTTGTTCGCCCAGGTACTAACATTAAAGTACGAGTATTTTTCCTGTACTTCCCCGATTAAAATCAATAATTATTTTTTACTTGTGGGTGGCGGCGTCAGTTTGGAGTCGGTCGATAGAGGGGCATAAAGATGGGACGCCTACGTAAATTCACCCTTCTCATCCCCCACACTCTTTGCACCCCTCGCAGCTTCCCCTGACCTACATAGAGGGGATGGGGATACGCTTGCGTACTGTACATGCTCTCGACGAGATCTCGATAAAGGTATAGGTACATGTTGATTATGATGAATTGATGAAATACATTCGAACGGGAAATGGGGGCGGTTCAATTATTGCATTACGTTTTTAATTTGAATTTATAACGTAAATATGCGAAACGTAATTATAAATATTTTATTTTGTTTTGTTATTTTTAGTCGCCTTGTACGAGAGTATATTTTAATTGAAGTGACAAAGGAACTAGCAGTCCACCTGATGGTAAGTGGCTACTGTAGGCCATGGACACCTGTAACTAACTTCAAACAAAGATGGCTACAGATGCGTTGTTACCACTAAGGGCTAAGAGGGAATCCTGAGATGGGCTAAGATGGAAGATGGAACAGCTTGGCGGCAGGAATAGATAAAGAGAGTGGTACCTACCCAGACTCCTTACCAGAAAAAGAGGTCAACCACTTAGTGAAGGACTAGAAATATAAATATGATAGCACGGGAATCAGTTATAGAATATATTATATTCTCTGTATAGGGGGAATGTTATACATAGTTACCAAGCGGGTTAGCAACTCCAGTTTTTTTTGTGTTTTGGGAGACGCCCATTAGATGGAGTGATGACCTGATGAAATATGCAGGGAGTCGATCGATGCAGGTGGTGGTAAAGCGCACTGACTTAGCTCAACAAAAGCCTATTCACTCTTGCCTTAAAGACACCCACATTATAATCGGATGGAAACACAGATGCTGGCAAATTATTTCACTCTTTGATACGAATTATGAACGGCGAAGCAAACCGTTTGGTTCCAATTCGTGGTATGTCGACAACAAAACGGTGAAAGACCAGTCTGGCGTCTAGTGGTCCGATGATGGAATGGAGAGGGAGGAATTAAGTCATGCAATTCCTGCGTATACTCTCCGAAATGTATCTCGTAAAACACCAAAAGGCTGGTCTCTTTGCGCATGTGCTACAAGACTGGTAATATTGGTTATAACAATAAATTTAACTTAGTCTTATAATAAACTATTTCAAGTATTGAGTAAAAAGCAACGAATCCGAATGTACTTGGAACGCTTAGTAATTAAAATTAAACCGTAAAGCTGCGTCTTACAGCTCCAAGTCGTAATTTGTGTTTTGATTGATTACGCGCAAATTGTTTTAAAACTTTTCAATGGCATCATTGTCTGTGGAACTTAAGTCTGTCACATTTCGATGGATTTAATGATTTTTTTAATTAATAAAACATTTATTTATTTAAACTTTATTGAACCTTACACATTAAGTAAAGGAACAAAAGGCGGACTTAATGCTAAAACCATTCTCTGCCAGTCAACTTTAAGGCAGTGATATAACTACGAAGGCGGTTACAAAGAAATATACTTACACACATACATATACATATTATACATACATATACATATATACATATATCCATATACACAAGTATATAAAATTTATATATTATAAGAAAATATAATATAATACAATACATAAAGATACGTAATATACTAATGATGACGGAACATTAGCAGTTGTAAAGCAATTTTAGAAAATGATCTCGAATGTTTTTCTTAAATGTTTGTTTGCAGGTAGGTTGTCTTAATTTTTCAGGCAGGTCATTCCATAGGCGCGCTGTTGGACAGCAAACGATGAAGATATGAAACTCGAACGGTGAAGGGGTATAGAGCAAGAGTCTCCGATGAACGAAGCTGTCTGTCATGAGTGTCCTGCAGAAACTGAAACTTATGTTTCAGATAATTTGGATAGTGGTTATCGAATAAAATAGAAAAAACTGTGTTAAGTATCCTAATTTGTCTTCGTTGACAAATTGGAAGCCATTTAAGCTGAGTGCGAAATGAAGATACATGATCAAACTTGCGAATACGAAAAATAAAACGGATACAGTTATTGACGAGACGATCCAGTTTATCAAGGAAAACCTCATTGAGATCAGGAAAACATACATCAGCATAGTCAATAATAGGCAAAATAAGAAATTGCACCAGAGTTATCTTTACCTTGACCGGAAGAAAGTTCCTGAGACGGTTCAAAGCACTGAGCTGAGCAAAAACAGAACCACTGATATTCTGAATTTGGGTGGACCAACTTAAGGTTGTGTCAAAGTAGATACCCAGATTTTTAACGCTGTCAGAATACGGTATGATAGAATTATCAAACGTGATAGGTGGAACGCAATGGACGTCAAGCTTACACAGTTGTTGAGCACTACCAATTATTATAGCGTGGCATTTATTGGGGTTCACACCAATACCAAACTTACAAGACCAACTGTGGAGATTCATTAAATCCATATTGAGTCTGGCAATAGCGTCACACAAAGAGTTGACGTCTGCTTGAACATATATTTGCAGGTCATCAGCGTAAAGATGGTAAGAGCAGCTAAGTTGAGAAGAGAGAAAGTTAATAAAAATGGAGAACAGAAGCGGAGATAATACTCCACCTTGTGGCACGCCAGTGGAGAGTTGACACCAGTCAGATATGTCACGACCATTAATGACAGCTTGCTGACGGCCACAAAGGTAGGAAGAAAACCAGTCTACAGCAGTAGACGAAAATTTGAGATTTTGAAGCATGGCAAGGAGGATATCATGGTCAACCATGTTGAACGCATTTGTGAAATCAATCAATACAAGTACTGTGACCTTTCTATTCTCCATGCCCTCTCGAATGTCCTCTGTGACTTTGAGAAGTGCAGTGGTCGTGCTGTGTCCGAAAGCCAGATTGAAACTGAGATAGCAAGTTATTTCTACAAATAAAAGCAGACAATTGTTGGTGAACTATAGATTCAAGAAGTTTTGATAGAAAGGGTAAGATAGAAATAGGTCTATAGTAGTTGAGTTGAGTGGGGTTTGAAATTTTGCGAAGAGGGATAATATAAGCTTTACGCCAAGAAGCAGGAAAGACCCCCGACAACAGAGAAGAATTGATTATGTGAGTTATGACTGAGAGAAAAATTTCGAGAACAGAAGAGATCATAAGGCGACTCACATTATCACAGCCCACTGCTTTGGATTTAATAGATACAAAAGTTTTCCGAACTTCGTCGACAGAGACAAACGAGAATGAAAATGGTTCATGTTGAGATGTGGCGAAAGAAGTAATTTCAGAAATTGTAGTGGACTTAATGACAGAAGATAATGTAGAACCCGCTGAAAAATGAGAATTAAGGTCATTAAGAGGAAAAGCAATGTTATGACTTTTTTCAGAGTGCTTACCAATACCAAGAGATTTGAGGAACTTCCATATATCGGCCGAAGAAGAGTTAAAAATATTTTCATGAAAATAGCAACGCTTCGCTGCCCTTACCATGTGGTTACAGCGATTGCGAGCCACTTTATACAAACGCCACTTGTCATCACACCTGTCACGCTTGAATTTTCTAAAAGCCCTGTCACGTCGAGTCATTGCCATGCGGACTCCCCTCGTAATTCACGGAGCTGGAGGTCGCTTAACTCTAATAGCTCGCACCGGTGCATGGACATCAAACAGTTTCAGAGTTAAATCAGTGAAAATTGAAACTTTATCGTCCACTGAAGACGCACCATACACCGGAGAAAAATCTATAGTCGACGCATAATTTTCTAAATTAACAGGGTCCATTCTGGCAAAATTTCGTATCAAGATGGTGTCCGGTTTAGATTTAGGTGGTTTTAGTTTATATGCAAGGTAAAGTAAATCATGGCGCAAAAATCCGGAAGCAGACAACTGACCATAGTTAACTACTAGTTGGGGAGAGGAGGTTATGATTAAATCAAGCCACGTGTCTGGAGAATCAGGATTGTGGTGTGTCGTTCTATTAACATTCTCTTAAACGTTTAAAAAACACATATTTGATATTTTTACCTTAATGAAGGCGTTTTACGTAGCTACATAAATTGCAAAAGGACCAACATCCAGACCCGGAACAATTATTTGTAGACTAAGGAATACCTATTTTTCGAAACGGTTAGCGACGTCGCTAATAGTCCAGTCAAATTAGGTCTGAAATCAAAATTTTGCCAATCAAGAATTTGAGTATAACAGGCCTTTTTAATTTTATAAAGTATCAAAACTTTGGTGTCCTTTTTTCCTCTAGTGGTCTTTGTTCATTAAGAATAAGTATGCAAAATATAATACATCTATAAGTCATGAATTATTGTACAATTAAAAAATTAAAACAAAAGATTGTTTTATTTATTTCTAAGACATAAATTAGAATCTATTTCTCCCCTAGGGACGTAAAAATATACTGAGGTTAACGTAAAGGAAGACGTAAAAGAGGATGAGAAAAGCTATGTCAATTATTGGTTTATATGTATTTTAAACAATATGGCAATGGTTATTGATTAAACTGATGTGATGCCGATAACGATAATAAAATAATCGGCTATTACAATTGTTGAAATAGAATAAGTAAAGAAGTATTTGAAAATCGGTTCATTATCATAAAGTTAACTCATTGAAAATTAGGTATACTATACGCAATTAGTCTTATTATTATGAGCCGAGACAGCACAGTTATGCGAGCAACTATGTTCGATCACTGACTGATCACTACTTCTAAACTGGTGATGATTTACCACGTGCCCGGCAGTTTTCAGAGTAGTGGTCTATTCCAAGAAGTGACAAGTCTGTTGTCAACTAATATTACTATAATAACCCTTTTTATGCAATGTTTGTTTAAGTTATTGAATATACCTATACATACTTTGAAATATATAATTTGCGTTTGGGAGATCATTTAGGGACTGCATTCCCTGAATGTCACCATTGCGACGAACGTTGTGATTCATTAAGTTCCGCTTTTCATTACACGCATATTTTTAGAGCTTTATTATTTTTCCAAATTGAGACAAATGAATGAACATCCTCTTTGATACACACGATGAAGACTATTGCTTTCTCTGTCTTGGTTTGAGTTGAATCCTCCACTAATATATATGTATAAATATATGTAAGTATATGTATTTTTAATTAATTTTTTTTGTTTGCAGTCACAGAGATATCACATTAGAAAGACAATCGATACAAGTAATAGGAAAGCAAAACAAGCATTTTTTAAACAAAAAGTTTATAATTTGATATAGCCAGTATCTATGATATTTAATTGAGTTACAAATTTTAAGTCAAATCCAAGATATTGAACTTCAAACTTGCCCATTTTTTATCACCTGTTCGGTAGTGAAGAAAAACATGATGTGTAACTTTACATAAACTTATAAACCTCCCAGAAATAAGAGGTACATTTAGGCTTACTTCAACTTACTCGTACATGACTTTACTGTTGTATTATTAATAATAAAAAGAAGCATTTCCTGAAAAAATTAACCGGTCAGTATAAGTGTTTGCACTAACGTTACACTTATTCCAAAATGAAATACACGTGTGTCCTTGACGTCATGAATAGATTCATTTGAATTACATACTATGTGCTTCAACTTTTTACAGTAGGTACCTACCACTTGTATTATGTAGTATGTTCCGGTCATTTGTAAATGTATTTAACTATAAGTTTCACAACGTACGAAAATCCCATATATATCCAATATTATAATATCAAAATAGATGGTAGGTATAATGATTTGCAACAATAGGGTAACATTATTTAATCTCTGCAATAGGTGGCTGATAGTAAAAATTATGCTAGTGAATTTGTTGGTATCTACAATGGAATAGTACCTACCCTCAAAAATAGGAAACGTAAGAAAATTATTAAATTGTTCCCATTAATAAAAGAACTATACAGTAGACCAGTCTAGATAATGTGATTAAAACAAAACCTGAAAATTTTAAAGAATTATTTGTTCAGACGATTAACGTCCAATGTGATGACGTGAGGCATATTAAGAGCAGCGCAAGGTGAGTTGACCAATTAGGTATGCTATATTACAACTAAATTACACGTCCGTATAGCCACTGTTGTCTACTAGCGAACAAATTAAAACACTGCCTACGCGAACGTACATTGTTTATACTGCGATCCTCAGAATAGCGTACCTAAATGCAGTTTTATTTGTAAATTGAATGTCCAATCTATATGTAGGTGCCTATCGTCTATATTTATATTTTCATGAACACAGGCACTTGCCTATGTTGTATAAGCAATTGAGTGGTGCGTCATGCTAAGTTTGGCTAGTGAGTTTGTATTTTAAAGCAAAATGAAGATTACCTTAAGGCCGCCTCTTCACCAGGATCGTTACCACTCGCGGCGTGAATTGCGCATTAATTTATCCCTTATAGAAACTGTTTCCAGAAAGAGGGCACACAAGAAAGACCAGCCGACGCGGCGGCGCGCGGCAGAATCGCGCGGCCTCGACCTTGGCCGTCAAACAAGCGCATGCGTCCCGCGTCGCCCCCGTCGCTTCTCCGCCAATTATGTCATTATGTGTATGTTTTCTGCTGTTGTGTTGCCAAACACAGTCTCGGTCTACTGGAGATGGATCCTGATTTCTAACATGTTTGTTCCTGGTATTTTAAATAAACTCTAAAACTATGAGCTCTGAATGTAAGGCACATGTGTTTAATGAGAAAACAAAATGCCATAATACCTATATCGTGCCATACACAGTAAACGTTGATTTGCGTTTACTTGTTTGTATTAGATAAATAGATATTTTAGGTACGTCATTCACTTTGTGATTTGGATTCAAAACAAGCTTTCAATAAAAAACTAAATCGCTAAAACCAACTTTAAAGAAATTCATGACAAGTTTACTAACAAATATAGATAGGTAATTGTTCTTTTAAGTTGATATTTAGATTTAGCAGACTAACCATTCGCCAGATAATTGTTTAATTTTCATAAATATTTACAATTCAGATATGAAGTGAATGAGTCATTATATGTTTTTAATTCTTATATTTTTTTCGCAAAACATCAGCGCAAAAAGTTCATCATCATCATTACCAGTGATGCAAAATGTTTATAATATTGTCACATTCAAATGATGACAAAATATACAACAAAATTAAATAACAAGCTGTTATAAACTTTACTTTGGAAAATACAGTACTTGTACCTAGTACTACGTACTATTATTTATTATGCACTAGTGCCTAGGTACCTATACTAGTTGTGGTGTCTACACGTAATGAATTCTAATAATAGGTAATACTAACCATAGAGTTATTATGCTAACACCACGCGTCAACTTTAGGTTACGTAACCACATCGTTGATATACCTGGAGGCATAGATTACTGTATATATACTAGAGACCTGGAGGAATCAGGTAAATTATGTTATGCGCTCATGTGAAAAAAGTAGAAGTATGTGTACTAAAAAAAATTGATAAAAGATTTTGAAAAGTATTTCTTGTGAAAAATCATTATATGTCTATGACGATCTGGATACGGTGATATTTAAAAAACGAAGCAAATAGTATTAAAAGAAATTATGTCCGATTTTATTATTCTCAATAACTTTTAAAATAAGTTTGAGGATTATATTTTGTAAATGTATTTTAAACTTTATGGTTATGAAATCAGAAAATAGTTCTCTTTTTTGAGATTTAGTCAAAGCAATAAAGTTTTATGTATAGTGCCATCTATTAATATCTTTACAGACTCTCAATAATGTATAGTAGTTCAACACTGATGGGGACGCTTAGACACCTTTGCCGTTATAAACTTATAGGTAATGCCGCTAGATGGAGGGATGTTATAATGTTGATTTTTTGTTTTAGATTAAAACGATATTATACGATAGAGTGATAGCGACATAAGAGGTTGAATTTCACCACATACTATGTGACCACTGTTCTCATAAAAACTTATAGTTAAATCCGATCCGTTGTATAAACCTCCTCAGACAAAAATGATACCTTATTAGCTGTATTTTAGTAAACTGGATCTCTTACCCAATGAATATATACACGTTACCTGGGAATTTAATATATTTCGTTTCTTGCATTGTATATAAACAAAAAATAAATGTGCCTAGGACGCTGCCTTGTGGTATTCCACAATTTATATCAGCCCAGTTAGTAGACGTTACATCAATAATTAGTACAATAAATTAACTTACTAAAGGTGTTAGACGTGGTACTTTGTTTTGTACTTTGTGCGCCTACATAGCTAACATTTAAACCTCTACCCTACTTTACTTTTAATTTTACTTTTAACTTTTTAAATTATGTAATTATTAGTAACAAAAACCAAAAGACTGATTGAGTGGTTAAATGTGTCAGTAAATTAGATTTTTATTATTAATCGAAATGGTATGTTAATCGTTTACTGCGATTGACTAAAACAGCGTTTGCAACTGTCAGAACAAAAAAGAGTTTATCTAAACACTTTTTTGTTCTGACAGTTGATTTTGGTTATCTATCATGACTAATATTTTATTACAAATTCATCTTTAATCTTTATGCGTATTCTGGTTTGATAACGCAATCATCCTAAAGATCAGCCCGCTGGATCAATCATCATAAAATGATTGTAAATTAAATTCCCATATTCAAAAATAATATACAGTGATTTTTTTATATTTATGCGAAGATTACAAATTGTAGCACGAAACTGTTTTAGGATTTTATTGCGTTAAATGGAGCTTATTTTTAATTTTCAACGTTTCTGGTGCTCTATCGTCTCCACTCTTACGGGGGGATGGGTGCTGTAACGCACCATATACTCGAATGGTCAGGAATCAAAAATAAGTAAAAATGACAT
Source organism: Parnassius orleans (assembly GCA_029286625.1). NCBI lineage: Eukaryota > Metazoa > Arthropoda > Insecta > Lepidoptera > Papilionidae > Parnassius > Parnassius orleans. Next base: position 2,013,460 of record JAGSMP010000018.1, read on the forward strand.
TGGCTCACGTAGTCTTCAAAACAGAACATAATAGCGGGTGCATAAATTAGCTACATAAACAGTAATCAGGTGGTATTAACAGACGGACTTTTAAATAGAAAAGAGCTCCAACTTTATTAATTAATATTTTCCCTAATTTATAAATTTTTTGTTCATAATTTTTTTAAACAAGTTATCACAAAAATCTGACTACTGACGTTAAGAAAGTTTCTCGCGTGGTAGCCACAATCACAAAGTAAAATGGTCTTAACGGTCCCAGGGGAAAAGGATGATGGACACTTTTTTTGTAAAAAAAAAAAACACCGTTTGAGTCACTAATATGTTTGCACACGTACAATTACAAGTATAGAGAAGCAGTGTGTGCGTGAAAATAATAAAATAAAACGTCAAATATTTTATAATTTCTTATTAAAATTGTTAAATGTATAGCTTACATACGTTTAATATTAATAAAGAAAAATTAAAACGAGAAAGTTCACATTTCTAAAATAGTTTATTAAGTATGGGCGAAGCTGAATGTTTTAGCACACCTTTTATCAGTTTCAAACAATTATGTATATGGTTTTCAATTAGCCAAAATTAATTTATATACATAAATAAAAGGAAGTGTATTTTAAAGTTAAAATTTAACAACAATTTTAGTCGGGGAAATTAGATTTTCTTGCATGAAGCCTCCATTTTCTATCCCACTGGTTTCAATGTTATGATGCTGATGATTTTCTTTTATTTTTGGTTGATTATCTTCTGATTTCCTACTAAAATAAAAAAATCGAACGGTCTTTATAATGTAACCTTATTGCTAGCAGCCCGGACTCAGGATGTTGGCGGTGTTTCTCCCCCATGCCTCAGAAAGCATGTAAAGCTTATATATATATACCTTTACCTTTACAGCCTATTGAAGTTCACTGCCGAACATAGGGCATAGGCCTTCCCCAAAGATTGTCTCATAGGATATTTGCCATAGTTGCCACGCTTGGCAAGCGGGTTGGCACCCGCAGTTTTTTATTTTTAGTCGTTATTAGAAAGACGCTGCTGCCCATCTCCTGATTTGTTTCCCTCTGTCGCCTCTTACGACACTCACGGGATGATATGGGGTAGTGGATATTGTTACACACGATATGGAAATTTTGAGTAATTTTAGAAAGCATGTGTGCAGTTCACACGCAGTAGAAGTAAAACCTTCAAATGAAATGAAATATAAAACTTATGAACATTTTCAACCACTAGTGCGGCATAAAATATAAAATAAAAGTTTAATTTTATAGCAAATAAATGTTACAATCCTTATTTTTGGACGAAATTTTAGTGTAATAAATCAAAACAATATTTTCTTTCGCTTTGCTTTGTAATAGCGCCATCTACTTTATTCTATAGGTAAAGTCATTTTATCGAACAAAAATTGCCTGAAGTTATAAAATCGTGGATTGTTATTAATGGATTTATATATGTATTTAGATTATATAATTCAATATGGTTAATTTTATTTATTTAGTATATTGGTTATTTTCTTTTTTAACAGCTAAAATTTATATTAACCATCTTTAAAGCACACACAAAGAGCAGACCGAGATAATAGGAAACACTACATTTAAAAAAATACTAGCAATAGTATTTTTTTAAAAGACAAATAAAGACAGTAGTCGAATAGCGGATTCGAACCCACAACCTTTCGAGTTCGCAGTCTACACTGTATTCTATCTCATTTTCAGGCAGGCTGAATCATATAGATGTATATGTTTGCCTCTTTTTAGTGTCGCTTATTCGTTTCATCTAGCTTCAAACCACAACGATTCTAAAGAAGTTTTCACTTTAAAAACCGTGTAAAAGAATTCATTACTACTTTTCGATAGTCGCTGGCGTCGAAAGATGCGACTATGGTAAATGTGTATGTGTATACTATGTAAGAAAGAATGCAATGTAGTGGCGGTGTCCATTAATACGTTTCGACCCGTGGCTGTTTAACTTGGTTTGAAAGCAGCTATGGAAAAAGATTAATTAAAAAAGAATGCAATTTAGTAACAACTTAAGAAAATCCAATACCCTATATCAACTGCAGGTGTCGTAAGAAACGACAGAGGGAAATGAAACAGGAGACGGGCAGCACGTGGCAGAGCCACGCTGCAGCTAAATTAGGGTTGTAACACGAATGGGTCGTCTAGACCGGGGACCGGGGGAAATCTGCATTTTGATTCTTAACCGAGGATAAATATCTATGGGCCACACCATCCACTTACCATCAGGTGGACTGTGTGCTCGTTTGTTACCCTTATGATAATATATAGAAAAGCATCTTCCGAATAACAGCTTGAAATAATTAAAAAAACTGCGGTAACAACCCGCCTGCCGAATATGGCAAGTCTGGCAAATATCCACCTAAAGCAATCTATTTTTATAGGATAAGGGTAACAAGCGAGCACACAGTCCACCTGATGGTAAGTGGTTACTGTGGCCCATATACATCTACATCTATCCTCGTTTGCGAATCAAAATGCAGATGCGTTGTCACCCGTGAGGACTAAGATGGAATGCCTCCTTTCCTGTAAAAAGGGTCTCCGGTTCTCTACACTCACGATATGAAACACTGTATTCTGTGAGAGCGTGGTACTTCCCCGGTCGAGCCGACCCATTCGTGCTACAAATATACAATTAATGTAGCTGAAGCATGGCTATACCATGGCATCTAGCCCTCCAGCAGAAACCACACACGGTTTAATTGCTGGTGGTCTATCATAACATAACATAAACACTCACGCCTGTCACCCAGAGGGGTAGGCAGAGACTATGGACTTCCATTTGGCACGATCCTGACACACCTCTATCGCCTCATACACATCCATATATCAATTTCAATATATCGCCAATTTAGTCGATAACTTTTTGCCTAGGGCGTCCCTTCCCGACTCTGCCGTTCACCTCTGCCACATAAATTTGCTTTGTCACTCTTTCATCAATCATTCTTTCCACATGCCCAAACCACCGAAGCATTCCTTTCTTAATCCTGGTCACAACATCATCTTGCAAACCACACTCTTCTCTTATCATACAATTTCTCACTTTGTCATTCAGATTCAGCCCTAACATACTCCTTAATGACCGCATTTCTACAGCATTTATTATACTCTCGTGCTTCTTCTGCCACACCCAACTTTCACTACCATACATAAAGTAGGGACTAACACAGCATTGTGAATTGCCATACGTGTCTTTTTGGGCACATTCTGACTTTCCACAACAGAGTGTAGAGTCCCATTTACTTTATTTCCTGCGTTCACTCGTCGTTCTATATCCTTATCATATCTACCATCCCTTCTAAATACACATCCCAAATACACAAACTCATCTACTTGCTCGACCAATTCCCCTTCTATTCTTATATCACATGTCGTTTTACTTTCTTCTCTTTCAAAAACCATAACTTTTGTCTTACTTGCGTTCACTTTCATTCCCCTTTCTTTTAATGACCTGTTCATTAATGTAACCATCATTTGCAACTCGGCCGCCGACGACGCAAGTATGACTTGATAATCGGCGTACAAAAGGCATTTGACGGTTAACTCGCCCATTCTTAACCCGCATTCTTCAACTTTCAAATTTTCCAAACAACTGTCCATAAATAGGTTTAACAGCCACGGGGAAGCCACACAGCCCTGTCTGACACCTTATGGATGCCAAACCAGTCCGATTAGGCCCCGTTGATCCTGACACAAGCACTGGAGTCCCTATACAGAGACTTCAATGCCTGTATCAACCCAGCACTCAACCCAAATGAGTTCAGTGTTTGCCATAACACATACCTGTCCACTCTGTCATAAGCCTTTTCCAAGTCCACGAACGCACAAAAACCTTTTGGTTTTTGACCAAAAACTTCTCCGCGATCATGCGCATGGAAAAAACCTGATCCGTACATCCCATTCCCTTTCTAAATCCAGCTTGCACATCCCAAAATTTTCCATCAGTATCTTTCATAACTCTTTCAATTAGCACCTTAGCATACAGTTTTCCTACAATGCTAAGAAGGCTGATACCACAGTAGTTTTACAGTCCTGCTGCGATCCTTTTCCCTTATATATTGTGACTATCACGGCTTTGCACCAGTCTCCCGGTACCCGCTTAAGTTCCCAACATAAATTAAACAAGGTGTACAGCAGGTCTGCAACCATTCCGTCTCCAGGCCTTAGCATTTCGAGTGATACTCTATTATATCCGGCTGCCTTACCTGCTTTTATACTTTTCATTGCTTTCATTATTTCATCTATATTTATCCCTCTATCTCTTTCCTCTTCTTTCGGAATTTCTATTCCATTTAATTCAAACGTCTCATCACTCATAAACACGCTTTCAAAGTATTCCTTCCATCTCCTTAAACTCGAAACTTCGTCATTCAGAATACAGCCATTCTGGTCTCGTATAGCATTAATTCCAGGCTGTTTTGAATGTCCCCTGGCAGTTCTTACGAGTTTCCAGAACATTTTTATATTTGCCTGGAAGTTATCCGATATTCTTCTATCATTCTTATCCGTTCTTTCTTGCTTTTTCCTTTCAACTACTTCTTTTACTCTCTTGTTTAGATGTCTAAAGACTGCCTTTTTTTCTTTCAATATCATTATTCATACCGCAAGAATGACTAGCCTTGGTTGCTAGTAAATCTAGCCATACTCTCTTCTTTGCTTCAACTTCCATCCGTACCTCATCATCCCACCATAAAGTGTTATTTTTCCTTTCATTCGTTCTCTTAGTTAAACCACATACTTCGGTAGCTGCATGGACCAAACCTTTCTTGACATTATACCACACAGTCTCCAAGTCTAAATCATTCATACACAATTCATCCATACCACTTATATTTTCTGTCAGTCTACATTTGAACTTCTCTTTCGCACCTTCATCTTGTAACCTCTCTGTTCTTATACGCTGTAACGCAGTGGTAACAACAGATGCCCGATGCCGCCAACGTCGGAATAGACCATTAATTCGGCATAAGACCAATTAATGATCCGTCCCTACGTTGGACCTCCGGTAAACCCTTGTATCTACCAGTGCGCTCCTCATTCTTTCATTCACAATTATGAAATCTATCATGCTTCTATCACCACCTCTTTCCCATGTATACATGTGAATCTTCTTATGACGAAAGAAAGTGTTCGTCACAAAAAGATTCTTTTCCACACATACGGTGAGGAAGCTTTCACCATTCTCATTTCTACTTTCATCACCAAACGTTCCCAATATCCTTTCATAACCAAGCCTCTTCACGCCAACCCTTCCATTAAAATCTCCTAATATAACAATATTTTCATTACCCTTGCATTTCATTAGCACCATCCTTACCATCTCCCAAAACTGCTGTCGGATATAAGTGGGCTTAGACATGTCTGGGGCGTAGACCCCTAGAACAAACAACTTCTTTAAGCCCACTTTCATTCGTATCCATAGCAGTCTCGGACTTACACATTCATACTCTTTCACACAATGAACCATTCTTTCTGAAAGGATGATACCGACTCCCTGGCATGCCCGCTCGGTCTCGTCTGTCAACTACATAAAAATGAACTACATAAAAATTACTATTGGTAAATTTATAGATTTATTAACAAATCACTGAATATATTAATAAACATATTAATTTGAGATAAATCAGGTATACATACTTATTATTTATATTATATCTTATCAACTAACTACCTAGGTAAACGGCGCATTGCTGCCGCAGAAGATATAATTGTGGAAATATCGTTTTAAATTTGGAAGTTATATCTTTTAATTAGGAATGATAATACAATAATTGAAATTGAATGATCTATAACTCTCAAATAAATTGTCGGTACGACACGCGCGAAACCCAGTGTAAGTTAATTGTACTATGCCTATAACCTTCGCGCAAGTGTAAGCAATAAGTTGACAAAGTTTTACCGCAATCTAGTGAACGATTTGGCAGCGCATAAAATACTAACAAACAAACATTATTTTTTATATATTAGATATACTATTTATATTTTATACTTACCTATAATAATACAACATACTATAGAACATACACATAACATACTATACCGACCACCTAGTTATTTGATTAGAAACTCTTTTGGAGTTCCTTTAGCGATTTTTACTTTATAATTTTAAACTTTATTTAAAAAAGTGAGTTCCCCCCGCTGTTCTGGGTCATTATATGTGTAATTCATATTAGCTTTACTACGGTTAATCGAAGGCTACAAAAGCTTCCGTGCGGACTTTGTATTAACTTAAGACAAGTTTGAAACGAAATTATTTTATGGATTCTTTTACGCCGCCACGGTACGGTGAATTACATTATTCATATTCATGATTATGATGATTCATGATCAGCCCGTAAAAGAAGGTTTTCCATAATCACCACACTTGGCAGGCGAAATGGCGATCGCTGTACCAAACGGCTCGCACATTTAACGCTTCCGCCCGTCGCTGCTCTGAGTATTTAATATCTCGCCTAAGCGACATAGTTATAACGCCATCTATCGCAAATCATGAGATCTTTTCGGCATTTCCCATAATTGCTTCACATGGATCCCACTAGACGAACTTTGGCGATGATTGCTCTTAGACCGGTATTCAGACACAATCTCCAATTTAAACTTAAAATCCACAATGTCCAAATTTGTGTTACATAATTTGATCTAGACTCAAATTTCGGAACTGTAGAGCTTGAGTTAAAAAGCGAGATTATCTTTGAATGCCGATCTTATACTACCACCTCACGGCAAACTTTATATAAATTCCTAAATCACTGGCGACTTTTACTTACCTCTGTTTAAAACACAAAGATATCAAGTTGATCACAGGTAGTTCGACAAATATCAAAATAATAAGGGAGGCCAAGCAGCCCCAGACTATAACGCCAGCCATCTGAATAAACTGAAAAAAATTAAATAACAAACTTAAAAAAGGACCTTCGTGAAATTTGCATTATCCGACGATAAGAGAGCTTAAGTTCGCTATAAATGAGCAAAAACAGTTTTTTGAAGAATATATTAATTTCGAGTCTTAATAAAACGCTATAGTCGAATACATCAAACATAAAAAAAATAGATTATTTATATATTTTGATTACATGTCACACTGAAACACTATCGTTAAAAATCCTTAACAAACAGAAGCCCTACAATAAAAAAAATACGTACAAAGAAGAAGATATCAGCGTGCTGAGAGACCCTGGCGCTGAAGACGTTGCGAGTAATGATGATTGCGTGTGTGAGGTACAAGCCGTAGCTGAGTCGACTCAGTGGGACCCAAGGGTACCAACTGAGAAAGCTTTTTAGTAGGGCTGAAAAATTATTATTATTAATGTAACAACTTTAAACACCGCACTGATGGGCTTATGCCTCCCCAAATTCAGAGAAGGTGAAAAGAAGAAGAGTTCGCATCGTTTCGGTGCATTAATTAAGAATACAATATTAGTCTAAGAAACCGTGGAGGATCGACCTTCACCCATCTGATAACCAAATGAGACCAATTTTTTTTAATGAAATTTTATTAATTTATAAACACGCCTATGATAGCTTGCCTTTCGAAAAGTGTTCATGGCTATTTTCAATATTTTCATCGGTTATCAAAAGAGTTAAGGTTATGAAAAAAAATATTATTTAATTAAAATAGCCATGAACTTTTCGAAAGGCAAGCTATCATAGGCGTGTTTATAAATCAACTAGATTTTGCCCGCGACTTCGTCCGCGTGGAGTTCGGTTATATCGCGCCCATGTGTGAAAAAGACTCTGCTGGTACAAGCCACAATTATAACTGGATGTCGCGGGCAAAAGCTAGTAAACTACAAAACTTCTTTATACACCACATTTTTTGCTAATCTATTACTGTGTGCCAAAATTATCAGACTACTGGGCGAGCTTACGCGTAAGCAAGCCACATAGAATTGCCCGTGTGAAAACAATGTTCTCTCAAGCCTATACCCGCAAATTTTAATGTCTGCCTTTGTGATTTGTTTATGGTCATTGCAAAGCAAAACAAAAAACTTTGAGGGGAAAATGTATTCGTTTGAATTCAAAGGGAAGATCATTCGGGATCAAGGGAATTCTTGGTACAAATACAGTTTCCCCTTGCGCACATCCAGTTTTAATTGTGGCTTCCACTACAGATGCGCTTTTACTTTTACTTTGGTTCCGTTGCACACTTGAGTAGGTTTTAAATTTCGCAACAACATTACAGGAGTGCCCACGCGCAGAACAAGCTTATGATGTGGAAGACCCGATGGTTTCTGTGAATTAAGAAATTCGACAGGGTAGTTAATTGCGTCATCTGTGTTGACCACAGAGTCTATTGACGTGTACACCATTTCTTCCCCCTCAAAAGACGTTAACAGTATATCGTTAATTGCCGCTGCTTGGTCGTTTTTCGGGGTTAGTATGGCACGTTCACACAACCATTCCATTGGCTTATCAAGGATATGAGCAATATCTGGGTAAATTTTGGATATTAACTCCTGTAACGTAAATACAACTGTGCACAAATTATCAGGGATGGTTATCATTCCGTCATTTATCGGGTAATCACCGTTGCCGATTTCAAGTAGGAGATTCGCAAATCCACCAGCAGATTCTTTTTCTCCTAAGTGTACCCGCATATTTTTTGAGAGCTTGAGGATTTTAATTAGAGGCCATAAAGTGAATCTCTTAAGACACGTCTTAACTTCATCTGCTCTAGTTCCTTTTGGCACTACTGGTAGAGTCTATCTAAAATTTCCAGCCAGCAAAACCGTTACACCACCCATTAACTTCTTATTTCCTCTTATATCTTGTAGAGTTCTGTTTAAAGCCTCTACGCCACCCTTATGAGCCATGGTTATTTCATCCCACACTATCATTTTCGTATGTTTTAATACTTCAGCAAAATTACTTTGTTTCGATATATTACCAATGGGAGTATCAGCTGCTGTTAAATTGAGTGGTAACTTGAAGGTAGCATGAGCAGTTCGTCCACCCTCAAGCAGTGTACCTGCGATCCCAGAAGAAGCCACAGCCAAAGTAATTCCGCAAGTACTTCAAACTTTTGCTAATAGCAAATTTATGAGGAATGTTTTGCCTGTTCCACCGGGAGCATCTAAAAAGAATATTCCACCCTCATTTGATTCAATTTTTGTGTTAATTTGATTGTAAACTGCTTTTTGTTCGTCACCCAGTGATCCTTCATTATTTTTAACTGTGTTTTCTAATGATGCTAAGTCGTAACTTGTCTCTTTAAGAAACTCTATTTTCAAATTGTTGTTCTCTGCTTGGCTGAGGTAACCCATACTCTTTTAGTAGCCGACCTACCAACGCTAATACGGCATCTTCTATTACCGAAAGGCATTTGTTAAATACCACATCTGTTATGTGCTCTACATCCACATTTCCCTGTCTTTCTAATTGCCTTTTAAAATCTTCAGATAGGTATTCTTTGGATTTCTCCCAAAGGTTTAAAGGGTCTGATACTTGGCAGAACACTAAAAGAATCGTAAAAAAGATCCCGAATCATTTGTGGTGATTGGCAAAGTGCTGCCTCTTCCATTGCTGCGAACAAATGTTGATCATCTTCAAGCAAGCCGAGAGCTTTGCACGCTGATTAGAACGTGGAATATACATGACCATCTACAGTTTTTAACGCTTCAAACGAAATTGGCCCCGGATCTCATGAAGAAGCATGCGAAGGTGATAGCATTCTGTATTGTTCGGATGCACAGTATAAACCCTGCCCAGAACGTCCTCTTTTTTGACCCCTGGCCAGCCTTCAACGTTTGCTCCTCTCTTTCTCGTTTGGAACTTTCTTTTATCCCAAACGTAGTATGCAGGTACTTCTAGGTAGAGCAATGTTTTTGCAAAGTTATCCACTTTACAGAAATCAAAAAGTATAGAAGTGTGGTTGTTGAAGGACTATTCACTCTTTCACTCAGAAATTGCTCATTAAAATAAACCCTTTGCCCATTTTCCAAATGAACAGCGAGGTGAATTACGGTATAGAAACGCTCATGAATGGGAAATTCAAGGATTCGCCATACTGCCTCTGATGAACTTATATATCCTCCACTTGTGTAGGTTTTAACTATTCTTTACTATTTAACTTCGTCCTTCTCATTCTCTAAAGCAAAGATGCCTGGTCTGAACCTTTGTTTACGTATTTACAGACGTATTTTATTGATTTCACCGAATGACAATATTTAAGTGAGCGTTAAATGTTTTTAATAATACTGGATTATAAGGGACTACCCAGCGATTATCTATGGTTGTGCCTTTAATATCAACAGAGAACCCACCGTCATCTAGTAAACGTCTCTTGTACTGCGGATAACCGTCTTCACCATTTTGAGTTTCCCTTATGAGAGCCCTGGGGTATCGTTTACTGCACATGTTATCTTTCATACATGGTGACTTTCGATTTAAAGTTCCACATGGACCATGTATCATATTACATTTAACGATTTCGTGAAGCTCTGCGTTTGGGATCCGGTATTTCAGCACAAATTATATGGTCGATTTGATCCGGAGTAATACATTTGTGAAGCCATAAAAGAATATGAATATGTGGAAGGGAAGACCTCTCTTTTGCCATTCCGTTGAGTACATATAGCATCGCACTTCACCAAATATTTTACCCTTTGTCAATAAGTTCATGATCTTTTTCACCTTTAGTCGAAACACCCTCGAAATTATATCGTGTCTATCATGAGATTGTTGTCCTTGAAGCAATTGCTCTTTTATCTTGTCCCAGCGAGGATTGCATGTGAAAGTGATAAAAAGATCAGGCCAGCCGTAATTCCTAACATAGGTCATAGCGTCCTGTGTTCTTTCGTGCATATACCTAGGTCCCCCCGTAAAAGGCTTTATCAATGGCACTTTTCAGATCTTTTATATACGGGTTCACTAGATGCAGCATATTCTGCAATTGTTTGATTAAATTTGGCTTTAAGTTAGGAAATTTAGAACATCGAATCTTTGCTTCTCGATCATCTTCACCTACAGAATATATTTGAAGGTACTGAGCGTCATGTTCGGCTTCTGCTAATATACTTCCAATTAAATGGTAGACCTGACCTTGTACTTTAAAAGTCGGTGAAAAACCATCTGCTGTTACCTGTTTACCACCAAAGGAAGTCATCTGGAAACAGGCATTATATTTACGAATATTACCCATAAAATGGTCACGATCTCGGTGTTCATCATTAATCAAACTAAAGAGTGGTTCAGGCAGTTGTTTCAACCGATCAAGTTGCACTTTTCCAGCGCTGCAATACATACCAGGTGTCTCATACTTCCATTTCAGCGCATTGCACCACTGACACTTGTATGTCATAGAACCCAAGGCTACACTGCTGTCAGTTCTATAAGCAATATCAGGGTCATACTCCATAGTGGAATGGACCTTGTTTTTCCATAAACGCAGTGTAATGTTGAATTGACTGAATTGCTCTATGCACTTGTGGATTCGCAGTTTGGTAATTTGTAACAGCTTGCCTGTGTACATCGGGATTTATTTTCTGATAAGCGGACACAGCTTTACGATTTGAATATGGCTTGTTCTGCCTATGTCTTTCTTGTGCACTTTTTAATTGACTTTTTCTTGTGTAATTAGTAAATCTCGACCTTTGTTTATTTTATTTTTTTTCATATTTTAATGTCGACGATACAGATTGATCTGTTCCGCTGGTTGGAGATGATATTTCACTGTTTACAAAAGATGTAACAGTTAAATGGTCAAGTTCTGAAAAGGGATCACGCTCTTCGACAGGTACCTCCATGCGACGCTGTGTAATTTTCTTCGCAACAATAGGCAGATAGGTGTCAAAATGTCCATTAGATAAATCATGGCTAAATCGTAATCGCCTTACTGGACAGATATCTGTTCCGAACTCTGTGTATAGCAGACCGTTTCGATATACTTCAAATTGAAACGGAAATATTAATCCTGCAGCTACCAATTCACAAAGTCCATCGTAAGTTTAATTTTTTAACATATCAACAGAATATTCATTTGCTGTTGAATAATTATCGCCATTTCTGTCGTGGGTCATAACTGAAAACCTAGGCCAATCATTTACCACAAATCTAACAATTTGTGAACGCACCACCATCCCATTTTCTTGAGTTCCGTACATTAAAAATGAAAGAGCACGAAACAAACAGGCGCCGTCACCTATAATGGGGACGACAGTATGTTCTTCCATTTTTCCTTTAATATTAAGAGTTTCTGTAGTCATTTTTTCAGTGAGAAAAAATACTTCTATCAACAATACCTAATCACAAAGAAAATCGAATTCCAAGTTTGAACAGTGGTTGTAAGAAAGACAAAATCAAGCAACTAATCCGAAACACGAAGCAAATCTTAAACCGTAAGCAAGCAAACAAAGTCGAAGTCTAGTCAAATATCCGTTAACAGTGAATAGGTACCGTGTGTGGTAGGCATGAGACCGATATATCAAAACATAACTAATAACGTTATGTTATCTAAATATCATATCATATCGATAAATGTAAGTACATAACCGTTATCACATATCCTACCAAAACCAACTAACCAACGTACGAACCGTAAAACGCAAACTGGAACCGTGGAAAGACATGCCAACACGGCCCAAGCTAACCGATGTCCTTCGTTGATATTCGTTGTTTCTCGCTCTCGCGACGGTATCATAAATACGTATGAAAGAGATGAAGTGAATATGGATTCGTTGCCATGTTTTGGTAGTTATCACACAACAGTGCACATAGTGAAATATAATTAATTTCCAACTGCAATAAGGTCGAATTTTAAATAGTTAAAATTACCAAATTTTCAAGTTTGTGTAGTTGTGAGAGATGTCAAATTTAAACGATCTTTAGGACATTAGACACAGGACTTAGATTTGTATGACCATATTACATTTGATCTATGCAACTTTTTGTTTATGTTTTGAATGGAAAGTTTAGAATTTGAATTTTTTTCAAAACGCAACAATTACGCGCTTGACCTTGGTGGCGCGTGCCATTCACTAAGATATTATGTATAATCTATAAAAATATAAATTTTTGACGTTGCGTTTGTGCATTTATTTGCAATATATTTGTTTGCGTTTTGAACATTAGTTTTAATTCAGACAATTATGTGTAAAGTAAAAATATATTATAGTGTAGTTTAAGTTGATTTAAACTCTTTTAATATTTTAAATAGGGTTGATCATTAACGAAAAAAGGTGTCGTCTCAAACCCGACAAAGTTGAGAAAATTACATTTTTAAATGAAAATCTTGATAAAAACGATTTGATAAATAAAAAAGAAAAAATTTAAAAGGAAAAAATGTGAATACATACGTCTGTAAATATTTTTACGCCTTGTGCAAAAGTTTTATTTTTATTTTTATGTATCTACTACGTTATGATTAACTTTCTTTATTGTGCAATGTGCGTTGTCTATTTTGTATTTTGTGGAATTCGAATTTAAAACTTTTATGCTAGTCCTAAGCCTAGTTAAGCATGAAGGAAAATCGCGAACTTAAAAAATCATTAATAAATAAACTACCTAAAATAATTTTCCATATATTATATAAATTATGTTTATTTCTTATGAATACATTTAATTATAGACTTTGAAATCAAACTCATAATAATGAATTTACATAAATTATATATTAACATACATGTTTAAATATTACATTTAAGATTATATTAGAACCTCTGACTTCTAAACTAAAATAGTCATTAGTAATTCGTAAAATAAATGTTGCACTGGTGCTACAGTTTGCGGTTATGTTTCGGTTGTCGTTTGTGCATTCAGTAGCAAACCATTACTACTGATATCGATATTTGAAAACGGTTTTCAATAACGATATGAAAACTAAATATCGGTTATGTAACGGTTGCAACTAAAGACTGAAAACGCCCATGCGTAGTGTGTGGTATTCACTTTATATTAGTTCGAAAAAACACAACGTTACCGCGTTCTAAAACGATACCAACGCCACCTATTGGTAGGGATTGGAACTTGGAGATCAATACAAAATAGGTAGGTACCTAAGTATTTCTTTTGGTTTTGCCATTTTATTAATTTGTAAAAAAATATATTTGGTTTGGTTGTTTATTTTCATTTTTAATATTTAAATTAGTTGTTTTTTGTTCAGGTGTAATTTTGTGCAAATTTTTTGTACAAATCTTGTCTATTTTGTTTTATCTTTTTGTGCAATAAAAGTATATTCTATTCTATTCTAATAAATTAAGTTTAAAGTATTTATCAATATCATTTACGTTATTTACGATCCAAAAACCTTAAAAATGACACCCAAGTCACCCAACCCTTCCATCCATGTTGGTTTCAAACCATAATCGATGCCATTTTCGTAATTAACGTCCCAAAAAAACATAAAACGACACCCATATTGACATTTCAACCACATCGCACCCCCACAGGGTATGATGGTAGGTATTTCCCGTCTGCTACGTTGTATTTTGAAATAGTTGTTGTTTTCGTAATCAGCGACCCGATAAACTATAAAAATAACCCCTTAGGTGTTGAATTTTCAAAAACCCTAGGACACGTAATTGATTATTTCTAATCGTTAACCTAAAAACAGCTCTAAAATTACGGACTTCCATACAAACTTTTAACCCCTTTTTCACCCCTTAGGGAGCGAATTTTCAAAAATCCTTTCTTAGCGGATGCCAACGTCATTACAACGGTCTGTATGCCAAATTTAAGCGAAATCCGTTCAGTAGTTTCGGCTGTGCGTTGATAGATGAATCAGTCAGGTTTGCCTTTTATATATATAGATAAAATTACATAAAAGAAATAGGTCTCATCTGGTTATCAGATGGGTGAAGGTCGATCTACCACGGTCACCTCTAGTATATGTAACTTGATACATATTGTATTCTTAGTTATGTACACATATATTTATGACAAAAATAGGTAATTCTAAGAAAAAAATACAGTTTTTTATAAAATGTGATATAAATTGCGTAATGTAATAAGTTGATGGATTTGATTTCAATTTTCTTCTTTTTAGAGCATTTAAATAAAATCTTGTTTTTAAAAATGTTTTTTACTATTAATTTATTTCATACATGTAGGTTTATTTGTTCATTAAAGTATTAATAAACAAATAAACCTAACCTAACCTAACCTAAGTTTATTTGTTTATTAAGAGATTTTGGTCCTAAGAAATTGATATAAGTTTATTCAAATTAAATTGCTTTCAAGTGCATGTTTACTGCTTTTCCTATATTGCCTATGTTGTAAAACTCAATTCTTTCCACTCGATAACAGTCAAATCTTACATATCTGAACTTATACCGCTAAGCCACGTATAAGTTGCGAAGCCTTTACTATTGTAATCGCCACTTCGCAGAGTTTCGGTGAAAAAGGATGTTTTGCTTAAAAACTTGCACATTTCGATTAACCGAAGGACAATATTTACAGTACTAAGCTTTAATCAAATGAACACATTTCTATTATAGCGCGATTTTTTTATGAAATGTAAGCTGCTTTACATGCAGGATGTATTATGTAATTAGGTTAAAGAAAATAGCACAATTTATAAAATTATAAACATATCAATTCGGCCAAATGCGTTTAAGAAAATTGCCAAGGATAACACTTATATCTCTTATAATTTGTTCGTTATACAGTCTCTCTATTCACTAAAGGAATGCGATACGATGGCCAGTACGAATATTCACTTTGGCAATTTCAGTTTTTTTTTTATAGGATAAGGGTGACAAGCGAGCACACAGTCCACCTGATGGTAAGTGGTTGCTGTGGCCCATAGAAATTTACATATATCCCCGTTTGCGAATCAAAATGCAGATGCGTTGTCAGCCGTGAGGACTACGATGGAATGCCTCTTTTCCAGTAAAATGGGTCTCCGGTTCTCTACACTCATCATACGAAACACAGCAACATTAAGCTGCTATTTTACGCTGGTATTCTGTAAAAAGATAAACTGAGCCCCAGGGTCATTATTCAAAATGTAATCTTGTATTGTACATATTTGTTTACTTACGCACGTGTCCCAAACAGCAGCACAGAACCAACAGTGCTGCACTGCTAGCCCACAAAGGGCGTTCGATCGCGGCGTAGATTGCGGCCCCTATGGGCCCATAGTCGCGCCATACGAATGTAGCGCCGTAAATCATAATGGCCAGCATCATAAAAATACCGAAGCAAGCGCCCAGCACACAATATTTCTAAAGTTGGAGAAGAACGTTTATTAGTGTCTTTGTTTTATAGAATGCGGGTGACAAACGAGCACACAGTCCACCTGATGGTAAGTGGATGCTGTGGCCCATATACATCTACATTTTTGATTAAGAATCAAAATGCACATGCGTTGTCACCCCTGAGGACTACGATGGAATGCCTCGTTTCCAGTAAACAGGGTCTCCGGTTCTCTACACTCACCATACGAAACACAGCAAACTTTAAGCTGCTATTTTACGCTGGTATTCAATAATTTTAAGAAATATTAATACATATTTTAAAGTTTAAAAGTATGGTTGGTAATAAGGTAAGAGGCGACAGAGGGAAACAAATCAGGAGATGGGCAGCATCTTCATGCAAAACCTGTGGTAGCCAACCCGCTCGCCAAGCGTGGCAACTATGGCAAGTATCCCCTCTATGAGGCTATCTATGCAGATCTATGGAGACCTATGTTCAGCAATGGACTTTAACAGGCTGTAACGGTAATGGTTGACAATAACCTCTGCGTATGAGGTGGTCGCTTCCAAGCTGTTTCTTAGATAAGTTTTAGAAGTAGTTTATACAACCTGTGTTCTTATTGTATAATTTACTTTGAAAAAAATATCCCGATGGGGTTCTTGATGTTTCTTCCCAGGACAGAGGTTTTTCCTAAACCAGTAGTAAAGGTAAAAAATTACTTTCAATAAGAATTACTTGATATATTTAATACAAAAATATTCTATGGTATTCAATTCTATTGATCTTTAATGAGATATTTCACACTTGCCTTAGAAATCCTGTTAATATTGTCTTTAGTTTTATATTTATTAAAAATGAGGCCACTGAAGAAGCCGACGAGATACGAAGCGTAGCGGGTGTGACTTTTGATATAAGTCAAATGGAACTGCTTGAGACTACGAGGATTTGTTAGAAAGCTGAAAAAAAAATTAATATATGATTAAATAAATATATAAGAGACATGGTCTCAGGGTCTAAGCACTGGCTGTAAATTACATAGTACACGAGTAACATTGATTCGATCCCCGGCGGTACCAATTAAATAGTTGATTGCAATCGTAGGTGCTGATTTATCACGTTCAAGAAATAAAATGTTTTGTGAAAGACACTGCAGCAGCGCGGCTGACAAATTTCTCCCTAACTTTATTAACTGTTTATAGCTCTATAAGAAAGGCGACTAGGCCCATCCTCAAGATTATTTAGGTCATAACTTACCTTTTTTGGCTAAGGACCAAATCTATCTTTTTTATATTTATTTATTATAAAATATATTTATTAATTTATATTATTTTTCTATATGTATATTAGTACGTATATGTATATATTTTATGTTTATTTACAATATATGTCTAGTCATTTTAACATTGTTTTAGCACCTACCAACTTTTCTAATACTTGTCTAATTCTCCTAGGGTTGACTGGTAGAGAATGCTATAAGGCATTAAGTATCACAATATCCAGCCCAGTGTATCACAATAAAGATTAAAGAAATAAATAAAATATCTTAATACTAGCTTCGCCTAGGTATGATATATTAATTTGGCGTTATTTAGGTTTAAGATAATCAAAGACATTTATTTAATCAATGTTTTGTTTATTCAAAAAAAATCTTCATGTTTTACAAATAAAATATAGCCTAAATCACTTCTGGTATTGCTCTCCATCTGATCGTGAAGTTTCATTACAATCGGTTAAGCCATTTTTCAGATTAGCCCGGACAGATAGACAGACAAACTTTAAAAAAATGGTTATTCATGTCTTAATGGAATGCAAATAATCACCTTAGCTCATATTAATCATATAAGGCAGTTATTTCAATACTACAGACAGACAAACGCAAGTTAATATTCGTCCTAACTTATCCAATGTAACACGTTTATAGGATAAGCCAAGAATGTAATTAGTAATTGCATAACTTAATTCCTCCTTCTCCTTTCCACTATTGGACAACCATACGCTCGGCCAGTCTTCAACCACTCTTTCGTTGTCGACTTACCATGCATTCGAATCAAACGGTTTGCTTCATCGTTCGTCTTGCGTACAGCAAAGGAGTGGAATAAGTTGCCAGTATCTGTCTTTCCATCCGATTACAATGTGGGTGTCTTTTTATACGTGGTAGAGCCATGCTGCAGCTATATTAGTAGTATAGTTGTAGCAAGAATGGGTCGGCTCGCCCGGGGAAGGACAATAGCAGCTTAACACTGCTGTGTTTCGTATGGTGAGTGTAGAGAACCGGAGACCCTTTTTACTGGAAAAGAGGCATTCCATCTTAGTCCTCACGGGTGACGATTGCGATTTTGATTCGCAAACGAGGATAGATGTAGATGTCTATGGGCCACAGCAACCACTTACCATCAGGTGGACTGTGTGCTCGTTTGTCACCCTATCCTATAAAAAAAAGAGTGAATAGACTTTTGTTAAGTTAGTCAACAGGTGGGATAGTGTCAAGCACTGGCTTAGAAAAAAAAATGTTGGCAGTTACAATGTATCCAAAACCCTAAAACCAATCAATAATATAATACAACTTCAATACTTACAGACTTAATAGCAAATACTCTAATCAGTACTCTAGTCGGCAAAGAACAGACACGTCCTCTTTTTTCTTCTCTACTGTACTTTACTTTACTATTGCCAGTAAAGAAAAAAAATTTATTAAGAAGTTTACGTAGTTTTGCGAAGAATTATTTGGTCTTGAATTTTCTGTTTTACTCGTGATAAATTACGTAAATTTTGCAATTATGTAAATAGCTAGAATCAAGTAGTATCCCTTTATGTTTTTAATTATATAATTACTTGACAGTGCTTGTGTACCGAAGAACAATGGAATAGCGGAAATATTGTGGATTGGATGTAACGCAATCCTCTAATGCGTAACGTACTATTTCTTTCAATATAATACAAGTTGGCCCGGTAGACATTCTGCCCTTCCGATAGGTGACTCGATCAGATTTACTCCGAATTCACTCCGGACTTTTTACAGTTTAAATATAACATTTCACAGCGTCACCTATCGGGTCCATGATTTTCTGTTTGGTACTTAACTAATATAATAATCTGTATTTTGTGAATATGAGCCATTATGTCCATAAATAATATAGAATTTTTAACAACTACTTTTCGTAGTATATAACACTTCCAATTCACGTAATTACCTGCCAAATGAGGCCTATGTTCAGCAGTGGACTTGATAGGCTGTAAGTAGTAGTAAGTAGGAGAGTATGTATTGCTCAACTGTTTCCGCAAGACGTGCACATATCATGGTAATACATAAGCAAGCTATACATACTCTATACATACTATAAGTATACATACTCTAAGATAACAACCTATTAAATTCCACTGTTAAACATAGGCATACCTCCTCGATTGCCATAGCTGCTACGCTTGGCAGGCGGGATGGTAACCGCAGTTTTTATTATTTTGAGGTGTTCGAAAATGCTGCTGTATATACCTGTTATAGTTTCGCTCTGAGACCTCTTACTACACCCACGGGATGATTTGGGGTAGAAGATTCTCTTACGCCGCCACTAAGCGGCCACAATGTAACATAGTCACGATTTATAGTTACTAAAAATATTTAATACTCACTCATAAGTGAAAAGTTGTATAGGAGGAAGTTGATGAAGGTAGTTTACAATTCCTGGCGTTATTATGGCGGCGATAGATACAACAACTGCGCATGTTATACCAATTCTTGCGTGCGTTCTATACAACCAGTATAACAGCATTGTGACCGTGAAGAAGTGGAAGTCACAGGGAATATACCACGAAACGACCATGCACTGAAATTATTTTTTGATTAAGCATGTTTTGTTTCCCAAAAAATATCGGTTAAGTCTAGGAATTTGAAATACAAAAATATATGATCTGTGGTGAAAAAACTGTGAAGAAGTCTGAATACCCGAGAATAATGTTCTTTATTGGCTTAAGGGGTTGCCTTCTCAAGCCCCATGAACAACATAATTAAGAACGTTTCTTGTAAATGTCACTTGACCTGTATGTGGTACACCCTGATGATTTTTGGAAGAAACTCTGGCGATTGTCTGTTGACCGAAAACCAATCCAAAAATACCTATGTCAAATCTTACTTCACAAGACACACAAAAGCCATATAAAAACCCTTAAATACCTTAAAATCATTTTAAAGTCATATTTACGCGCTGTTTATAGCTAAAAGATTTATAAATTAAACTCTGTGGTAGTAGTGCTTCGTTTTGGTAAAGAGTCCATGTTGTTGACAGCATCCACTTAACTTTACCTGTCGCCAAGTAGCACTCACTGCTGTGTTATGTTTTTACGGGTAAGAATTTAGAGCCAGCATAATTCGCATAATTGGGTTATATTTCATTTTAGTACTCAGAGGTTTCAAAGCACCTGAAGCATTATCTATTTGAAGTTTGCTGCAAGTTTATCCCAAGAGCTGCAGTATCCACTTACCGCAGGTTGGGCATATAGCTCGTTTAACAGCTCTAATATATAACATGA
The DNA here is from genome assembly GCA_029286625.1 of Parnassius orleans. Taxonomy (NCBI): domain Eukaryota; kingdom Metazoa; phylum Arthropoda; class Insecta; order Lepidoptera; family Papilionidae; genus Parnassius; species Parnassius orleans. Next base: position 2,034,126 of record JAGSMP010000018.1, read on the forward strand.
ACTACTCTTTTGTTTCTAGCCATATAAATACGTTTTTTAACCGACTTCAAAAAGGAGGAAGTACTCAATTCGACTGCATTTTCTTAATTTTTTATGTGTGTTACCTCGTAACTTTTTTCTATGTGAACCGATTTTGATAATTATTTGAAAGCTGGTGCTTTTTATGTGGTCCCATGTAAATTTGATCAAGGTTTGACTAGTAGTTTTTGAGTTATCCTTAATAACTTATATTGAAGTCGGTTGTACAAATTTTTAATTTTACCACTTGTATCAGTTTCTTTTGGGTTACTTGTAAAGTTACGTTAATATAAGCGTTATATAGGCTTGCAGTCAAATCTCCTCCTTTTTCATTCAACTCGTTAGTCTTATAAGCCTTGTAAACCCACTATTAGAAGCACATAACTTTATTCACAATAAATATAACAACTATATTTAATACAATAAAAAACTAAAATATTTAATACCATTCCTTGAGGAATTAAGGAAGTGTCAAGAACGCAAGTTGCATTTCCTGGCTGAATGGTTAAAGTTAACCTTTGGGCGTGAGAAGAACCAGCTCAAATTGTATTGTTTTAACTACATAGTATAAACCGATGATGCATAGAGAAAAATAGATTTTAAAAAGAGGTAAACCTAGATAAATTTACTTATGTATTATGCCTGAGTTGCATAACAATTCTGACATTTAATACAAATGTTGAACAGATATCAGCGACACTGAACGAAAATGATTGTATTTTGGGAAGCTGTGTATCGTGGCAGTGGTCACACCACAGCATTTGGTCTATAAACTTGAGAATTGAGTGTCTCATGTCTAGCCCCGTCGTGTGTCCTTAGCCTTATAATTGTTTATTTTGTACTTTAAAAGACTTAATTATCAATGTAACAACGTAAATATAAAAAATTCCGTCCTTATAAGCACGCAACGCAATCTTTGACTCGTGTCGCAGTAAGCAATTCTGATAACCAGGTAATGAGTCACGTAGCCTTCGTGTACTCACAATATTCTCGCTGTCGATATAATTGTTCAGCATAAGAAGGCTGATCCACCAGTTCTTGCGACACTGATCGGTGTCAGAGGCTATGGCCCTGTTCCACAGCGGACCAGATCCTGTAAATGGGTAAATGGCGCAAACGTAGAAAATTACAACTGCGAAGGCCGTTGCAAGTCTGCAACAGAATAAAAGATTAAAAGTCGAAAAATAACGTTTCTCACGAGTTAGTCATTACAATAATCAAACAGTAGTTGGAAAAACCACAAGTGCATACCTCAGAGCCATGGTAGCTCAGAGGTTTGGGACTCGCCGCAAATATCAAGTTTAAGTTAAGTATAGCGAGTGACTCGGGTTTTTTCCCTTGAAACAGGCTAAACCGTTTAACATTATTATATAGCATATCATAACCTTTCGTGATCTGTGGTAAACTTTATAATAGTTAATTAATTAATAATGTGACTTAATATTAAGAAGTAAAAGTGTGTTTGATAGGATGTTTGTCCTATAATCCCGTTGGAACGGCTGGACGAATGCTAATAAAATTTGGCCCAGAAGTCGATTATGTCATTAAATAGGACATAAGATATTTTTTATAACAATTATTACTTAAATTTAGTTTTTTTTTCTATAGGACTGGTTACAGTATTGTTATGAAAAGGATATAACTTTCATGGGTATGTAATGCTAAATCGTCAATTTTAGGATTAACTAATAATTTTATAATTGTTAAAACCAAAGTATTTAAGTGTTCAATAAGGTATTTTTATTTAATGTCTATAGCTACTAGAAATAAATATGATTGTTTAAGTATATTTCAAGAATTCCTTTTTTTAAATTCCCATACATTTTAAACGAATGAAAAAAATATATTTCACGATGTTTTTAAGAAACTTAATGTCGAATGGGCATTTTGGTCCAAATTTTAATTCTTTAGGACGGTTACACTTTTAGATTCCTGAGTGTGTTGAAATTTTGTAGAAGTGTTTCGGAAACAAATAAAAGTTGTTTTATTAAATACTTGTTTACCGAGTTTTCGGGCGTTAGTAGAGAATACTCCAAATGCTTCGTCATTGAAGTTTGCATTATTGATGGCGACAAAATCTCATATAATGGCGATTGCTTACCTTACATATCTCTTCAGAATTAAAATGAATGGATTAGGAAATCTTTTGAAAGCTGATAGGCCTGTTGCGGCAAGAAATCCAGAAAGGAAGAAAAACGTGTCCACGAATAAATCATTATGTAGAATTAATAGGCCCATGATCGACAACGCAGCCTAAAAAAAAACACAATGCAGCGATTATTGTTAAAGGTATAATTTTAATATTGAATTTGAATTGATCAATTCAACATCAATATTGTACAATGAAATTCATGTTAGCATTGTATTTTGATTCTATATCAATGATTTCTTACGTAATAGGGCCGCGTTGCTACTCTCGTTAACTTACAGCATGCTTGATGCGGTAGAGCACATTACTTCTGTGTTATGGGTGCAGTATGAATGAGTCGACTCAATCGGAAAAGGATCACGCGGTAATAATGCTGCTGTATTACGTATGTTTAGTATAGAAAACAAGCAAGCCTTTTTACTGGTAACGTGGTATCCCATCTTAGTCCTCGGGGCTGACAGCGCATCTACATTTAATTCATTATCGATAATAGATGTAGGTGTCTATGGGCCTCAGCATACATTTACCATCAGGTGGACTGAGTGCTCATTGTCTACCTTATTTTATTTAAAAAAAAAAAAGATCTTATACCTTGTCAACTTGAGCTCCGTTACTAATGGGACCACCGTTAGCCATACCAAACTGATGATCTAATACTATAAAACAAATGTTCAAAAACCGAATACCATAGAACACTTCGGTTCCTCCCTTATTCACTTTCAACAGATCCTGTGCGTTATTTTTGAGACATATCGCCTTGATGATTTCATCACCTGCAACATTATTTTATTGATTTACAATAATAATAGAAGATAATGAAATATGTTTAATATGTATATGTCAATAAAACAATGAAAAAATATATTTAAAAAAAATATTCACCTAATGTCTTTTTGTCACGAACTGATCGTTTATGTCTTATGTATGTACAAATTAAAACTACTGCTGCAAAAAACGCCATTACTCCACTGGGAAAAAAATCATAAAAGTAATTAATAAATGTCGTAACGTTAAAAATTATGGACGTAATATATTTAAGCTAAAACATTATGTAAAATAATTTTTGCAATATTAAAGTTTATCATAAAATTATCATATGCGATAGCTTATATTTTAGTCAAGGAAACATTTACATCGCAGTAAAACTGTGTAAACTTCAAATACAACTATGTTTATCAGCAACATCATCATCATCAACATCATTACAGTCCATCACAAGTCCACGAACAAATACAAGAACATAGGGCTCCCCAATAGATTGCCACCATTTACGATTACAGATGGCACAATCTGCATTTATCGATTCCCCGCATGTTCAGACCATTGCATATCCATATATCCATTCTCGAATAAGAATGAAAATGCTGATTCGTTGTCATCCCTAAGAACTAATTTAGAATGTAACTTTACCAGTAAAAAGGGGATCAGGTTTCGTCACAAACTATACGAAAAACAGCAGTATTATGCTGCTATTTAATGCTGGATTCTAAGTGAGAGTTGCCCCTCCCCTGGTCTAGCCGACCCAATTGTTCTGCAGCTCTTAGCGTCAAGGCGCTATCCGGTACTTAAGGATTACAGAGGTTTGCCGAGATTCGAGATTCGTTCAATTCAATTAGAGAACCTTTCTTCTTTGTTTCTTGAGAATCTTTCTTATGTTTAAATGCATTACCGTTAGAAATTAATTTCCTGGTTTGTTTTCGTCAGTCGCCCACATCCACTCACAGGACAATACGCGGTAGTGAATACACCGCCACTACACGGCCAACTTGACGTTTAGTATCAGGCAATTTTGTGATGATTAATTTGGTAATGCGATTTTGCGACGTCGTTTTCCTTAACCGACATTTTACTTAAATCTACGAATGGAGATAGAGTGGGTAGAGATAAAATACAACACTAGGTTCATCTTCCTTCACTTTATCAGTCTACAAGTAGACCTTTTAGTATAAGGATTTGTCGTAACCTACGCTTTGTACGATTTTTTATAATTAAACGTTACCCCCCCCCCCTACTACGATTTCTACCACTTTTACCACACGCTAAGATTTTCTCCTGTATCTTGGAGGCAGTCTACACAAATAAATTAACATTCAGAACAATTATTTGTAAGCCATACTATTTGTTTCGTGCGGTATTCGAGCCTGCGGCCTTTAACGCCGTAACTACGTTGCTAAGCTACAGCGGATTCTCAATCATATCTTTGACGCTGTGTAGAACAGCTTTGGTTTGGGTAATTTTTATGTGGAATATTCAAGATGTCATCGTGTAGTGGTGACGTAAGAGCGACGAGACTAGAAAGAGAGGAATAAGCAACAAAGGGAAACTAAAATAGGAGGCATTTCCTTGACAACAACGCAAAAAAACTGCGGTTACCAACCCGCATGTTAACAGTAAATATTCGCCCTATGATCCGCGGCGATCCGCAGGGGAGGCCTAGGTGTAGCAGAGGACTTCAATAGGTCGTATTGATGATGATGATTCGAGATAGTGTACAGCTATTCACCCGAGGTTCTAAGGTCTTTTTAGCATTTTCCGAGGTATTTAACTTAACGAACACAACTGAAGGCATTACTTGATGAAATATAAATGGGACTTACATAAACGAGTAGAAAAGAGCGTCATACTCTCTGGGTTTATCAACACTTTGACATGGTTCATTGACTGTGATGCGAGCTCGCAAACCTGCCGCACCGAGGTGGCTTTGAGCCAGTAATATACCCAGCAAGCGCTGCACTGATTGCGGTTGACAGGAACTTGGAACGCAGAGGCCCCACGTTAAGTAGTTTAGAGGCCTCATGAAGAGAGAACGGTGCTAAATAAAACAAAATCAAATTTAGCTTTTAATCAAATATAAAAGAATAAAAAGACGAAAAAAATAATAATTTTCACATAACAGCATCAGTGTTTGGTGATAAGTATGAGTGAAAAATAAAATATTAATGCGCCGACTTTTTGAGTTTTTACCCTTTTTGATTAGTACTATGGAATATCAAATAGAAAGTAATCTAACCATTCACATTAAAAACTTCATCTCCTATTTTTCCCATCCTAAGGGGTTAGATATTTTCTCGGTCGACATAAAAGGTAATAAGTATTCTTTTTTTTACTTTTTAAGAACATTTTTTAGATGCCTGAGTGCCTGAAGTTTCTGTGGAGAGCGTTCAGCGGGGCGAGGCATTTAGCGTACATACACACACTCTTGTACTACACTGTCCTAAGTGGCGGCCGTTTAAAATGTATGCCGCACGCGTCCTCACAAGCCATTACGTCTCATGCCATGCTGAACGCTCCAAGTTCAGCCTTTAGCATAATTATTCAGTGGAGAGCGTGCGGCGAGTTAAAATGGTTATTAAATAACTACAAATTAACTTTTTTTGCTTTTTTACCTTACTACTTGAAACATTTTATGATTCTTGTTCAACGGGTTACCTATAGGTAATGATGAGTGAATTTGTGTGTATCAAAATATCTGACACAAAAGGCCGTATCTTTTGACCTTGAATTTTTTACACCTCTAAGAAACTGTAGACCTTAGTATTTTATATTAGTTTTAACCTAATATCTCTACCCGTTCCTTAGAAAATTTTCACAGATAAACAGACGGACGGACGGACAACAAAGTAATCATACAGAGATTCCGTTTCTTTTTCTTTTAAGGTATGGAATCCTATAAATGGAATAGCAATCAAATAAGAAGTAATATACAATGCCTGAAAATGTTATATATGTGTATATAACGTATACTCAGTATAATAGCAGTATAGCGGCAGAAATAGGTGGTAAGAGGATATATTTCACAAGAATCTTGACAGAAAAACATTTTTTCGTTTGAGATTAAGACCGTGTAATGTTAACAATCAGAATTATGTTTGGTTTTGTGTTATTTTATAAGCATAGTGGATTAGTTTATAATTCTGTAGTTTTTGCATGCCTACTGGTAAAATATGGCTGAACTCACTACCTATATCACCATGTACTAACCCATATTTGCAAAATAAAATATCTTTTAGTTTTTCGACCTCTTTCCCTCAATCCGATTGTGGTTCAAGCGACGTTCGTACCTCCTTCTGAGGGGCCTTTGAATCACATCGAGCCCCCCTACCTAGCTCGAGGAGCCTCGCTTCAAAGGCAGGGGCGGGAGTGCCTCGAGAATCGTTGCACTCAATAGCTCGTAAGGCCTCGCTTACGAGTCTAATTCGATGAAGCTGTGAGGGCAGCAGGGATGTACACTTTTCGAAAAAAAAAATACGATCGTTATATAGGATGATTATGCTGTTATTCTACGCTTGTATAGAGAAAAGACACTTGGTCTTTCCCAGTCGAGCCTACTTATTTGTGCTGTAGCTATATTAGGGCTGCAGTGTATAAATCATCTGGTTATGATAAAGCTGCAAATAAAGGTGCTCGTGATCGTACTAAGCCGACAGTAAGCAGTAACAATATACTTACTTATTTTGATGGCTCACAGTCTTACCCATGAATAATATAATTGAAATCTTACTTGTTACAATATCATAATTTTTAATAATATTACCTCTATAAGATCCAGAGCTGATTGATATGGGTTGTAAAGGTCTTTGAGTCGCTTTCTAGGAGTTTTATCCGATCTTTCGAGAACAATGTCAGCGAGACAGTACTGGTTTCTCAAATCAGGATAGGTGTCGTACCAAGGTACTTCTATACATTGGTCGAAATTACCTAGATGGTAACGATTGCCATACAAAAGCCCTTGGGGTTCGGATGAAATAGAATCCCATTCTATGGAATAAAAATATTAAAATAGTATTCGAATTGCAATTAAAGTTTACGGTATACTACGTGGGTGGTCTGAAAAGTTTCCGATCTAACAAAGATACAAGACATTTTTTCTTAAATTTTTCTTTTATTTTTCTACATAGTCTCCTTGTTTTATTTTTCTACACACTTCTCCCAGCGATGCTCCCATCTCTCTAACCCGTCCAAATTGTACTCGGCGTTTTTCTCTGCAAAATAATTGTTCAAGAAGATGATTGCCTCCTCATTTGACGAAAATCTCTATCCTCCGAGCACAATTTTTAGATGAGGGAACAAAAAGAAGTCGCTTCGGGCTAGAGCTGGTGAGTAAGGCGGGTGGTCAAGCAGTTCAAACCGTAATTCGTGGATTTTCGCCATGGCAACCGCTGAGGTGTGAGTCGGCGCGTTGACATGGTGAAACAGGATTTTATTTTTCTGCAAATGTGGTCGTTTTTCCGCATTTTCTGCCTTCAGTTAGTCAAGTAATGATGCGTAGTACGTTCCTGTAATGGCTTTTCCTTTTTGAAGATAATCGATTAAGATAACTCCATGACTATCCCAAAAAACAGTCGCAATCACTTTCCCAGCCGAAAAAACAGTTTTGCTTTTTTGGAGCCCCCTTTCCAGTCCACTGTTTTGACTGTATTTTTGTTTCGGGCGTATAATGGTGTATCCAAGTTTCATCTACAGTAATTAATCGGCGCCATAACTCGGATTTATTACGCTTAAACTGCGCCAACAGAGCGTTGGAAATGTTCATTCGAACACGTTGTTGGTCTAACGTGAGCAAACGCGGCACCCAACGCGCTGACAGCTTTCTTATGCCTATATCTTGATTTAGTATGTGACAAACACGTTCTTTGGACTCTCAAGCTCTCACGGTCACGTTTAAATTCAGCTGCCCAAAATTACACTGTGGTAAATGATGGTGCAGAGTCCCCATACACAGAGTCCAATTCATCTTTGATTTGCGTAGGCGTATTGCCTTTCAAAACCAAAAATTTTATGACAGCTCGATACTCAATTTGTTTCCATTTTCACAAAAGCACTCACATCGACTCACTCAAACGACTGTCAAATAACAACTCAGCTTCCAAAATGGCTGAAATTTTGGTGCGTAACTGTCAAAAGATGCACAACTACATTTACTAGCTTTTATTGACGAGTGCTGCCATCTTCACGTTGAAGTCGGAAACTTTTCAGACCACCCTTATAATATAAGTATCAATTATTATATTAATTTGTAAAACAATTTACCATCACCATCACCACTACCGTCACCAACATTACCATCATCATGCATTCATAAACAGTGGTTAAGTAGCGCTGCTGGTAGTAGGTTCCATTCAAGCATGGAACTAGTATTTGTATGGCCTATAATATTATGTAGCAATCTGTTAGTGGCTACGGGGTCATTCAAGGCTTTCCGCCTGTTAATGTCCACTGCTTGACTGGGACTGGAGATTAAAAAGAAGTAATTCTCTCTCGTTTTTAGGAGAATTTGCCTTAAGGGTGCGTTTGCAAATCGTCCGAAATTATGCTGTTTTTCGGTACATTTTGTGACAAAACTAAACCAAATCAAACATATCTAATTACTACCACGCATAGAATGGTTCTTCATCTTCAAATGGTGGTGACTTTTTTGTTGAAAATAATAGTTTTTTATATTGTAAATACGATCTTCCCTAGCCATTTTCTACAAAATTAACGATACCGGCTCATGTTTAGGTACATTTTTGTTCTATTATCAACATATATTAAGATTTCTAAAAATACTATAAGTAGGCAGACATATTCAATAAAAAATAGTGGTGTTTACTTTTTATCAAAATGTCACAAATAGTCGTAAAAAAAATAAAAACTGATGCTTATTTTTTCACATATTTTGCTAATACGGATGAATCATAATGGATTGCAATAAGGGTTATTTTATTTTTGGTGCCTGTTTTGATTTATTGTACAAAAATTTCGATGAAACCTCAGTCCGCGCTCGGTCGCCGTCATGAGTGGATACTGTATCGCCTGCCTGATTGCAGCAGCCGAAAAAGATCGCTGTACATACACAAAATATTCGAATTTGATACATAGGTACTTGACAAGGCAAAATAATATTATTATTTTTATAATCACACATTTTTGTTATAATATTTTGTTTCGCTGAAAGTAAGTGGGATTTATATATATAAATAATTACATAAATGCCTATTCGTCTTGGACTTTATGGAGTGATCTGAAAGTGTTCATCGGTGACTGCTACTGGAACTCCTAGTCGAGTAGAACTAGATATGCCGAGTTTGGGCTCATTTTGTTAGTTATGATGAGACTTTACCTCCGGACTTGATGGAGAGAACTGATGGTGTACTTCGGTGACCATTACTGGAACTCCTGGACGAGTAGAACTAGGTGTGCCAAGTTTGGACTCGTTTTGTTAGTTATGATGAGACTTTACCTCCGGACTTGATGGAGAGACCTGATGGTGTACTTCGGTGACCATTACTGGAACTCCTGGACGAGTAGAACTAGGTGTGCCAAGTTTGGGCTCGTTTTGTTAGTTATGATGAGACTTTACCTCGGACTTGATGGAGACCTGATGGTGTACTTCGGTGACCATTACTGAACTCCTGGACGAGTAGAACTAGGTGTGCCAAGTTTGGACTCGTTTTGTTAGTTATGATGAGACTTTACCTCCGGACATGATGGAGAGACCTGATGGTGTACTTCGGTGACCATTACTGGAATTCCTGGACGAGTAGAACTAGGTGTGCCGAGTTTGCCTCGTTTTGTTAGTTATGATGAAACCTGGCACGATGGACAGATCTGATGGTGTACTTTGGTGACTACTTCTGGAACTCCTGGACGAGTAGAACTAGGTGTGTCTGTCACTCCATCAAGTCCGGGGGTAAGTTCTTATCATAACTAACAAAACGAGCCCAAACTCGGCACACATAGTTCTACTCGTCCAGGAATTCCAGCAGTAGTCACCGAAGTACACCATCAAGTCTCTCCATCAAGCCTGGACGTTAGGTGTCATAATAACTAACAAAACGAGCCCAAACTCGGCACACCTAGTTCTACTCGTCCAGGAATTCCAGCAGTAGTCACCGAAGTACACCATCAAGTCTTTTCATCAAGCCTGGACGTTAGGTCTCATAATAACTAACAAAACGAGCCCAAACTCGGCACACGTAGTTATACTCGTCCAGGAGTTCCAGCAGTAGTCACCGAAGTACATCATCAAGTCTCTCCATCAAGCCTGGAGGTTAGGTCTCATAATAACTAACAAAACGAGCCCAAACTCGGCACACCTAATACTACTCGTCGAGGAGTTCCAGTAGCTGTCACCGAAGTATACTTTCAAGTCACTTCACCAAGTCCGAAGCTAAAATCTTATCATAACTAACAAAACCAGCCCAAAGTCCACAGCCACCATCTCACTGCTAGTAGTGGGCTTCTAGTGCCTAGCAGTCTCTGGAGCAGCTATTCGTATTTCGTATGTAATATATTTTTGTAGGTATAAGAAATGAGAAAAAATCAATCTTTCAAATTATCAAAATGTTTTTACTTGATTACGATTCCCACACCCACAGCTAACCGTGCGTACACTTGTGTGTGTGACCCGTGTCAATGTAATAGTTCGATTCTATACCTATCAATTTTGCAAACGCGTCCTTAATCGTCACGCTTGACAGGCGGATAGAACATCGCAGTACTGGACGATTCACAACCTTGACGCTGCTTCCCGTCGCCGATTTAGTTATTTTACGCATATAGTGAGCGAGATGATTATAGCGAAATCTATCGTGAGCCATTATATTTTTTGACCCATCTCTTAATCACCTTTTACGACACCCACGGGAAGGAATGGTATAAAAAGGTGATGGATTGAGATCCGTTAATCAATAAAATTAAATCCAAACTCAAATATATCATTGCAATATTTTGAGGTAATGTACGTTCATTTTGCGTAGATCAGACCAAAATTAATAAAAAAGTTAGCTCGAGCTAACTATGACATCTAAACTTTAAATTGGAATTATAAATTAATTATAATTAATGAAATAAGGACCGATTTTATTAATCCTCAGTTAAAAATTATTCATAGGGTAACATACAACATAAACAAATTAAAAATTATAGATTGAAACTAATTTTACTTAGGGCTGATTTTTCAATCTGGCTATTGAAAAATCAGCCCTAAGTAAAATTAGTTTCATTCAATGTAACGAGTTTTATTCATTACAGCCTATCAAAATCTAAAGCTGAACTTATACCTCCCCATTAATAGCCTCATAAGGGGGATATTTACCATAGTCGTCTCGATTGGCAGGCCGGTTGGCAATCGCAGTTTTCTTCTTCGCTGGTTTGCATTCCTATGTCGCCATTTACGACACTTACGCTAAACGGTCGTTAAACATTGATACTTGAAATAAATATAGTAATTGTTAGTAAAGTATTAAAGTATAAAAACTTACGCCACACGGATAGTAAAGTAAAATTTTGCAAATTTTGCAATACCAGCAACGTTTCGTTCAAGCATGGCTTCTCTTCTGTAGTCCAGTTTTGATTTTTCAAAGCGTACAATACATCATCCAGATACACGCCACGCTCTTCCGCGGTGAAGGTTTTCCACGACTCATGTTTTTCCTCAACAAATTTATGACTTGATGTTCGGTTCTCAAATAAATCTGTCGTATTTTTTACATCTTTTGTTTTGGAAACAACATAACTGTGGACACTTTTTATTAACGCAATAGAAAATAAAATAAACGTGTATTTCATTGTACAGTTTCTGTTATCTAGTTATTAGTAAACTGAATAAAAGTTGAGAAGGTCTAACATTATAAGTGTATAAAAGTTGCATAATCAAGTCAGACAATCAGTAAAGCCATCATCAATTATCTATTGTGTTTCTTTTTGTCTTATAGGTTAGTTATCATCAAGATGGCAGATATAAATGGATACCGAATTGACACTGCTGAGTTTTAAAGTGTTTTCCATAATTTTTGTAGTTACAAAGGCCTTTACTATAAAAAACTTAAAAGTTTTAATGATAAAAAAATTATAAGTTTATTTTGCAATATATGTCCAAACTGGAATTTAATTCTGTACAACCATAGTACTCATCTCTCACTTTCGAACCTCAGTTACTGGATATTTCTATGTCCTAATTCTTTGCTTGAAATAATCACGTATACGAGTATGTTGAGACACAAGAAATGAAGTTCTTCAATCTAAAATATTGCGTCTTTATTAGTTTCGTTTTTGCGAAGGGATTAACTATCGAAGCTTTTTTTATAAAACCGAAGTTACCAAAGGAATAACGTCCACCAGATGGTAAATGGTTTTTAAAGTCCATGGACAACTGTAGCCAATTTCAAACAAAGTTGGTCTAAAGTTTTTTGGGTCCAGTCACTACACTGCTGAGTTGCATATTGCATGCTCACGACACGTGAAATAGGCTATAGTTGCGTTGTCACTGCTGAGGACTAAAATGGAATAGATCACAGCCTGTAATTGTACTGGTTCTCTGTACCCTCTAGACCGGAGCACATCCATGCAAACTCTGATATCGCTAGTTGGTGGCAGAAGTAGGCAAGATAATTACCCCAAACGTCTCCTACCACCCAGTAAAATCTATGCGTGATGGCGAACTTCACATGTCTTCGAAATATATTTTTTTTGATTTCTCAGACATGCAGGTTTCCTCACGATGTTTTCCTTCACCGCCGAGCACGTGGTAAATCAGCACTTAAAATTGCAATTGACAATTTCATTGGTGCCGGCGGGGATCGAACCCGGTTTGCTCGCGTACTGTGAAATTTACAGCGAGCGCTAACCATCTGAGCTACCAAAGCTCTCTGCCACGGCTCAAAGTAAAAACTATAAAGTAGTGGATACGTCACATTTTCGATATTTTCTGATCTCACAACCCTCCTAATATTGCACCACATGTACTCTTGTGTTTTGATAAAAACTAATTGACCATTAGTATTTCCAAAAGGCGAGCAGCTTTGTGCAGTGTTTTATGAGGTGACAGGACTTCCTTTCTGCCTTTCTTTTCTTTTACGAGTACTGTCCGTCAGGTTATGTAGTCGTAGGATTAATATAACTTATGATTAACAATACTAACATAGTTATAATTCGATATTAATTCAATTCAACAGTGGATGATCCCTGGATAGAAGATGGTAAACCATATTGAACTATCACACATACATGCACACGCACAGTTAAAGTTGTTAAAAGAGGGAATAAATGCTTTTTTATAGCCATCATTCATTATTTAAATAATCCACTGCTGAATATAGGTCTTTTGATAATGCGTCTCTGTCTTCGACTAGATTTATTGAACGAACATTGGTACACTCCTGACTAACCTAGTGCTAATAATCATGCTTCCCATTACTAGGCTATGAAATGTGGATTTAACGTTTTTAGGTGCTGAATGCAGCAGGCTTCACCACGTGAAAGGTTGGTATTTAACTAAATACCAACTTTAACTGAACAGCCAACATGTTACCCTTTATACAATATGTAACAAAAACCCTGTGGTTCCCTTTAAGTGCGTTATCAGAATCAGTATTCAAACATATAGAAATAACTTTACTAATAATTAATTTTTAATTAGAAAGAAAGAAGAAAGAAAGAAATAAGTTTATTTGGCACATACATTATAATAACAAAGAAAAATAAATCAAATAAAACAGATTTTTTTATCTTAACAAAAATATAAAAAAAAGGAATAACGTAATATGCACCAAAATGGTCTCTCAGCTTTAAGTCACGAATTGAAGATATACATACATCAATTCGTAACGCTGATTTTCAGTGGAGCCAGGAGTTTGAGCCAGATGACAAACAAACGGCAAGAAAAAATAAAATAAAAAAAAATGAACAAATCTGTCAAAATTCCATGTACCAGTGATACATTGAGAGTGTGGAGATAACAAAAGGTGAATAGGTGAAAGGGAAATACATAAAGAAAAATAAAATAAATTGTGTGTGTGTGAGTGGATGTGTGCATGCGTACGTGAGTGACTGAATACGTGCGTGCGTTTGTGCGTGCGTGTACGGTGCTAGCATCGAGAGTGTATGAACCATACCATTTATGCCTATTTGCTGGATTTTTGTACTGAAATCAGAAACTTTTTTAATAAAGTTTTGAAAGTGGCAACTGATTTACTATTTCTGATCGGTGGTGGTATATCATTTCAGCACTTAGTAGCAGCAAAACGGAAACTGCCACGGAAGGCAGCTGTGTGATGCTTACGGTATGTAAGTCGTGATGCTGCGTGCGGTTAGGGCAGCATCACGACTTACATATTTATTACTCCAAAAAGAAATGACGCAAGGTGGAGGGTACGTCGAGCGGCCATACTCATCAGGTCGTGTCGATTTAAAAATAAGGTTATGTGTGATCTCTTAGGGACTGTGAAACAGAAACGTGCGCAGGCGTTTTGAACTCTTTGTATTAATCTTTTGGTTCTAGCGAGCAAACATTCACCAAATACTGTATCCGCATATGTTAGCTTCGACAGAATGAGTGGTTCACACAACTTAATTCGCATGTCCACTGTCAAATACTCTCTGGTCTGGTACAAGACGTTGAGTCTATAGAAACAATTACGCATGGTTTCTTGTACATGACCCTCAAAACGCAACCTTCCATCCTTAACGAGACCTAAGTTCCGAGCTTCCAATACACGTTCTAAAGGATTATTCTTGATGTTAATTTGCGGATTGAAAGTTAGAATAGTATTAGTCTGGTTATGCGTTCCCAGTAATATATACTTAGATTTAATGGGTTCAATACCAGATTATTTTGATCACACCAATCAGCTATGTGGTCCAAATCTGAATTGATTTTTGTTATTACAATACTGGTGTTACTGGGTTTAAAAGATATATACAATTGAAAGTCGTCAGCATATATATGATAACTACAGTTTTTAATGGTGTTCACTATATCTGAGCTATACAATATAAAAAGTATAGGCCCCAAAATGGATCCTTGAGGTACACCTCTTGGAACTGGTGACGTGGTAGATATCCATTCTGATCCATTGTCTTTATTTATGTTAACAAATTGTGTACGACTAGTGAAGTAACTTGCAAATCATTTTATTGTTAAATTATCAAATCCGTAATAAGCAAGTTTTGATAAGAGTAGAATGGTGTTAATGGTATCAAAAGCTCGGGAAAAGTCAAGCAAAACTAACAGAGTACCCTCTCCAACATCTTGTGCAGTCAGAATATCATCCACTACATTCATCAGAGCGGTTGCAGTGCTACGAGAATTTCTGAATCCGGATTGCTTTTTAGGCAGAATATTATTGGCCTCAAGGTACTCCGTCATCTGTGTATAGACTACTCTTTCCAGAATTTTTGACATTAAGGGCAGGATACTTATAGGACGGAGATCCTTGTAGTAATTTATATTGGGCTTTTTTGGGAATCGGTTTTACTAAAGCTACTTTCCATTGCTTTGGGAATACACCTATTTCAATAGATTTGTTAATTATTCTGGTAATAACTGTCAATGTTCCGGGTAGAGTTAACAATATCATGTTCAAAGTAATGCCATCATGACCTTGTGCATTTGTTATAAAAGATTTTATTATATAGAGAACAACTGTTTCATTAACAGTGTTAAGCTTAAAAATGTTAGGCCCAAATATATCAAATTCATAGCTAGTTAAACGTGATATACTGACTTCATTATTGCCGAGAAGCTCAAGAAAATAATGATTTATATTATTTGGATTACATAATGATTTGGCAGTTCAATGTCTTTTTTCTTAAAATTAGAAACGTTTTGTTTGATATTTTTCCACAAATAACGGGGGTTTTGTATCGTATTAATATAATTATTAAAATATGCAGTTTTTTCACTGTGAATTGCCGTCTTTACAATGTTTTTTAATTCTTTGTAATATTGTTTATGAACATCAAGTTTCGTAAATCTACTTTTAGCATGTGATTCATCGCGCAATTTAATCATTTCTTTTACAGTATAGGTTATCCACGGATAAGAATGTTTTTTTAAATATAAAACGATCTAACAGGAGCATGCATATTGTATACTTCAAGCAAAATATTGTTGAAATTTTCCACCATTTTATCAATATCGCCATTTACAACGCTTTCCCATTCTGTAGAGTTGACATCTAAGGTATTTTTTTTATATCTATATCCTTTAACGGTACTTACAGCATAGGATGAACTTACACAAAAGTGTTAAATGGCGCCATCATAATAAAGTATAAATCCCTAATATGTAATGTAAATGTGTAGTATACATGTTTCGTTATATATGTCAGTTTCATGTGTAGAATGTGTAAAATGTCAAATCTAAATAATTCAAGTATATTTGGAACGATGATGTATGTATAATGTGCGAGCTAAATAACTTAATATACAAAAAGATTGAGAAATGAGTATACGATTTTAAGCCTAAGGACATACTAATATTCAAACAAATAATCTCAAAATAAGTTATAACAAAAATAAAAATAAAGATATTTTTTGAGGGTAAAATTATAAACTCACTATAACAAAAATAGAACATTACAACAATTAATAAAAAACATGGAATTAATAGTTCAAATAAGCCGGAGTTACAAAACTTTATAATAAAAATGAAAATAATGTTTAACACTTTAAGATTAACACAGTCAAAGAAATACAAATAGTAACTTATTAAAGACAAGTATACAGTTAACACAACCATAAATAACAATCAATTAAGCTATGAATACGAAAATCAAACCAAAGTAGGTATTTTATTTTAAAATGAAATTGGCTTAAAAAATATTAGCGTCATTATTTAGACCAATTTTAGTGACATGAGCCAACGTTCTCAATGCCCAAAAACTTTAACCAAATCGTGCTCTGAACGTAAGCGATGTCGTGGTTTATCGTTATCTTTACGCACAAAAAATTTCCCTTCCTGAGTCCACGTGCACTTCCATTGAGCGCGCTTGCGTTCTACGCGTGCATTATAAAACAGTTGTCGGTTAAATTTGGTCAATCTTTCATTGATATGGGATGGAGATACCGCAGAATCGAGTCCTAGGCCCTCGGTGGTGGTGCAGCGACGAACGCGCGCCGCCGTCAACAATCCACATAAAATTTACAAATAATGAAATATTATTTGTAAATTTTATGTGGATTGATTACCTCTGCCTGGAATTATCAAGCAACTAAAATGAAACAGCAAGCAGCAGCGGCCGGCGGCGGCGTACATCAAAGCCGGGGCGCTCGCGCGCGCGTGCACGTCATACCTATATTAATTGCACTAAAGTCGTGACCTCGTCACATCACTCAGCTTTTATCACTTTAGTAGTCTTATTACAACTTTTAAAATTTTATTTCGACCGATTGTGGTAATTATGCAGAAACACTAATTCATCACTATGTCTACTTGACGACCACGAAGATGTTGTCGTCAAGTAGACATAGTGATGATCTATGCATTTGCGACACCAGCTTATTATGTCTGAACGCACGCGTTGCATAACAGATATTTCAGACTTTATTTTTTCAAAGGATGCGACTATTCGCATACGCATTTCCGCCTCGGTATCGCATGTTTTTTGGAATACAGACTTCTTAATCGTACCCCAGAGATAAAAATCTAAAGGTGTCTTGGTGTATAAGAATGCGGATTAGTCGTTGACCATACGTGTTCATTATGAGCATTAAATACACCTGTTCTAACAAAAGAGCATTCATCCGTGAAAAGTACGCGGTTCACAAACTCAGGATCTCCTTCAACCTTATCGAGTAACCATCTACAGTAATCCATTCTCGGCTCGTAGTCGTTGGGAAAAAGACACTGAACTCGACGATAATGATACGGGTGTTGGCCATCATCTTTGAGGGCTCTCCAAACGCGCATATGGTTCACACCTAGTTCACGTGCCACCGAGCGCGTGCTCCGCGTCGGATCTTCCCCAAACATGTCGAGAATGTGCTCCTCGATGTCGTCGTCGTACATTCTCGGTCTTCCTGAATCTGTACGTTGTTGATCACGGCCATGCACGCTGTCAGTATTGTACATACGAATGTGAAGTCGTTGGAACGTCATCGCCGACGGCAATTGTATATTTCGTGGAGTAGCAAAACGCTCCTCGTAAAGTCTTCGTGCTTCTGCATAATTGCAGTCACATTTCCCGAGACACATCAACATATTAAAATATTCCTCGTTTGAGTAAGACATCGCACACAAGTCACTCAGGGCGGATACTTAATTTCGCAATATATAAAACAGATCCGTCCGGAAGTAATTTACGCGGGCGATAACAGCTATCAATATCAGCGCTCGCACACTACTGGTGCTTTTTGTTGTTGTGCGTGAGCGTGGCAAAGCGATTGTACTACAACATAATTTTTGTTTCTACAACATAATTTTGATATTTTCTGAATCGAGGAAATTTGTTGTGATTTTTGATGTAATTTTTTAATAATAGTTATTATTTATTTATTTAATTCAGGCAGAGCCCGTAAGTGTTATTAACAAATTAAATTATAGCTAGGATTAGTAAAAATACATTAAAACACTACAATGACAAGAAAAAATTAAAAATTGTGGGATAAATCTACACAATAACATATATTTAAACTGTTATGCTGCTGTGTTTTTAAAAATCTACTAATTATTATTTTTTATTGAACGTCGATAAACAATACTTATTTTTATTTCTAATCTTGACTACTGAATTGTGAAAAAATTTTATGTTTATAAAACTTCCCATGTTTTTAAATATTACTACTAAATATTAGCACAGAATAAATAATAGATATTAGGTAGATCAAAATAAGTGGATCAAAATAAGTTAGTCGGCATATAGTGGACGCTACCTTTGATCACTCGAAGAGTAGGGTTTTTTTGGGTTTTTCCTATACCTAAGTCCTTCGTCAGCTAACGGTTTTGAGTTTGAGGAGCGCATGAAACGCCGCGTATTCTATAGTAATTTTGTTTTGTTTATTACATTCTTGTAATATGAATTTATTTAAAAAATAATTCCTGTTACCTGTTACATATTAATTATCGAATAAAATTTCATATGAAAAATACATACTAAATTTCTCCTACAAATAGTTGCAAATTTGGAATTAATCACGATATTTTATGCTTAAAATAACCTTTTTTAAATATTTTTCCCAGATCTATTTCGTAATAATGTGGAAATTTATAACAAGGATTCAAATAACATTTAACAATGTGTATTGGAGTTGAAAGAATATACACTAGCCCAAATCGTCCCGTGGTGTGGCACCATTTTCAGTGCATCTTCTTAACAACAACTAGATCCAAAGTAAAAAAACTGCGGCTGCCAACTCGCCTCCCAAAAGGGAAAGTATGGCAAATAACCCCCTTATGAGATTATCTGTGGGGAGGCCAGTATGTTCAGTGATGTTAAGTAGTTGACTTTGATAGATTGTAATGAGCGTAATTTCAGAAACTGTTAGATCTCGTCAAAACATCGTCATCTACTTAGCGGGTCTAAGAATCGTTCTCGTTAAGTGACTTCGTAAAATGCTATTTGTCAGATATTATAAAATATAAAATAAATATTAACATATTAAATATTATTAGGTATTCAAGAAGGGAAATGGAATATTCATAAACTGCCAGTACATTATTAAAAAATATATATTTCATTATAATTTCTATTATTTTCGGAGAACTGTGACTAGATTTATGTATAACGATTTACAAAAAAAGCTTGGGGATGCTCGTGCCGCGCAGCGGCTTTACTTGTGGCGGCCGTGTCAGTGACCTCACAGCGGCCGTAGATAATAATATGTCGGCTCGTGTAGGTAAGTTCAAAAGAAAATAACATTTTAGAAAAAATATTAAATTTAGTAACTTATCTGATTAGAAACTCTAAAATCCCATTTAAAGCAACCAAAAAAAAAATTTCATTATCATAATTGCCATGCCTATGTGTACACCTATACGTCCCTGAAACGACCAACGGGTTTTTTGTTACATACTGTATATTTATGTTAACCAGTGATCGCCTAGTGGTTGAAATACGACCACAATTCATTAAATTATTTTGTTTGTATAATAAGCAAGCAGTATTTAAACCTTAACTGTGCAATAATAAATAAAAAACACAAATATGTAACATACAAAATATGAGAAAAACGCTTTTTTTGTCTTGAAATGCACCCCGCAGACGATTAAAAAAGGAAAGTTTAGAATCACCCAAGATTCATAGCTCATTCAGTCAATCTGTCAGTAATAATTTCTCGGCCACATTTTAAAATTCTTTAGCAACAATCTCTACTCTGTGTGACTGTTTGACCACAGACTATTTATGTGTTTGACATTGGCAATATGAACGTAAACAAATGACAAACTTATATGTGTTTGACATTGACAGTATGAACGTGAACAATGAATGTTTTATTTAATTTAATTTAATGTATTTCTAACACATATTATACTATATAAATTTTGGCATTTTGCAATCCTTCTCCATATAATCTTTGCCTATAAAAAATCTCTCACTCCTCCGTGCTTAAAATGGGGTACAAAGTTATCGCTTCACGTATTTTAGACAAGTTGTCGACTAGTTGTCGAAATTCAACCGTAATTCAATAAATTTTTAAGTTTGTATATTATACCAGGCGTAAATCACTTTAAACTGCACAATAATAAATAATATAATACTAATAAACAACATATAAAATAAACGCTTACTCACAGATTCACTGAATGCGCTGTGAATTTTGTGTGATTTCCAATGTTCCTATTTGAATGGCGTGTGGAGTGTATGTCAAGGCAAAAAAGCGTTTATTTTATATTTTGTTTATTATTTCATTAATTGTCGGTTATTATTAATTATTTCTTGGCAATATTTTAATTTTTTTGACGACAACCTCTACTCTGAACTGAACTGTCGTGGTAGCTCAGGGGCACTCGCTGTAAATTTCACAGTACGTGAGCAACCCAGGTTCGATCCCCGCCGGCACCTATGAAATTGTTAATTGCAATTTTAAGTGCTGATTTACCACGTGCTCGGCGGTCGAAGGAAAGCATTGCGAGGAAACCTGCATGTCTGAGAAATAAGAAAAAAATATTTCGAAGACATGTGAAGTTCGCCAAGACGCATTGAGGCAGCGCGACGGCCATTTCCTTGCCCTAAAACCCTCTCAAAAATGAGAGGAGGTCTGTACCCAGCGGTGAAACGTATATAGGCTGTATCTAACTAACTCAGTGCGACAGTTTGACCCTTGGGTTTGACCACAGAATGTTGTATATTATTTGACAAGTGACATTGGCAGCATGAACTTTAACAATGAATGTTTAATTTAATTTACATAATTGTACACATTATTTGTAAATTTTAATATTCGGCACTCCTCTATATTAATTGCAACTGCTAAATCTCACACTCCTTCGTGCGCGAAACATGCTTAAAAAATTAATAGTAACTTTTATTGAAATGCTCTAAAAGAAGAAAATAAACTTTAAATTAAACCAAACCCATCAATTTATTACATTACACAATTTATAAGTAAAAGTAAGCAAATTAATTTAAATATAAAGTTTAACAATAATTGTAATTGGAAAATGCATGTTCAATCGATATGTGACAAATTAAACAGATTTGTATATGCGCTTCGCCGACATAGTATCTGCCAAAGCAGCGTTAAACGCCTATCTTGGCTATGTTTCATCGATATTACAGTACGCACTTCTGATATGGGGCAACGTTCTGTAATAAAACGCGTATTTAGCATCCAAAAAAAATGTATTCGAGCAATCTGTGGAGCACATTCCATGGCATCGTGCAAGCCATTATTTAAAGAAATGAAAGTGCTACCACTCGCATGTATGTATATAAAACAAGCCGCGATTTTTGTCAAGCAATTCCCCGAATACTTTCCAAGTAATGAGTTTTTAAAAGAAAACAAAATGTTAATTGATGTTATTTCAAAAAAACGTACATAATGGCGATTAAAATCTTTAATTCTTTACCCGAAGAGTTTAAAAACTTTCCAATGCCAAAGTTAAAAACAAACTTCATGAATGGCTCATACTTAATTGTTTTTATACCGTTAATGAGTATCTTGATCATAAAAATCAAAACAAATTACATATTTAAATATCTGTATCTAAATTGCTTGAATTTTTTGCTGTACAAACTACTACTACTACGCATTAGATTTCGCATTCCGAACATTCACTATGTTCAACTGAACTATACTGCAATCCGTACACCTTACTTTAGTGGCATTTACTGTTTCAATATTCATGCAGTGTGAAACGGCGATAATAATACGAGATTTCAAATTAAAGTTTAAACCTTACGTAACAATTCAGTTTCAGCAAAATTTTTTGTTGATAAAGTGAATAAATAGGTAATAATATCGTAATATTTTACTATCTACCGCGCATGCGCAGACATAGAGTAGGGCACATTTTTTGTTTGGAATAGCTTCTCTAGTACGTAGTACATATAACACCATTGAGTTCTATGTACTGAACTGAAAGCTATCAATCAAACAAATGTCTTTCTGTTGTCGCGCATGCGCGAGATAAATGCGTTCACCGTAAGATGTCCCTGCCTTGGAAATGGCAGCATTGTCTACAGTGCTGCCAACAATATATAGAGCATTTACCCCACTTGGTGGTTGCTGGCAAAATTATCTAAACTTGAAACCCCTGATTAATATGTTTTACTTGCTTATTTAAATAATATACAGTTAGTTATAAGACTAGTAATGTTGTGAATGATAACACAATTTAATTTTAAATTATTTATTGATTTATTTTTCCGACAATAATTATGGTCGAAAGGAACAATTCAGACATACTCGTATCACTGTCACTTTCATAAACGTCGTTATCATCATCTGTCGTATCCGAATCTGTGCTGCTGTCATTTCCTAATTCAATTATGAATTTATCAGTAATATCATCAAACAGCCATCAAGTACATAAAACTTGTCTTCTAAATTTTTACGTGTTCACACTGCTTTTGCCAATCCTGAGGGTTATAGATGAAAAAGCTTCTTCAGTTAACTTCACGATATTCCCAGCTTCTTGGCCGACATTATTGCTGGCTACTCGTCTCTTTAAAAGACTCACATAAACTCAATCGCATTTAAATCGCAGTGGTAAGGGGCAACCTAACCACTTTATGGCCATGAGAAAGCAATAATTGGTCAGCCTCATAAATCAGCGCTTCTTTGTGCTCTTTTATAATTTCATAAGTTCTGCTTTCAGCATTGTTGGTATATAGACAATCCTTATTTGTTATCAATTTTGCATTTGAAGTTTTGAGAACTCATAGTAGGTGCTTTATTTACTTGTACGGTATGATAGGCGTTATCCATCACGACTAAGGTTCGGAGGCAAATTGGGTATAAGTTTCTCTGAAAGCCATTTTATAAAATTGGTTCTGTTCATGTCGTCATGGTAGTCCCTGATTTACTCTGTGATTTAAAATCAATTGAGCATTAGGAATAAACCCTGTTTCTCCACCTGCATTAATAATTATCCACCGCGTTCCAACAGAATCACTTATTATTACTCCGTCCTCGTCATCTTTTGCCAACATTTTTCACTGCATACGATGCGTGATGTATGTTTCATCTAAGAAAACTATTGGCCGACCATCTGCTCGATTTTGCCTCATAGTAACGATATACTTGCGTCTCCATGCAACTATGTCGTGCCTTTCCATTAAAATTTCCGTTTCGAACCACTTTTTATACTGAAATCAATTTGTTTTAAAATTTTCCACAAAGTCGTTCGACCTCCACCAAAGTTTATGTCATTCTTTAATTCTACAAGTAATTTATTTAAACTAGAACAACTTTTCTTACAGTATACATTTCATGGATTTTGTTTCTTATTGCGCATAAATCGAAATCATCAAGATCCACCGTTTTACGTCTTTGACGGTGTTTTCCAGAGACTTGAGTTTTGAGATGTAGAGGCAGCAGCTTCACCTTCTTTAGATATTCTACTCACGGTTTTCTGACATGCCTGAAATAGACACAAAGTACCATTTTATAAAATTACATATTTATAAAATACAAATACAGACATTATGATAAAAAGTAAATTAAATTAACTGAGATACGTACTTTTATTTTAATTCGTAATGTTAGTAATTTCTTATTATTACCCATACTAAAGGCATTTTGCATGAAGCTGGCATCCCTATTTTACTAACCTGTCATGGCGGCGACGCGAGTTCGCACTTGATTGAGTGGAATTAACAGGCTTGATTTGCCTTTTCTCTCTCACAAAGGCACGCACCTTCAACACAACCTCTCTTGCACTGCTTCTAAATGGTTTCGGCATAATTAATTCGGAATATTTTAAATAATAACACAAAAACGAGCGCAGCTAATCACAAACTGACAACAGATTGACAAGCAATAGTGCCAACATCACAGCAGGGGACATCTTACGGTGAACGGTCTGTAGATTTTAGTCTATGATTGTAGATAGCGTGGCATATAAATGAAGAAATTTATTTTTTCTATTGTAATATTATTACCTATTTATTCACTTGAACAACAAATAATGTTACTTATTTAACTACTGAATTATTAATTACGATCAGGTTTAAACTTTAATTTGAAATCTCGTATTATTAGCGCAGCTTCACACTCTATGAATATTGAAGCCACACTAAATGACACTAAAGGTGTACGGATTGCAGTACAGTTCATTTGAACATAGCGAATGTTCGGAATGCCAAATCTAGTACGTAGTACATATATATCGATGATTTCTATTACATGGGAAGACGTTTTACGTGGTAGAGTCATGCTGCAACTATATTATGTATATTATTTTACATTACTTTAACTTACATTGTAAGTTAAATAAAAACTTTAAAGAAGAGGTATAGAGTTTTCTCTTCACATATTAATATAAAGATTTTTGGAATTAATTATTACTTTAATTATTTACAAAATTAATTCAAATTAATAAAAATAATGTAAAATAGAAATCCTCTAAATTTTGAGAGGGTTACGGACAACTAGTCCACTACGCTGCTCCAGTGCGTTCGTTTCTGCGGACTTCACACGAAATATTTAAATATTTAGGTCCTCAGACTTCACCGCCGAGCAAATGGTACTCTTTAATCAGCACTAAAAATTACAATTAACTATTTCGTATTTCATTGGTGTGGGTATGGGGACCGAACCCAGGGTGCTCGCATAGTGCGAATTTTACGGTAAGCATTTCGCCCCTAAGTCAGTACCGCTTAACAGTCTAAGCTCACGGGAATTCATTTTATTTTTAAGATTCCGTAAAATATAGTTTAGATCTTATTTTTTATAGGATAAGGGAGATAAACGAGCACACAGTCCACTTGATGGTAAGTAGTGGCTGTGGCCCATAGACATCCTCGACTACGAATCAAAATGCAGATGCGTTGTCACCCGTGTGGACTACGATGGAAGGCTTCGTTTCCAGTAATAAGGATCTCCGGTTCTCTACACTCACCATACAAAACACTGCAGTGTTAAGCTGCTATTTTACGCTGGTATTCTGTGAGAGCGTGGTCCTTCCCCGGTCGAGCCGACCCATTCGTGCTACAACTATACTACTAATATAGCTGTAACATGGTTCTACCACGTAGTTTAAATAAAATAAGTGTACTTTTTGTTTACAAATTGTTTGGATTATAAATTTAAATACGCCAGTATATTCTATGTTAAAAAATAAATGGTATAATAGCGCCATCTACTAAAATATTTGAAAACATTCACTGCCCTATAGGGTTAGGGTGACGACGATGCCGATGTGTTTATAAAATCTAAAAGATAGATGGTGCTTAACAACTTCTAACAAATTTTAATCACGTTTTACTTTCATCTTACTTTTGCATCACTTCGGAGAAGTCAATGGAAGTACAATGGGAGATATATTATGTAGATATATGTATGACAAATTATATGTATAATTTGTTATAATCGCTATGTTTTGTTGGCGAATTGCATATCGCAGAACTAGACGATCTGCACCTTTGATACTTTTATCGTTGCTGGTCATACCGCCATCTATCGGAGGTTTATTTACACTAAAGAAAGAAAGAAACAAAGACTACAATAATTATAGTAGTTAGTAGGTATACTGGGGTAGTTAGCTTTTAGAGCAAGAACGCACTAGCGACTGGCCGTGATGCGGCATGCCGTTGCGGCGGGCCGCACCACAGATAATATACTATATAGGACAGGCCGCACTTCGATTTTTACATAAAACCACATGATATCAACGCACTGACTTGCGGCCAGCCGTCAGCCGCTCCGGTTTAATAATACGGCGCGCCGCAGTCCACGCACTAATGTCATGGATTTTGATACAGAAAAGTTTATTTTAGAAATCAAAGAACAGGAATAATCATTTGCTATATGGGATGGCAAATGTGCTGATAATTAAACACAATAACTGCAGCAACTTCTTCGACGTCCGTCACGTCCAATATTTCTAGAAGCACTGACGATTGTGGCGGACTGCAATAGAACCGAGACGATACGGTTAGCCGGAATACGGCGTGCCGTTACGGCAGATCGTATATACTGCGGTCTGCCGCAACGGAATGCCGCATCACGGCGAGCCGCTAGTGTTTTCTTGCTCTAACAGCTTCGTCGAACAAAAAAATATATGAAATGATGGATTCTCTCACGCTGCCACAAAGCAAATTCATGCCAAATATAAAGAAAGTTTCTTGTTGTGACTTGTAAATGCGTAGGTATTTATATTTGGTAGAGCCACGCTGCAGCTATATTATGGTTGTAGCACGAATGGATCGGCTTGAACGGGGTAGGACCACGCTGCCACAGAATACCAGCTTAATGCTGCTTTGTTTCATATGGTGAGTGTACAAAACCGGAGACCCATTTTTACTGGAAACGAGGCATTCCATCTCAGTCCTCAAAGGTGACAACGCATCTGCATTTTGATTCTTAATCGAGGATAAATGTAGATGTCTATGGGTCACAACATCCACTTACCATCAGGTGGACTGTGTGCTCGTTCGTCACCCTTATTCAAAAAAAGTACGTTGGTAAGAAGGAGATTAGGCACAGAACCAACGATTTTTCGCGTTTTCCGAGGCACTGAGGTTAAATACCAGCTGGCCAGACTATATAATTTGACCTCACTTGCTTGAAGATAAATGATTTTCGCTCGAACCGGGATTCGAAACCGGACCACATGATCAGTAAACAATAGGGCAGTCAATTAGTACCGTATCCACTGCTGTATTTTACCTTCAACGGAATGAAGCACAGACAGTATAATTACAGTCTGTGAGGTGTTTCATCCTTGTCCTTGGGTTGATATCGCATCTGCAGCCTTATTTATATTACAATGAAGGTGTATATAGAATACAAAAGCCAGCTGGACTGTTAATTGTTTGTCTTTTTTCATATTAAATTAAAGTGACGAACGTACTAACAGTCTATTTGATGGTAAGCGGCTACTTGGTAATGTAAAAAATTGACTTTCAATAAGAATTACAAATGTAATCTATATTGTATAAAAATTTACTATTTTGCTTGGCGGTGAAGGAAAATATTCTGGATTACATTCTGGAACCACCAACGCACACTGGAGACGGTGAATGTCTGTGTTCCTTGAGGTTTTTTCTGCTCCACAGAGTAAATTTCAATATAAGTACTGAAATCCTGCTCTACTACCTGCTGCCACCTGTTGGGCGTGCCCCCACTAGATGGAATGACGAGCTAGTAAGACATGCAGGAAATCGATGGATGCTGGTGGCTCAGCATCGTGCTTTGTAGCATTCTTTGGGGGAGGCCTATGTTCAGCAGTGACGGGCCGTAATGATGATGATGATGATGTTCACTGCCCTTTCTTAGCAGTGGGGTGTGTTAAATTGCACACTGGAAACCAAAGAAAAATAAAACAGGAATTTCACTTTGAGATTATTTATTTATAAATAACGCTATTTCTAATAAATATCTACATCCATTGCTACACATTCAACTATTAAAGATTTTATTATTCTAGAACATTATTTAAATAAGTAAACTAATATAAAGTGCATTTTTAAGTATTATTACAATGGTGAAAATCACACACATGCTATTTAATGTATTATCCAGATAAAATATAACGATATCATAATGGCTATCTTACGTTTACTTAAAATATAGATACATTTATATAACATGATTTTTAACAGTACTTTTTCTGAATTACATAAATAACTTCTTGTCTTTTATTGATAAATCTGAGTGTGGTGCGGTTTTACGAAGTCACCATTTAATACAATTATTTAGTCTGTGCCACGGTGCTAAATGCTAATGAAATGTTTTCGCTATCAATGTGAACATCGTAACAGTAGTAGCATTTTATTTTGTAGTTTTGATGTTGTACCTACTAATTTGCTGTGTAGAGGCGACGCATGAGCATGAGTATCCACTACCCTATATCATTTCGTGGGTGTCATAAGTAAACAGGAGATGGGCACTGGGATTGCCAACTCTCCTGCCAAGTTTGACAACTTTGGCAAATATTCCCCAAATAAAGAAAATACAAGAGATAATCTATGGGGGAGGCCAATATTCAGCATCAGTGGCCTTTATAGGCTGTAACGCATTAATGAATGGTGTATTATTCAAAGCTCAATAAAAAGGAAGTAAAAATAGATATAAATATATATAATGATGAGCAGAAACTTTTTTTAATTGGCGCTATTATAATTATTTTTCCATATAAAATACAGCGTAATTATAAATAAATCCAAAAGTATAAGCAAAGCGACTCCAGCCTCCGCCAGCATACTAAAATAGGGACTCGTTGGATATTATATTTTTATTATGCTATATTAATATAAACCAATAATAAATTTTGAAGAAAATGTTATTTGATCGCTACTCAAAGTAGAACACAGAATTATTGGCTTTTCTTTTGTAATTCTGTTAAAAATTTATAACACTACAAAATTTTCACAGACAATTTATTATTTTATGTGTTGTATAATCTTTATTTTTTTTTCTTTAAAACTGAAGTCACAAACGAACTTACAGTCAACGTTATGGTAAGTGGCCATGTGTAACCAGCTTTAGACAAAGGAGGCTACAGATGCGTTGTCACCTCTGAAGACAAAGATGGAATGCCTCACAGCCTGTAATTACACTGGCTCTCTATGTCCTTCAGACCGAAACACGGCAGTGCAGGCAAAGGCAAAATGCTATTTTGCGACAAAAATAGCTAAGAGGCACCTGCTTAGACTGACTTCTAGCCAAAAAGAGTTCTATCACCTAGAAAAATTTAAGTCAACTTTATTAAGTTAAGCTTATTAGATTTGTAGTATTTGCTATATCTTTAAATAAAAAAAAAGGTTAAAAGTACATTTAAAGTTGAATTTAGTTTCTTTCTTTATATTTGTTATTTTCTTTGGATTATGTCGATGTATAATTTATTAATAAAATAACTAATAATTATATATAAAAAAAACAGATTTTAAGAGGATGAGATATTTTCAATTATAACTTATTAAATATTACAAGTTATTCTTAAAATATAAACGTCTAAGTACTTAGAAGCATCCGTTAATCAGATTGATTGTATTTTCTTGATTATCCTCTATAATTATATCTCATGAAAATTACATACAAAGCTTTTTTTCATCAACTAATTACACTATGAGACTTAACAGTATGAGTATGAGCTAAGCTTAACCTAATACCAATAAGCTTACAAATATTTGTCACAATTAAAATATTTACATGTCTTATTAATAAAGTAGTTTTAAACTTTTGCATAATATGCATTAATATGTAATAATGTATTTATTATTATAATATAAGTACTTTTTAAATGAAGTTGATTTTAATAATATTATTTTGTTTTCTGTAAATAGATATATGTAGCAATATTTTTTTAAAGATAAAACTCAAAGTTAAAAGACAAAATTATATAAAAATAATTTATATTTATGATTTTAATTACCAATTTTAGTGGCAAAGTCGCTTATTCATTTCTAATTGCACGTGTTGTTATTTTGAATATATACTAATTTTAATTATAGGATACCAGTAAATAGATCGGCTTAAATTTAAATAAATACTGTTTTTAGCAAAGACCGAATTGATAATTTATGAATATATATATGTAACGGCTAAAAGCCGAAGTGCGGTTACACCTAGTTCTAGCCGGCTAGAACTAGGTGCGGCCAGCAGTAGTTGGTTAAATTTAGGTGTACTGTTAAATTTGTAAAAATACGGAAAAACGTATCAAGTAATATCAGCGCTAGTAGATTAAGGTGCGTTTAAGGTGGCCCTTGGACCACCTTAAAACTGCAGACATTTATCTAATTTATAAATTATGTATGATACGTCAACCGCAATCGACTACACCTTGTATTAGCCGGCTACACCTAGGTGTATCCGCACTTCGGCTATTAGCCGTAACACACATATATTATACGTGGTAGAGCCATACTGCAGCTATATTAATAGTATAGTTGTAGCACGAATGGGTTGGCTCGACCGGCGAAGGACCACGCTCTCACAGAATACCAACGTAAAATAGCAGCTTAATGGTGCTATGTTTCGTATGGAGAGTGTAGAGAACCGGAGACCCTTTTTACTGGAAAAGAGGCATTCTATCTTAGTCCTCACGGCTGACAACGCATTTGCATTTAAATTCGCAAACGAAGATAGATGTCTATGGGCCACAGCAACCGCTTACCATCAGGTGGACTGTGTGCTCGTTTGTCACCCTTAGTCTATAAAAAAATATATATATCTCGAAAAATTGGAACGAAATATGTTATGTTATATAATTTAAAGATATTTTATAATTTATAAATATATTATTTAATTAAATAGCGTTTTATGTACATCTCTTTGGAACGCATTGCAATAACACACTGACTAGATTTCACTCCACTGAGATTTTCTTTATATTAAAGTTTTTCTCTTATTTCTTTAAAATCTAAAGCACATGCTTAAAATATCCATAAATACAATATATACTTACATAAAGAAAAAAAAAGTAAACTAGTTTTGGGTTGTAACATTACGTTAACAATAAATTCATAATAAAGTTGTTATAATATTTTAATCACAAGATTAGAACAAAGTATCGAAATTACAACAAGTCACCGCAATCTCATCGATGTATGACAGCAAAAAGTAATTTGACATAAATCTTAATTTTTTTATTATATTAAAAAAGTTTTAAATTAACTTATTAATAATTAATCATTCGAATAAAATAAGAGTAAAATATAAGAGCAAATACATTTAAATCTACTACAGATCAAATGTCTTCAAGTATTTTATGCCATGACGATATCAGGTATCGATGTTCTTCGTCTCATTGGGTAAACAATTTCGAGATCAGAGCGGACTAGAATTTATATCAAATGAACCTAAATAAAATTAAAATGACTAGATATGATTAGAATTGATTTATAGATTCGATATTGAATAAAAACTTTAACCAGAAATAATTTTTTATTATTTTTCTTTAAAACATCTTGTTTTTAAATTTTATAAATAATGACTAGATTTTATAAAAAAAAACTTTTATAATGACTAGAACTTTTAAGAGACCATATGTTAAAAACACTAATGAGATATTTCATTTCATCTTTAAACAAAAATAATAAATTACTTTTTATTATTTTTGTTTAAAGCATCTTGTTTTTAAATTTTATAAATAATGACTAGGTTTTATAAAAAAAAAACTTTTAAAATGACTAGAACCTTTAAGAAAGCATATGTTAAAACACTAATGAGATATTTCATTTCATCTCAGTTACATAATATATTAAAAAAAATACAACCATATTAACTATAATTAGAAAATGACTTCATTTATTTTGTGACTAGATACAATTCGTCGTTGACGCCGCAAAGAGGCGAACCTCAATTTTTAAAAAATTAGAGGAGAGCAAGAAAACAATTATTATTCCCCGAATACTAGCTTTTCTTCATCAGAAAATTAAATATATTAGACTTAATGGAAAACTACAAATAAGATTAATTTTCTGATGAAAAAAGCTAGTAATCGGGGAATAATAAATGTTTTCTTGCTCTCCTGTAATTTAAAAAAAAATTGAGGTTCACCCCTTTGCGGCGTTACCGACGAATTATTAAATATAAATCTGTACATGTGACAAAAACAAAATAATAAATGACTAGATGAAAATACTTGCATTACACTAGAAAAATAACACTAGTAGGCTCTTATGAAATAACATAAATAATATACTTTTTAATTCTTCTATTTATATTATTAAGATTATGGCAACATTTTTTTTTATTACATCTCTGTAATTTAAAAACTATTTAAAAATGTATTTATAATAGTAATGATGGCTGCCGAGTTCTAATCTATTTTAGTTACTGGCCTAGTTACATGTCGATTGACTTAATTCCGATGTACATGTGCTGAACGTTGAAAAAAATATGAGATAGTCGCAAGTCGGACGTTGCATCTAAAAATATGCTCATGCATCGGATCGATTGCGGTGACCCTTCGTGCTTGTTTCAAGCAATCGAAAGCATCTACTCCAAGACGCTTTTGCTAGAAAAACCCATGCTGATTTATTTTCATAAAAATAATTCCTTTTGTTTATAATATGAATTCAATAAAAATATGATAAAACTACGCTTAATATAATATTATGGATATCTGTAAACAAAGGGAATAGTTTGTTTATATGTGTAGTAAATTCTAATTTAGTATATTATGGTAAAATAATAAAACTATTTTTAATTAACTGTCACAATAGTGCCTAAAACTTAAACTCGAAGCAAGATTTAATTTTGCATTATTAAACAAGATATTTAGAAATGTTTAACATTTCAGTGTAATAATAATTTGGAATGTTGCTGTAGGAGCTCAATATGTACAGAATTATTTAAGATAAAATTATTTAAAAAACGACAATAAATTACAAAGTAAAAGTATATATACAAAAGTAGAGTTTAACTTTACGACGTATACATGCAATGACTATAACAACATATATCTACGACTATGTCAATAAATACTTACTTTAGAGCTTTACGAAAAGTACATACGCGGATTTTCGTGTCCATACGCAGTTGGGTAATGGTAAAGAGTGTTGGGGACAGGATAAGGAAAACGCGGCACGGGCCGCAATATACGTCGTCAGCCATCGTCGATCCCTCCGCCTTCGTCTTCCGAACCCGTCACGTCAAGGCTTCGAGAGTCTTCTGAAGAACATGGGGAGGTGCTTCTGCCTCGCAAATCCTCCCAGGCCAACTCTTGTTGCGGTGCTGGTATTTTGTTCCAGAAAGTGTTGAAATTGCTGTCCCGACATGGTTCCTAAATAAAAAAAACATCTTGTTATTTTTGGAAAAGTAATTTTTTGCATTCTTTTGTAATATGGAATAATAATAACTATATATAGTACAATATGTTTTTATAGATATATTATATTAATACTTTGATATTTTAATGGCTCCCGACAGATACGTGGTCGGCAACTATATTACTGGTATAGTTGTACCACGAATGGGTCGGCTAGACCGGGGAAGGACCACGCTCTCACAGAGTACCTGCGTAAAATAGCAGCTTAACGCTGCTGTGTTTCGTATGGTGAGTGTAGAGAACCGGAGACCCTTTTTAATGGAAACGAGATATTCCATCTTAGTCCTCACGGGTGACAACAACGCATCTGCATTTTGATTCGCAATAGAGGATAGATGTAGACGTCTATGGGCCACAGCAACCACTTACCATCAGGTGGACTGTGTGCTTCTTTGTCACCCTTATCTTATAAAAAAAGATAGCGGTATAACCATGGCGTCAGATGTAAAATACGCAATATGGCGCTGAGAGGTAGCGTAAAAGATGCGAGATTTGCTGTAAAGAAGAATTGACTACTATTTAATAGAAAATTAAAATTTAATTCCTTTAAACAGTATAAAAATAAAAAGGCTTACCGTTTGATAAGCAGGATATTCTGCATGGACCTGACGGAAAGCTGATGGTTCTTTTTCCGCTTCGTTTTCTGGCTGTTCGTGAGCCAAAAGATGTTTTCTCAAGTAGGCCTGTCTTCGGAACAGTTTACCGCAACGTTGGCAGGGAAACCGACCAGCGTCGCTCGCTGGTGGGTCCCTTCGCTTGGTCGCTCCTGGTACGCGTGGTTTATGCCAGCGTCGGTGTGAAGCCAAGTTCGCAGGACAGTTGAATACCTATTAAAGAGGTTCTATTTTTAAATACTTTTAAAGTTGTAGTTAGTGACTTGGAGGCCTTAAGCAATTTATTATTAAAAACTTTTTGAAAAATATTTTATTTCAATATTATAGGAAGTGCCTGCACCTGTGATCATAATCAAGCAAGTGAATTTTTTTTTTAGCTTCAAATATTTGATTATAACGCCTGCCAACATAAAACAACTGACGTCGTCGAAGGTCAAAACGGTTCTACCACTTCTGACATTCTATATTAGGACTGCAACTTGAATGAAAGGAACACAAACCAGCATGACAAAACGTAATGCTTGTGGGTTTTGTATGTAATTAACGGGAACCTATTTACTGGTAACGAGACATTCTATTTTAATCCTTAGATTTGATAAGGCACCTGCAATTTGATCCTTTATCGAGCATAGATGCAGAATGTAGATGTCAATTAGAGGATGTAGGACCGGTCCTTATGGAACCGGTTTTTTTTGCTTTCGGTTCTGGAACAAAACCGGGTACCCGGTTCTTTTCGGTTCTTCAGGTCAGGAGGACATTATGAAGTAAAACAATGTATTAATTATTATTGCACTGTTGAACACATTTAGAATCTTAATTAATCACACTCGAAAAATTAAATCGGATTAATTTCTAATAAAATGAAAAATAAAATAAAAATTAATAATAATCTAGTTATATAAACCTAAATATATATAATTTAGGTTAGGACTTAGACCACCTGCATCCATCGTCTTACCAGGTCGCCACTCCATCTAGTAAGGTCCGGCCATGGCAATGCAGTGGGCATTTAATTGCCAAAACGTAGACTGTATGCTCGTTTGTCACCTTTACATGTAGAATAATTCGCATTTACATACAAATATTGAATAATTAAATTCGAATTTGTGACTCCTTTTTAGTTTTAAAAATACTATTTTTTTACAATATATATAGGTATTTGTAATTGTTCTCCCATCAGTCGGGATAACCGCTAAGTGTCGCTAGTCACGCATCATCTAACGTATCAATTAAGGTGTAAAAACATTTCGCCAGCTCTCTAGGGCGTCGCTTCCCATGGAAACGTGCCAAGTGTTTACAATTGCGGCAGAACGAGGGGTCCTAATACGTTCCCACACAACATGGTTGAAATTATTTTTTTTTTTTCTGTTTCAAAGGTTTTTAAACGAGTAAGAGATAAATAACCCATTATAAAATAATTTGTTTCTGTTAATTTGAAGGGGTTATGTATTTGTTTATAATTAATGAATGCGCGAGATATGAAGTGATTATAGTGACAACTATCAGCGGTAAATATTAAAAACGATCGAGTAGCTGTTTCGATTAAAAGATGGTTATTATCATTCATTCAGTACAGTCTATCATCATCCACTGCCAAACACAGGCCTCCCCTATATACTGCCTCATGGGGGGAGGGGGGGGGGGAGATTTTCCATAGTTGCCACGTTTTTTAATTTACTTAAAAATTTGTATTTTATCCATTTTAAATGAACTTCATAAAGGTAAAAAATTTGTTTTGCCATGAAATGTTCTCGCAAAATATTTTAGGTATTTTATAAGAAAATTAAATTACTATAATATTGTAACAAAGTTATTTTTGTGACTCTCACCCATTTTTTATCGGACGTTTATAGGACGTTGGTTACTCGTTAGGTGGATTTCCCGCTTCTTGCTGTAAAAGGTTTCATAGTAGTAAAAAATTCAGTGAGCTCACCTTGTCGCACTCCGGACATCGATATTCTATATGTACGATTCGGGAACACCGATGTTGAGCCAAAGCGAACGCATCGCTGTAGAGTCTACGACAGAGTCGGCAAATGTAGCGACCAAGTCTGTTTTCTATATTAGCGATTAAGGCTTTAGCTTCTTCTGTCACTTCCACTACATTAAACGCTGGGTCTATGTCGCCCTAAAACAGTAAATATTTGTGTTTGTAAAAAAGGAAGTGGTCTAGATTTTTATTATCGTCGTCATTGCTAAGATTATTCGCTGATTCCATGTTATTTGGAGGTGTTTTGTTATTATTTAATGGACCATTATAGTGTATGCATCTAGGTTAAAGAAATAAGATTTGGTTTAAAGCTAAGAAACTGTGATTTATTTCGTATTTAATGTCCTTAAAGCCACCCCTTTAGCTACCGTTGCGACTCGCCCCAAAACCTATTATTAGCGTAAACACAACACAGTACGCGATTTCATAGCGTTTAATTGCTGACGCGATAAGGAAAGTCGCCAACCCATAGTAATGGCATGGTCAGAACGGCTAATTAACAGTTCCTTTGCAATTGTATTATTTATTTTCGATACGAATACACAATGAAGCGTATGCCGTACTGTTTATTGTTCACTTAATTTTATCAGCCTATAATAGTTCACTGCTGAACGTGGCTCTCTCCCATTGTAGAGAGTGTTTGATTGTTGTTAATTATCAGCATAGCATGCGGATTGACAATTTTTCATCTGGCAATGAAATGGTTACACCGCCATCTATCGGAATTTATATCACTGGAAGAAATGGGGTGACACATTCTCTTACGTTGGTGTGGTGGACACAGCAGCGCGCTTATTATTGCTAAGTGATAATAAATAACATGATAATTTACCAATGATTTACCTTTCGGACAACTAACGTTTCGTCCTCAGCTAAATCACGAATGATTGTTCCGGAAACAGGTGATGTTTTATCCTCATCAAACATTAATCTCCTTACTGCTTTACTTTTTTTCATCGGTTGTGGGGGTTTTGGTGATTTCTTTGGCCGTTCTTCGACATCCTTTATTTCGACTACATCGGGGGAACTTCTCTCGCTTTTGGAAGAGGTTTCTGGTTCTGCTGGGAGACATGTACGCAGCTCTTCGAAAAACTGTTTCGTGAATTTTAATTTCTTTGCTTCGGGACTATCGCTGTCATTTGAATTATCCTCATCACATTTTCTTTTGTGTGACTTATCATCGTCAATACTTTTTGTTTCGCTATCTTCAAAATGTCTGAATATTTTTGGAGATTTTACATGTTTTTGATCACCAGACAATTTTCGCTTCTGCACAGGTGGAGGTGTACACGGAGGAGTAATCGGAGATGTTGATTTGAGTGATAAATCAAGAGGCATTAAAGGTTCATTATAATATGCCAAATATTGTTGTAGAAGGCTTGGGTGCTGCTGAGGTAGAAGTTCGTGCAGGTAATTGCTTGATATGCGAACAGGAGGAGCGGCATAATGTTGATAGAACCGGGACGTCGTCAGCCGATGAAAATGGGGTATAGCTGCTTCCATAATTGGGACTTTTATCTCAGTAGATCATCTTTAAGTGATGTTTTCATTTTTGTTAGACTTTTACTGTCTGAAACAAAATAAAATGCATTTATTCAAGAATAACACACACACACACAAACTTATAAGTATAGACATAGCGAACAAAGAAATAATATAACGTGGAAAAGGCGTCCCTTCAATAGTGTTAGAGTGGTCCATTTCGCTGATTGTAACAACTTTGCGATATAAAATTGCTCTTTTAATGTTATTTTTCCTAATCACGTTTCTAGATTATGGATGATATAAAAAGTGTAAAACATAATTATATACGTTAAGTAAATTCTTACTTTAATGAAAACAAAAAGTTGATTTAATGTAAAAATAAAAATTTTGCCATCAATTGATGAACAGAATTAATTTTGCAATATAATTTAATGTTTTCCTTGAAAAAATGTCTATTGCAGTTCTTTATTTACGAAATTTATTTTTCTTTAATTTTCTTCACCTAAATAAGCGCCTACGTAAATGGTTTTCTAACTTTAACAAATTTTCATGTTTGATATTACTAGCTCGATTCTACTT
This sequence comes from Parnassius orleans, assembly GCA_029286625.1. Lineage (NCBI taxonomy): Eukaryota > Metazoa > Arthropoda > Insecta > Lepidoptera > Papilionidae > Parnassius > Parnassius orleans. The sequence goes on from JAGSMP010000018.1 coordinate 2,072,102, forward strand.
TTTTAAAGGATATCTATATTTCGTTAATGACTAGAAAACGTCAATACTTTGGATGTTACTTAAATAGTGATTGTTAGACAATAATATTTCTAATATACAAACAAGAAAGAAAATAAACTATATATCTATCCATTACAGCCTATAATCCCACTGCTGAACATAGTCCTTCCCCATATATAGCCTCATATGGTATTTTGCCGTAGTTGCCATGCTTGGCCGGCAGGTTGGCAACATTAGTTTTTATAATTTTGAAATGTTATCAGGAAGATGCTGCTTTCCATCTCCTGGTTCAGTTTCCCTCTGTGGCTTTTTATAACACCCACAGAACAATATGTGGTAGTGGATATTCTAACACCACCAGTACACGAAGTAAACTAAAATGAAATATATATTGGAGGAATGTTCATAATATATATAATATGTGATATTTGTAACGATTAATCACATTCGCATATCTCGACAGTAAATATTAATCGACATTATACTATATAAACAAAAAAGCTGCATAACTAACTTGCAGCAGTCGCCATGAAGAGGTGATAGTGTGGTCAGACTAAACCTAGCTCACGTCCATTTTACAATTTAAGTACCTTCAGCGGCACTGTTAATTTACTACTGCCAATTAATTTACAGTAAGCTGTGATTAAAGTATACATAGCCAATTTGAAATGTCGTGCATAATAACCCATTTAAACACTTTTAAGTTGTCGCGTTTGTTTAGTGCGTTGCAGAGGCACGAACTGATAAATATCATAATATTATGCGCAGCTCGAGTGAATAGCATAATAAAGAAATTCTGCATTAAACTTTTACTTTAATATTTGACGGCACTGACGAAAATCTGTAACAAGGATATTTACAGAATAACAAGATAAACTGACACAGACCAACGGATCAGTAGGTTGAAGTGGCTGTAGATCGGCCATTAAAGCTCGAAGAACTGATAATTGATAATGAAAACAGGTTCTCGAGTGGCCTATTATAGATGGAGGATCGCATATAATGATAATGGTCTTATTTTGGGAATAATTATTGTATTATTTTTATCTTGCAATAGATCAAGTTTTCATGAATTATTAAATTGTGAAAAACTGAATTATCTTGATTTTTTTTTTATACAGTGAAGGTGACAAGCGAGCACACAGTCCACCTGATGGTAAGTGGATGCAGCGGCCCATAGACATCTACATCTATCCTCGATTAAGATCCACCAAAATACAGACGCGTTGTAATCTCTGACAACTAAGTTGGAAGGCCTCGGTACCATTAAAAAAGGGTCTCCGGTTCTTTACACTCACCATACAAACACGGCATTATTCTACCGTTTACGCTGGTATTCTGTGAGAGCATGGTCTTACCTTGGTCGAGCCGACCCATCGTTGTGTATCATATATATAGCGTGGCTGTGTCACGTTAAAATGTGACTTATTATTGTATATTATTGTAAATAATACACAATAACTGATCAGTTGTACAGTGGCATAGTTGGTTATGGTGTTGAGGGTCGCGGCTTTAATTCTCAAAGTATTAAAAATAATTAATTGTTGCTCAGAAATAATTACTCCTGTCTAGGTGTTTATCCATGTACAATTTACTTAAAAAAAAAAACGCTTTCACAACACGTAAGAAAATTCAAATATGTATGAATGTAATTTTTTTAAATATTAAAAAGGAAGTAAAAAATAGATCTTACACGTTTTCATAATATGTACCAGTAACTTTTACTGTCTCTAATTTTTACATCATGGCAAACACAGTATAAATAAATAATATATTACACTGTGGTTGGATTACGTTGACAAGTTAAAATGCGACAGAGTAATCTGCTGGCAACGAGGGAAAATAGTTGGACCCATGTTACCTAATTACTGTCGCTGAGATCGCGGCTCCCACGCTCGCCCCCGACTGACGCGGTGACGCCCCTGCACGGGGGACATAAATGAAATGCGTCGCCTTTTTCCCTTTATACTTCTTTGGTTTTGAACAAACATCGTGCATAATAGCATTTTATGTTCATAATGATTATAATAAGTTTAAATAAAAACATCCGTTTAAATAAAAAATTAAGCGTAATTTAAAATATTTTTATGTTTTCTAATATATAATTTGAGTTGCATATAATTCGATTAAGCCCCAGTAACTTTTAAATAAGCTGTTTTAATTAAATAATGTGAGGTTTTCAATGAAAGTATTCATTAAGGATATTTTATTTTCAAAACATTAAACAGGTATCTCAGTCTGTCTACGTCAGAAGGAATTTAAAGCGTAAATAGGAAAACTTTTAATGTCCTGAATTTTTATCAATTCTTAATATGTTCTTTAAAAAAAAAAAACAATTTATTTCATATCCTATATTTCATAAATAGTTACTCAATGGAAAACGAAATATTGTTTTTTCTGTTATAATAAATTTAGGGAAGTACCCAAGAAAACTGATTGAAAAGGTTTTTGGGCGGACTGAATTATTTCTATTCGATGACGACGTTGTAGGCGGAGCGCGCCGAAAACCGTCTTTTCTATTATTAAGTAAAATGATGTGAAATGTAAATGTACAGAATGGTAATGAAATTAATAAGTACATAATTATTTTAAAATTTATGTCATTACAAACTATCGTACACTCACAAATGTTTTCACTAATCTATAAATTATTTAGTTTATTTTTTATTATGCTATATGTACATAGCAAAGAGAAAAATATGAATATAGGCGATATGTCATCGATATGTGTTTAGCTGGTGGGGCTCCTTTTCTGCCCAGGAGTTCGTCTGGATAGGTAATGACCTCTCACCTATTTCTGCTGCCAAATAACAGAGCTTGCACTCCTATGTTCTGCTCTGAAGGGTACATAGAGCTAGTATAATTACAGACTGCAAGGCATTCCATCTTAGTCCAAGATGTGTCAACACAACTGTAGCATTATTTGTTTGAAGTAAAAAAAATGTGATGACGATATCAGAAGAACCATCACTACGTGTGCCAATTTTTTTGTTTGAGTGCAATAAAGAATTTTAAAATCTATCTATCTATCTACTTTCATCTCATCTGCATAAGAAGCAGCTATGGAAAATACCTGAAAGATTTTATAATCATTAATTAAACGAGTATAATATAAAATTAAAAGAAATTAAAAACCCCCGAAATAAAAAGAGCTGATGATCTTCAAACCGTTGAAGAAATTTTCTTGAAACATAGCTAAGAGCACTTTCGATCAAATCACCTTTCAAACAAAAAAAACTAAATTCAAATCGGTTCATCCGTTTGGGAGCTACAATGTCACAGACAGATACACAGATAAACAGATACACATCTGTGTATCTTTGTATCTACACATATACTCAGAAACACAGATACACAGATATACACGTTGAACATATAACACCCCTCTGTTTGCGTCGGGGGTTAAAAATACCTAGACAGACGAAAAGAAGCAGCGTCAAATACTCTACTTACTCTCACACTCTCATATAATTTCATTAAAGTGGAATAATCTACCAGCGTCTGTCTTTCCATCCTATTACAATCTGGGCGTCATCACCTCTGACCACTAGGTGGCAAAAACATTGTAAAATAACAGCATGATGCTGCTGTGTATCGTATGGTGAGTGACAATAACCAGAAACCCTTTTCGCTCGTAACGAAATATTCCTTCTTAGTTCTCAACGTGAAAATGTATGCGTATTTTTATAAATACTAAAATAATATATATAGTTTATAATAAAAATCGTTATAAGTTACAATGTTCAATGATATATTTATTACTATTTTCTTATTCGTACCGTGGGTGTCGTAAGAGGCGACAGAGGGAAACTGAAACAGGAGGTGGACAGCAGCATCTTCCTGATAACAACTCTAATATAGAAAAAAACTGCGTTTGCCAACCCGCCTGCCAAGCGTGACAACCACGGCAAAATCCCCATCTATGAGGCAATTTATAGGGAGGCCTATATTCAGCTGCGAACTGTTATAGGCTGTAATAGATAGATATTATAAATCCGTCAGTACAATCTTGAAAAGTTGTACCTAACGAGCTATTAAGCTTACATATAGACCAAAGAAAAAAGGCACAATTTCAGCGAGGTAACGCAGCTAGCGTTCTGGCACGATACCACGGGGAGTAGGACTGTAGGATAATTAAGTTATTAGTTTTAGTTATTTTTATTATAGATTTTGTTTGTTTTTTTAAATAATTTACTAAAGAATATTATATTTATTAAAATTTATGTAGTTTAACACAACCTAAAACTTTATTCGTAAGTTACATTATTACTGTTCTGGCGACCGGTCGTTTGATAATAATTAATTGAGTATATAGGCGGTCTACAACGATCATTATCGTGAATCGGAAGTGTTAGCGTCACTTCAAATTGAAACGAACTGAGTCTATAATTATATACATTCGAAATAAATTACATAAAATTATATTTGTTAATAATTAAATATAATGTTGAATGCAAACTACTTTTTGTAAAGAATAAGAGTGACAAAGAGCACATAGTCTACCTAATGTTAAGTGGATGCTGTGGCCCATAGAGATCTACATCTATTCTCGATTAATAATCAAAATACAAATAAGTTGTCACGTTTGAGAACCAAAATTGGAATGCCTCGTTTCCAGTAAAAAAATTCTCTGGTTCTCTAAACTTATTACACGAAACACAGTAGCATTAATTTGCTGGTATTCTGTGAGAGCGTGGTCGTCTCCATTCGTGCTACAACCATAATATAACTGCAGCATTGCTCGTCAAAATAAATAATAGGATCTCAGCATTTACCTTATATTTAAATTGGTCATGGGTTGCTGGTACCCACTTAAAAGGTAGTTATTCAATCTTACTGCTCCGCTCTGCTCGGCGATGATATAAAATATTGCGAGGAAATTATTTAAACTATAAAATACATAACGAAAACATGTTAAAGTCCGCAAAACCAGACGGAAGAAACGTTTTAACGGTTCTCTGCTCAATTATACATTTTAAGCTTGGGACAGACTCTTCATTACTTCCTATATCTGAATTATATATGGCTTGCCAAGCGTGGCAACTATGGCAATATCCCCTATGAGGCAATCTATGAGGGAGGTCTATGTTCAACAGTCGACTTTAACAGGCTGTAACGGTAACGGTAACATATGGCAGATATTTTTTTTTTTATAGGATAGGGTGACAAACGAGCACACAGTCAACCTGATGGTAAGTGGTTGCTGTGACCCATAGACATCTACATCTATCCTTGATTACGAATAAAATGCAGATGCGTTGTCACCCGTGAGGACTAAGATGGAATGCCTCGTTTCCAGCAAAAAGGTATGCATATATATAATTTTAACCATAAACAGAAACATTGTCATTAGAAACTGATATAAATCAAAGTTCATCATACTTGTATGCATAAATTATTAACATCGTGAATCAATTTCTGCGAAGTTAATTAATTCTGAGGATGCGAGGATCTCAGCCTCATGTCCGGCTTCTGTAAACTTTGACCAGCCACCCGTTTCCACTGAAGAACCACAAGTTAAAACTAACTGTAAGAAATCTAACACCGCGTTGTGAGTATGTCGAACTAATTAGTCCGTGTACATGCATTAAGAATCTTATTAGGAAAATTATTAATAAACATTGGATAAATTCTTGATTGAAGTAAACAAGCAAAAGAATACGGAGCCAAAGAATTAAAAAAAAAAATTTTTAAATAATTTTTTATTATAAGCTAAACTGTTGATAACTACAGACAGATATTTACGTTCAACTAGTCGATTTAGATCAGGATTGTATCTTGCTAATACTGTTAAAAACTGTCGTTTAATTTTAGATCTTTGCATAAGCTTTAACTCCTGATGGGATGAGAACTTAAGATCAACATGTATGTATTCAGATGTTCTATATTCAAGAAACGTTTTATTTTCGTTACGATTCAATTTATTAGAAACTAAATGCACGTAATACCGATATAAAATAAACTTTTCCTTTAGCAACGAAAGACCGCTCCGTGGTGCAGTGGCTTAGTAATGAGTAGCAGCGCTGGGAGCCGTGGGTTCGAATCCCGCACGGAACAAGTATTTGTATGGCCTACAAATAATTGTATCGGGTCTGGATGTTTGTCCTTGTGCAATTTATGTTTGTAAACTGCTTCCATGATACAGTAGAAAATCCTAGTGTGGGGTAACGTTTTTAAAGGAATAATAATAAATAATAATAATAAACTTACTACTCACGACTAACTACAAATTGAACAACTTAAGTCGTAACATTTGAAACCGATTTAATATTTTTCAGATAATTAATAGAACCAGGCGTTACTTTGAGGAAATCCATTATATTAATGATTTTAAAAATTAACTTATTAAGATAGACGTAAAATAAAAATGATTTATCTTACCTAGTTTAAAGAGCTCCTACCCTCCCATTTTTCAATTGCGTGCACTATCCCAATCACCTCAACGATATAGAAAAAAAAGTCGCCACAAATGAGGATATCCGCAGTAGAACCAGAGTGACCGACATAGCCCAACGGATTAGTAAGCTGAAGTGGCAATGGGCCGGCCTTATAGCTCGAAGAAACGACAACCGATGGGGGAAAAAGGTTCTCGAGTGGCGGCCTCGTACCGGCGGACGAACTTTAGGGCGTCTCCTCACTAGATGGAGTGACGACCTGGTAAGACATGCAGGAAGTCGATGGATGCAGGTGGCTCAGGACCGTGCTTTGTGGCATTCCTTGGCGGAGGCCTATGTTCAGCAGTGGATTTGTGAAGGGCTGTAATGATGATGAACGATGATCCCAGTCACCACTAATCCCAACACTACTACTGCCAACATCACTACAGTAGGAAAGACTCACCACCGTCGCACCGTCGATAATGCGATACGTGTTTCACTTCTAAACGAGGCATCATCAGGAGAAATAGATTCTGCAATGGCTGACCGCTAAGGCTGAGTGTCGTAGACGGTGATGGTGCACGCAATTGAGGAAGAGCGGGGGGCTCTTCAAACTAGGTAAGACATAACATTTTTATTTTTTACGCGGATCTTAGCTAATTAATGTTAAAAAAATATTTCAATAGATTTTTGTTGTAAGGAAAACGACACGCTTATTAAATCAGTATACAAAAATTAGCCATGGATGTATAAATAAAATAGTACAAAATGACTCACTGAATCTCTCTTGAATTAAAAATAAAGTTCATGGTTTAACTTTTTGAGTTCATTCGTTCCCTAAGCTACCACGGGACTCGCAGTAGCTAAGGTGATAAGCGTTCGTTTTAAATTTTACAATGAGCTAAACCAAGTTCGATCTCCGCCGGCACCAATGAAATTGTTAACTAGTTTAACTGACTTACTACGTACTCGACGGTGAAGAACAGCATCGTAAGAAATCTGCATGATTAAGAAATATCAAGCATTAGGGCAACAAGACGGAATCTTGCCTGCTCCTAAACCCCCACGGAATATTTTCCATACATGTACGTAGTTTGTAGTGTCCTCAGTGGAGAGTGCTTTGACTTCCACCTTACGAAAAAGTCCTCCACTAAAAAGTGTTTAAGAATGATAAACAATTAATTCAAAACTGAGTTATCTGTTACAATAATATCAGTTTTGGCTGGGATTTAAGAACCCAGTACCCACCACAACTCAGGAACGCAGGTCACTAAGAGCTTTGGTTATTAAACTAAGTAAGTTACACTCGTACAAGTTAAATTAAACTGGGTTAAACACAATTAATGGTGAAAGCGTAAGGAAATATATCACCCTCTTATCTTCAGTGGGTTCGTAAGAGGCAACTATGCAATTCTTATATGGTCACATAGCCAGACCGGGAAGGGAATCAGCGTCATAGAAGCCAAAGCAATCTTCCTCTAATCTTTAATCTTTCCTACAACAGGAGATGCTTTTGTCCAGCGGAAGATGAACACGGATTGATTATAATGTAGAACAAGCATAACTGGTTAACTTTTCTACACCTTGATAGCACATAATTTACAGTACGCGAGCAACTTTTACGTGGTAGAGCCATGCTGCAGCTATATTAGTAGTATAGTTATAGCGCGAATGGGTCGGCTCGACCGGGGAAGGACCACGCTCTCACGGAATACCAGCGTAAAATAGCAGCTTAACGCTGCTGTGTTTCTTATAGTGAGTGTAGAGAACCGGAGATACTTTTTACTGGAAATAAGGCATTCCATCTTAGTCCTCACGGTTGACAACACATCTGCATTTTGATTTGTAATCGAGAATAGATATAGATGTCTATGGGCCGCAGCAACCACTTACCATCAGGTGGACTGTGTGCTCGTTTGACACCCTTATCCTATAAAAAAAAAACTCGGGTTCGATTCCCACCAGCGCCAAAGTGCTGTTTAAAATTTATGAGTGCGGAAAATATTCTTCGGTAATTAAATATTACGGGAACAGCGCGGCGGACTAACTACTCCGTGACCCTTACGGAAATGAGAGGACGCTTATGTCCAGCAGTGGGACGTATACAGGTTGTAAATTAACTTTAATAACTTTAAATCTTTTAGTTGAATAATCTAATTTGAACAAGAATGTCTCTTCTAGACTATAATAAAATATTAGACTTTTATTTATTATAAAATGAAAGAGAACTAAAAAAAGAACATTTCAAAGAACTAAAAAAAGAACATTTCCACATAATAATGTCCTCCAGATCGAAATTCGGTCTCGGCGGCCAATCTCAACGGAGACTAGCCGTCCGCGCAGGACAGTATTATAGTGCCTGAGTATATGGGCAAGCATAGGTGCAATCTCTATACCTTCACTCTGATAATCAGATGGAACGATTATCCAACACGACCGTAGAGAGATCAAGCGTTAGTACCAATAGCTTTACATGCTTTGCAAGGCACGATTGTAAAACACCGTCAAATTTCTGACCCTGGGCTGCTACTGAGAATTTCTTGACAGAAAAACCCAATAACTGATTTTGGCCCGACCCGGGACTCGAACCTGGGACATCATGATCAGCAATCGCGTTTACGGCCACTAGTCCAACGAGGCAGTCAAACACCCACATTTCCACATTATAGCTTCAGAAAACGGTACTAAGATATAGTATATAGAATATAAAAGCCCCGACTTCAGAAGTTATTTTGTTGAAAGTTGTATTCTTTTAGATTTGTGTAGCTGGCTTTTATTTTTACTAGTGATCCGCCCCGGCTTCGCACGGTTGATTTCTGGATCTCAACAACAACGCCACCTAGCGGGTCCAATTGGTCCGGGAATCTAAACCATTCTCTAATCTACTTAATCACACACAAAATTTCATCAAAATCAGTCCAGCCGTTTAGGAGGTCACATACACACCGACAGAAGAATTATATGATATATAATATGCACGTATTATACATATATATCTTCCTCTTGAATCATTCTGTTGATGTAAACCGCATCAATCATCATTTCAATCCGTTGCCTAGTTTAAAAGATCTAAGCGTACAGACGGCGTGAAGCGACTTTGTTTTATACTATGTAGAGGAGATGAAAATTCCAATATTTTAACCCTTTTGAGTGGACAATATCTCAAGCTTTATTGTCGTCTAAATACATAGTTACATTAATAACTTCGTCCCCTATTTTTCAACTTTTAGAAGTGGAATTTTTTCTTAAAAGTTATAAAAAGGAATAATTAAAAAAAATTTAAAACTGCTCTAATTGATTGTGAGAGATCTAATGAGCATTAATTATTATTGTTGAAAGTAACATTCACACAAAAGCCATAACATCCACTATAATCAAAAATGTTTTTTTTTTAAATATGACATTAACAAATTAAATCTTTTAGTGTTGTATTTTCTTGTTTTTCTATGTGTGTAAACTAGCACAGTTTAATTATTTGACTATAGCAAAATATTGTAAAGCATTGTCCAGTTAGAAACAAAATAAATCATCAAGAAACATCACATTATCTTAATTTAAAATACTAAAATTTTAAAGTATATTTGAGGTTACAATAATACGCATACTGTAAAGACGAAAAATAAATTGGTTTGCATGAAAAGATAAAAACAATATAATAACAAACATTTTCAAACATAAACAAAAATTGAGAAAATGGCCTTTAATAAATATTATTATACAAGTAAATCTCAGTTTTGGCCAATTTCAAAATGTATTAAATGTAAAGTTTGAAAATGTCTAAAATAAATTTCATTTTAAGCCTCCTTAATCGACAAAAAAACAAAAAGCAACTTTATCCCTTAGCGCGTAGTAAAGTTTGCAAAGGCAGCTCGGCACAGGTGAAAACCGAGGGTGTTTCTATGGCGAGAAAATTTAAATGACTCATACCTTTTCCTGGTCCACTGCTGACTCAGCCGGCGACACCCCCGTTAACACTTATTTTAATTAATAAACATGATCAAAAAAGTACGATTATGAGGTTTATGTTTTTTAAATTTTGACTTTGGATTTTGTTGTAAAAGTTTTCGAGTTCGTAAGCGTCGGTGATGAGAAGGGGTGCGCGGTGGTCCGCTCGGCAGGGCGGTCGGGACAGGACTGACGGGTTGAAGCAGGGTGCGCACCCTGGCTCGTGCTCGTGCGATGGGCACGGACCGTCGCAAGTCGCAACCCTCGCACAGGGTGCTCCCATTGTTAAGGTTTTAAATATTATTACTTGGACGTTATCGGCATTTTTAAATTTTATTTTCGCATCACAGTGCATAACTGAGTTAGTTATTGTTTTACTTAAAAACTAAACAGTTTAAATATATAACATTAATAATGTTTATTTGTGATTTTTAATTAGTTGGACATTTTTGAAAAATCTTCCATTTAAACACCTTTTTGTAAATATTTGAACTCCCGACAAGCGTCGTAAAAGTAATACATTAGAGAATGAATTCAAAACACTAATACGATAAGAAGTAGTATCCGTATAAAAATGAAAAATATAAATGATTTTGGCTACAAATTTTATACTCATGAATACTTTCATTAGCACACACAAAATTAATATACTATTTACAGAACACGCTGTAGAAACAAGTGAACCGTACTGTATCTATTCACGATCCGACAACACCGCGTTATGCGGCCCCTATACACGAGTTACAAGTGCTCGCCAAGTTTTTTAACCTATCGTCGTCTATAGGTTAAAACACTTCTGTACGACGACAGCTTCAGATAAAACCCGCATCTAGGAGCTTGAGCTTCCTACCTCCCAGCCATTTACCTCGATTTACATACGAACATACAGACTTTGTCTTTTTTTGACATTACGCGAAAGAAAGGGCGAGATACAAGCGATATTTTAATATGGAATTATATGGTTATATTACTCTTGAACTTGTCTAAATTCAAGGTGATATATTATCGGCTTGTTAAATAATGATGTACTGTGCATACAAAAATGCTCTTCATTTAAAAATATATTTTGTATAATCCTTTTTGTTTTTAATTGATGAAGAAAACTCTCAGGTCAGTTTCCTTGCTTATATGTAGTTTGAAACAAACGGAATACATTTTGTATATGTAAACATATTTATTGTATATTCCTTTCACTTCCCATAATAAAATTATATTAACTAAAGAGATGTTTCCGTTTAAATCGACAAACAAACTTGTATTGGAGCTCTGATCTAGAAATGGTTGGGCGGATCTCTCCACCGCCCGCCCAAGCGTCGCGCCCAAACCAACGCCCCGCCCACCGCGCCGCCCAACAAAGCGAGAAAATAATTGAATATAATTGAATCATCTCGCAGTATTCAATTAATGCGGCGCCGAGGCACTAATCAGTGCGATTGTTAGAATTCGCTGAATGCAGGCACGCAGCGCTGGGAGTTTCGCTTGTTTCGTGCACCTTTGATGTATCGTGCAGAAGTAATTTCTGTGGCCACGTTTGAAACGTGTGAAATTCAGTAAAACTGAACCTGTTTCTATCGAACGGCAACAGCAAAAATGTAGTTAGTCCATTTAAATTCAAATATAAAAAATGGCTTCCCAAAGGAAAGGAATTTTTTGTAGGAAAAAATGTTTCCTAAAAACAGCCTATTCACACATTTAGCAAGTAAATAATTATTTACTAACTACTGGACCAATTTAGCTATTTCTTTAACATGTATTATATGACAATTTGACGATTTGTATTATATGACACGTAACCTAGTGGTTAGAGCTGCTGGCTACTGCGCCACAGGTTCTGTGTTCGAAATCCAGGCTGAGACAAAAATTCTTTTTATAGAATAAGGGTGACAAAGGAGCACACAGTCCAACTGATGGTAAGTGAATGCTGTGGCCCATAGACATTAATTTATCTTCAATTAAGAATGAAAATGCAGATTTGTTCTCACCGCGGGGACTGAAATGGAATGCCTCGTTTCCAGTAAAAGGGTCAAACATTTTAAATAAATAAATTTAATAATAGATTAAGGTCAAACATTTTGAAATAGCACAAGATGCAGTAATTCAGATGTGGTTGTGTTATAATTATCACCGAATCTTTGAAATCCTCCAATTTTGATTCATTCATTTTTAACAGCCCATTCAAAGTCAGTGTCACCAAGGACATTAAAAAACAAATTTGATTAAGAGGGAGACGTGTTTTGGTTGTCTCCCTTGTGACGATGTGCACTGAGGATTAATATATAACTAATAGGTTTTAATGTGTACATTGTAAATTAAATTGAAGGCTTAGGATTATTTTTAATTTGAATTATTTAAAAGTTAATTTAGATTCATTTAATTTAATAACTCATTTTCATCCTCTGTTTTGTAACATACTACCAAATATAATTGTCGATTTTATTACTGACTACGTATTATAATGTCTTTTGTTCACAACGCAGTAGTCGCAGACCAACAATAAAAATACCTACCTACTTAGTTAGTAATCCTGTGAGATCGATCATCGATCATTGTTCACTTCAGTTTCTTGCCATATAGATTAAACGAATAATGCTCACGTGTACTGTGCATCAGTTTCATATACGAATCGCTTAGGCACTTAATAAGTAAGCACCTTGTTTTGTCCTCCTTCGTCCGTCTAGGGAAGTCTTATGACACTAAGCTTTGTTTAGTACAAAAATTACTTTAAGTGCATTTTTTACACAAGCTTAATTTTAATGAAGAATATTTAAAGATAGGTTCAACACATACATAAACACTCACGCCTGTCACCCAGAGGGGTAGGCGGACACTACGGACTTCCATTTGGCACGATCCTGACACACCTCTCAAATTCAATGTAATATATAATAAAACGCGCTAAAGCCACGCTGCAGCTTTTTGGTTGTGGCATAATGAGTCGGCCCGATCGGGAAAGGACTAAGCCCTCACAGAACTCTAGTCCACAGAGGTCCTTTATACTGTAGTAACGAGGCATTCTGTCTTAGTTTTCAGGATGACAATGCATCTACATTTTGATTCTTAATCGAGGGTAAATCTAGGTGTTTACGAGCCACAGCATTCATTTATCATCAGATGGACTGTGTATTTGTTTGTCACCCTTATTGTATAAAATAATTTAAGTAAAAATAATATTATGAATATGTAGGCACGACTATAAAATACTGGCCAGATCAAGAGTAAAGGTTTTACTCTAGCGAAGCGTCGTATCTGTGGTAACGTGGCAACCGGTGTTGTTTAGAGGATTTTTGGAAACTAACATCATCGGGAAAGCGTACCTAATATTTGCGACGAATTGTACTTTATGTTGTAACGCACGCATATTTGCGTCATCCATCATGAGTGTATCTGGGATGATCCTCTTTCGCCTACAAATATTATAATTTATGATAAAAAAACTACAGATGATATATTTACATATAAATATGTAAATCACTCAAACCGGCAAGGGCCAACCGGGTCAAAGGCATGAACTGCGATCGCACAATCCGCCTGCTGAGCAAGGCGATTATGGCAACACCCTCCCACAATGGGAACGACCATGTCCAGCAGTGGAATGTTACTTATAAAGTAGAAGAAGACACCCAAATACTGAAGAAGTTTAAGGTTAATGTGAAATTTAATTACATACATTTAAGAACATTTATTATTTATAAAAACTGCAATGACAATCCACTTACCATCAGGTGAACTTTGCGTTCAACTGATGGTAAGTGGTTACTGCAGTCCATGGATACCTGCAGCCAACTTCGTACAAAGATGACTGACAGATGCGTTTTCATCTCTCAGTACTAAGGTGGAATGTCTCACATGAAATTATACTAAACTTAACATTTAAAAATCAATTTTTTGGGAGAAATAAAATAAAGCATAATATTACGTATAAAATTTGTGAGTAGTGTGTTATGTAAAGTCTAATTTTCTTACGAAAATTCTCATTAATTCAAAAGAACACTAAATTTAATGAGTTAAAATAAGTGTACTTAAATCCCGAGCGTCCGGCTATGCGCCTGTCAAGCCGCTGCTATCGCCATACACGCGTGGCGGAACTGAGAAGCCCCACTCGCGCACGCGCCGGAAACTTGCTCCCGCGCATCCTACTCGCCGGTGTCACTTTCCGCAGAGTAATTGTATAAGTGTACTTGCTTTTGTATCGATTACACTGAATTACTAAGCGGCCATACTTATTATACAGGGGTACACTTCTAGTGACTGGATGAATAATAAGGATGACATTTGTTGTATTTTAAAACATGTTTAATTAACTAGGTGGTCGGTATCCTATTTCTATTTTAAACGTGGTAGAGCCACGCTGCAGCTATATTATAATCGTAGCACGAATGGGTCGGCTCGACCGGGGTAGGACCACGCTCTCACAGAATACCAGCGTACAATAGCAGCTTAATGTTGCTGTGTTTCGTACGGTGAGTGTAGAGAACCGGAGACCCTTTTTACTGGAAACGAGGCATTCCATCTTACTCGTCAGGGGTGACAACGCATCTGCATTTTGATTCTTAATCGAGGATAAATGTAGATGTCTATTTGCCACATCATCCACTTACCATCAGGTGGACTGTGTGCACGTTTGTCACCCGCATTCTATAAAATAAAAAAATAGGGAGCACAGTACGTCTGGGTAGGTACCACATCGAATCCCCTTGTCTACTTCTGCCGCCAAATAGTAGTACCTGCGCTGCTGTATTCCTGTCTGAAGGATGTAGAGAGCCAGTACAATTACTCGCTGCGAGATATTACACCTAAGTCCTCTGAGGTGACATCGCATCTGTAGCTTGAGATGAATCGCTAAAGTTGTAGGAATTATATGCTGCAGTTTCGCCACCACGTATCCTTTTATATGTATTTGGTATGTTTTTAGCTGCAATTCGCTCAATATTTTATGTCTGTTAATATTAAAAATAGATAGGCCCATAGCAGATCTGGGATGTAATATTTAGAAGACATGTAAACACGCGGCTCCTCGTACGTCAGCCAACACGATTTTTGGAGAGGCAGAGAGCGTGCCGAACTGTAACATATGAAAACTTAAGCCTAAGGCCTGAGTAGAAAGCACACGGCGAGGTGACAACGCATCTGTAGCGTTCTTTATTTTAAAGTTGACTGCAGGTGTCCAGTAAACACTTACCATCAGGTGGACTGTAAGTTCATTAGTCACTTCAGTTTTGTAAAGTCTTTTAAAATATTTTAATAGTCTACCATATCACCTATGTATGGTATGGGTAGGTAGGTGCAAGGTTTGCGCCAAATAATAACCTCACGTGTGCACGGTGTATTCTAATAATAAACCGTATCATTTTTAAATGCTAAGCCCAAATCTCAAGGTCTGGTAATGGGGAACAAATTACCCGCGTAAAGGTATCAGCTATAAGCTCACCTACCTTCAACCTTTGCCTGTTCAGCAGGGTGAATAAGCAAATAATTGAATCAAGCACGCTAGTGACGAAATTTTGATACAAATTATATCCAGCAGTGGCTGAAAAAACCTGATAAAATCAAAAGAAAAATAATTTATTTAAATGTGAACCATTAATAAGAACACAAGATAGAAATACAAGAGAGAATAGAGAATACACTTAGAGAAGTGCCAACATCGTCCAACAACGTCGACGTGGTAGAGCCATGGTACAGCTACATTATGGTAGCACAAATGGGTCAGCTTGACCGGGGGAAAACTACGCTCACAAAGAATACCAGCGTAAAATAACAGCAAAATACTGCTGTATTTTGTAGTGAGTGTAGAGAATTAGAGACCCTTTCTACTGAAAACGGGGCATTCCATCTTAGCCCTCACGGGTAAAAAAGCATCTGCATTTTGATTTAATCGAGAAAGATTTAGAAGTCTATTGGCCACAGCATCCACTTATAATCTGGTGGCCTGTGTACTCTTTTGTCTTCCTTATTCTATAAAAAAAAACGTCGTAGAACGTCGTGTAACAGCGTCCTCACCAAAAATACATTAGTAAAATAGCAAGTACGACAACTTTTGTCACTGTAACTCATGCAAAACAGTTCTTAAAACAGAAATTAATATTATTTTATAAGGAATTACAATGTGATTTAAAGATATATAGGCTTGACAAAAATGTAAATGTTTAAAAATTTATAAGGCTAAGTCTAAAGTTTAGTGCCTAGGCTTCGGTTTCAATTTAGTTAAGTTACAGCTTGTCAGCTACATTAGAAATAAGAAGCTTCTTCTCATTTCTGAGAGGCGGCTTCAAGTGTCTTCAGAATATTTTTATTCTTTAGTGGTTTCTTTAAGATTTTTTTCCGGCGGGGATCGAATCCATGTTTTTCGCGTACTGTGAAATTTTCTGCGGACGCTTCGCCCTTGAGCTACCACGGCACAGTTTTTTCTGAGTTATACCATTTTTTGCCGACAAGCAGCACTGCACTCACTGCAGGTTCATTTTGATGGATAAGAGAGGCAGTATAGTTACAGGTTGTGAAGCATTCTTCTTCGTCCTCAATTGGGGTATGCATCTGGGACCTTTTTCGTTTGAATTTGATGCAGTTGTCCATGGGATGTAGTTGCCACTTGACATCATATGAACTGTCAGTTAGTTTGTGAAAAATGAAAAACGAATTCAGCATCATCATCACAGCCTATCAAAAGTCCACTGCTGAAGATAGGTCTCCCCGATAAAATACCTCACAGCTAGGATTGGAAACCGCACTGTTTTATTATTTTGAATTATCGAGAACATGCTGCGGCCCTTCTACTGTTTCAGATTCCCTCTGTCGCCTCTGACGTGGATATTCTTACACCACCACTATATGGTACACGTCTTAAAATAAGCAATAAAATATTGTATTTACATCTGTATATCTTTTTTCATTTCTACAATTAATTATACTTTTAATAAATGTTACATTTCAAAGGTGTAATAAATTGTCGTGGGAATACTATAGGTATCTGTCACACCCACTCTAGTGTAATGTATGAACACCTCGTTACATCACATGATCGTGGCTCCCATGACCGCGGCTACTGCCGCCGATTGCGTTGTTCACACGGTAACAGGACGAGGGCAACAAAAATTTAACTTTACATTGATTTATTTAGTTAAACTATCTTAAGTTAAACGGCTTTATTTTTATTTGTTGACTATCGCTTACTTAAATTAAGTATTAATTATCTCTATACCTATCTCTTCCTATTTTCATTTAGTGAATGGAGAGGGAGCAACTAATGCCGTTAATATCTGAAAAAATAATTGATTGTTTTAATGTTTATAAGGGGCATCCCCCATATGAGGCAATTTACGGGTGAGACCTAAGATAGGCTGTAGTGAATGAATGAATGAATGTTTATAATTATAAAACAAGCCGTAGATGCTCATAAGCGGTCGCCTTAAATTTTATTAGTATGTGAGCAAACCCGTTTCACACCTTTGTCGGTACTACTGACATTGTTAGTTGCAATTTTAGTCCTGAATTACACGTGTCCGGCGTAAGTGAAATAAGGCAATCATCTTATTACAATACCTAGTTACAGCCTATCAAATATCCACTGCTGATCATAGGCCTTCCCCATAGATTGCCTTTTAGGGGGGATATTTTCCATAGTTGCCACGCTGGGAGGTGGGTTGGCAAACGCAGTTTTCATTTTTAGTTATTACTAGGAAGACGGTGCTGCCCATTTCCTTGGTTGTTTCCCTCTGCCCACACTTACGACACCCACCCACGGAACAATATGGGGTAGTGGATATTCGAACACCGCCACTAGATGGTAAACTTACAATACATTAGCAAACTATTACAGCCAGATGAGAGACCACTTAATGTATTAAAAATTAAGTAATCATTTAAACTTGAAATAATCGATTTCCTTTCGTTTTCGAATAAGGTGCGTGAGGGTAATATGGTCACCATAAGCTTTGGCGCCCTATAAAACCAAAACTAGAAGGAGAACAAAGGCAAAAACACAAAGGCGTAACTAATATATTCAGAAGAAAATAGCAAACAAGTTTTGGTAATAATTAGGAACACTTCGAAAAATCAACTTAAAAACACCCAGTTAATGACCATATTTACTAACCGTCAAAAATGGCGAAGATAAAGCAGCGCCTTTTTATTATTTGATTGACTGACGAAGAGCTATCGTATCACAGAGCCATCTATGCAATTAAGGCTGGAGTTTTGGAGCTATACGAAAGTGACCATATTAACCGGATGACCATATTACCCTCACATACGCTATTGCATTCGTTTTGCTATAATAATACCATGTGATGCGCTACTCGTATATGTATTAATACCACTATACGTACTTTGTTTCGTAAAAAGTGACTATAATATAGCAGGAGCTCTTTGGGATTGTTTTTACGTACAAAAGATTGAAGAGTCCATTAACGGCCGCCGAACAGTGCAACGGTGGGCTGGGACGTGGGAAATCGAGCCTGGTCGGAAGGATGTGCATTGTTGACACTTTGGAGTGCTGCGTACACACAACGCACACCTTTAGCGTAATTCTTTCCTCTTTTTTGTAACTATAATTCAACATAAGCTTTTATAGAATAACGCATATTTTATAAAATGTAATTATAGTAGCATTTAGGCAGTATTGGAACTGAATTATTACACGATTTATACACCATCATTACCGTTATAGCTGAAATTTTTATCGAAGTCTACTGATAAGCTTTTGCCAAAGTTGCTACGCTTGCCAGGCTGGTTGGGAACCACATTTTTTATTATTTTGAGTTGTTATAAGGAAGACGCCACTGCCCACCTCTTGGTTCAGTTTCCCCCTGTCGCCTCTCACGACACCCTCGGGATGATATGGGATGATTAGACAAAGGGATGACTCGGGATGGGATGATTGGATAAAGTCAGTACTAATAAAGGGACTGAAGCAGAAGATTAAATAGTAGAATGGAGAACTTTATCATGGTTGGAGCTAAGATACTGAAAATGATGAGTTAAAAAGATGGAGGAAGAAAAGATGAGGAGCTATCAGGATAGAACCTTTTCTTTGATCTTCATTCTCTACTTTTCATAATTTAAAGTACTCATTTTTGGAAATTTTCTCATAGGTTTGAGAATTTTAAGTACAAACACTTTAGAGATATTTTCATTATAAGAGTTTCATTGATGAAAATATATAACAGCTATAGTTATTTTGAAGTTAACTCTTGTTTAACACATCGAATGAAAAAAGAAGCGTATAGTAATAATAATGTCCTCCGAAATTCAGAGTTTCCGAACCTACCGGAGAGAGATCAGACGCCATACCAACGACTTCTCGCGCGAGTTGCGAGGTACGGTGCGGTGGGAAATACCGCCAGCTTCCTGACTACGGGCTGCTACTGAGAATGCTAATATCGTGTCAGAAAAAACCCAATAAATGATTTCAGCCAGACCCAGAATTCCAACCCTGGACCATATGACCAGCAGTCGCGCTTACGAGCACTAAACCAGCGAGGCAGTCAAGAAGTGAAGAACAGAAGTTAGAGAAGTAATCTAAGAAGAAAAGTACGCAGAATCCTTTTTAAAATATTTGTGTGACATTAATTTTAATTAATCTTACGTAAAAAACGTAAAATATTACTTTTTTATTTGAATACAAGTGAACAAAATAAACACAGTCCCTACCTTATGATAAGTGGCCATTATATGATGTCCTGGGTGAAGAATCAAGATGAAGTTGCGTTATGTTATGACCCTTAATGACTATGCCCCGCCGTTACCATGACGACCATGGTAACGGCGGGGTGGCAAAATAAGAATCTCCGGTGGAGGTTCGGTTGCCACCGACGACTCGACCTGGCAACATATAACGCACGCACCCTGAGGACTGACGAGAAGATCCTGGAGCTGGAAGAAGAGATAGATAAGTTACGCTGGAATATAATAGGACTATCCGAGGTCCGAAGAGGGGAGGACACGGTAATCCTCGAATCCGGCAACTTATTCTATCACCGGGAGGCGACCATCTGTCCCAAGGAGGTGTCGGTTTATCGTCCACAAGTCTCTCGTTAACAACGTTGTAAGATCAAGTGTGTCGACGAGGGTTGCGTACCTTATACTCAGAATCACCAAACGGTATTCGCTGAAGGTCAAACAGGTTTACGCACCAACCTCGGCACACACCCGATGAGGAGGTGGAGAAATGTATGAGGATATCTCTAGAGCCATGCATTCCTCCAAAACCCACTATACGGTGTTAATGGGAGACTTCAACGCAAAACTAGGCACAAGAGAGGCAGTGAGCTGAAAGTAGGAAATTCGGAATAGGGGCAACGGAACCCAAGGGGCCCCAGCTGGCCGATTTTATGGAGAAAGAGGACTCTTTATGATGAACTCTTTCTTCCAAAAGCAACCCCAGAAAATGGACCTGATCGAGCCCCGACGGTTCGACAAAAATGAGATTGACTTCATTATGACGACCAGACGACAACTGTTCAGTGATGTCTCAGTGATCGCGAGGTGAAAACTGGCAGCGATCACCGAATGGTGAGCACACTGAACCTAAACGTTAAGTTGGAAGGTCACGTCTAATGAAGTCAACGCTCCGTCCCCTCGTGCTCTAATCCAAAGTCCGAAAACTTTCAGCTCGAGGTTACAAAATCGTTTTCAGTGCCTAGAAGTTTGCAATAAAGTGGACGATATGAATGACAAGCTTGTGGAAACTGTCCATGCGGTCGGAGCTAAGTTCTGTAAGACCCGTCGCAGAAGAACACAAAACTCTCCGATCACTCTTAATCTCATGGTTGTTAGACGGAGATGAAGCTGCAGTCTTCAGCAGATTTGACAGCATACAGGCAACTGAACAGACAGATCTCCAAATGCATGCGGCGGGACTTGCAACTTCAATACAGCTCGTATTGAAGAAGCGATCGAGTGGAACCAGGGCTCCAAAGTCTTTGCCAGAGAGCCAACTGTCGAAGCTGAAGACCGATTGTGGCAGCATCGTTTCCAGGATACCTGGTGAGATTGAGAGGTTCTATGGGCAGCTGTACACGTCATCGTTGGAGCCACACGCAAGTGTGAGTAACGATCAAGAGCAAGTCTTATCCGACACTATTCCGATGATATCCCGGACGTCAGTCTGAGCGAGATTAGAATAGCTCTCAGCACCTTAAAACGGCAAGGCCCAGGCGAGGATGGAATTACAGCGGAGCTTCTGAAAGCGGGTGGAAAACCGGTACTTGAAGTCCTTCAGAAGCTCTTTAATTCCGTCCTCCATGGTTAACGATACACCAGGCGTGGAGCAGTGCGGTGGTCTTGTTCTTCAAGAAAGGCGACAACGCTCTCTTGAAGAACTACAGACCGATTTCCTTCTGAGCCGCGTCTCGTGCTGTTTTCGAGAGTCATTACGAATCGTCTCGCATGCAGACTCGACGACTTCCAGCCTCCCGAACAAGCCGGTTTCCGAAAGGCTTTAGCACCATAGACCACATACATACCCTTCGGCAAATTGTACAGAAGACCGACGAGTACAATCTGCCACTTTGCCTGCGTATGTGGACTATGAGAAAGCCTTGATTCCGTCGAAATTTGGGCGGTGCTGCAGTCCCTTCAGCGGTGCCAAGTTGACTGTCGGTATATCGAAGTGCTGAAGTGTTTGTACAGTAGGACTACGATGACTATCCGAGTACAGAACCAGAGTACGAAACCTATCCAACTGCAGAGAGGTGTAAGACAGGGTGACGTAATATATCCGAAACTCTTCACCGCTGCATTGGAAGACGTTTTCAAGCTACTGGACTGGAAAGGATACGGTATTAACATCAATGGCGAGTACATCACTCACCTTCGATTTGCCGACGATATAGTCCATATGGCAGAATCGCTGGAGGACCTAAGCACTATGCTCAATGACCTCAATAGTGTCTCCCAACGGATAGGTCTCAAGATGAACATGGACAAAACAAAAATCATGTTTAATGTCCATGTCACACCTATGCCGGTAGTTGTTGGGAGCACTAAGCTCGAAGTTGCTGACGAATATGTTTACCTGGGACAAATAGTCCGACTAGGTAAGTCCAACTTCGACCGAGAGGTCAATCGACGGATTCAACTCGGCTGGGCAGCGTTCGGGAGATTACGACCCATCTTCTTGTCAGGCATACCTCAAACCCTCAAAACTAAATTGTTTAACCAGTGCGTGTTGCCAGTGATGACATACGGAACTGAGACGTGGTCCTTCACTGCTGGCCGTATGAGGAAGCTCAAGGTCGCTCAGCGAGCTATGGAGAGGGCTATGCTCGGGTTTTCTGCGTGATAAACTTATAAATGAGGATATCCGCAGTAGAACCAGAGTAACTGACATAGCCAAAGGATTAGTAAGCTGAAGTGGCAATGGGCCGGCCATATAGCTCGAAGAACCGACAACCGTTGGAGAAGAAAGGTTCTCGAGCGGCAGCCTCGTACCGGCAGGCGAAGTGTAGGGCTTCCCCCTACTAGATGGACTGACAACCTGGTAAGACATGCAGGAAGTGAGTGGATGCAGGTGGCTCGGGACCGTGCTTTGTGGCATTCCTTGGGGGAGACCTACGTTCAGCAGTGGATTTGTGATGGGCTGCAATGATGACCTTAAGGATAAAAATAAAACACCGTGTTACCAATAATTGTACTGGTAGTTGTGCTTAATTATCAATACCGCTTCTTATAGTGATGTCATGTCTTGAGTTTGATTTAATGATTCGAGTCGGTATTTGCACTAATACACAAATCGTTGATGAAATTATTTGGTTGAATTGTGATTACACCGTTCTAGTCTACTATGTGACAAGTCGAAAGTTATATCAAGAGTTATATCGAGGCAGGTTAACAAGAGTACGTTTATTAGAGAAGACACATAAAGCATTTTAATATTTTGTGGCTTGTTACAGTATTTAAAACTTGACGTTGTGATCGAAATCAACCAGGAGATCCAACATTGTTATCGTAAATCATACAAGTCACATTGCACTGCTGCCTATATGTTGTCATGAAATCTTTATGCCGTTAAATGTTTTACTTTAAATTTTCTCATAGTGTAATCGTACATACTACGCTGTCCGACCCACCTTTAAATTAAACTTACTAAAATATAACATGTTTAATGATTAACAATATAAAATTTAAAATTTTGTACAACCGACTTCAATATAAGTTATTAAAAATAACTCAAAAACTATAAGTCAGACCTTGATCAAATTTATATGGGACAAATTAAAAAAAGAATCATCGAAATCGGTTCACCCAGAAAAAAGTTATGAGGTAACACACATTAAAAAAAACATACTGTCGAAATTAGTACCTCCTCCTGTTTGAAGTCGGTAGAAAAACCATCTCATCTAAAAAAGTCGTTAATTTTTCACTGATGTAATTCCATCAATTTTTTTTATCGTGCGTCCATTTACCGTTACTATTATAGGTATCGATTGGAATCATGTGGAAATCTGTGAGGGTGCGCGCGCGCGCACTGTATTTCTGACCAATCAGGAGCCTCTTTGAGACAGATGCGCGTATAGAGCTTTTGTACTCTGCACTATTGTTTAACGAAATAAACGTAAGGGTGGAATATATGAGAACATGCACGTTAAATATTACTTATCTGTGCCAATTCCGTAAAAAATGTGAATTATTGACGCCACATCTACTGAATAAATTTTTATACTAATTAAAAACAGATGAAATATTTTTAATGTTTGCCGTTTGCTATTATTTGGTACCATATCAACGATATAAAGCGTTTTATTTCACACTTATAATTCGATTACAAGAACCAGTGTGTGTCATCAGAGATGTGCTTAGTGATATTTCACTGCTATCCGTATGAGGAATCTAAAAGTCACCATGAAGAGGGCTGAAGGAGTTTCTCTGCTTAATAGATTTCATAATGAACATAACCACAAAAGAAACAGAGTAAGAATGTAAAAGAGGTAAATCAATAAGCCGAAGGGTGCTGGGTCATATAGCCCGAAGAACCGACCACTGATGGGTAAGAAAGGTTCTCGAGGGACTGCCTCGGGTCGGCAAACGAAGGGTAAGGCGGCCCCCACTAACTGGAGTGACGAGCTGGTAATAGATGAAGGAAGTCGATGGATAAAGGTGGATCAGGACCCTGCTTTTTGCTGTTATGTTTAGCATTGGATTTGCAATGGGTCGTGTTGATGATAATGAAGATGATGATAATGAAAATATTTATTACTAGCTTTTTACGCGCGGCTTCGCTCGCGTGAGCTTGAATTTAGGAACATCATTAAGTGCTGTTCCGTGGCAAATTTAGAAAAATTCGATCACTTTTAAAGTCACCTCGGTGTCTGTGTCTCTATGTCTGTCAAAGATTTTTTTTTAATTCTAAAGACTATTAGACGTAGATGATTGGTATATGACATAGATATAATATGCTACAGGAACACGTGAATATATATGTCTAGAAACACCTACTATTAGTATATCAGGCGTGTCTTCGATGTATCCATAAGAAAGGTAAATTGTCTTGGAATCAAAATTTATTTTATTATTTATATTTTACTCTTTACATTCATTCATAATTCAAGTTAATTTAGTTTTAACAAAATAATGATGAATTCATGGTCTTCTATCAATTTACGGTATAATGTTTATTTGAGATATTTTATTCATATCATTGGTCTTATTTAATATTGATTGGCACCATAAAATACATGAAGAAAAATTTTTTCTTCTTCGAGTAGATTTAAAAATTTCATAAATGCAGTTCTATAATAATAAATACTACACATGGAACAAAACTAATATTACGAATTTTATCACGATTAATTTAAACTTTTTTTACGTGGGGTTTTTTTACGCATCTTGGAGGAAAGTTCCATAAAACACGAGTAAAAGAACATATCGTTGATGTAAAGCACCGAAGCTCCGGGCAGTCTAAAGTATGTCAACATGTTTAGTATCGTCCCAACCATTATATTGGATCTGATAGACAACAAATCCTTGCAATAGAACACCGATTCCTACCAATGATGATTCGCGAGGCTATTGAAATTAAAAATATCCTAATTTTAATAGGGAAGATGGCTGAGTGCTACCATCTGCTAAGGACTTCATAATTAATAAAATTAAATTCAAACCCAAGCATACTACTGCATTTATTCTATTCTATTCTTATTGTATTCCATGGGTGCTGTAAAGTGCCCAAAACATCGGGAATTAAAAAAGTTAAAATTAAACGCGATAAAATCCTTAAAATTAGTTTTATTCCTTATAAATTTTATTCACAGTGGACGTGAGGAGCACTACACTCATAAACGGGAGTAGAAAAATTTTCGCCTTGTTGTGGCGTTGAAACAGAATCCGCCACCTCATATCGTCCCGTCGTAAGAGACGACATAGGAAAACAAACAGGAGATGGGCAACATCACCTTCCTGACAACAGCTCAAAATAATAATAGCTGCGGTTGCCAACTCGCCTACCAAGCGTGGCAACTTTAGTGAATATCCAGCTACTTGAAAATTTATAGGAGGGCTATGTTCATTTCAGTGGACTTTTGATAGGCTGATGATAATGAGTTCTACTCATCTTTGCAACCCTAATATTTACGGTAGAGTGAAAACAAAAAGTAACATACCGAAAATATGAATGTAATAAAAACTGCATATAGGTATTGCCACATGAATAGTAAAAAGTAGCAGCTTACATATATGTTACTACTGGGCACATGCCAAGGTTTTGCCCGCTGCGCTGATTCCAACGCGGATGATTGTAATGTAAATTATTCAATTATTTACATCGTATATTCAGTAGTATTCTATTATTTAATTTTATCAGTGACTTACCATTTTAGTTTATTTAGAAGTAGTAATAACGAAAGCAAAACTATACTATCTAGTAAAATCAGCGATAGAAGCGAACATTTATTTATTATATTAATAAGGCATAAAATAACGTCAATTCTGTTAAAGTTCTCTTTCTGTTAAAAATACGCTATCAGCGCCGCTAGCGGTGAAAACGATTTAATGATATCGACATATGACCATATCATGAAATAGCAACGTTGTGTTTAGTTATTAATATCTTCAAACGATTTCTATTCATTGATTTTTTCAAGCTATATCATGACATGGTCAACAAAGTGTGTTAAATATCATGTAATTACTACACCATTTCACGAAATTATAAACTTATTTATGATATATGATCAATTCTACGATCCGGCCACGACACGATAATGAAAATTTGCAACAATTGCAGACAGACCAGTTTTAATCACTTTACATATATATTAGTAATTGAAATAAAAACCTTATCAATTTTCATATTTTTGATAGACGTTACTATTATCTATTGAAATTATTACACTTTTAAAATAAAATAACAAAATACTAAAAACTAAAAGTTAGAATTTTTAAATAATTTTAAAATCTAATCATTAAAACATAAATGTAAGTTATTTATATTATTTCATTTATTAGTAACTGAAGGCAAAATATACAACTTATTCCATTCGATGATAGATGGAGCTGTTTTGATAACTAAATCGGTGTAGTTTCAAATTATTTTACCAAGGTTATATAACTATATTTTAAACTTTATTTATAAATATGGTATTTATTTGAAAAACACCGTCATCGCGCCTATAACTAAGATATGATAGAAAATTAACATCTAAAGGAAGGAAAATACTTAACCTTCTTTTTCAAGTTCCATAATCGGACAAAAGTAGCCTATAAGTTGCCCCAGGTTACTAACTACCTACATACAAAATTTCATATAAATCGGTCCAGTAGTTTTGCGGGAATCCGGAATACACAGGCAGACAGACAGACAAAATTCTAAAAACCACTAATTTGGCTTCAGAACCCTTTATTTAGTCCCCTGGACTTGTTTTTTCGAGAATATATTAGAATTACAAACACGACTTTTCTACAGATTTATCATATGTATAGATGCGATGTATGAGAATCATAAAAATTATCTTCCATACTTAGTACAGGCTGTATCTAAGTGTATCGTACTTTTACGCGCCAACCACTCTGCACTCTGGTATTCGTAGTCCTTCCCCGTTCCAGCCAACACAATCGTGCTACAGCCATAAAACGCCGCAGCATATCTCTACCACGTATACTATTTAAACATAAGAATAAAAATAATTTACAATATAAGTACTGTATTATTTTAAGGAACTAGATATATTTGAATATATAGATAGTCTAAGAAATTTTATCAGTTCGATTATTTGAATATATTTTCAGAAGATTAAGTAATAATTTATTTGAAAGATTTTTATATTTGTTTTGTTTTAAGTGTCAATTTTTTGTTCAAATTATATTA
This sequence comes from Parnassius orleans, assembly GCA_029286625.1. Classification (NCBI taxonomy): domain Eukaryota; kingdom Metazoa; phylum Arthropoda; class Insecta; order Lepidoptera; family Papilionidae; genus Parnassius; species Parnassius orleans. The sequence continues at coordinate 2,099,723 of JAGSMP010000018.1, forward strand.
TCGTCACTTATATTTACTTACATTATCGTTTCTTGTAAATAGCCCAGCTGGAGCTCATTATTAAAATTAATTGTAATATGTAATGTAATTCCATGCCCTTAGAAATGAGAAGAAGCCTGTGCGTATATCTATCCCACTCTTGGGTAGTGGGACGCATATAGACCCGAACTTTTTTCTAGTTTAATTCTAATAAGTATTGGGTGATTACAGTACCCTACACCTTGTCCATTAAGTGACGCTGCCCTTGAAATAACTATGAGACGGTTTTCCATCATCAATGTTACGTGATTTATCCGGCATTCAATTTTGTTTTGAGACGTAATATGTTAACATAAGCAATAACCATATTTTCAGCCGTTACCAAACGGTAGCCAATCCCGCTTGGAGAGGTCTATATGATGTCATCGTAAATTTTTCCTTTAGTTGAATTTGAGGGTAATGTGTCGCAATAAAATCTTTCTATGTTCTAAATATTCTGGATTTAAATTAAGAATGAGAATTATATACAACTTCAAATGAGTTAAATGTGTAATACGCTTTAAAACATAACTAAAGACAAAGTTCACTAAATATTTAAACTAAATATAATTCGGACAAAGTCCAGACAGTGTATATACTATCAGTGTTGTTACCCGGGCAACGCACCCTCTACACGTATCCCCGTGCCATCCCGCAGGTGTGCTCCTGGATTGCAACTAACTGATTGCAACTAAAACATCAATAAATGCGTATGCGGTAAATGTTTTACTATCAGGTTTTATCATGATTTTACTTAGTTTTTTTACTCTGTGTGATTTTTTTTCTTAACAAAAATCTTAGCGAACGTTTCATATTTATATATTTTAAGCAAATTATTTCATATATTCATCTATCTGCTATTTCTATTGATTAGAATATGGGACAATTATAATTCGACATTTGTTAGCTGCCTATTTAAATTTCATTAAAATGAATAATGGTAACATATGCAAGAAGTATAGGATTTAACTATAATGCCGGAACCCCCTCAGCCCCTCCGTGACCATGGGTACTGAAAAGAGGAAGTAGAAAATAAGTTACATTAAACGCATTATAGTCCGTAGTAGTTTAATTCAATGTTATAGTGTTCGCTTAAATAATTAATGTAAACCAATTGGTGCATTCTTGCAAGGACTTTCATGCGACTACCAATAAAGAAGAATAATTATAAACTAAATTATTTTCAGTATTACATGATAAATAATATGTTTATTGAGTAAATAAAGAATTACTAAGAACAGAAAAATAAGCATTAAAAAACGACCACTCGTTGAAAATAGACGATCGTGTGAAATCATTAAATAATTTATATAAAGGAAAAGTGGGTTGCAATGTATTGTGAATGCACCTGAAAGCAGCAGCCATGACAGCTTAAAATCGCGCTCATTCGTAAAAGCGCGCGTGCGCGTCTAAACGCCACGCGTCGCACGCGTCTCCCGCGATGCACCTTGATATCGACTGCAAAAAAGAAATTTAAAATATGTAAATTCAACTTAAAAATATTCATATGAAAACTGATAACGTTTATTAATGTTAAACTAGTATTAAAGTGCCAAGTGGGGGCTTAAGAGAATCTATTATCCAACATAGTCCTGTGGGTGGCCGAAGATATTAAGTAGCATCTTAGATGCGAAATATCTTGTATTGCGATCGCCAATCCTTCAAATGAGACAAATCTTTCCTACTATGGAATAGATCCATGTAAAAAAAACAACTATACTTAAACTCGATGTGAACATTATTTAATATTACCACCGATATTATTAAAAAACGTAACCTTAGGAGATACGGTCATAAAGGGAAGTATTTCCGATAAAAATATTAAATAAAATTAAGCACAAGTAACGAATTTTAAGGTGCTCAATTGTGTAAAAGTTATAGAATGTATAGGCTAAACAGCAGTATTAGTGATGAGCTGCGATGATTGTAATAATAATGAACTTGTTAAAAAAAATCTCGTGACACACATGACGGCTTTAAATAAGAACAACTAACACAATCATATGCCGTGTAGTGGCGGTGTAAGAATATCCACTACCCCATATCGTCCCGTGGGTGTCGTAAGAGGCGACAGAGGGAAAATGAAAAACGAGATGGGCAGCAGCATCTTGCTGACAACAACTCAAAATAATAAAAAAATTGCGGTAGCCAACCCACCTGCCAAGCGTGGCAACTATAGCAAAATCCCCCCTATGATGCAATTTATGGGAGAGGCCTATGTTCAGCAGTGGACTATTAAAGGCTGTGATGGATGATGATAATGGACTAACACAAATTACAAAACATTAAAAAATATATCTATGAAATTTGTTTGCCGACTATACTTGCATCGTATTTTGTACAAAGCGTTGGATTATTTTATTGTGTATTTCGGCACACGACCTTTAAACGAAAAAGGGGGAGAATACAAACACCCAAGTGAAAGCAAGTTCAGTAACGCATTGATGATGATTATGTTTTTTTATAAGTATTATTAGCTGAAGCAAGCGGTATTATTATTTGCTAACCTAAATATATTATCGTATTTATTTAACTTTAGCATCCACTCTTACGTAGCCGCTTAAAACTACTAATTCTAACCACACTACTAAAATGAAAATTATTATATAATATATAACATAATATTATATACAAGACGACTTTTGGGAACGTCGAAATGACCACTCGCACAGAATATGAACAAGAAACAGTATGTCGCTGTTATATACTGTTGTATTTCGTATGGTGAGTGACGAAAACTAGATACCCTATTTACTAATAACGGGCTATGCCATCGTATTCCTCAGGGGTGACATCGCATCTGTATTATGTTTCTTAATCGGGGATATATGTAGGTGTCTATTAACTATGTATCCACGTACCATCAAGAGGGGTATATGTTCGTTTGTCAACCTAACTTTAAAAAAAAAAGTTTTAACAAAAACAACGTATCTGCAATTCCCCTGGTCTTGCAGTTGTTCATTGGCGGCGGTATTGACTTATGATCAGCGGAGCCGTATGCTCGTTCCCCTTTTATATTAAAAAAAAAAACATTGAATATATGATAATAATAAGCTGAAGCTTATAGATGTTAAAAATTTATTGGCTAAGATCAGCGTAATAAAATAAAATGATGTGTCTTACCTAGTTTGAAGAGCACCTCCCGCCCTCCCTCAATTGCGTGCATTATCCCGGCACCAATACTACCAACACCACTACACTAGGAAAGACACACCATCATTGATAATACGACACGAAGCATCCTAAGGTGAAGTTGAAAATTGAAGCTGAAGTTTGTTAGTATCTTGGTGATCGTTGATCTCTTTTAGAGTCAAGTAACTTTAGTGGCCTCGTAAATTTACATTTTAATAATCTTTATCTAATCTAAAAGGGTGGGCTTAAATTTAGTCTAAACCCACTTTTGCAACTTACGAGTTTATATATGTATACATACATACATAAATACTATTCATACCGTTACAATTACCATTACAGCAGATACGCAGACAATCACAATTCGATCTAAAAATCAACAATTTGTGTTTTCGCAATAATTTTGGCTCCGGCTGTGATTTGAACCTATGAACCGACTTAGCAGCCGGTACAGTAGCTAATAGCTCACGGAATAAAAGGCACGTCTAAATGCTACGATAATATACATATTTAATAATGGGTAAATTATTTTAGTTTAATTATTTAACGTCTTTATGTTTGTTTCAAATAATTTTGATTATGAATGGACATAATTCTTGGACATCATTTTTACATTCTGTATTCTGTATTTGAGCCACCCGGCAATAATTTTATGAACTGTGATACGGAAAATAATAATTGTATAATTAATTGTGTTTACATTGATAACGTTAAAGTCGAAAAATATTTGAAGAATCTGGATATCAATAAAGGTACTGCCTCTGATGGTATTCATCCTATCTTTCTCAGACAATGCAGTAAGCATTTAGCGGCTCTTCTTTCATTACTCTTTAATATTTCTTTGAGGCAAGGATTGATGCCCTTGCTTTGGAAACAATCCTTTGTTGTTCCCATATTTAAGTATGGAGACAAACACAATATAGCTAACTACCGTGGTAAAAATTATATACGACTCTCTATTTCCTGCAATCAAACCGCAAATAGCTTCAAGTCAGCACGCTTTCATCCATGGTAGATCCACAGAAACTAACTTATGCGAGTTTCAGGATGAAACATTGGAGGCCATGGAAAAAGGCTATCAGGTTGACGCCGTGTATACCGATTTTTCAAAAGCATTCGATAAAATTTCGCACAATCTACTGATTGCTAAACTTGTAAACGTCGGTATACACGGCGATCTCTTGAGATGGCTAACCTCATATCTGCGTGATAGGTCTCAGGCAGTAGCTGTGAAGGGCTATACCTCGAGCTTTGTCCCGATCACTTCTGGTGTGCCTCAGGGTTCTCATCTCGGTCTTCTTCTTTTTAATATATTTATAAACGGTGTCATGTGTAGCATTCAACATTCAAAAGCATTACTATACGCTGATGATACTAATATATTTACCTTCGTTAAGAATCTCGAACACGCTTTGCTATTTCAAAACGATTTAAGCAATTTTTATGAATATTGCTGGACTCATAATCTAAAATTAAATATTGATAAATGTTATACTATAACTTATTCCCGAAAAAAAAACAACCGATTGTTTACAATTATAAATTAAATAATATTTTGATTAAAAGAGTGATCGAAGCGAGGGACCTGGGTGTATATCTCGATGATAAACTAGACTTTGCGTCTCACATTGACATGGCTACTGCCAAGGCTTATAGAATGTTAGGTTTTGTCTTCCGACAATGCAAGGACTTCAAAAACATAAACACGTATATTATGCTCTATAATTCTTTAGTAAGAAGTCATCTTGAATATGCATCTACGGTGTGGAACCCTATTTATGCTACTTACGTAGAACAAGTAGAAAGGATTCAAAATAAGTTTCTGAAAAGACTTAGTTATAAATTTAAGGATCATTCTGGGCTACATCATTCATTAGAATTACGGCGTGAACATAGGGATCTGGTGTTCTTGTTTAAACTTTTACATAACTATATAGATTCCCCCTTCCTTCTAAGTCGTATTTTATTTAGATGCCCTAGGTTAAGTGCTCGCTCGCATGCAACGCAGTTTTCTCTACTCCTTTTTGCAGAACTAAGTATTCGAAAAATCGGTTTCTGGTCCGTGCTTGCAACACACATAATGAGCGATATAACCATATTGATATATTTAACTGCAAACTAAGCGGTTATATTTCATATATTAAGCAAGTTGCTCACGCTTAGGCGGAGTATGTACTTTTTGTTCTCTCTCTGAATATAAAATTACCTTTACTAACATTGCTATTAGGCATGCATTAAGTATGTTTTTCTCTTTGGCAAACATAAATATGTACTTCATTTAATTATGTCTAAAGTTTTCGCAATGTAATTCTTAACGTTGGAAACTGTTCTGGCTAATGCAAATGTGATATAAGAGCTGTAGATTTCTTTGAATAAATAAATAAAAAAAAATATTCCAAATATCTTCATTATGTAAGTTACTCGTATAGTACTTCATTATGCGCCATTATCCAAATCCAACAGTGCCCGTATAACTGGTTGACAGATAGCGGCAAGCCGCGCTTGTAAAGAGTGGTAAAGGTACAGTTACAAGCATATCTTTCAAAATATAATTTATCTCAAGAAAAAACTTCATATAATCATTTTATACAGCAAACATAAATTTTACTGGTAGCTCGTAGACATGTCGCAACTGCAATCTACTAGGGAGTCTACGGTTTAAAACTAATTAAAAACATGATTTTAATTTAATTATTTGTTGATAATAACAACAAATTCTATTTAAATAATAAAAAACTATAATTTTAATATGTTCGTAGGTGTAAAATGCGAAAAAAGTTTAGATGACGGTACGAACTCTTTGAAATTCTAAAAGTAAACACTAGCAAATCCGGAACGTATGTAAGATACGTAAAAGAATAAACTAATTATCTTTTCCCCTTTGTTTTTGAAAATAGAAGTTATTTGTTTGCGGTTTGTTGTAGTGTATTGGCGAAAATTAAAAATGCTGTGCTAGAAAAATTTCACTACGGAACGAGCCAAGATATATCACAGCTAAACGTTGTGTATTCTACAGTTGTCGCTGTATTCTAATGTTATACATATATCATGAAGGCTGTTTTCTGATTCCATAAAAATCTAAAGTCTATCTTTTTATATATATTTAAAGTGTTAATCTAAGTAATCCATCTTAGCTTTTACTCAATGCACTATAGCAAGGTCACTGATAAAATATAGCACCTATTTTATTAGCTTATGGAGTCCTATTTAACACATTCATGTTCATGATTGTACACTGGGCAGCTGCGCCTGCGCCGTGATACGGGCAGGTGTACACGCGCCACCGTTAAGGGTGAACGGTTGTAGTTGGGGCGCCCTTTATCATTCTGTATTGTTAAGTCTCTTTATATGTCAGACTTGTAGGTAATTCCGAACGTATCTTTAAAGATTTAAGCGAGTATGCAAATTAGTTAGATGTAATCATAAAAATCTCCGCATTACTAAAGTTATTGTCAAGGCAATGAGTTGTTGCAAAATTCGGGGATTTACCTAATATTAATTGTGCACAATTTTGATTATAACATATAAAAATATAATATCTAACTTTTGAACATAGAACAAGAACATAGACTGCTGTAATACTATTTAGCTACATAAATTCCGAAATCCAAATTTACGACTTGTATGGTTTTTGATATAGTGTTTTATTTAGAAACAGAGTTTATTTTCAACTGACTTTATCAATAATAATGACTTTCGACGAATAAAGGGCTATAAAGGAATAAAATCCTGCCACGTTAGTACCGATACATATTGCAGATACTAACTGTGAGTAAGGTCATTACGGTAACTATAGATTAAGCTTTTGACGTTATTAATGAATCGAGTATTATAAGTATTCTTATAACTAATCGTATAGGTATAAGTTTGCATATACAAATAACATTCCAAAATTAAGGGAAGGAAGTTTTTTTTATGTGCAGGTAGCACGAGGACAGACAGACGATTCTCTGGCCAAATGCTGCAAATGTTGACAATGCTGCCACCAAATCACACAAGTGGGTGATGCAGAATAGCGTTACCTGTGTGATGCTAAGAATGAGTAACCCGAGTATTCCGTTAATTTACTGTAGGTAAGGTCATTCCGGATATTATTTTTAATATCACTAAACCGAAATCGAAAAAGAAATCAAAACAACTTATGAGATTTCCCTTGCAGAGCACACTCTTAAAATTTTTGATATAGTATAAGAACTAGAACTATGAGGTTAAACACATTTCCATTGTAACCCAGATATTTGGGAAATAATTTACACGAGGCAAGGCAGCTTTAAAATATAGTTTAATACTTTATTTTACAGTCAAATTAATCAAAGTAACAGAGTGTTATTTAAAAAAAAATCTTGTCGAGCTGAACTAATGTTTCTTATAATATCTCAATAAAGATTCAAAACAATCAACCTGTGTGACAAGACGTATGGCATGTGTTGGATTCAGTCCGCACGGCCGCTACGCGCACTTGAATGTGAAGCCACCGGACCGAGAGCAATGCGGGCTCTCTAGCATTATTCTTTTCGCATATTCATACTTAAGTGCCAGTTTGGAAAACTACTGTAACGGAAGAATCGTTAGCAAATTTTATACAATGCATGATATTTTATCGGAGGGTTTTCTTAAATATTTCAATTTCAAATGATCTAATAAATGTTTAAGGCAGAGGAATATTATCAACTTTATTTTATTGTATACATATATATATAAGAAACCTAAAAATAATTTCAAATTAAAAGATTTTTACATTGCACCATTAAAAAATTACAAAAAATTGTAAAATTTAATATTAGGGTTTACTTTGCGCGAAGAATTATATTTAAATTAAAATGTAATTATTTAGTTTTTAAATAAATTTAAACACTAAATAATTACATTTACAACGTAATTATGTATTTAGTATTTAAATACATTTAAATACCATTTACAAAAGCTTTGACACTAGAATTTCTACTGTAGAAATTCGATATCACTGTGATAGCAATCCCTTGAATCATTAACTGCAAAGCCATTACTGCGTTGTAGTATTAATTCAGAATATGAGTTATAAATTAGTAGATAAGCAATTATTTATATTTTTTTTGAAGTAAAGGTGACAAACGATCACACAGTTCACCTGATGGTACACTTAAAATGGTTTGTCACCAGTAAAAAGGATCTTCGGTTCACAATACTTAACAAATTAAATACGAGTATAGCAGCACTATGCTGTTATTTTACGCTGAAATACTGCGCGAACCATGTTCCTTCCCTGATCGTGCCGATCCATTCGTGCTGCAATCAATACGCTGCAGCATAAAGTATATGATTATAACTACTCTTTGATAGAATTTGGTAGATAGAATTTGTCATCTCATTTTTGTCGAATTTATCATTGACTGCAATGGCAGGCCTTGCTACTTGCGTCAAATAATTACCTACAATCGCGAGGCGCCCCCGGGGCAGAACGCAGTCAGGGCGTTCTAGGCGATTGAATGTTAAAAGTTTTTTAACGCTGTTTACGTAAAAAGTTTTTTGTAAATACTTGTTGAAATACTCGTCGAAATGGTTTTTATTTAGTGTTTAGTATATTTAACTGTAGGATCAAATAGTTGAAAAAGTTTTAATGTAATTTAAGAATAATATATATGTATGTTACCTATCTATTTCATAAATTATAATGGCAAAACGTCGTTCCTACTAAAATTGTTGCGGGGATGGATGCCTAATGAGCAAACAAAAGGATTGAGATATATCATTTTTTAGTTATCGAAGGATAATGAAAGGTGAATTTATTTAATTTTTTTTGTTAGATAGGTAGTTATTGCGAAAAAAGAATTAAGTAATAATTTAACTACAGAAGTAATACCTAAGTACTTTATTACAAAACTTAGTTGAAATTTACTTCAGTACCAAATACCTACTTACATACCTATACTTGTCTTTTGTAATTAAAATATTTTAAGTTTAATAACACAAAATACTGAAATTAAAACTTTGTTTAGAAGATTTTTAACTAAGTAGAATACGGTCACATTTCTTATAGGAATCGTATTTCGGGTTTATTTGTTGTTTACACTATCTACCTATTTCTTACGAGCCAAGCATCGCGATTCCCGACGAATGGCCTTGCAAGTTGCATGCGTTGGGCATCACAGAACTCACGTAGTAGCGGAAATATGGTCGATCATAGTCAGAATAGGTACTTTAACTAAGTAAGTTACTTACAATTTCACAATGTATTTTTTTACTCTTTATTAACAGCCCTTAGTAACCACGGAAAGTCCATTGTGACGTAGGAAGTAAAAAAGATGCAAAGTAATACGAAAACTCGCGCGCAGCGACAAAGTTTTATTTGGTTTGCGTGCGCGATTTATCTGATTAATAATAATTATGTAGGCTATTAAAACGTCGGCAAGCCGTCAACATCAAAGGAGTGCAACTTCAGTACGTAGTACTATTATTTATCCTGTGGCAATGGGCTTGAAGGTCTTACTTTAAATAAAAACTGAAGTCACTAACAAACTTACAGTCACTTGACTGTAAGTGGCTACTGCAGCCCATGGTTACCTGTAACCAACTTTAAACAAAGAAGTAGCTATTTTGCAACTGATTTATGGTAATATATACTCGTACTTATGGCTTCCCATTTTCTTATAGATGAAGGTATAACTAGCTATAAAGATAAAGACATGATTTTAACAAAGCAATGAATAAATTAAATAAAAAATGATCATGAATCGATGTCCTCATAAAGCTGCTTAATACTTGTTTACTTATCGTTACATCGAGTTAAGTTCACGCTCCATATTTTATCATTCAAGTTAAACAAAAAGTAATTCTTATAAATACGATACGAATTAAGTTGCGGCTTGCGGCTCCCCTAATTTCCTTTAAACGTACCCCTGTTAAGTTCAGGTTATAAAGAAGGTGCAACAGGTGAGAGCACCTTGACCCGTTTCTTGAGGGGTGCGATACCAGTAAGACACTTGCTGACGATTATACAAGTGCCAAGTGTTTTGTGGGAATGTTATAGTCTGATCGAAATAATTATTTATAGGGTGTTTACGGTTTCTTTCGTGCGTACACGAAATTGAGTAAGGAAATGGCTATTTATTTGGGATTTAAGCTATTGAAACTCCAATATAATATGTTTATTTTTAGGTGTAGATTATTTATTTAGGCGTAAATTATTTTTTTAAATATTATTAGGTACCTAAAATGATTGGTTTTACCTTTATGAAATCTTAATAATTGCTCTAACAGTGAAACCGATCTGCTATCGAAAAATACCAAAATGAAGTCTTTTTTTTATTTTTTTTATGTACGAGCAGCTATGCTGGTCTAGAGAGACCAGTATCACTGCGACCTAAAATATCTATTGTGATCGCTGCTATGTCTACAGTTCACTGCTAAGCCCTAAGTCCTCAATGAATAGAACGAGTTGAAATGAAGTCTTAAGGTGACCTCAAGTGTTTCGGCGTTCCTGCATAAATATTTATTTAAAATTTATTAGTATTTACTTATTATTTTAGGTCTTACATAAATTATAGATAAAATATTTTTTGTAAACTTTCGTAACGTAGGATTTGTCGCGATGTGCGTTGGTGAAATTTGGCGGCTGGATATTAATCCGAACAATTCCTCAGAGCACTATCCATGGTAAATGCTATAGAAAATGCAAAGGGATGCATATCTTCGCAGCGCCAGTAAATCGAGCCGATCAGACAGAACTCGGTCGTCGACGATTCGAGCCGCTCTGCGCTGGATGCGGCCAAGTGGAAGGAGCTGGCACTGGAGAGCCCCGGCCCAGAGATGAGAGCAGCGGAATCTGCGCCTTATAAAGTGGCAAGCGTTGTGCCGGCATGAAATACTGTCTCTCTCTGCTAATTACGCCAAGCTTTTTAGAGGCAAATTTAACCTTATACTACGATGAATACTATAAACAATTAGGTACGTTTTTTTATTACGTACAGCACGTAGTTTTAGTAGCGGCGTCAAGGAATTACCACTTTTTTCGAAATACAGTTTATCGACGTTGTAAAAGGAATCGCGGTATAGTTATTTGTGTCTTGTATGAAGTGATTTTGCATCTTGTCTATATGTGACTGCATTATATTCATATATTCATATTAATTTTATATTATTTCGGGCCATGTTTTTAATGCGTGTTTGGTTTTTTATCATATTATCATATATAATAATAAAAATTCCTATTTAATTTTTACTACTTACAGAGCAAGGCCAATGGATGTGCTAGTCGATTATTGCGGTAATACTGTTGAAATTGTTAATGAAGCTAAATTTCTTGGATTTACTTTAGATAAACACTGTGACTGGAAAGCACATATAGACAATCTATGTACGAAAATAAATGAATTTGTATACGCGCTACGATGACTCAGTAATGTATCATCCATTGAAACTGCTCTATCAGCCTATCATGGCTATGTGTCATCACTATTAAGTTACGGAATTATATTGTGGGAGGTTCAGCGGATGTAAACCGGGCTTTCATAGCCCAAAGGAAATGTATTAGGGCTATTTGCAGAGTACATTTTCTTGAAAGCTGTAAACCCCTTTTCAAGAAACTTGGAATCCTGCCACTACCGTGCCTGTATATAAAACAAATGTGTATTTTTGTAAGACAACATTCTCATTATTTTGTCACTAGAGAGCAAAACAAAAATAAACCGACCAGACATCGAGAAAGGATCATGCAACCTAGAATAAGACTTCAACTATACAGACGAAGCTGTTATTGTATGGCTATTAAAATTTATAATAAACTTCATCCAAGTTTCAAAGCTCTGCCATTACCATTGTTTAAAAGAAAGTTACACTCTTGGCTTTTCACTAGGTGCTTTTATTCAGTCCAGGAATACTTAGATGACCAAGAGGTTTTTGAATTTTAATTTTGTTTGTAGCTTTTCTGTGTTTACTTTATTTTATTTTATTTTTGACTTGAATAATTTGACATAAAATATTATACAATTTATAAATGATGACATGTAATGTTCTGTCTGTGAGTCTATTAACTTATTTTTAGCTCTAAGTAGACTAAAATGTAACTACTTTTAAATTTGCATGACAATTATAAGTCAAACATGAGGACACCACTATGTTAACATCTTTGCACTACCATGTTTATAGCAAATAAATTTCTGATTCTGATTCTGATTTATTAATATTCTATTGTTATCCAACATAAGTTAGAATGTTGTGCATATGAATATACTTTTTGTGAATATTGATAATTTTACATAATAATTTAATATTTCATTGTTTAAACCAACTATGATCACGTGCCTGAATACAATATTATGTGTTTATGGCGTGATCGCAGAGCAGGAAGAATTTGAAATTATTGCAATCCATACAAATGTGAACTTTAATAACTTGAGAATAAACTCGGTTTTCGAATCACAAATACTGTTCAAAAGGTCCTAAAACTATCTTAGTTGCAGTAGAAATAAAACTTTTTATGATGGGAATTAAGTTTAAAAATGCAAAGCAATAAAAAAAAATCCTGCTCCGCGACCGTGCTTTAGTCGAAATATTTTAAAATTGTGTAATGAACATAAGGCACTGACAATTAGCGATTAAAATCATTAGGAACAGCTGTAGAGTTAAACCCTACCAAAAAGCACGAGTCATAAGTTTGGCTAACTAATAGGCAATGTATATTTTATAATTTCATACCCTTTATTATTAACCTCATTTATATGTGAATTTATTTATGTTTGAAGACCTTTTTGGAACACGATTAATTAAGGCAAACTGCGCTTACTGTTTTATCAACCGACTTCAAAAAGGAGGAGGTTCGCAATTCGCCGGAATCTTTTTTTTATGTATGTTCACCGATTACTCGAAGACGCCTGAACCGAATTCGATGATTTTTATTTGAAAGCTGGTACTTTTCATGTAGTTCCATATAAATTTCATCAAGGTCTGATCAGTAGTTTTTGTGTTAGGTATCCTTAATAATTTATATTGAAGTCGGTTGTACAAAATTTTTAATTTTACCACTTGTTCGAATGGACTTTTCTATTCAACCAGAATCTTATAATGCATTAATAGTTGAGACAAATTGAAAAGTTTAAATTATTATGTAATTTTTAGTAATTGCCAGCCGGTAAAGTATTGTCAATTTAAAAAATACCTACTTATCTTATTAGTCCGTAACCGTCCACTGCTAGGCTTAGACCGCTATTGTTGTAAGGTGGTTTTCATCGCCTTGATTGACGAGCTTATTACCGATTTTAGCGATGGATATGTGACACCGTAGATCGTTCTCTACGTCGTCTGTTTATGTATTTCATGTCATTATATCATAGTCGTCTAATGCATGCATCCACAGGATGAAATGAATTGGGTTGATTATTTAATTTATTATAATAATAGTAATGATGTAAGAAGTGGTGGCGGCGCAAAATAATCCATCACCCCATTTCGCCCCGTGGGTTGTAAGAGGGTTGTAAGAGGCGACTATGGGATATGTCAGAAAGATCTCTTGGCTTACGATAGATGGCAGTTTAACCATCAGGTTTGTCGGTAGATGCAAAATACTAACACCGGCAACGGTGGCGATTGAGGCAAATCCACTCAACAGCAGGGAAAGACCATGTCCAGGCGTGGACTTTTACGGGTAGGTGAAGAAGAAGATTGTGTTGTTTGTATGATAAACAATAATCATTATTGGATAAGATGGAGTGTTGTACATAGTAGACATGCAGGAAGTCGATGGATGGTGGCCTTCATTGGGAGAAGCTTATGTTATCAGTGGACTTGAGATGGGCTGTAATGATGAATGATAACTATAAACCAGTCCGAAACACAAATGACCAAATGGAATTGCTAAGTCACGTAACTTATATTATTTTATTAAGTTCCACTTCCACCCTATAATGAATTAATATTATTTTACAATTAACAAACGGGTGGAATAATAAAGTAGATTTATTATCGCTTTTTATCAATTTTTTTTTCATTAATTAAAATATCGCCATATAATTCTTCGAATGATTTAAACCAAACATTTGCTGGCTTTTGTTACGCCGTTACCACACTAAATCAAATAAAAAAAACTTTCTCCGCAAAAAAGTTTACTTCCGACCCCCGAGCTTGCCCCATTGAACATCTGACGAGGTGAATGAATCCTCGACATTAGGGTGCTTACCGAATGATATAAAATGTACTCCGCTTGTAAAGTTTCGAACAACAATTACATTCCGCCACACATCTGTCGGAGTTTAGACAATCACGATACGTCACGCGATTTGTGAACTACGACTGTACATTTTTGATTATAGCTATTTAATTTTTTTTAACTAATAATTAAATAATTATAGTAAAATATAATCGAGAAAGTTCAGTTTATTTCTACTTTTTAACTTAGTAGCAGATACTTAATTGACTCGATAATGATTACGTAAATGCCATTACGGAACTCTTTTTTTTTTACTGTAAGCTTTTTGATAAATTTAAAACGAATTCCAGTCAGGATTACATTAAACTTTAAGTGTCTGGAAATGTATTCCATTTATGTAATTTAAGTTAAGTTTTAACGCTTTATTCTGTAAGAATCAAGGTCTGGAAGCATTGAAGTAAGCTGAAAATTTAAACGATGTACAAACTTTAAATTATATGACAATTTTTACTCAGGTATAATTAATAGGAATGTAAAATAATCATTCTGTTGTAAATGACAGAGAAAACCATAAACACATCGACAAATCTATATGTCGGAGATTCAACAGAGGATCCCAATTTGTGATCTAGGAAATACATCAGGATAGCGTTAATTGTTAAAAATAATAAAAGTGTGAGAGCGGATGTTCAACTTGCTCTCTTGATTACGCAATTAATCATTATCAGTAATAAGACAGCGTAACGCACTATACATTCAGTATAGAGTAATTACAGTTTGACCATACCGTAACACGTCCCCGCCACGATCACACACCAGTGTAACGTGAGGTACGTAATTACATGATAACACCAAAGTATGCAAACCAACAGCAACACTACTTATCTCAGTGTAACACAGGGCAGCCTCTCAGCAACACCAATCTTCCTTGCCTGCACTAGAAGAATTACAAGAACGAACACAACCACGACACCTAGTAGAATGACTACACTCGTAGAATGACTTAAGCGGAATCTCCCGCGCACGGTTTTTTTTTGTTATTTTGCGCCCAATGCAAGGACACCCTCCGGAAGCGGGGGAGGGAGGTGGTGAATGCTCATAGCATACCACGCAGCTGGCTGCGTGGTTATGTTGGACTCACTTTGAAGAAATGCCTACCCACTAAACACCACCTGAGAACGGCTCTAGCCAGGAGGCCTTATCGCCGAATCGGAGACGACCTCCCTCGGGGAGAGGGAGGCGTGGGGCACAACCATTCGGGGACGGAAGCGCGTGTAAACCAACACAGCCGCAAAGTGCGGCGGTGCTGGAGTGATGGAGTGGGAGTCGCATGTGCGAGAATGTACTCACCGTACGGGGACGGTGAGCACTGACTGCTAGCGCATCCGCGCGGGGGAGGCGGCACTAGCGGAGGCGGGAGAAGGGAAGACACTCACCGTTCAACGGTGAGCGCGGGCGCACAACACAACCGCACGGGGGTGGCTTGCGGAGACGGGAAGGCTCCCACCGTACGGGGAAGGCGAGACAGCTGAGCACAACCGCACGGGGGTGGCTGTGCTAGCAGAGGCGGGAGGGCAACTCAACCGTACGGGGACGGGAGTGTGGGAGGGCACTCTCAACCGTACGGGGACGGGAGCGTGGTCAGCTAACACAACTGCACGAGGGCGGCGGTGCTAGCTGAGGGGGACGGGACGGGACTGACGTTCTATTCAAGAAACTGTACTGACTGAGGGAGAAGACCCGTACGGGGACGGGTGCTCGGTCAGCTGGCGGATTCCGCTAGTGCACGACCGCACGGGGCGACGGCGCAAGCGGAATTTTTGACCCGCGCACGGCGCCTACAGTGAACTTTATACTGCACCAACAAGTATGGGTTTCTCGATATATCCTCAATTCCACCTCAATCCAACCGTTATTTTTATAGATGCTGCGACATATTGATCTTAATAAAATGAAAGATAGGAAATGAGAATGACTTTTAAACAAACAGTGACAGCAATTTTTAGACCATCTATGGATAAACCAATATATTGTCCTCCATTACTGGTTGGTGCATGGTTAAAGTAATCTTGTTCAAGGTAAAAAGTACTATTGAAGTTAAATTTATAATAAAGGTAAGGGATATTTACTTTGCCTTAAAACGAAATTTAACGTATATAAACAGTGTAATGTGTATTATTGTAAAATGTTAACCAAGTATCAAAATAGGGAACCGTTGTACACACGCGACAGCTGCAGCGCCGCGGCACGCACCCGCCGCGTATTCATACGGTAATGTACCGCCTTTTAATTACACACGTTGATAAATCTGAGCGCGTGCGGCACCGCGTCTGTGGAAATGGCCTTATGCCGTAGATCTTAACTAAAGATTAGGGCATAAACATTCGCAAATTTCCTCTAATATAACAACGCTTTAAGATTTGAATGAGCTTTCCCGATTGTAGTATTAATTTGTTCATAAGAAGACATAATTCAGTTTATTTTTAATATAAATCAATTCATCATCATCATCATCATTACAGCTCATCATGAGTCCACTGCTAAACATAGGCTTCCCACAAGGAGTGCCACAAAGCATGGTCTTGAGCCACATGCATCCATCGATTTTCTGCATTTCTCACCAGGTCTTCACTCCATCTACACTTTGCTTACTGTTACGAGGCTGCCGCTCGGTTCTTCTCCATCGGTTGTCGGTTCATCGAGTGTGGCTTGTAATATTTTAGTGTGATACTTTCGTGTGGCTTACGGCTTAAATCGCATAGATGATGATATATATATAAACTATTTCTATATATTATATATATATGTATATACATATATATGTACATATATATATATACATATATATACATATATATATAATATAGAAATAGTTAAACCTAATTTTTAAATTCGGCTTTAATTATTCGATACAATTAATTTTTTATTGTTAGAGTTTTTACTAAATTTTAATTATATTATCCTTTGTAATGGTCTATGGAATATCATAAGTTAAAGGTAACAATTAAATCTGTACATTAAAATCTACACCCCCTATTTTTCCACCCTTAGGGATATATTTTTTTCTTTAAATTTATATGGGTCTATTCCTGAAGTATAAACACATTAATTAAAAAGAATCATTTGAATCGGTTCAGCTCTTTCTGAGCAATCGGTGAACATACATAAAAAACATATACCGTGGGATAAAGAACCTTTACGTTTTTGAAATTGCTTTAAAATAGAATTCACGTACTAGAGTAAACAATACAATACCTTCTTTGAAACGGTAAAACATAATTGAAAATCGAACCTGCTATAAAACCGCAGCGAGATAGTTAATTAGAATGTACGGTACATACCCTATAAAAGTATTTCCTGTAACGCTCAAATAGTCGAACGAAATTGTTCATAATAAGGACAAAGGCGAATCAAAGCTGGCATTTGGGGTACATTTTCTGTGCACGGGGGACACACGTGCACTAATTAGCACGAAATTTCATATTACACATTGTTTCCTAGTTCGGATCTCGTTGTACGTTTTAACTAATTACCTATTGCCAGTGAAAAGTGATAAATTAAGCCTAAACATCAACATCTTTTGTACGTGGTAGAGCCATGCTGCAGCTATATTAATTGTATAATTGTAGCACGAATGGGTCGGCTCGACCGGGGAGGGACCACGCTCTCACAGAATACCAGCGTAAAATAGCAGATTAATGCTGCTGTGTTTCGTATGGTGAGTGTAGAGAACCGGAGACCCTTTTTACTGGAAAAGAGGCATTCCATCTTAGTCCTCACGGCTGACAACGCCATTTTGATTCACAGACGATGATAGATGTAGATGTATATGGGCCACAGCAACCACTTACCATCAGGTGGACTGTGTGCTCGCTTGTCACCCTTACCCCATAAAAAGAAATCATCATCATCATTAGAGCCTATCATCACTACAAGTTCACTGTATAATAAGCCTCTCCATAGATAGCCTAATAGAGATCCCCGTAATAAGATCCTCGTAATTTGCCATAGCTGCCACGCTTAGCAGAAGGACCGGTAACGCATTTTTAAAGTGATAACTGCTGTAGGCGCGTTGGGCGATGTTTTTATGGGTTAAATCTTATGAGTTCGCGTCACTGACATGTTAATGTTAACAGTATATATGTAGCTATAAATAAAACTAAATTTTAAAAACCACCGAAAACAGGCTGAACAGATTTTATTGAAACATGGAAACATTTTATCAAAATCTAATCAAAATCGGTTCATTCGTTCAGGAGCTATGGTTTCACAGACAGACAGACACAGATACATAGAATACACACTACAAACTCATAACACTCCTCTGTTTTCGTCGGGGGCTAAAAAACACACATTTCATAGTTTTAGTTTTCACTTCTGTCGGAAGTCCTCAAGGACTGCAATTTCTTTTATTTTGTGCCGTCATCAGGAAGTTATTGTTACCCATCTTGTGTTTCAGTTTCCCACAAATGCCGACGTGATGAAGATATTGGATTCTCTTGTGCCGCCGCTTTACGGCATAACTTGAATAACACCGGACAAGTAATACAGTAAGCGTATTGATTGAATTAACGGCTGATAGATTGAATTAATAACAAGTGATCTTTAATTTTAATATTTTTAGTTATACTTGAAATCTTTAAAAAAACATGCTTCTCTAATGCTAAATATCTAAATATCGAAGTCTCATTAACTACAATATTGTTTGTTGCTAAATATTGAAGTTTCATTAGCTTCAATATTTAGCAATTATTACTTCAAATTGTATCGTTTTGCAGACTGTAGAAGCGACTTTAAAAAAAACGGACAAGTGCGAATCTGACTCGCGCACCGAGGGTTCCGTACAAACTCGTCGATAGATAGTTCGTTTATTACGAGAATCGAATCTCGATTTTTTCGAGTATGTTTTAAGTTTTTTCCGAGTATGTTTTAAGTTTCTTCCATAAATGTATAACTACAACATTAGTATCTTGAAAGCGAGAGTGAGTTGGCGTTTGAACGAACGGCGGTGTCTTGGGCGTTATTGTACTGCTACTTTCACCAAAATAATTAACATTACCCACTGAAGTTCATAAACTACTACTCTGAAGAAAAGATAAGTATGATTGGAG
Organism: Parnassius orleans; assembly: GCA_029286625.1. Classification (NCBI taxonomy): domain Eukaryota; kingdom Metazoa; phylum Arthropoda; class Insecta; order Lepidoptera; family Papilionidae; genus Parnassius; species Parnassius orleans. The sequence continues at coordinate 2,119,103 of JAGSMP010000018.1, forward strand.
GACAAACTTAACTTTGTAGTTGAACAAGTGGTAAAATTAAAAATTTTGTACAACCGACTTCAATATAAATAAAATGAGAAGAACATCAATGTAGTCGAAGTCAACTAAATACGCATTATAACTCAAAACTACTGGTCACATTTTGATTAAATTTATATGGTACCACATGAGAAGCACCAGCTTTCAAATAAAGAATTATCAAAATCGGTTCACCTTGAAAAACAGTTCTAAAGTAAGACACATAAAAAATACAGTCAATTGAGTATCTCATCCTTTTTTTGAAGTCAGTTAAAAATGTTATCCCATACATCGATATACGTCACGGTTAATTCTCTAACTGTAAATGTAAGTGTGTAATCTCAAAAAAAAATAAGTGATAAAACCAAAAATTAACGATTTTCAGACTTTTTCTTTTACTTGTGCTGTAAGACCTTGCTTCTTGCCAATTTCATGATTCTAAGTCAACGGGACACAGTACGCTACAAGTTTTGATTTATTTGCGACTAGCAAAATATGTCACATAAATGGCCGCATTTTTTTTATCGTGTTGACTTAGGAGCTTGATTTTTTTAGAGCCTCAAAGGACTGTAGACCTATTTATTTGATATTAATTTCAATTTGATAACTCTATGCGTTCCTGAGAAAAAGTGTCTTTACAGACAGACAGACGGACGGACAACGAAGAGATCCTATTTTTCCTTTTGTGGAACCCTTAAAATTAACTTATGAGTATATAAATTTATCGATGTATATTATTTGATGATTTTTATTGCAATATAACTTTTTTTTTAAACTGAAACGATAAACGGTACAGTAAATTTTACAGTACAACTGATAGTATAATGTAAAATTTACTGAGTCTTACAGTAGCCAGTTACTACTGCAGTATCGTGAACTCCTACAGTCAACTTCAAACAAAGAAGGCTACAGGTAACTTATCTAATCTGTGGCTAGAGATGCAGTTATAGTTCATACATTTAAATATATTTAAAACTACCAAAGTTTAGTGGGTCAAGGAGAACTTCGACTTTTTATGTCTGTAATTTGAATTGTTATTTCTTTATAGAATAAGCTTGACCACGTATAAAATTGATTAATATCTACTACGAATAATAATTATAATTATTAATATGTATAACAATTATTAAAGTAATCCATCACGTTATCATCAGAAAAAGACTAATTTTAGTTTTTGCTTTTTACATTTTTCTGTATTACCAGTTATATTAGGGCTATAAAGAAACGAAGTAAATTTATCTTAAATCAAAACTGCAGACCCAACAAGTATACTTACTGAAGTGAAGTCGGATATCAACGATTCAAGAGCGTACAGATTTCATTTTTCTATTATAAAGCTAACATCAATAGCAGAAATGTCTTTTAAATCTTAAAAGGTGGACCGCCCACTAGGGATACTATTGAAATAAATCACTCGTGATCTACGAATGTAGTGACCATCGAGTATCAGGACAATTTGTATTTTGAAACAATGAAAAGAAAAAATGTTTAAAAATATATAGTGTGTAATTATAAATGGGCACTATTTTCTAATAGAGCCGTGGTAGCTCAGATGGTTAGCGCTCGCTGTAAGTTACACGGTACGCGAGTAACCCGGGTTCGATCCCCGCTGGCACCAATGAAATTGTTAATTGCAATTATAAGTGCTGATTTACCACGTGCTCGGCGGTGAAGGAAAACATCGTGAGGAAACCTGCATGTCTGACAAATCAAAAAAAAATATTTCGAAGACATGTGAAGTTCGCCAACACGCATTGGGGCAGCGCGGCGGACATTTCCTTGTCCTAAAACCCTATCAGAAATGAGAAGAGGCCTGTGCCCAGCAGTGGGACGTATATAGGCTGTAACTTTACTTTACTTTACTTTACTATTTTCTAAGATGACGTCTGTTTACTGTAATTAAAACAGGCTTTTTTCCAAACGCTAGGCTTGCCTACAAGTGTAAGCTTTTTTTACATGGACAAATGCCTACGCTCCTTGTGAGGACTAGGACGAGTTATGTCGGACTCGCACCGATCAAAACCCCATAGTGTTCCACCTTCACCGCATATTGGCAAGGCGACGGAAATACTTTCGCATACATTCGCAGCTCTACTAGTGCCGGCCTACCCCATGGTAGCCCTTCCTCGGCAAAGGACAACTCCCCCTTCTCCTTCTTGGTTAAGTCGCACCAAAACACTGCGCTCTAATCTAACCTAATTCTTATGCATGATAAGTATAATATATGTTTGAATTTTTCTGTTGTTTTTTTAGTTTTTTTTTTTTTTTTTTTAATGTACTTTTTAATAACCCTAGCTATAATTTTAATTTGTTAAAAACTCACATGGGCTCTGCCTGAAATAAATAAATAAATAAAATAAATAACGCAAATAATTTAACAAATGCGTAATTCGGCACTTTCTTAGAAAGTGCTGTAATAATAAAGACATAAAATTGTGAAAAATGTACCTACTGTGTCCCGACAGATAGTGAGATTATCATATTCATCATCATCATTACAGCCTATAAAATTCCACTGCTGAACTATAGTCTCTCCCATAGATTGTCTCATAGAGGAATATTTGCCATAGTTGCCACGCTTAGCAAGTGGGTTTTTTATTATTTTATTATATAGCAACTGCAGTTATTTATTATTTTAAGTTGCTATTATTAAGATGCTGCTGCCCATCTCCTGTTTCAGTTTACCTCTCTCGCCTCTTACGACACCTATAAAATGATAAGGGTTAGTGGCAGTATTATAATAAGTGGCAGTGGCAGGGTAAATGTAATGTACCCCGACAGATGGTGAAATAACCATCTCGTAATTACCAGACCTTAATCACCCAATCGCTAACACTATATCAGTGTAATAATGTCGAACACTTACAATGTTCCATTTAATCAGATTTTTCAGAATACTGATTTGAACCATTACTGACTTTTTATGATAGGATAAAAGTGTTATTAAAATGAATGACTTTAATTTGTTCTTTTTATCAGATATTATGTCTATTTTTTTACTTAATTTCAATAAATACAAATTAATTTAAAAAATTTACGCTACACTACTATTATTTAATACGGTCTTTTCAACATGAACACCCTACGATAAATAAAGTTTGTGTACGCAAGCGACGGAAGTAGCGACCGCCATCCTGTTAAGGTTCACCTCGACGACATGCTTGTCTATATTCTACTTCCTTTTAAATGTGTCATAGGAATTTTGAGGCATTATAATATAAGTCTTACTAAAATGGACGGTGTAATCAAGTTTTATTTCAAATAGAAATAGGGTGACAAACGAGCATACATTTCACCTGATGGTAAGTGGTTGCTGTGGCCCATAGACATCTACATCTATCCTCGTTTGTGAATCAAAATGCAGATGCGTTGTCACCCTGAGGACTGAGATGGAAGCCTCATTTCCAGTAAAAGGGTCTCCGGTTCTCTACACTCACCACACGAAACACAGCAGCATTAAGCTGCTATTTTACGCTGGTATTCTGTGAGAGCGTGGTCCTTCCCCGGTCGAGCCGACCCATTCGTGCTACAACTATATTATAAATATAGCTGCAGCATGGCTCTACCACGTAGAAAAAGTTTATTATAAATTTAGTAGTCTTTATACATACCTCTTTTATTAAAAATATAGATTTTACTAATGTGTTAACTTAGCGTCGGTTTTTGCGAAGACAACAAACGAAAGCATCGAATAAGTGAAGAAAATTTGTGATAAGCGCAAGTTAAAAATGGACGTTCGGCGTGCATATCAAATATATGCTCTTGTATAGGTATAACTCTGATCAGAGCACTGCCTGAGACGATCTATCATCGATTCAGAATCAAAAGAAGAAAGAAGAAGAAATCAATTTAATTCCACCTCAGGACTAAGATGGAATGCCTCGTTACTAGTAAATGAGCCTCATCCACCTTAAGAAACACTTTAGCATTATGACCAATTCATGCTGCAGCTATAATTACGGATTGTGGGTCTATCACGTAAATACTTTGCATAATTTAATTAATTCGAATTATTGTAAGTATAGTGGGAAGAATTAAGTACCTACTACTTTATGGAATCGCTTACATAACATAAATGTAAAATTATTTACATACATAAATATTCAAAAGAGTTTTTATAATGCACACATAAAATACATACATACAGCAGATGCAATATAAGTGATCAGTGCGCACAAAATTAACGACCAAGTCCGTTAGACTCCATAGAGACCAGCAAACGGACAAGGTGACAAAGTTCACACACTCCCGGAAGCAAAGCAAGCTGCAAAGTGGCCCGCGCCCCCAAATTTACTCACATAATGCACGGAGAGCACACGGAAGCCGATGTAATGTACATGTCTGTTAACAAAACCAACATTTTCTATCGGGGAAATAATCCTGTATGAAATTGAAACTTATTTGAATCTAACATAAGGTGAACCTTCTGAGTTTTAAGTGAAGATTGATTATGTATTGTTAAGTCACTATGACGTCAACATATTGAACCATTCCAACGATTCGTTGATGGTTGTTTACAAGGCGTTTATTACAAATGTTAAATTATATTTAATGTTACAGCCTATCAAAAGTCCATAGCTAACATAGAACTTACCCATAGATTGCCTCAATGGGAGGAAATTCGCCATATATATATATATATATATATATATTCCCTTCAGATTGTTACGTGATTCTTTCACAGCACATCGTCGAACATTATCAGATATACGTAAGTTCTTAGTGCTAAAATAAATGTCTTATTTAGCTTAGAAGGGTCGATGAAAATTTAAATAAGATCTACGTTATCGTATAATGTTTTGAGTAATTGCATATGTTCTCATAAATGGAACTAGGTGAGAAGGTAAGGGGTGTATGCGCTTCGGGCGAGCATTACCGTGTTTAATTACATTATTACACTGCACGAAGAGAGCCCACCCGCCTGTAGCCTATTAAATTTCATAGAATAATATTTAGTCTGATTTTGTTAGAACTTTCCTATGAGCAGCTTATCTACATGCATAATAATAAAAAATTATAAAGCCTATTCAAATAGCTAATTTTCATTGTAATTTTAAAAAAAAGTTTTTCTTTTGGATATGTTGGGACATTTGAAAGTGTTTCTCAATATAGAGGGTCTCTTTTCTCATAAGAAAAAAGGAACATTTATATTTAAAAAAATGAATCTTTATACATATACGGAATTATTCAAAAAGGTAAATAATATTATTTTTATAAATTAACTCGAAAATACAATAATTTAAAAAAGGTAATTCAGAATACGTGCATATGTTCTTTGTTGCTTATGAAGACAGTATAATGATTGTTTAATTTAAATTTTTTGATCGAATAAAATCTTTCTTTCCAGTTTTCAAGAAGCTAACTTTAAAGCTAAGATCAATCAAAGAGCCATTCGGGGAATTTATGGCAACTAAACCCCTACGTGGTATTCTTTTGCGGATGCTTAATTTCAGCAGTGAACTTTTGGGTTAAAATGAATGAATGAGTTCATAAAAATAAGTGGCGTCTTTACAGCTTTTACTGTAAGTATCACTCATATATTGATGAAACGAAATTGTATGTAAAATCGTGCGACAATTAACCGACTTAAAATGGGCACTGATTTAGACCACCGTAAGTTGTTTAACCAGTAAACCTATACGGATAAACAACACTATCAGAAATTTTTGAAACAAAACTTATTTTATGGAATGACTATGTAAAACTTTTTATATTATATTTGTGAAAGTAACTTAAAATCAGATTTTGAAATTTCTTCTAATTTATAAATTTCCCATCGTGCGGAAATCATTTTACAAATTTTATTTTCCTAAAAATTATCTTATTATACAAAAAAAAGGGAAATTCAAAGAACTAAAAAGGATTAAATAAAAGTAATTCTTCTGTGTATAGAATTTGTTCTATGAATAGATTCGTAAAAATTCGTAGTAGCGTGCTTCGAATTTCTACGAATCTACGAATTTCTATCGTCTTCAATGACGTGTGTTCGTCAAATTAATGATTCTTTCTTTCTTTCTTTCTTACATTTTATACAGAAGAATTAAAGCCTCGACTTTAGAATGTGAATTTTTTTATTCTTTTGTTCTTTGAAAGCGTCTTTTACTTTTTATTTAAAGCTTATTTTTTTACCTTTTTGAGCAGAGTAGAATATCACAATCCCAATATTGTCTAAATTACTTAGGGTTTGAATTATTTCTCCAAATTCATAATAAGAATAATATTTTATATGGTACCATCCCTGAAGTAACTTATTTATTAAAAATAAAATCATCAAAATCGATTCACAATTGACAAGGATATCGCTTAACGTGCATACAGAAAAAAACATACTGTCGAATTAAGAGCTTCCTCCTTTTTTAAAGTAATAACCAATACAATATAAATATAACAAACAATACCTTCAAACCTATCACTTGTTTTCTTTTGACTAGAGATCGCTGTATGTAAAAAATATACGCGGTACCAACAGCACCACACAACAACTATGTGGACAATTAAATCCTCTGAAACATAATTTCCTGAAACATCCACGTGATGTTTCGAAACAGTTGTAAACTTGTATGCATGAAACATTATTTACCAGTGAATATGAAACGATAGTAGCTTAATGGTTAGGATGCGGTCGTGGGTTTGAATCCATCATTCGACTACTGTCGTAAACCTAAACAAGCTAACCTAAGACAAGCATTTTAAGCTTCCTTGGAGTAGTTAACGGGAGTACAAGTGATGTTAATAGCGTTACTAATATTTTTATGCGTGGTTTAAAGCTTAATAATTTGCTTATTTACAGCTTGTTTGTCTACAATGACTTTCTTAAAACACATTAGATCCAAAGTGTCATAATATTTAGTACAATACTAAACAACGAATATACACTTTATTTGTCTTTTTAAATCCACTGCTGAACGTAGGTGTTTTCAAAAAAAGTTCGCTAGAATTTTGAAATAAGTTTACCCATACTCACAACACCGGGCAAGTGAGCTCAGAATCGTCACACATCAGTAAATTGTTTTTCTGATCTTTTATATCTGTTAGGTTTAGCATTTTAGATGGATTATCACCATCAGTCAATCACCAGTCCTGTCCGACAGTCATTATGGTGCATCACATGCAGGTGAGGTTGGCACTTGGTGATAAAGTATCGAATTAAATTATAGAATAAAAGTGAGATCTAACCTATAACATTATTAAAATATGTATATTTTTTGTTAAATATTAAAGCAGTAATAAAGCTACATATTGAACTGATTTAAACGTAACTAATTGACGTTTAGCCCTCGAGGGTGTAGCCCAGTTTATTAATAAGAGCCGGAGATAATTAAATTAACTCTGTTTCTTTGACGCCTGCTCGCCTAACATTTTTATTAAGAGCTTCGTTCTAGGAAAGGTAATGTTAAATATCCACTGCAATATTGTCGATGATATTGCAATTATAATAAAACGTTGTACAATATTAGAAGCTGATGTTTGATTATGACTATTTATAGTTTTTATGCCATAGATTGTTTATAGAAAAAATCAAAAAGGCAGAGAAGAGTAAATAATTCCAAAAATTGACAAACATTCAGCGTAGACTAATGTCTGCTATTTCACGTCGGTATATCTATTTACGAGAATGAACGATGAATGAATCGGGTACCGCTCTACGTGTCTCTGGTTCATTAATTGTGCTGAGGCCATAATACGCTGCAAAGTGGATCTACTACATTCAAAAATGTATTAAATGCATGACCTAATGTAAAATTTGTTTAAAAGATTTTAAGGTTCTAGGTGTCGATAGATTTATCTACATCCTCAAGTGTCAATTTGTAATATATTCATTTAAAATAATAAAATTAAGTATTACTTTAAAAAAATTACATTTGACAAATTAAATTTTATTTTTTATTTTAATTACTTTGAAGAAATAAAAAGACGAACCAAAGTAATAATAATATGTTGCTTGCTTGAAGCGCACTCTGAAGAAAAATTTATTTGTACTATTTTATTGTTATACTTAGTAATAAATCACAGCAGTTGATTTCTTTCTTTTTAACACCCGACGAAAACAGAGGGGTGTCATATGTTTGTAGTGTGTATCTGTGTATCTATGTGTCTGCCTGTGGTATCACAGTTCCTGAACGGATGAACCGATTTTGATTAAGTTTTTTTCGTTAGAAAATCGAGAGTGTTCTTAGCTATTTTAACAAAATCTGTTCAGCCGTTTGAAGATCACCAGATCTTTTTGTTTCGGGGGTTTTAACATTTTTTAATTTAAGTTACTAATTAATGATTGAGGTACCTATTTGTTAATTTATGTCTAACAGTTTTCAATTTAGCATTTAAGTTGAGTTTTATTCAAAAATTTAATGTAGATTTATCGACATCAGTATGACTTGCGAAATCTTTTTTATTGCCGAGGTGATAATGTTGAAGTTTCAAGGGCCGGATAATTATATTTACAGAGGCGAGGCGAGCCGGCGGCCCGGGCCACGCTTCATAATCGAGCCAATTACGTGGAAGCAATAAACAAGGTACAATTAATGCTGGCATTTTTGATATTTTATCAAATGTTAGTGAAATATGAGCTTAATTGATACATTTTGTTTTAAAAGTGGAATAAAAGTAAAATTTCAACATGAAGTCTACTTATGATTAGGATGTTTCATGAATATAATACTCAAACTATTTTGCGCAGCGCAACTTAAAATTATTACTAATAAAAAAAGTTAAAATTAAAGTTACAGCCTATGTATGTCCCACTGCTGGACACAGGCCTCCCCTCATTTCTGACAGGGTTTTAGGCCAAGGAAATGACCGCCGCGCTGGCCCAATGCTTGTTGGCGAACTTCACATGTCTTCGAATTTTTTTTTCTTATTTCTCAGACATGCACGTTTCCTCTCAATGTTTTCCTTCACCGCCGAGCACGTGGTAAATCAGCACTTAAAATTGCAATTAACAATTTCATTGGTGCCAGCGGGGATCGAACCCGGGTTGCTCGAGTATTGTGAAATTTACAGCCAGCGCTAACCATCTGAGCTACCACTGCTCTACTATTACTAATACTTAGACTCATATTCACAAAATATTATGTTGACTTAGTCTCTAAAACAAAAATCACAAAATGTGTCGCTGTGGTTGAGTGATTAATAAATTTTATATTTATGTTTTAAAATGTCCTAAGTGAATTCGAAGTGAAACTCATTGCGCTAACAACCGGGAAGGATAGAACAACGTCTGATGGGTCAGCAATTTCTACAATGAAACTTATGATATATTTATATATATGTATACATATTTTCGACGACATGTGACATTTTACATGTAACACTGGTAACACATACAGGATGTCGATGGATGTAGGTGGCACAGGACCGTGCTTTATGGCATTGCTTGGGGGAGGTCTATGTTCAGCAGTGGACTTGTGAAGGGCTGTAATGATAATGATGATGATGATATATGTTTTCATGTTTTTATGGCACCCGCTATAGTTTCTTTGCTTAGCTCGTGGTTGACTGGCAGAGAATTCCTTAATGCATTAGGTCCGCCAATTGTATACTTAATGTGCAATAAAGATTTTAAATAAATAAATAATATACTCGGTCTGTATTTATACGTGGTAGTGCCACGCTGCAGCTATATTATGGTTGTACCACGAATGGGTCGCCTCGACCGGAGTAGGACCACGCTCTCACAGAATACCAGCGTAACATACTTACATACAGCTTGATGCTACTGTCTAACCGGAGACCCTTTTTATTGGAAACGGGGCATTCCATCTCAGTTATCAGGGGTGACAACGCATCTGCATTTTGGTTCTTAATTGAGGATAAATGTAGATGTCTATGGACCACATCATCCACTTACCATCGAGGTGGACTGTGTCCTCGTTTGTCACCCTTATTCTATAAAAAATATAACTACAGACGTAGAATACTCAGATAGTATATACCTAAATATGTAGGTATGTTACAATAAAATAAAAAGGTTCATATTTAACATAACATTTGTAATAGCTACGACCTACTTTTCAGTAAATCTATAGGTACAAATAAATAAAACTGAAGTGTCTATTTGTACTGTCAAAATCACAGCTTTTTACTAAATGCATATGAAAGTATGTACGCTACATATAACAAAAACACATACATATAAACTTTTGTCTGTCTTTCTGTCTGTCTGTATGTCTGTCTGTCTGTATGTCTGTCTGTCTGTCTGTTTGTCTGTATGTCTGTCTGTCTATCTGTCTGTCTGTCTGTTTCTTCCGGCTAATCTCCGAAATGGCTGGACCGATTTTGATGGGACTTTCACTGACAGATAGCTGATATTATAAGGAGAAACTTAGGCTACTTTAATTTAAAAAAAAAAATTAGGGTTCCGCGCAAAAAAATTTAAACCCTAAATTACACGCGGGCGAAGTCGCGGGGAACAGCTAGTTGCAAATATAATTGCAAACTTTTGCAATAAATGTGATTTCCATAGAATTAAAGCTGGTAAACAAAGTCTAAAGAAAAATGCCAAAGTACTTCGAAAAATCGTGAAATAAGTTTAATCTTCTGTTTCATTGTCTACGCACAGCAAAATCACACGCAAGCAGAGTTTTTGTGAATTTTTTAACGTAAGTTTCCCAGGGAATAACTGTCATTTATAGGTTCATAATCTAATTTACCAGTGCCATCGTACGTCCTCATTATTATCTCCTATTATATTAATAAACATATGCATGTATGAATAAACATATGTTCCTACATAAACAAACACATGTTACTTTGGGGTTAAACAGTGGCATTAAAATCATCAGGGATCATCAATCATCGTCATTATATAGATTTCTAACTAGCTTTAAAAATACCATATACCTAAATATATTTTATAGTTACAATTATTTGCATTTAGTATCACCACATGAGTCACAAACATCAGTGTATTTTTCCTACGTTTATAACAATAATTCAAGCGAAAAGAAAATGCATATGAGTAAAATTATGTTTTCCATGTGATGACGCTCACTACATCTTGTGCGGCCACATGTAAAAAAGTCTAATGGTTTCTTTAGTGTTCCGCGACAAAATTAGTAAAACATACTTTACAAAACATTTTAATATAACTATACGTAATCACTCGGTGTTACTAGAAATACATTAGGCTGACGTGAGCCAAGTACGCCAATCTGGATGCGTCGAAGCCCATATATTTTATATGGCAACGAGTTGTGTAGAACTACAATCTGCGCCACGAGATCGAGACGCAACGCTACCTACGCAATGCGATCCAAAGATAACAGATTTTCGTAGGACGGTGGAGAGGGTCCACGTGCCTGACAGCATGTGTACTGCATAGTGTAGCTCTAGCTTTAGTCACAATCACAGTGTTCCGGGCATGGATGTTTGTCAAAACGCCTCCACTATACAGGAGAAATTCCTAGTGTCCGGGTTAGGCTTATTTAAAAGGAAAAGATTAAGTAACCTATGACTATCTAGGAGTCATAATTATCCAACTTGGCATAGTTACATTGAAATAATCATGAACAGACTTAGGATACTTATATTGACATTTAAAACACTAAACTCCTGCGTCCATTGAGTTGGGGGCTGTCCAACAAGAGGCTGCCACTTAAGAACTTTTCTTCCCCATCGTTGTTGGTTCTTTGGGCCATATAGCCGGTCCATTTTCACTTCGTCTTACTGGACCATTAGGCTATGTCGGTTACTCTAGTTTTACTGCGAATATCCTCATTTTGAATTTTACCGCGCGGAAAAACTCCGAGCATAACCTTCTGTATAGTTCGCGACGACCTTTAGCGACCTTGAGCTTCCTCATACGGACAGCGGTCAAAAACTACGTCTTTTATCTATATGTCATCTCTCAGTCCTGAAGTATACATGACAAGAAGATCTTTCGAGCACTGCCCATCTGAGTTGGATCCGTTGATTAACCTTTTAGTCGTAGTTGAATTTAGCTAGTCGGACAATTTGTCCTAAGTAAATATACTCTACTTAAATTGTTGCAGCGAAATGCTATAAAAATGAAAGGAGGTAATTTGTATGTTATAATGTACATTGTCAAAGGTGATGAGATCTGAATCTATTGGTAAGAATCCAAAAACAAAAGGAAATTTACACAATAGTTGTTTCCTTTCGAGGATTGGCCAACAAAATTAAAGAAAGGGAGAAGTCAAGGAAAAAGATGATTACATTATTCTGTGGATGGATTGGGACAAATAATTATGCTGCAAGAAAATAATAGTTACTGCTGATTTGTATATTATATTTAAATTATTTGTATGGGAATTGGAATATCAGTGCATAGAGGATAATCATAGCATAGGGGATAACTCTGAATGAAGCCTGCTCCGAAAAACAATAGGTTAAGAATTTCATAATTCGGTTAGATTTTGATTTTCAAATTCTTCACAGACGTCACCCGCATCATGATTTTTTAAATATATAATCATTAACACCGACTAATAATTTATACTTATTATAGTCATCGGAAGTAATTGACATTATGAAATCCGCCCGAGCATTTCGATGTCAAATATTTTATTATTATCTGTATCGCAAATATTACTAAAAATGGTACTTACCATGTTTTTACTGGCTAGAATTATTAGAGTCAAAGACATTATTATTTAAAATCATATAATTTTATATTTTTGCATAATTTCATTCAGTATGCAGGATCCTTGAAGAAGTTTCTTCTGTGCGCCCAAATACACTCGTCGCAAATTGGAAGCTAAATGCAGAATAAAGTTATTTGCCATGAATGCCTCCGGGCACAAATTTCAATTATTGACGCATCCGAATAGTTTCGTAGGGGTGCAAGGTACATTCATGTAAAAAAATGCATTTTATTTACGAGTACCAAAAAAGGTCACTTTTTCCTTTTAGGCCATTATATTCATGGTTAAATACTTAGTCAGGAACCAAACCAGTTTAAAACACGTTCATCATCATCATCATTACAGCCCTTCACAAGTCCACTGCTGAACATAGGCCTCCCCCAAGGAATGCCACAAAGCACGGTCCTGAGCCACCTGCATCCATCGATTTCCTGCATGTCTTACCAGGTCGTCACTCCATCTAGTGGGGGGTCGCCCTACACTTCGCCTATCGGTACGAGGCTGCCACTCGAGAACCTTTTTTTTTCATCGGTTGTCAGTTCTTCGAGCTATATGGCCGGCCACTTCAGCTTACTAATCCGTTGGACTATGTCGGTCACTCTGGTTCTACTGCAGATATCCTCATTTCTAAGTTTATCACGCAGAGAAACTCCGAGCATAGCCCTCTCCACAGCTTGCTGAGCGACCTTGAGCTTCCTCATCCAGCCAGCAGTGAAGGACCACGTCTCAGTTCCATAAGTCATCACTGGCAATACGCACTGGTTGTACAGTCTCGTTTTCAAGTTTTGAGGTATACCGTAATTTCCCGAACGCTGCCCAGCCGAGTTGAATCCGTCGATTGACCTCTCGGACGAAGTTTGACTTACCTAGTCGGACTATTTGTCCCAGGTAAACATACTCGTCAACAACTTCGAACTTAGTGTTCCCAAAAACTACCGGCATAGGTGTGACATGGACGTTATACATGATCTTTGTTTTGTCCATGTTCATCTTAAGACCTATCCGTTGGGAGGCACTATTGAGGTCATTGAGCATAGTACTTAGGTCCTCCAGCGATTCTTCCATAAGGACTAACTATATCGTCGGCAAATCGAAGGTGAGTGATGTACTCGCCATTGATGTTAATACCGTATCCTTTCCAGTCCAGTAGCTTGAAAACGTCTTCAAATGCAGCAGTGAAGAGTTTCAGGGATATAACGTCACCCTGTCTTACACCTCTCTGCAGTTGGATAGGTTTCGTACTCTGGTTCTGTACTCAGATAGCCATCGTAGCCCTACTGTACAAACACTTCAGCACTTCGATATACAGACAGTCAACTTGGCACCGCTGAAGGGACTGCAGCACCGCCCAAATTTCGACAAAATCAAAGGCTTTCTCATAGTCTTGGAAAGTCATAGAAGCTGGAAGTTGTCGAGTCTGCATGCAAGACGATTCGTAATAACTTACGAAAACAGCACGTAGACGCGGCTCAGAAGGGAAATCCGTCTGTAGTTCTTCAAGAGAGCATTGTCACCTTTCTTGAAGAACAAGACCACCGCACTTCTGCTCCACGTCTCCGGAGTAGTGCCACCATGGAGGACGGAATTAAAGAGCTTCTGAAGGACTTCAAGTACCGGTTTTCCACCCGCTTTCAGAAGCTCCGCTGTAATTCCATTCTCGCCCGGGGACTTGCTTTTTAAGGTGCTGGAGAGCCATTCTAACCTCGCTCAGACTAACGTCCGGGATATCGTCGGAATAGTGTCGGCTACGACTTGCTCTTGGATTACGTTACTCACTCTTGCGCGTGGCTACAACGATGATATGTACAGCTACCCATAGAATCTCTCAATCTCAATCATAATCTCAGGTGTCCCGGAAACGATACTGCCACATTCGGTCTTCAGCTTCGACAGTTGGCTCTTTCTGGCAGACAGATCTCTGGCAAAGACTTTGGAGCCCTGGTTCCGCTCGATCGCTTTTTCTGTATGAGAAGTATTAACTTGCGTAAGTCCCGCCGCATGCATTTGGAGATCTGTCTGTTCAGTTGCCTGTATGCTGTCAAATCTGCTGAAGACTGCAGCTTCATTTCCCGTCTAACAGCATTGAGATTAAGAGTGTGATCGGAGAGTTTTTGTGTTCTTCTGCGGCGGGTCTTGCAAAACTTAGCTCCGACCGCATGGACAGTTTCCACGAGCTTGTCATTCATATCGTCCACTGCATTGCAATCTTCTAGGCACTGAAAACGGTTTCGTAGCTCGAGCTGAATGGTTTCGGGACTTTGGATTAGAGCACGAGGGGAACGGAGCGTTGACTTCATTAGACTTGACCTTTCCAAACTTAATGTTTAGGTTTAGTGTGCCTCTCACCATTCGGTGATCGCTGCCGGTTTTCACCCTCGCGATCACTGAGACTTCACAGAACAGTTGTCGTCTTGTGGTCATAATAAAGTCAATCTCATTTTTTGTCGAACCGTCGGGGCTCGACCAGGTCCACTTCCTATGGGGCCGCTTCTGGAAGAAAGAGTTCATCATAAAGAGTTCCTCTTTCTGCATAAAGTCGGCCGGCTGCTGGCCCCTTGGGTTCCGTAGCCCTATTCCAAATTTCCCTACCCTCAGCTCGCCGTTCTCTCTTTTGCCTAGTTTTGCGTTTAAGTCTCCCATTAACACCGTATAGTGGGTTTTGGAGGGATGCATGGCTTTAGAGATATCCTCATACATTTCCTCCACCTCCTCATCGAGATGTGCCGAGGTTGGTATTGGCTGTTGGCTGTATGACCTTCAACGTATACCGTTTGGTGAATCTGAGTATAAGGTACGCAAACCTCGTCGACACACTCAAAATCTTTACTACGTTGTTAACGAGAGACTTGTGGACGATAAATCCGACACTTCCTTGGGACATATGGTCACCCTCCCGGTGATAGAACAAGTTGATGAATTCGAGGATTACCGTGTCCTCCCCCTCTCTTTGGACCTCAGATAATCCTATAATATCCCAGCGCAACTTGTCTATCTCTTCCTCCAGCTCCAGGATCTTCTCGTCAGTCCATAGGGTGCGTGCGTTGTATGTTGCCAGGTCGAGTCGTCTTAGGTGGCAACCGAAACTCCACCGGAGATTCTTAGCACCCCCTTAAAACACGTTATATGTATCATCATATACGATAAAAGGCGTTGAAATAAAATATCTTCTATATGTGAGATGTAAATAATCCAAACCAAAGACGGGGAGAAGTGTCACAGGTGCGAGACGACTGCTAATGTCGCTCCGCCATATCTATACATATAAATAAAATTGAAATATCTGTAATATTATATTAATTGCCTTCATTTAAGCGCAGGGGATTATTTGCATGCTTTTAAGACAAAATTACTATTTTTACATATTTTGTCTGTCTGCCTGTATGTTTGTCTCTCTGTCCGGGCTAACCAAATCGGAATGGCTGAATCTATTATGATTAAACTTTATATACAGATAGAGAGCAATGCCACGAGGGATCTAGGCTATAGTTTATCCGAAAATCTTGAAGATTTTATTTTGAAAAAAAAAGGAAAAGTTGATTAAATAAATTGTCTTACAAATTTAAAATTAATGATTGAACGCCACATTAATAGATCCTATCCAGGCAAAGCCTAAGGTGGGTCGCTAGTTATATATAGGCTAGTTATATGCCTATATATAGGCTAATTATGTCTATATAGGTATATCGGGAATTTATATAATGAAAAAGTTACTAATATACGTTTTATAGTATTTATTCTATGTTATTTCTGAGCGTTGACACAGTCATAGATTGTGACTGTACCGCACAGTGGGCGTATTCTTCTCGTAAAAGGGTCAAAATATTTTATTAGCCTTGCGATTTTAACTGAGTAGCGGGGGCGCCAACTAGATTAGAGTCCCGAGGCGAAACGCGACAAATCGACGTTGCTTCAACCAGATCGACGCTACCCTTTTCCACTCACCAATATTTGCCACGTTCTTTATAAATGCACGTAAGACTTGACCAATTGCAATAAAGATGGTAATTCAACAGCAAATTCTATTCGCCTTGTTGGTAATCATTTGTAATTTTTTATTCGAGCAAAAGCAATTCCCTCACAAGAGCCAGCGGTCAGGGTTGAACGTTGTGCAGATTATTTACGTCAAATGCATGTTCAATAGGGTATACTCGGGAATATGACGTCTGAGCATTAGGCGTAAGTCAAACGAATAGCATAATATTATATGTTTTAAATATATTTTGTTGTTGTAGTGTTATAAGTAACGCTTTGTAATGAGTATGCATAAATAAAAAATACTCAAATTACGCAATTAAAAACATTTAAACATTCCAATAGCTGTTATTTCTGCCCCTTACATTTTAATAAGCTATATTATATTTTGATGATAAACGTGTTAAATGAAATTTTCAACAAGTATATACCTAATTAAAGGGTACGGTTTCAGTTGCGCCGACATTGGTATTGTACCCAATCAGCCCGCCTGCTGCCCAGCTTGCGAGTAATCTCGGATAAGCTTATTCATGATGGATGATGCATGCCTATATATACAGGGTGGAAAAAACGAACGGGACATGGAGGGTAAGTACATTTAGTACAGATGGTAGTAGTAGTAGTGGAGTTTTAAGAAAATGATAAAGGTCTTTTGACGTTTAAAAATAAACAGTCTAGGTAAGGATGTTAGTTCCTGTCGATATGTACGAATTGGGCTTCATGGTCTTATTCAATTGTTAGATACAATGTTTAATCGAGAGGTTTCATTCTTATCATAGACCCTATCGATTGGTTCAATAAAATAGCGACAGTCTATTTTTTGCATTTTAGTTGATCGATTCCCGGCTCAGGTAAGTTTTTTAAATGTTTAAATGAGGTTATTCCTATTTTCAAAAACAAAGGAATGTTTCCTTTGAGAGAAATTTGATATCTTCAATATTAAATGTACTTTCCCTCCATGTGCCGTTCGTTTTCTCCGGCCTGTAATACCTAAGAACGTGCGTACGTACGTATGTACTTATGAAAAACATCAGGCCTTTGGCCTGACCGTCGAAATAGAAAACCTGATAATATGATATAATGATAAAACTGATTAAATTTATCGTATATCACGATCACTTTATATTTTAATTCTCCCTACGCCCAATTGTACAGTACCAAATCTTTTAAATAAAAATCATAGGCCTCCCAAGAGATTGCCATAAAGCATCAAATTATTTTATGCTGCCTTATCGGGTCATTACTGTAACTAGTGGAAAGTAGCTCTATAGGTAAGTCGAGAAATATTATTTTCCAACAGTTATTGTTTCCTAGACCTTTATATTACCACGTCAGTCTGCCACTTATAAGGCTTTGTAGTTTAATCTGGTTCTACTGTAGATATCCTTGTTACCAATTCTACCAAGCAAAAGTCCTCTTCATAGCTCGCCGAGCAACTTCCTTGTGCATCCAGAATGAGTTACCACGAATCACCGATCTATAAATCATTAAATATATAACATTTATTAAACATAATTATTGCGATTGTAGTAACGATTTTAGCAAATGTCCTAAAATATACCATAAGGTGTTTTATTACAAATCGATAAGGAAAACAAAAATTATGGTCGATAAGTTATTTTTATACAATTATAACCTGATAAATTACCCAAAAGTCTGTGTGTTTGAGCGTTAATATTGTTTTAACGAATGTAAAATAAGAAGTTTCATAAACAACCACTGTTTGATATGTTTTACAAGTTCATTTTCTTTTGATATGACAACAATCTGTCAGATAAAACGAAACATTCATGAACTTTCCCCTTCGCTTGTTCTCCCCTTCTGTAAAAAAGATCAAGTTATAGACGTTTTAACAAAGTTCTTAGTTCGTAAAATATTATGTGTACAAAATGGATGTGGCTACTATAAAAATAATTAATAAATTATTTTGTATTTTCGTTTGATTACCTCGTTGGTTTCGTCGTTATAAGCAAACTGCTGGTCTTGTGTTCAAAGGTTCGAATCCTGGGCTCCAAGAAATCATTTATTGGGTTTTTCTGTCATGGAATTCTCAGTATCAGCTTTCCGCCAAAAAGTTGGCGGTGTTTCATCCCCGTGCCTACGGATCATTAGCATTTAATGTTAATAATACGTTGGACTATGATGGTTATTTATATTCTGCTATAAATATCTATTTTTATGGATTTTATAACGTAAATAAACTTCGAATCCATCCCTCTTCAAAACTTACTAAGCGACTATAAGCTTCATTGTTATAAAATTCTTGAACAAATAACTATAATTTTTTATACTTTATACTGTGTGATTAAATTTAAAAACTAGCGTCGGTTCATATTGCTAAACGTGGAATTGCGTGATCTTATAGTTTCTGACAACTTGATTGTGTTATGTAAAAAAAAAAATTGTTTCTAGTTTTTCATCACCGAGTTAAGTAAGACACTATAATTTTCCTATTAATACAGCGTAAATATTTATATTTCCGTTTTAAGTAATATATTGTTGTAAAATGTCACATGTATACATTGATTTTTTATGGAATCTTGATATTAATGATGACGTTGATGAGTACCGAATGTTTTCGGCAACAATTGTCTAAGGCATAACATGCAAGCAAGATAGTAAGTACTGTAACTGTACGTGTTAATACAATGACACTGACTCTTTATCGTGTGTCTATATTATGTATGTTCGTTCTAATCTCAGAAACTACTGTGGGTGTGGGATTTTCTTTTATGTTTTACCAATAAATAGACTGATTCACAGGGAAGATGTAAGTGTATAATTTATAAATATTCAATGCAAATTAGCTATTACGAAACAGATATTTTGTCAATTAAATCTAAAAACACGCACCCCCTGAAAGCTTCCATGGCGTGCGCTGCGTAAATCGGTAAAGTTATATGAAAATAACGTAATATGGTGGAATTGTTATTCTCAACGAGTTGTAAAGAAAATTCTGCGATACTATATTTCTATCTTTTAAGATTGGTACGCAATAACGAAAGAAAGCTTTAAAATACACTTAGTAAAACCAGGGGCGCAGCTACCGCCGTATCAGCCGTATCAATGATACGGGGCCCCCGGGCTACAGGGACCCCGAGCGTGTGTAAGCAAAGATTCTAAGGACTTCTATGGGACAGGAAAGGCTATCAGACTTGTCACTATTGTCTATAGAGGTAGAAAATTTAGAAAAACTGAGATCGTCGCCAGCTATGAATGAATTAATAAATAAGTTCACCGAATAAAAGGCAAGAAAAGTGTATATTTTATTTGAATATAGCTTAGTTCCTAGGAGTATTAATTGTAAGTAATAACTTATAATCAATATATAACTATTTTGATTATAAGGCCCCAACAAATTTTGATACAGGGCCCGTCTAAGGCACGCTACGCCACTGAGTAAAACTTCTGTTTATGTAAGTCGTTCGTGTAACTTAGTACAAATCCTTATCATATCAACTATAATTATCGTTTTATTCATTTTTCTATATTAAAACACTATTAATAGCAAGCTTTTTGGACCAGTAGCTTAGTTTTCATAAGTGTTTTTCGTACGCAAAAAAATAACCCTGCGCGTTGCGCCCTTCGTGACGAGTCCGCTCAGAGGTACTTAGTGTTCGAACGCTCGCTCGTGCGAAGTCGGGGCGGGTCACGAGTTTTATATAAAACTGTTCCGTTAGTCTAGTGGTCGATAGTGCGGCTGATGATCATGTGGTTATCACTTTGAAAATAAATTAAAAAACTAACGTAACGTACGTAACGTAACGCAGCTTTTGCTGTCGTACTGATGGACCCACTCGAACTGGGGAAGTACCAAGATCTCACAGAATACCAGCGTGAAGTAGAAGCTTTACTTCAGCGTTTTGCCTAGTAAGTATCGATGGTCCAACCCACCTCCCGCCTACATATCATGGTAGCGAAGTTAAATAATAAACTAACCCAGTAGGATACCAGCACCCCTGATAATGGAAAACCCTTTACTAAGCATCCACGCAAGATACCCTACTCTTATTGGGTGGGGCCACGCTATCCGAGATTTTTGCAATATCAGAGGATTTCACTGGCGAAGCCGGTCTTGCTCTTTGAAACCGAGACAGGGTACAAATTGGAATACTCTTTTGTGCCTCGGGCTGGAGTTTGCGTATACTTCAGAGATGATGAGTTCACGATTAACCGAATGAATTTGACGGCTCCGTGGCGCAGTGGCTTAATAATAATAATAATATACCAAAATCCTTACACAATAGTCTAAAATTACTTCAGTTACACTCTTCAATATATATAGGATTGCAGAAAGCTGTCATTTTAAATACCTGTAGGATTGTGCGAAAATTTATGTCCTGTGATACGTAAGAAAACACCATAAACATACACATTTTTACATTTTAATTTATTTAAAGCTTACATAAGATATATCATTCTAGCTTGGTGTTAAGCTCGCTGAATATATCTTTATTTACCCCTCAAAACGGGAGATAAAAAACAAACAAAACAATAATAATAATAATAATTAGTAACAATATATAACAATAATAATAATATTAATTAATTTATGTATTATTTATTTATTTATGTTAGTATATTAAATATATATTTATGTTTATTTATTATTTCCTTTAAAATATTTATTCAGCCCAACCAGATGAGAATACTATATAAATACCCCAAAATAATAATTATAATAATTAGGCGTAGGGAAGTGACGACCCCATCGCCCACTGACGTAACAGTTAAGTGACAAAACTGCTACGTCGGTGCAGTCAGTCAGCGCCCTGCCAAAAGGTGTGAGCGCCGTGCCTAGGCAAAATTGAGGGTGCAAAGGTCCGTTTGTGCATATGGCCGAACCATGAAACGGTGCCGGGCCTGGGCGTCTCCCGTTAATTGACGCCCAAAATGGATGATGGAAAAAAAAGAGTGCGCAAAGGGCCGCAACCTGGAGGTCGCCAGGGCGCGTCTGGAGCTGGCGCTGGACGCGACAGCATGCGGGTCGCCAGCCAAGCGCGGGGGGCTGCAAGACCATCTAGTAGCCGCCCGCATCCATCATCCCCACCAGAGGGCTTGGTGTCGGCTGGGTCTTCTCGGACTCGGCAAGCGGCATCCGCCGCTGGTGGAACACGTCGCATGCGTTGGACGCAAATTATGAACGCAAACGCATTGCGAGCGTATTTTAGGGCAAAAGGGGAAGAAACTGGAATGTTAGCGTATCGGGCTCGGAAGCATCGCTTTTTCGCAGAGCTGGAGCCATCTGTTCATGTAACGGAGCAAAACCTGGCAGACTGAGTTCGGTACATCCTGCGCTCCAACATATTTGGTGACGCCGAACTCGAACGACTACGACGTGAGGCTGTTCCCTCATCGTATGAAAATGCTACAGCTGGTAATGCGGTGCCACTAATTGCAGAGCAACCTGCGCACGTGGATACCGCCGTGGATATTCCAGTTGTGGTTAATTCAGACGACGATGAAATAGTCTCCAACAAGCTAGAGCAAATGAGGAGCATATTGGAAGAGGCTATTTTGGAAACGCGCAGTACGCCTCTCGAAAATCGACCGCGACTCCCCGCATACCCTTAAGCAAGCGGAATCGGGCTGTCGTGAGGCTCTCAACCCAATGCTGGTGACCTATTTGGAAGCCAGCCGGGACCTTGCGAGACGAACTCAATTCTTTTGGCGCCGCACTGGCAGTTTGCCGTATTATTGGCGCCAAATTTCCTGATTGGACGCGCTACTAGACAAAGTAGCGCCATCCCAGCCTGGAGAAAAGAATTGAGGACCGTATCGCAAAGGCAAAGCCCTCATCGGCAGACTGACAAGCTTCAGGTCGGGTAATAATAGACCGAAATTGTGCGCACCGTCAGGATGGCGTTTGCTGGGACAAATATCAGTTTGTCCCAGCCGGATATAACGCAAAAACTGACGGAGCGCATAGACGACCTGAAGCAGAGAATCGCTGCTTGGGGGAAACGGATTCGGCGATGTACCGAGGGGTCGACACGGTTCAACCAGAATCATCTCTTCCAGAGTGATCAGAAGAGGCTCTATGAATTATTGGAGCGGCCGATGGTACGTGGAACGGGCTCAGCACCGAATCAGGCCGACACTATCGCATTCTGGCGCGGCCTGTGGTCAGAGCCCGTAAACCACAGCGAGGGCCCTTGGAAGGAGGTTGTGGCGAGTCAGTGTGCGAGTGTTACGCCCATGGACCCCGTCATCATAACGCCGGATGACGTAGCTGAGGCGGTCCGTAGGGCCCCGAACTGGAAAAGTCCGGGACTCGACGGACTGCATCACTACTGGCTGAAGGGGTTCGTGGTGTGTCACGCTGTGCTCGCTGTCGGGCGAGGCTCAAGAGGCTCTCGATCAAAAGTCACTCCCGAGCCTCTTCACTACTGGGATCACTCATTTGGTTCCTAAAGACCGGGATTCCACAGACCCAAGCAAATACCGCCCCATAACGTGTCTACCTACCATATACAAGACACTAACATCCATTTTGAGCGCGAGAATCACTCGTCACCTGAACGCAAATCAGGTGATGTCGCGCGCTCAAAATGGATGTCGGGGCGGTGGTCGTGGAACCAAGGAACCACTCCTCATTGACGCGGTCATTGGCAAGGTGGTTAAACGCAACCGTCGGAACCTCTCCGCTGCCTGGATAGACTACAAAAAGGCATTCAACTCGGTGCCTCATACATGGCTGAAGAGGGTCCTCGAGCTGTACAAGGTTGACTGTACAGTTAGAGACTTCCTCGGGCAGTGTCTGGAGCAGTGGAGTACGATCCTTTGTCATCTAGGCGAGCGGATGACGGCTGGAGAACCACATAAGGATAAGAAGGGTATCTTCCAGGGCGATTGTCTGAGTCCAATCTGGTTCTGCCTCTCTAAACCCTCTCAGTACCTTACTGGAGGGTTCTGGGAGGATTTCAGCTTCGGAAAGGAGGTACAAAAGTGACCCACCTTTTCTATATGGATGATCTCAAGTTATTCGCCTCCAGTCGCTCATCTTGTGGAATTGCTAAACATCACTTGTGATTTTAGCAATTCTATTAGAATGGGGCTGGGGACGGATAAGTGTGCGGTCCTCCATGTCGAAAGGGTAGGGTTGTTAACCTGAGGCATAGACTTATCTATGCCCATCAACATAAGGACCCTTTCCCAGGCTGAAACATACCGATACCTGGGTATGTCACAGAACATAGGTATCGATGAGGCGGATATGAAACAGTCAGTTTGCGATGTGTTTTATGCACGCTTGACAAAAGTGCTCAACAGTCTTTTGTCGGGTGTGAATAAGACACACGCATATAACGGTTGGGTCATGCCTATCCTCATATATACCTTCGGCATGCTCAGGTGGATTCAGACCGAACTGAACGCTCTGGACAGAAAAGTCCGCACTGTTATGACGTCACACAGGATGCATCACCCGAGATCGTCAGTAATGAGGCTGTACTTGCCGCGGAAACATGGTGGGCGCGGCTTTTTGAGTGCTCTCACCATGCATAATCGCGAAGTGTGCAGCCTCCGTAATTACTTTCTGGCGAGATCGGATGATCCATTCTACAGGGACGTCATTTCGTGTGATAAAGGGCTTACTCCTCTATCCTTAGCCAACGAGCAATGGCAAGACCCAGCAGTACAGTGTATTTCCGACCGGGAGACCGTATGGAAGGAGAAGGAGCTCCACGGAGGTTCTACAAGGCTCTTCATGAGCCTTTCGTGAACAGTCGCCTCCCTCCACTGGCTACGTTTCGGTGACCTCTTTGGGGAAACCGAGGGTTTTGTCTGTGCGATACAGGATCAGGTTATTAAGACCAACAATTATCGGAGATACATCCTAAAGGATGGCGCCGTCGACATCTGTCGAGCTTGTCGCCATCCCGGCGAGTCACTTAGGCATGTCATCTCCGGTTGTTCGGCGCTTTCTAACACTGAGTATTTGCACAGACACAACCTAGTAGCCAGGATTCTACACCAGGAGCTCGCTCTGAAATACGGTCTCGTGGATAGGAAAATGCCATATAATTAGTACTTGTCGGAAGCCGTGCTCGAAAATGACCGCGCCAGGCTCTGCTGGGACCGGGCCATCATCACAGACAGGACTATTCTTGCGAATAAGCCTGATATTGTGCTGATGGACCGGGCACAGTCAAGGATATTTTTGATCGATATTACCATTCCTTATGACGAGAACCTCGTGAAAGCCGAAACAGATAAGCTGACAAAATATCTAGACCTGGCTCACGAGGTGACCGAAATGTGGGGTGGTCTGCCGACCGAAATTATTCCTGTGGTCGTTTCTGCGAACGGGCTAATCCCGGTCAGCCTCTCGGGTCATCTGAGGCGACTGGGACTCCGTGAAGGACCGCTCCGTGCTCAAATGCAGAAGGCGGTGCTCCTCGACACCGCCCGCATCGTCCGCCGGTTTCTTTCCCTTTCTTTTAGGGCTTCCATTCGGTTGGGTTTTTATTTATTTATCTATTATTTGTGTTAGTATATTTAATATATATACATTTATATTTATTTACTATATTTCTTTTATATATTTATTCAGCCCAACCAAATGAGAATACTTCATAAATATCCCATAATAATAATAATAAGCCCCTTAAACAACCACACGTCCTGATTGACCATCTAATCACAGTAAATGTATAGGGCCGCTGCCCGGGGGCGATCGCCGGGGCGCACCTGGAGCTGACGCTGGGTGTCTCAGCATGCGAACTGTCAGCGGTGAGGAGTTGAACAGGCGGGTTCCCACCGACAAAGATGCTACAGCCGAAATCATTGACGATGGTGACAGACTGATAGACAGGACAGACACCCCTGTAGAACCGTATAGTCCAAGCACAGTATCATACACACTCTCAAGACCATCCATACCATCGTCACCAACACTTTCATCACCCCCCATTATTAGTTTAAATACAGTTCCACCCACTTCGACCTTGAATGCTGCGCGGGGGGTATCTACCTTCTTACCCGCGTCCACCACGGCTGGAAAAGCAAGAGTTCGCATGAAATGGAGTAAAGAAGTAAATCTATTTATCATGCGAACTTATCTATACATTACTAAATTAGAGACTGATATGACAACCTATAGACAACAATTACATGCACTTTTCACTCGACAATTGTGATTGGTTGGAAGCAAAAGACAAAATATAAAACCAACATGGCAACAGAGACTAGAAAAAGACATTGAAAAAATAAGGGCAAACATAGGCAGACTCACTCAATATATTAACGGTTGTAGATCTAAAAAACTAGAAAAAAAAGTTGAGGTCATATTAAGGAACAATTCCACGCACACCAGACACGAAAAAAGTAACACAAGACCTGAAGAATTTTTAGACACCTTAAAACAAAAACTAGCAGTCAAAGTTCACAGCCTCATGACTTGGAGCAATCTCACATAAATAAGTTAGCCTTAAATAAATGGCTGAAACCGACGGATTCATAATAGCTATTCAAGACCAAATCATAAACACAAAAACTACAGAAAATACATAATCAAAGATCCTACAGTAATTAATGACAAATGTCGCAAATGCCACATCCATCCAGAAACCATCCAACATATAACAGGCGCATGCACAGCTCTGACGCAGACCGACTACACCCACAGGCACAACCAGGTGACCAATGTCATTCACCAAAAACTAGCATTCAAACAGGCACTCATTAAAAATACCAACACTCCTTACTACAATTATACACCAAAAATTACCCTAGAAAATACCACACACACGCTTTTTTACGACCGCGCCATTCTTACTGATAGGACAATCCATTATAACAGACCAGATATAATCCTACAAGACAAAATAAATAAAATTACTTACCTGATAGACATTGCAGTCCCTACCTAACACACACAACATACAGAAGACAATCACAGAAAAAAATAGTAAATACGCGGAGCTCAAAGATGAAGTGACTAGAATCTGGCGACAAGAAAAAGTATATGTAGTTCCTATAGTCCTCTCCACAACAGACGTAATCCCAAATCATCTCCTCCATAGCTTAAAATTATTAGACCTAAAAGAAATCCTCTACATTACACTACAAAAAGCCGCTATATTAAATACATGCAGAATTGTCAGTAAATTCATGCAGATAGAAGAAAACGATATAGGACCTCATGAAAATACATAAAAATACACACCACACGCTGCATTTGCTTTGGTTTCGGCCCGTAAATGTAGTTGAATTCCAGTCTAAGGACTGAGAAGTGAAAAACACTTTCCGATAATAATAATAATAATAATAATAGTCATTTATTTCAGGCTTTTTTACACCCATTTCTAATATCACTAAATGTTAAAAACAAAATGAAAATATAATTATAATGATACAATAAATAAAAGACAATTCAACTGAAATCATAAGTTAATACTAAAATTGCCCCCAAAAGGGGGTTCATACTATCTATTTACAGTTATTGTCGCGATGCACGGCACGCCAATATTTTAGTATAGGATTCTGTGGGCACTCGTAGCACACCCTGAGGGTATCGTTCTCGGAATCACGGATGCGGGACCAAAAAGCTGCAACCCGATATCTAATAACGGCGAAATAATCGGGCACCCCGGCGTCGGCAAACATGCTCGACGCACTGCTGTATTTAGGCAGTTTCATCAGAATGCGGTATGCATTATTATACTGCACTCTAATGCCGCTACGTGCATTTTTGGTGCTGTCCAACCACAGCTGACAAGTATAGAAGCATTGACAATATGCTCTAAACAGAGTCAGCCTTGCCTTAGGTCTGCACCGCGCAAACCGGCGTGCGAGCATATTACACCGAACAGCCAGAGCCCTCCTTTCACGTTGTATATCGAGGTTATCACGCAAATCCTCAGTCAGGATATGCCCCAGGTACCTAAATAGATCCACTCTGCTTAGCAATGAGTTGCAGCGCTAAGGGCCGCGGGTTCGAATCCCGCACGGAACAAGTACAATCTGGGCGTCTTCAAGGCAAGAGTGAATAGGCTTTTGTTACGCTAAGATAGTGAGTGCAATTTACCATCTAAGGCTGCATCACCACTTACCACCAGGTTGGGATTGTGGTCAAGCACTGGCTTATAATAAGTAAAAAAAAGGATTTGTATGGCCTACAAATAATAGTTCTGGGTCTAGATGTTTGTCCTTGTAAAATCTATGTAATATGTAAACTGCCCCAGCGATACAGGAGAAAATCCTAGTGTGGAGGTAACGTTTTTTAATAAAAAGAAAGAAAGAATCATGCGGGGAGATCTGTTTATGATATTGTCTTATCATATGGTCTGACACAACTAGTTACTTCGCCTATGTAGATTTCAGATATGGAGGATCATGCACTTTTACTGTTGGGCCTCCTGCTGACCTTTCATATGGACGGATATGAGATCTCCGTTGACGCCCCGCTTGGCTCTTTGGACCATTGTCTAATCTGGAGTATGGCGTCACTCGTGGCAGCCTGTAAAACGCGGTTGCGTTTTACAGGCTGCCACCGTATATGGTACTATAGATCAACAGATTGGGGCAGGATGCAGTCTTTTCGCATCTTAACCTTGGAGACAGGTTCGCTTCTCGCCGGAAGATCCCAACGTTGTTACTAATTCTGTTGCTGATGAGGTATTTCGGGGAATGGAACGTTTTATTCTATCATCTGTAGTGGCCATCGGAGATCCCAGACATGGTTCAGTCGCTCCTGTGAAATTGCATCACGCCATAAGAGTGCCACCGGGCCTAGGCTAACGGATCGACATCTCGGGATGCAAGCACCAGCGCTCTTAAAAAGAACTATAATTCCGCCTCCAGGTCCTTCAAAAGAGTCATTGCTGAGGCAAAGTCAGAGCACATCGGCAGGATTAGCGAGAAACTTGTTCGCATTCTTTCAGGAACCCGTGCATTCTAGTCTCTCGCCAAAGCTATCCAAGGGAACTTATGACAGCCATCCCTTTCATCTCTACACAGGCAGAATGACTGACTGGCTCATGCCGCAAAAGAGGAAGCCGATCTTTAAGGCTCTCTTTTCGCGTCCAGCTTGAATCTCGACGACGGGTTAATACAACGCCGACCATCCCGTGGTGTGAGTACTCCATACCGGATGTGCGGTTCACAAAGCACTCGGTACGTAAAGTACTCCTCTCCCTGAACGTCAACAATTACCTAATGCAGTCCCTCCTATTGTGCTGAAGACGTGTGCTCCGGAGTTGGCACTAGTTCTAACGCGTTTTTTTCGGTACAATCCGGCATAGTCAAGAACTCATAGAAGACAGCTCTGGTGCACCTGATCCTTAAAAAAGCAATTTTTTTAAAATTTCAAAAAAAGATATTTGTTGTATGTGTATAATTCACTATATTTTTATAGACTTTTCTGATATTATGTCTTATGCCTGGTGACCATATAAAACACATCTTAATCACGAAACATTTCATGATTACAGTAATTGTAAAAAACATGAAATGTGTTGATGGATTAAATTCAATATTTTAAAAGCTTTTACTTTTAAAACACATGTAAATACGTATTGAAAAATTATAAATACTTTATTTTTACTCTGTAACGATTAGAAATTTTTAAACGCTCCAAATTCTGTTTCTGTCACTGTGTCAAGCGCAAGCGATAATTATAGAGCTCGCCAATACAAGCAACAATGGCACAGCACGCTGCGTCACTGGCATACTTTACACTGCCGCCATAACGATCCGTCTTGCTTCTTTCCTTTTGTGTTTAATGATTTTAGATCCGCTTAGGTGTTTTATTTTTATAGATTTTTTTATTTATTCTATTCTACAGGATGTGTTCTATTTAAATTTATGTGTGTACTATTTAAATTTTAAGTAATTAAAAATACATATACTGACTGTATTACGCACCCAGGACTGTTCTTTGCAGTCTCTAGATGAGGCCTATATATGACAGATATGAAAAAAATATTTGTGTTATTTTTACCAACAAACGCGTATATTATACGAGGTAGAGCCAGAATGCAGCTTTATTACGGTTGTAGCACTAATAGTTCAGCTCGTCCGAGGAAGGAGCCCGAAAACAGAAACGGAAACTTTTTATTCAATATAGATTATAAATAATACTTATTGAAAGTCACTCTTTTGTTTAATTACTACTGGTTCGAAAAAAAAACTCTGTCCTGGTAATAACCAGCAAGAAACCCAGCGGTAGTTTAAAAAAAAAAACAGCTTACAATCATGTATGTCATCCATAAATTCCTTAATATTATAATAACCCTTTGTATACAAACTTAGTTTAATAAAGCTTTTGAACTTTGAGCAGGTCAAATTTTGTATATTTTGTATATTTTCGTAAAATGTACAAAATAAATGTAACGCCGGGCTCTAAGCAATCTCCGCTGCTGGAGGAGCACAGCTTACATCGCGTCTTACAACCGTACGTATACTGGAGTTTCCCAATGCGGAATCCTCAGGGACTGAGCCCGTCGCTTCGCTTTCTAGAAAAATCCAATGTACGAAGAACGCGTACCGTTAAAATAACTAAACGTGATATAAAGCCTCGAAAATGTGGAAAACGTAGCTCATTATACCATATATTCGACTGCTGAAGGGATTGTGTTTTATCGATTTGAACTCATTCGTGTATAGGCTCTATACATTTATTTCCTCTTTTGCTTGGATGTTGACACATGATTTATTTGAACCGACGTTGCGTCTTCTATACTAGACCAAAGTTATAAACAGTAAACCGTAAGAATGGCCACTTACATTTGCCATAGATAATATCAACATGTTTCTTTTTTAGAATTAGGGTGACAAACGAGCACACAGTCAATCTGATGGTAAGTGGATGATGTGGCCCATAGACATATACATTTATTCTTGATTAAGAATCAAAATGCAGATGTGTTGTCACGCCTGAGTACTAAGATGGAATGCCTCGTTTCCAGTAAAAAGGGTCTCCGGTTATCTATACTCACCATGGGAAACACAGAGACATGAAGCTGCTATTTTACGCTGGTATTCTGTGAGAGCGTGGTCCTATCCCGGTCGAGCCGACCCATTCGTGCTACAATCATAATATAGCTGCAGCGTGGCTCTACCACGGAAAAGATGTGCACAACAGTGTGTGTTTTCTAGAGAACAAAGCACTGCTTTCACTAAACTTCTGCGTTTTACCACTCAAGATTGCATCGCTACTTTCCATTAAATGGTATCGTATTAGCTTATAATTGACGAAATAAAAATATTATGATTTCTTATATTTCGCGAAGTAAGTTTAGTTCTAAAGAATTTGTATATGGGACTTGAAAAACTAAGATTTTGCAGATATTAAATTATACATGTAAAAAGGATGTCTTTATAGAAATGTAAATGTATAAAACGTAGGTAAAGAAGTACGTCATAAAATCAATTCCTGATTTAAATGGGCTATCTAAACTAAAGGCAATGTTTTGACGTAAGCGGGGAAAGAATGCCTCGCGGATCTCCCCTGATAGTTATTTGATATGATTTATTCATACGAACACATCGCGCGCTTACACCACGTCAAATGGAAGTTTATTTAATAGAAAATACTTTCCGAAATCTATTTATAAAGCCATTACCGACCGTTTTAAGGTTCCGTATATTAAAAAATGTACAAAGAAAAGCAGTGGCTCCTAGTCGCTTTTTACTTTACTAAATATTTTTCTCTGAAGTTTAGACCACTTTGCTATAAAGATTTATTTTTAGAGGAACTAAGATTGCTAAACACACTGTGTGTATGATGCTTTGTATTAGCGAATTCAGTTTGATGTTACTGTTGTAAAAGTTCTATGGGATATCTTGCATTAATTCTAGTAACTTCGGCAAATATCGCAATATTTACTTCAAAGATTTTTTAGATGACGACGGGTGACAAAAACCCGATAAATACGCCAGATATAATAATATGTGCGCTAAGTAGTACATAATTAACCTTCTACAATAGCGGTACCTATACCCAAGCCCTGCCTCGTAAGTCGCAGCAGATACCGAGAAAGCACTAACAAGCGTATTTGAACAACAAAGCGCAATTTCGTAGCTAGTATATAAGTAAAAAATGTATGAGATTTTTTTATAGAATAAAACGATCACACAGTATACCTGATGGCAAGGGGATGCTGTGGCTCACACATACATATCTATACATATCTATCCTCGATTAAGAATAAAATTTCGGATGCGTTGTCACTCGTGGGGACCAAGATGGAATGCCTGGTTTCCAGTAAAAGGGGTTTCCGGTTATTTACACTCACCATCCTGCTGGCAACGCATCTGCATTTTGATTCGCGAACGAGGATAGATGTAGATGTCTTTGGCTCGCAGCAGCCTCTTGCCATCGGGTGGACTATGTGCTCGCTTGTCGCCCGTATCCTATAAAAAAAATTTACGCTGGTATTCTATGAGAGTGTGGTCCTTCCCCATTTGAGTCGACTCGTTCGTATTACAATCATAATATAGCTATATTATGATACCACTTCGAGATAGATACCACTTCGCGGAAGAATCCTTCAACGAAGTGGTATCTCTACGAAGAGGAAGTAAAAATAACGACGAAATTATCCAATATGGAAGAGTGCACTCAACTGCAACCGTAAATGATTGACAAATATTATAATATGTATTTTATGGATTTTATTTGTATTATGTCCACATATTAGCTGTGGTAACTCAGTTGCTAAGCGTCCTTCATAAAATTCAAAGTACACGAGCAGTCCGAATTTGATTCAAAAAACGACATTATACAAATAAAGATGTCAGTTAATTTGAAGTGCGTCCGCAACGTGAAGTCCGCAAACACGCCCTGAAGCATTACAATGGACAAATGTTCCAAAACGTGAGACGTATACACTTTACGTTCCTTTTATTATGAATCTTTGATGTATATCCCTAATAGAAAAAATATTTTCATAGCTTTCTACGGAACCAAACTTTAAATATAAAAATCACGCGTGACGGTTTTTTATTTAGAAGCTGTCGGTGACGCGCTTATTATGCAAATGAGAGAGGGTTGCGGGCCCGATGTTTATCCAACTAACTATAATGTTTACAGGGAGTTTTATTGGCTCAATGATTTCCCACATATTTTCCTTATAAGACTTAACAAACTTACAAGGATCTTTCAAGCAATTTACATAACAACTAACTTGCATTCGTTGTGTATAATATTTAATAACATAATATATTATTAAATATTATATTAGAGGCGCAACTCATTACTAAGTTTTGCCTTTGATTTGCCTTTTGTGTAGAAAAATTAAAATCATTTTTTTTAATATTCTTTTTGACAAGGTTTTGACTATAAAATATACATATCCGTATCTTGTAGGAAAAATGTTTATACCTCGTGTTAAAAGCAACACCATTTAACGGCATTTAAAGACATTTTCTATTGCTTTCATTTTCTTTCTGGTACCAATTTTTTCATCTTGAAAATATTGTTTAATCCCAAAATATCTTGCTGCGGCGTCAAAAATGGAAAAATGATATTTCTGCGATTGCCATTTCACCTTCCATTCGTGGTGATTATGGTGAATGGACAACGTGAGAGGATTATGTACAGCAATGGACTTTAATGGTATAATAAATAAGAAAAAGAAGATTATCGAGACCCCACACTAGATGGAGTGACGACCTGGTAAGACATGCAGGAAGTCGATGTAGGTCGATGCAATGTCGATGCAGGTGGCTCAGGACCGTGCTTTGTGGCTTTCCTTGGGGGAGGCCTATGTTCGGCAGTGGACTTGTGAAGGGCTGTAATGATAATGATAATGAAATGCAAAGGAATTTCGATCTTTTATTTTTTACTGTTTGACTTTACTTTTTGACTTTACCGTCCATTTTTCTCGACCAGTATTGGTCTTCTTAAAGCAAAAGTGAATAGGCTTCGCTTATCTAGCTTGACCACAATCTTGAACCACAACAAATGACAAATGTTGTAGAAATATAGTTAAGTTTTACAAATTTTTCTACAACAATTCGGGAATAACGTACCAAAACCAGTAGCTAATAATCACAAAACAGCCATTAGAGTTATGGAAGCTGGAACAAAGGACCGTCTGATAAAGTATGCATAGTACGCCCCCGTAATCTCTGAGTGGAGGCTCGTAGCGGCCGCCCCGCCCCATTACCGCAAGCGGCTTACCTCTGAAACTCCGCTCGTATGTAAATATACAGAGAATACATGGCACGTTTTTAATACATTGGATAGATTTGTTAACTATATATATGTTATTTATATTATATTTATTTATTTATTTACGACTTAAATGTAACACCTCAAAACTAATGGTATATGGGGCAGCCAGTCAACTCTGGGTATTAGTTTTATAGTATGAATGAATACATACTCGTAAATGAAGTAATGTAACTAGTAATGTAAAAGTGGACCTAAAAATTTAGTACCATGCTGTGATGTACTTTCTTATTGAACAACACGGTCGAGACATCCGGAAAGTGCCTTAGCTCAATGAACTTGAATTTCCTTTACCACAAACTTGAAAAGCGATTTTGGCTTTATATGTAATTGACGTTTTTATTAAGCAATGATTATTTTAAAATTCTACCATTATTTCCAATAGTTATTATTATTTTACTATTAACATATTTAGTACCTACAGTACAGTTACATTAAAAATAGCCAATAAGAAACTAGAATTATTAAGTTAGAATTTATATAAAAATGTGTATTTAATAGATTAAATGTGATAAATGATCACACATTCTAACTGGTGGTCTATCGTCTTAGTAATCAGAATGTAAATGCGTTGTCACCCCTGAGGACTAAGATAGAATGCATCATTTCCAGTAAAGTATACCAGTAAGAACCGGCATAGGTGTGACATGGACGCTACACATTATTTTAGTTCATTACACTCATTTATACATTAGTGTATTACATACATTAGTGCTCCCAATAACTACCGGCATAGGTGGTGACATGGACGTTATACATGATTTTTGTTTTGTCCATGTTCATCTTAAGACCTATCCGTTGGGAGGCACTATTGAGGTCATTCAACATAGTGCTTAGGTCCTCCAGCGATTCTGCCATAAGAACTATATCGTCGTCAAATCGAAGGTAAGTGATGTAATGATTACTTATATTTACGTGAACACTACACATTGAATAAAACTATTTTTACGGATTTTATCGCGTTTAATTTACTATTTTAATTCCTGCGTAGATCGGACCAAAAATTAATATTCAAAATACTGAAGGTAGCAGGGCTAACTATGACATTGGGACGTCAAACACCTTAGTCCCCCCCGTAACCATGGGTGCTGTAAAGTACCCGAAACGTCGGGAGTTAAATTAGTAAATTAAACGCGATAAAATCCGTAAAATACTTTTATTCAATGTAAGTGATATACTCGCCATTGAAGTTAATACCATATCCTTTCCAGTCCAGTAGCTTGAAAACGTCTTCCAATGCAGCGGTGAAGAATTTCGGGGATATAACGTCACCTGTCTTACACCTCTCTGCAGTTGGATAGGCTTCGTACTGTGGTTCTGTACTCAGATAGCCATCGTAGTCCTATTGTACACAAACACTTCAGCACTTCGATATACCGACAGTCAACTTGGCACCGCTGAAGGGACTGCAGCACCGCCCAAATTTCGAAGGAATCAAAGGCTTTCTCATAGTACACATACGCAACACATAGTGGCACATTGTACTCCTTGGTCTTCTGTACAATTTGCCGAAGGGTATGTATGTGGTCTATTGTGCTAAAGCCTATTCGGGAACCGGCTTGTTCGGGAGGCTGGAAGTCGTCGAGTCTGCGTGCAAGACGATTCGTAATGACTCTCGAAAACCGCACGTAGACGCGGCTAAGAAGGGAAATCGGTCTGTAGTTCTTCAAGAGAGCGTTGTCGCCTTTCTTGAAGAACAAGACTACCGTATTTCTGCTCCACGCATCCGGTGTAGTGCCACCATGGAGGACGGAATTAAAGAACTTCTGAAGGACTTCAAGTACTGGTTTTACACCCGCTTGTAGAAGCTCCGCTGTAATTTTATCCTCGCCCCGGGGACTTGCCGTTTTTAAGGTGCCGGAGAGCCATTCATGAATACCAGCGTAAAATAGCACCTTAACACTAGTCCTCACGGGTGACAACACATCTGTATTTTGATTTGTAATCGAAGATAGATGTAAATGTGTAGGGGCCACAGCATCCACTTACCATCAGGTGGACTGAGTGCTCGTTTGTCACCCTTATCCTATAAAAAACATGTCTTTCAAAATATTTTATTCCTTAGATGTGCAGGATTCCTCACGATGTTTTCTTTCACCGTCGAGCACGTGATAAATTTGCACTTGAAATTGTTTCAGTAATTCCTACGGGGAAAAATACGTAAAAAAACGGCAAGCAAAGTTGAGCTACTATGGTTTAATAAGCTCGGCATATATATTGAATTTTAATTCAATTAGTTTTGGGGTGATAAATAATATTAAAGCATTTTATAACTAGGCGATCGCTACTATATTGCTTCTAATGTTTTATTTTCAATTGTGCAATTTTGTAAATTGTTATAAATGTAAAAAAAAAACCACTGGATTTCTTGCAGGAGGTTTTTCCCGAGTAGTTAAATATTAGTCGTAATCTATATTGACCTTTGACGCTACTGTCCGTCGCCGGGCTGGGTATTTTAGTATTTTACGTCTGACGTATACGAGATTGTTGTACTGCAATCTATCAGAAGTCATATTTTTTCTGGAATTTGCTATTAAAGTATTTTGTGACGCAGCCACGACACGGCGGTTTAACGGATAACTCAAAACTAGTGCTAATATAAACTAGCCGTAGTGCATAATGAACTTGTCGACGAAGGGAAAATGTACCATAACACTTTTGTATGATAAATAAAATTATTACAAAAGTACATATATAAATTTCAATATAATATTTTAAAGACGTTATAAAATATTAAATAAACATTCACTTAAGTTATTTTCTAGTAGTTATTCGCAAGTGTTGGCCGGTTTTGTAACTGAAGGACGACGCTAGAAATATTCTGAAATAGGTATTTAACAGACTGCTAATTATTATTTTTTTATTTTTTTATAAATGACGCATTAATAACAATATCAATTTGGCGCATTATTTTATGAAGTTAGCATATTTCAACTTGTCATAAATAACAAAACCTTATATTGAGAGAGAAAAAAAATAACTCAAAAATCTCAAGCCATCAAACCTTGTGAGTAGTATTCACACATTTCGATAAACAATAAAAATTAAGATCTACAGGTTTATTTTGCATTCACCGGCCAAATTTGCAGAGAAGGTTCAGAATAAGTGATATAGGCAAATGGTGAAGAAAAATTAAATAAAAAACATCTCAAACATTTTGTCCTTTTTATCTTTTAAATGCAAAATGCGTGGTAATGCATTATTTTAACTGATTTTACTGCGCACGCACATTCGTAAGGGTCGATCGGTAGGCAAAAATGTTGTTGCCTATAAATCACATTCAATTTGAGAAAATTTTAAATAAAAGTAAAAGCCTTATTTACTCGTATTTTCAAAAACTGCAGTAACGGTATTTCATTATTTATATATTAGTCGTAATCTATATTGACCTTGACGCTACTGTCCGTTGCCGGTCTGGGTATTTTTGTATTTTACGTCTGACGTATACGAGAGTGTTGTACTGCAATCTATCAGAAGTCATATTTTTTCTGGAATTTGCTATTAAAGTATTTTTTTACGCAGCCACGACACGGCGGCTTAACGGATAACTCAAAACTAGTGCTAATATAAACTAGCCGTAGTGCATAATGGACTTTTCGACGAAGGAAAATGTACCATAACACTTTTGTATGATAAATAAAATTATTACAAAAGTACATATATAAATTTCAATATAATATTTTAAAGACGTTATAAAATATTAAATAAACATTCACTTAAGTTATTTTCTAGTAGTTATTCGCAAGTGTTGGCCGGTTTTGTAACTGAAGGACGACGCTAGAAATATTCTGAAATAGGTATTTAACAGACTGCTAATTATTATTTTTTTATTTTTTTATAAATGACGCATTAATAACAATATCAATTTGGCGCATTATTTTATGAAGTTAGCATATTTCAACTTGTCATAAATAACAAAACCTTATATTGAGAGAGAAAAAAAATAACTCAAAAATCTCAAGCCATCAAACCTTGTGAGTAGTATTCACACATTTCGATAAACAATAAAAATTAAGATCTACAGGTTTATTTTGCATTCACCGGCCAAATTTGCAGAGAAGGTTCAGAATAAGTGATATAGGCAAATGGTGAAGAAAAATTAAATAAAAAACATCTCAAACATTTTGTCCTTTTTATCTTTTAAATGCAAAATGCGTGGTAATGCATTATTTTAACTGATTTTACTGCGCACGCACATTCGTAAGGGTCGATCGGTAGGCAAAAATGTTGTTGCCTATAAATCACATTCAATTTGAGAAAATTTTAAATAAAAGTAAAAGCCTTATTAACTCGTATTTTCAAAAACTGCAGTAACGGTATATCATTATTTATATATTTGAACTGAAGTTTAAAATTTGACAACTCTTTGAAAAATAACACTGTATGTCGAGCTTACAAAACCGTAGTAGCCCAGCTTTGCTTGCCGTATTTTTTTACAGACGCGAGCAAACCAAATTTGATCCCCGTAGGAATTAGGAAATTGTTTTTTTTTTCAAATTTATGTGCAAATTTACCACGTGCTCGACGGTGTAAATCTTAATCATATTTTAAAATTTTAATGCATTAAAGTAGAACCTCTATTCCAACAAAATGATAATAGAAAACATAACAAAGGATAGTACTGTACCTATGTAATTATTAGGCTCTGTTATGCCTTTGCGTAATAAATTTTCAAATTTTGCATCTCGCATTAATATCTGCGGCAACGTAGCGCACGTTGGGATGGGACACGGAGTTATGGAGGCGGGATGCCGTGTGTGCTGAGTGGCGCATGCATATTTAATGGTTGCTTAATGCCTCTCGGCCGCGGACCGTAAGCGGATTGTCAGTGCCGCTAAATGGTGCCACTCCCTTCGAGTTGCTAATGCGGTCGACCGACTGCGGGTACCCCTTGTTGTTATTTACGATGATAATCTTTTATTTAGCAGAATCAATTGATTGACTTTTATTTATACAATATTTAATTACCTTTTTGTTTCTAATAATAAAATAAAAATTATATATATAAAATATATATATAAAATAAAATAAAGTTTTTTATAGGATAAGGGTGACAAACGAGCACACAGTCTGATGGTAAGTGGTTGCTGTGGTCCATAGACATCTACATCTATCCTTGATTAGGAACCAAAATGCAGATGCGACGTCACCCGTGAGGATTAAGATAAAATGCCTCGTTTCCAGTAAATAAGTCTCCGGTTCTCTACACTCACCATTCGAAACACATTAGCGTTAAGCTGCTATTTTATGCTAGTATTCTGTGAGAGCGTGGTCCCACCCCGGTCTAGCCGACCCATATAGGTGCAGCATGGCTCTACGAGGTAAACGTTTTACGTCAAACAGATAAATTTCGAGAGTTACCTATACCAACAAATATTGAGCAATTTAAAATAAAGTAATAAAACCCCTAATATAAGTTAGAGACTACGTGATGAATATTACGCCAGTGTTTTCCCCTTGAGGAGCAGCAAACGCCTCAAAACTGATAACTACACGAGAGAAAGACTTTCTTACATGATGTGATAAAGAAAAAAAATTAAAATTTAAAGGTCCATATTTCTTCGAAAGTTCGAGATTACATACAAATTTTTAGTATTTCAATAAGTCAACAAAACAATGCGTTTCGTTAGTTTTCGTTTGCAGCACTTATTTATTATAACACAAGCGATCATTGCCTGGGTAGAATCTATCAATGTGGCGTAATTCAGATTTAAGATAATCGTCAAAGACCATTGCTTTTATCGATTTTTCGATTTCTCAAAAAAACCTGCAAGTTTTTCGGATAAAATATAGGCTGGATCACTCCTGGCATTGCTCTCTATCTGTTCGTCAAGTTTCAATACAATTGGTTCAGTTATTCCGAAGATTAGCTGAGTCTGATGAAGCTTGAGTCCGATGAAGCTTGAGTCCGATGAAGTTGTAAAAGCCAAAAGTCTAACAGCACTAACATCATTACAAACTAGAAGGTCCGAAGATTAGCCCGGACAGACAGACAGACAGTTAAATGTTTTAAATATGATTTTTCATGTCTTACTGGCATGAAAATAAGTTCCTATTAGCTAAATAAAAGGCAGTTATTTCGATATTACAGACAGAGACTTCAATTTTATTTACATGTATAGATGAAGTAATAATGTAATTAATTGCATGCTGCTCTTTCATTCACGTTTTGTATTACTGATATTTGTTAAATTACAAATTCTGAATTATCACGTTTCATAATTTAGTAAATTATTAAAGAAAATATGGTGATCGAAAGTCGATTGGAGCATAACTCATCTGCAATCAAGTATTGATAAATTTTTCGGATGAACATTTTCAAATTTTTATTATCATTTATTAGTTCAATTTCAATAACAAATAATACTTCACAAGTAGTCGTAAATACGAAATTAGCCGAGTCTGCTCGAGCTCTGCGAAGAATGTCCCACTTTATTAGATTCCATAA
Organism: Parnassius orleans; assembly: GCA_029286625.1. Lineage (NCBI taxonomy): Eukaryota > Metazoa > Arthropoda > Insecta > Lepidoptera > Papilionidae > Parnassius > Parnassius orleans. The sequence goes on from JAGSMP010000018.1 coordinate 2,159,322, forward strand.
GCTCTATTCATCGTTTTTTCGCCCTCTCTAAGAGGGAACCTTTGAAGAAGCATCAGTACGTATTAGTGAATAATGCGATAGAATTATTCGATCTCGCGTATTAGACGCGGTCGGGGCCGCGACTATAATGTGCCCAATGATAATAGGCTATGAGTATTAGGCGATTATATCGACATGGGATGTTCAAAGTTTAATTTGGATACTAAATATCGTATAAATAAGCTAATATAATCGATGTAAATCTTATAAGTAACACAGTGATGTAAATAATTTAAGAGCTCTACTCAAAGGGCACTAGTCAGATTAAGGCTCGTAAGATGTTTCATAACCAATCGTTTGATATAATATAAATGTTATTATGTAACTTTAGATTATTAATTTTCGAAAGAATTAGACGAAGATGAAAGTTAGAACAATAAATAAGGACTAAAGTTTTTACAATAATTTAAACAAGAATATAAATGAAACGTGAAACTAAGATTAGTTTCATTTACAATGCACCGTACCAATCATAAGAATATTGTATATATCTGTAGTTTCATTATAAAATAAATAAATTAATAAATGAAATCTTAGAGCTACGAGTATTGAGTTTAATCCATACAATGTTCAGATTTTTTTAAACTTGTCGATTTAATCAGTTTATGTATAAAGTATAATTTATCATACGTTAACTTACTTTAAGTAACTCTTGTAAACTCTTGTTTATATATGATATTTATAAAAGTAAAGTTTCTCGGAAACGGCTCTAACGATTTGGGATGAAATTTTGTATTTACTCGTACTTATAGATAATGTTTTAAACCACTATAAAATGTTATTTATACTAATAAAAACGTATAAAATTGTATAAATAGTTTTACTTTGTTAAGTTTGAGAAACAATAACACAACGCAGTAAAGTTTGTTCGATCACCTGTTTGATTCCATTAAGCATTACGGGAGATTATCGTAATCATGTTCCATAATGCTATTGATCATTTATACGATTACATACCTCTTCATTTCGTTATGAATATTTAAAGGTAACTACCGTCCAATCCGTTTTTAATGTGAAGCTCATAATAACGTGATAATAATACTAACATAATATATGTTAGTCGTTCTATGGCTTCGTTTTGAACGTAAAATGTCTCCACGCTTCTCACGTACATTGAAAACGCAAAATTAAGCCCTGAATATTGTAGTTCTGTACCAATAAGCCGGCCTTTGTATGAGGTAATCTCATATGGTCCGGAGCTCATTCTGTCGTCGCCTAGTGAGGATTCTAGGTTTAGAAGGCTTTGTATGGGCATCTCTAATACCTCACATTGGCGCGGAAAGAATCCGGGCTTTGTCAGGTGAATTGTCCGAGAATCTTTCGTAATTGTAACTGTAGCTCGTAGCGTAAATGCGTGAACATTTTTAGTTGCGATAACGGATCAAGTAATATAATATAATACAATGTAGACCGATTGTCCGCTACCTAATCTATTTTTTTTAAATACGAAAACAAAAAACACGTACTATAACAGGATCATGGAATATAACTTGGCTATGTTTGTATCATGTATCTACACAATAAAAATGACTGAAATCGATTGAAGAATTTCCACTTGATGCAAATAGACCGAGAGACAAAAAAAACAGACAATGATCTTTAAATTGTGGTATTTGCTTCTATTTTGTCCCAAATATCTTCATCAACCTACAAAAATTCACTGCGAGACATTCAACTCTCCTGTTGTGGGGAGGAATGTGAGACTGTGACGATCGCAGTACCAGACTCGCATCTTTGAGGTTGTTTGCCATTCACAGGTCTGGTTAACGAGATGGTTATGTCACAGTCAAAACTCATAACCAGTCAAAACCACTTTTGACTGCAAAAATCAGGCAAAAATGGTTTTGACCGATGCCCTTAGTCAAAAACAGTTTTGACAAATTTTTGTAGTCAAAAGTGGTTTTAACCAACGTTCTTAGTCAAAAGTGGAGTTATGTGATTTAAACTTCAGACTATCGGTCAAAACTCGCAAAATCAGTAACAGTAAGTTAAGGTGCGGCTGGGGTAGTCCTTGGGCTACCCTAAAGCCGCGTACATTATAATGATATAAAATATAATATTGAAGTAATTGAACTTTTTAATTTCGGAAATTCAAAAGTATAAGTCAAAAGAAGTTTTGTCGAACATTGTTGGTCAAAACCACTTTTAACCGATGTCATTTGGTCAAAATCACTATTACCCAGTATTTTTGCAGTTAAAAGTGGTATTGACAAACGTCCTTAGTCAAAACTACTTTTGCTTGATTTTTTACAGTCTAAAATGGTTTAGACTGGTTATGAGTTTTGACTGTAACAGTTACACTGCCATCTATCAGATGATGAAGATCTTTTGGTTTTTCCCATGGTTGCCTCTTACGGCACCCACGGGACGTTATACCCAATAATAATATATCACGCATAGGTCGCATCACATTGCTTATCCCACACACACCCCAATACATTTAAAAATATAGTTTACTGCATTATGAAATGTATCAAATATCGATAACTTTAAATTTTAAAGATGTAAATGAATATTATATAAATAAAAGAAACTGGCACCATTTCTAACACACTAAAACAGTACAAAACAGTTTTTAATTATTTCCAATTAAGTTTTAGAATGATAATCACGAAATATTGTTAATATTTTCCTAATTATCATATACTATATATACAAAACTATTATATATGTGATACGTTTAGGTGCAAAGTAATACCGGATTTCCAATGGAGCCTAGACGAGGAGAGCGACGACCGATTTATGGAATTTTTCCATTACTCGACAAATTGCGCGCCCGCCTCGATAATGTACAGCCGTGTCGAACATTTATTAGTTATTATTTCAGTCACAAACAATAAATTTGTAAATTCATTAAAGCAAATAATGTGCATCTTCCTAATAACAACTAAAAATAATAAAAAAACTGCGGTTGCCAACCTGCCCGGCAAGTGTGCTAACTATGGCAAAATCTCTCTATGAGGCAATCTATGGGGGAGGCCTATGTTCAGCAATAGATTTTTATAGGCTATGATAGATGGATGGATGAATGAACTAATGCACTACGTATTAACAACGTTATTAAGACTATTTCATCTGAAGTAGGTACCTACATAAAAACAGTAAAACGAAAACTTCCTATCAATTTTGACCATTTTGAATACCATCCTCCAATTACCGTTAGACAGCGCAGCGCACTGTGTAGTAAGAGACGACAGAGGAAAACGAAACAGGAGATGGGCAGAAGCTTGTTTCTTATAGCAACAAAGAAATAGTGAAAACCTTAATTGCTAACACGCATACCAAGCGTGGCAACTATGGCAAATATCTCCCTATGAGGAAATTTATGGGGGAGATCTATGTTCAGCAGTGACCTTTGACCGGCTGTAATCATGATGATAATGATGACAAAGAAATATAAAGATCATATTAGATGCATATTTTTAATTACATTCATATTTTTATTTTCTTAAAGGACTTCAGATTTGTTTCGTTTAGAAAAAGTCTGGTAAGAAATACGTGTTTTACAACATAAATACAAGGCGTTATCACGGATCTCAAAATATTGCTGCTGTGAGCCGTGGCAGCACGCGCTAGCAAAACGAGTTTAATTCACGCTGGCAGCGGCTTCATTACCGAGCACATAAAAAACACTTATTATTTGCTCGGTGATTAAGGAAACATCGTGAGGAAGCCAACAAGTCTGCTAACACGCATTGAGGCAGCGCGGTGGTCTCTTCCTTGCTCTAAAAAAATCCCTCTCAAGAATGAGGAAGCCTGTCTATAAATAAACTTGAGTAATAAGCAGTCGTTATGACACTATATAAATTTATATTGTTGCGCCACAATTAATACATGGTACATGGTGACGGAGACAGTAATGACGGAACAGACACCTAGTCAATTGGGACCGATATGTACTCGAACATTCTAGATGTTTCTACAGTAGAAGGTTCTGAAACTATCTGAGGCCCTATAAAGGCCGGTATAGACCGCGATCGAGTCAGTGTTGAGGAATATTGAATTGGCGATACAAGGAAATACTTCGAAGCGATACAACTGCCAACTAAAGTGATCTGTAGTACAATTGTGTTTTGTTATTAGTGTGGTTTTAAGTTGTAATTAGTGTTCTGTAATTAAATTGTCAATTTTGGCAATTCACTCGGCAGTTTTTAATTGTCTCGAACCCCAAGCTCGTAACAATATAAATTATTTTTGTCGTAATAAAAAACAAACGAACGGATTCACACTTTCTTCTATCTCAATGGCAATTCAATTGTATTCATCACGCAGCAACAAACACACAAATTTTCGTGAAACTGGTCAAGTTTTCCTTTGTCTGTTATCCTGCGGTCAGACGAACGTACAATCAAAATGATGGCTGGACAAAGGCGTCGTTTGTAGTGATGCGGTTTACATAAAGTTTACATTTGCACGCATGGCTGTGATTATTTTAAGGGTTTCTTTGTTTCGTCTCCATAAGGTTTTCCTTAAAGAAATTGGTATAATGAGATCTTAATAGTAGATAAAATGGAAATCGCTTTTATCTGACTTCAAAAAGGAGAAGGTTTATATTCGACACGTATGTTTTATGTTGTTTGCCATTCACCGGTCTGGTTAACGAGATGGTTATGTCACAGTCAAAACTCATAACCAGTCAAAACCACTTTTGACTGCAAAAATCAGCCAAAATGGTTTTGACCGATTCCTTAGTCAAAAACAGTTTTGACTCATTTTGTAGTTAAAAGTGGTTTTAACGTTCTTAGTCAAAAGTGGAGTTGTCTGATTTAAACTTCAGACTATCGGTCAAAACTCGCAAAATCAGTAACAGTAAGTTAAGGTGCGGCTGGGGTAGTCCTTGGGCTACCCTAAAGCCGCGTACATTATAATGATATAAAATATAATATTGAAGTAATTGAACTTTTTAATTTCGGAAATTCAAAAGTATAAGTCAAAAGAAGTTTTGTCGAACATTGTTGGTCAAAACCTCTTTAACCGATGTCATTTGGTCAAAATCACTATTACCCAGTATTTTTGTAGTTAAAAGTGGATTTGACCAACGTCCTTAGTCAAAACTACTTTTGACTGCAAAATCAGTTAAAAGTGGTATTGACAAACGTCCTTAGTCAAAACTACTTTTGCTTGATTTTTTACAGTCTAAAATGGTTTAGACTGGTTATGAGTTTTGACTGTAACAGTTACACTGCCATCTATCAGATGATGAAGATCTTTTGGTTTTTCCCATGGTTGCCTCTTACGGCACCCACGGGACGTTATACCCAATAATAATATATCACGCATAGGTCGCATCACATTGCTTATCCCACACACACCCCAATACATTTAAAAATATAGTTTACTGCATTATGAAATGTATCAAATATCGATAACTTTAAATTTTAAAGATGTAAATGAATATTATATAAATAAAAGAAACTGGCACCATTTCTAACACACTAAAACAGTACAAAACAGTTTTTAATTATTTCCAATTAAGTTTTAGAATGATAATCACGAAATATTGTTAATATTTTCCTAATTATCATATACTATATATACAAAACTATTATATATGTGATACGTTTAGGTGCAAAGTAATACCGGATTTCCAATGGAGCCTAGACGAGGAGAGCGACGACCGATTTCCATGGAATTTTTCCATTACCTCGACAAATTGCGCGCCCGCCTCGATAATGTACAGCCGTGTCGAACATTTATTAGTTATTATTTCAGTCACAAACAATAAATTTGTAAATTCATTAAAGCAAATAATGTGCATCTTCCTAATAACAACTAAAAATAATAAAAAAACTGCGGTTGCCAACCCGCCCGGCAAGTGTGCTAACTATGGCAAAATCTCTCTATGAGGCAATCTATGGGGGAGGCCTATGTTCAGCAATAGATTTTTATAGGCTATGATAGATGGATGGATGAATGAACTAATGCACTACGTATTAACAACGTTATTAAGACTATTTCATTTGAAGTAGGTACCTACATAAAAACAGTAAAACGTAAACTTCCCTATCAATTTTGACCATTTTGAATACCATCCTCCAATTACCGTTAGACAGCGCAGCGCACTGTGTAGTAAGAGACGACAGAGGAAAACGAAACAGGAGATGGGCAGAAGCTTGTTTCTTATAGCAACAAAGAAATAGTGAAAACCTTAATTGCTAACACGCATACCAAGCGTGGCAACTATGGCAAATATCTCCCTATGAGGAAATTTATGGGGGAGATCTATGTTCAGCAGTGACCTTTGACCGGCTGTAATCATGATGATAATGATGACAAAGAAATATAAAGATCATATTAGATGCATATTTTTAATTACATTCATATTTTTATTTTCTTAAAGGACTTCAGATTTGTTTCGTTTAGAAAAAGTCTGGTAAGAAATACGTGTTTTACAACATAAATACAAGGCGTTATCACGGATCTCAAAATATTGCTGCTGTGAGCCGTGGCAGCACGCGCTAGCAAAACGAGTTTAATTCACGCTGGCAGCGGCTTCATTACCGAGCACATAAAAAACACTTATTATTTGCTCGGTGATTAAGGAAACATCGTGAGGAAGCCAACAAGTCTGCTAACACGCATTGAGGCAGCGCGGTGGTCTCTTCCTTGCTCTAAAAAAATCCCTCTCAAGAATGAGGAAGCCTGTCTATAAATAAACTTGAGTAATAAGCAGTCGTTATGACACTATATAAATTTATATTGTTGCGCGCCACAATTAATACATGGTACATGGTGACGGAGACAGTAATGACGGAACAGACACCTAGTCAATTGGGACCGATATGTACTCAAACATTCTAGATGTTTCTACAGTAGAAGGTTCTGGAAACTATCTGAGGGCCTATATAAGGCCGGTATAGACCGCGACCTAGTCAGTGTTGAGGAATATTGAATTGGCGATACAAGGAAATACTTCGAAGCGATACAACTGCCAACTAAAGTGATCTGTAGTACAATTGTGTTTTGTTATTAGTGTGGTTTTAAGTTGTAATTAGTGTTCTGTAATTAAATTGTCAATTTTGGCAATTCACTCGGCAGTTTTTAATTGTCTCGAACCCCAAGCTCGTAACAATATAAATTATTTTTGTCGTAATAAAAAACAAACGAACGGATTCACACTTTCTTCTATCTCAATGGCAATTCAATTGTATTCATCACGCAGCAACAAACACACGAATTTTCGTGAAACTGGTCAAGTTTTCCTTTGTCTGTTATCCTGCGGTCAGACGAACGTACAATCAAAATGATGGCTGGACAAAGGCGTCGTTTGTAGTGATGCGGTTTACACATGAAGTTTACATTTGCACGCATGGCTGTGATTATTTTAAGGGTTTCTTTGTTTCGTCTCCATAAGGTTTTCCCTTAAATAGAAATTGGTATAATGAGATCTTAATAGTAGATAAAAATGGGAAATCGCTTTTATCTGACTTCAAAAAAGGAGAAGGTTTATATTCGACACGTATGTTTTTATGTGTGTTCACCAATTTCTCGGAAACGGTCTAATCGATTTAAATGATTCTTTTTTTCAAGGCTCAAGGGTGGTCCAATACAAATTTAAATAAAACTTCCACTCCTAAGGGTGGAAAAATAAGGAATGATGTTTTTAACGTAACTATTTAGACTACATTCTAGTTGAACCATGAGCATGTGATATTCCCAAGTTCACTCAAAATGTTCAAATGACCGTTTAATAAAAAGTGAAACCAAATTCAAAGAAAAGAAAAAGAATGAAATAATTTCCACTTCGTTAATACACTATGTCCTACCATCGACCTCAGAAGCTGTTATGTAAAAATATTTTTTTTCTTTTTATTTCTTTACATTCGGTTTTTACTTTTTTTTAAGTTTAATTACTTTGTTAATGTAACTTTATAAATCATTAAAGCAAATACAATTCTATAAGTCATTATAGTGATGTTAACAAGTACAAAGCGGTCATACCTTCATTGTATCGTTATAATTACTTTGAACTTAACCTGTTAATTGTGTCAAATTTGTTGTTTGCTTGAGAATAACATTACTGATAACAGCTTCAGTAGCAAAATATCGTTATATTGTTAGATACTAGAAACACGTTAGTGAACTAATAATTATTATGTTATTAAACTCCCAGTAGGAAGTTATTATCATGGAAGAACTTCCTAGAACTATCGACACCTAGTCATCATCATCATCATTACAGCTCTTCACAAGTCCACTGCTGAACATAGGCCTCCCCAAGGAATGCCACAGCACGGTCTGAGCCTCCTGCATCCATCGACTTCCTGCATATCTTACCAGGTCGTCACTCCATCTAGTGGGGACGCCCTCGTCCGTCGGTACAGGGTCGCCACTCGAAACCTTTTTCCCCATCGGTTGTCGGTTCTTCGAGGCTATAAGCCTATGCCACTTCAGCTTACTAATCTGTTGGGCTATGACGGTCAATCTGGTTCTACTGCGGATATCCTCATTTCTAAGTTTATCACGCAGAGAAAACTCGAGCATAGCCTTCTCCATAGCTCGCTGAGCGACATTGAGCTTCCTCATCTAGCCAGCAGTGAAGGACCGTCTCAGTTCCATAGGTCATCACTGGCAACACGCACTGCTTGCAGTCTCGTTTTAAGTTTTGAGTATACCTGACGAAGATGTGCCGTAATTTCCCGAACGCTGCCAACCGGTTGAATCCGTCGATTGACTCTCGGTCGAAGTTGGACTTACCTAGTCGGACTATTTGTCCCAGGTAAACATACTCGTCAACAATTTCGAGCTTAGTGCTCTAACAACTACCGCATAGGGTGTGACATGGACATTAAACATGATCTTTGTTTTGTCCATGTTCATCTTAAGACCTATCCGTTGGGAGACACTATTGAGGTCATTGAGCATAGTGCTTAGGCAGTAGGGCTGTACAAGCACTTCAGCACTTCGATATACCGACAGTCAACTTGGCACCGCTGAAGTGACTGCAGCACCGCCCAAATTTCCAAAAAATTCCAAAAAAAATCAAAGGCTTTCTCATAGTCCACATACGCCAGACATAGTGGCAAATTGTACTCCTCGGACTTCTGTACAATTTGCAATAAGGGTATGTATGTGGTCTATGGTGCTAAAAACCTTTTCAGGCTTCAGCATTCGGGAGTTTGGAAGTCGTCGAGTCTGCGTGCGAGACGATTTGTAATCACTCTCGACAGCACGAAGACACGACTCAGAAGGAAATCGGTCTGTAGTTCTTCAAGAGGCGTTGTCGCCTTTCTTGAAGAAGAACAAGACTAACGCACTTCTGCTCCGCCTCCGGTGTAATGCCACCATGGAGGACGGAATTAAAAGCTTCTGAAGGACTTCAAGTACCAGTTTTCCACCGCTTTCAGAAGCTCCGCTGTATTCCATCCTCGCCTGGAGCCTTGCCGTTGTTAAGGTGCTGGAGAGCCATTCTAATCTCGTTCAGACTGACGTCCGGGATATCATAAGATAGTGTCGGATAAGACTCTCTTCGATCGATACTCACACTTGCATGTGGCTCCAACGATGATGTGTACATGCCCGCCAGAACCTCTCAATCTCACTCAAAATCTCAGGTGTCCCGGAAACGACGCTGCCACTCAGTCTTCAGTTTCGACAGTTGGCTCTTTCTGGCTGACAGATCTCTAGCAAAGACTTTGGAGCCTTGGTTCCGCTCGATCGCTTCTTCAATACGAGCAGTATTAAAGTTGAATAAAACTATTTTTACGGATTTTATCGCGTTTAATTTTCAACTTTACAATAAAATTTATTTATTCACAATAAAAGTATTATCGAAGGGCCTGAATTTCGCAATAACACCGCGAAAAATCCCGTATGAGTAAATTATCTGTAACGTTGAGGATTGTCTGTTTAAAAACAATGTGGGAAAGGAATATTTAGAGGCCATACGTCAAGACATTTCGTCCTTGTTACGTCGAAGTTCAGTGCCGAAACTAAATCTACCCAAAGACGAGATTAAAGCGTTGTACAACTTACGCAACAGACCAGAGCTCACGATTCTCCGTGCAGATAAAGGAAATGCTACGGTAGTAATGGATACGTCAGATTATAATTCTAAAATACAACAACTTTTATCGGACGAGTACGTACAAAAGGTCAAAACAGACCTACAACCAATGTGCTTAAAACAACAAGCGATCTGTTAATAATTACCGAAAATTAGATCTCGACGTAAATTCGATAATACACCGTGTACCAAACCACCGAGGTTGTATGGGTTACCAAAATACACAAACCAAACGCTCCACTACGTCCTGGTAAGCCAGATCGACTCACCAACTTATAAATTGGCTCAACACTGACAAAAGTTCTGTCACCGCTGAGAGGACAAACCAGAGCACACGAAGGATTCGTACCATTTTTAGTGAGATAAAGACCTACATCGCTGACAATGAAACTATGGTCAGTTTGATGTTCAGTCACTATTTACATGTTTACCTATTGAAGACTGCATCTCAATTGTAACCAGGAAGCTAGAAGAATACAACATGCCTACAGAATATGCAGTGTTACTAAAACACTGCCTTACATCTGGCTATCTATTGTGGAAGGAGGAGTTCTACAAGCAAGTAGATGGTGTAGCAATGGGCTCACCTGTATCTCCCATAGTCGCGACATATTGTATGGAGGACTTTGAGGAAGCCTTTCCTGCTCCTGTATATCCAAGATTCTACAAGCGGTACGTAGACGACACTTTCACAATTTTACCATCTGACAAAGTAACTGCATTTTTGAACCACCTTAATTCCATAAACTCTAAAATACAATTCACAATGGAGTTAGAGGCAAACAATTCTTTAGCTTTCCTAGATGTTTTAGTCATCCGAAATCCTGATAACACTATTGGTCACACTGTGTATAGGAAAAAGACCCATACCAACCGCATGGACAGCTTCCACGACCTTGTCATTCATATCGTCCACTGCATTGCAATCTTCTAGGAACTGAAAACGGTTTCGGAGCTCGAGCTGAATGGTTTCGGGACTTTGGATTAGAGCACAAGGGGGACGGAGCGTTGACTGACCTTAGACGTGACCTCTCCAACTTAACGTTTAGGTTCAGTGTGCCTCTCACCATTCGGTGATTACTGTCGGTTTTCACCCTCGCGATCACTGCGGCATCACTGAACAGTTGTCGTCTGGTCGTCATAATGAAGTCAATCTCATTTTTTTTCGAACCCTCGGGGCTCGACCAGGTCCACTTCCTGTGGGGCCGCTTCTGGAAGAAAGAGTTCATCATAAAGAGTCCCTTTTTCTCCATGAAGTCGGCCAGCTGCTGGCCTCTTGGGTTCCGTTGCCCTATTCCGAATTTCCCTACTTTCAGCTCACCGTTCTCTCTTGTGCCTAGTTTTGCGTTGAAGTCTCCCATCTCGTATAGTGGGTTTTGGAGGAATACATGGCTCTAGAGATATCCTCATACATTTCCTCCACCTCCTCATCGGGGTGTGCCGAGGTTGTTGCGTAAACCTGTATGACCTTCAGCGAATACCCTTTGGTGATTCTGAGTATAAGGTACGCAACCCTCGTCGACACACTCCCAATCTTTACAACGTTGTTAACGAGAGACTTGTGGACGATAAATCCGACACCTCCTTGGGACAGATGATCGCCCTCCCGGTGATAGAACAAGTTGTTGATTCGAGGATTACCGTGTCCTCCCTCTTCGGACCTCGGATAATCCTATAATATTCCAGCGCAACTTGTCTATCTCTTCTTTCAGCTCAGGATCTTCTCGTCAGTCCTCAAGGTGCGTGCGTTATATGTTGCCAGGTCGAGTCATCGTAGGTGGCAACCGAACCTCCACTGGAGATTCTTAGCACCCCCGCCTCGATAATGTACAACCGTGTCGAACATTTATTAGTTATTATTTCAGTCACAAACAATAAATTTGTAAATTCATTAAAGCAAATAATGTGCATCTTCCTAATAACAACTAAAAATAATAAAAAAACTGCGGTTGCCAACCCGCCCGGCAAGTGTGCTAACTATGGCAAAATCTCTCTATGAGGCAATCTATGGGGGAGGCCTATGTTCAGCAATAGATTTTTATAGGCTATGATAGATGGATGGATGAATGAACTAATGCACTACGTATTAACAACGTTATTAAGACTATTTCATTTGAAGTAGGTACCTACATAAAAACAGTAAAACGAAAACTTCCTATCAATTTTGACCATTTTGAATACCATCCTCCAATTACCGTTAGACAGCGCAGCGCACTGTGTAGTAAGAGACGACAGAGGAAAACGAAACAGGAGATGGGCAGCAGCTTGTTTCTTATAGCAACAAAGAAATAGTGAAAACCTTAATTGCTAACACGCATACCAAGCGTGGCAACTATGGCAAATATCTACCTATGAGGAAATTTATGGGAGATCTATGTTCAGCAGTGACTTTTGACCGGCTGTAATCATGATGATGACAAAGAAATATAAAGATCGCCAAATTATGCATATTTTTAATGACATTTATATTTTTATTTTCTTAAAGGACTTCAGATTTGTTTCGTTTAGAAAATTCTGGTGAAATACGTGTTTTACAACATAAATACAAGGCGTTATCACGGATCTCAAAATATTGCTATTGTGAGCCGTGGCAGCACGCGCTAGCTTAATTCACGCTGGCGGCGGCTTCATTACCGAGCACATAATAAACACTTATTATTTGCTCGGTGATTAAGGAAACATCGTGAGGAAGCCAACAAGTCTGCTAACACGCATTGAGGCAGCGCGGTGGTCTCATCCTTGCTCTAAAAATCCCTCTCAAGAATGAGGAAGCCTGTCTATAAATAAACTTGAGTAATAAGCAGTCGTTATGACACTATATAAATTTATATTGTTGCGCGCCACAATTAATACATGGTACATGGTGACGGAGACAGTAATGACGGAACAGACACCTAGTCAATTGGGACCGATATGTACTCGAACATTCTAGATGTTTCTACAGTAGAAGGTTCTGAAACTATCTGAGGCCCTATAAAGGCCGGTATAGACCGCGATCGAGTCAGTGTTGAGGAATATTGAATTGGCGATACAAGGAAATACTTCGAAGCGATACAACTGCCAACTAAAGTGATCTGTAGTACAATTGTGTTTTGTTATTAGTGTGGTTTTAAGTTGTAATTAGTGTTCTGTAATTAAATTGTCAATTTTGGCAATTCACTCGGCAGTTTTTAATTGTCTCGAACCCCAAGCTCGTAACAATATAAATTATTTTTGTCGTAATAAAAAACAAACGAACGGATTCACACTTTCTTCTATCTCAATGGCAATTCAATTGTATTCATCACGCAGCAACAAACACACAAATTTTCGTGAAACTGGTCAAGTTTTCCTTTGTCTGTTATCCTGCGGTCAGACGAACGTACAATCAAAATGATGGCTGGACAAAGGCGTCGTTTGTAGTGATGCGGTTTACACATAAAGTTTACATTTGCACGCATGGCTGTGATTATTTTAGGGTTTCTTTGTTTCGTCTCCATAAGGTTTTCCTTAAAGAAATTGGTATAATGAGATCTTAATAGTAGATAAAAATGAAATCGCTTTTATCTGACTTCAAAAAGGAGAAGGTTTATATTCGACACGTATGTTTTATGTGTGTTCACCAATTTCTCGAAACGGTCTAATCGATTTAAATGATTCTTTTTTCAAGGCTCAAGGGTGGTCGAATACAAATTTAAATAAAACTTCCACTCCTAAGGGTGGAAAAATAAGGAATGATGTTTTTAACGTAACTATTTAGACTACATTCTAGTTGAACCATGAGCTTGTGATATTCCAAGTTCACTCAAAATGTTCAAATGACCGTTTAATAAAAGTGAAACCAAATTCAAAGAAAAGAAAAAGAATGAAATAATTTCCACTTCGTTAATACACTATGTCCTACCATCGACCTCAGAAGCTGTTATGTAAAAATATTTTTTTTCTTTTTATTTCTTTACATTCGGTTTTTACTTTTTTTTAAGTTTAATTACTTTGTTAATGTAACTTTATAAATCATTAAAGCAAATACAATTCTATAAGTCATTATAGTGATGTTAACAAGTACAAAGCGGTCATACCTTCATTGTATCGTTATAATTACTTTGAACTTAACCTGTTAATTGTGTCAAATTTGTTGTTTGCTTGAGAATAACATTACTGATAACAGCTTCAGTAGCAAAATATCGTTGCACTGTTATATTGTTAGATACTAGAAACACGTTAGTGAACAAATAATTATTATGTTATTAAACTCCCAGTAGGAAGTTATTATCATGGGTCCGAATTTCCGAAAACCTTTTGAAGTCTCAAGTCCGAAGTTTCAAGATCTCAAAGAGTTCAGATCCTTGGGTTTTTAAGATGATGTCTCTGTGCGCACGTACGTATGTATTAGATCTTTACCTATGAAAGTGATGTTTTCTTGAACTGGCCATTGTTGAATTGAACAGCAATAGTTATAGTTTGACTGGGAATTCTAAATTCAAAAAAAAATCATGTCAGCTTGGCAAATGGATTGGCAACCACAGTTTTATATTATCAGGAGGATACTGCTGCTTATTCTTGTTTCATTTCCCTATGTCGCCTCTTACGATACCCATGGAATGATATGGAGTAGTGGATTGTCTTACGCCGCCACTACATGACGGCACTATAATATAGATAATAATATTTTAAGATAACAATATATCACTACTTCATAAAATTCAACATATCGATCCCGTGTAGCAGAGGTGAGTGAGGGAAAATGCTAGAAACATTTTAATGGGTTTGGATAGATGTAAATGCCGGCATAACCACGGGGAGCGACGTTATCATTGACCACTTTAAAGGGTCGTGTATTGTTTTTTTTATAGAACAAGGGCGACAAACGAGCATACAGTCCAGCTGATGGCAGGTGGATGCCGCGGCCCATAGACATCTACATCTATCCTCAATTAAGAATCAAAATATAAATGCGTTGACACTCCTGAGGAGTAAAATGGAATGCCTCGTTTCCAGTAAAAAAAGTCATCCTGTTCTCTACCCTCACCATACGAAACACAGCAGCGTTGAGTTGCTATTTTACGCTGGTATTCTGTGAGTGCGTGGTCCTACCCCGGGCGAGTCGACTCATTCGTGCTACAACCATAATATAGCTGCAGCATGGCTCTACCACGTATAAAATGCCCGAGGAGTCAGCTTCCTTATCCATTTTGCTGAAAGGCTGCAACATGCGTCATACTTTTAAATGAGATGATCGCCACCATGCTGGTTTTATTAAAATTCATTTAAAATTTGTACAAACAAAGTTATTGTAAAGTGAAATATGTTAAAAAAAGTCCCACTGGGTTGCTGGTTCTTTCCAGGACAGAGGTATTATCCGAACCAGTGGTAAATAAAAAATGACTTTCAATAAGTATTATGTAATAATCTATATTGAATAAAAATTATTCTATTCTATTCTCTTCTAAACAGGTGCTGCTTTTAAATACTGATCTGCTCGAGTTTGCAACACTACTATTTATTAGCTCAGATTTTTTTTCGTAGTGTGATTGTTATTACACATGCTTTGACTAACTATGGGTCTCAATTCCTTTCAATTTTGATTATTAGAATATTGTATTATTAGCCATTAAAAAAAAAGACAAAAAGTGCTCTGCACCTGCGAACTTTCTTTCGTAACGTTACTTTCTGAAGTAACTGCGGACAAGAAAGGACACGATAGAGAAACTACGTTTTTGATGCGGTAGTATATTAAAAACATGTTGATGTTTGAGAAACGAAATTTTAATTTAAATAAAAATAAAGACTTGTCAGATTTCTGGTACCGCAATCATTAATTCATTTGCCAAGCATGAAGATTAAGACAAATCCTACCCACGATGAGAGTCCAGTAGTGGACTTTTACGGGCTGATGATGATGAAGAAGAAAGTATAACATAGCAAAGTATTCTTATTTCTTTCATGTTTAATTTAAATCCTCACCGGTTTTTTTTAAGGCGTGAATTGATATACAAATTATGTAGCTTCATACCAATAGCATTATATAACTAGTATTGAAAAAGAAAAATATAACAAGGAAGTGATGCAAGTGTGTACAATGCATGTTTAAATTTTAGCAATTTATATTAAACCTCATATTGGTCACCTGCCACCGCGAACTTCATGACACTGAATATCCTAATGGATGGTAGCGATACAAACTAAACCTTTTTACACAAACATAAGATCTATTTTTAAGTTAACAAGTGAAATATGTATGAACATTTGATTACACACACCAACGGTCAAGTATTTATCAATTAACTGAATATTTAATAGAGCAAGCATCCACCTGTTAACTTGTCGGAGGGCGCATTCCAAGTTTATTACAGACACTTCAAAGCGATACCATGTTCAGTACTGAGTTGGAATTTAATACACATATTATGACAATTAAAATTACCTCATTATTCACACTAATTGTTTCGGATTCTATGTTCTGTCTCATCAATTTTCCTAAAAGAACTGTATCTAATGTTAAATTGGAAATCTCCTTAAAATGATGGGAAATAAAAAGTAATAAAAATATCGCGAATACGTAAAATTTTACTTTTGCTGCGCTAATAGTTCTATATCTAATATTAGACAAGCAACCATTAAGGACTACTCAGATAGACAGATCAGTCAATAAGCAGTAATCCTATATTTAAGTAAGCAATTCTTGTATATATCTCTTTATATAAATAATATATATAATCGTTGGTGCGTCTGATAGTGAGCGTGTAACTTTTGAACGATTAGAACTGTTGAGGTCAAAACGACAATATATTATTTGTTTTGTTGAGACGATGGTTCATACCTTTGCTAGGATCCGATAGGTGGCGCTGTAATCAAGTTATTAACAAATTATTTATTAAAGAAAAAAAACTCATATCCACAATATATATGTTGGTTTATTGTCAAAAAAGAAAATCACAAAATCTGGACCTTATACGTGTCACCGTAGTCGAGTTATAAGCGGAAAATGCAAAACGTCTTCTAGGACAGCTAGTATGTATAATTATTTGAACGTTATATAATGTATTACTTTTTAAGCAAAAATATCTTCTAACGTTATTCTTGTGCTCGGTCTAGTTTTTTAATATCTAAGCCTAGTTAGGTAGTACTAATTTTTTAGACAGTAGCATAAATTTTAGTCGTGAAATCGTGCGCTTAAATCAGCAGCAAAACTTAATAGGATTCAAGGTTCAATTGGGACGAGTGAATGGGCGGTGATTCGTATGACCCTCTTAGTTCGTCTGGCTAATCTAGTGGAGGGTGGTCCAGATAGTATAAGTAAATTTATCAGAATACTCAATTTTCAACTTTTCAATATTTTGAAAAAAATTATACATTTTTTCTGTTATTTGGTTAGTCTTACTTTACCTTATTTTTGTAGTAGTCTCTATGTCATTGTCTCTATTAAAAAATTAAAACTTAAATATTAGGTCTTTACCTATGAAATTGCCGTTTTTTATGAAATAAGTTAACCTATTTTTTTTCTATATTTTTTATTTCTATTAATCAAAGTAATCACCCATACAATCGATGCATCTTTGCCAACAAAGTGGCAGTTTATTGATGCCCGTCTTGAAGAAATGAGCTGGACGGGAGGCAACGAATTCTTCAAAAGCATTTTGTACTCCCTCTCGGGTATTGAATTTTTTTCCAAAAAAGTAGAAGTCTGGAGGCGCAAGATCTGGTGAGTATGGCGGATGACGGAGAGTTTCCAACCCCAGCTCTTGTAACTTAGAGATCGTCTGTTGTGCAGTATGAGCAGGACGCGCGTTGTCGTGCATGAGCAGCGGGGACGTGCGATTGGCGAAAGCTGGTTGGAGACGTGCGAGCTTCTCCATCATTGTGTTCAGTTCGTCACAGTACACAACTGCAGTAATGCTCATCCCGTTCGGTAAGAAGCTGTGATGAATTACACCGGCGCTAGACCATCAAACAGTGACCATCACTTATCTAGGGGTAAGTTTTCGTTTAGGGCATTGTTTAGATGCTAAACAAGGATCCAATCAACTTGCTATGAGCTTGCGATTGTCAAACAGAATCAATTTTTCGTCGCAGGTAACTATGCGGTTCAAAATTCCTTCGTTTATGTGCCTGTTGAGCATTGCAAGGCACGTCTCGACGCATACTTTGCACTGGCGATAATTGAGTTTCTGGGACACCCATTTGTCAAGCTTTGTTACTTCGCTTATTTGACGCAAATGGACCAATATTGTTTTGATTCTAATGTCGAAAGCTGCTGCTAATTCAGCCGTAGATTGAGTATCATCAGCTTCCACAATCGCCTTTAATTCGTCATTGTCGACCAAAGTTTTCGGTCGACCACGGGGTTAATTTTTCAGTTCGAAATATCCAGAACGGAATCGGGTAAACCAATAACTGGTGGTGCTTTCGTTTGTAGTATTCGCTCTGTAAGCGTCGTTGATGTTGCGCGCCGCTTGTGTCGCGTTGCTGCCACGACAGTACTCATGTACCATAATTACTCGAATTTTTAACGTATTCATGATAATGAAAAATATTCAAATGTGATGAAAAAATAACGCTAATCAATAAAAAAATGACTAATTTTGAAAAAGGAATCCCATGTTTTTAAAATAAAATCAATTTGGAATTAGAATTCTTAGCCAAACAAAAAATTTTTTTATTTGAAATGGTCAGTACTGCAGAATGGCAATTTCATAGGTAAAGACCTATTAACTTTTATTCCGTATACATTGTAGGTAACTATACATTATTTTAAATTTCTTAAAAATATGTTTTAATTAAACCGCACAATGATTATTTTATTAAATTGAGTTTGTGTAAAAACTAATTTGTAAAAATGTTTTGATTGATCTGATATTTAAAGTAACATTTTAAGGTAAATTTTGAGGTCCATTGAGTCAGATCCTAATTTTTTAAGGTCTAGAATATCTCCAGAAGTAATAATGATGTCGTCTAAAGCAATTTTCTTTGACGCTTAATCGCATATTAAATACCGGATTCAGTTACATAAAATTATTCAGTAGATTTAAAAAAAACTATTATATGACCATATGGAAAGTTGAGATAAGAGTCGATTTACCCTATAGCCATTTTTTTTACGAAATTTATTAAATTTAAATTATGTCGTGGTTAATTGATAATGTTTTATAATATTCTCTGAAGCAATGTGATTTCATCGAGTGATAGAATAATGTAAGACACGGTACTTTTTGAGTCTTTTCATAACATGAAAAGATAACAGTAAAAAATTTAAAACCAAAAGTCATGTAAGTAAAAGCGTAAATTATTAGACCAAACTGTATAGAAATATGTAATTGTTAATTTAAGATTATAAAAGTAGAGAAAAGTATAGAAACATTTACATGACAATAGATACGCACAACTTTCGCTTTTCACATATACTATTTTGGGCGTGACCTCTGCTAAAATTCTTTTCCATGGTCAATTTAAAATATAATACAGTTGTCAGCAACGAATGGCCCCTTCGCAATCTAATTTGCGCCTCTTTGCCTTGCCTATATTCGCATATCGCAACTGCATTATCATGTGAGAATTTGTGAAATAGTTTTTAAACCTAATTTAAAATAGACTGCATTGTAAATATATCCTTATCCGAAAATTTTGATTGGTTAACATTTTTGTATTATTGTATTTGTCATTAATAGTTAAATATGTATCATATTAATGATTTCTTATATTTACGCGAACATATATATATATACAGGATTTTATCGCGTATATTAACTTAATTTATATTCCCGACGTTTCGAGTACTTTACATTACCCATGGTCACGTGTATAGAAAAAAGACCCATACAGATAGATATTTAAACGGTGATTCTCATCACCATCATTCACAGGTAGCTACCGTGGGTAAATCTTTGTTTCAGAGAGAACGAGGGATCTGTGACAGTAAACAACTGGCCGCCGAGCTCCAACACGTCAAGCAAGTTTTGCGCGACAATAAGCTTCGGGTCCCGCGCCTACATCACAGTGAACGAGTGAAGCCGGCCACAGTCGAGCGAGTGCCTGCTGTACTGCTATGTCAGAGGTGTCACTGACAAGATTGGCTACATCTTGAAGCGTGCTTCCATTAAAACATACTTCAAGCCGCCGAAGAAGATTAGTCAGTTTTTACCATCAGTCAAGTGTAATGTCCCTCTGCAAGATGCAGGAGTGGACAAGCTTGATTGTGAATGTGGTCTCTCTTATATAGGACAAACTAAAAGATCCATAAAAACCCGCGTTAAAGAACACATAGCTGATGTAAAGAATCGACGCTCCGGGAAGTCTGCAGTCTGTGAACACGTACAGGATCGCCCCCGTCACTACATTAGATTTGATAGACCACTAATCCTCGCTAAAGAACATTCCTTCCAAGGATGATTCGCGAGGCTATTGAAATCAAAAAACATCCTAATTTCAATAGAGAAGATGGCTGGGTGCTACCATCTGCTTGGGATCCCATAATTAATAAAATTAAATCCCAACCCAAGCATACAACTGCAAGACTTCAAGATACTGTAAGTTCATACTGCGTAGATCGGAACAAAAATTAATAATTTTTAATCCGGAGGTAGCCGTGGTTAACTATGACATTAGGATGTCATACACCTCAGTCCCCCCGTGACCATAGGTGCTGTAAAGTACTCGAAACGTCGGGAATATAAAATAAGTTAATATACGCGATAAAATCCGTAAAACTAATTTTATTTAAATGTGTCAATTTTTAAGCAAATTACTGCCGTAGCGGAGTAGCGTGGTTTCTCCCATCCTTATCACATCCGTTAGGTTTTAAGTGATGAGTGAGCAGACGCATAGTCATACAAGACAAGCGTACCAGCCAGTTTTAAAATAAATGCGTGATTGGTTTTGTCCTCAGAGTAATTACATACATATATTCCACAAATGCCAATTTCCGCTTTCCTCATGCTTCTGCAAACACATTATGGAAATTTTATTGTTATTAATAATACAACTTTTTGACGCCAAAAATAAGATAACCTTTGACCAACTACGGACAACCCAGAGATGATGATTTTTTTATTGAACCTAGGTTTAACATTATCTCGTATATAATAATAATTTACTACAGATATCTAAATATTTAATACTTCTCTTTTTTATCTCACACGATGTTTATTACATGGCAATATGCATGTGTCACATGTATAAATCTAAGCTATTAAGTTTAGGGCTTATAAACTCTTTTGCAAAAAAACGGGCATCTAAGCAAAGAGCCAATTTTATTGTTGCTACTAGATTGTTTGAAAATTTTAGGTAGTCTTATTTTGTAATTTGCAAATTAATTAGTATGGATTAGTTTTGTCAGTTTTATCATAACATTTTGATTAAATTAATGAGAAATAATGTTAAAGTTCAAAGTGCTAGTAGTGTACCCGCTCTCTAAGTAAAAATTAAACACGTTTTTTTGTTTGTCTTTTCTTTAATAAAGTAAAAGCAGATAAAAGTTTAGTAAGGAGTGCTAAGTCTCCCTCTTGCTGAAATCACAGCTTGAATTCTTCTGCGCATGTTAGCGAGTATATCTCTTTGGGTTTCTTGCGGAATACGTTCCCACTCCGCGGTAATCACATTCTTTAGCTTTTGTCACATTATTTAGGTCTGCGGAGCCAGCTGCACTGATTTCACTTGTCGCTTCAGAACGTCTCAGACATGCTTTATGAGATTTAGGTCGGTATTTCGAACTGACGAATCTAAACGACGAATTCCGACCGCAATACCTAACATATACGCTTTCACTTCGTCAGACTGGTGGGCGCGAGCGTTGTCGTCCATAAAAATGGATTTTTCGCCAAGAATGGCCAATGCGGTTGTGCATGATGAATTAGAACTTCCCATATGTTTTGATCCAGTCAGTGTGCCATTTTCGATAAAGACTAACTCCGTACGATTCAACGAATTTATTCCTGCCCATAACATAACAGAATACCCCACCATAAGGTGTGATTTCTTCAAAACATGCCTTTGCAAAGCGTTCTCCTCACCTTCGCAGCACTCACTGACGTCGATCTTCACTGTACAGAGATATCCTGGCTTCATCAGAGAACAATACCCTTCTTGAGTCCATGACACACAATTTCAAGCGAAGTTAAGCCTGGAAACTCGGTGCTCACGAAGTAATTTAGAGCCGCGGCCTAGACGATGACTGCGTATATGGGCAGCGAGAAGCCTCTTCCTGATCGTCCATAGACTGATTTGCACATTTGTTACTTCGTTGAGGTTGTTCTTGATGTCCAGATACGAAGATTTGCTATTTCTCAATGCTTGAATCATCAGAAAACGATAATTCCGTGGTTATGGCTTTCTTCCAGAACCAGGCTTTTTTTGACAGAACCGGTTTTTGATAGCGCTGCAAGTTTCTTTGGTCTGTTGAACGCCTCACATTTAGCCTCTGAGCCACGAAGTATTGGTTGCAACCCTTCTCAAGCAGCGCAATAGTTTTGCTGACTTTTATCATTTATTATTTATATATTATATTTTAAAAACCACTAAACAGCAATAACAATACCTTAAAATGTAAAGGAAATGAGATAATTCAATAAAAATGGACTAAAAGTTATTTAGAGTCGATTTTAACTTTTGGGAGTTCGCGCCACAAAATGTAGTAAAAAGTTGTTCTCTTTAAAAAACAGCTTCAGGCAAAAATTTTAATTTGTAACGTACTTTTATAACTGGAACCACGGCATTTTTATAACCGGCCAGGAATATGTTCAAATGGTGAAAACCTTTTTCGTATTGTATTTTTTCTGGCAAGAAAAATCATAACCGCCCGTTTTTTAGCAAATGAGTGTACATTTTTTTATTTTATCTATAATGTCTGTAATAGTATATCAAGCGTATATTTTTTTAGTTGTATTTCTTTACAAAATCTTATTCGCTTTTATAATGCCAAATTGTATTATGTGGATGGTTGTAGTTAGGTAATTGAATTATAATACTACATTGCAATGTATGGGTATCCAACGTGCCGTGTAGTGGCGGGTAAGAATACCCACTACCCCATATCTTCCCGTGGGTGTCGTAAGAGGCGACAAAGGGAAAATGAGGCAGAAGATGGGCAGCAGCATCTTTCTTATAAAAGCAAAAACCAATAAAAAAACTGTGGTTGCCAACCCGCTCGCCAAGCGTGGCAACTATGGCAATATATGAGCAACGACACTAATAAAGGGCCCCAGTCCCCGGCGGCCCCGCTATTCCTGGCTACGGTGGCGACCATGGTAACGGCGGGGCAGGGGGTTCTAAGAATCTCCGGTGGAGGTTCGGTTGCCATCTACGACGACTCGACCTGGCAACTTATAACGCATACACCCTGAGGACTGACGAGAAGATCCTGGAGCTGGAAGAGATAGACAAGTTGCGCTGGCATATTATAGGATTACCCGAGGTCCGAAGAGAGGGGGAGGACACGGTAATCCTCGAATCCGGCAACTTCTTCTCTCACCGGGAGGGCGACATCTGTCCCAAGGAGGTGTCTGATTTATCGTCCACAAGTCTCTCGTTAACAACGTTGTAAAGATTGGGAGTGTGTCGACGAGTGTTGCGTACCTTATACCCAGAATCACCAAACGGTATTCGCTGAAGGTCATACAGGTTTACGCACCAACCTCGGCACGTCCCGATGAGGAGGTGGAGGAAATGTATGAGGATATCTCTAGAGCCATGCATTCCTCCAAAACCCACTATACGGTGTTAACGGGAGACTTCAACGCAAAACTAGGCACACTATAGCAAACATTAATAATATTTTAATTTATTGACTATAACAGAGTATTTTACTAGTATTGTACAAGGTATACTTAGTACAGGCATTATTTAATCTGTGGTACAGGGTATATAATAAACTAGTATTGGCTTGGTACAAAGCAAAATTTCCATAAATAGTACTGGTAACTGAAAAGAAAAAAATAAAAAAATCCTTATTTCTTGGATGGAAGAACTCTAAATTTCGAAGGTCAAACACCTTTCAGCTCTTTGCTGCAGTTTAGATCATCTAGTTTAATCTGCTTGACTGCATAAGACTGCCAGGGCCGCATTAAGTCATATTTTTTTATATGGAGGAGGATAAGAGGAGCAAACGAGCATGCGGCTCACCTAATGGTAAGTGACTACCGCCGTCCATGAACAACTGCAACACCAGGGAACTCCATGTAGAGATCCCTGGGCATTGCAAGTGTGGGACCTATATTCCTTTTTCCAACTTATAGGAAGTTGCATTATATAAAAATGCTCTTTTCTAAAATCGCGAGGTCCTTCATCTTTGCGGATCCCATAGGCAGTTGTCTAATTTACCTTAAGGTTAATCCGGCGCTGAAGACTACTACACTAGAATCCTTTATATAACTTTTATTGGTTCTATGAGCTAAATAGCTAGCTCATTGCCACTTCAGTATACTAAACACCTGGGCTATGTTAGTAGGTTTGGTTTTATTACTGTATAGGTTTTCGATACATTTTTCAGATCTCAGATCAGCTAAAAAATATAGCATAGCTTAATTCAATTCTTGCTGAGTGACCTTGAGATTCCACATACGGCTAGTAGTAAAAGGAATTTTTGGTCTGGTAACATTATTCTAGACGGCTTTTTCAACTCTTTTCGGTTTTCGGAATTACCCCGCGTTCATTATCTTAGGAACTTGCTAAGTAATCTTAGTGATTGTTTGATTTTATGATACTCGTAGATAATCGTTTTAAAGCTTTATTTTATAGGTTAGGATTAGCCAGCTATTGTTTTTGTGTTTTTCGGAAATACCCATAGGGTTAATTACGAATTAATGGACTATCGAATTACTTCTCCATTGTAGTTTCCAGTGGCTGTCAAAATGTCTTTCGTCAGCATAAATTGTTATTTTGGATAAGTTTAACACGTTTGCGAATTTAACCAACGGTAATGGGCAAGGCGTACCTACCGCTATGCCAAATATAGACATAGTCCAGGAGGAATAGGCGCAAGAGTACCGAAAACTATTCCACATAATTTTTTTTGTGCGATTCCCTTCAAATTGTACTACTGATGATATAAATGCATGTTGCCATGGGGCAACTCGGTGCCATAGGTATTGTTTTAACCAATTTTTTTTTAATTGAAAGGAATTGTTATTTTCAAACGGGACAACTTTTTTTATATTCTTTGATAAAATACGAATAAAAAAAGTCCCGTGACTTCTTACGATAATCCCAATTTCGGATAATTTTGACCCATTAAAAATGCATAAAGAAAAATAATAAAATATAAACAATATTTTTTTATATTTCTTGGCAAAATATAAATAAAAAAGGTCCTATGACGTTTTACGATAAAGTTAATATTTTCAAAGTTATGAGTTTTTAAAGGTTTGAAAAATCCCGAATTCGGATACTATGACTCATTAAAAATATGTAAAGAAATGTATAAAAAAATATTTTTTTTATTCTCGCTTACCTGTTATAAAAGTTTGAAGAAACCTCTTTAACTAGCCTAATAACTGTCCAACTACGGAAACGCAAGGTACGCCGCCGTGGTGGTGCCTTAAATGTTTAGAAGCACTGGACTTTAAGTGGGGTAATTCCGAAAATTCAAGTGAGCAAAATATAGTTCATTGAATAAAACAAGTTTACGGATTTTATCGCGTTTAATTTTACTAATTTTGATTCCCGACGTTTCGGGTGCTTTACAGCACCCATGGTCACGGGGGACTGAGGTGTTTGACGTCCTAATGTCATAGTTAGCCCGGCTACCTTCAGTTTTTGAATATTAATTTTGGTCCGATCTACGCAGAATGAGCTTACAGTATCTTGAAGTCTTGCAGTGGTATGCTTGGGTTTGGATTTAATTTTGTTAATTATAGGATCCCAAGCAGATGGCAGCACCATCCATCTTCTCTATTGAAATTAGGATGTTTTTAATTTCAATAGCCTCGCGTATCATCCTTGGTAGGAATCGGTGTTCTTTTGCGAGTTTGTGGTCTATCAAATCTGATGTAATGGCGGGGACGATCTTGAACATGTTCACAGACTGCAGACTTCCCAGAGCGTCGGTGCCTCACGTCAGCTATATGTTCTTTCACGCGGGTTTTAATGGATCTTTTTGTTTGTCCTATGTAAGAGAGACCACATTCACAATCAAGCTTGTACACTCCTGCATCTTGTAGAGGGATGGTAAAAATTGACTAATCTTCTTCGGCGGCTTGAAGTATGTTTTAATAGAAGCTCGCTTCAAAATATAGCCAACCTTGTCTGTGACTCCTCTGACATAGGGTAGTACAGCAGGCACACGCTCGACTGTGGCCGGCTTCACTCGGTCACTGTGACGTAGGCGCGGGACCAAGCTTGTTGTCTTGCAATACTTGCTCTACGTGCTGAAGCTCGGCGGCCAGATGTTTTCTGTCACAGATCCTCGTGCTCTCTGAAACAAAGATTTTCCCACGGTAGCTAACTGTGATGGATGATGGTGCGATTCACCATTTAAATATCGATTGGTATGGGTCTTTTCCTATACAGTGTGACCAATAGTGTTATCAGGATTTCGGATGACTAAAACATCTAGGAAAGCTAAAGAATTGTTTGCCTCTAACTCCATTGTGAATTGTATTTTAGAATTTATGGAATTAAGGTGGTTTAAAAATGCAGTTACTTTGTCAGATGGTAAAATTGTGAAAGTGTCGTCTACGTACCGCTTGTAGAATCTTGGATATACAGGAGCAGTAAGAAGGGCTTTCTCCTCAAAGTCCTCCATGAATATGTCGGCGACTATGGGAGATACGGGTGAACCCATTGCTACGCCATCTACTTGCTTGTAGAACTCCTCCTTCCACAATAGATAGCCAGATGTAAGGCAGTGCTTTAACAGTAATGCATATTCTGTAGGCATGTTGTATTCTTCTAGCTTCCTGGTTACAATTGAGATGCAGTCTTCAATGGGTAAGCATGTAAATAGTGACTGAACATCAAAACTGACCATAGTTTCATTGTCAGCGAGATGTAGGTCTTTTATCTCACTAACAAAATGGTACGAATCCTTCGTGTGTGCTCTGGTTTGTCCTCTCAGCGGTGACAGAACTTTTGCCAAGTGTTGAGCCAATTTATAAGTTGGTGAGTCGATCTGGCTCACTATAGGACGTAGTGGAGCGTTTGGTTTGTGTATTTTTGGTAACCCATACAACCTCGGTGGTTTGGTACATGGTGGTATTATCGAATTTACGTCGAGATCTAATTTTTCGGAGTAATTCTTTAACAGATCGCTTGTTGTTTTAAGCACATTGGTTGTAGGGTCTGTTTTGACCTTTTTGTACGTACTTTCGTCCGATAAAAGTTGTTGTATTTTAGAATTATAATCTGACGTATCCATTACTACCGTAGCATTTCCTTTATCTGCACGGAGAATCGTGAGTTCTGGTCTGTTGCGTAAGTTGTACAACGCTTTAATCTCGTCTTTGGGTAGATTTAGTTTCGGCACTGAACTTCGACGTAACAAGGACGAAATGTCTTGACGTATGGCCTCTAAATCTTCCTTTCCCACATTGTTTTTAAACATTGTTTTTAGGACAAACAAAAAGATCCATTAAAACCCGCGTGAAAGAACATATAGCTGACGTGAGGCACCGACGCTCTGGGAAGTCTGCAGTCTGTGAACATGTTCAAGATCGTCCCCGCCATTACATCAGATTTGATAGACCACAAATCCTCGCAAAAGAACACCGATTCCTACCAAGGATGATACGCGAGGCTATTGAAATTAAAAACATCCTAATTTCAATAGAGAAGATGTATAGGTGCTGCCATCTGCTTGGGATCCTATAATTAGCAAAATTAAATCCAAACCCAAGCATACCACTGCAAGACTTCACGATACTGTAAGCTCATTATGCGTAGATCGGACCAAAATTAATATTCAAAAAATTGAAGGTAGCCGGGCTAACTATGACATTAGGACGTCAAACACCTCAGTCCCCCCCGTGACCATGGGTGCCGTAAAGCACCCGAAACGTCGGGAATCAAAATTAGCAAAATTAAACGCGATAAAATCCGTAAAAATAGTTTTATTCAATGTAGTGTTCGCGTAAATATAAGAAACCATTAAAATATAGTTCAATTAGAAACATAAAGTATGTAGCAATGCTTTTTGTAGAGGGTATAGACGAACGAAAGTAAATCCAAACCTTCTGTCGAAAGTCAAAAGGACCACTTTACCGAATTTTCGGTTTTACCCGCGTTATATCGGAATTATATCTTATCACAAGAAAAATATGTCAAATTTTAAATGTTCGTATTTACGCAATGCAAAGACATTTTATTAAGATGAATAGCAAAATAATTAGGATATGTATTTCAATAAATAAAAGTGACATGAGTTGGTTGTAAACTTGGATAGATTTTTAAAAATAATTATTAAATATACATCGTATCAACTAATCAGAAAATATGTCGGATTTACCCAAAGCACCCATATATATATATATATATATATATATATATATATATATATATATATATATATATATATATATATATATATATATATATATATATATATATTAAATTTTTTGATTCCTCACACCTAGGGGTATCCGAAAATACCCTATGTATGTTCCATGATTTTTGTAGTTTTCGAGTTATGATTTTTTATCCTTTTTTGAAAATGTTCACCTAAACAGCCTAACATTAAAAAATATAATTGTGAGATTTTTCCAAGTTTTTTGTTTGTAGCATGATCCTTATGAGTTGCCCTATTATGCATAAAATAATTAGCTTCCTAACATTCACCAAAGATACAATAATTTTAATCGAAACTTAAAAAATTCTGTCAGGAGAGTGGGCTTAAATTTTCAACATTAAATGAAAATAGTAATAAATGATTTTATACTTTCTAATTAATTTTAAAACTTGGCAGTACCTTAATCTTTCATAATAACATTAAAAAATGACACTTAATAGGCCAGTTTTTCTGTTACAGACTTCTGAAGTTACTCATGCAGAAACTACCTGAATAGTTAATTTGATTTAAAAATCTTTTATCATTTCTAGAGCTAAACTAAGAGTGAGGTGAGGTGAACCTAGGTGTGAGGAATCAAAAAAATTTTAGAACCTCACTGTTTGGACCATCCTGTATATATATATATATATATATATATATATATATATATACATATATCAAGATACTTTATACACTTAACGAGGATAAAGTATCTTGACCCTTGTCAGTAGTATGCTTGGGTTTGGATTTAATTTTATTAATTACAGGATCCCAAGCAGATGGTTGCACCCATCCATCTTTTCTATGGAAATTAGGATGTTTTTTTTAATTTCAATACCCTCGAGAATCATCCTTGGTAGGAATCGGTGTTCTTTTGCGAGGATTTGTGATATATCAAATCTGATGTGGAGGCGGCTTGAACATGTTCACAGACTGCAGACTTCCCGGAGCGTCGGTACTTCACGTCAGCTACGTATATGTTCGTTTACGCGAGAAATAGAAACAAGTTAAATTAAACACAAGAAAATCCGTAAAATTGGGTTTATTTAATGTCAAGTATTCGTGTAAATATAAGAAATCATTATCTGAAGTTTTATTTAATTGTTAATACTTTGTTTATAAAAATGACGATTTATATATTATACAAAGAGCAATATTGTGTAATTATTTACTGATAACGAATGCAACGTCTGAACGGAAAGATGAATGTTAAATTAAAGGTAGTTTCACACTTTTATTAATATTTTATGTTTATATTCTTAAAGTATTGAGATAACAACGGAGAGCGAATGAACGAACTTTATTTCACTAGGTAGGGAAACTTCGATCATGCTACAATTTCACGTTGTAGAGCCATGCTACAGCTATAATATGGTTGTAGCACGAATGAGTTCAGCTCGGGAAGGACCACACTCTCACAGAATACCAGCGTGAAATAGCAGCCATAGATAAATAGATATGTATAGCAGCTAAATGCTGCAGTTTCGTATGGTGAGTGAAGAGAACCGGAGGCCTTTTTTACTGGAAACGAGGCATTCCATCTTAGTCCTCAGGGGTGACACCACATCTGCATTTTGGTTGTTAATCACAGCATCCACTTACCATCAGGTGGACTGTGTATTAGTTTGTCACCATTATTCTATAAAAAAAACACTATAGTATTTGGTTCATCACAATACACAAAACGATTTTATATTAACTATATAAACAACGATTACTAAAAAAACAATATATTATAATGGAAGAATATATTACGCAATTCATTCAATTCATTCACGCAAATTAAATCGCGAAAATCGTAGTACATCTTTAAAAATATGCAATGTACTTGAACAGGTTATTATTTTATCAGTTGCAGTACTATACAATAATAAAATAAAATATTTGTACGCTGAATTAAAACATGAATCACAAAATTACGTAAATAGTGTAAATAGCTGATTTCAATAAATTTAAATTTTTGAAACAAAAAACAAAAGTGACTTTGAAATACTCCTTTGCTTATATCAGATTTTCAAAAGTTATTTTCTCTATTTTGTAATATCTAATATA
The DNA here is from genome assembly GCA_029286625.1 of Parnassius orleans. Classification (NCBI taxonomy): domain Eukaryota; kingdom Metazoa; phylum Arthropoda; class Insecta; order Lepidoptera; family Papilionidae; genus Parnassius; species Parnassius orleans. The sequence goes on from JAGSMP010000018.1 coordinate 2,189,867, forward strand.
ACTTGATAAAAAGTAATTTATCACATATAATAACGCTTTGTCGTTCTTAGAATTGCCGCCAGTCGTAAGAAATGACAAATCCAAAAAAAAGTGCACTGCTGAACATAGGCGTCCTTTACTGTCTCATAGGGGGGATTTTGCCATAGTTGCCGCTCTTGGCAGGCGGGTTGGCAACCGCAGTTTAGTATTATTTGTCAGGAGGATGCTGTTGCCCATCTTTAGTTTCTTTCAGTCGCCTCTTACGACACCATCGGGACGATATGGGTAAGTGTTCTTATACCGCCACTACACGGTTAATACAAATCCTTATCATGTTTTTAAAAAAAAAACCTAAATTATTGTGTGATTCCATTTTGATATTCACGCCTACAGAGTATGAATCTACCTTAGTATAAAAGGTCGTGAGGCGATAATAATACACATACCTACCAGTAGTCGACACAGTATTATCAAGAGAATTGTACAAATTAGAACTAGTGGTTGGGTATGCGCAAATGGATTTAATAAGATATTTATGTGTATTTTTAAGCGTTTGGTGTTTACATTTTATTTCCATATTTGGCTACCACATTAAAGTAAATCAGGTAAGTGTATTAATTACTTTTATACATTCATAAAATTGTTAATTATATTACACTAGCTCTACGCCTCTCATTTTTACCCGCGTCTAAATTGTAACATTCAGACCACGCTTATTGTGAGATCGCATAATTCGGAGATTTTAAATTAGACTAAGGCCTTTCGAATAGTGAAAACCGCTCGAACAATGTTTCTTTTCGTACAAAACACAAAAGCCAAAATACCAATTTTTATTGATCCACTTTTTAAAGGTTAAATATTTTGTCAAGTTCTAAAATATTAAGTACCCATATTTATCGTAATTTCGTTTTAAGTTTCCCCATCACCTTGCAAATAAAAAAAACCATAACACTATTACATTTTCGGAAAATTTTATATGTGTATTTCATTGTTTTAATCCAAAAGTATGTACCGTGTGTACCAATAACTTATAAGCATTTTTGGTAATATTTCACCATACAAATATGAAATCGTCCCGTAAAATAAAAAGTGTCGAACTAACTGTAACACCCTATTTCATCCACTAAGGGTTTGAATTTTGAGTGTACAAACTTTGCATAATGGTTTTAAAAAATTTGTGAAAAAATTAAAATGTATATTTTTTATTCTAGAGTATTTGCACCAGTTTTTAAAGTAAATTTTTTTTCTCCATACAAATTTGAACAACCATTGGACCCGTAAGGGGTTGGCGGTGGATTTTTGAAAAAAAATTTGGTTTGTTTTTTATTCAAGAGTGTATGCGCCAGTTTTTAAGTGGTTCTTTTGCAAAATTTATTTTATTTACAGAGTACATTTAGGAAGTTTCGAGTCAATCGCCCCGTAAAATAAAAAGTTTCATACAAACTTCAACAGCCTATTTTACCTCTATAATTTTCCAAAATCCTTTCTTAGTCATAAAAAGCAGCCACTGTTCAAATTTCAGATTTCTACGCTTAGCGGTTTGAGGTGTGCGTTGATATGAGTCAGTCACTCAGGACATCTTTTTCAACCGGCTTCAAAAAAAGGAGGAGGTTCTCAATTCGACTGTATTTTTTTGTGTGTGTTACCTCAGAACGTTCTTATAGGTGAACCGATTATGATGATTCTTTTTGCTGCTGGTGCTTCTCATGTGGTCCCATATAAATTTGATCAAGATCTGAACAGTAGTTTATGAGTTATCCTTAATAATACGTATTTAATTGACTTCGACTACATTGATGATGTTCTCATTTTATTTATATTGAAGTCGGTCGTACAAAATTTTTAATTTTACCACTTGTTTGTATAATATATAAACTAGCTTTTCGCCTCGCGTCTTAGTTTTAGGACCCAAACAGTCATGACCCACGCTTATTATGAGATCCGATAGAACGGAGAACTCAAGAAACTTGAAACATAGAAACTTTATAAACGTATTTTTTAGTTTTCAACCAAGAGCTCAAATAATTTTTATCCTTTACTATTAATAATTTTTATACCTTTTAAGGCGTAAATAGGAGCAGATTTTGTAAAGTTCTAAAATATGTACTAATCGATAATTGTCATAATTTATTGTTAAGTGTATTCCGCCACCTTTCAAATTAAATAACCTTTTTTCTCCACGCAAACTTTGTACCCTCGTCTTAACACTTTACGGTCAGATATTCGGAAAAAAAAATGTGTATAACATTATTTTAATTGCACCAATTTTCAAGTCACAAGTCATTTGATAGTTTTTCAATTTTTAAATTTTTGTAAAATAAAAAATGTCGTACAAACTGTAACACCGTTTTTGACCCCTTGTGGGTTTAAATTAAAATCCTTTCTCAGTGTATGCCTACGTAAAAAGAAAGCTATTGTCATCACACATCTCATGCTTCTACGTTCAACGGTTTGGACTCTATCTCTACTCTACTGAAAAATTATACTTATTCAAATAACTAGCTGGTCCCCGCGACTTTGCCCGCGTGGAATTTATTCCGATTAGATTTTATGGGTTTTAATTTTTTTTGCGCGGATCCCTAATTATTTTTTTAAAATAAAAGTAGCCTAAGTTACTCCTTATAACATAAGCTATCTGTCAGTGAAAGTCCCGTCAAAATCGGTCCAGCCGTTTTGGAAATTAGCCGGAACAAACAGACAGACAGACAAAAAATTTAAAAATTGTGTTTTGGTTGTAAGTAACGTATATACTTTTATATTTGTTTAGTAAAAAGCTGTAATTTTACATTAAAAACATACACTTTTTTTTTAATTAATTTGTATGTATAGATAAGTATAATTTTTTTTGTCAATACTAATTATAACAACCTGTAGCGCCCCCTGAAAAGGGTTGTTTTGAAAAATCACTATGTGTTCATTTATTCTGTTTACAGATTTTTTTTTATTAAGTTTCAAGTCAATCGCTACGTACAATAAAAAGTTTCATACAAACTGTAACTTAGGGGTTGAATTTTTTAAAATCCTTTCTTAGTAGATGCCTGATGCCTGATGTCATGTCATAAAAGGCAGCTAATTTTTAAACTTCAGATTTCTACGTCTAGTGGTTTGGGCTGTGCGTTGATAGATAAGTCAGTCACTCAGGACATCCTCTTTTACATTTATAGAAGATATGTCTAACCTACACAGATATGTTAAAACTAATAAAGTTGAAATGATTTTGTAAAAAGTGAGAATGCGGTATGTACTTTTTGGAATTTAAAAAAGTATAATGTACTCGCTGGTAAAGCTGGAATCACGGGCTGCAATATCTGTAAAATATCCAAAAGAACTATAATCAGTCTTGTTTAAAAAAATTGAAGTTCTTTATTTGGGGGTTCGTTGCGTGTTATCGAAAATGGTAAAAATTAACTAACCTCTGTTATTAAGAGATTAAAAATTTCACTACGGAACAAGGCGCTGCACCGAATTTTGAACATGGAGGAATACCCAACAAATACAAACCTACGCTCTGGACGTGCTACGAGATCTCTAACCGGAGAAATATATACTGGAGCACTATAAAAAATATTTTAGGTCTTCGTGTCAAAATATATTTTACCGTCCCTAATATTTCCTGAGGATTTTGGAACTGTTGTTGCAACAATATTTTATCGTTTTTGGGTTAATTAAAAACAATGGAATTAGCGTGGCTTTACCATTAAGATCCCGAAACAAAATTACATTCTATGCCTTTTATTATATTGCCTTTTATTATATTATACATTCTGGGATAGTGAAGTTGATTGAAATCTCGATCTGGAGCTACTATTACGGGCGTTTTGTATACAGATTAAAAAATGGTCAACGAAATCCGCGAAAAACGTGAGGCAAACTTGCGAAGTTGGTTTGTTCCATCATGGTAACGCTCCGGCTTACAAGTCCGTTTCAATGGTTGCAATTCGAGATGCTGCGTGTGATTTTTATCTATTTCCAAGATGATCTGAGATGACAGAAATTTCAAAATTATGAAGCAGTAGTCGCTGCCATACAGGATTTTTAGGTACTTAGGACGAAGAGTTCTTCTAGGTAAAAGAATTTCAAGAATAAATTTAAAGTTAACTTCCACAAAAGAAAACAACATTTAATAATAGTTGCTTGTAACGTACTCCTTCTCACTTTTTATTGAACGCTCCTAATACGAGTAGAGCTCCAGTAAGAGCTGTGACCAGACTTAGCACTGAAAAACAAAGCAGACAATTTCTTTTTGTATTGATAATGGGCCCACCACCGTAACCAGGCGTAACTTAATGAAACACATGTCGATTTATTCCTTATAACCAATAGATTACAATAGTAATATTAGTTTTACCGTATCTAACGGGAATATTGAGAAATTAACAATTAAAATATGAATATCACAATAACCTAAAAACAAACTAAAAGCGATTGGCTAGTAGTTTTCACCGGTATTATAAAATAGTAAAATAATAAAAATAGTGCCAATAATTCATAGTATAAAAGAAAGTTGTAAGTAAATTCAGCATTTATGGGTAGGTACTTTAAGGTTGATGGAAATTTTTTTTAGTAGTTCGTTCTTCTTTATACGCATTTTTTTCATATTATATTAGTCAATTCACGAATATCAAAAGAACTTTTTTTTTTCACATTTTATGATTCCGGTTACATTTTCATAAAATCATTAGACCGTTTACTATAATAAATTGGTATCTTTTTTATGTGTAATAAAATTAAGTTACGTTAAAGTTTCTAGTGGGCCCAAAAACGATTGTCTGCTTTTTAACTTTAAATCCATAGATATAAATATATCACATGAAGGTATGAATTTTTCTCTTTTCTCATGTTTTTGGGTAGACTCAACAACATATTACAACATATTTTTCTTCACCATGCTCGTGGTAAATCAGCGCTAACAATTTCAGTGATGTAGGCGTATATGTATAAAACTCGGGTTGCTCGCTTTCTATGAAATTTACGCCTGGAGTTAGTCCCCGAACTACCAAGATTCATTCTGGGTGGATCGGATCAAAATTGTTAGTTTAAAGCTGAAAGTAGCCCGGGTTAACTAGAACATCAGGACGTTGAAAACTCGCCTGCCCGCGCGACCATGGATGTTGCAAGTAGTATACATAGAAGTCTTTCTGTTGCAAAGGACTTGATAGGGTGGATGCTCCTATTACCAGCCTTTAAGTGCGAATTTCAATTTTAACAATTCGTGCTATTTTAATTAGGGTACAATATTTGTAAACATTTGTTTAAATCGATAGGTTATTTGTCCAAGCATATATTGAAAATTCATTTACAATTATTATTTCAATTTTCAATTATTCTTTTCAATATAAATTATATAATAATAAATTATATAAATTTTCAATTATAGTTTATATTATTTCAAGGACAATTTCAAAAACTACAATGAGCAAAAAAGGCGTTATGGCTCAAATTCCGGCCAGTAGTGTAACTTATGCCAGCCTAACATAGGGTTATGTCCTTTGAATTTTTGGTAGGTCCATACCTATTATAGGTAAGTTTAATTTTTGGTAGGACCATACCTATTATAGGTAAGTTTAATTTTTGGTAGGTCCATACCTATTATAGGTAAGTTTAATTTTAGTAGGACCATACCTATTATAGTAAGTTTAATTTTGGTAATACCATACCTATTATAGGTAAGTTTAATTTTAGTAGGACCATACCTATTGTAGGTAAGTTTAATTTTGGTAGGTCCATACCTATTATAGGTAAGTTTAATTTTTGGTAGGTCCATACCTATTATAGGTAAGTTTAATTTTTGGTAGGTCCATACCTATTATAGGTAAGTTTAATTTTTAGTAGGACCATACCTATTATAGGTAAGTTTAATTTTTGGTAGGTCCATACCTATTATAGGTAAGTTTAATTTTTGGTAGGACCATACCTATTATAGGTAAGTTTAATTTTTGGTAGGTCCATACCTATTATAGGTAAGTTTAATTTTTAGTAGGACCATACCTATTATAGGTAAGTTTAATTTTTGGTAGGACCATACCTGTTATAGGTAAGTTTAATTTTTGATAGGTCCATACCTATTATAGGTAAGTTTAATTTTTGGTAGGACCATACCTATTATAGGTAAGTTTAATTTTTGGTAGGTCCATACCTATTATAGGTAAGTTTAATTTTGGTAGGACCATACCTATTATAGGTAAGTTAAATTTTGGTAGGTCCATACCTATTATAGGTAATTTAATTTTTGGTAGTCCATACCTATTAGGTAAGTTTAATTTTTGGTAGGTCCATACCTATTATAGGTAAGTTTAATTTTTGGTAGGTCCATACCTATTATAGGTAAGTTTAATTTTTGGTAGGTCCATACCTATTATAGGTAAGTTTAATTTTTGGTAGGACCATACCTATTATAGGTAAGTTTAATTTTTGGTAGGTCCATACCTATTATAGGTAAGTTTAATTTTTGGTAGGTCCATACCTATTATAGGTAAGTTTAATTTTTAGTAGGACCATACCTATTATAGGTAAGTTTAATTTTTGGTAGGTCCATACCTATTATAGGTAAGTTTAATTTTTGATAGGTCCATACCTATTATAGGTAAGTTTAATTTTTGGTAGGACCATACCTATTATAGGTAAGTTTAATTTTTGGTAGGTCCATACCTATTATAGGTAAGTTTAATTTTTGGTAGGACCATACCTATTATAGGTAAGTTTAATTTTTGGTAGGGCCATACCTATTATACGTAAGTTTAATTTTTGGTAGGTCCTTACCTATTATAGGTAAGTTGACGAGTCACAGATTTGTAACAACTTCTTATTTTGAATCATGTCAGGAGCATGAAAAAAAATACAGATATAACAGATAACAATATTTATTTTATTTTAATGTTTTACTACTCATTTACCTTACATACTGTGTTTTGGTTTTAAGTAGCGGTTTTAAGAATTTTTAACACGAAATAATTAATTAAAGCAAATTATGATAAAAAAATATGAAGCACAACATTTTTTTTATAAACTAATCATCTACGTTTTCGAATAATAATCATCATCATTGCGTCCTCAATAGATTGCCGCAAAGCACGGTCCTCAGCCACTTTGCTTTTCATGAGTTTTTCGTTTATGTACTAAGTTATAATAATTTTTTAAAAAGAGAGTTCTTGTGTTTCTCAATAAAAAGAAAGTAAAAAAATTATAAATTTATTCCAAAATAACTGTATTACTATGTCTTTAGCCATATGCAAATCAAAAAGCCTAAAGATGAGATAATGTAAAATATTTGGAAATAGAGCGTTTACCGTTGCGTAAGTGTTGTTAGTTGATAATATTTGTGATTAACACATACACTGCCGTCAGTCATCCTTTAAATGAAGTACTCCGTGCAAAGTGACTGACACGGCAGCATAAGGGTTAAGACCACTAGAAACCTTATTTTTAAAGTAAAAAGGGGAAAAGGCTGGCATTAGGAGGGGGGGGGGGTTCGCTGGTATTGAGGAAAATGAGAGTCCTTTACAGCCCACAAAAATTGAACTGAAGTACTTTACAGCCACGAAAAATTGGTTATGATAAAGTCAGATGTGTCACAAAAGACTAATCTTGATCATCAATGGGTAGTACAAGTCAATTAAATCAGAGACTGAGGGGGTAAAAGCAACAAAAAAACTAAAGATCTAGTTAAGAAATACCTACTATAGGTAGTAAAACTAAGTAAAATAATAATATAATAATAAGTTTTTTATTATTATTTATTTATTAATCATAATTTTAGTAAAAAAATGACAAAAATTTTATTCTTATAGGAAATCCAAATTTAAACAAAATGTGATGCTATTTTTTTATTTAAATTGCAAGTTATTGTTGCAATGCTGAAAAACAACTCAATTTTTAGAGTAATCAGCTAATAAACTAATCTACTTACTAGTTTTTTAAATAATTATTAATGAAACTCAAACAATATTTATCAAAACAGTCTCAAATTTAATAATAAAATTAAAATAACCAAAATAATAACAAATTTTGCTCGCCAGAACTCAAAACTCAACATTCTAAAGTATTAATTAAATGGCAAATAGCTTCAGTCTTTTAAAATTATTAGTAATGAAACTTAAACATTAAATATTTTTTTCAAAACATAGTGGTCTTTTATAATAATAAAATTAAAATAACCACTAAATAAAGTATTGAAATAATCATTTTTGTTCCAAAATTCAATGCTCCCAGCGGGGTTATGGATTCGTATCCCGCTGGGAACATTTTATAAACATTTTAAAAGTAAAATATTAAAGATCAATTGTGTCGATATCGTTTTCCTCGTCAGTTTCAGGAAGAATGTCTTTAACAGTTGCTAAAGACGGTAGATCTAAATATTCCTTATGAAAACGCTTTGGTATAGTTCCGTTAGAAAATAAACGCTTTAAATCGTTATACTTAGCGACTGGTATAGGGTTAGGTTTGTCATAAAGTGTTGGTAAACCAATACTAGAAGTATAAAAGTAGTTTTTTTCCTCGAGATGAACAGCTATGTCCTTGATTTCTTTTTCTGAAATAATTCTGTATTTTCAGCTTTTGTACAGATTACACATTTGTCCTTTTTGGGGTATGGAATCGAATATTGTAATCATCATTAAATATTTTTATAAATACTTTTTCACTTAGGTGTAATTTAGAATTATTTTGGCAGTGTTTGAGATAAATGCTAAATAAATTTGTAGCATTTTTAAATTCTTGAGGTAAATACAGACATGAACTCTTTTTGCTATATACTTTGAATTATGAATTACGACAATAATGCGAAGGAACCGCTGGAAGGCTTTCGATAAAAACTTTTGCGTACCTTTATCTTCATCACTATACTTCTCTGCATGACATGTTCTCTTTTCTATGCTTGCCATATTTTCGTGTGCATTTTTTACTGCATATAAAATAAACTTTTGGGTGATATCTAATGTGTTAATCAAAAACTTTTGACAAACTGGTCTAGATTCTTCACCTTCGTTTATAACGTATTCAAATGATTGGCCTCTTCTGCTTTCTACACATTTAGTTTTTTTTTTCTTTGATTGGAATCGGTTGTGCACATCTTACGATCCAGTCTTTTCTACTTTTTTCTAGAGTCCAGAAATATTTAAAAAGGCTCATTCTTCTATCCTCTGATACTTCGTAACATTTTCTAGCACATGCGCCAGGTAAGCATGGAATTTTTTTTCATTGACTTATCTTCTATTGTACTTCCTGATCTTGTTTCATACGACTTGCCAGCATTTTTTTGTTTCCTAAGCTAACTTTTGTTTTACTTTTTGGTTTTGTCTTTAATTCAGTTTTCTATGGTATCGGCTCTCTTTTCGTTCTTATCTATTAATTTTTGTTTCTTTTTAGTACACTTTCTCTTTTTATTCTCACTATTAATTGAACTCTCGGACTCATTCATGCTCCAAAGATCGGAACTACCTGATAAAAAGTCTTCATTATCAGAAAGATAATGAACGTAGGATTTTAAAATCTTATTACGAAATTTCTTACTAGATTTAGGGTGTTCAGAATTCAAATAATGATCACTGGTGTCAGTTATTGGATCAAAAAAAGATATATCAAAAATATTGATAAATGAAGGAGAACCCTTATTCTCTTCTATATCCTTAGGTCCATGCTCAAATACCAGTGTTTTCAAAGGAGTGTACACCTGAGGTTGTACAATTCTTTGAAACGATCTTTACACCCTTTTTATCGTCGTTTAACTTCTTTGAAACGACCTTTACGCCATAATTACGTAAGATAAAGCAAAGTATAAATTAGGTCCTAAGGGTTTCGATTATTGAATAACATGTTTACGACCATTTGATTTGTAATAATAATATTGTTTATAATGTCGTATAAAAAGTTCAATGCAAAAATGAGATTACGACCTCATAAATAATTAAAACATGACTTTACGCTCCCTATTGAAAATTATTTTTACGATACATCCCAAATAGTAAAAAAAATCGAGCTAGAACTGTTGAAAATCCCGGTCGTAAGGGGCTTTTTTTAAAAGATAGGATTATTTTAAATATCCCAATTGATAGAGCTCGCCACGCCGATTCCAAATATATATATATAACTCATTTTCGGCAAAATGTCCTTTACGACAATTGAAATTTCCGGTATCGATAATATCATCAACAATATCATTATAGCTCGATTTATTCATTTTATTTTTAATACCTATTACAAGAAAATTTGAAATTAAAATAACTGTAAGGTAGGTACCTAGTTACTTTTACTTTTGCATATTAATAAAAATGTTCAAATCTATTTCACTATCATGTCATGGGAAAACGTTATCATTCACGTCTTTGCAAAACTTGGGCGAAATATTATTATATCATTCTACTATCTTATTTTATCCAATAACCAACAAGAGTAAGTTCGCCGTGAATTTAGTAATAGCTTCAAAATTAACGTTATCACGCTTCAAATAGGAATCGTTATCCATTTGGACACACGCACAAATATTTATGTACAACAAAGAAGAATAGTCTAGTGGTGAAGATACATATTACCATATTACTTAACAATATCAAAGTACTATACAGCCGTGACTATATAGTAATATAACATGGTAAGTTCAGTTTTATTTTATTTAATAGCATTCAGCATACGCCACTATTCACATTTTCCTACTTCTCTATTATAAATATAAAGATGACAAAATTATACACATAAAATATTTTACGTATGTATATTGTGTACGTAGTTTACTCAAACGTACGTATTTTTAATCAAAAACATGGACACACAACACATTAGTAAATTAGGTAGTCATGACTCATTTATGTTCATGACATTGACAATGACAAACCCACAAGGTGCATTTACGACGATCACTGTAAGTAAAAAGTTAATTTTATCGATTAAAAGTTAAACATTGCTAAATAGAAAACTATTTAAATAAAAAGAGTTTTTTCATGAACATTTAGGATTCGCTTAATAAATATACTTTTTAGTTATTACAACAAATGTTTTATTTTCAATGTTATAATTTTACTTTAATACTTTCATATTTTCATATTTTTTGTTTATTATTCATTTTTAATCCCTGTATTTTTACTTATACATAATATCACGATTATATACAAAGTAGTCAAATAGTGTCTTATTTAAGAACTCTTAACTTTTACTAGGAAAGTTATTCTTTTACATTCCATTTGCTCGGTATTTTGAATCTGTGGATGGTCTTAACGCCTGTCGTTAAATATTCCGCAATATTTCATAACTAACGTATTTCAATTGTGTTATTTTGTTATCAGTTGAGACTCTTTTAATTTCTCATTACTTGTTAATTATTATAATATGATGTCATAACTTAGCCCAACAAAAAAGACAGACGGATCGTATTGTCGAAACCATGCTCAACTTCTTGACACACACTCACACACACATCTATCTTATTTCTTTCTTTGATAGCCCGAAAAAGTTTACTGCTGGATTCATACGCGGGCACATAATGTTGTTGGTTGTAAATAATTTTAGATACATATGTGTAAATGAGTGCGTGTTCTTACAATAAGTTGACTACGATTTTGGCTTGGCTTTTGTGTCACTTGAAATGTACGTAGTACTCCGACTTCCTTTGTTGGTCTGATGTATACTCCATAATATATTATATGGATATTACACTTTTTTTAAATAATTTATATATTTTACAAGTTTTTTTTAATTTAACTTCTTGACACGCACTCACGCACACATCTTTCTTCTTACTTTCTTTCTTTAACAGCCCGAAAAAGTTCACTACTGGGCTTACACATGTGCACCTAAAAGCATGTTGTTGGTTGTAAATAATTTTAGATGCATAATATGTATACGTGAGTGTGTGGTCTTACAATAAGTTGAGCATGGTTTTCAATTGGCTCTTGCGTCACTTAACATGTACGCAGCGCTCCAACTTCCTTCCATTGTTGGTCAGAGGTCGGATATTGGATATGCATTTTACAAATGAAATATGAAATAATTTAGTTTGCAAATTTTTTTAATTCAACTTCTTGACGCGCGCTCGCGCACACATCTATCTTTTTTCTTTCTTTTCCAGGCAAAATCAATTAGTCCACGCGTATGCATAATTGGTGCTGGAATTGCAGGACTAACTTCTGCTCGATATTTAAAGGATGAAGGAATTAATTTCACCGTTTTAGAAGCCACTAAACATATAGGCGGTACGTGGAGATATGATCCAAGGGTTGGCACTGATGAAAATGGTTTACCTATACATACGAGCATGTACAAGCATTTAAGGTGATAATAATATTTTTAAAAAATCCACATTTATTCAGTCTGTTTAATGTGTAATTTATCATGAACTTTATTTTTAAGTTTAGCTTTGTGTTATTTTTCTACCGAAAATAACACAAAGGTAAACTTCTATATTATAAAAATATTATCATATGATGTATTTGAAAACTAACAGAACTTTGAAATCAATTATAGGCCTTTCCCATACATTGCCTCATTTGGCAAGGGGACATTTGCCAATGATTTTTGCGTGGTAGAGCCACGTAGCTATGGCTACAGCACGAATGGGTCGGCTCGACCTGGGTAGGGCCACGCTCTGACAGAATACCATCGTAAAACAGCAGAATATTGCTCTGTGTTCTATGGTGGGTGTAAAGAAGCGGACACCATTTTAACTGCAAACGAGGCATTCCACCTTAGTCCTCAAGGGTGACAACGCTTCTGCATTTTGATTCTTAATCGTGGATAAAAGTAGATGTCTATGGGCCACAATATCCACTCACCATCAGGTGGACTGTGTGCTCGCTTGTCAGTTGGCGTTGGCATCCGCAGTTTTTTATTACTTGGAGTTGTTATCAGCTACTAGGTAAAACATGCAGGATGTTGGTGTATTTAGGTGGCTCACAACCGTGACAGACGTTAAGGGAGACCAATGTTCGGCAGTGGACTTGTGACGGGTTGTAATGGTTATCCAAATATCTACAACTCATTGAAAATATTTATTTGTCGCCAGGGGAAAACTCATCTTGCCCACACCAAATTTAGGTCTTGCTCTGCCCATGTGTATATTGTTACTAAAACGTAGTGATTAAAAAATATTCTTTAGTAGCTACCAAATTTAAACAATCTGGATATATGTTCACTAACAGAAACTAAGCTAACTGATAGTTTTGTAATATCCAGCGAATATAAATACGAATCTTTTATTTATAATATAATAGATAACAAAATACGTATTTGCCTATTTTATTTTTTATTATATATTATTTTATTTATAGGTGATAAACGAGCACACAGTCTAATCGATTGGATGGTAAGTAGATGCTGTTGCCCATAGACATCCCCATCTGTCTTTGGACTCTCCATCTGTCTGAGGACTAAGATGAAATGCCTAGTTAAAAGGGTCTCACCTTTTAATTGGAAGGGCTTCTCTACACTAACCATATGAAACATAGCAGCGTTAACCTGCTATTTTATCCCATACAGATAAAATACGAATAACTTTATTTTTACTACATATTACTTTATTTTTACTAATTGGTTTTTTTGCCAATCGATTCGTATTTTATTTTCCTCATCCATATTTATATTCTATATATGTTTATTTAATTCGAATTAGAAAGATTGTAACATTAGATCAACTTCTTAAACTAAGGGCCTCATTCAGCTTTGCCGCCCCGGGCCACTGACGGGCTTTGTCCGCCACTGTATAGCTGTGCAAAATCGTTTCAACAAAACAAATATATTGCGTGAATATGATATCAATTGATTAAATCGTTCAGAAGTTACACGATCTCATAAGAAACGCACCAATGATTATAATATAATATAGGTACTAGCTGGCTTGGCAGACGTTGTTTTGCTCTTTCCACCCACTGGGTGTTGCGATGAATTCCATTCCGAAATCATTCTGAACTTTTATAGATCATATTAATATAAAATTTATTAATAAATTATTAATAAGCTCTACTACAGCGCTACCTTCCGTTTCAGATTTTGTGATTTTCTTTTTTAGCGCTAAATCTACTAATATTGTGAATATAAATTATATTGGTTCATAAATACAGTACATGTTGATAACTTGACTATAGCGCCACCTATCGGATCCTAGCATAGGTATGAATCATTGCCTCAACAAAACAATTATATTGTGTGGTTATAACCTCAATCGGTCAAGTCGTTCAAAAGTTTCACGATCACTACCAGAGGCGCCATCTATTATATGTATAATTAACTAACTCTAGTTTTTAAAGTTCGTTGATATAATATGAATTAATGTGTCTTGTTATATTAACAGTATACATTTTGCTGCAAGTTATAAATTTTTACTAGAGAAACATTTTATTTTCAGAACTAATTTACCAAAACCAACAATGGAACTTCGAGTTTCCTGTACCAGAAGATATGCCATCATTTCCTAGCTGGCAAATATATTACAACTATATCAAATCATATGCAACTCATTTTGAAATAGAGAAGTATATTAAGGTAAACTTTATTTTAAAAATGTCAAAATTAAAAAATAGAATCAAACTTTTAAAGTAAATTCTATATACAAAAAATTAAAAATTAATTTGTTATGACAGCACAAAATCCATTACTGAATTTAAGAAGTATTTTTTGGTAAAATAAGTATAACATACTCTATTATTATTTTCTTCTAACCTTATAGAATTTATCTTAAAATTTTGATTCTATTTCGCGAAATGTACCATTATATCTAACTTATTAAGAAGTTTTTTAATCTATGAGTTACATATTATGTAGATACATAGTATATATTATTATGATATTAAACTAAAACGGCAAACGAACTTACAGTTCACCTGATGGTAAATGGCTACAGCAACCCATAGACACGCGCAACCAACTTCAAACAAAGAAGGCTACAGATCCGTTATCGCATTTGAGGACTAAGATGGAATGCCTTAAAGCCTATAATTATCCTGGCTCTATGTACCCTTTACATGACTCCTTTACATGAGAGGGGGCAAACGAGCATGCAGTTCACCTGATGCTAAGTTACTACTACTACTGGTATAGTATGTATTTTTATTTATATGTATATATACATTTGTATATATGTATGTATATGTGTGTATAAGTGTATATATGTATAAAGTAACATATTTATATTATATTATATTTTTAAATAATATGTGAAAATAAGTAAGTTTTTTCTGTTGCGGCTCTACCCATAGCTCTCACCACACTACCAAAGGTTAGCTGGCAGAGAATGCCTTTTCGGCATTAAGTTCGCCTTTGTACCAAATGTTTGTTTGTTTGAGTGCAATAAAGAATTTTCTTTCTATCTATCTATCTACTACTGCCAATAAATAACAGTAATACCTAGGGTGTGCAGGGGGTTTCACTAAAATATTGAAAAACTTCTTTATATTCGATTCAATTCATATTGTAGAATCCTAATCCTTTATTGAAGTGGAACGTGATTTTTCATTTACGTTTTTAGTTTTTACACAATGTGATATTAGTGCGAAGAGAAGAAAACATATGGAAAGTAAGGCACAGGCATGTAATAACAGGAGAGGAATACGAGGACGAATATGATTTTGTTATAGTTGGAAGTGGTCATTATAGTAAACCTAATATGCCGGAAATTCCAGGGGAACAACAATTCAAAGGTACTATATACCATTAGCATATTTGTGTCTCAATATATGTCTAAAGTCATTCATACAGTCTAAAAAAAGTTCACTGCTGAACATTGGCCTCCCCATAGATTGACTCATGGAGGGGATATTTGCTATAGGTGCCACACTTGGCGGGTTTTGGCAATTGCTATTTTTCTATTATTTTGAGTTATTAATTGTTATCAGGACGATTCTGCTGCTCATCTCTTGTTTAATTTTCCTCTGTCGTATAAGGGGTAGTGAAGTTTCTTAGTGGCGGCCACTACATGGTGTATTTCCAAGTATGAAAGTATTTTGTATTATAGCCGTTTTATACGCAGCGAATTATAGCTGTAACAGGATTGGGTTTACACAATCGGAGACGGAACACGCCCGATCAGATTCATTATCATCATCATCACAGCTCTTCACAAGTCCATTGCTGAACATAAGCCTGCCCTAAAAAATGCACGGTCCTAAGCCACCTACGTCCATCGACTTTCTGCATGTTTTACCAATTTACTCCATCGGGCTGTCACTCTAGAACACATTCTTTAAAACATAGTATACCAGCGTGAAATATCAGCAAAATGTTGCTGTATGGTGAGGACGAGAACAGGAGACAATTTTTACTGGTGATGAGGCATATCCTCTTATTCCTCAGGGGTGACAACGCAAATGCGTTTTGCTTATGAATCGTATATTATGTTATTTATCAAAAATGCGACAATGCACTAATAAAGAAGTACAGATCGATTTCTCTTCGGACCTCGTCTACGTGCTATCTTCGAGAGTCGTTACGAATCGTCTCGCACGCAGACTTGACGACTTCCAGCCTCCCGAACAAGCCAGTTTCCGGAAAGGCTTAATACCATAGACCAGAAGAACCGAATAGTACAATCTGCCACTTTGTCTTGCGTACTATGAGAAATCCTTTCATTCCGTCGAAATTTGAGCGATGCTAGTTCCTTCAGTGATGCCAGCTGGATAACTGTAGATATATCAGTGATACCCAATTGCAAAGGGTGTAAGACAGGATGACGTTGTATCCCCAAAACTCGTCACAGTTGCATTTGAAGACGTTTTCAAACTACTGGACTGGAAAGGATACGGTATAAATATCACTCACCTTCGTTTGCTGACGATATAGTCATCATGGCAGAATCGCTGGAAGACCTATTCACTATGATCGATGACCTCAATAGTGTCTCCCAACTAATAGTAACGTCCATGTTACAACTATGCTGGTAGTTGTTGGGAGCACTACGCTCAGATTAGTCCACAAAATGGAGTGGACTACCTTAAGTGGAGTGATTCACCACTGGTGGCGTTCATGCTGCTTGTCAATAAATTAAAAAAAATGAAATAACATCCCACTTAATTTTAACTACGGCTATCTTTTGACGTACGCATTCTTTGACAAATTAAATACAGCGGTGCCTTATTCAAAGACACAGAAACTATTACAGACAAAAAACAACAAATTAGTACTTATAATGGCTTTAACAGGGATTTGAACTAACTCACAACCTCAGCTGTTATATTAATCTTTAAGGTTTCATTCAAGTTTCGTTTCGTTGTTAGTACGATCCATTTTTTTATAAACAGAACATAAATTACTGGAAATAGTATAGAAAACAGTTTTTATTAAAAACTATTCGTTCGACAACTTTAAATACTTAATTGTTTTTCTTCAAGCATTGTAGTAAGCCATTTCGTTAAAATAAGAAGGTTGTTAAACGACAATTTTACTCACATTTCAGGAACTATAATCCACAGCCATGACTATA
This sequence comes from Parnassius orleans, assembly GCA_029286625.1. Classification (NCBI taxonomy): domain Eukaryota; kingdom Metazoa; phylum Arthropoda; class Insecta; order Lepidoptera; family Papilionidae; genus Parnassius; species Parnassius orleans. The sequence continues at coordinate 2,207,241 of JAGSMP010000018.1, forward strand.
GGGAACCTGATGTCTTCAAAAACCGACGTGTCCTGATCGTCGGTGCGGGCCCCTCGGGCATGGATATCGCCATCGATGTAGCTTATTATTGTAAAACGCTCTTTCACAGCCACCATTCAAAGGTGAAATTTCGAACAAAGTTCCCGAATCATTACATAAGAAAACCCGACGTGCAAGAATTTAATGAAACTGGTGTATATTTCGTCGATGGTAGTTATGAAGAAATTGATGATGTTATATATTGCACTGGTAAGATTAAGTTAAATATTCGTGGATATTGCAATAAATGAAATCTTAGACACTACGACGTAAACTAAATAATTATACTTTCATCACTCTACACAGTGCACACTGCACACCCAAAGTGATTTATTGAAATTTATTTCATATTTCTTTCTACTTTGTATTAACAACCTAGTTTAATATTTTTTTATGAACAAAGACTGTTTAGAAAGGGTTATTATTATATCATTGAATAAATGGTTGGTATTAACTCCTAAGACCTTAACCGGAGACCCTTTTTACTGGAAACGAGGCATTCCATCTTAGTCCTCACGGCTGACAACGTATCTGCATTTTGATTCACCATCGAGGATAGATGTAGATGTCTATGGGCCACAGCAACCACTTACCATCAGGTGGACTGTGTGCTCGTTTGTCACCCTTATCCTATAAAAAAAGAAGCAGTGGTAAAAGTAGGAAATTACTTTCAATTATTATTCATAAGATAAGTTGTATAAAAATTATTCTATTCTATACTATTCTCTTCTAACTAAAAATCCTAGTACTTTATGACTGTCACTTTTAACAACAACATGCTTTTTCAGGTTATGAATACAGATATCCGTTCTTAGACGATACTTGTGGTTTAATACTCGACAATCACAGTGTTCTTCCGCTGTACAAATACATGGTGAATATAAACCAACCAAGTATGGTACTAATAGGCCTTATCATTCGTGCTTGCCTCGTAGTCGCCATAGATGCCCAGGTAATGATGTTCCGTATTAATCCTTTTTATGTTTTTAAAACTAATCGATCATGACGATAATGAATTTTGAATATCTGGATGATCTTCTAAATCTATTTGATGATCGATAATCACTTGCAGTGGGTATATTTCAATATAATGGTCAATTTCGACAGCAATATCCGAATAATTTTAGCAGTAAAATTAGTTTACGAACACACAAACATAAAAGCGTCCATTTGCCCTTCCTTTTTCATTTTAGATAAAACACTTATTAAATTGCATCGACGAGCGAATTAAGTGTTAATCAAACAAACAGCTCAACCAGAATCAAAAGCTATTTCAAGTTTTGGTACAAATCTTAGTTTTCATTATTAAATATTTTCAAAAACCTCTCCACTAAAAGTTTCATGCGTTTGAACCAATTTTTGAAACACTTCCCAGTCCGCCTCAAGCATCTACTCTACGGCGTACTCGAACGCAGTTAGTGCATCATTTTATGACGATGAAAACTCACGGGCCTCTATATATACCTACAAGTAATGAAAACTGGATACCTTTCTGTCATCTCTCAAAGTTAATCGACAGTGCTGAATTTGTTATATCAGCGGTTAACGCTTGCGATAGAAGACCCTTTACCATTTTATTTATAAATGCATAAATATTTGAAGTCTATCAAATGATTCATCGAGTTTTAGGCGACATATGAAATCGTTAAAAATCATCTCGCGAAAATGTTCCCGACGCGGATACATTTTTTAATGAAACACGAACTACTACCTATTTACTACTTAGGTCCTTCAATTTACTACTTAGAAACCACTTGTTTCAATTTTGCTCAGAGAAAAATTTGGGGAGAATTTGAAATTAGAACATTCGTAGTTTTACTTGAAAATAATAGTTTCATTTATAACAATTATTATTCGTTCTGTGGGGCTGTGGCTCAGCATTGAGTTGTGGCGCAGAGGGCCATAGGTTCGTATCCAAGTATTTGTATGGCCTACAAAAGAAAAATTGTTCCGGGTCTGGATGTGTAATTTATGTTTGTAAATTGAATCCAGGACACAGATACAGGACAAATTTTATTCCAATATCCTAGTCGTAATCCTAGTGTAAGAGTAACGTTTTAAAAAATATTAGTAAAGTTTTTTTTTTATTCAGGCCACAGCCAGCTAAGCGGGCATTAAACACTAACCAAAATATACAAGCAAAAGTAGTAAGTTAAAGTTAGAACCAAAAACGCTGTGGTGATGTTGACCTTTGATTCAGCCTTGCTTATTTTATTCACATTACTTTACCTTGCACTTTGTTTCTATTAAAAACAAGTTTTGTAAATTTATTTGTAAATAAATTACTTACAGGCCCGTTACGCGACAGCCCTAATAAAGGGCAATTTCACACTACCGTCAAAAGAGCACATGATGGAGGAATGGCAGAAACAAGCTGACATTATTGTTTCAAAGGGACGGCCGTTGTCTGATATACACTTTTTAGCTGAAAAAGAGGTAATTTTGAATTGAATGAGATTGATTTTTTTAATTTAAGTGAATTATACGTAAATATATAACGTACGGTTAACGTGTAATACATATTATACATATTGTCACAACTGTAATCCCTGACGCAGAGCTCAAAAGCAGTGACCTAATCAGACTAAGTTTCGCCGAAAAAAATTGGGTTTATATGAAAAACTGTGAACGAAATGATAGGTTATTTTTTATATGAGAGGGGGCAAACGAGCATACAGCCCACCTGATGGTAAGTGACTACCGCCGCCCATGAAGAACTGGAACACCAGGGGAATTGCAGATGCGTTGCCGGCCTTATAAAAGAGAGTAGACTCTTTTCTTGAAGGTCCCTAAGTCGTATCGGTACGGAAAAATTGCTGGTGGTGTTCGATTCCACAAGGAAGTTGTGCGTGGAAGAAAATTTCTTCTAAATTGCACAGTAGTGCACTGCCAATCATCCAGATAGTACGGATGGTATCTCGAGTTCTGTCGCGATGTGCGATGGTGAAATTGAGCAGCTGGAATTAGTCCGAACAATTCCTCTGAGCACTCCCCGTGGTAGATACAATAGAATACGCAAAGAGATGCAACATCTCTTCGCAGCGCCAGTCAGTCAAGCCGATTAGAAAGAGCTCGGTCGACGACGATTCGAACTGCTCCGCACTGGATTCGATCAAATGGAAGGAGCTGGCACTGGGGAGGCCCGGCCCAGAGATGGGAACAGTATTCCATGTGCGGCCGTACCTGCGCCCTATAAAGTTGCAGGCGGTGTGCCGGCATGAAATACTGTCCCGCTCTGCTGAGCACGCCAAGCTTTTTAGAGGCCAATTTGGCCAATGTTGTCGCCGAGGATTCCGATACTGGCTGAGCCAACAAGGGGAGTGCCCTGAAACTGAGGAGATACGACAAAAGGGGTTCTTTTTAGCGGTAAATGCGCAAACTAGTGGCTTCTGCGGATTGAACTGGACTAGATGTAGTCGCCCCCAATCCGAGACTTTGTTGACACAAGTTTGTTCCCGTACTCGGCGACGTTTTCCCGAGAGATATTTGCACGGCCGGTGTATAAAGCATCACCAGTACTGTCGTCCGCATAACAATGAATGTTACCGGATTGCAACATATCATTGATATGCAGAAGAAACAGCGTTGGTGATAGCACGCAGCCTTGTGGAACACCAGCGTTAATAGGCTTGTAATCGGAGCATGCACCGTCTACTACGACGTCGATGCTCCGATCAGCCAGAAAACTGGTGATCCAATTGCACAATTTCTCGGGAAGCCCATAACAAGGAAGCTTCGAAAGAAGCGCTTTGTGCCAAACCCGATCGAAGGCCTACGCTATGTCCAAACTAACCGCCAAAGCCTTTCCCTTGGACTCAATCGCTACGACCATCTGTGTGTTAGATAAACAAGAAGATCACCAGCTGAGCGACCCCGATGGAAACCATACTGGCGGTCACTAATCAGCTGGTGCTCCTCAAGGTACCGCATGAGCTGGCAGTTAATAATAGATTCCATTATTTTCGAGAACAAGGATGTGATGGCGATAGGCCTGTAATTGGACGTATCAGAACGGTTACCTTTTTTAGAAATCGGGTGCACGAAAGCTGTCTTCCATGACAACGCCTAGTGAAAGTCGCCTTTCTCAGCACATTTGGCGGGATTCCGTCAGACCTACTCGACTTGTGGATATCCAGGGAGAGGAGTGATTTGCATCCTGAACACTGTGTGAATCGCACATCAGGCATAGTGCACTCACACTGCGGGTTGGTCGGCGTTGTGTTCCCCCCGTCATCAAGAGTCGAGTTGGACGCAAAAAGGGAGCCTAAAAGGTCAGCTTTCTCTTTGGCGGCAGTGACTGACTCTCTGAATGAATGACTCTCTTCCAGTGAGTCGTCCTCCCTGTGCAGAGATGGTAGTGATGGCTTACAGAAGTTCCCTTGGATAGCCTTGGCGAGAAACTAGAATGCATGGGTTCCCGAAGGAAGGCGAACAAATTTCTCGCCAATTCTGCCAATGTACTAATACTTTGCCTTGGCAATAACTCTTTTGAAGAACCTGGAGGCGAAGTTATATATTTTTATGTTTACATCCCGAACCGCCTAAGCGTCAGCCCAGGCCTGATAACACTCCTGCTTACTGCGTAATGCGACATGAGCGACCAAACCAAGGCTGAGATCTGCCTCCGATGGGTACCACAGATGATGGAATAAATACTTCCATTCCCTGTAGCATCACATCAGTGACAGAGTCAGCAACAGCGCTGGGATCTTCCGGCGAGAAGCAAACCCGCCCCCATGGGTAGGATGCAAAGAAAGACCGCATTCCGTCTCAATCTGCCGACCTGTAATGCCAAACACGGCGGCAGCGTGCAGAACGCAACTGCGAAGGGAGCGTGAGTGGCACCACACTCCGGATCAGACACAATGGTCCGAAGAGCCTAGAGGGGAGTCGACGGAAACCTGACATCCGTTAGGATGGGAGGTCAGCAGAAGGTCCAACAGGGAAGGTGTATGATCCCTCATCTGGAATCCGCGTAGGCGAAGTAACCAGTTGTGTCAGACCATATGCCAAGGCAAAGTCCTAAACAGACCTCCCCACATGATCGGTTAAACGTGAACCGAGCCATTCGGCGTGGTGGGCGTTAAAATCGCCAAGTATCACGATCTCTACGAATGGGGTCTATTGTAGCAAGAAATCTGTAGCCATTTGGACGTGGTTGATGAGTCGGTCTGTGTCGGCATTGGGACCTATAGAGGCACCCGTAGACGCGGGGATGGTCGTCGCTGTCTACGCGCAGCCAAAGGATGGATAGGTCCGCACCTTCAAGACTGCCGAGACGTCGAGAACAGATATCCTCTCTGACGTATACGCAAACTCCAGCCCGGGGCACAAAGAAGTGCTCTAATTTTCACCCCGGGTAGGACAGGTACGAAGTATCAGCCGGAGGTCCTCTCCTGCGTCTTGGTCAGAAAGAGTAAGGCCGGCTTCGCCGTCTCCAGGTGGTAGTGGATGGCGTTTAGGTTCGTGTGAAGTCCCCTGATGTTACAGAAATTCAGGAATATCGTAGCAGGGGTCACCTTGGTCTTGTCGCGGGGTAGCCCACGGACACCTGCAGTCGGTATCAGTATGTTTCAGCCTCGCAAAGGGTTCTTAAGTTGATGGGCATAGATAAGTCTATGCTCTCAGAGTTAGCAACCCTACTAAGGGTCAAGTGAAGTTCCCTGATGTTGCAAAAGACAAGTGTTAGTGAGCGGGATTTCCCCCCCCCCCTCCCCCACCCCCCAGAATACTTGGGGCAGCCTGAGCACCCACGCTCAGGAAGAACAGGGTAGCTTCTAATAAGTCTTTTTTTTATAAATTATAACACTAAAGTTAATAACTAGTTAAATAGAATAAAAGTTCACCTGATTGTAAATAACTTCTGGAACCTATGTACGGCTGCAACCAACTTAAAACAAAGAAAGCTATAGGAATGTTTCATAGTTTGTAATATTTTTTTTATTAAAAACATGAACTGATAATTATATAATAATTATGTAATACAGATCTGCAAGTAAAATAATAAAAAATATTATTTATTTTTTACCAAAAATATAGTTTGTTATCTATACGATTATATTTGTTGTGTCAAGAATAAAACGGCTTATCGTAAGGTTTTTAAAATTTAGTGTAAATTTAGTATTTAGTATCGTAAGGTTTTAGTGTGTACACAGTAGCTAAAAACAACAAATAAGTTCCCTGTCAACATTTAGTCCTTTATTGAATTTCAGGATCAGTATTATGCCGAGCTATCGGCTGAGTCGGGCATCGATAGAGTTCCCCCGGTTATGTTCAAAATCCGCACCGCTGATATAGAGGCCAAGCTTGAGAACCTCTACACATACAGAAACTACGTCTACAATGTTATCGATAATGAAACATTTACAAGGAGTCTTGAAAATGAAACAACTGACAGTAATTATAATTTCCCCTTCCTATCTTGAACTGAAAAAAGAAAGATATCAGCGTACAATTCTTAAAAATAAATAAGAACGTTATTCTTTTTTATAAATACTCTCCACTTACCTATTTCCAGTAGTTGTTAGATTTTTGTACTAAATAAAATTATATGGCGACTTAAAATATTGGCGATGTTATATTATTTAGCAATAATTTAAAATTAAAAATTTTGTACAACCGACTTCAATGTAAATTATTAAAAATAACTCAAAAATTATTGGTCAGACCTTGATCAATTTATATGGGACCACATGTGAGGCATCAGCTTTCAAACAAAAAAAGAATTATCGAAATCGATTCACCCAGTAAAAAGTTATGAGGTAACACACATAAAAAAAACATACAGTCGAATTGAATACCTCCTCCTGTTAAATAGAGGGACACAGAGAGGTATAATTGCACTACGTAATGCAGTGTTGTTCTGTTTTTTAATTGTTATCCACTGGCCACTTTATATCTCTGGATATTAATTTAAATAAGTAATAATAATTTAAATAAAAGAAAAAGAGAACATACAGATATTTTTAAATTACCCAAAAATCAATACAGATAAATGAAATAGTTGAGACTCTCTTTTATTTATAACAATACAATAATTTAACTTTTCTAAATAAGCTTATAGTATGTGTAATCCGCTATCCATAGGTATAAGAGATACCTAAGAAATAAGTCAAATTATTGAAAATAAAAACTGTTTAACACACTGTAATAAAAATAAATTTTCATAAAAATATGAAAACCGACATAAAAAACTAAAAAGAATTAAATCATTTCCATATAATATTATCTTCTAAAGACGGTGCCTAGACAGTGTTTCGAAGAATCAAAGCTTTTGAAGTCTATATTTATTTTATATTAAATGTTTAAATTTTTACCCTTTAGATTGGATTACGGGTTCAATGTAACAACAAGAATATAATCTTCTATTTTTCCACCCACTTAGGGTTCAATTTTCCTACAAATTGAAATAGGACCACCTTCGATGTACAGCATTTTTACAAAAAAAAATGTGTAAATCGGTTCAGGCTTTCCTAAAGTTGGTGAAAACATACGCGATTGTTATCCGATCCTTCTTTTTGAAGTCGATTAAAATTTTGAATTTTAAAAGAATAAATATAATGTGAAAGGTGAAAGACGGTAAATAAATAGATAATCTTAGTCACTCGTATATTGCACTTACTAATTCTATAAATATAAAGATAAAAACATAAAAATAAAAACATAAACATTTATTTACGGGTAACACTCGTATTAACAATAATACTCGTAACTACCACAAAGGAACTCCTGTAGAATAGTTACTACATTCTATGATAAATTTGTAACAATTATTTATAGAGAGCTTAAGCAACGATACTAATGAGAATAGTACGCATGTCATTAATTATGTAATTTTAAATAACAAAAAATATGAATTGAAAGAAAACTTAATTATAAAATACTCCAAGATTATATTAATATTATTCTATTTTTTCTTACTCTAATTTTGTAACTGCCCAATTTTATTCTACAGACAGACGAAAACGTTTTATCAAAATATATACTTTAAATGAAACTTCTTATATAATTACATTATTGTAGGGACGAAATATTAATCTATTACAATAATTTATAATAGCGGCGCAATAGTTGATACGTGTGTGGGTCGTAGATACTTATACATTTTATACTTTCTGATTCAATATTCCATCAATTCGAAATCGACTAGAGGAAGCGTCGACTTATTTTTATAACTCAGGCAAGACGAGCTTCTCATTATTTAAGGAGAAAACCCCAAATGTACGCCTTTTATCATATTTTTTCTTCCAGAACAGAGTGAATTGAATGCGATGATTTTAAATATAAACATACAAGTATAGTGAACAATTCTTTAAAATGTATAAACTGAACTATAAATGATATTAACTATGTTTATTTCTAATTTAATTAAAATAAAATGTTTTATTAAACTGAGCAGGTTTATTATTTTACGGAAAATATAAACATGTCGAAGTAAAGTTCTTATCAATGTTCTTCCGCAAAGCAATAATCTTCCTTCAATAACGAAATGAATTTGTATTATTTAAGGACAGATCACATTACTTTTATATAAAAATGGCAATATTTAATTATATTATCTTTATAAAAATATCTAAATAATATTTGAAAAATATTCGCATTTTTATTGTTCTACAGGACACGTATTCTCTGGTCTTGGATTGTACTTTCTGTCGTAGTGATAATCGTCTAGTATCTCATAGTCATAGTCTCGATAGTTTAATAAATCGTCTAGACGGTTCTTAGCATTGAAGATTTGAATTTCTGTAAGCACTGGAGGTGCTCGTACTACACCGCCCTCACTTGTTAAGTTGGCGAAGTAATTATCCTGGAAAACAGAACAAACCTTTAATCTTTGGAATCGTGTTATCAGTGGCAATATTAGTAAAATGAGGCTTAAGCAGTGCTTAAGAATTTTACATGTGACGTATCTATTCCTAAGAATTAGTCCTCTTCATAGGCAGTCCATGATAACTTAACCTTTAAAAGACAAAGCAGTTGAAAATGACATAGGCTCTACACTCACTATCCCGGGCAAATCTTTTAAGGAATGCATGATTTCGACATTCTTCTACAGACCTATACCCAGCAGTAGGTTTAAAAGGCTGATAAAGAAGGACGAAAGAATAATATATTTTATTACTCACCATAATATCTCCAACAAAATTAACATCTTTAATCGTCATGTGCCGAGCTGGAAGGGTACGTACGTGCTCCAGCCAAGTCTTTAACATTGTTTCTTGCGGTGGCAACTCGAATATGCTTCCAGCTAAAGCAGCTGCGTATTGTGCCTGTAAAATTATGCCATTTATGCTACTAAAACGTAGTTAAATAATTAGTTTATCTAATTTTAAATAATAGTAATCGCCTGTTATCAAATATCGCACGTAGGTTTAAGCGTTTTACACAAATAATTTTATATTTTACGCTCACTATGGCACAGAATAATAATGTCATCCAGACCGAATTTCGGTCACGGAGACTAGCCATCTGCGCAGCACAGGATTATAGTGCCCAGGTGCATACGCAAGCACAGGTGTATTCTTTATTCCCTCATTCTCAAAGTCCTCTCATAGTTTATACGTGTTAAAGCCACCCTGCAGCTATATTATGTTGACCGGGGTAGGACCACGCTCTCACAGAATACCAGTATAAAATGGCAGCTGCTGTGAGAGTTGTCTCAGCACTCATGTAGTAAACCGGAGTTTTACTGGAAGCGAGGCATTCCATCTTAGACCTCAGGGGTGAAAAAGCATCTCTATTTTGATTCTTTATTGAAAATAAATGTAGATCTTACCATCAGGTGGACTGTGCCTTCGTTTGTCACCGTTATTCTATTAAAAAAAAAAACAGATTTTGGCCCGATCCGGGATTCGAGCCCGAGACCTCATGATCAGTAATCAAGTTTACGACCATTAAACCAACGAGGCAGTCTAAATGGCACAGCACCTTTCAAATCATAGGGTATACATTTCATTCCCTTCTTTTATAATAAAAACTAAAAAAAGAGGTAATTGAATTTTCGATATTTATGTTTTAATATAATGATTTTTTTCTATTTTTCACAACCTGAAATTATACCTGGCTCACTGTATCCCTCAAATCGGACCAAACTAGTGTATGTGTTATGAACCAAGTCATTAATAGGTCATTATTCATAATGCCCGGGCAATATGAATCAAATACCGAATTGATGGGGAAGAAAGGTCCTCGAGTGGCATCCTCGTACCGGTTAGCGAAGTGTGGATGATAGATGATAGATAGATGGAGTGACGATCTGGTAAGACATGCGGGAAGTCGATGGATGCAGGTGGCTCAGGACCGTACTTTGCGGCATTCCTTTGGGGAGGCCTATGTTCAGCAGTGGACTTGTGATGCAGATGACCCCATTGCTGCTATTTGATACTGTAAAGTGGTTTTTCCCTTCCTTCACATCTTTACAGTTGTTAATTTCAGATTTGGTACATTGTTAATTTATTGTCTTAAAAGTGATATAACATGATTAAGTTAGGTTAGGTTATATGAAATTGCCCAACAGTTACGTAGCAATATTTATAATGACCAGACAGTGTGATAAATAATGAAGTTTAAATTATTATTAATTATATAGCCGGATTTGACTTATCATAATACATATTGCCCGGACATTATAAATAGCGCCCTGATTAATCGCTTGGTCCATAACATATGCACCAATGCTTTACGCCAGAGATATATTACTTGCCACTTCTAAAAAGAGGATTGTACCAACTGGTAATCGATAAAAGTCATAAATTCGGTAATAAGTAAGCTGTATAGTCTTTGAATAATAGGTATTTAAAAATGAACCTGCATACCACCCGGTTCGATGGTATGCAATTTATAAATATTTGTTGATGTTCATTATATTTTAATCAAAAGTAACAAAGAATTTTCAGATTTTTTGAGATTTTTAATGGCAACATTTAAAAACAAAATCTGAAGCCCGGAGCTAGCCTCCCCCGTTTACTACGCCTTTGTATAGTAATAAATACGAATTTTAGATTTTTTTAAATAACCCCTTTATAAGACCTACTTTACTAGTTCGTCATATACTGACCATACGAGGTTGATTACTTGTAATATAAACATATTACAAGTCAGTACAATCAATTATTCGAACAATTTGGACCGCACTTATGAACGGTACTGCATTTACTGGTATAATTAATATTATTAATTATATTACTCCAATCTTTTGGCAATCAATAATATTTAAAAACCGTCTCATATTTAATACAATATATCAGAAACAGTGGCGTATGGTGATGGCGTAAGAAAATGCATTCAACCCATTTCTTCCCGTGGGTTTTGTATTAGGCGACTAGGGAAATACCAGGAAGCCCTTATGGATTCTGACGGATGGTAGAATGATCACCCGGTCTACGCTAGACGTAAAATACTGGTGACGGGCAACAGAGTGAAATGTGCGAGGCTTCTGGTACTGCGATCGCCAAATTGGCTACTCACAATGCAATTACGATAAATACTTTCTGTTTTGACAAATAAATAAAAAATAAAAAAGTTGTTGAACTTACAAATATTGGTGTTATTTACCTGTGCATCCATCACTCTGGTAATAGCTTGCTTAACGACGCCAAGGAAAGCCATGTTAGGATGCCTTATGTTGACAATGTGCTGGTGCAAAGGTAGCACGTATTTGCCAGATACCTTTAAACCAGTGCTTTCATCCAAAAATGAATGATTGTATTCATAACCTGAGGACATAATTTATTACTGTGATTATGGCGGCGCTGTCGTCGCGCCACAAGCGAAACACACGGAAGCCTAAATCACGCTATCAAGGTATATTCAAAGTAATAAATAGATGATACATTTTTTTACATTTCTTCACAACACACTTAAATTTAGTGGTCATTGCGAAGCGAAATATCGGTTTGGCAGTTCTATTTTTATCATGCACTGACCTCTATATATATAAGTACGCTGGACCGGCCATACCCTACAAAATGTTTGTGCCGATTTGAAGTGCCACCATTGTTCGTACCGGGAAATAAAATTGATAAAATATGCCAAAGTCTGTTGTGTTTAAATAAAACTAGTTTTACAGATTTTATCGCGTATATTAACTTATTTTATATTTCCGACGTTTCTGGTGTGTTGTTTAAGTCGTATCTCTGTATTTTAAGCTTTTAAACGAAACAATGAAAGTATTTTGTGTAGTTTGATTTTAGTTATATAATAAGAATTATTCTATTAACAACTGGCGGCACCGTGGCGCAGTGGCTTAGCAATGAGTTGATGCGTTGGGGCCGCGGGTTCGAATCCCGCACGGAACATGTATGGCCTACAAATAATTGTTCTGGGTCTGGATGTTTGTACTCGTGCAATTTATGTTTGTAAACTGCCTCCACGATACAGGAAAAAATCCTAGTGTGGGGGTAACGTTTTTTTTTAACGAATAAAAAAAATAACAACAAAAATAATAAAAAACCGTTGTTGCCAACCCGCCTGCCAAGCAAGGTAACTTATGGGAAATATTCCCCCTATGATGCTATCTATGGGGAGACATATGTTCAGCAGTGGACTTTTGATTCACTGTAACGGTAACGGCAACGGATATATAGCCGGTGAGGTGCAATGTTCTGCACTTACAGACCCACACCACTGAATCATGGCCAAACTTCTAAGTAAGGCATGCCATCTGGCGGCATTCTTGGAAAAGCGCATTGTTTTTGTGTTTCTTAAATAACTGCATCTTTCAATTTATATCTATAAAGGATATTACGTACCTGTACACAATATGACATCATCTACATCTTCAAACGAACCATCTTGAAATACAACGCCGTCGGAAGTGAACGATTCAATGTCAGGCTTCTTAACATAATTGCTTGGGAAGTTTGGCTGGTTGTAGACGAGGTGGTGGCTGTGCACTAGTTTGGTGGTGACGTCCACTAATTGCGTGGCGAGATCTAACCCAGAGGCGCCTGCGCCCACTATTAAAACTTTACGGTCTCTAAACTTTTCTGCGTCTTTGTAATCGTGACCATGTATTATATTTCCTGTAATATAAAATACTCATAAGGAAAAAGTGTCACCCCTCAAGGTTTCATGTAGCGCAGTGATAAGGTTCAAAAATTATTTATTCATGGTTACAAATAGGTGTGGCCGGTTTTCGAGCTAAACTAGATAGGATTACCGTTCGTAGCAACTTAAAAGTGTCACCCCTCAAGGTTTCATGTAGCGCAGTGATAAGGTTCAAAAATTATTTATTCATGGTTACAAATAGGTGTGGCCGGTTTTCGAGCTAAACTAGATAGGATTACCGTTCGTAGCAACTTTTTACTTGCCTGATTTAAGATCTTAGTGCTTCCCCGAATGTCCTTTTTGACATTTTGACACACGTAGGAATGAGATTACGGTCTCGGGATCGCTTCAAGAAATATAAGGCTGTTAGATATCATGCGCGCTTGGTCTTGAGATCTTCTAACCGGCGAATTTTATTTACAATTACCAGTCCGTACTTGGTTCATATAATGATTTATTATGTTTATGTGAATACTACACATTTAAATAAAACGATTTATTTACGGATTTTATTGCGTATATTAACTTATCCTCTTCACTCCATAAATTCTAAAATACAGTTCACATTGGAGTTAGAGGCAAATAATTCTTTAGCTTTTCTAGATGTATTAGTAATGCGGAATCCTGATAAGACCTTCAGCCACACTGTGTACAGAAAATAGAGCCATACAAAAAGATATTTAAACGGTGATTCTCACCACCATCCTTCACAGTTAGCTACCGTGGGTAAATCTTTGTTTCAGAGAGCACGAGGGATCTGTAACAGTAAACACCTGGCCGCCAAGCTCCAACACGTCAAGCAAGTTTTGCACGACAAGCTTCGGGTGAAGCCAGCCACAGTCAAGCGTGTGCCTGCTGTACTGCCATATGTCTGAGGTGTCACTGACAAGATTAGCTACATCTTGAAGCGTGCTTCTATTCAAAGGAATTTCAAGTCGCCGAAGAAAATAAGTCAGTTTTTACCATCAGTCAAGTGTAGTGTCCCTCTACAAGATGCAGAAGTTTACAAGCTTGATTGTGAATGTGATCTCTCTTCATCATCATCATCATTACAGCCCTTCACAAGTCCACTGCTGAACATAAGCCTCCCTCAAGGAATGCCACAAAGCACCGTCCTGAGCCACCTGCATCCATCGACTTCCTGCATGTCTAACCAGGTCGTCACTCCATCTAGTGGGGGGACGCCCTTCACTTCGTCCGCCGGTAAGAGGCCACCACTCGAGAACCTTTTTTCCCCATCGGTTGTCGGTTCTTTGAGCTATATGGCCGGCCCATTGCCACTTCAGCTTACTAATACGTTGGGCTATGTCGGTCACTCTGGTTCTACAGCGGATATCCTCAGTTCTAAGTTTATCACGCAGAGAAACTCCGAGCATAGCCCTCTCCATAGCTCGCTGAGCGACCTTGAGCTTCCTCATCCGGCCAGCAGTGAAGGACCACGTCTCAGTTCCATAGGTCATCACTGGCAACGTACTGGTTGTAAAGTCTCGTTTTCAAGTTTTGAGGTATACCTGACGAGAAGATGTGCCGTAATTTCCCGAACTCTGCCCAGCCGAGTTGAATCCGTCGATTGAACTCTTGGTCGAAGTTGGACTTACCTAGTCGGGCTATTTATCCCAGGTAAACATACTTGTCAACAACTTCGAGCTTAGTGCTCCCAACAACTACCGGCATAGGTGGTGACATGGACGTTATACATGATTTTTGTTTTGTCCATGTTCATCTTAAGACCTGTCCGTTGGGAGGCACTATTGAGGTCATTGATCAAAGTGCTTAAGTCCTCCAGCGATTCTGCCATAAGGACTATAAAAAAAAGTAAAAGTAAAGTTACAGCCTATATACGTCCCACTGCTGGGCACAGGCCTCCTCTCATTTCTGAGAGGGTTTAAGGGCAAGGAAATGTGCGCCGCGCTGCCCCAATGCGTGTTGGCGAACTTCACATGTCTTCGAAATATTTTTTATTTTTATTTCTCAGACATGCAGGTTTCCTCACGATATTTTTCCTTCACCGCCGAGCACGTGGTAAATCAGCACTTAAAATTGCAATTAACAATTTCATTGGTGCCGGCGGGGATCGAACCCGGGTTGCTCGCGTACTGTGTAACTTACAGCGAGCGCTAACCATCGGAGCTACCACGGCTCTAATAAGGACTATTAAGTCGGCAAATCTAAGTTGAGTGATGTACTCGCCGTTGATGTTAATACCGTATCCTTTCCAGTCCAGTAGCTTGAAAACGTCTTCCAATGCAGCGGTGAAAAGTTACGGGGACATAACGTCACCCTGTCTTACACATCTGTGCAGTTGGATAGGTTTCGTACTCTGGTTTTGTACTCGGATAGCCATCGTAGCCCTACTGTACAAACACTTCAGGACTTTGATGTACTGACAGTCAACTTGGCATCGCTGAAGGGACTGCAGCACCACCCAAATTTCGACGGAATCAAAGGCTTTCTCATAGTCCACTAACGCCAGACATAGTGGCAAATTGTACTCTTTGGATTTCTGTACAATTTGCCGAAGGGTATGTATGTGGTCTATGGTGCGAAAGCCTTTTCGGAAACCGGCTTGTTCGGGAGGCTGGAAGTCGTCGAGTCTGCAATGCGAGACGATTGGTAATAACTCTCGAAAACAGCACGTAGACGCGGCTCAGAAGGGAAATCGGTCTGTAGTTCTTCAAGAGAGAGTTGTCGCCTTTCTTGAAGAAAAAGATCAACGCACTTCTGCTCCACGCCTCCGGTGTAGTGCCACCATGGAGGATGGAATTAAAGAGTTTCTAAAGGACTTCAAGTACCGGTTTTCCACCCGCTTTCAAAAGCTCCGCTGTAATTCCATCCTCGCCTGGGGCCCTGCCGTTTTTAAGGTGCGGGAGAGCCATTCTAATCCCGCTCAGACTGACGTCCAGAATATAATTGGAATAGTGTCGGGATCGTTACTCACACTTGCGTGTGGCTCCAACGATGATGTGTAAAGCTGCCCATAGAACCTCTCAATCTCACTCAAAATCTCAGGTGTCCCGGAAACGAAGCTGCCACACTCGCTTCGCTTCGCTTCAGCTTCGACAGTTGGCTCTTTCTGGCAGACAGATCTCTAGCAAAGACTTTGGAGCCCTAGTTCCGCTCGATCGCTTCTTCAAATCTACTGAAGACTGCAGCTTCATTTTCTATCTAACAGCCATGAGATTAAGAGTCTGATCGGAGAGTTTTTGTGTTTTTCTGCGGCGAATCTTGCAAAACTTAGCTCCGACGAGCTTGTTATTCATATCGTCCACTGCATCAATCTTCTAGGCACTGCAAACGGTTTCGTAGCTCGAGCTGAAAGGTTTCGGGACTTTGGATTAGAGCACGAGGGGGACGGAGCGTTGACTTCATTAGATGTGACCTCTCCAACTTAACGTTTAGGTTCAGTGTGCCTCTCACCATTCGGTGATCGCTGTTGCTTTTCACCCTCGCGATCACTGAGACATCACTGAACAGTTGTCGTCTGGTCGTGATAATGAAGTCAATCTCATTTTTTGTCGAACCGTTGGGGCTCGACCAGGTCCACTTCCTGTGGGGCCGCTTCTGGAAGAAAGAGTTCATCATAAAGAGTCCCTCTTTCTCTATAAAGTCGGCCAGCTGCTGACCCCTTGGGTTCCGTTGCCCTATTCCAAATTTCCCTACCTTCAGCACTCCGTTCTCTCTTGTGCCTAGTTTTGCGTTGAAGTCTCCCATTAACACCGTATAGTGGGTTTTGGAGGAATGCATGGCTCTAGATATATCCTCATACATTTCCTCCACCTCCTCATCGGGATGTGCCGAGGTTGGTGCGTAAACCTGTATAACCTTCAGCGAATACCGTTTGGTGATTCTGAGTATAAGGTACGCAACCCTCGTCGACACACTCTCAATCTTTACAACGATGTTAACGAGGGACTTGTGGATGATAAATCCGACACCTCCTTGGGACAGATAGTCGCCCTCCCGGTGATAGAATAAGTTGCCGGATTCGAGGATTACCATGTCCTCCCCCTCTCTTCGGACCTCAGATAATCCTTTAAAATTTCAGCGCAACTTGTCTATCTCTTCTTCCAGCTTCAGGATCTTCTCGTCAGTCCTCAGGGTGCGTGCGTTATATGTTGCCAGGTCGAGTCGTCTTAGGTGGCAACCGAACCTCCACCGGAGATTCTTAGCACCCCCTGCCCCGCCGTTACCATGGTCGCCACCGTAGCCAGGAATAGCGGGGCCGCCGGGGACTGGGGGCCGTCTCTTCGTAACTTTAATCATGGGGGGTATATTGCCATAGTTGCCACGCTTGGCGAGCGGGTTGGCAACCGCAGTTTTTTATTGTTGTTTTGCTGTTATCAGAAAGATGCTGCTGCCCATCTTCTGCCTCAGTTTCCCTCTGTCGCCTCTTACGACACCCACGGGAAGATATGGGGTAGTGGGTATTCTTACCCGCCACTACACGGTGATCTCTCTTACATAGAGCAAACTAAAAATAAATGGGCCAGATTAGGAGTACCCTTAACCGACGAGCGTGTATGCGTAGATATATGGATGTAAAGGAGGCGAGAGAATTGTGTCAGGATCGTGCCAAATGGAAGTCCGTAGTCTCTGCCTACCCCTCTGGGTGACAGGCGTGAGTGTTTATGTATGTAAAATACCAATAAAAACCCGCGTTAAAGAACATATAGCTGATGTGAAGAATCGACGCTCTGGGAAGTCTGCAGTCTGTAAGCACATACAGGATCACCCCCATCACTACATCAGATTTGATAGACCACAAATCCTTGCTAAAGAACACCGATTCCTTCCAAGGATGATTTGCGAAGCTATTGAAATCAAAAACATCCTAATTTCAATAGAAAAGATGGCTGGATGACCGTCTGCTTGGGATCCTATAATTAATAAAATTAAATCCCAACCCAAGCATACAACTGCAAGACTTCAAGATAATATAAGGAACTAAAGTGTTCGACGTCCCAGTGTCATAGTTATATGACACTGGGACGTCGAACACTTTAGTTCCCCCCTTGACCATGGGTGCTGTAAAGTGCTCGAAACGTCGGAAATATAAAATAAGTTAATATTAGCGACAAAATCCGTAAAAATTACTTAAGACCAACAAACCACATTTGGCTACACCTAGTTGTAGCCGGCTAAACCTAGGTGTGACTGCACTTCGGTTTATAGCCGTCATCAGTATGGAAAGATAGAAGCAAATAAAAAATCATCATCATTGCAATCAATTACAAGTACACTACGGAACATAGGCCTATACCTCAAAACTTGCCACAAAGCACAATGTGTGTATCGTCTGTATTTAATTGACGTATTATTTCTGACCAAACAGCAGCGCTTGCCTGCTGTGTTCCGGTCTGAAGACTATAAAGAGCCAGTATAATTTCAGGCTGTTGAGACATTCGATCTTAGTCGTCAAAAGAGACACGTATTTGTAACCTTTTTTGTTTGAAGTTGGCCGCATGTGTCCTTAAGATGCAGTAGCCAATCCGGTCTCATAAAAAATGTATTTCACTAGTTCGTAACTTAATCTAGTGCTTATTTTTACTGTGTTTGTGTATTCAAGATTTTACAGCTTTCTTACCGAACAAAAACCTCAAGCGAAAACAGATCACACCTGATGGTATGTGGATGCTGTAGTCCATAGACATCTTCATCTATCTTCGATTAAGAATGCAGATGCATTGTCATCCCTAATGCCTTAGATGGAATGTCTCGTTTCCAGTTAAAAAGGTCTCCGGATCTCTACCATTCACCATACGAAACAAGTATTGTGCTGCAATTATACGCTGTATAATTGCAGCACAATACGCTATATTTTGTGAGAGCGTGGTCCTTCCCTGGTCGAGCGGAACCATTTGCGCTACAACCAAAATATATTTATGAGGTGTCTAACTGTTATTTGAATTTCATTGACGATATCCTGCAATATTCTTGCAATATTTTATGTAAACATTGCAGGGCTAGGACCACACCAGAACTAAACCGTTGCTCACAAGGTTTTAGCCTTCAATCGTGAATGTTATTCATGAATGTCGTATCTCAGTTACAACCTTAAATATTCACTTCAACTGAAAAACAGTTAGAGAGCCTCGGATCAAATACTAGAAACGAGAATAAGTGAAAGTCCACTATGAAATGTACTGCTCCTGTGAGATCTGGTGATATTTTAAAATTTAAAAAAATAAAAACGTATACAGTCATACATATCTTCCTGCGTTACATAGTTATTCGAAACCGTTATTAATTACTAAATTGCAAGCAAACAAAGCCACAGGCGTCATTCAGATTACTGAAATAAACGAATTTACCTTTAAAAAGTTCTTCGCCTTCGAATTTAGGACGCACCGGTCTGCTGAATTGTCCACTGGCGACTATGACAAAATCACACGCGTCTGTGTAGCTGTTTCGGTCTTCGGTCTTGGTGTACGTCACATTCCAATGGTCATCTGCCCATTTAACACGTGTCACCAAACTGCGGAACTGAAATAATGTGTTTACAAAATAAATTCGAATTCTTTATTGCGTAATGGCTGTTGAAGCGTCTGTCCTATTTGAGGTTTTACGTTTTTTAACGTATTTATAAAACCTTACCTGACTAGCTACTTCTACCTACTTCTTTTGTATATTATAATGGAGTTTTATAAATATCCCGGAACTATTATTATTATTTGTAGGCCTGACAAATCGTTCTGCCGTGCGGGATTCGCACTCGCGGTCCGCAATGCCAGATCCAAACGTATAATACTCACTGCGACGTCGAACCGAAAACGCTATAATATGTAACATAAAAATTATAGGAACATTATTATGTATATTACGTGTAATTTGAAATAATCTATACGTAAATAATTTATATGTGGTAGAACCATGCTACAGCTATATTAATATTATAGTTGTAGGACGAATGGGTCGGCTCGACCGGGAAGGACCACGCTCTCACATAATACCAGCGTAAAATAGCAGCTTAATGCTGCTGTGTTTCGTTTGGTGAGTGTAGAGAACCGGAGACCTTTTTTACTGGAAAAGGGGCATTCCACCTTAGTCCTCACGGCTGACAACGCATCTGCATTTTATTCGCGAGGATAGATGTAGATGTTTATGGGCCACAGCAACCACTTACCATCAGGTGGACTGTGTGCTCGCTTGTCACCCTTATCCAATAAAAAAAATAATCATGGCAAAAATAATATGTCATGAGATTCATAATTTCTTAATATAATTATTAATCTTGACGTTATTAACAGACACGGTAATAAACCATAAAAATTTCCAAAACTGATTTAAAATTGAATTTTAAATGTATATGAAGTGTATACGTTATTAATTATTTTAGCTATTATGATAACCGACTGTGATAAATAATAAAAGTTGGTGACTGCTACTGTAATTTAGTTTATGATTTCGTACATTATTGTTTAGGTAATTATTCTATGTATGGTTGTATGTTATTGTTATATTTTTCAACTTCACAGAAGTAGATTGATTAATAAACTGAATTTAAAGAGAGCCAGAGAGGAAAGGTTTAAAATTAAGCGGCACCATCTCCTTCTCTACATAAGCCTAAGACCTGATGGGAGATGTCCCGCCCTGTGGGCACTGATTTAGATAAGTTTACTAAAAGAAACTCACAAGTGTAGTATATCTTAAGTTTAATATTATAAGATTAACCCTTTCGCTCTCCCGTGTACTACATATAGGTCATTGCTATTGTCTTACTATTGTGTCTGAAAATCGGACAGTGAAAGTGTTAAGACCCCGAAAGCCCTGGGGTCCACAACATGGATATAAAGGGACAAATTTTTCTCAAAAGACCTGTATCGTAAAAACTATTTCTACGAAATGTATTGCAATTTATCAACCGTGCGATGTTTATTTCCATCGGTAAATAAAAAAATCACAAAAAAATTATTCAAAACGAGAATTTTCATCACATGAAGATGTCATACGAATTTATTCATTGTCCCATCATCAATTATCGTCACCATTATTTTTATAAAATGGATCAAATACGCTTGGTTTGCATCAAGGTAATTAGAATATACCACCCCATTTCGTCCCATGACTGTCGTAAGGGGCAACTATGAGAAATATCAGAAAAATCTTATGGCATCCAATAGATGTAGCTATATTACGGTTGTAGCACAAATGGGTTGGCTCAACCGGGGTAGGACCCGATCTCACAGAATACCAACATAAAATAGCAGCTTGATGCTGCTGCGTTTCGTATGGTGAGTACAGAGAATCGGAGACCCTTCTTACTGAAAACGAGGCATTTCATCTTAGTCCTCAGGGGTGACAACGCATCTGCATTTTGAATTTTAATCGAGGATAAATATAAATCTATGTAAAAGTCTATGGGCCTCAGCATCCATTTACCACCAGGTGAACTATGAGCTCATTTGTCACTCTTATTCTATAAAGAAAAATAAGTGGCAATTATGGGAAATGTTAAAAGAATCTCATGAATTTCGATAGATAACGCCATAAGCATTTCGTTAAGACGTGTCGTAATCTCTCCAACGCTGCCCAGCCGAGTTGAAGCCGTCAATTGACCTCCCGGTCGAAGTTGGACTTACCTAATGGGACAATTTGTCCTAGGTCAACATACTCGTCGACAACTTCTAGCGTAGTGTTCCCAACAACTATCCGCATAAGTGTGACATGGACGTTGCACATGACTTTTGTTTCGTCCATGTTCATTTTAAGTCTTATCCGTTGGGAGACACTATTTAAGTCATTGAGCTAGTGCTAAAGTCCTCTAGCGATTCTGCCATAAGTACTATATCGTCGACGAATCGAAGGTGAGTGATGTACTCGCCATTGATGTTAATACCGTATCCTTTCCAGTCCAGTAGCTTAAAACGTCTTTTAATGCAGCGGTTCAAAAATATATATTGTATTAAGTTTCCAGAGAATGTGAATAGAATGCAATCAAAATTCAAAACATGGTGTATACTATGCATCGAAATCTACTAAGAGATGTTCCGGGACAATTCTAATAGCATCTAAGAACACATCATATCACCGCAATTGTGTGTATTTTCAAAAATTTCATAAAATGACCGAGAAGAGTTGACAAGTGTACGAGCATTTATTCTCTACTATTTATATTTGTTCTATTAAATACAACCTCAGTGCCAGACACGCCTCTAGCCCTGTGATGAACTACTCGTCTATTGTGAATGGAAATTTTTTGTCTTTTGTACGCCCCATAACTTAAATTGTTCATGTCAATCAATACTAATAAAATATATGTTTCTAAATAATAAGGATATACTTAGATAAACACACTTATCTGTGGCTGTTTGAAGCTTGTCTTGGTCTACCTCTCCCAGAAAAAAATTAAGAGGCTATCACTCTAGTTATATCTGTTTTTTATATAGTTCCGCTAAAATCACAAGCATTTTTAATTTACGTGGAGTGGTTAACGAGAATAATAGTAATATTAATAGCGTTGTTACTATTCTTTCTTTAATATTCAAATGTATACAATGCCATTTCCGATAAACCAATTACATATTTATTGGATATAATAACAAAATGCGTTATATTAATATAACGTAAAGGATATCCACAGAGAAAAATAACTGAAACTCTTTACTGTTCTTCAGAAGTGACAACTAAACGTAGTGATTATATTCTCTTTGGTGACAACAACGCATCTGTCATTTTATTCCTAATCTAGAATATATGTAAAAGCGTCTATGGGCCAAAACAACCACAATGCCATTTCCGATAAACCAATTACAT
Organism: Parnassius orleans; assembly: GCA_029286625.1. Classification (NCBI taxonomy): domain Eukaryota; kingdom Metazoa; phylum Arthropoda; class Insecta; order Lepidoptera; family Papilionidae; genus Parnassius; species Parnassius orleans. Next base: position 2,230,080 of record JAGSMP010000018.1, read on the forward strand.
ATTTATTGGATATAATAACGAAATGTGTTATATTAATATGACGTAAAGGATATCCACAGAGAAAAATAACTGCAACTCTTTACTGATCTTCAGAAGTGACAACAACGCATCTGACTTTTTATTTCTAATCTAGAATATATGTAAAAGCGTCTATGGGCCAAAACAACCACTTACTACGAGGTTGATTGTGTACACATGTGTCATAGTTACTTGTATAAAAATATTATCATTATCTTAAAAGAGAATTAACTACTACTTACTTGAATATATTTCATGAGGTCAAAATAATTGACAAAGTTCTTGAGATAGTTATAGAAGCAATCTCCCAACGGATAAGACGGCGTATCATCCGGAAACTTGAAGCCAGCATACTCCATGGTCTGCCGTGGTGTGTTCGTTCTTAAAATAATTCAATACCGGTCGTGGTTAATAGAAATGGACGCCATGCTTTTATATAATTTATAAAAACAATCTAAAATATTTATAAAAAATTTCACTTAATAGTACAAAAATAGGCGCATATTCTAAACTCGGAGCATTCTGTTGCAATGTGCAACAGTTCATATAAGTACATATAAATAAAATTTCTAAAGTCAAAATATAGTTTTATGAGAAATGTGTGGCTTGAAACATAATAAAATAATGGATTGTACAATTAATAGACCGTGCAATATTTTTATTTAGAAAAAAGAAATAATAACACACACACAACAGCAGATTTAGAACGTAAAGAACGAAAATAGCTTCACTCTGAGTTAATGTTAATAACTCAGAGTGAAGCTACTTTCGTACTTTATTATATAACTTTCTCTACAAGACTCTACATAACTCTACATAGATTTTGTAGCTAATATTGAGCTTAAACATAATATTGTCATTTTAATGAGACTAACTTAATCAATATTCTATCCATACAAAAGTCAATAAAAGATTTTAAATAGATGTATCTCCATCGATATATATGTAACTACGTACTAGATTTGACATTCCGAACATTCACTATGTTCAAATGAACTGTACTGCAATCCGTACACCTTTAGTGTCATTTAGTGTGGGGTGCGAAGTCAGAAGTCCTCCACGTGGGCCTGGTAGTTGCGGGTCCCTCTAGATACGTCTGGAGGGAAGAGCAGCTACTAGGCCGGTGCACCCTGGGCGCGGCAGTAATCTTCCTCGAGAAATGAGAGAATTCTTACTCCTTGGGAAGGTTACTGCCGTAATGTTCTGACATGGGCGGGGTTCGTCCCGGACCAGCGCGTTCACTGCGTGACCTCTCCTGCCAGCAGAGGCATAGCAGAGGAGTGAGGGCAGGCTCAGTGTGCACCACCTGCCTCCGGGCAGACTGTGAAGGATTCATCCTTTGCTGTCACCGCCGGTCTCGTAATCCCAGTATCGAAGTGTCGTGGATCATGTCTCGCGGCTTTGATTGGGACCGAGGTCTTGGCTTCGCCCGGACCGCGAGGAAAACCTCTATAAAGTTGAATCTCAAGCGGCGACGCACCGCGGCGGGATGGATGGCTGACGGGGTGCTACGAACAAATCAGTCGATAGTGCGCTCCTCGCCAGGGTACCTGCAGACCCCTGGCGGTAATAAATCCTCTAAATCTGCACCTTGGTAAGGGTCACTGCCAAGGTGGACCTTTAATTACTCCCATACTCGTGGGTACAAATATGGAAAATAAAGGAAAAGAAAAGCAAAACAAAAACCAAAACCGCCGACAACGGCAACATAGAGGAGAGGAGGAACGATACGGGGACAGAGTCCGACGCCATCGAGCAGCGTGGGGCTCAGAACTCCGACGCGTGGGCCTGGAACCGCGGAGACCAGTAAGTTCCTCCGCAAGCGGTCCAGGCGGGATGGCGACCAGGGTCGTCAGCCGGTGAAGGCTTCGGCCCGGAAAATCACCAACAGGCGGGGCGGGCTGAGGCAGGAGGGCCCTCTGACAATCAGAGGCCGAACAAGCAACAAAACATGCCGAGGAGGGGGCCACCCGGGCAGCTCGGGTATCAGGCGAAGACGGATGCGACTGGCGGCTCCGAGGTGGAGCGTAAGGCCAGATTCGTAAAGGTGGAGCCGCGATCAAGGTCGTGGCCCACAAAAGGCCTCCTCAAAGTTAAAGGCCATCCCGCGGCCTCCGCCTCCATCATGGCGGCTGCAGGCCAACTTTGTTGGGGCCGAGCCTAATGCAAACAGGTAGCAGACTGCGGGCGGACGTGGCCCGCCTGACGTCCGCCATGGAGACTCTCCAGAAGGAGAATGAGAAGCTCCGCGCAGACCTGGCCAGTCTACGTGAGCCTGCCTCTCGCGCAGCGCCCCAGACGCAGCGCCCAGCCAGCCCGTGCCGATGGAGAACCAGGTTCTGAACCTGGTCCGCGGAAACTGGCTGCCTTCCAGCACCGTTCTCCGTGCTGGAGGCATCGTCCTGCAGCCCCCAGGGGCAAATAAGACGGCAGCGAGGCCGGCAACGGTCTCGTGCGCGGCGGCCACAGCTGTCGCATCCAAGCCGGGGCCGTCCAGCCAGCCTTCGGGCGGGGCTGCGGTGCCTCCTCCCCTGAAAGCCGGCTCCGGCAAAACCGGTACCGGCTGAACCGGCTCCAGCTAAGCCGGCAACGGGAAGGAGGCAAGGCGAAGGCAAAAAGGCAAAGCAGCAGCACAGGTGGTGGCTGCGCCAGCCCCAGTGCCTGCGGCGAATGTGCCAGCGCCAGCGGCAAACCAGCTGCCGCCGCCGCCGCCCCCGCTCCCTACACCTCCGCGGCTGAAGCCGGTTGGCAGGTGGTCGGGGACAAAAATAAGGGAAGAAGGCAGCCAAAAGGCCAAGAGCAGGAGCAGCAGCGCCAGTTCAAACGCGCAAGATCGCGGCTGGGCTCCGCGCCCGAAGACCGCAGCTGTAGTGATTACACTACAGCCGGACGCGAAAGAAGGGCGTTACCTACCGCGATCTGCTCGCGAAGGCGAAAGAGGCGGTGGATCTCGGAGCTCCAGGATCACCGGGGCCTCCGGCTCAAAGTCACCCAGACGGGGCCCGTATGCTGGAAATCCCAGAATCCAGTGGCGCGACCGCGGACGCTCTGGCTGCGAAGCTCAGAGCGTCCTGGACGCGACGAGGCCAGTGTCCAGGCCGTCAGACGCGCAGACCTGCGCATCATGGGTCTGGACGACTCGGTATCGGAGGAGGGTTGGTGGCCGCCGTCGCCAGGTCCGGGGTGCACTACTGACCAGATCAGGTCAGGCGCCATACGCCCGACCAACAGGGTATGCATGCCGCCACGGTGTGCTGCCCTCGGCAGCCAAAACCATAGTGGAGGCGAAGGCTTCTGGTGGGCTGGGTCTCAGCGCAGGTTAAGCTGCTGGAGCCCAGACCTCTGGTGCTACCGCTGTCTCGTGGGGCACCACGTATCTGTGAAATGCGCCTCGGAGGTTGACCGCAGTGGCCTGCTTCCGCTGCTGTCAGCGGACACATATCGGCGACCTGCTGCGTCACGCCGCACTGTGATGCATGCGGCGGCCGGCAAACCAGCCGATCACCGGGCCGGAAGCAGGGCCTGCGTACCCGCCAAGGCCAAGGCCGCGGTGAGGGAGGGCCCTCCGCCGCCACCGCCTCTGTGGCCACCGCCGCGGTCGCGACTGCCGCCGCCGCCGCTGTCGCTGTCGCTGCCGCCGCCGCCGCGACACCGACGCCCGCAGAGGCGCCCCGTGGAAGCTGAAATGGAATGCCTATAACGGCCCCATTAAGCTTCCTCCAGGCGAATATCAACCACTGCGCCTGCGCTCAGGATCTGTTGCTCCAGAGCATGGCGCAGTGGTCGATCTATCGCTGTGGTCGCTGAGCCGTATTTTGTCTGGCCTAGGGAGGACTGGGTGGCGGACCTTAACGGCTCAGTGGCCATCATTTCTTCAGCCGCCGCCGGTACCCCGACCCTTGAAGGTGTCAGGAGGGTCAGGGGTGCGTGGCGGCACAGTTCGGGAGTTCGTCATTGTGGGGGTGTACTTCTCCCGAACCGATCTCTCCAGTTTCACCTCTCTTGCAGAGCTGAGGCAGTCGTCGGAAGCTATCCTCCCGTACTTGTCCTCGGGGACTTCAATGCCAGAACTTGGCTTGGGGTTCTCGTCGCCAGATGTGCGGGGTAGGATGGTGGAAGACTGGGCTCTGGAGACAGGCCTGGTCGTCCTAAATCAGGGTTCCGTCCCCGTGTGTGCGGATGCAGGGGCGAGTCGGTGGTGGACATTTCGTTCGCTAGCCCCGCTCTGTCGCCGCGTGCCATTGACTGGCGGGTCATGGAGGGTGGAGACCTACTCCGACCACCGGTACATCCGGTTTGACGTCTCACCCAGCCCTCGAGCGCGCCAGTCCTACAGGCCCCGAGTGGTCCGCGTTGGGCGCTGAAGCAGCTGGACCGGGAGCTCCTCCTGGAAGCCTCGATCGTGCAGGCCTGGAGTCATCACCGGACCCTGCCGACGTCAATGATGAGGCAGGGTGGTTCCAGGAGGCCATGTCCGAGATATGTGACGTGGCAATGCCCCGCGTCCGGCCAGGAAGTGCCCGGCGTCAGGTGTATTGGTGGTCGCGTGAGCTGACGTCTCTGCGCAGGGCGTGTCGCCGCGCGGCACCTGTACGCCAGGCATCGCAGGCTCCGCATTCGTTCACCGATGCGGCGCCAATGACGGAGCTGTACGAGGGATACAGAGCGAAGACCGCCCTCCAGGCTGTCCTGCGGGCCGGGATCGGGCCCGTGAGGAAATGCTGGAGACTCTCAATAGAGATCCGTGGGGCGCCCCCAAGATGGTGCGGATAAACTCACCTGGGCCCCCGACGCAGAGTCTCGGCCTCAGCTCGTGGAGGATGTGGTGAGCGCTCTGTTCCTGCGCGCGGGGAACATCCGCCCCGCCTATGGCTCCGCCACCTGCGGTGCCGGAAGCGGACCACCAGGACGACGACGACGACATCCCGGAAGGGACCGGGTAGACCTGAGGTGGCGGTACGTAGGCTCAAGGCCAGGAATACCGCCCGGACCCGATGGCTTGCCTGGCAAAGCCTGGGTTCTGGCCTCGGAGCTCTCAGGCCCCGACTGGAGGCTCCTAAGCGCATGCGGAGAATTCCCGCTTCGTTGGAAGACGGGGAGCTGGTCCTCATTCGGAAGCCAGGGCGCCCTGCGGACTCTCCGTCCGCATACCGGCCCGTGGTGCTGCTCGACGAGGTGGGCAAGCTCTTTGAAAGGTAATTGCAAACCGCCTCGCCGAGCACCTTGCGAGACAGGGCCGGATCTTGCGGAACACCAGTTTGGTTTCCGCAAGAGGCGCCTACGGTGGACGCCATCATGCGCGTGAGAGCCCTCACGACAGGGGATGCAGTGGCCAGGGGTTGTATTGGCGGTGTCTATCGACATCGCCAGCCTTCAACTCCATGCCCTGGGCTGCATTAGGGAGGCACTCCGGTATCACCGGGTGCCGACCTATCTCCATCGTATAGTCGGGGACTATCTGACGGACAGGGCCGTCATCTACCCGGTCGAAACGGTGAGTGGAACCGGCGAGAGATGTCGTGCGGTGTTCCACAGGGTTCGGTTCTGGGGCCGCCTGTGGAACATCGGTTACGACTGGTGCTGCGCGCCGACCTCCCTGCCGGCGTCAGCGTGGTTTGCTACGCTGACGACACGCTATTACTGGCACAGGGGGGGTCGTACGAGGCGGCGGCGGAAACTATGACACGCGGGGCTGCGATAGTCGTTGAGAGGATCCGGCAACTGGGTCTCGAGGTGGCTCTGCACAAGTCCGAGGCCATGCACTTCCATGGTCCTCGGAACAGGCCACCACTGGGATCCTCAGTGATGGTGGGAGGGGTATCCATCGGCGTCGAGTCGACGTTGAAGCACCTAGGACTCGTCCTCGACGGCCGATGGAACTTCGTTGAGCACTTCCGACGTTTGGCTCCCAAACTGGAACGGACCGGGGCTGCCTTCAGGCGGCTCCTGCCGAACCTGGGGGGCCGCGCCTCACCGGAGGCTCTACGCAGGGATCGTGAATTCCATGGCCTTTGAGGCCGGTGTGGGCGCGTGGTTTGGCGCGGCTTGCCGTCCACCACTAAACGCGCCCAAGGTGTTGCCGTAAAAGATGGTTCGCGGCTACCGCACGATCTCCTCGGGCGGCGACCTCCTTGCTGGTTGCCGCCATGGGATCTGGGTGATAGTCCTCGCGCGCCTGCACGAATGGCGCGCGGGCACTGCTACGGGGAAATCCCGCTGCCGCGGCAGTTGTCGCGCAGCAGACAGACTCCGGCATGATCTCATGGCGACATGGAGGCTATCGCAGCCGTGCTGGGCACGCCACTACTAGGCGATAAGACCCTCTTTGAGGTGGCTTGGGACATGCGGTGTCCTCACCTTCCGCCTGACGCAGGTCCTCACCGGACACGGTGTGAAGGTTCCTGCACCGAATCGGGCGGGAGGACGCCCAGGTGCTCCACTGCGAGGATCGACCGGAGGACACGGTGGAGCACACCGTGGAGGTGTGCCTGCAGGCGGACACACCGCCGTGTACTCGTGGCGGCGATAGGCGGCGGCGACCTCGTCCGGCCTGGTCAAGCATGGTCCGGGCGAGACGGAATGGATGCCGTCACCACCTTCTGCAGAAGCAGTGATGCTGAAGGTGGCGGAGCGGGAGAAGGAAGAGCAACAGCTTTTCCTTCGGCCGCAGGAGAACGCCAGGCGTCGGGGCTACGTCGTGGCCCTGACCACCGTAAACGCGGACCTGTGGACGGCGAGGCAAGGTAGCTCGCCGTCCGTCCGTCTAACACGACAGGCCGTGTCGACGGCGCGTTTTGTTCCACGCGCGCCCTCAAAAGCTGTCAGCAGCGTGAAGGGCCCGCAAAGACCCTACGACGCCTGCCAGGGCTGCGGGCTGTTCGAAAGATACCGCGGCTCCCGGAACGTAAGGGCACTGAAGGAACACGGATGGTTTTTAGTCAGTAAAGTCTGACACTCCCTTCCGCTCCACCCACAGCGAAAGGCGTCATTAGATGATTTTCCATCCGCAAAAAAAAAAAAAAAAAGTGTCATTTAGTGTGGCTTCAATATTCATAGAGTGTGGAGCTGCGCTAATCGAAAAGGAGATTTCAAATTAAAGTTTAAACCTGAACGTAATTAATAATTCAGTAGTCAAATAAGTAAAATTATTTGTTGTTCAAGTGAACAAATAGGTAATAATATTACAATAGAAAAATAAATTTCTTCATTTATATGCCACGCTATCTACAATCATAGACTAAAATCTACGAGTACTATCTCCCGCGCATGCGCGAAAACAGAGTAGTGCACATTTTTTGTTTGGAATAGCTTCTCTAGTACGTAGTACATAGAACTCAATGTGTATCTCTTTCCTTTTCTTTATAGATTATTTTTTAATCGGTAGCCGGTTAAAATAATTATATGTATACGATTAATTTTTTTTTTTATTTGGGCTCTGTGGTAAAAAATATTTTAATTGATTATAATATTTAATGTTTTAATTATTATACTTATTTATTTATTGATTACTGTTACTTTATTTCAATAGAACATCGCTCCAATACGACCTGATCAAAATATAAAACAACCACCAATGATTGATACGTCAAAAAATAATGACTTAGGTGTATATTAAATTACGAGGTCCAGCTTATTTTATTGGAGCCGGTAAAATAATATAGCTTTGTAATAAAAAACTCATTTCCTTACTACTTTTAATAGGCTTTGAACCACTGAATATATAGAGGTCAGTGTTTTGAACGCATCTAAACCCGTCTAGTTTTTATCTGTGGTACACGTCTCATCATAACACTAAAGTAACACAACCATTATGCGTTTACTTTTTTTAAATACTAGATTTTACTGTAGATTTTTTTTTAGTGTATTATCAAAAACATCGATTTTAGCTGGGATATGGATTAACTATTCCGAAATGAGTTACAAATGATATGTTGGCAGTAAATATAGAATGTACTAATACTTAGAACGGAACGTATTATGAGTATCTCTAATAGAGATTCTCTATGTAGTCTGTGGGCTGTCAAAGCGTGAGCTAAACGTAGTGATTATATTCTTTTTGGCGTGAGCAAAAGTCAAAACAGCAAAGCACCTCTGTCTTAGATATAGATACATAACACACAGTGAAAAGATTAGAAAGGCTTGTGATTTATTTTTGTGGTTTTAACCATTGACTTACATAGTTAAGTATATATTACTGTATAGTTTTCAAATCAATGGTTTTAGCTGAGGTTGTAGTCATGGCTGCAGACTTATTACATCATAACCTCAAAAATGACGAAATACATAAGTGTAACGTTCTATGATCCTCGGCTTTTAAATAATATATTTTCAATTTGGAATTGAGATTGCGCCTAGGGTAACGGATTAATCCATACACTAGTCATGTTCGCGATATTTTATAGCCAGGTCACAGCATGTATGGCCGTGACCGATGTTCTTTCATTCTGTGCTGTGATTTATTTCAATAAATTTTGACAATGACGCTTAGCCGGAGGCCACAAATAAATCCAACTGCTTAGTTCTAGTTTCACTCGATAATCTTTTTTAATAATTTACATAATAATTTTTTATTAATAAACTTATCGTCCACTTATTATAAAAAATATTAGTAAGACCTTAATTATGATACCCCACTCGATATGAAAATCAGAACTAGATAAGGATGCACGTAATAAATATATACATTACTAGCTGTTCCTCGCGACTTCGCTCGCGTGTAATTTAGGGTTTTAATTTTTTTGCGCGGAAACCTAATTATTTTTCTAAAGTAAAGGGAGCCTAAGTTACTCCTTATGACATCAGCTATCTGCCAGTGAAAATCCCGTCAAAATCGGTCCAGCCGTTTCGGAGATTAGTCGGAACAAACAGACAGACAGACCGACAGACAAAAATGTTAAAAATTGTATTTTTCTTTTATGTACCGTATATACTTTCATATGCATTTAGTAAAAAGCTGTAATTTTGACATTACAAACAGACACTTCAATTTTATTTATTTGTATAGATTAGGTACGATACCTTGATATGATAGATTATACTCCTAAATTATTATGTTATTTGGCCAATAATTCTAGATTCACAATGAAACCTCAAAAAGAACAAAAATTAAACACAATTATAAGTCCTAGGTCTCCAGATGAAATTGTTTTCATTCTGTCTATGCGATCAACATAAGTATAAGGTCGGTGAAAAAGTTTCTTCGTATTTTATTTGTATAAAATTGAAGAAAAATCTCTTTGGTTGTACTGTTTGTATCTGGCTGGTTTTTAATATCAATACAAATAGGAGATTAAGAAAAAGAAAAAGAAAAAGTAAAAAACACTTTCTCACCATTTTTCGATTGTTTTTCTGTCCGCCAAAATGAGTGAATCTAAACGTAGTGATTATATTCTCTTTGAGTGAATCTAACGACGAAATTCGATAGTTCTGAAGTTTTATTACAAAAAAGGGAAAAATGCGACTCATGCTGCGAAAAATTTTTGTGACGTTTATGGACCTAATGCAGTGTCAATTAGAGTAGCACAAAGTTGGTTCAAGCGTTTTCAGTCCCGGAATTTTGATGTCAAAAATCCAGCTCGCTCTGGTCGCCCTCATACGGATAAAGTCGATGCCATTTTTGAAAAAGTGCAGCAAGATCAGCATATTAGTAGTTACGACATAGCCGAGGAGTTGAGGATTGACCACAAAACAGTTTTCACCCATTTAAAATAGTCTGGCTATACAAAAAAGCTCGATATTTGGGTACCACACGAGCCCACTGAAAGAAACCTCAAGAATCGTTTACTCATTTGCGATTCTCTATTGAAACGTAATGAAACTGAACCATTTTTGAAAATAATGATCACTGGCGATGAAAAGTGGATCACCTACGACAAGAACGTGCGAAAAAGATCATGAACAAAGGGTAGTCAAGCTCCACAGAGTGTAGCGAAACCCGGATTAACACGTAATAAGGTGATGATGTGTGTATGGTGGGATTAGAAGGGCGTCGTATATTATGAGCTTTTACCGCCAGGTAAAACCATCTATTCGGATCTCTACTGCCAACAACTAATGACACTGAAACAAGAAATTGAGAAATAAACGGCCAAAATTCATCAACAGAAAAGTAGTGGTCTTTCATTATGATAACGCCAGACCACACGTATCTTTAGCCACTCAGCAAAAATTGAGAGAGCTTGTTTGGGAAGTATTAATACACCCACCATATAGTTCAGACCTTGCAACCTTTGGTTTTCACCTGTTTTGTTCTCTTCAGAATCCTTTGGATAGTGTTAGGTTAACATCAAGAGAAGACACACGTGGTAGAGCCATGCTACAGTTATATTAATAGTACAGTTGTAGCACGAATGGGTCGGCTCGACCGGGGAAGGTTCACGCTCTCACAGAATACCAGCGTGAAATAGCAGATTAATGCTGATGTGTTTCGTTTGGTGAGTGTAGAGAACCGGAGACCCTTTTTAATGGAAAAGAAGCATTCCATCTTAGTCCTCACGACTGGCAACGCATCTGCATTTTATTCGCAAACGAGGATAGATGTAGATGTCTATGGGCCACAGCAACCACATACCATCAGGTGGAAAACTACTTGTCGCATCTTCTTGATAAAAAATCTCAAGATTACTACAGCAACAGGATTATGTCACTACCTATAAGATGGCAACAAGTTATCGAACAAAATGGCACATATAAATCTATATATATAATTAGGTCCTTACATATGAAATTAGCGTTTTGTCGTACTGACCACTTTGATCTGAAATATCTCCTCTTTGGTTAAGAATTCCAAATTCAAATTTATAAATTCATTTAGCTGGTGCATTTGAGTTTTGAAAACAGTCATTCATTTGTTTTTTCCTCATTATTTTATTTTTTGGCGTCGCTTATTACCGCACAATGGAAACATGAAATATCGGTATATTTACGAGTACGAGTTCTACCGTGGCATCAATGCTGCAGATACAGCTCGAAGGATTAATGATGTGTACGGCGCTGGTGTCGCAAAAGAAAGCACGGTACGTTTTTGGTTTCAACGTTTTTTTCTGGAAATTTCGACCTTCAGAACCAACCCCGTGGACAGCCGGAGACCAGAGTGGAAAATGAAGAATTAAAGGCTATTGTGGAAGCGGATACATCACAAAGCACTTCAGAGATAGCTGCAGGCTTCGGGGTAAGTGATAAAACTCAATAGGCCCGGACGGCCAACAGCTGTCAGTGTTGATCGTGATCTCATTACGTACGAGAAGTTAAATTTTCGTAAATAGTGTCGCTTGGTTAACAATGACGGGACGAAAATATACGATCCGCGAATACTATGAGACTATGAAATGGTGCGGTGTTACATTTTAAGCAATGAAAGTTTACGTGGTGGGCAAAGATTATGCAAAATTGAGTCTTCACCTCGGCAAGAAATTAACGTACCTGTATCTACCAATCGAAGAACAATTGACAGCTAATCAAACTATTCAAATGCAGTGAGCGATAAGTTAAATAGTGAATATAAAGATAGGTGGATTGCACATGGAGGCCCTACACTATGGCCTGCAAACTCGCCGGTCCTTTCACCGTTAGACTTTTATCTATGGGGTGAAATAATAAAACGTGTTTACGTCAAAGAGTTTCAAAGTTATGAAGACTGCAGCAGCAAAATTATTGCTGCATTCACGAAAGTTGAAAGTGCTAAAGCAGAGGTAATAAGTGTAAAAAATAATTTAAAAAAACGTGCTCGTACGAGCTCGTATATGCTTGTATATGCATGGAGAGAAACGGATCACGGAAACGATATTGGGATTACTTGCGTAATTTAGTTGTAAATAGTTTATTCTATTTTTTTAAATACGCCATAATAATGACTGTCATCGGTTCCGTCTAGGATATGCAAAAGTATTTTTTTTTATTTCATTTATTACGACGATCCTAAGCCAGTTAAAAGTGTGAAGGAAACATTGGAATAATACTTCACGTCGTGTAGTTACTTAAGCATTAGTAGTGAGCGTGTCACTTAGAAAGTAAACAGTTATAGGTAAAAACTTTGTGAATTGCACACACAGGCGTGCGTATGCATAATTGTTGCTCATAAATCACATTCAATTTGGGATAATTTCAAATAAAAGTAGAAGCCATATTTACTCGTATTTTTGTAAAACTGCAATAAAGGTATGTCATTATTTATATTTTTGAACTTAAATATAAAATTTGGATACTCTTTGAAAAATAACCCTGTATATTATATTATATTGTAATACATATTCGTAATTAGTCGTTAGTCTCAGTGTATGTGTGTATTATCTATTTATATACGTTATATACATTAGCACTACTTTCTAACTCGTAGTTGGAAGATCACATATCGACTTGTCTGTGAAGTCACAAGGCTCCAACTGAAAACCAGCGCTATTTTTGCAGCATTATGCTGATTTGGAGACCTATTTGATGTCACATTTTAATTTTGATTTTTTTTCTTTTTAATTTTTTGTTTGTTTCATTATTAATTAATGATGTGCATGTACTGCTTCTCAATTGTTAATGCGTAAGCAGTATTAGACTGGTACATGCATATTTTTCCCCTTGCTTTTGTATATTTTTTTTAATGTGTGTAAAATGTATAAATCAAATAAATAGTTCTTTCTTTCTTCTAATTTAAAAAAATTACAATTTGACAATATCCTACACGAACCTTAATTTCTTATACATGCTGGTAAATAAGGGCAGGCCGTCTTCATCAGTTCCAACGTGAGGGTCAAATCTCCATGTACCTCCGACATGGCGGGAAGCCTCGTACACGGTAAAGTTTACACCGTATTCTTGAAGATATCTAGCGGCGGCCAGGCCGGAGTAGCCGGCTCCGATGACACACGTATGTTTACTTTCTAATGGCTGCAAAAGAAATGTAAAGGTATATTAAAATACTATAATTTTAAGAACACCGACTGACCGGGGAAGGACCACGCTCTCACAGAATTCCAGCGTAAAATAGCAACGTAACGCTGCTGTGTTTCGTATGGTGAGTGTAGAGAACCGGAGAACCTTTTTACTGGAAACGAGGCATTCCATCTTAGTCCTCACGGGTGACAACGCATCTGTATTTTGATTTGTAACTGAGGACAGATGTAGATGAAAAAGAACAACAATATCACAAAGTACTTCAAGAGGCGTCTTAGTAATACGAGCATGTACGTACTACAAATGCAAAATGATTTTGATTATATTATAATAATGGCAAATGCAATCACAACAAGAATTTTACAGACGTGTTTAAAATTATTTCAACAAGCTCGATCGTACCAAATAGCTGAAAATCCGATGGAGGATTTGTCACCGTGGCAAGCGGATTAGTAATCACAGTGTCAGACATCGCAACTTTGACGCTGCTTCCCTTATAATTATTAAGCAAATTGAAAGTGATCGAATTCTAATAATAATTTTCTAACCCAGCGGATCAGTAGGCGGAAGTGGCATTGAACAGACAATTTTAGCTCGAAGAACCGAAAATATCTACATCCAGCAAATTGAAAGCCACCATACTGACAAATGCAATGTTAGAATGACGATCTGATGAAACATATTACAAATCGATGGATGCCTGTGGCTCAAGACCATGCTAAGTGGAAATCTATGCATCACATATCCGACCTAGTGTATAAAAAAGCTTGTCTATCTATGTTCAGCAGTGGATTTGTAGTAATTGAATATAATAATGGTGATAATATCTAACATGTTAATTACGGTTTCGTGGGAGCCAATTTTCAATCCTCAGTTAAAATTTATTCGTAGGTTAAAAACAACATAAACAAAAAAAAAAAACAAAAAAAAAATTATAGTTGTGCGAATAAAATAGTTCAACTATTTCACTTTTATGTTCAGTCAAGTTATAGTTTATTTTATTTATTAACTTTACCTGAAGATTGAAATATCGGCCTGAAATTGTCTATAATGTATTAGGATGTAGGTTTACTTGCCATTGCATTATAAATACATGATCAAACAAACTTCTAAGTGAAGTTCGATCAGTATTATATGAGTCACTTTATTCGAAGATATAGATGTTAGATATAATAGGTCTTTTCCTATTAAATTGCCGGTCTGCAGTACTGGCCATTTCAAATCAAAATAATTTTTGTTTGGTTAAGAAGTCTAATTTCAAATTAATTATATTTAAAAACATGGAATTCTTTTTTCAATATTAATCATTATTGATTTGCGTTATGTTGTCTTCCCATTTGAATCTTATTCGTCATCATGGATACGTTAAAAATTCGAGTAATTATGGAATATGAGTACCGTCGTGGCAGCAACGCGGCACAAGTGGCACGCAACATCAATAACGTTTACGGAGCGAATACTACAAACGAACGCACCAACTGTTATTGGTTTGCCTGCTTCCGTTGTGGAAATTTCGACCTGAAAAATGAACCCCGTAGTCGTCTGAAAACTTTGGTCGCTAATGACGAATTAAGGGCGATTGTGGAAACTGATTATACTTAATCTACGGTTGAATTAGCAGCAGCTTTCGACATTAGCATCAAAACAATATTGGTTCATTTGCGTCAAATTGGAAAGGTAATAAATGGGTGCCTCACGAACTCAATGATCGCTAGCGCGAAGTACGCGTAGAGACGTGCCCTGCACTGCTCAACAGGCACACTAACCAAGGAATTTTGAACCGCATTGTTACCTGCGACGAAAAATGGTTCTGTTTGACAATCGTAAGCGCTCAGCAACTTTTTAGCGGGAAAAAATTCCATATCCGAGAGGCAGTACGAAATGCCTTTGAAGAATTTGTTACCTCCCGTCCAGCTGATTTCTTCATGAAGGGCATCAATAAACTGCCACAGCGTTGGCAAAGCGTTGACAAGCTCGCATGACACGCAAACAATCACATCGCCTATATCTCGCGTCATCGCCCCAGCCGTGGTGTAATTTAGGTAAACTATACAAAATTATAGTAAAATATATAGACATTTGCTATAACGCTATATTTCGCGATAATCTGTAATGTTTATATGTGTGAAGACAGCCGGCATCCAGCCATCGTGGCCGCAACCCTTGAAACCAGAGGCAAATCAGCAGAAGTCCAGGTGATTGCACATGCATTCCTTCATATCCATACTGTAGCCCTAATTTAGGGGCATTTGCAGTATTGCGAAATAGTAAATTCGCATCATACAGTCCATTAGTTTACGTAAAATTAGAACCGTAGCTGGGCCTTTTCGCTGAATTATAATTAAATAATTTTAACCAATTCTGATCTGGTGATTACTTTGATTAATAAAAATAAAAAATATAGAAAAAAGTGTGTGTACGTATGTACGCACGTATGAAGTTATACTTCTTTAGCGTAACAAAACAAAAAAACTTGAGAGACAATTATCCACTGAAGTTGTCGCTTTTAGGTGTCAGTGTGCGCGCGTATCGTAACAACTTCATGGTGTCGTTTTTAGGTGTTGGTGTGCGCGCGCATCGTATAAATTCACTCTCATCATTTTTCCCAAACGCTCCAAAAGAAGTATAACTTCAAAAATACGTTAACTTATTTCATAAAAAATGGCAATTTCATAGGTAAAGACATAATATGTATTTTATATATGTACATATATAAGTTTAACAGGTAGTCCTTTCATTGTTCGGGCAATTACTCGCATGCTTTTTCAGATTTTTAAATATCGCTTTGACAATCGATTTTTACTGTCGATTACTTTATTATCCCTACCTTACTTTGTTCCCGTCATCTTGCTCGATATTTAAAAATCTGAAAAAGCGTGCGAGTCATTGCCCGAACAATGAAAAGACTTCCTGTTAAACTTATAAAATACATATATCCAACATCTATATCTTCGAATAATGTGACGAAATAATAATAATAAATAAGCCCGCTAATTACACAATACATGAACATGGTATCGTGTTTCGAATTTTTAAAAGGTACCAAAGTCATCAATCCTCATTATCATGCGTGTGCCATGGATGCATTACCCGTTTTTTATCTTGCATAACGTAGATTACGGTGGGTTTTCAAATGCACACAGCTACTTTTTTATAATCAAGTGCACGACTAAATTTAAAAATAATTTTCAATAATTTTTCTTATGGTAAAAATTCATTTTTTTTAATTTATTTTTTTATTTCAGGCAGGGCCCATATGAGTCTTTAACAAATTAAAATTATAGCTAGGGTTACTATAAAATACATTAAAAAAATCTATGAAAACAACAGAAAAATTCAAGCAGTTGTGAGATAGATCCACACAACAACATATACACTGTTATGCTGCTGCGTGAACCCGCACCCACGCTTGTAGAAGTGGCAAGTCCCACCGATCAACGAATACCCCAAGGATACTGTTGGTGCTGTTCCGCAAACGGTTCAGCGCGAAGGCACACCGCGGCGGAGCCGTCAATACGGCTCCCAGTAAACATACCTGGACGCTACATCGCCATGGCATTGTTGTATTGGACACGTAGATCGCTGCCTGCTCGTTGGGTATAGCTCACCCACAGGCTATAACTGCAGAACCCGCTATGAGGCATATAGTGGAGGCCTATGTTCAGCAGGGGTTTTTAGCCTATGCTTTAACGATTGTTAAAGCATAGGCTAAAAACCCCTGCTGATGTGTTAAAGCGTATGCTTTAACGATTTTTAAAAATGTGGGAGGAAAAACAGACGAACATTTTTACTAAATTTGATCTCGGTGGAACGCGGATGCTCCGTGCGATGTTTAGGGCAGTGTTGCCGAGGTGGGCTATAGTTGTGGCAGTAAAATTTTATTTCCATGGCTATGGCCAGCAGTGGAAGGAAACTGTAAGGAGAGGGAAGTGGTAGTTTTATTATTTGAATAAATATTTTTGTTATTAAACAAAAGTTGCGTAAACAAGTTCAATGGTTAAAACAGTTATAAATAACAAAACCAAACAAGTTTACTGAAAAGAAAAAAATTCAAATATTATATGTCACTTCTACAACTAAGGCAAATCTGACGAATCCCCATATGTTAAAATTCTATATCACGTAGTACCCTCAAGGCATTGTTGTATTGGACACGTAGATCGCTGCCTGCTCGTTGGGTATAGCTCACCCACAGGCTATAACTGCAGAACGATTGACAGAAAGCTTTAAAAAGCGTTACTTTAACCTGCCTACTACAACGCGCAAACCTGCGAGCCAGCATATTACAACGAACCGCCAACGATCTACGCTCCTTGTCCATGTCCATATCATCTTTCAAATCAACTGTAACCCAGTGGCCCAGGTATTTAAAACTCTCAATCGGCTTCAAAGGTTTCCCACACAATGTAATTTAGGGAAGTACAGTGTAGTTAATTGAACCCGACTTAAATAGAATCCACTCACTTTTACTTGTGTTGTACTTACATAAGTCCGTGAGCCGCTGCGTAGCTCTCACAAATAGACAAAAGTCGTCTCATGCCGCTAATAGATGGACTCAAGAGCACCATATCATCAGCGTAACTGATTTTTTTTTCATAGGAGAGGGGGCAAACGAGCATGCGGCTCACCTGATGGTAAGTGACTACCGCCGCCCATGAACAACTGCAACACCAGGGGAATCAGGGGAATTGCAGATGCGTTGCCGGCCTTTTAAAAAGGAGTAGGCTCTTTTCTTGAAGGTCCCTAAGTCGTATCGGTCCGGAAAAATCGCTGGTGGTAATCGATTCCACAAGGAAGTTGTGCGAGGAAGAAAACTTCTTCTAAATCGCACAGTAGTGGACCGCCAATCATCCAGATGGTGTGGATGGTATCGGGAGTTCTGCCGCGATGTGCGTTCGTGAAATTCACAAACACCATCAACGTAACAGCCAACGTTGGCACTGTTGAGTCGACCCATCAGCTGATTTACATAGAGGTTGGACAGTCTTGGAGAGCTTAATCCACCCTGTCTCACGCCACATTGTAACCCATATACTTCGAAATAAGAGCCATTCCATTTCACAACATTTTTCTGGTGCCCGTACCAGTATTGGAACAACGATATAATCTCCCTGGGTACATTAGTCTCATCACATAGCTTCTGCCACAGAAGCAGCTAAATTTAGGCTCGTTTGTCACCTACATTCTATAAAAAAAGTTTTTGGGAAATGCCATAAAAATCCTATGGCTGAAATGACGGTATAACCATCTCGTTTATGCCAGACATAAAATATGGAGACCTTAATATATCCAGACCGGCGACGAAGAGCAACGTAAACGGTGCGAGACGTCACGTATTGCGATCGTCAATCCGTCTGCCAATCGTAACGATTAAAAGGTCAATTCTCCCTGAAAAAGGTCCATGTTTAGTAGTGGACTGTTACTGACTGATGAAAAAATAGAAGAAAAATAATATAATGCCTTTATTAATCTGTTTGCTAGGGTGTAAGGAATAGGCGCTAAACAAACGAAAATCATAATACACACATCTATGGAATATATTACATTTATATAAAAGTCAAACAATTTAACTATTTTATTCATAAAACTATAATTTTCCGATAGTCGCTACCGCAAATGGCACAAATGTTTAGTGATCTGTCAGAGACTCCTATTTGTGCCATTGACTTAGTTCAGTTGCCTCTATTGTCGCCCCGACCCCAAACTGGTACCCCTGAGATCCCAGAACCAGTTGCCCCAAACGCAGGGCAATCAATAACTAAAATATCAATCAATACACCATTGATAGTCGGTTGAAATCGCGCGGCTCCGAGCAACTAGCTTACGGAGTCGACGCCAATACACCAGAGCCTGAAGATGAAGAAAGCGAACTCCGCCTGAGGAGATAGCCAGACTCTACGAGGCATACCGAGCGGCTACAAAGACGTTACAAATCGCCATTGCCAACGCTAGGCCTCGGTCCTGGAAAGAGCTTCTGGAGGGAGTCAACGAAGATCTCTGGGGGCGTATATACTGAATGGTGCTGGGTAAGCTACGACACTGGTCGCCAACTTTGACGGAGGCTCTCGCTCCAGACCTGCTGGAAAGGGTGATAAGCAGGTTCTTCCCAGAGGAGCGGGCAAGTCCTTCAGGTTACCCGTCGTCGTCATGTGAGTGGGCACTAGCCACACACACCTGCCCACAGCCCGAAACACTGCACCAGGGCCCGACGGAATCCCGGGTCGGACTTTAGTGATGAGTCTATCTTCCCTGGGGGACAGGATTAGGCAACTGTTTACCGGCTGTCTGCGGAATGCCAAGTTCTTCACAGCCTGGAAAGAGGCAAGTAGTTGGTCTACTGGGGACTACTTGCGCGACAGGCACATCCATACATAAAGGCCGGCAACGCATCTGCAATTCCCCTGGTGTTGCAGTTGTTCATGTGCGTCGTGGGTAACACGATCAATAGCCTGGTACGGTGCACCAATATGAGCGAAAAGGCTGACAATCCGACGCTGCAGAACTAAAATTTACAGTTGGCAGCGGAGGATGGCCATACGGATCGTGCGGGGATACCGCACAATATTGTTTGGGGCGGCGACAATCCTGGCTCGCTTTCCACCTTTGGATATTCTAGCGGAAAGGACGCAAGGGTGTTCGATCGGATCCGCGTCTTCCGCCAGAGCGGTGGGAGCGAGCCAATTGAGACGTTCGAGGGGATTCAGCGGCATGAACGACTTAACGCATTCGCAACGTGACTCGCTTGGGTCTCAATAATTTTCAAGAATTCTCTAGAAGACTCACCTACAGACTTACAGAGATAATTACAGGGCACGGGTGCTTCGCTGACTATTTGTATAAGATTGGACGGCGAACTGCTTCTACTGCGGTGGACGGGACCAGGACTCCGCGACGCATTCGCAAGCAGCATCTCCAGCGCGGGAAAGGGAGTGGACGATCCTGGTGTTCTGTTTCAGTTCTGAAGGAGGCTGCTGAGCGGGATAGGGAGAGGGTAGATCCCGCTCGAAAACGATGTTGGCAAGGCGTTTGTCACGGCCCTCCCCTTGATGACGATATTTCCCCACCATAAACGGGCCTCAGGGGTTGCGGGTGCTCTGGGTGAACCCGAACGCCTAGAGATATAACCCCAGAAGAGGACGATGACTCAGAAGTGGTTCCGAAACATCATGATAGCACTGCGAGTATAATATGAGCTAATCTAGGGACGTACTAATAGTCAAGCAAAGCGATGGAGGGGCCCCTCGTATGCGCTGCTGGTAACCACCGTGGGGTTTTAGAAGTCCGGCATTACCTTTTCGTTGCCCTGGCAGTGGAAGATATCTACAAGAATTTACCTACGATAAAAAGGCACCTCTGAGATGAGAGGACTCAAAAGTGTGTACGCACGTAGCATCTCTTAACAGCTTTTCCTAGCGTTTTTATTCAGAAGTTATCGTACCATTTTTTACAATTTTATGTATAAACCATGGACTGCGGTAGACTCTTTTTGTAAATTCGTTTGTCACTTAAGTTTTATTTAAATATCCTTTTAAGCTACAGTATTCACTTGTTCACTTACAATGTAGTCAACATGTGATTGGCAGAAATAGAAGAAAACTCGGAAACTTGGTCTTTTTATAGAATTTGTGTGACAGGCGAGCACACAGTCCACCTGATGGTAAGTGGATGCTGTGACCCACAGGAATCTATATATACATATGATTAAGAATCAAAATACAGATACGCCTCTGAGGACTAAGATGGATGTCTCGTTCCCAGTTTCTAGTAAAAGTCTCCGGTCCTGTACACTCACCATACGAAATAAAGCAGCATTAAACTGCTATTTTACGCTAATATTCTGTGAGAGTTGGGTCCTTCCCCGGTTGAGCCGACAGTAAAGTGATATACTTAAATAAAAATATTGAGTAAAATTTTTAAAAGCTTTCAACATAATAAAACTTCATATGACCTAACTTTAAAAATAAAGTTGTGCAATCAAAAGAGAAGTACCTACTAATAGAAAAAAATTAGGGACTATGTAAGTTTGCTTGATGTCTAAACTTAGATTTTTTAAATAAGGTCCATCTAAAATATTATATCTTTAAAGTAAATATAAATAAAAATGTTGTATAAAATCATCTTCAAAGAGCATATCATCTCATCATCGTCATCAACAAATGTAATATTTACAGTTAAAATATTTTTTTGTACAATCACTAGATTATTTTCTTATAAAAACTTCCTCTTTTACTTCCAAAATAGTGAAGTCTGCTTCACTTTTTTAATTAAGTATATCTAAAATATTAAAAAGTTTATGATTATAAAAATTACAGACACAAAAAATTGATTTCTCGCATAGTTAGTAGTAGAAACAGGAATGGAAAAGTTAGATTTTAATCTAAGTGGGAAATTGATTTTAGGACACATGAGATTTTACTCAGAAGATAATGGAGAGTCAATAAAATAATTAATGATTTTATATAGAAAGATAACATCGCGGTATTCATGTCTGCGTGTATTTCACGTCTAACATATATAAGTACTATTTACTTTGCAATTATTAAATATAAACAAAAATGTGGTATCAAATCATCTTCAAAGAGTATATCATCAAATTATCGTCATCAACAAGTTTAATATTTACAGTTAAGTAAATTTTTTTGTAGAATCACTAGATAATTTTAAAATAAAAACTTCCTCTTTTACTTCCAAAATTGTTAAAAAAATAACAATGAAAAGTAAAACCAAACAACATTTATGATGTAAGTAAATTAAAAATATGAAATATTATTGATATTATTCTCAATAATGAATTATGCAATTAGAGTTTAATGGTTAATAATAAAAACATACCACTGATTGTCCTTCTGTGGTTTCCAAGACATAGTGCGTTAAACACAAAACTGTCAAACATGACCATAGATATCGTGTCATTTTAATTCTTTATTAACACAACGTCTTAACAACTTTATTTTATAAAAATATCGTATTGAAGAGACAGACGCGTTCAGTGGTCTGCCTTCGCGCAAAGACACGACGAGATTGCTGTAGGAGTACTGCATGCAGGATTTCTTGTATACTTACAATGTACTCTGTGATGCAGGACTGATAAACGCACCAGCTTAGCAACCTTGGCAGCCAAAGATCTCTAAATTACTTACATGTATTGCCTTGTAGCAAAAAATGTATTCGAAGAGTATCCAAATTTTATATTTAAGTTCAAATATACATATAAATTATGATATAGCGTACTTGCAGTTTTTGAAAATACGAGTAAATAATGCTTCTCTTTTTATTTGAAATCATCCCAAACTAGCTGTGCCCCGAGGGTTTCACCCACATATATCACACGTCTAAGTCGCGCGACATGACATGACACCTAGTTCAAGCATTTTATATACGTAACAATGTAGGGAAAAATTGGCAAAATTAATGGAGTTTTGCATGCCGTAAGCGCTAAGCGCGCAGGTATGTTCTACTAGGGCCTAAAAATTAAGATTCCAACGTTTTGTCGCATGAAATCGTATCTAGCAATCATATTGTACATATAAGTTATATAAAAAGCACATTGTCAGAAAGATAAATGAATGTTGAACTTATTAATTTTTTTTTTAAATCGATTAATTGCTATTTTAACATAAAAAGGGGTTTTAGTGACTTATGGTATGGATTTATCAAGTCTAAATGGCTTCGTAAACACGATAACTTTTGACAATATCAATTGTTCAGCTCAATCTATTTTTAAAAATTTTCATCTATCATGTGGGAAGCCATTGAATGTTAATGGCAGTTTAATTTTGTTTTGTTTAGTTATAATAAATGTTTTCGGCTGCGAAATGTCGATATATTCGGTGTTTCAGCAGCCTTGTATGAATTTATTTTTTACTAAATAGAGACTGCTGCACTCACTCGGTTAGTTCGGCAATCAATTCAATCGCCGTCGTGAGTGAACACTGTATCGGTTGTTTACAGCAGCTCAAAAAGATCGCTGTACAAATACACAATATTCGAAAAACCAAATTTCTTACATACAACTTGATTATAATAATAATCAGAGATTTTTATTACAATATTTTAAAAGCACAGAATAAATAATAGTAGTACGTACTAAAAGTAAGTAGGATGTAATATTTATACTTAAATACGTCTTGGACTTTATGGAGTGACCTGAATGATGATATGATTATCATATTCATATGAGCATTATGAGTCGTGCACTTATGGATTTTCCAAACTTTTTTTTTAAATTGAAGTTTGACATAAAATTATCGGAAAATTGGAAGTATAATAAGGTTATTAGTGAAAACTTGTGCGTATTTAAACTACTTTAAAAAATCCCGTATAATCATGTTATACGTAATTTTTTTAATGCGCTTAGTGCATGTCCAATTGGATTTACCATCATCATCATCATTACAGCCCTTCACAAGTCCACTGCTGAACATAGGCCTCCCCCAAGGAATGCCACAAAGCACGGTCCTGAGCCACCTGCATCCATCGACTTCCTGCATGTCTTACCAGGTCGTCACTCCATCTAGTGGGGGGACGCCCTACACTTCGTCCGCCGGTACGAGGCCGCCACTCGAAAACGTTTTTCCCCCATCGGTTGTCGGTTCTTCGAGCTATATGGCCCATAGCCTCTTCAGCTTACTAATGCGTTGGGCTATGTCGGTCACTCTGGTTCTACTGCAGATATCCTCATTTCTAAGTTTATCACGCAGAGAAACTCCGAGCATAGCCCTCTCCACAGCTTGCTGAGCGACCTTGAGCTTCCTCATCCGGCCAGCAGTGAAGGACCACGTCTCAGTTCCATAGGTCATCACTGACAACACGCACTGGTTCTACAGCCTCGTTTTCAAGTTTTGAGGTATACCTGATGAGAAGATGTGCCGTAATTTCCCGAACGCTGCCCAGCCGAGTTGAATCCGTCGATTGACCTCTCGGTCAAAGTTGGACTTACCTAGTCGGACTATTTGTCCCAGGTAAACATACTCGTCAACAACTTCGAGCTTTGTGCTCCCAACAACTACCGGCATAGGTGTGACATGGACATTAAACACGATCTTTGTTTTGTCCATGTTCATCTTAAGACCTATCCGTTGGGAGGCACTATTGAGGTCATTGAGCATAGTGCTTAGGTCCTCCAGCGATTCTGCCATAAGGAATATATCGTCGGCAAATCGAAGGTGAATGATGTACTCGCCATTGATGTTAATACCGTATCCTTTCCTGTCCAGAAGCTTGAAAACGTCTTTCAATGCGCGGTGAAGAGTTTCGGGAATATAACGTCACCCTGTCTTACACCTCTCTGCAGTTGGATAGGTTTCGTACTCTGGTTCTGTACTCAGATAGCCATCGTAGCCCTACTGTACAAGCACTTCAGCACTTCGATATACCGACAGTCAACTTAGCACCGCTGAAGGGACTGCAGCACCGCCCAAATTTCGACGGAATCAAAGGCTTTCTCATAGTCCTCATACGCCAGACATAGTGGCAAATTGTACTATTCGGACTTCTGTACAATTTTTCGAAGAGTATCTATGTGGTCTATGGTGCTAAAGCCTTTTAGGAAACCGGCTTGTTCGGGAGGCTGGAAGTCGTCGAGTCTGCGTCCGAGACGATTCGTAATGACTCTCGTAAACAGCATGTAGACGCAGCTCAGAAGGGAAATCGGTCTCTAGTTCTTCAAGAGAGCGTTGTCGCCTTTCTTGAAGAACAAGACCACCGCACTTCTGCTCCACGCCTCCGGTGTAATGCCACCATGGAGGACGGAATTAAAGAGCTTCTGAAAGACTTCAAGTACCGGTTTTCCACCCGCTTTCAGAAGCTCCGCTGTAATTCCATCCTCGCCTGGGGCCTTCATAAAATTGTCTTGAAGATGAAGTAATTTCCTTTTGTAAGGATTAATATGCCATGCCTAATAATAACGCTCATAAATCACTTTTTAATTTCCAATAATTTTTGTCACAAAATACCTTATTGTGGCTTATGTATAAGAAATAGGCATATGGTATTATAGCCTTTTTTTTAAATGGAGTAACGATCTATATTTTTGTGGAACATTGTATTTACGTATCACCAACTATTACGCCAGCGCACGCAGATAAATCATTTCGGGAGCGCTTTTTCTTCTGACTTGCTTGATAAAAATCGATATATAAGCTAGCTGAGAGGTGTAGCCTAATGTTAGATAGTTTATACTATTTCTCATAAATTTGGCTATGATATACAAAAAGAATTTTTCAAATCGGACTGGTAGTTCCAGAGATTAGCGTTTTTAAGCAAACAAAAATGCAAAAAAAAATCTCTTCCACTTTATTATATTAGTATAAAATTGACGCGCGCCTGTGTGTGCGATTCAATTCACCAAGTTGTAACCTACTGTTAAATTTCTTATGCCGCGGCCATTGATGTTAACATCGCGCTAGCGCGAAGATTCGCGCTATCGCAATGTATGTGACCGGCCCTTCGTGAATACTTCGTCACTTCGTGCGAAGTTTCAAGCACATCGCTGCGCTGTCGGTAAATTCTTGAACTTCAAAGGGTTTTATCGCGATGGACTTCGCGTGTGCGGCCACACTTCAGTCTGCCCACAGACATCTAGTGGCGGATGTGTCAAAATAAATTAGGGTTTACGACGTATTTCCGATATGGTGGAATGAAAAAATTTTGGAATTTATAAGTAATTACGAGTCCTAGCCGATATTATTTATATATTTTTCTTATTTTTAAACAATAGACACAATAATAAAAAATAATTATTCGCTGCCATATAATACAGAGCGACCGTGGCGTCCATTTTGTTTTTAGCGTGTGTTTAGGGCGATAAAATTTACAACGCGCAGTGTGGCCAGGCACCTTTACAAATTGGAATAATAATTAACTACACGACGTGAATTATTATTCCAGTTTTCCCTTCACAGTTTTAACGGGCTTAGGATCGTCATAATAAATAATATAAAAAAAATATTTTGCTTATCACCGACGTAAACTATGACCACCATTATAACAGGCTTCTCCTGGGCAAACTTACTTCATCGTAGTGAGCCTAGTTTAATAATTAAATGGTTAAACGAACTTACCTTAAGTGAAGTTCAACCATAATTATACGAAGCTCCTTGTCCGAGACGTTCTTTACAACATGTAGTACGCCGTATTTTATACCAGTACCATCACAGTATAGAATAGAATAGAATAGAATAGAATAGAATAGAATAGAATAGAATAATTTTTTATTCAATATAGATTACATGTGTAATTCTTATTGAAAGTCATTTTTTACTTTACCACTGGTTCGAAAAAAAAACCTCTGTCCTGGGAAGAACCAGCAAGAAACCCAGCGGGACTTTTTTTTAAAAAGTAAATTTTACATTAATGGTTGTACAAACTATTTAAGTACAAAATTTATTTTAGAAAGTGCAGTAGCGACCACCTCATTCCAGGGTTATTATCAATCATATATTCATTTGTACTATAATAACCCTTTTATACAGTTTCAGCTTAATAAAACATTTAAACTTGGTAATAGAGAGCCTGTACACTTTCCGGGACCTTGTTGTAATAGCGTATACATTGCCCCAAGAATGAATTACTGACTCTGTGGAGTCGAGAAACTGGTATCACTAGCTTGTGTTTGTTCCTAGTGTTTACAGAATGTATATTACTTTTTTTACTAAAACTACCTTTGTTTTTGTGAACATACATTAAATTTTCGTAAATATACTGAGAGGCCAAAGTTAATATATTTATTTCTTTAAATTTATCTCTAAGAGACTCTCTCGGTTTTAGGTTGTAAATAGCTCTAATGGCCCTCTTCTGTAAAACAAAAATAGTTTCTGAATCAGCCGCATTTCCCCATAGCAAAATCCCATAAGACATTATGCTATGGAAATAACTGAAATAAACTAGTCTAGCTGTCTCGACACTAGTAAGACCTCTAATCTTTTTTACAGCATAGGCTGCAGAACTTAGTCTGCTTGCTAGTTTGGATATATGGGGGCCCCACTGAAGCTTTGCGTCGAGAGTGATGCCAAGAAAAACAGTGGATTCAACAGGGCTCAGTTCTTCCCATTTAAAAACACATTGGTACCCAGATTTTTAACATTCGTTGTTGTAAATTTAATACATTTAGTTTTATTTCCGTTTAAATGTAGATTATTAGCGTTAAACCAATGCACTAATTTTGATATAGCATTATTCACTTCGTCACATTTAAATGATTGACGTTTAAGTTTAAAAATCAAGGAAGTATCATCAGCAAATAATACTATATCATGATTATCCCCTACAAGGGAAGGTAAGTCATTAATATATACCAGAAATAGGAATGGGCCGAGAATCGAGCCCTGAGGACACCATTAGTACAGGTGACCCGGAAGAACTTTTACCATTGATAACAACTTTCTGCATTCTATTACTTAAATATGAAATAATAAGTTTAAGCGCTGTGTTCTTGACACCATAGTACTGTAGCTTCCTGATTAATGTCTCATGGTGAACACAGTCGAAGGCCTTGGAAAGGTCACAAAATATACCCAAAGCATCCTCCGAATTCTCCCATGCACAAAAAATATGTTTAATAAGCTCAACTCCAGCGTCAGTTGTCGAGCGACCCCTTGTAAAACCGAATTGATTTTTATGTAGCAATTTATTAATATTAAAGAAACTTAAGATCTGATCTAAAATTATTTTTTCAAAAATTTTACTAAAAGTTATCCAAGCTCCTAAAAAAAATTTTGGAACGGCAAAATGTATGTACAACACTATATCCCCCTGTACGTCAAATGCAATGTCATTATGTTTAAAGCAAGGGATTAGATGAGCAACCCTAACCCAGGGAGGGTTGGGCTGGGAGTACCGTCTCGGACAAGGAGCTTCGTATAATTATGGTTGAACTTCACTTAAGGTAAGTTCGTTTAACCATTTAATTATACTCTCTCCTTGTCCGAAACATTCTTTACAACATGTAGATGTTTGAAGCCAGGGTTGCAATTATAATACCAATGAATGGAAAAATTTGCAATTTTCCTTATTTTATATAAAAAATTTGAAGGTATTATACAACTCTGTGTAAAAGTATCAGAATATGTCAATAAAAGACCCGCGTAAAGAGGTCGTTCTAATTTTTTACTGCATGTTGGTAGCACTGTACTGATTTAGCGCGCAAAGTTTGAGCAGGATCTGTCATTTATTTTTTCCCATGCAATCGCTGTTGAAGTGAAATTCTACCTTATATCTCAACTATACCTCTGAACTCCACTTGGAATAAATGTAATATTTATGAAGGACAATATTTAATAAATTTTATGACCTGTGACTCATCACAGCTAAGCTTGTTACTAGTTTTGTAAATTTTTGTAATCTCAAATCTTTATTGTAACATTTTGATGTTAATAATATAAAACTAACTTATTAAGTCTATGTTTATAACAAAATCCAAAGTAAAAAATCACAAAAGCCCAGAAGGAATTACATTTCACTTACTGCAAAATTGGTACTATAGAGAAATAATAATTTTATAATTTATAGTATTTGACAAAGGAGAGTTCACTATGTATGAGTATGAATTTTGGAGTGCCATACTTTTACAAAATGCTTCACTAATAGTACTTATGATATGTGTGAGATGCCTATGAGGTGATAGTAACATGTGAAATAGTAGTGTATGATTCTCTGTAGAGTGGTGTTAATAATTTGTTATTTTATTCAAAATGAATAATTCAAATCTTTTATTTAACGTGCCTTTGCACTTGAATCACATTCACGCCCCCATGTGGACAACCAAAAACCCTATGGTTCTATAAACTTAATTTTTTTACAGCATATTAACAGCATAGCAACTAGTGGAAATGCATTTCTATCATTCTAATCACCCCCAATCTAATATAACTGCCATGGTTTCTGGGTCATAGCAACCTAAATGGCTTATGCACAAATATAGAGTAGCTATTCATATCACAATTATGTGTATAAGTATTTTTTCCATAATTTCCTTTTACAGCAAATTTATTTGTTGCTAACATCTTTTGGTAATCTATTTTATGTATCTGTCAGACATAACTCTATTGTATGTATGTTTACCATAGTTATTTTACTATATGAAGGTAATAATAACCTGGTAGTTATGAAACCCTACATAAAATAACTGAACCATTTTTACTATGTACTTAACATATAACTTATATTTTAACTTGTCATAACCTTTAAATACCTTATAATAGTAAAATTGTTTACTATAATCATTTTGAAATTTCTTTTTAATTGTTCAATGTGCAATTGTTTTAAGTAGTGAATTTTGTAAGTTTTATATTTTCCCAAAAATATATTTTATGTACCGCTGTAAGCCATTGATGCATTTTGCACCTCATTATTATATTTAAAACCTAATGATGCTGCTAAACACTGCTATCTTTCTTGTAACTTAGGTTATACTAAGCTACATAATACAGCTCGGATGCAACAATGTGTCTTTGTTTAAATTTAATTCATTAATCATGGTATGGCTAGAATGTGCCTAACAATAGAAAATTGCTCCATAGGCAATTTTTTTTGATTTCAATGACTTTCTTTTTAAATAGTTTTATTACATCAATAATAATAATTCGGTGTTTACTTTCTGTTACCAAGTTTTTTAATTATAGTTTGTTAATTTCTTAAAATTTACATTAAAACTAAGGTCATGAAAAATTTACAGGCTAACTGTTGTCTTTTTATTATTTTTTTTAATAATTTTATTGTAATTCCATCTGTTGGTGGACAATATTATTTTTGTTTTGCAGACATGTCAAAATTTGCTTCATAAGTTCTGTATGGAGCCTAGTAAATCCCAAGAGGATATAATTAAAATAATAGCTTATATTCAATCTTTCAGATTTTTCTAAACAGTTAGATTAAAATGTATAATCTTTAAGACTATTTAAACCTGTAACCTCTTGATATTCAATATCAAAGTAAAACGGTTCTCATATCACATCTTTTCTTTCTTCCATGCCATATTTATCCATCCATCCGTTGCAGCCTATAAGTCCACTGCGGAACATAGGCCTCCCCCCCTTCGACACAGAAGGTGGGTGAATATTATGTAACTTTTTTAAAAGTGTACATAATAATATGTAATAATATACTGTCTTTAAATTTTAACATGTATCTATAAATTTCATAATTTGTTTGGGAATTACAATTTTAAGGACTAGTAACTGACACTCACCTTGAGCAACAGGGTAGTTTCGTCCCAGAATTCAGTTATTATTTTTTACTTGTTCTGCCCATTTTTAAGGGTCCTCAAAATTATACATAACCTTAATAAAACCATAAGTTAAATTTATTAATAGCACTTATTTCTTTCCCAAATCAGAATTTTCTGATAAAATAATTAAAAGTTTAGTTGCAATCTCAGGGTATATAATTTCGGGACCTGCTGCCCCTTTTAGATGTTTGGTATGTTGGAATATAATTTGCTATCTTGATGCCCAGCGATCATGTGGGGCTTCTCTTATGTTGACAATTTTTGGACTTCTTTTTGACGAAATACCTATTTATTATTTCATATTATACGAGTGACGAGGTTATGTTATTAAAGCTTAATAGTGGATTTTCATTGATTATTAATCATACTTGTGTAATTAAGTGTTTCGATACACAGTGAATCTGACTTTATTAATAAGTGATTTCTTTTAGATTTTTACACGTACCTCCGAAACAAGATGAATCTTGTTTACCTTTAATCAATTTGCTCCATTTTGAATATCTTCTTTTTCCAAAGTATAACCCAATATTACCTCGCAAGCATGTAATAAATACAGTTGTGGTAGGTTTTGGATACAAAACATTTAACTAAACAAAACACTAAACATATTTGATTTTTATAACAAAATTTATAAAAACACACCGTGACGGCTGGCACAAAAAAACGTAATGACATTGCATTTGACGTACAGGGGGATATAGTGTTGTACATACATTTTGCCGTTCCAAAATTTTTTTTTAGGAGCTTGGATAACTATGATGGTACTGGTATAAAATACGGCATGTTGTAAAGAACGTCTCGGACAAGGAGAGAGTATAATAACAAAAATATGGCGTATTAAAAAAAATTAATAAACTATACAACTAAATTACGCAAGTAGTCCCAATAACTAATATTAGTACCTCAAAATAGAATCCGTTTCTCTCCATACATAGACGAGCACGTTTTCTTAAATATTTTTTTACACTTATTACCTGTACTTGAGCAATTTTAACTTCGGTGAATGCAGCAATGATTTTGCTGCGGTGGTCTTTATAACTTTTGACCTCTTTGACGTAAACTCGACTCTTTATTTTACCTTAAAGATAACATTCTAACGGTGAAAGGTCCGGCGAATTTGCAGGCCATATTATAGGGCCTCCATGCGCAATCCACCTATCTTCATATTCACTATTTAAATTATCGTTCACTGCACTTGAATAGTTTGTACCATTGTACACGTACCATTTCATAGTATTCGCGGTTTGAATATGACACTACCTACGAAAATTTTAAAAATAGCACATTCGTACGTAATGTGGCCACGATCAACACTGTCAACTGTCGGCCGGCCGGGCGAACGTAGTGTGACGGCTCCTTATTATTATTAATAAATAATACTTAAATTCAATAAAGAGACATTTAAAATATCATATTATATATAATAATTTGAACAATTAATATGCGTTTATAAGCATAAAGTTTAAATATATTCATCTCAAATATTAAGTATTATAGTATAGTGAAGGCTTAATATTGTCTTTAAAAACCATAAAATTTATTAAAACTGTGCTTAAAATATTGAATAAAACTATTTTTACGGATTATATCGCGTTTAATTAACTTTTTTATTAATTTCCGACGTTTCGGGTGCTTTACAGCACCCATGGTCACGGGGGACGCTGTAAAGCACCCGAAACGCCGGGAATTAATAAAAAAGTTAATTAAACGCGATATAATCCGTAAAAATAGTTTTATTCAATGTGAAGTGTTCGCGTAAATATAAGAAATCATTATGTGCTTAAAATATTTAAAATGGAATAAATAATAGAAGTACAAGACGATTATATTGAAATAATAAAGATAAATAACATTTGTAACATAATTGAACAATGGGTCAAATTTTTTTTTAAGTTAATGAGGGTGTTCTTGTATTACTGGAAGGAGTTCTTGTATTACTGGAGGGTGTTCATGTAATGATTGCTCATATGAAGGCTTTGCCGGAGATCCATGGGTGTACATATATATGGGGTGGTCGGCTGACCGACTGCTACTAGTACTGTTGCACAATGTATAGTCCTATATTAGGGACTTATAGTAAGGTCTATGGAACTAAAGCATTAATATAGAAGGTCTCTATAATAGGCTGACCGACTGCTACTAGTACTGTTGCACAATGTACGAGTGTAGTCCTATATTAGGGACTTATGATAGTAAGGTCTATGGCACTAATGCATTAATATAGAAGGTCTCTATGATGTAAAAGCATTATGTTAGCAGAGTTATGACTTGAAGTCCCATATGTATAAGACATATGGGACTAAAAGTAAGGTGTATGAAATAAAGCAAATATGTGGAAGGTCTCAAATATGTAAAAGCATTATATTGAAAGAAATGGGACTTGAAAAGGATTATTATAGTGGCGTGTAGATTGCTTCACAGCGTGCGAGACCGAGGTAAGGTTGGACTCGCTAACCGATGTGTCCTAGACATATCATCTTAGTGCCGGTGGTAAGCGGGTTTGTTGTAGCAATACGACTTGCCCGTGGACATCGCACACCCCTGCCGTTTGTGGGCGGCGTCTTAGCGCATAGCGTTATGATACGTCGGCTAACTTTCGGATTAGGGTGAGTGTGTTTGGTAATACTTTTAAGTGCAGCAAGCATACTCAACTCCATGTCTTAGTGCAATAGCGCTATGATACGGATTTTTAGTTAACAACATTATCCATTATGTTACTAAATTCGATAGGGATAATGAGGGTGTGTTGTGAGGGGGCGCCATCCGTATGATAGTTGCATTGATGCTTACTGCTACTTGCGGTATTGCGTCTTGTGATGGATCTGCGGGTGTGCTGCGCCTGATTCGACGCATCTTGTGGTTCTGGTCGATGTAGGTATGCGGGTGGTGATGTCTGCTTGGATTGTATGGGGGACCTTGGGATGGTGTAAGCCTGCCATTAGTCGTATTGATGCTTGTTGCGTTCTGCGATGGTTGTTTGGCGGGTCTCTACTCTCAATGGCGCTCTTTGCGTCTTGGTTTGACTCACAACCTAAGTAACTTTGCCCAAGTCGGGTCCCTTCATTACGGTTCTGCAGACTGTCTGACCTCCATGATGTTTTATATAACAACATAATAACATATCTCAGAAAAAATTCCCACCTTTGAATGATTGAAGGCAACTTATTGGTGGGTGAGACAAACATGATCGAAAAATGCATATACTCAACGTCAGTGACACAAACCCTTTCTGATGGAGAATTATTACTATTATCTTATAACTGACTATTGGCTATATCTGCCATTGTATTGATTGGTGGAGCATATGTGTCGACCTCATGCGGGTGGTAGCTGGAGCGAGAATCTGAGGAAGCTCTCAAGGCTGCGGCCGAAAGCCGCGCAACGTGGGACGCCATTCCCTTGAAGTGAGCGGTAGACTCATGACACGCTCTGCGGCTAATTAGCCGTGCAGATCATGTAATTGGTGGTGATTCCTTACACTTACATCACGTCTGCATGAACGGCAATCTGGCAGGTGGTGGCGCTCACGGAGGGCTTTTATGGCCAGTGTGCCTATTATTCGACGTGTTGCCTAAACCGTGTGACGTACATTCACTGTGACTGGATTCGATCGTATTCTGTATGGCGTTTACACGCATTGACATGCGCGACTTCGGTCGATATTTGTGCTTACGCACTACCAAGGGGCCAAGTCCTCTTTTACTGGTACGCCAGTTATTTTCTGTGGACTACGGTCCAGTTCCCAGCTTAACGTCCCCATCGGGGGGAGCGCATTGGTAGGTTGGCGCTCACTGCACACGGCGTGTGTGGAGCCGTGTGCCTCCCCCACATTTTATTTAAATGTGGGAGAGCGAAGCCCTTGTATCTGTTATTTTATATAAATATTGTGAGCATTTTCCAAGCGGGAAGGGATTAATTAATACGGAATTTATTGATGTGAACTTGATACAAGTGAAAAAGGGACGATCTATTGTTTTTAAACTTTTTTTGAGCCATGTCTTCGTGAACAGGGTTCATTAGCTTATTAGGTACTACCAACAGCTTTCGACTGCTCTAGTGAATATTCATCCTTCCAAGAGACACCTAAAAGAACTAAATTACTATACAAACACAACGTAAATAAGGGTCCTAATAAGACGATCATGCCATAAATTTATTAAACGTCCTATATTTATACCTTTAGAAAGATCAATATATGGTCAATATACTGGTCACGTAAATTTGATATATTTTTATATATTTTATAGATATAAAGAGAAAAGAAAAATTTGATATATTTTTATATAGATTCTAAAGATATAAAGAGAAAAGAAAAGTGGGGGGGGGGAGTGTTACAGTAGGTACCCAGCGGTGTCACAGTTAACGGAAGAAAAAGGCGCGGGAAGACGAACGACAAGGTCCTTATATTTGTAACCAAGCGAGCTTACGAAAGTGTGCATGTGTAGTAAAATAGTAGGCGTTAGATATTTATGAATGACAATCAGTTAAAATAATGCACTACCACGCAATCTGAATTTAAAGCTAAAAATGACAGAATATTTTCTGTTCAATAGAAGTGCTCGCATTTCCGTGTTCCGTCTGAAGGTCTGAAGTATATATTATAGAGCCAGTTTAATTACAGGCTGTGAGGCATCTCATGTAGTCCTCAGAGGTGACAACGTATCTGTAGCTTTCTTTGTTGGACACGATAAATAGTTTTACAACTGTTATAGTTTGGTTCGCTCCAGCTTAGTTTAAGATTAAAACATATTATGTCTAAACCCGATAAATGTGTTTTCACATTGTGTGTTCTCTCTCTCATTTAAATCTTTTACGTCATCATGGATACGTTAAAAATTCGAGTAATTATGGAATATGAGTACGATCCTGGCAGCAACGTGGTACATGCTGGACACAACATCAACGATGTTTACGGAGCGAATACTATAAACGAATGCACCAACAGTTATTGGTTTGCCCGCTTCCGTTCTGGAAATTTCGACCTGAATAATGAACCCCGTGGTCGTCCGAAAACTTTGATCGACAATAACGAATTAAAGACGATTGTGGAAGCTGATGTTACTCAACCTACGGCTAAATTAGCATCAGCTTTCGACGTCAGCGTCAAAGCAATATTGATCCATTTGCGTCAAATATGCAAGGTAAAAAAGCTACACAAATGGGTGCCCCACGAACTCAATGATCGCCAGCGTGAATGAAGTACGCGTCGAGACGTGCCTTGTACTGCTCAACAGGCACACAAATGAAGAAATTT
This sequence comes from Parnassius orleans, assembly GCA_029286625.1. Taxonomy (NCBI): domain Eukaryota; kingdom Metazoa; phylum Arthropoda; class Insecta; order Lepidoptera; family Papilionidae; genus Parnassius; species Parnassius orleans. The sequence goes on from JAGSMP010000018.1 coordinate 2,265,458, forward strand.
TGAACCGCATTGTTATCTGCGACGAAAACTGGATTGTATAAAACTACTTTTACGAATTTTAGTTTTTTTTTTTGACGTTTTTGATGGTCACGGGGGACTGAGGTGATTGACGTCCCGATGTCAGAGTTAACTTTTTTACTTTAATTGTTACTTTTGATCCGATCTACGTAGAATGAACTCACTGTGTATTACAGAGACCACATTCACAATCAAGATTGTACAGTCCTGCATCATGAATGTGGTCTCTCATATATAGGGAAAACTATAAAAACCCGCGTTAAAGAACATATAGCTGACGTGAAACACTCCGGGAAGTCTGCAGTTTGTGATCATATCCTAGACAGCCTCCGCCCCCCCCCCCATTACATTAGATTTGATAGACCACAAATCCTCGCTAAAGAACATCTATTCCTGCCAAAGATGATACGTGAGGAAATTAAAAAACATCCTAATTTCAATAGAGAAAGAGGCCGGGTACTATCTGCTTGGGATCCTGTAATTAATAAAATTAAAACTAAGCACAAGCATACTATTGCAAGACTTCAAGATACAGTAAGTTCATTCTGCGTAGATCGGACCAAAAGTAACAATTAAAAAGCTGACGGTACTCCGGGTTAACTCTGACATCGGGACGACAACCATCTCAGTCCCCCGTGACCATGGGTGCAGGAAAGCATCCGAAACGTCGGGAATTTAAGAAAAAATAAGTACAATTAAACGCGATAAAATCCGTAAAAGTAGTTTTATTCAATGGATTTTGTTTAATAATCGCAAGCGCTCAGCAAGTTGGTTGGATCCTGGTTCAGCACCTAAACAACGCCCTAAACGAAAACTTACCCCTAGAAAAATGATGGTCACTGTTTGGTGGTCTAGTGCCGGTGTGATTCATCACAGCCTCTTACCAAACGGAACAAGCATTACTGCAGATGTGTACTGTGAAGAACTGAACACAATGATGGAGAAGCTCGCACGTCTCCAACCAGCTTTGGTCAGTCGCTCGTCCCCGCTTCTCCTGCACGACAACGCGCGACCTCATACTGCACAACAGACGATCTCCAAGTTACAAGAGCTGGGGTTGGAAACTCTTCGTCATCCGCCGTACTCACCAGATCTTGCGCCTACAGACTTCAACTTTTTTCAGAATTCGGATAACTTTTTGGTGGGAAAAAATTCAATTCCCGAGAAGCAGTACAAAATGCCTTTGAAGAATTGGTTGCCTCACGTCCAGCCGATTTCTTCAAGAAGGTAATAAACTGTCACTGCGTTGGCAAAGATGCATCGATTGCATGGGTGATTACTTTGATTAATAGAAATAAAAAAAATGACGTTAACTTATTTCATAGGTAATACAATCTCAGCATCAAATCTTTGATCTAGCCTTGCTTATTTTATTCACATCATTTTATCTTACACTTTGTTTTTATTAAAAACAAGTTTTATTTTAAATTTAATTGTAAATAAATTACTCCTCATAAAGTCTGTATTTATTTTTCTACAAATTGAAATGGGACCATCTTCGTTGTATAAGTTTTTTAATTAAAAAAAAATGTGTAAATCGATTCAGCCTCTCCAAAAGTTAGTGAACAGCTTAAGAAGAAAAACATACGCTTTGAATGTTATTCGAACCTTGTTTTTTGAAGTCGTTTCAAAATTTGTATTTTAGAAGAATATAATATTATGTGAAAGGTGAAAGACGGTAAATAAATAGGTAATCTTTGTCACTCGTATATTGTACTTACTAATTCCACTAATATAATCTCATCATAAAAAAAATAATTTACGGGTAACACACACTCGTATTAACAATAATACTCGTAACTACCACAAAGGAACTACTTTAGAATAGTTACTAGGTACATTTGTAACAATTATTTATAGAGAGCTTGAGCAACGATACTAATGAGAATGTTAAGAATATCATAATTTTAAAATAAAAAATATGAATTAAATATAGTTATAAATATTTAATTTTAACATTTAATAAAATTATATTTTTCCTAACTCCAATTTTTATAATTGCTCAGTTTTATGTTACAGACACACGAAAACGATTTATCAAAAACTTCTTGTATGATTACATTATTGTAGTGACGAAATATTAATCTGCTATAAATAATCTATAATAATATCGCGGAATAATTGATAAGTGACGTGCGTGAGTTGCAGATCCTCGTACATTTTATATTTTCTGATTCAATATTCCTACAATTCGAAATCGGCTAGAGTAAGCGTGAACTTATTTCTATAACTCAGGCAAGGCGAGCTTTTCATAATTAAAGGAGAAAATCCCAAATGTAGGACTTTTATCATTTTTTTCTTCCATAACATGTTTTATTATGAGTGAGTTACAGAATGAGATGATTTTAAATGTAAGCATACAAGTATAGTAAACAATTCTTTAAAATGTATACATACATACAATTAATTTATTCCTTAACAAAACTATAAATGATATTAATTATGTTTATTTCTATTTTTTTAAATAAAATCTTTTAATAAAACTGAGCAGGTTTATTACTTTATGTAAAAATAAAAATGTCAAAGTTAAGTTCTTTTCAATGTTCTTCCGCAAAGCTTATTTCAATAGCGAAATTAATTTGTATATTTTGAGGTCACAGATCAGATTACTATTATGTAAAAATGGCAATTATTAATGACAATCTTTATAAAAATATCTAAAATATTTGAAAATATTTGTATTTTTATTATTCTACAGGACACGTATTCTCTGGTCTTGGATTGTACTTTCTATCGTAGTGATAATTGTCTAGTATCTCATAATCATAGTCTCGATAGTTCAACAAATCGTCTAGACGGTTCTTAAGATTGAAGTCTCGTATTTCTTTAAGCACTGGAGGCGCTCGTATTACACCGCCCTCACTTGTTAAGTTGGCGAAGTAATGATCCTGGAAAACAGAACAAACCTTTAATCTTTGGAATCGTGTTATCAGTGACAACAATAGTAAAATGAGGCTTAACCAGCTCTTAAGAATCCTGCATGTGATCTATTCCAAAGAATTAGTCCTCTGCACCGGCAGTCCATGATAACTTAAACCTTTAAAAGCAAGGCAGTCGACAATGACATCACCTCTACACTCCCCAACCCGAGCAAATCTTTTAAAGAATTCATGATTTCGACATACTTCCAAAGACCTATACCCAGCAGTGGGTTTAAAAGGCTGAAAAGAAAAGAAAGACGAAACAATAATATATTTTATTACTCACCATATCATCTCCAATAACATTAACATCAATAATCCTCAAGTGCTGAGCTCGAAGGGAGCGTACGTGGTCCAGCCAAGTCTTTAACATTGTTTCTTGCGGTGGCAACTCAAATATGCCTCCAGCTAAAGCAGCTGCGTATTGTGCCTGTAAAATTATGCCATTTATGATATTAAATCGAAGGTAAATTAATTTAATAAATTATTATTTACTAGTATCGCCTGTTGTCAAACATCGCCTGTAGGTTTAACCGTTTTACCCAAATAATTTTATTTTTTAAGCACATTATGGCCCAGTAGAACAATGTTATCCAGACTGAATTTAGGTCACGCCGGCCAGTCTCAACGGAAACTAACCATCTGCGCAGAACAGAGACTTATTTTTGAATCCTTGTGCAAGGATTGGTTCTACACAGTAGTCGAATGGTGGATTCAAACCAACGATATTTTAGTTTTACAGTCCGTACGTTTAGTCATTATGCTACTGTCGCTTGTCATTATATTACTCTAGCACAGTAATTAACTGCCTTACTCATAAAATCGCTGTCAATTTAGGTAAAACTTAGGGTTCCTCTGTCTCTTTTCAAAAAATGGCAATAGAAAGAGACCGGTGTGGAGAAAGTATATGATAATTCACGAGTATAAGTAAGGCCAGCAGTGTTTAATTGTGCCGCTGTGGGTTGTGTACTCGATTTCCGAAAGAAACTCATATTTGCATCGCCTTTAAACTCTAGGTCGCTCATTAGAATCGGCGACCTAGAGTAAGAAAAACCTTGATACTAATTTTTTTAACTACACGCGAATATCCACTTCTTCATTTGAATATTTGTTAACAAAGATAAGGAAAAGAATTCTGGAGTAAATACGAACATGCGTCCTTGTATTTCACCGGAAGAAAAGTTTCTTGTGACCTTGAGGTAAGTGAAGAAGAAAAGACACGTTTTTCCAATTTATATTTTTATTACTATAAATAATCAGTCAGTCAATCATTCTCATTATTGAATCTACCTCAGTCTTTTAAATTATTATTAACAATTTTTATGCTTTGTTCCCTCGTAGGCTAATGAAGTATTTTTTTTAGATTTTTGTACTTACATGTAATTATAATTAGTAATTTTAATTTCTTATTTAGCAATCAAATCACAGTTATTTTTCTTAATCACAGAACCATCACGTATTTATATCTACCTAAAACTAATTTACATAATCACAGCTTCCTATCTTCCGTACAATAAGCACACTAAGGTTTTAAAACAGTGAAAAAATCTCCGATTCATCAGTAACATTTGAATCAACTGTGGCTGGTGTTGACGGTATTGCTTCTGTAATATTATCTGTAATTTCGGCAGCAGAGGTCCCTTGGTCATTTTGTCCGTTATACTGCATTACTTCATTGCGACTGTAATTATGTGCATACGATGAAGAATTCGTATAATTACCCTGATTTTGATTATTAGCATAGGACATTTCAGCGTCGCCTGGTTCTTTATAATTGTACATTTCATCCTGTGGTTGTGATATGTATTTAATTATATTTATTTTCACGATTGACTTCAATCGATCGGGTACTTTCTTGAAATCAGGCACCAAAGAGAGCATAAACTGTCGGTCAGGATCTTCCGCGTTTTCCTTTTTGCTCATTGAAAATTTCAGGGCATCGATTAATTCTCGAATCATTTCTTTTGGGGGATCAGATTTCTTTCTTTTTGTAACTAAGGATCTGTCTTCATATGGTCCTGCAACTGATTCATTGTCTTCCCCAACTGGTTCACAGTCTCCAGCAGGCAAACTGGTTGGAGTTTTATTTTTTTCCAGCGTAAGGTTTTAAAAATAACAGTTGATTATAAAATCGATATTGATTATTTTTCTTACCTCCCGCTCCACTCTTTATATTTTTTTGCCTTCGGCACTCTTTCATGAAGGCTGCCTCTTTCTCGAAGGTTTTTTTTTACTTTATTTGTAGCGAGCGCTCTATAATTAAAAAATATTTGTTTCAGATACCTGGCCAAGGGGTGTTCCTTTACCGATCTGCATTACAATTATCGACTTGGTATATTAACCATACGAAATATTGTAGAAAAAGTGTGTGATGCATTATGGGATGTAATAAAAATGGAGTGTTTTCCCGAACCTACAACTGAAATGTGGTTAAATATAGCTGAAGGATTTAAGTCAAAAGCCATTCCCTCATGTTTTAGGTGTCTTAGATGGTAAACATGTGCGTGTTATCAAACCATCTCTAACTGGATCGCTGTACTACAATTATAAGCATTATTTTTCCATCTTACTTTTGCCTATATGTGATTCTAATTACAAATTTATATACATTGACATAGGTGCTTATGGGAAATGTAGTGATTCTACAGTTTTCCGTGATTCAAATTTTTATCAAAAACTTCAAGACGGAACGTTTAACATACCAAACTCCTCTGCAATTACTGGTATCACCAATTCCGTGCCATATTTTTTTATCGGAAATGAAGCTTTTAATATCTCAAACAATGTTCTACGACCCTATGCAGGACATCACTTAAGTTACACTAAAAGAGTTTTTAATTATCGCTTGAGCAGGGCACGTAGGTATATTGAGTGTGCATTCGGTATTTTAACACATAAATGGCGTATATTTAATTTTTTTATACTATATATATTTATATATTTATTTTAACTTTGAATGTAAATATACATTTATCTATAAAAAATATTAAAGTATGCTGTATACTTCATAATGTTGTGAGGGAAAGACATGGCGTTGATTTTAAAGATATTTTATATACGAACAATGAGACAGAGGGAATAGTTAATATACCGATAGACAATAATTGCAGAGGAAGCACAAGTGCTGCAGCGATCCGTAATAATTTAGCTGATTATTTTGTTAATGAAAACCCACTGCCATGGCAAAGTAAATATGCTTAAATTTAAAATAAATGTAGTTTTTAAACTTACCAAGTTCTTTTTTTTGTCAGAAGTTTGTCCTGGCTCCAAATATAAGGTAACAATTTCTTCCAATTGTTTCATTTTAAGGAGTCTATCACTACATTGTGTGCTTTTCATGTCCCAGATAGCAGAGCGACTTTCAATCTCCGAAATAAACTTTTCATTCCATTTTTAAATTGCAACGGGTCCTGCACCCACGATGATCCCCGCGCGGTTATGCCCCCCCCCCGCGCGGAGGGGCGGTGGCGGCGAAAGCACCGCTCGACCGCGCGGCAGGGTGGTGAACGTGTGTTTGGTATCAACGGATTTAATAGAGGCCAATGCAACTTGAGATCGGCTTCACCGCCTACCGCGGCGGTGCGCGGTACCGTGTGTTAATCGCCTTAAGTATTCGAACAATTTGGACCGCACTTATGAATGGTACTGCATTTACTGGTATAATTAATATTATTAATTATATTGCTTCCAATTTTCTAACAATCCAAAATATTAAATAAACCGTCTCCTCAAATTTAATAAAATAAATCGGAAAAAGGAAAAACAGAAACAGAAAGATATTGGTGACGGGCAGCAGAGTGAACTGTGGGAGACTTCTGATACAGCGATCGCCAAATTGGCTACTAAGACTGCGATTACGAAATATACTTCGTATTTTGACAAATAAATAAAAAAGTAAATAAAAAATAAAAATATTTCACGGCAAATTACTTATTTAATATGATCATTTTCAACCACAAGTGCGGCATAAAATATTGATTTAAGTTTAAGCAAATAAATGTTACAATCCTTATTTTTAGACTAAATTTTAGTGTAGTCAATCAAAATAATATTTACTGTCGAGTAAAATTGGTTTGTAATAGCGCCATCTACTTCATTCTATAGGTAAAGTCATTTTATCGAACAAAAATTGATTGACTCTCAAGGTGGTACGTAAAATAGACGCTACTTGGCTTGAAATTTTGAAATCGTGGATTATTATAAAAATGGATTGGTATGTATTAAGATGATTTTATTCAATATGGTTAATATTAAATATTTAATAAATTTGTTAATTTTTTATGTTGTTTTTTTTTTATAGAATAAGGGTGACAAACGAGCACACAGTCCACCTGATGGTAAGTGGTTGCTGTGGCCCATAGACATCTACATCTATCTTCGTTTCCGAATTTAAATGTAGATGCGTTGTCAGCCGTGAGGACTAAGATAGAATGCCTCTTTTCCAGTAAAAAGGGTCTCCGGTTCTCTACACTCACCATACGAAACACAGCAGCATTAGGCTGCTATTTTACGCTGGTATTCTGTGAGAGCGTGGTCCTTATTGTTGTTTTTGTTGTTTATTTTAACAGTTAAAATTTATATTAATCATCCTTAAAGCACCTCACAAAAAGGTGACTGAGATAATAGGAAATAAAAAAAAACTGAGAAAAAAAAATACTGTGTTTTTTTTAAAAGAGACAAAAAACAGTAGTCGAATGGCGGATTCAAACTCACAACCTTTTGAGTTTGCGGTTTACACTGTATTCTATCTCATTATCTCGCAGGCTAAATCCCATACATATATATGTCTGTCTCTTTTTAGTGTTGCTTTTTCGTTTCATCTTGTTTTCAAATAACAACGATTCTAAAGAACTTTTCACTTCAAAAGGAAATAAAAAATAAAAAGTGGATGAACTTATAAATATTGGTTTTATTTACCTGTGCATCCATCACTCTAGTAATAACTTGCTTAGCGACGCCAAGGAAAGCCATGTTAGGATGCCTTATGTTGACAATGTGCTGGTATAAAGGTAACACGAACTTGCTAGATACCGTTAAACCAGTGCTTTCATCCAAAAATGAATGATTGAATTCATAACCTGGAGACATAATTTATTATTGTAATAAATGGATACCTATTCTCACACAGCTTAGAAGTAATTTTAATAGTCTTCTTTCATAAGGCAAAGTTAATATAAATCGTTTTTTTCGCACTTCTACACCCATTGCGAAGCAAAATATCACTTTGACAGTTTTATTTTTATCCTGTTATCAAACTACTATGTAGCCGCTAATCTAGCTAATAAAACCAGGAAAATATTACTAGCCTCTTCCGTGAGGTTTTAGGATATATGGTTTCCGATTAAGTACCACTAATAATGGTCGTACAATTACAGTGAACACTATATCTAACTACGGTCATCGTCGGCTCAAATAAAACCTTTGTTAACATTTTCTCTGTCCGATTTTCTGACTATATACATCAATGAACATACCACAACGCGATCCCACAACTAAGTTGCCGCTTAATAAAACTGTCTCTTCTGCAAGTTTCTATTCGTATAAAATAATGATTAAAGAAGGAGAAGAAAACTATTTAGTCAACTATCGTGCCCTTTTTAATCTAATCCTTTTTAATGACACAATAGTAAGACAATAGAAATGACCTATATGTAGTACACGGGACAGTGAAAGGGTTAATATTTCCAACTTTTGTCCAAATTTCAACCTGCATGCGATGCACTCTACCGACTGACCGACACTTATTGTTTGTAACTGATTGCTTATTCGCCATCAGCAGATCCACGGATCCACCCAAAAACCCTGAACCACATTTCACAGATTGTGATGTATAGCCTGACCATCTAGTGGTGGTATAAGAATACCTATATAGGCCCATGGATGCCGTAAGAGGCGATAAAGCGAAACAAATCAGAAGAAGGGCAGCAGAATCTTCCTAATAACAACTAATATTAAAAACCGTTGTTGCCAGGTAACTATGGGAAATATTCTCCCTATAAGGCAATCTATGGGGGAGGCCTATGTTCAGCAATGGACTTTTGATTGGCTGTTACGGTGACGGTAACGGATGTATAGCCGGTGAGGTGCAATGCTCTGCACTTACAGACTCACACCACTGAAGCGCAGCATGTTGAGCATGGCCAAACTTCTAAGTAAGGCATGCCAGCTGGCGCATTCTTGGAAAAACGCATTGTTTTTGTGTTTCTGAAATACCTGCATCTTTCAATTTATAAAGGACAACACGTACCTGTACACAATATGACATCGTCTACATCTTCAAACGAACCATCTTGAAATACAACGCCGTCGGAAGTGAACGATTCAATGTCTGGCTTCTTAACATACTTGCTTGGGAAGTTTGGCTGGTTGTAGACGAGGTGGTGGCTGTGCACTAGTTTAGTGGTGACGTCCACTAATTGCGTGGCGAGATCTAACCCAGAGGCGCCTGCGCCCACTATTAAAACTTTACGGTCCCTATACGTTTCTGCGTCTTTGTAATCGTGACTATGTATTATATTTCCTGTAATATAAAATACTCATAAGGAAAAAGTGTCACACCTCAAGGTTTTGGGGTAATGAAGATAACAGGCATGCAGCTCAGTGATAAGGTACGAAAATTATCCATTCATGGTTAAAAATAGGTGTGGCCGGTTTTCGAGCTAAACTAGATAGCACACTATCAAGTAATATTGGCGACAGTAGGTTAAGGCAAAAGTCTCAGACATTAATATAAGGCATTACCCGTATACACCATGATGAACAAATCGAATACACCTAACCACATTTACCTACACCTAGTTGTAGCCGGCTAAACCTAGGTCTGTCTGCACTTTGGCTTTTAGGCGTAATCAGTATGAAAAAATAAAAACAAATTAAAAATCTGCATCATTATAATCAATTACATGTAGGTACGGAACATAGGCATATACCTCAAAACTTGCTACAAAGCGCAATTTGTGAATTGCCTGAATTTATTGATTAATATATTATTTTATTTCTGACCAAACAGCAGCGCTTGACTGCTGTGTTCCGGTCTAAAGGGTATAGAGAGCCAGTATAATGGAGGATGTGAGAAGGATGTGAGACATTCAATCTTAGTCATCAAAAGAGGCACGTATTTGTAACCTTCTTTGTTTAAAGTTGGTTGCATGTGTCTTTAGACTGCAGTAACTTATCTAGTGCTTATTTTCACTGTGGTTGTCGATTCAAGATTAAAGATTTCTTCCCGAACAATAACCCCCAAACGAAAACAGAGCACACCTGATGGTGGATGCTGTGTGGTCCATAGACGTCTACATCTATCCTCGATTATGAATGCAGATGTATTGTTATCCCTGAGGACTGAGATGGAATGTCTCATTTCTAGTTAAAAAGGTCTTCGGATCTCTACATTCACTAATATATATCATCATCATCATCATCATTACAGCCCTTCACAAGTCCACCGCTGAATATAGGCCTCCCCCAAGGAATGCCACAAAGCACGGTCCTGAGCCACCTGCATCCATCGACTTCCTGAATGTCTTACCAGGTCATCAATCCATCTAGTGCCGAGTCGCCCTACACTTCGCCTACCGGTACGAGGCTGCCACTCAAGAACCTTTTTTCGCCATCGGTTTTCGGTTCTTTGAGCTATATGGCCGGCTCATTGCTACTTCAGCTTACTAATCCTATATATATATATATATATATTCTTGTTACATAGTCATTTCTTACACGTATAAACTTTAAATACGTAGACAGTCCTTTATATCTTCCCGCGTTACATAGTTCTTCGAGACTGTTAATAATTACTAGCTTGCATGCAAACAAAGCTACAGGCACCGCCCAAATTCCGACGGAATCAAAGACTTTCTCATAGTCCACATACGCCAGACAAAGTGGCAGATTGTACTCTTCGGTTTTCTGTACAATTTGCTGAATGGTATATATATGGTCATTGGTGCTAAAGCCTTTTCGGAAACCGACCTATTCGGGAGGCTGGTAGTCGTTGAGGTGGCGTGCGAGACGATTTGCAATGACTCTCGAAAACAGCACGAAGATGAAGCAGAAGGGAAATCATTTGTAGTTCTTCAAGAGAGCGTTGTCGCCTTTCTTGAAGAATAAAACCACCGCACTTCTGCTCCACGCCTCCGGAGTAGTGGAGGACGGAGCTTCAAAAGGACTTCATGTACTGGTTTTCCACTCGCTTTCAGAAATTCCGGCCTTGCCGTTTGGAAGACGTTTTCAAGCTACTGGACTAGAAAGGATACGGTACTAACATTGCCATTGATGTTAGTACCGTATCCTTAGTACATCACTCACCTTTGATTTGCCGACGATATATTCTTTATGGCAAAATCGCTGGAGGACCTAAGCACTATACTCAATGACTTCAATAGTGCCTCCCAACGGATAGATCTTAAGATGAACATGGACAAAACAAAGATCATGTGTAAAGTCCATGTCACACCTATGCCGGTAGTTGTTGGGAGCACTAACCTCAAAGTTGTTGACGAGTATGTTTACCTGGAACAAATAGTCACCTCAAAACTTAAAAACAAGATTGTACTACCAGTGCGTGTTGCCAGTAATGACTTATGGATCTGAGACGTGGTCCTTCACTGCTGACCATATGAGGAAGCTCAAGGTCATTCAGCGAGCTATGGAGAGTGCTATGCTCGGAGTTTCTCTGCGTGATAAACTTAGAAATGAGGATATCCGCAGTAGAACCATAGTAACCGACATAGCCTAACAGATAAGTAAGTTGGAGTGGCAGTGGGCCGGCCATATAACTCGAAGAACCGATAACCGATGGGGGAGAAAGGTTTACGAGTGGCAACCTCGTACCGGTTGGCGAAATGTAGGGTGGCGACATGGTAAGACATGCAGTCATGCATGAAAGTCGATGGATGCAGGTGGCTCAGGAACGTGCTATGTGGTGTTCCTTGGGGGAGGCCTATGTTCAGCAGTGGACTTGTGAAGGGCTGTAATGATGATGAAAGCGGCAGGCGTCATTCACATAACTGAATTAAACGAATTTACCTTTAAAAAGTTCTTCGCCTTCGAATTTAGGACGCACTGGTTTGCTGAATTGTCCACTGGCGACTATAACAAAATCACACGCGTCTGTGTAGCTGTTCCGGTCTTCGGTCTTGGTGTACGTCACATTCCAATGGTCACCTGCCCACTTCACACGTGTTATCAAACTGCGGAACTGAAATAATGTGTTTTAAAAATAAATTCGAATTCTTTATTGCGTAACTGCTGCTGAAGCGTCTGTCCTATTTGAGGTTTTACGTTTTGTATTTTTTAAACGTTACCCTCTAGCTACTTCTTTTGTATAATACCATATTGGAGTTTTATAAACGTTCAAATGAAAAAATATCCGAAACCGGACCTATTATTATTATTTTTTGGAGTCCTGACCAATCGTTCTGCCGTGTGGGATTTGCACCCGCGGTCCACAGCGCCAGAGTCAAACATTTACTCACTGCGCTGTCGAACCGAAAACGCTATATAACATAAAAATTATAGGAACATTATTATGTATATTACGTGTAATTTTTTTAAACATTATCAAGAATAATATGCTATGAGATTAATAATGGCATATTAATCTTGACGTTGTTAACTGACACAATGAAGAAACCAATACCTATAGTTTCTAAAAATGTTCTAAAATTGAAATGTATATGTTAAGCAATTTTATAAACTTAAATAATGACGCACGAAGAATCCAGCATACCCCTTCGTCTCGTGGGTGCCATAAGTGGCGACTATGGGAAATGTTAAAAGAATCTCATGGCTTTTGATAGATAACGTTAAGAGCATTTTGTTAAGACGTATCTTAATCTCCCGAACGCTGCCTAGACGAGTTGAAGCCGTCAAGTGATCTCCCGGTCGAAGTTGGACTTACCTAGTAGAACAATTTGTCCTTAGTAAACATACACGTCGACAACTTCGAGCGTAATGCTCCCAACTACCGGCACATGAACGTTACATATGACCTCTGTTTCGTCTATGTTCATTTTAAGACCTATCCGTCGGGAGATACTATAAAAGTAATTGAGAATAGTGCTTAGCTCCTCCAGCGATTCTGCCATAAGGATATCGTGGGCAAATCGAAGGTGAGTGATGTACTCGCCATTGATGTTTATACCGTATCCTTTCCAGTCCAGTAGCTTGAGAACGTCTTTTAATGCAGCGGTTCAAAAATATATATTGTATTAAGTTTCCAGAGAATGTGAATAGAATTAAATCAAAATTCAAAACATGGTGTATACTATGCATCGAAGTCTACTAAGAGATGTTCCGAGACAATTCTAATAGCATCTAAGAACACATCATATCACCGCAATTGTGTGTTATTTCAAAAAATTTATAAAATGAGCGAGAAGATTTCACAAGTTTACGACCATTTGTTTCTACTATTTATATTACTAAAATTACATAGCTTTTTACGATTTCAAAACTCAATAGCAATTGTTCTATTAAATACAATTTCAGTGGCAGACACGTCTCCAGCTCTGTAATGAACTATAATGTGAATGAAAAATTTTATATCCTTTGTGCGCCGCATAACTTAAATTGTTCATGTCTGGTCGATACTAATAAAATATATGATTCTAAATAAAAAGGATATACTCAAATAAATACACTCTTATCTGTGGCTGTTTGAATCTTGTCTTGGTCCTTCCCGCCAAGAAAAAAAAAAAGAGAATTTATAATAGTGTTGTGTTAAATTATCATTTATATTACATTTCCCGTACTAGTTGGGAGTCGTAAAAGGCTATCACTATAATTATAACTGTAATAACTGTTTCGCACGTTTACGTGGAGTGGTTAACGGGAATAATAGTAATATTAATAGCATTGCTACTATTCTTACTTTAATATGCAAATGGAAATGCCGTTTCCGATAAACCGATTACATATTTATTGAATTGAATGACTGTGTATATTAATATAAGGTAAGGTGAATATCCCCGGAGAAAAATTACTGCAATTCTTTACTGAAGTGAGTATCTGAATTTTTATTCCTAATCTAGAATATATGTAGGAGCGTCTATGGGCCATAACAACCACTTACTACGAGGTGGATAGTGTACACATTGTGTTACAGTACTTGTGTAAAAATATTATCATTATCTTAAAAGAGAATTAACTATTACTTACTTGAATATATTTCATGAGGTCAAAATATTTGACGAAGTTCTTGAGATAGTTATAGAAGCAATCTCCCGACGGATAAGACGGCGTATCATCCGGAAACTTGAAGCCAGCATACTCCATGGTCTGCCGTGGTGTGTTCGTTCTTAAAATAATTCAATATCGGTCATGATTAATAGAAATGGATGTCATGTTTATATATAATTTATAAAAAAGATATAATATATCACATAAATGTACATAAATAGGCGCATATTCTAAACTCGAAGCATTCCGTTGCATGTGTGTATACATATAAATATACAATAGTACATATAAATAAAATTTCTAGATTCAATATACTTATAATTTTATGAGACATAGACTTGCTTTTCCACAAAGCTTCACATTTAACAAATTTCAATAATATGAGTGTTTATCTATATGGCCTGAAACGTAATAAAATAATGGATTGTGCAATTAATAGACTGTGCAATTTTTTTTTAGAAAAAAGAAATAATAACACACACAACAGACTTAGACAAATGAATGCTCATAGTTGAAGTAGCATTAGCTCAGAGTTCAGCGACTTTGTTATATAACTTTCTCTTAACAATGATTTATTTATTCTTTCAAACAAGACTACATAACTCTACCACACTCATGGGACTCTACATAGATTTTTTACACAATATTTAGCTTAAACATAATATGTCATTTTAATGAGATAAAAATTAATCCATAGTCTATCCATCTTTCTTTTTATTTATAGTTTAGTGTATTGGAACCGGTACCCGGAAGAAAAATAATTATATTAATATGCATCCGATAAAAATAATTTTACATTAGTTATGTGGAAAAAAAAGATAATTCATTATATATTCAATGTTTTTATTATTATAATTACATAATTAATAATAACTCTTACATAATTAAAAGTAAACAAGGCTTAATTCAATAAATTTTGATAGTGACGCTTAGCCGGGGACCAAAAATAAATCAATCCTACTGCTTCGTCGTAGCTTGACTCGATCATTTTTTTTTTGATGATTTACATCATTTTTTTAGTAATAAACTTATCATCCACTTATTATAAAATATTAGTAATACCTAACTAATTATACCCCACTCGATGTGAAAATCAGAACTCGATAAGGATGCACGTAAGAAATATTTACAGTATTATCGTACCTTGATATGGAAACCTATAATGATAGATTATACTCCTAAATTATTATGTTATTTGGCCAATTCTAGACATTAAGACGGACGCAAACGAAATTGTAAATAAGCATAAAATGACCGCTACATAGATTATCTTTTAACGCTAGATTAAAAAAAATTTCTTTAGACAGGATTCCCTTCGGCTATTTGTGCGGCTGCAAACAAATCACAAACATCATAAATAGTCACGGCTTTAGGGTAGCTCACGGGCACCTTTTAATCTAGCAAACGTCTAAACCTAGCTTTAGTCACAAATTATATAAAATAGAACATTAATTTTATTTCATTGACCATAAAATGGTGGAATTTTAGTTTTTAGTTTTCTATTGTGATAAATATATATTGAGGACCTGTTACTGTTAAAGTTATATTTCGTATAAAACTTAACGGTTCTTAAAAATTTATTAAATGTTTTACGATTTTTATAAACGATTTTAAAAATAAATTAATAAACTAATGGCTTTTTAAATTAACACGGTCGTTTACCTGCTGTTTGGATATGAATGTCATGTAACATAAAAATATAAATATTATACTTTTAAAAGACCTTATAAAATAAAGTAAGAAAAAATTATAATATTTTTTTTGTCTTTTAACTTAATTGTGATTTGCAATCTTCAAAGGTTTTTGTAAATTTTAATTTGATGTAAGCAAATAAGGGCAATATGTCTATGTGTTTACTAGTACGTAGTACTCCCTTTTATTTTTATACAAGTATAAACCGAGGAACGCACAGTCCACCTAATTGCAAGTAGATGTGGGCTATAGACACCGACATCTATCATGTTCCTGATGACAAATATGGAATGCATCTTTGCTGGTAAAAGTTTTTCCAGTTTTCGTTACTCACTATTTGAAACATAGCAGCGTTATGCTGCAATTTTACGCTGGTATTCTACGAGAGCGTGATCCTTACTCCGGTCAAACCGACCCATTCATACTACAGCCTTAATACAACCACAGCGTGGCTACTACATATAATCAAAAACAAGACTCGGGAGACCGATAAATGGCAAAATAAATTTGTAAATACCAAACTCGTGTGCCACAAACAGAAAGAGCATTACCTACTGGAGAGCGCGGGCTTTGCGATAGCTAGCTATTTGTCCACTCGTATGCAAATATTTCCACACAAGGACGCCAGTTAGTACATTATTGAAACTCCTTCATCCAGCCATAGACTAAAAGATGTTTGATATAAAAAAGTGTTTTAAGTGAAATAAAGTATTTTTTGCATGTATGTATGAATATCTATTTCTTTGCTACGCTCTGTAGCTAAAACGAAGATTTAAACATATGGAATGTCTTAAGAACCCATATGTCTTAGTTGTCAAAGTGACAATAAATTTTTTCTCTTTTCTGTAGGTATACATTTTACACAGTCGGTATTTTTTAATTAATGTTTAAACAGGTTTAGCCATTGGGTTTCTGTGCCTGTCATTATTAGTTGTGACCTTAATTGACCGTAAAACTGTTGAAAAGCTTAGTGATTACAATTAAAGTATATAATAGGTAATAAATAATTTAGTTTCTTATTGCCACACGAATTCTAAGTACTAAAATAAAACTAATTTTATGGATGTTATCGCTTTTAAACTTATTTTGTTAAAACTGTTTACTTGTTCATACAGTTTTCGCAAACGAAATCAAAGAGGCCAAAGAAAAATCATCATGTTAATCGTATAAACTGCGCATGCGGCGTTGTAATACATATTCGTAATTACAACAAATTACAATTTGACAATATCCTACACGAACCTTAATTTCTTATACATGCTGGTAAATAAAGGCAGGCCGTCCTCGTCAGTTCCAACGTGAGGGTCAAACCTCCATGTACCCCCGACATGTCGGGAAGCCTCGTACACGGTAAAGTTTACACCGTATTCTTGAAGATATCTAGCGGCGGCCAGGCCGGAGTAGCCGGCTCCGATGACACACGTATGTTTACTTTCTAAATGCTGCAAAAGAAATGTAAAGGTATATTAAAATACTATAATTTTAAGAACACCGACTGACCGGGGAAGGACCACGCTCTCACAGAATTCCAGCGTAAAATGGCAACGTAACGCTGCTGTGTTTCGTATGGTGAGTGTAGAGAACCGGAGACCCTTTTTACTGGATACGAGGCATTCCATCTTAGTACTCACGGGTGATAACGCATCTGTATTTTGATTTGTAACCGAGGATAGATGTAGATGAAAAAGAACAACAATATCTCAAAGTACTTCAAGAGGCGTCTTAGTCATACGAGCATGTACGTACTACAGATGCAAAATGATTTTGATTATATTATAATAAAGGCAAATGCAATCACAACAAGAATTTTCCAGACGTGTTTAAAATTATTTCAACAAGCTCGATCGTACCAAATAGCTGAAAATCCGATGGAGGATTTGTCACCGTGGCAAGCGGATTAGTAATCACAGTGTCAGACATCGCAACTTTGACGCTGTTTCCCTTTGAGTTGAGTATATAATTATTAAGTAAATTGAAAGTGATTAAATTCTGATAATAAGTTTCTAGCGAATCGATGGATGCCTATGGCTCAAGACCGTGCTAAGTGGCAATGTATATGCATCACCTAATGTATGGAAAAAGCTTATCTATGGACAACAGTGAATTTGTAATAGAATGTTACGATGATAATAATGAATAATCTAACAGATATAAAAAGAAAACACGTAACAATGACATTTTATAAGTTTCTCGCATTTATAGACGAATAACTTAAAAGGCTCCGTAACACCTTCAAATTATGTTAAATTAAATTTTACATTGAAATATAGAGTGTGTAAAATTGCAAAATCGGAAACATAAAAATATCCATACGCGATGAAATGTGGATTACGGTGTTGTGGTAAAAGTCTTATACTACGGCCACACTACCGTGATATGGCAATAATTATGGCCATAATTGAAACAACTCCTAGGTGTAACCACGATTTATGCCCATAATTTTACAATGTCAATCAATATGCCATATGACGGTAGACAACAGCTTCAGTGGCGGTCTTTTTCGCATATCAAAGACGATTACCGCGGTAATTTTTGAGTCAAGTAGCTACACTACAGTTTGTTCAGTGTGCGACATGAGCTCAACGGAAAAAAGACTAACATATTACGCTTTCTGTGCATTTTTATCATGTACCATCTTCTTTTAAGTCTTGGTTTAGCTTTTTTAAAATGAAAAAGATTCATATAAAAGTAACTGACACTCATAAAGTACAACACCGCCGCAACTTCAATGTTGAAATATGACATTTTTCCGCCTAGTTCATTGTAATATCTAGGTAAACCCTAGTGTAAACACACTACTTCACGCGGTAAATTAGGCAGTAATTTAATTCCATAATTATTGCAGTAAACGGGCGGTAGAAGGTAAGGTAGTGTGGCCGTAGTCTTTAATTGCCGATTTTTCAATCCACTGTTAAAATTTATTTTTAGGCTAAAAAACAACATAAACAAATAAAAAAATATAGTTGTGCGAATAAAATATTTCAATTGTTTCACTTTTACATTCTGTCAAGTTATAATTTATTTGATGTATTAACTTGTACCTGACGATTGCTAAATCGGCCCTAAATTGTCTGTAAATAGCCTTCATTACAATAATAAAAAAGCCCGCTATTTACACAATACATGATCATAGTATCGCGTTTCGAATTTTTTAAAGGTTGGAACCTTTTAAAAATTCGAAACGCGATAGTCATCAATCCTCATTATCATGCGTGTGTCATGGACGCATTACCCGGTTTTTATCTACTACTAGTACTACTTTTTTATAATCAAGTGCACGAATAAACTTAAAAATAAATTTGAACAATATATCTTATGGTAAAAATTCATAATTATACTGATTTTATTTAAACTTATAATAAACATTTTTCTAATACTAATATACAATTCAGAAATGTTTATAATATAATAAAATTTATAATGCAATTCATTGTGTAAAACTTATTTATAACGTTAGTCTTATGAATCATCATCATCATTACAAAGCTCCATCACGCTGGAACCCGCTTTAGGAAAAACTTGTTTTTATTATCCATTTTTACCTACAAACTATGCGAATAAATGTAGTATACTTTATTTCTTTGTAGTATTAATCATTCCGTACAAAAAATAATAAATACAAAGCAGGAAATATTAGAAATAATTCGATAAAAAGTTTTGAAATTGGTGCTAAATTGTTTGTAATTTATTGTAGTGACAAAGATAAATTAAATGAAACTAATTTTTACGGATTCTATCGCGTTTAATTTAACTTTTTTATCGTGGAGGCAATTTACATACACAAATTTCACAAGAACATCCAGACCCGGAACAATTATTTGTAGGCCATACAAATACTTGTTCCGTGCGGATTCGAACCCGCGGCCCCCGGCGCTGCAACTCATTCCTAAGCCACTGCGCCACGCAGCAATCAAGTATAGTAGTAATATTAACAAAATAACACAGAATACACAAAATAACAAATAACGATACAGTCGGAAAGTAGATAGAGATAATTTAGTAATTTTTGATGACAGAAAACATTGTACAGGTATATCTTGGTCTTGTTTAATTTTTAATTTAAAGATTATAAAATCTTTAAATTAAAAATTAGCAGCAGCGTCTTACTAAGCAACTACAAAATAAAAAACTGCAATTGCTAACCCGCCTGTCAAGCGTGGAAACTATGGCAAATATCCCACTTACGAGGCAATCTATGGGGAAGCCTATGTTCAGCTTCAGATGGCAGTCGGCGGCTGCGATAGATAAAACTGATCATTCTAACCTGATGTAATTTTGAGCGTGGTATCGTGTTTTTTATTGGACTGAAAACTGTTTTTTATTGAAATGCAGATTGTTCCAAAAATATACTAGTACGATTACCAATGATAACTTAGTGTGAAGTCATCATGGAAGTCTTGAGACCATCAGTATCAATTGGTCGACGTCGATCAACCATAATCTAGTTGCATATTTATCATTTGCTATAAGTATTTTTATTACGTGGTTAAGCCATGATGCAGCTATGTCATGGTTGCAGGTTGCTTGGCCAAAAAGATTGGGTCGGCTCGACCGGGGAAGGATCACGCTCTCACAGAATACCAGCGTAAAATAGCAGCTTCAAGCTTCTGTGTTTCGTATGGTGACTTTAGAGATCTACAGACGCTTTTTACTGGAAAAGAGGCATTCTATCTTAGTACTCAGGGGTGACAACGCATCTGCATTTCATTTAATCGAGGTTACATGTAGATGTGTATGGGTCACAGCATCCACTCGCCATCAGATGGATGTGTACTCGTTTGTCACATATATTGTATAGAATAATATTCTATTAAAAAATGAAATAGGGTCTTCGAATTTTCTCCAGCGCTAGTTATGCATCCCCAAGAAGGATGATGGCTTTGCAAGTGGTCTCGAGTCATCGTAATAGCTACAAAAGTACTGAGAGTAGTAAGTACTACATTTGGGACGAGCTAAATAAGCGAGACAAAACGAAAGAGGAGCTATGATGATGGCGACCACCGAGGGGTTTTTGACGGTTAGATTCCATAATAACCTCTTCGTTACAGCTGCAGTGGATGGTATCCATCAGGATAAACGTAAAGTGGTAGAGCCATGCTGTAGCTATGTAGCGCAAATAGATCCGCGCGACACATTCTCACAGAATACCAGCGTAAAATAGCAGCTTAATGCTCAACACAGCAGTGTTTCGTATGATGAATGTAGAGAACCGAAGATCCTTTTTACTGGAAATGAGGCATTCTATCATAGTTCTCAGGAGTGAGTACGCATCTGCTTGTTGATTTTTAATCGAGGGTAGATTAGGTGGTCCGGGAGCTCGTTTGTCACCCTTATTCTATAAAAAAAAAACCCGACATAAAAATGGGTGCTTTTATTGTTCGCCCTATGCAGTATATAATATGTAATTTACTGTTAACCGACCAACAATTGTTAGTGATCCGAGAATAGTCACAACACAACTTGCATCTAAATATAATAATTTAAAAAAAACATTGATAACGATTTTAGGTTACATTTAAACTGCGACTGTAGGTCAGCGTACTCAGTAGACCGTGGAACCACCCAACCGTATATAATTCACACACTATACATGTAAAAGTAATTGGATGCATGCGTAGGGCCAAAAGAGAATTGCGTTGACTATACAATTGCATAACCAACTACATACTTTACGTAGGCTTCCATCGTAACCACTTTAAAATAAACTTTCTCGTACATATTACCATCATTCTGTACATGGTAATGGGAATCATTACCATAACAGCCTATCAAAGGTCCGCTGTTGAACTTAGGCCTTTCCCATAGATTATCTTAGAGGGGAGGACATTTGCCGTAGTTGCCTCGCATAGAATCATTTATTGATGATAATAACCCCTGGGAATGAGGTGATCGCTATCAAGCTATTTCTAATTTGTTTTGTGTTGTTAATTGTGTAACATACATGATTGTAAGCTATTATTTAAAAAAAAAAAGTTTCTTGCTGGTTCTTCCCAGGTCAGAGGTTTTTTTTCGAACCAGTGGTAATTAAACAAAGGAGTGCCTTTCAATAAGTATTATTTACGAGGGTGACACTGAAAGTTCTTAGAAAATCAAAAACTGAACAAACTAGCAAGTTATTATTAGTTTTATTATATCTTTTTAAAATAGTGTCCATTTACATCAATACATCGCTGCATCCGATGGAACCACTGAGAGAAGCACTGTGCCCACTCGTCCTTAGGGGTCTCTTCGACGGAATTTTGAAACGCAGCCACTGCTTCCTCGGCGTCCATAAAAGGTTTTCCTCGAAGTTTTTCTTTTATTTTCGGAAATAAATAAAAATCGCAAGGTTTGAGGTCGAGGCTATAGGGCGGGTGACCCAGTAATTCCACGTCTGACGTTGCCAAGTAGTCGATTGTTTGCTTGGCGGTGTGCGACGAGGCGTTATCGTGGTGAAGGAGGATCCTACTGCGAGGTGGTTTCTCCCAAACTTTTTCCAAGACAAGTGACAAACAATTGTTATTGTACCACTCTGCAGTAACTGTTTTTCGATCCTCTAAAACAATTGTTGCGTAATGACCTGTCCTTCCGAAGAACGAGGCCACCATCTTTTTTCCCACGCTTTGACCTCTCTTCACTTTAGTTGGCAAATTCTCGGAAAGAAACACCCAGACAGCAGACTGTCTCTTAGTTTCAGGATCATAACAATAAATCCAGCTTTCGTCACCCGTAAGTATGTCGAACACAGCATTTGAGTTACCTCCGTTAAATTTTTGAACCATTTCACGACACCAATCAACACGACGGAGTTTTTGGGCCTCTGTCAAATTATGAGGTATCCACCGGGCACAAAGCTTCCTGACCGCTAAATGTTCATGGAGGATTTTGTGCACTTGACTCATACCGATGCCTAAGCTTGTCCAAATCTGCTGATAAGTCACTCTTATGTCAGTCTCTATCATACGCCGCACAACACTGATGTTATCTAAAGTCGTCGCCGTAGAAGGCCGTCCCTCACGCAAATCATCGGTGAGATTAGTGCGACCACGTTTAAACTCATTAAACCAGTTGTAAACAGTGGTACGAGAAGGGGCTTCATCGTGAAAGGCCAATCGAAGTCTATCATAACTTTCTTGTTGACTTAAATGACATCGAAAGTCATAAAAAATCATTGTACGAAAATTTTCTCGCGTTAAATTCATGCTGACGTGCAGGGTGATGCAACTTTGTATGAAAGCTGAAAAATCTGCACACAATCATGGTTTTGTCAATGTTCGTGTTGGGCTTGTTAAATAAAGGAGAAAAATATCGCTGTTTTTTCCTTCTCATGTTGTTTTAGATTGCCATTTTAAAATTAGATACAAAAATTCATATTATATCGGAAGAAACTAAAATGTTAATTCTGTGTTAAACTTTTATGTTTGCTCTTTAAAGTATAATTACATACATATTACTTGAGATTTGCACAATTAATTTACCTATTAATTGATTAAAATTAAATTATTAAATATTAGCAGAATTCTTAAAAGAAGCCATGAATTAATAGAAGAAAATGACATTTGTTTGTCAACGTCTTTCATATTGAAAATATTTTCTGAAATTATTCAAATTTATTTCACAGGTTTAAATTTTAATATTTATTATTGATTTTGCTTAAATTCAGTTATTATGGGCTCAGAATACTTCATAATATCGTCGTGAATACAGTAAAGATTTTTGTGAGATGTATAAGATATTCACTATAAATGAATTAATTATTTAAATTTTATGCACGATGTGTGATCATCATCGAAAGTAAGTTAAGTGTTGTGCAAATAAGAAAGCACAAAATCATCTGATCACTTTCTGCAGGTTTTCTATAATAGGAAAAGAAAAACTTATGACAATATGGTGGTAAGTCTATAAACATTTTGAATTTATTGACCGTTATTTGTAGGGATTATTACTATACTGACTCGAATTGTATCTGTTTCAGATCACGTATTTGGGCTGAGTTAAGTTTTCACCATGAGAATTTTGCTGATTTAAATTTACGTTAATGTTCTGTGAAGAATAGCTCTCTGACAATAACATGTGTTATATATCAGTAACAAGCGTGGAAACATTATGTGCAAAAGCAATAAAAAACATCAATAATAATGTATAGTTTATAAAACAATGTTTTCAGAAAATAAAATTACGTAACTATACCTATTTATAGTTTTATTTTATCCCACATACTAATCTAGTATATTCGAGTAATTTTGATGCAACTCTCAAATGTATGGGAATTTACCCATAGGTTTGTGAGGCTTGAACCAAAATTACTGAATATGCCTTAAATAAAAAGTTCAAAGTTACAGAATACAAAGGTTTGGAATTCTGCCAAAAGTTTTATATGGGCGTTCACCGTAGCGCTTTTAGTGTACACATAAACACGTGTTTCCGTTTTTAGTATGAAGTTGGCGTTCTTCTCTTGGTAGAGAGTAATTGTGTTCTGTGCTGACGTGACACAGACAATTTTAATAGTAGACAATGTAAACAAATGACAAATTAATAAAATACATACACAATAATATTGGCAAAGAGTTCCATTTTCAAAACTTGAACTTATTTTTTTATTACATCGTTTACAAGTGACCAGTTCTAAAAACTTTCAGTGTCGCCTATATCTATATTGAATCTATATTGAATAAAAAAGTTTCTGTTTCTGTTTCTAGCAAGACGGTTGGCAACCGCAGTTTTTTCAGTTGTTATCAGGAAGATTCTGCTGTCCAGCCCCTATTTCAGTTTCCCTGGACGATATGGGATAGTGGATATTCTTACACCGCCACTACTTGGTTAACGGTGTAGTAGATTATATTATCTGTTGTTCATTGAATTCAATATACTTGAACATGCTCGATATACATACAATGGTAATTAAGAGCCATTTACTACAGCAGGGTGTAGGGGATAGGCGCTATTACAAATAAGTTCAAAGGTTAAAACAATAATTGAAAACTAAAGTTATCATGCCTGTAGTTCTACCCCCTTTTTTTACATGGGGAAATGCCTACGCATACCCGCCTCGTGGGGGCAAGGGCGGGTTATGTCGGACTCGCACCGACTAAAACCCCATGGTGTTCCATATTAGCAGGGCCATGGAAACGCTTTCGCACACATCCGCGGCCCCACCAGCGCTGGCCGGACTTCTCCCCATTTTCCTTCTCAGGCAAGGCGCATCAGGAACATAAGAAACGCCTTCCTCCATGGCCTCCAACTCCACCTGCGTAACGGGCCCCCCCGAGTCCAATACGCGGAGGCCACGGGGCCAGAAAAATCGAGCGCTCGGTAGCATCCGCTTTCACGACCCCAGCGGCGGATCTGGTCTTTGGCTCCGCCGATAACCAAGTTTCGGCCGCAGAGGGTAGGGAGAGCGGCGCCTTGCAATACCGACACTCCTCTCCCCCCGCGGCCTCACCACCACCGCGTCAACAGTGCGGCCCCGTCATAGTCGCGGAGGATAGGGCGAGTGGCGTATCGCTATATCAACACTCCTCTTCCCCCGCGACTCTACCTCGGCTGCAGCGGTAGGGGGAGAGGGCACCCCTTTTGCCGCAGCCCACCAACACACATCCGAAGTGGGGTCACCAAGCCCACTCGGAGTGGCCACCTCGGGCCGGCCCTACACCACGGGCCGGCCCTACACTACTGGCCAGCCAAGGGGTTCCTCTTTGTTCACCGCGGGTGACCAAGCCACGGCTCCTAAGCCCCCGCCACGACAAGGCGGGAACCCGTTCGGGGTGGGGGGCAGTCCTACCCCCTGCAACACAGCGCCATGAAAGCTGGCTTCGTTTCATCGTTGAATATACTTAGGCTATACTTAGGTTTTGAGCGAGAAAATAACCAGACCTCTTCGCAACGGCTAGTCGTGATTACAGTTCACTTCGCCGCATCGACCGATAGACTGCAAATGGCACAAATATTTAGTCATCTTTCAGAAACTCATATTTGTGCCAACAATCAGTTCAGTCGCCTTTGATGCCGCCCCGGCCCTATACGAGGTACCCCTGAGATAGAGGCCTCAAAATTGTGTACGCGCGTAGCATCTAAGTAACCGTACCTATTTTTACAATTATATATCTTGGATAACTTTACGTTAAATAACAATACTTTGACAACAATGTGATGTTATAAAAATGCAGCCCAGCTACAACCTTCTAATTAATTAATTAATTATTATTATTAATCAGCTAATAACTACTTATTAAAGAAGTAAGTACACCAGCATATATGACTGGCGTAGGGCTGCCACCTTTTTTTTTAACAAATATAGTATTTTTTTCCAAAAAAAGGTGCAAAAATATAGTACTTTCGGGAAATTCAGGAATAACAGTAAACGTTTATATTTAATCTTTATGTATTTTTCCATATACATTTTTGTTATTGCTCTTCGCTTTGGCCTTCAATGATCTATTACCTTTAAAACAATAATAGGAATCTAGAGCAATTTAGATTCAAATTAAAATAAATTACAATTCATTTTTAATTAAATGAATACATGCTCTATTTCTTTCTTCTTTCCATTTTACATTGATGACGGAAAAAAAATTCTTTCCATAAAACTTTCTTGTTCCAGACTTCCAGTCACAGTTAATATAAAAAAGCGCGACAGTGGAATTAGGGGTAAAATATAGTATTTTTCGTACTATATTATTTTTCTATAATATATAGTACAATTGACTGAAATATAGTACGATACTATATATTATAGTACGGGTGGCAACCCTAGACTGGCGTGATATTGCGCGCGGATCTTTACAAATTAACCTACGAATTAACAAATTAACTTGCGTACCTATCTAATCATCCGCTTCTGATGTCTATACACAGATGCATATCAATAAGTTTTTGTTTTAGATACAAGGCTAGTGAATTACGATGTTTTGTTACACAGTCAATTAGTAATAAACGTGCAGCACGACCGTAGCTTGGCATTCTTATAGACACGTCGTTAATTCAAATATCCTGTAGAGAATTACCCAAAATTGCCACAATGAATAGTTGTATTGCCAAAAGGAAGTCTCGCTCTATAGATATTGTATATCTACCTGTCACGTGGAATATTAGAAGACACAATTTTTAGTGCCTTTCCTTCCACATTCGGACTCCACAATACCTTGGATTTCTCTTAGTCAACTTTTACATGTTCGGGATAATTTTTAGCCAATTTTTAAAAAAGTAGGAGGTTCTCATTTCGACTATATGTTCTTTATTTTGTGAACCAATATTTTAATGTTTTTTTTTTTTAAATATGTTTACACTTCAAGGGTGATTCCCCTTAAGTTTTTAATGTAACAATAGAGACGACAATCTAGTTGTTACCTTGAACTTGTAACATTCCTTAGTCTCCTCGATTGGATCACAAATTAAACTTTTAATAAAAATTAATGGCCGGTTACAAAGAACTAGAAAGAATAAAATAATCAATTACTAAATTTATTATTATTATTATTATAAAATAAGTGTTCTGGTCCGAAGGTTATGTAGAGCTAGTATAATTACAGGCTATGAGGCATTCCATATTAATCCTCAGTGACAACGCATCTGTAGTCTTCTACATTTGAAGTTGGCTGTAGGTACCCATGGACTGCAGTAGCCACTTGCACTCAGGTGGACTATAAATTCATTTGTCACTTCAGTTTAATTAAAATAACTCTGTGGGCCAAAGCATTCACTTATTCACTTACAGGTACTCACTGACACCTGCACCTATGAATCAAAATGCAGAGACGTTGTCACCCCTGAATATCCCGCTACTAGTAAAAAGGGTCCCCCAGTTTACAACACTCACTATACGAAACACTGCAGTATTATGCTGCTATTATACGCTGGTACTCTATGAGATCGTGGTCGTTCTCCGGTCAAGCCGACCAATTCGTGTTGCAGCCATAATGTAGCTGCAGCGTTGTTCTAGTCCTGTTCCACTTCTTTAATGAGAAGGATTCTGTAATAGGCTACTGCTATCTGGGCTGCGATAGTCCCGAAAAACAGAGGAGCTCTGCCGCCCCCTCAGTAGAGATGTATTCATAAAAATTTCTTCGCATACAAGAACTAAGTGGCTTTTAAAGTAAGTAAGTTAATAGTTAATAGTTTGTAGAGTAAGGGTGACAAACGAGCACACAGTCCACCTTATCGTAAGTAGATACTGTGGCCCATAGACATATACATTTATCCTCAATTAAGAATCAAAATGCATATGCGTTGTAACCCCTGAGTACTAAGATGGAATGTCACGTTTCCAGTAAAAAGGGTCTCCGGTTCTTTACACTCACTATACGAAACACAGCAGCATTAAGCTTCTATTTTATGCTGGTGTTCAAAGCTTAGCCTCCACCATACGGCAGAAAATCGTACTGTGGGTTTTCGATTTGAAAAAAAAAAATACAAAACCGAAAAAGACTGCTAGACAAAAACTAAAGTATATATTTACACAAATGGAAAGGAGCCCTTACTTATCTCTCTTAAATTGAAGGCCCGTTCATTACGTCTATACGGAAAAGTAAACTACTTGTAGTAAAGGTTGGCGTATTCATGAGATTACATAAACTTGCACTTCGCACACGGCAATATTGTAGTCTAGCCATGTACAAAACATCGTTCAAGGAAAGCGAAAGTCGCGTGCAAGCGAACGTAGCCACAAATGTCACACATGGAAACTTTAAACGTATTGCAGTTCAAACATTAATGTTTATATTTTTTTTGAATAAAGGCGACAAACGAGCACACAGTCCCAGAAAATATACAAAATTTGACCTGCTCGAAGTTCAAAAACTTTATTAAACAAAGTTTGTATAAAAAGGGTTATTATAATATTAAGGAATTTATGGATGATAATGACCCCTGGGAATAAGGTGATCGCTACCAAGCTATTTGTAATTTGTTTTGTGTTGTTAATTGTGTAACATACATGATTGTAAGCTGTTATTTAAAAAAAAGTCCCGCTGGGTTTCTTGCTGGTTCTTCCCAGGAGAGAGGTTTTTTTCGAACCAGTGGTAATTAAACAAAAGAGTGACTTTCAATAAGTATTATTTATAATCTATATTGAATAAAAAAGTTTCTGTTTCTGTTTCAGTTCACCTGATAGTACCTAAGTGGATGTTGTGGCAAATAGACATCTTCATCTATCTTCAATTAAGAATCAAAATGCAGATGTGCTGTCACCCCTGAGGACTAGATGGAATGCCTCATTTTCAGTTAAAATTGTCTCCGTTTCTCTACATTCACCATACGAAACACAGCAGCATTGGCTGCTATTGTACGCTAGTATTCTGTGAGAGCGTGGTCCTTCCCCGATCGAACCGATCCATTTGCGCTACAACCAAAATATATGTATAATGTGTCTAAAAACGGTTATTTGAATTACATTGACAATATCCCGCAATATCATTGTAGGACTAGGACCACACCAGGGTAGGACCACACCAGGAATAAACCAATCGTCATAAGGTTTTAGGCTTCAATCGTGAATGTTATTCATGAATATCATATCACTTCAACTGAAAACCATAGTCAGAGAGCCTCGGATCAAATACTATAAACGGGAACAAGTGAAAGCCCACTATGAAATGTACTGCTCCTGTGAGATCCGGTGATATTTTAAAATTTTTAAAAATCTTTACCACGATATGAACTGACAAGGTCAAGGACAAGGATTATTTGTATACATACAAATACCTGTACCGCGCGGGGTTCCAACCTGCGGCTTATAGTTTTACAGCCAAATGCTTAGAAACTGCGCTACGGAGCCGTCAAATCACACATCAATAAGGAAGATGTCACATTATTATTCTACTTCCATAGAAACACCATCAGCTGTATTGCTGCTGGCTGGCTGTGTTATTAGCAAACATTATGTGTATGTATGAAATAATTTTATTCATTCATTCATTACAGACTGTCAAAAGTTCACAATTCACTGTCATGCCGAGCTGTTCGTAACCGTGTCGTGGCGGCGGAAGTGAAACAATCACCCCATTAGGTGTCGTTAGAGGCGGCTATGGGAAATGTCAGAAAAAAATAAAATTAACGTAAAATACCCGGGTATATACAGCAGTATCAAAGATGCGAAACGTCCGGTACGACGTGAAGTGACGTGACGTGACGTGACGTGACGTGACGTGACGATTACGGCAAATCCTTTTTTTTATAGCAAAGGGGCCTAACGAGCATGCGACTCACCTGATAGTAAGTGAATACCGCCGCCCATAAACAACTGCAACACCAAGGGAATTGCAGATGCGTTGCCAGCCTTTTAAAAAAGAGTAGGCTCTTTTTTTGAAGGTCCCTAAGTCGTATCGGTCCAGAAAAATCTCTGGTGGTAGTCTATTCCACAGGGAAGTTGTGCGAGCAAGAAAACTTCTCTACAACGGGAGAGAAGAAATTGTCACTTCATTGTTGAACATAGCCCTCCCCCATTCGATTGTCTCATAGAGATCCCCGCTATTTGCCACAGTTGTCACGCTTGGCAAGTGCGTCTGCAACCACATTTTTTTTTAATTTGTTATCGGGAAGTTGCTGCTGCTCATGTGCTCATGTTAGCTTCCCTAAGCCGCTTCTTACGACACCCACGCGATGTCATGGGTAAGTAGATTCTCTTACGCTGCCACTACACAGCACAAAATAATTATTACGGTCTAACTATTAGTGTATACTGTATACCAACATCCTAACTTGATAGTTCGGTAGCTACAGCAAGGCGCTAACCGTTTCGCTGCAACGCGCCACTGCCGATCGCGTATTCAAATAGGACGTTATTCGCAAGGACAACAACTGTTTCTCTTAAACTACTATACTGCAAACTATATTCAAAAGTACTTATCTTGACGACTTAGGTGGGACGACATACGGATATTCACATTTGTTTTCAAATACTCTATGAAAAACTATGATAACATCGCTATGGTTTTATGTTATATTGAATGGGACAACAAAGTATACTAGTGGTCACCTAGTGGTCGAAATTCCACCAAATTTAACTAAAATTTTGAGTATGTATATTAAGGAAGCTATATTTCACTTTCAACTGCACATTGAAATACATATCTCATAAACAACTTTTTTGCCTTAAGATAAACTGCACCGACTATTGAAAAAGGAACATTTCAAATTACACAAAATTAAGTAGTGATTAAAACTCCATAGCTACAATCTCTACTCTGTGCGACTGCTTGACCACAGACTATTATGTGTTTGACATTGGCAGTGTAAACATAAACAAATGAATATATATTTTTTATAGTAGTTGTAACACAAATTATATATAAATTTTAGTTTTCTGCTCTACTTCGCCATATGAACGTTAACACTATTTCACACTCCGTGCGTTCAATATGCTTAAAAAGCGGTATAAAATTTTCCCTTTACGTATTATATATAAGACTAGCGGTCCGCCCCGGCTTCGCACAGGTGATTTCTATATCATGACAACAGCGCCACCTATCGGGTCTAATTGTGAATCTAAACTCTTCTCGAATCAACTGAATCACACACACACACACATACACACATAAAATCTCATCAAAATTGGTCCAGCCGTTTCGCAGGAGTTCAGTCACATACACACGGACAATAAAATTATATGATATAAATATAAAGATATTTAGAATATATATTATAGGATAAATGAGAATGTCCCGCGACCAATACTGATTAATTATTTGCATATACATGAAAAAATATCCTATATTCGATCCGCCCCGGCTTCGCACGGGTGATTTCTGGATATCGACAACAGTGCCACCTACCGGCTCTAATCGTGAATCCAAACCATTTAGGGACCCATTCAAACACATACAAAAAGAATATCCTGGCCAAGTTTTATACCTATAAGAGCTATAGTTTTAAAATGTGATTTTTTAATTAAGGCCCCCGCAACCCCTTTTCGTAAAATCCGTTCTTAGCTCACCTCTACTCGGCGAAAGGAATATTCCTACCAGATTTCAAGTCTCTAGGCCTTATGGTTCCAGAGATATCGTGATGAGTCAGTACAAAATGTGATTTTTTTTAATTAACAACCCCGAAATTCCCCTTGCGGTTGGAATTTCGGGAAATCCGTTCTTAGCTGACCTCTACTCGGCAAAAGGAATATTCCTACCAAATTTCAAATCTCTAGGCCTCATGGTTCCAGAGATATCGTGATGAGTCAGTACATAGGTGGAAATCTCTTATAGATATAAATAGATTAGCTGGATACGCATATTAAATTAAAAGACTTCGTCATCATCATTAACCATTTCAAATCAACTATAGGGATTTTTACTCTACCACGTACAAAAGTCGTAGTTAACAAAAGTGGTAGTTAACAAAAAATGTACCTATAGTTGTAGTTTTGCACTTGTACACTACGCTGCAGCTACATTATCAAACGAGGCATTCCATCTTAATCCTCAAGGTTGACAACACATCTGCATTTTGATTCGTAATCGATGATAGATGTAGATGTCTATGGGCCACAGCATCCACTTGCCATCAGGTGGACTGCGTGCTCGTTTTTCACCCTTATTCTACAAAAAAAAGAAATTACGTTTTTAGAAAGATAGCTACCTATATAATGTAAGTAAAATGGACGATATGTAAATCCATAATTTTTTTATAAAATTAATAAAATTTAAGAGCCTACCCAAGCGTACTTCTTTTCTCATCTCATCATCTATAGAGAACAGCAGCAATTTACCATCAGGTGGACTGTGTTATCGTTTGTCGTTTATAATGTTTTTTGGGAATCAATCATCCAGAGTAACTTACCACATTTACAAGTAGAAGTGACTATGGGATATGGCTTTTGGCTTCGGATAAATTAAATTATAACAGATGTACAAGTGGTAAAATTTAAATTTTTATACAACCGACTTCAATATAAATAATTTATTGTTGATTTTTTTAAAACCACTCGACCGATATCGATAAAATTTTAATGGAAACAAAAAAGAATTTCCCAAATCGATTCAGGCGTCTTCGAGTAATCGGTGAACATACATTAAAAAAAGATTCCGACGAATAGAGAACCTCCTCCTTTTTTGAAGTCGGTTGAAAATACCCAAACCAATAACGGGAAGTAGCGTTAACGGTACGAGATAAGCGATTATGGCAAACCCTACCTACTATCGGATAGATCCGTGTCTAACGTGGACTGTAACGGACCCATAAAACGATAAAAAAATATTATTAAATAA
Source organism: Parnassius orleans (assembly GCA_029286625.1). Taxonomy (NCBI): domain Eukaryota; kingdom Metazoa; phylum Arthropoda; class Insecta; order Lepidoptera; family Papilionidae; genus Parnassius; species Parnassius orleans. Next base: position 2,298,441 of record JAGSMP010000018.1, read on the forward strand.
TTTATGTTCTAATTATGAATAATTCTCTCATAAAGCAGACGAGGCCTGTGCGTGAAGAATAAGTGAGACGATAAATGTAAATAAAGCAACTTTACTAAGATGATACACATAATATCAAGTTGTGTAATCATCGGAAACATCATCGATGCAAATGCAGTCAAGGACTGCTAGTTGCTTCATAACAAGTTGGATAATGCCTACAGTTTTCCATAAAAATGACATTAATACACCATTATACACGTCATTTTATCGGCCATGACACCGCGCGAGTAATAATTGCATTAAGTGGGTATGCGCTCGGGAAGTTGTTTTTTTTTTTCAAAAGTATCGCAATTTAGATTTTTTTTAATTAAACAAAAAAAAATTAAAAAAAATTAAACCTTCAATAAATATTCTTCAATTAATCTTAAAATAAAAACTTACTAAGTTAACACAGCATAATCCATTGGCAATTAACAACAAGTGACTTTTTACCGTAGGCCATTTGTCCCATTTCGTCCCATGAGTGTCCTAAAAGGCGACTAAGGGAAATATCTTATAAAAATCAAATGACTATCGGTTTTTGTTTACGCCAGGCCTAATATTACTTACTAGCTGCTCCCCGCGACATCGCCCGCGTGGAATTTATAACGATTTATTACGATATATTTTGCGCGGAACCCTGATTTTTTTTTTTCTATAAAAGTTACTCCTTATAACATCAGCTATCTGCCAGTGAAAGTCCCGTCAAAATCGGCTCAGCCGTTTCGGAGATTAGGAATAAACAGACAGACAAAAAATAATTTTTTTGTTATAAGTACCGTATATACTTTCACATACATTTAATAAAAAGCTGTTATTTTGACATTACAAACAGACACTTCAATTGTATTTATTTGTTTAGATATTACCCAGACAAACGACGGGCAGCGGCGCTACAGGAAGTCTGGCACTGCGATCGTCAATTCGCTAAAAGTAAAGATTAAGGCAAATGTTTGCAGCAGTGCAGCAGCAGTGGACTTTTAATGGCCGATAAAGAAAAAAGTAACTCTTTTTATCGTAGTGCGATAATCTTAAAAAAAATACTCATCAAGAAATTTGTTATCACACCAATCCTTTCACCTAAACAACCTAACACGCCAATCCTTCACAAAAAGACACCTGTTTTAAATTGCCTAATGACAATTTAAAACAGGTGTCCTTTGTCGTAGTGCAAACTAAGCACGTGCATTAGCCGTAAAACTATTTGTACAAACATGGAGCGACAACAATCAACCGTTCACAAGCTCACTTCCCGTTTCACTTCTAATTCCGACCACATTTTTCGCACTCCAACCATTGCGCGCGTGTTTTGCGATTTTGCGATCCACTTAAAGCTACACTGACACACACACACATTTAAAATAAAAATTAAAGAGAAATACAACTTGTACTTAAATACTTGTTCAATACGAAACGGATTGCGGAAAAACGACAACTTATGGCCGACACACACGGTCAGTTAAACTGACATCAGTTCAACTGATCAGTTCAAACGGATTTAATCAAAAAAAAGTTCGACACATACATTCAGTTCAACTGATCAGTCCAACTGATCAGTTCAAACTAGGACTGTTGATATTTTTCTAAAATATCGAATTTTCAATATATCGATAATTATAAATATATCAATATTTTTGTATGTCGAAAACATAGCGATATATCGATATATCGGCTTTATTTAAAAGAAAACAATCGCATGTCAGCTCAAAAATGATTTATACGGTTTATAATTTAGTATATTTAATAAACAAATTAAATTATAAATGTATGAAAATGTTTGTAGGTTATAGTAATTATATAGTAGTTCTTAGTAATTATTGTTTAATTTAAATAAGATTTTTATACGTGGTAGAGCCATGCTGCAACTATATTAATAGTATAGTTGTAGCATGAATGGGTTGGATCGACCGGGGAAGGACCACGCTCAAACAGAATACCAGCGTAAAATAGCAGCTTAATGCTGCTGTGTTTCGTGTGATGAGTGTAGAGAACCCGAGACCCTTTTTACTGGAAAAGAGGCATTCTATCTTAGTCTACACGGCTGACAATGCATCTGCATTTTAATTTGCAAACGAAGATTGATGTAGATGTCCAAGGTCTACAGCAACCACTTACCATCAGGTGGACTGTGTGCTCGTTTGTCACCCTTATTCTATAAAAAAAAAAAGACAATTATGTGTACCAATAGTTTTCAGTAAGAGTTTTCAAAAATACTCGTTGTTTTATATGTTCAGCTGTTTGAATACTACGATTATTGGGCACTAAAAGATTGATTGCAGAAGTAATTCGTTCAGATGCTACAGATGTAGCTGAAGAAATCAAATATTTAACAGCTACTCGTATTTCTGATAGCACGGAAGTAAACCATAAGACACCTAAGCGATCAAAGCACTGTCAAATCAAGTCATTGAAGCACTTGTTTCGTCGTTTTCTCTAATAGTTCACATGCGCAGACACTTAATACACATACTCGTAATCGCATCACTTTTACGTAAAATCCACTTCAAACGATTATTTAAACGATAAAACAGGAGCAACAATCCGTCGACGGTCAAGTTCCTGCCAAAACTCACAGTAAGTAAAGTAGTACTAAGTTTCATAGATTATAGTCATTTTAATATCACATAGATATACTATACAAAATTACATTTCTTTTTAAGATAATAAGCAAATAAATAAACTGGGAAAAAATGAAAAGCATAATATAGTGTAAATAAAGTACAGTAGATTGGGTCCATCAAGGATTAGGATTTAAGTTCACGATGGTGTTGTAGATTAAATGATTTACGTGAAAAAATAAAAAAATAAAACTTATTATTTAAAAAAAAATATCGACTGTCGATATCTATATTTGAATATAAAACTATATATAATATGTCGTTCAAAAATATTAGAAATAAATATCATTTCCTATGTATTAATATATATATATATATATATATATATATATATATATATATATATATATATATATATATATATTATAAACGCGCACGGCTGCGGCTCCGCCGATCGAGAAACGAAATCCGTTCCGTGTATATATATATATATATATATATATATAAATATCATTTACTATATATTAAAACTTCAAAAGATATTTTTATTATTTATTTTATTTTCATGATAAGATAAGTATTAAGACAATTTTAAGAAATGGATCAAATATTATGATAATTTTATTCATTATGGTAACTTTTATTTATTTAATAAATTAAAAATTAAAAATGTGTTATTTATTTTTAACTGTTTATTTTAATGATTAAAAATTAAATTACCTATCTGTCCGTGGGCATGGGCACATTCTGAAGGTCTTATGATGACCAAATAATGCTTATCGGTTTTCAGTAACGGAAATAGTTAGGATGACCTAGCTTTCTATGTTTATCTAATTGAGCACGCTACATGTTACATTCTAAAATAAAGTTGAAGCACCCAAACGTCACGAATTAAAATAAGTAAAAATAAGTTAAATTAAACAAAATAAGATCCGAAAAATTTGTTTTATTAAATGTATAGTATTCGTGTAATAAATCATTGAGTACAACATTGTTTCATTTACTAAATCTAAAAATCTTACTTCCAGCCAAAAATCATTGAATTCTAAAAATACTGAGTACAGGTAACTTGGTTATATATAGGAATTGGTGTTAATGGTGCTTGTAGATTTTCTTGATGTACGCAGATATTTTCGTCTTCTGGTTGTAGTTGGTTATGCTTTTTATTGCCTGTAAAATATACGGCTGATTTCTAATTTTTGCTGGTTTTTTAATTGTCTGAAAACATAATAAAGAGTAATAATACTGTTTTTACTATTACACAGTCTGGTAATAAGCCACAAACCACAATAAATCTGAAAGGGTATTTCAACTAGTTACTTCTTGAGCCCTTTCAAATGAGCTCAAACACGATGGTGTTTCGTAGTGGCATAACTGAGATCTTTTACCCCACCTTCTAAGTCCACCATCATGAAGGTAATATCATTACATTGACCTAGGTCTTTATAAGCCCTTTCAAATGAGTTCAAACACGATCGTTCTATCTAGTGCCGCCACTGAGATCCTATACCCACCTTCGGATTGCACCATCAGAAAAGCGAGGTCATAACAGCCACCTAGGTCTTTATGAGCCCTTTCAAATGAGTTCAAACACGATCGTTTTATCTAGTGCCGCCACTGAGATCCTATATCCACCTTCGGATTGCACCATCAGAAAGGTGAGGTCATGACAGTTATCTAGGCCTTTATGAGCCCTTTCAAATGAGTTCAAACACGATCGTTCTATCTAGTGCCGTCACTGAGATCCTATACCCACCTTCGGATTGCACCATCAAAAAGGTAAGGTCATAACAGTCACCTAGGTATTTATGAGCCCTTTCAAATGAGTTCAAACACGATCGTTCTATCTAGTGCCGCCAATGAGATCCTATACCCACCTTCGGATTGCACCATCAGAAAGGTGAGGTCATAACAGTCACCTAGGTTTTTATGAGCCCTTTCAAATGAGTTCAAACACGATCGTTCTATCTAGTGCCGTCACTGAGATCCTATACCCACCTTCGGATTGCACCATCAAAAAGTTAAGATCATAACAGTCACCTAGGTATTTATGAGCCCTTTCAAATGAGTTCAAACACGATCGTTCTATCTAGTGCCGCCACTGAGATCCTATACCCACCTTCGGATTGCACCATCAGAAAGGTGAGGTCATAAAAGTCACCTAGGTTTTTATGAGCCCTTTCAAATGAGTTCAAACACGATCGTTCTATCTAGTGCCGTCACTGAGATCCTATACCCACCTTCGGATTGCACCATCAGAAAAGCGAGGTCATAACAGCCACCTAGGTCTTTATGAGCCCTTTCAAATGAGTTCAAACACGATCGTTTTATCTAGTGCCGCCACTGAGATCCTATATCCACCTTCGGATTGCACCATCAGAAAGGTGAGGTCATGACAGTCATCTAGGCCTTTATGAGCCCGTTCAAATGAGTTCAAACACGATCGTTCTATCTAGTGCCGTCACTGAGATCCTATACCCACCTTCGGATTGCACCATCAGAAAGGTGAGGTCATGACAGTCATCTAGGCCTTTATGAGCCCTTTCAAATGAGTTCAAACACGATCGTTCTATCTAGTGCCGTCACTGAGATCCTATACCCACCTTCGGATTGCACCTTCAGAAAGGTGATATCATCACAGTCATCTAGGTCTCCATTAACCTTTTTGAAAATGAGTCCAAACACGATGGTTCTACGTAGTAGCATCACTGAGATCCTTTACCCACCTTCTGAGTCCACCATAAGGAAGGTAACATCATCACAGTCCCCTTGGTCTCCATCCTCCGTCAAACCACAGAATAAATAATAGTTAAAAGAAGTCAAACGAACTTCTCTAAATATATAAAATAATATAAAATCTAAACAGCATAGATATAATGTAAGTCGCTACTAAGAAAGTAAGTACTTACCAATAATTGAAACGAACTGAAGCTAGCGGATTACGGTGCGCCCGGAACGTGGGTTGCCGTCAGTTAAAAATTTCAACTTAAGATTTCACACTCACGATCAGTTTTTGATGTACGTCCGTTCAACTGAGCAGTTTAACTGACAGTACGCCCGAAAAAATCCGTGGGTTGTCGTCAGTTAAAAATTTCAACTTAAGATTTCACACTCGCGGTCTTTTTTTGGATGTACGTCAGTTAAACTGATCAGTTTAAACTGACCGTGTGTGGCGACTATTATAGAAAAAAAAATAATTTATTGAATGTTCGGGTAATGCTTTTTACTTTTATATTAATAGATAAGACTAAAGATTATATAAATCCTGCGGTTACTTTTTTTAATTTATTTACTTAAGGAAAACATATAGCTTTATTAATACACTAGCTGTTACCCGCGACTTCGCCCGCGTGGAATTTGGATTTCATGGGTTTTAATTTTTTTGCGCGGAACCCTAATTCTTTTTCTAAAGTAAAATTAGCCTAAGTTATTCCTTATAACATCAGCTATCTGCCAGTGAAAGTCCCATCCAAATCGGTTCACAGATTTTTGCGTGATGCGTGTTCAGACAGACGTCGCATTAGAGTTTTATTATAGTAATAGATAGTTATATAATTACTTTTATCACTTTTGACGAGCCGTGGTAGCTTGGGGGGCTACGCGTTCGCTGTAAATTTCACAGTACACGAGCAACCTAAGTTCGATCCTTGGCAGCAGCAATAAAATTGTTAATTGCAATTTTAAGTACTTATTTACTACGTGTTCGACGGTGAAGGAAAACTCGGAATCCTGTTATTAGGGTGAGCATGTAGTCAACCTAATGGTAAGTGGATGCTGTGGCCCACAGAAATCTACATATGACTTCGATTAAGGATCAAAATGCAGATGCACTGTCGCATCTGAGGACTAAGATGGAATGCCTCGTTCCCAGTATCTAGTAAAAAGTGTCTCCGGTCCTGTACACTCACCATACGAAATAAAGCAGCATTAAACTGTATTATGTAAGAGCAGGGTCCTTCCCCGGTCGAACCGACCTATTATTCTGCACGCTACAACTATAATGTCACTGTAGCGGAAATCTACCACGAGTAAAACATGCAGTTTTTAATAGAATAAGGGTGACAAACGAGCAAATAGTCCACCTGATGATAATTGACTGCTAGACATTCTACATCTATCATCAATTAAAAATCAAAATGCAGATGCGTCATCACCCCTGAAGGCTAACATGAAATGCCTCGATACCAGTAAAAAGGATCTTCGGTTCTCTTCACTCAACATACGAAATACAGCAGCATTATTCTGCTGTCTTACGTTGGTAACCTGTATCCTGAGCGTGGTCCTACCCCAGTCGAGCTGACCCCTTCGTGCTGCAGCTATATTTAGCTGCAGCGTTGTTCTACTACGTAAATGTCTGAGAAATTAAAAAAATATATTTCTAAGGTACCTAGGAAGTCCACCAACACGTATTGGGGCAGTGCAGTGAACACATCCTTGCCCTAAAACCTTCTAAGAAATGTGAGGAGGAGTGGGACGTATATACCATAACTTTACTTTTACTTTTTTAAATATAGGTAAAACATACAAAAGCCAGTTAATTTTTAACTATCTAATAATAACATCATTGGCAGAAAAGTTTTATAAACAAAAATTTTATTATAAAATGTCATATGATCTTTAAAGGTAAAGTTGTGCAAACGAAAAACAAAAACTAATAGAAAATAATTATGGACCATGTAAATTCCTTGATGTCTAAATTCAGAATTTTTATTATTAAGTATGTCTAAAATATTATAACTTATATGATTATAAAATTACAGACTCGAAAAACTTAGTTCTTGCATAGTTGGTAGTAGAAACGGGAATAGATTTTAATCTAAGTCGGAAATTAATTATACTTTAAATGGCACTTTAGATTTTACTCAGAAGATAGTGGAGTGTGAATAAAATAATTAAGGATTTTGTATAGAAAGATAACATCGCGGTATTCAGGTCTGCGTGTACATCACATTTAATTATTAAATATAAACAAAAATGTGATATAAAATCATCTCCAAAGAGCACATAATCACATCTTCGTCATCAACACATTTAATATTTTCAGTTAAATTAAATATTTGTAGAATCACTAGATAATTAAAAAAAACTTCCTTCTTTACTTTTAAAACAGTTTAAAAAAACAATGAAAAGTAAAAACAAACAAAGTAGTGAATTAAAAAATATTTCTAATATGTATTATTGATATTATTCTCATAATGAATTATGCAAGAGTTTAATCGTTATTAATAAAAACCTACCACTGATTGTCCTTCTGTGGTTTCCAAGACATAATGTGTTAAACACAGAACTGTCACACATGACCATAGATATCGTGTCATTTTAATTGTTTATTAACACACCGACTTAACAATTTTATTTTATAATAATATCGTAACGAAGAGACAGACGCGTCCGGCGGTCTGCCTTCGCACGAAGACACGACGAGATTACTGTACGAACGAGCACTGCATGCAGCACTGATGTAGGGCCAGCTTAGCAACCTTGGCTGCCAAGGCTCTCTGAATCACTTACCTGTATTGTCTTGTAGCAAAAAATATATAATTATGATTTATTTTTCCCCTTTGCTAATAGCAATTTATGAACAGTTCTGCCAATTTTTGTTTTATTTCAACTTTAATTCGTCCTTCACAATCATTTAATTAAATCATTAAACAACTAACGTATGGAGTGATGCAAAAATTTAATTAAAAAAGGAAAATAAGCATTGCCCAATACATATTTTTCAGAAGAATTTTATAAGAAATATGTTTTAACGTGAAAATTATAGCTCAAGCCGCAGATGTACGACTTAAAAATTAAACTTTTCAAAGAATTAAAGCCTGACTTCAAGAACAAAAAAACTTCCATATAATGCTCCTAAAGCCGATGTTAACACATATTGTATCCAAAAATCAAAGCCCCGACTTTAGAAGCTAATATTATGTGGAAATTATTCCATTCTTTTAGTTTTTGAAGAAGAATTTTTTATCACTTTGAATAGACTAAGTAATATCACAAATTCAAGGTACCGACAAGACATTTAAAACTTTATCACCTATATATCTTCCCTTATTATTTTCTTTAAACTTATATCAGAGCTCCCTTGAATTTTAAACTATTAATAAAGCCAGAATCATTAAAATCGTTTTAGTCGTTTCCAAGAAATTAGTGAACATACGAGTACATAAAAAACATATAAAGTCGAATAATATCGTCTTTTGAACTCAGTTAAAAATAAAAATTAAAGTTATCAACAACCGTTGTCTAGATTTTTCAATAAAATTACCGTAATAGTTGGGAATTCTCGTAATACTTGTGCTTGTGTTATCAATACCAACTCAACCTGTTTATCAAGCTTGTGTCATGCAACAGCTTTTACTCATATCCTACACAATCTCGATTTTAAGGAAGTTTTTCCCCGCTATATCGTAACACATAAAATCAAATGTATGAGCATACAGTAAAATGAAAACGTCCTTCCAGTTCCATTCTCTTCTTAGTCTGGGGCTCCATTTAATGTCATTAAAATTGTAAACAACGATTCAAATAATATTTAAGTACTTTTAACTATATACAAGTAAGTACACAAAGCTTCAGAAAATAAATTAATTGTTTTTCTTTTATTTATAATTAGCTGATATCCGCGATTTCGTTTGCGTTGCTTGATATATTAACAAATTTTTCGTATGTGCGAAAGAAAAAACATCAAACATACAAAATTTCTTTGTAAACAATGTTATTCGTTGCTCCGTTTGTAGCTAAAATATATAAACATTCTGAGTTAGTAACGCGAGAGCAAGCGACGTACAGTTGACCGTGTGAAAACCCCGTATTAAAATCGTTGTTTCTTAAAACTTTAGTAACTTTATATTAAATGAAGATATCGCAATATTTTTTTTAGATAAGGGCAAGTATCTAAGAAATAAAACTTAGAAAACTTAATTGAAATTTATCCAGTAGTTTTTCCGTGATGCGCGCACAACTGCAAACCTCTATCATTTTATTTATATAAAGATAAAAATATCGATCATCTTGAATTTTTTACTGTACGAAAAACGACTAACTATTGTTTCAATTCGACTGTAATGACAAATAACGTTTCTGAAATAAAGAAAATTATTTTGATACTTTTATCACGAACTCCTACTGGGTATAGTTATTATATTTCACGATGAAGTTTTGACTTTAGTTGTTGTTAACCGTGCACATACAGATTGTGTTAGTGTGCGTAGAGCTCGGGCACAGAATAAATAATAGTACTACGTACAGAAGTTGCACTCTTTTGATGTTGACTGCTTGCCGACGTTTTAATAGCCTACATAGTTATTATTAATCATATAAATCGCGCACGCATGCTAAATAAAACTTTATCGCTGCGCGCGAGTGTCCGTATTACTTTGCATTTTTTCCCCTTCCTACGTCACGACGGACTTTCCGTGGTTACTAAGGGCTGTTAATAAAGAGTAAAAAAATACATTGTGTTACTTAGGTAAAATTCCTATGCTGACTATAATCGACCAAATTTACGCTACTATGTGAGTTGTGTGATGCCCAACGCATGCAACTTGCAAGGCCATTCGTCGGGAATCACGATGCTTGGTTCGTATAGGTAGATAGCGTAAACAACAAATGAACCCGAAATACTATTCCTAACAGAAATATGATCGAATTTACTTAGTTAAAAATCTTGCAAACAAAGTTTTAATTTCAGTATTTTGTGCTATTATAACTTAAAATATTTTAATTACAAAGACAAGTATAGGTATGTAAGTAGGTACTTGGGTAGTGAAGTAAATTTCAACTAAGTTTCGTAATAAAGTACTTAGGTATTACTTCTGTAGTCAAATTATTACATAATTCTTTTTTCGCTATAAGTATCTATCTAAGAAAAAAATGAAATAAATTCACCTTTCATTACCCTTCGGTAACTTAAAAAATTCTCTAATCTGAATCCTTTTAATTGCTCATTAAGCATCCGTCCCCGCAACAATTATAGTAGGAACGACGTTTTGCCTTTATAATTTATGAAATAGATAGGTAATATACATATATATTATTCTTAAATTACATTAAAACTTTTTCAACTATTTTATCCTACAATTAAATATACTAAACACTAAACAAAAACTATTTCGACGAGTATTTCAACAAGTATTTACAAAAAACTATTTACGTAAACAGAGTTAACATTCAATCGTCGTAGAACGCGCTAGCCCCGACTGCGATCTACCCCTGGGGCGCCTCGCGATTGTAGGTAATTATTTCACACAAGTAGCAAGAGTGAGAGAGGCCTGCTCGGGAGCGTTACTCCCGAGCGCCCGCAGCTTACGCACACTAACACATTGTGTATGTGCACGGCTAACAACAACCAAAGTCAAAACTTCATCGTGAAATAGAATAACTATACCACACCCTTACCTATTTCTGCTGCTCAATTAAACTGCTTGCACTGCTGTATTCCGGTCTGAAAGGAGATATAGAGCCAGTTTAATTACGGGCTATTTGGCATTCTAGTTTAGTCCTCAGAGATGACAACGTATCTGTAGCTTTCTTTGTTTGATACGATAAATAAACAACGATAAATAACAACTGTTATAGGTTTCTCTGGCAGTTTTGTTTTAGTTAGTTCTAAGTTTATGATTAAAATATATTATGTCTCAATGTGTTTTCATCGTTATAATTATTAAGGTGAAGTATAAGTTCACATGTAAATCAACATGTTAAAACAAAAATTGTAGCTATTTTGATGGCGTAGGGTTTCCACTTCACTTTTAATATTTTATGTATAAGTCCATAATTTACATTCGATTTGTAGACACACTGTTTCATAATTATACATTACGACCGCACAACAATGAAGAGAACACTCGTCTTTATCTTATACAATAAGACGTGGGTTGTATGTGAAAGGCATTTCAACGTAGTCTTCATAGATGATAAAGCATCTGTAGGCTTCTTTATTTGAAGTTAGCTGCCACGTTGATCACTAACATCAAATTGACTGCAAGCTCGTTTATCACTCTTTTTTAAAAATAAACAAATAATTATAAATTGCCATAATAATACACAACAACAACTCGTATATGCACCCATATATGTATATCTATATGTATATAAATTATATTCATATAGATATACATATACGGTTCTGTTTCTGTTTCTGTATATTATCTACTTTTCAAGAGTTATTGTCACTGCCTACCTGCGGAAAAAAGTAGTCGAATGGATTAAAACCTATACTCACTCTAGGATCAAAGTTCCTTGGATTAGAGTCTCCAACACTTGAACAAATAACAAAAGCGTCATAAGTTTCGACTATTTCTGGATCTGGCTATATATTATAATTGAATGGTTTGGGTGAACTGAGTCTGTCATACTCCAAGGGTAATGTGGCCCCTGGACATTACTGCGTTTTACTTAATGAATAGGCATTGGAGATTTGTAATCACAATAGACTATTAACCAACTTATACATTTACATTCTTTAGCTTTTCACTGGTTATATGACGTATAGCACTGCATCTCATCCCGAAACAAGCTAAAGTATTGCTCTACCACTAAAAAATGTTAAGCCGTGGCTATATCACGTAAACACCAGTAATAAAACTTATAATGTGGCTCTACTACAAATAAATTTTCATCTGTCTAAAAGCCATGAGATGGTATATCATCACGTTAATGCCAAACGTAAAATACCTCTCGCAACACGAAGCAGCGTCACAGGTGCAAAATGTCAGACAGATCAAAAGACAGATAACTTCTGCTGGTCACAGGCACTTCTGCAGAACGTACTATAAAATCAGAATAATTGCCATCATTATTTCTTATATTTATCGAATACAATACATGAAATAAAACTAATTTTACGGATTTTATCGCATTTAATTTTAACTTTTAGTTCCCGACGTTTCGGGCACTTTACAGCACCCATATTCACTTAGGTGTTTGACGTCCTGATGACGTCCATAATTTTACCATCAGACAAAGTTACTGCATTCTTAGATCACCATAAACTCCATCCAGCATAAATTCCTCCATAAATTATAAAATTAAATTTATCTCTTAGGATAATGTGAAAGATAAAAATACACATATAAAATGACTTTTTAAGTGTACTGTGTCACATAATTCAAAGGTCTATCGCTTTAGACTAATTTCACAAGACGTCAATTGTATGGTAGCTTCCATTGAATTTTCCCACAATTATCTTGGCAATTACGATTGCCTAAATAAAGTACATTGTCACTAACTACGTAACTATGTATACATAGTGTTCTAAATGATCTAATGACTAAATGATCTAGTCACTGGTAACACGTTCTATACGTAGTAGAGCCAGGCTGCAGCTATATTATAGTTGTAGCACGAATGGGTCGGCTCGACCGGGGATGGACCACGCTCTCACAGAATACCAGCGTAAAATAGCAGCTTAACACTGCTGTGTTACGTATGGTGAGTGTAGAGAACCGGAAACCCTTTTTACTGGATACGAGACATTCCATCTTAGTCCTCAGGGGTGACAACTCATCTGCATTTTGGTTCTTAGTTGAGGATAGGCCACAGTATCCACTTACCATCAGGTGAGCTGTGTGTTCGCTTGTCACCCTTTTTCTATAAAAAAAAATGCCATCAAGTAATCTCGGCACATTAGTTGACGGGGAAAGCTATAGCTATAGTTAAGCTGCACATGGCCGTAGGAATTCGACTAGGAGAGGCGATATATCAACCTTATCAGCGCTCTTGTGGCAGCGGCGTCGACGTCCATGTAAAAAAAATGCTGGTAGGTTGTCTCGTCATGGTTCTCTGAACGATGATGTCCGAAGCGCTCTTGTCTCTATAAATGTTCCCTTGGTTAATGAACCTTACGGAATATTTAGAGACGATGGCAGAAAACCCGTGGGAGACTTTGGTCCGTTGGTAAAGAGACAAAGCTCTAGTGTAGGACGCTAGTTGCATAGACACTTTGGTGACCTCTCATCTTAGGGGTACCTCATTTAGAGCCGGGGTGGTATCAGAGGCGGCATAACTGAGAAAATGGCAAAAGTGTGAGCCTCTGAGAGATGACTACACATTTGTGTCATTTGCGGTAGCGACTATCGATCCGTGGATTCCAAGTGCGATGAAGTTTCTAAAACAACTGTAATCGCGACTAGTCGTCGCCGTTGCGTTGGCGAGAAGAGGTCTGGTTCTTTTCTCGCTCAAGCTAGTTATAGCCATTCAGCGAAAAAACGCAGCGGAATGGTATGATAATTTTAGTTTTTTGTTATAATAATAAAATAATGTATATATACTAACACTAACTCGACCCATTAAATATTCATCAATTTTATTTTTATTTTAAACAATATTACTATTGCTATTAATATCTCTAGTACGTGATGACTTATGAATCTGAGACGTGGTCCTTCACTGCTGACCGTATGAGAACGCTCAAGGTCGCTCAGCGAGCTATGGCGAGGGCTATGTTCGGAGTTTCTTTGCGTGATAAACTTAGAAATGAGGATATCCGCAGTAGAAGCAGAGTGACCGACATAGGCCAACGGATTAGTAAGCTGAAGTGGCAATGGGCCGGCCATATAGCTTGAAGAACCGACAACCGATGCGATGGGGGAAAAAGGTTCTCGAGTGGCAGCCTCGTACCGGTAGGCGAAGTGTTAACCAACCTGGTAAGACATGCAGGAAGTAATATTAAAACTTGGCCGTTATTTTACGCTAGCTTTTAGAATACTATACATAATAACTCCTCTTTATCGGATTCCGAAAAATTATATGTTGACTATTTATTAACTTTCAAATCGCAGAAAAATAAATACGAATATAAACGAATGTTGGCTCCTTTGCATTTAGATGAAATATTTGATCTTAAAGCTATGTCGTCCGCAAATGTTCATAATCTCGAACTATTTATATAATACTAGTTTTACAGATATTATCGCGTATATTAACTTATTTTATATTCCCGACGTTTCGAGCACTTTACAGCACCCATGGTCACGGGGGGGACTGAGGTGTTTGACGTCCCAATGTCATAGTTAACCACGGCTACCTCCAGATTAAAATTATTAATTTTTGTTCCGATCTACGCAGTAATAACTTACAGTATCTTGAAGTCTTGCAGTTGTATGCTTGGGTTGGGATTTAATTTTATTAATTATAGGATCCCAAGCAGATGGTAGTACCCAGCCATCTTCTCTATTGAAATTAGGATGTTTTTTTATTTCAATAGCCTCGCGAATCATTTTGGAAGGAATCGGTGTTCTTTAGCGAAGATTTGTGGTCTATCAAATCTAATGTTTAGCCACTGTAAGTCGATTAAGTGTGGGTGACTATATTATCTTAGAAAATGACGAAAGGAATCAGACTAAACTAGGTCTAAAGTTCAAGGGTCCATTTAAAATCATAGAGGTTCTGGACAATGAAAGGGACCGCTTTAAAGCCTTAAATTCTGAAAAACAAACAAGTACCCACATGATAGGGTGAGGACAGTCCCTACACTTGAGGTTCCGGCAGAATTGGAACTAGATGTAGAGTCAGATGGGGAAAGCATTGATCACGATAGTGATAAGATACCCTTGCCTGTATCTGGATGAGCCGTAGGTGCGGCGACATGTTGTATTACCCTCGGTTACGTAGGGGCGTAAACGGGATGAGTTCTTGTAGTGACAGCATGCTTTTACAAGTTACCCTTTCTTTCGTTGTAGCGAAAGCTAGATGAGCCCTTGTCTTGGTGTAAACTTTTTGAAAAGTTGAAAAACAAAAGTTGATTAGTTTGTCGATATTCTGAGCATTCTGATCTGAATAAAAAGAGAGTAAAGACTTTGTTTGAGTTGTATGAATGTGGATTCACTGACTTTAGTAGTGTTATCAGAATGGCGGAACGGAATAGCTGTGTCGATACTTTTTACTTACAGATGCTATACACGAGGACGTGTGAGTCGTCAGAGATGGCCGTGTTGGAGAATCAGTGGCGCCATAAATGATCACACGGTGGCAACACTGGTTCTCGCCCGATAAACAACAACCGGACGTGGCGTCATAACGAGTCATGCTTGGGTGCGGCCGTGGGAGCGAGGGCATTCTATTGCCAGTGCTTGCACAAAGCGGACGTATCTGTTCGACTGAGATTGATTAGTTACTTTGATTGCTAATATAAGTCTAGACTAGATTTTTTTTTTATAGAATAAGGGTGACAAACGAGCACACAGTCCACCTGATGGTAAGTGGTTGGTGTGGCCCATAGACATCTACATCTATCTTCGTTTGCAAATTTAAATGCAGATGCGTTGTCAGCCGTGAGCACTAAAATATGACGCCCCGCTCAAAAAGCTAGACGTGGAGTAGCTGCCTTTTATGACATAGGCATCCACTAAGAATTTTGGAAAGTTCCAAAATTTTTCGTCACGTTTACTGGACTTTGATATTGTGCATTTATTATTTTGGCGTACTCCCAACGGGATTATGAAGAAATGCATTATTATTACGGCTACGCACGTGGAAATGCCGGAGTTATTGCGAGATTGTACCGGGACATGTTGATACGCAGAGGAGGGCGCCAACCAGTCACTTATCCAGACCGACATCTTTTTCTTCGCGTGCACAATTCCTACATGAAAGAGCGCTTACCAGGACTGATCGGTCGACAATCTTGGGAAGGTGAACTGATAGATCCTGACCGCGTTGACGTTGTTTTAGAAGAAGTTGCAAGAGATCCCTCTAAGAGTACGAGAGCAATTCAACGACGTACAGGTAAATAATAATAATTGTTTAAAGGGTCTTTATGTGTTGGCTTCGGCCCCACGCATAATTGCCCTAACATAATTGCCCTAGACTTCGAAATGTAGACAATAATAATAATAATAAAAAATAATTATGTGTGTTACATATACTGCACAATGAGGGATATCACCCGTATCACATACGGAAAGTGCAAGATTTAATTGCATCGGACTACCAACGCCGAATTGAATTTTGTCAAGAGATGTTAAGAAGAAATAACGAAGACCCCGACTTTTTCGACCGAATTTTATGGACAGACGAATCGATATTCACCCGCAACGGAATATTTAATATGCACAATTACCATTCCTGGGCGACCGAAAATCCAAAACTGGTTCGGCGTCACAATTTTCAACACCAATTTAGTGTGAATTTGTGGACGGGCGATGTTGGCAGAGAACTGATTGGCCCAAAAGAACTCCCAACGAAATTAAATGGTGAAAATTATTTAAATTTAAGAAAATGATTTTGTGGAGGCCATGGCAGATATGGATGTCACTTTATTAACACGCCAGAACATGATATTTCAGTGCGACGGTGGCCCATGCCACTATGCAAGACAGGTTAGAGGTCATTTGAACCAGCATTTCCCAGAGAGGTGGATTGGCCGTAATGCACCAATCGCATGGCCTCCAAAATCCCCAGACCTGAACCCCATAGATTTTTTTATCTGTGGATGCTATAAGGAATTAGTGCACCATCGCGAATTCTCGAGTTTGGAGGAGTTAAAAACTAAATTAAATGAAGCTCAAGAAATAATAAGACAAAACACACAAGCCTTCCGAGATTTGCGCGGTAATTTTTTGCGTCGGTGCCGTTTGTGCATTGAAGCAGGTGGCAGGCACTTTGAACATTTATTGTGAAAACAGTACATAAATAAATTATTTGTTATTTTATATAGCATAATGTGAAAAAATTATTTTCATTTGACTTTAATTGCGCTGTTTTGAATCTTTTTATCTAACATTCATAATTATTCACCATATTAATCGGAAAAATGTGAGAAAAGTCATTTTAAATGCATGAAATAAATTTCACTATTTTCGACTGTATCAACTTTAAACTCCGTTTTCGCACAAAAATACCCTACAAAGTATTTTGTGATATTTTGAGAGCTAAGAAACCCATAAAGTTTTTGAAATTATCAGGAAGTTATTCAGTCAGGGTTAAGTTTTTTTTTTCAAGTTGAAATCAAATAGTAATATCTCTCAAGCAGAAATTTTAATTTTGTGAGCTAAATGTGAGCCACTAGTAATTAGAATTTTGGTGTTTAGTGTTTTTACAGACGAACACACATGCTAGCCATAATACTAACAAAAAATCTCTAAGAATTACTTCACAGAAAAAGTTATAGCTAAAACCGTTCAAAATTTTAAAAAACTAAAAATATAACAAAAAAATTCATATCTCGAAAACTACAAAAAATTGCGGAACACACATGGGGTCCAATCGATAGGTATTGGTGTCCCCAGACCACAGACCTTCGCTGGTATAGGTTTTCTGAGACACCCGTATATTAATGATCTTCCAAATGTCACTCACCACGAAACTGTTCTGTTTGCGGATGATACTACTGTAATTATTAAGTGTAAGGATAGAAAAAACTATGAAAATGAAATAGCTATTACACTCGACAAAATCTTTAGATGGCTCAAAAGTAACAATTTGAAAATAAACTTAAATAAAACCAAAATGATACAATTTAGGGATTTTAGAACTCCACCTATTGGACTTAACATCTGTTATGATAGTACAAAAATTGAAGAAGTCAACTGTACTAAATTTTTAGGATTAATGGTTGACAGACACTGTGACTGGAAGACTCATATAGAGTATGTATGTGATAAACTTGAGATTGTTTATGCTATAAAACAGCTACGGTTGACAGTGTCTACTGAAGCGGCATTGAGCCCTTACCACGGCTGTGGGGCAACTCGGTTGAGGTTGGCAAGGCCTTTCGTGTTCAAAAGAAGTGTGTAAGGGCCATTTGTAGAGCTTAGTCTTTAGATAGTTGCAAACCTTTATTTTACAAATTTCACATACTGCCTCTAGTTTGTATGTATATGTACATACGGGAACTTTGTGTTTTTGTCAAACAGCATCCACAATATTTCACCATTAACTCAAGTTTAGTCAGTAGAAGTGCCATACCAAGAAATAAATTTAAGCTCTATCTGCCTCAATGCAGGCTTGATATATGTATATAAAAGAAATGTATTTATAAATGCTATTAGAGTTTACAATAAATTGACTAACACTTTTAAAGACCTCCCTTTCGCAATTTTTAAAAGGAAACTCACAGAATGGCTGGCAACAAAATGTTTTTATAGTTTAGACGAATATATGACTTATAAAGAAATGTGAAATAATGGTGAAATATAGAAAAACTTATTAATTTTTTTAATATTTCATTATTCTTTTTGAATTTTTTTAATTTTTTTTTTTAGATATTTGACATTGATATATAATCATTTACATAATTAATTAAATTTTTGACATATATTAATTGTAATTTAAAAACTTGACGTTAAAATATTTTTAAATAACCACATAATTATTTTTCTTAAATATTTTACCTCATTAAATTGTAATAATAATATTTTTTTTGTATATTGTAATGATATTGCATGCCATTATTATGGTAGAATGTAAGGTCTCATTAATAAATAACAACATTATAATTTATGTACTACATTCTGGCAATAAATAAATTTGAATTTGACTGAGCTTATTCAATCGTGTCCGATATTATTCAAATATTTTGTTTAGTTTAATAACATAGACTATTTAATCGATTTTCTAAATAGATTTCTTTTATTCAGTAATAATCTCTACAGATTCGCCTCAATGTTATATTATGAGTTTTTTGATACTGAAGGCTATTTATTACAAAAATAGCCTTTATTATCCAATGCCTTAGACAAAATACATAAAAATATTTAAAAACGTTTTGTTTTTGTTATGGTAAAAGCGTTAACTTTCGTTTTTCAGTTTAAAAAAATATTTTTATAATTGTCCCATATATTACAGAAATAAAAACCATTTCATTATGCTTATAATTTATCGTTTTATTACCTACATATTTTTGTATAACTGTTACGAACGATGTCAAGTACCCAATTTTATACATCTCCTTTAGGTACTATTTTTAGTTAACAGCAGTACCAATTTTCTTACTAAAGTCGATAGGGATCATGTGGGTGTGTTGTGAGGGGGCGCTATCCGTATGATAGTTGCATTGATGCTTGATGCTACTTGCGGCATTGCGTCTTGAGATAGATCTGCGGGTGTGTTGCGTCTGATTCGTCGCATCTGCTGGGATTGTATGAGGGACCTTGAGATGATGTAAGCCCGACGATAGTCGTATTGATGCTTGTTGTGTTTTGCAGCATTGCGTCTCTGCGATGGTTGTTTGGCGGGTCACTATTCTCAATGGCGCTCTCTGCGTCTTGGTTTGACTCACAACCAAGCTTTGTCCAAGTTAGACAGTCTGCAGTCCCGTAATGAATTACGGACCACCAATTATCATTACGGGACTGCATGCTGTCTGACCTCCATGGTGTTTTATGTGACAGCGTAATAATACATATCTATAAATTCCCCACCTTTGAATGATTGAAGGCAACTTTTTGGTGGGTGAGACAAACATGATCGAAGAATGCTTGAACTCAACGTCAGTGACACTAACCCTTTCTGATGGCGAATTATTACTATTATCTTATAAGTGCCTATTGGCTATATCTGCCGTTGTATTGGTTGGTGGAGCATATGTGTCGACCTCATACGGGTGGTAGCTGCAGGGAGAATCTGAGGAGGTTCTCAAGGCTGCGGCCGAAAGCCGCGTAACGTGGGACCCCATTCCCTTGAGGTAAGCGGTAGACGCTTTCGGCTAGAAGCCGTGCTGCTCATGCATTTGGTGATGATGCCTTACACTTACATCACTTCTGCAGGAACGGCGGTCTGGCAGGTGGTGGCGCTCACGGGGGGCTTTTATGTATTCTGTATGGCTTTTACACGTATTGACATGCGCGACTTCGGTCGATGTTTGTGCTTACGCACTACCAAGGTTTCAAGCCCTCTTTGACGAACCAGTATCGTCAGTTATTTTGCTGTGGACTACGGTCCAGCTCCCAACTTAACGTTCGACTTCGGGCGGAGCGCGTTGGTTGGTTAGCGCTCACCGCACATGGCGTGTGTGGAGCCGTGTGCCTCCCCAGAAGAGGCACAGAGAATATTCATTTTCCAAGTGACACCTAAAAGAACTGAGTTACTAAACAAACAAAACGTAAATAAGTGTCCTAACTAAAACGACTACGCCATAAATTTATTAAACGGCCTATTACTAAACCTTTACAAAGATCCTTGAGAAAGATCAATATATGGTTATTATACCGGACCCGTACATTTTATATTTTTTTATAGACGGCCTCTCTTTCTATATATAAATATATAGAAGGGGAGAGCGTTACAATATCAATGATATGTTGCAAACTGGTAACATTCATTGCTATGCGGATGACAGCACTGATCATGCTCTATACACCTGCCATGCCAATATTTCTCGGGAAAACGTCGCTGAGTACCGGAACAAACTTGTGTCTGAAGTCGAGTCTTTGCTGAACAAAGTCTCGGATTGGGGGCGACTAAATCTAGTCTAGTTCAATCCCCAGAAGACACAAGTTTGAGCGCTTACCGCTAAAAAGAACCCCTTTGTCGTATTTCTTCTGTTTGAAGGCACTCCCCTTGTTGCCTCAGCCAGTATAGGAATCCTCGGCGTCGACATATCGAATAATTCGATGGAGTTATAGAGATTCGAGAGTCGACATTTCGTGGTTAGTTGGAAGAGAAGGCCAAATTGGCATCTAAAAAGCTTGGCGTGCTCAGCAGAGCGGGACAGTATTTCATGCCGGCACACCGCCTGCAACTTTACAAGACGCAGGTTCGGCCCCTCAGATGGAATACTGTTCCCATCTCTGGGCTGGGGCTCCTCAGTGCCAGCTCCTTCTACTTGATCGCATCCAGCACAGAGCGGCTCGAATCGTCGACGACCGAGTCCTCTCCGATCGGCTCGATTCACTGGCGCTGCGAAGAGATGGTGCATCCCTTTGCATTTTCTTTCGCATCTATCACGGGGAGTGCTCTGAGAATATGTTCGGATTAATTCCAGCCGCCAAATTTCACGAACGCACATCGCGGCAAAATTGCCTAATCCACCACTGTACATTTTACTAGGAGTTTTCTTCCTAGTACGAGCCCCTGTGAAATCGTTTATGACTTAGGGATCTTCAAGAAAAGAGCTTACTCCTTTCTAAAAGAACGGCAACGTACCTGCAGTTCCCCTGGTGTTGCAGTTGTTCATGGGCGGCGGTAGTCACTTACCATCAAGTGAGCCGCAGGCTCGTTTGCCCCCTTTCTATAAAAAACATACTTAATATCTACATAAGGTACCTGCGGGTAATAAGGGTTTAAGGGAAAATCGAAAATAAAATCAGAAATATCTAATATGGTCTACAGATTTTATTAAAAATCATTAGTTTAGTACAATTTCTATAAAGTATGAACGAATACATAATTGTAACATTTGCCATAAAGAAAAACAAAATTAAACATTTCTAAAAACCTTGCTAGTGGGCCTTATTCTAAGGTAGGGTAATAAGGCCTATTGCTTTAACGAACTCAAATAATCAATTTATACGTAATATACTTAATATTTGTGATCAATAATCACATGAATGCAGCAAGACTTAAAATTCTAAAAAATATATAAATTGCCTCGCCTAACAGTACTTAAAGTCATTAGTATAATGATGAACAAACTGACAAACAAACTCACTCCTCATGATTATCATCAGTGCGTCAGTTGTGTCAAGAGTTGAGTTAAGTGTTAGGTTCAGTTGAGAATTGGGTTTATTGTTGCGTTGAGTGTCCTCCCAACCAAATTTCTGTCACAGCGGCCAGTCTCAACGGAGACTAGCCCATCAGCACAGTACAGAATTATAGTATCCGAATGTATGCGCAAGCACAGGTGCACTCTCTATTCCCTCACAATCATCAAATCGCAATCCGACACGGTCCGAGAGAGCTCAGGCGCAGGGCCAATAATTTACACATAACTTAATAGCTTCTAATGTCAAGGCCTTAATTTTCGACACACTTTGTTTTTGCACTGTTTGGACAGCTGAAACTAGGCCTTTTTCTGACTACGACATTAGTTTAATAATAAAAGCGTACGATTTATTTGCATTTATAACATTTTAAAAATGATATAAAATTCCTAATAAAACAAAAAAACTACACAAGAAAAAGAGTATAATAAGGCCTATGGTGAAATTTAGTAGGCCTTAATAACTGCCGACCAAGTATTTAAGAAAAACCAAATTAAAAAAAATTGACCACGATACGTTACTCAAATCTTCAAGATCAACAAAGCATTTATTCATAAAGATAAAGATTATGATTTTAGATAGCTAAGTGTAATATTACAAAACATACATACGATTTATTTGGACTGATTTTTATTATTGGTGCAGTGCGGTCGTATCATAAGATAGATAATGCAACTCTGGTGGCAGGACGCGGGGTAGCGCGTCTCTGCAAACTTGTAGAGACATTATCGTGCAATAGGAGTCTGTTATTATCTCCTTAAGCGAGTGCGGTTATTATAAATACGATTTTTGTAATTTAGGCCTTATTAGCCGACAGGCCTTATTAACCGCAGGCCCCTTCTCGTTTTTATCTCACGCGATGGTTATAACAAGCAATATGTATTTATGTTACATAATATATAAAACTTTTAGGTATTACGCTTAGGACTTATATATTTATTATTTATAGTTAATTTTATCAATAATGTTTGTAATAGTATACAAAGCGTAATTTATTATTTGGATTTATTTTTCTTTACAATTTCTTATTCGCTTTTATAATGCCAAATGGGTCTGACAAACGTTTTTTACTTTACATGCCAAATAAATCTACAAAATAATACGAGAAAAACTGTGTTTTTACTTTTTTCATATCTTAAAAATTGGCTGAGATATTAACGATCAAAGTGCGTGTTTCCGAACGAAGATTTTTAAAAACGCGGGCGGGTGCTCACTAGAGCTTACTAGCCGATGACGTCACACCCCCGCTCATACAACAATCGCGCTCTCGTCTGCACGCCGCTGCGCAGTAAAAATCAGACTTTTAAAGTTCTCTGTGGTAAAAATGGAAAAAAATACTGTATTGTGCCTCAGTGCTTCAATTCAACAATTAAAACATCTGATAAACTCTTTTATGTGCCTGAGGACCCAAAAATGAGGAAAATGTGGATGACTACCGTAAAAAGAGTCGATTCAATAGGCTCTAAAACTAAAGCGCACTGCTGTGAAGACCATTTCGATGTAATTATTTTTGTAAGTAATAAGCCTATCCTTCTTCTCTACCTATCCTTGCCCTACTAAACATACCTACTTGTCTACTTTGATTGTTTAGATAGATAGGTATCTCGCCAAAGTTGCCAACTACCTAGCACTTAGTAGCAGCGCAGTGCAATGCTCCTCAACCGACTGGATTGACACAATACAGTCGGTTGAGGAGCAATACCTATTTGCCTAGTTAAAAAACTGATAACTACATAAATACCTAGGTAGTAGGTTACCCACATCTGTTATATAGTATATGGGTAAATATTGACATTTTCTGTAAGTTTAAACTAATAAAACAAATAAAATAATCATCGGCAACCTCGAGATGTGGATTACGAGTAGGTACCTAGTATTTTTATCGCCACCCATATTAGGTAAGTATTAAATGAAACACACAAACTTTCAGTTAGGTTTAAGTTTGTACAAATACCTACATTGGTATTTGTTCAAACTTAAACCTAATGCTTACCGAGGAGAGTAGGTACCTAATGCTTACTTAGAACATAGGTACGTACCTTTTTATCTTTATACCACGAATTTCAGCAGCCGTAAAATCCTGATTCTTCATGACATATTGTGCCACCATCAAACTATCCACTCTTGGCAGATTGTCCGACTGTCCTTTTACAAAACCTTCTTCCATTCTAGCACTACACGTTTCACTTTAGTGTAATCGGATTTAGAGGGTAATATTATTTCTTTGAAATACAAGCACAAACACTATAAGTAATAGGAATACAAAGACGATCGAAAGAAAATGAAACGAGACCCGCGTAATTTGGTCAAACCGCACCGGACCGAGCGCCGCGTTTGTGTCGCGGTCGCGGTCAGGGGTGTTACGTCATAGTGTGAGCGCGAGTAATCTCTGAACTTCAAAAAAGGGCTTAAACTTCTCGTCGTTATAACTTCGGAAATACTGCATGTATTGAAGTGAAATAAAAACTAATGTAATGTACATGATCTTTGCTACGATTTTAATATTTGGTAGTAATATTTTGACCCTTTTGTGTTCCCCATTGTAATATGTGGACGGTTGTAATTAGGTAACATAAATATAATACACTTTTGGCAGAGTGGAAAGAAAAGGGGAGATTTCCCGCCGGGCTAGGTGCTTAGCCCAGGGAGCAGCCAACGCTCCGTGTATTACTGTTCTATATATAGCGCGTTAACTTCAGAACTTTGATAGCGCGATTTAGGCTTCGGTGCGTTTCGCTTACGGCGCGAGTACAGCACCGCCACACACTATTACATTGCAATGTAATTAATCTGTCTTTTACTTTTTGAAGGCCTTTACCTATAAAGATGCCTCAGTCCTTACTCTAAGGTTACCACCTACTACAAAGATACTGATGAGAAGAATAATACTCGGAATTCAAAGGATAACTAGCACTGGCAAATGTAAACAAAAAAACTTGAGAGACAATTACCCACTGAAGTTGTCGCTTTTAACAACTTCATGGTGTCGTTTTTAGGTGTCGTTGAGCACGCGCATCGTAAAAATTCACTCCCATCATTTTTCCCAAACGCCCCTAAAGAAGTATAACGTCAAAAGAAAACACCTTTATTACTTCGATGGAAGAAGTTTAAATTTCGAAGCTCAAACACCTTTATTAGATCATTTATTCTAAACTGCTTGACTCACTGACCTCTATATACAGGTTGTCCAGTAAATAGCACGACATACTGCAGGGGTTGATAGCTAGGGTCACTACCTATCAATACAACACAATATATGTTCAGCAAAATCTTACGGATTTACAGTTTTAAAAAATTTCCGAAATACCGAAAAATCTCTACCTTGAAACAGATTTTTAAGCATCTCGTAATGAAAAAATCCTTTTCTAGTACTTTTTTTTACATCAAATTATTAGTGAACAGTTACTTTACTCATTGATAAGTCTTTTTTCTATCAAAGACAAGAATGTTTTCAAGAAGTGGTACGTGGTAGAGCCATGCTGCAGCTATATTAATAGTATAGTTGTAGCACAAATGGGTCGGCTCGACCGGGGAAGGACCACGCTCTCACAGAATACCAGCGTAAAATAGCAGCTTGATGCTGCTGTGTTTCGTATGGTGAGTGTAGAGAACCGGAGACCCTTTTACTGGAAAGAGGCATTCTATCTTAGTCCTCAGGGCTGACAACGCATCTGCATTTAAATTCGCAAAAGAAGATAGATGTAGATGTCTATGGGCCACAGCAACCACTTACCATCAGGTGGACTGTGTGCTCGTTTGTCACCCTAATTCTATAAAAAAAAAAAAAAAACTATTTTTTGTTTAAATTTGCACAGAACTATTTTCTTATCACTTAAGTTTAACCTACAGTGGTGAAAAAAAAATGTATGTGGCAGTTTTGTACAACAAACTTAAAAATTGCTTGTTTAATGGTGATTTAGGAAAGATACAATACTAGTGCATTTTCATTAAAAAATACAAAAAATGCTATTTTAGTTCCAGAGAAGCTGATTTTGTTGAAAATGTAATTAACGTAATTTTGACAAAACCACTATGAGAATAAGTAATACGAGTAGCTGCTCATTTACGCGAATTATTATAAAACTAGTTGTGACACGTAAAATGCGACATGCACGCGTAATGACTAAAGGTTTTACCTGCTCGCCGACCGACCTGACCCGACCGGTTACTGTCTAACAAAAGAAGCGCATGTGCTATCCCGCTCTTTCTTGCATTGTGATTTTGTGTCTCACTCAACCTTATTTGCGACACTTGTCAGTACGCTACCTAAACCGTGCGCAACGCATCTCTGTGTTTACAAATTATTGTTTCGTACTGACGACTGTTTTGTGCCTTGGACCCCGGACTTTGTTTGCCTTACGATTTGATTTTTATTGTGATCACTACGACGACTTGGCGACCACCTGGACTTTTGTGTTTTATAACATGGCCAACCGCCGCGTTTTTCCTGGTTATACGCAGCGAGAGTATGCTGAGATGCACCTTATTTACGGAGAAGCTGGCCAAAGTTCCCGAGCTGCTGCCACCCTCTATAGGGAAAGGTTTCCCGATAGGAGACATCCACACCATGAAATGTTTACCAGAGTGCATAACTCCTACATGGAAGGCAGACTCCCTGGTCAACGTGGCGGTGGACGGCCTCAAGTTGTTGACGAAGACATAGTGCTTCAGGAACGAGAACAAGACCCGACAACTTCGGTTAGGGCGATACAACGGCGCACAGGGATATCGAAGTCCACTGTTCATTCAGTACTTAAGAGGTATGGATACCATCCATTTCACGTACGACGCGTGCAAACTCTTTTAACTAGAGACTACCTGCCGAGAGTTCAATTCTGCCAAACTTTTTTAATAAGGTGTTATGGAGTGATGAGTCAGCCTGCAGAAAGGACGGCTACTTGAATTTGCATAATTTACATAGTTGGCAATTAGAAAATCCGTATGTGTCAAGAGAAGACAGGTCCCAGTACCAATTCAAAATAAATTTATGGTGTGGGATTTTTAATGGCCAGATTACGGGTCCCGTCGAGCTTCCACCTACATTAAATGCCAATAATTACTTGGAATTTTTACGAGAAACCCTACCCACGCTCCTTGAAAGTGTTCCGAGTGAGCTAAGAGAGGTGATGTGGCTTCAAAATGATGGGTGCCCTGCTTATTATGGCCGGGAAGTAAGAGCCTACTTAGATGAAGCTTATCCAGGCAGGTGGATTGGGCGACTGGGACCGATATTATGGCCACCTAGGTCTCCGGACCTAAACCCTGGATTTTTTATTAGGTGCCATGAAGGACAAAGTCTATGAAAACCGATCCAAAATCACAATGAATTGAGAGCAAGGGTTAACATTGCAGCAAGAAAAATATCGGAAATAAGCCTGAGAAGACTCAAAAGCTCATTTTAAGAAGATGCCGAGCGTGTGTTAGCATAAGGAAGCAATTTTAGCATTTATTGTAATTTATTTAAATAAATGTTTATTAAAGTTAACTCCTCTGTTTTTTTACTATCACCTTATCCTTCAAGATGTCATTTACAGACCGGCCGGCCGGTCGGCTGTAGATTAATTATTATGTAATTCGAACCGTAGTACGACCTTACAACGATTCGAATTCAAAGTCACATTACTTGCATTTAAAATAAAATGCTCTTATTAACTAAAATAGCTTATTTTTGTATTTTTAATGAAAATGCACTAGTATTGTATCTTTTCAAAATCACCATTAAACAAGCTATTTTTAAGTTTGTTGTACAAAACTGCCACATACATTTTTTTTCACTAATGTAGGTTAAACTTAAGTGATAAGAAAATAGTTCTGTGCAAATTTAAACAAAAATAGTATTTCTTGAAAACATTCTTGTCTTTGATAGAAAAAGACTTATCAATGAGTAAAGTAACTATTCACGAATAATTTGATGTAAAAAAGTACTAGAAAAGGATTTTTCATTACGAGATGCTAAAAATTTGTTTCAAGGTAGAGATTTTTCGGTATTTCGGAAAATTTTGTAAAACTGTAAATCCGTAAGATTTTGCTGAACATATATTGTGTTGTATTGATAGGTAGTGACCCTAGCTATCACCCCCTGCAGTATGTCGTGCTATTTACTGGACACCCTGTATGGACTGGCTATACACCGTGACATAATGAGGCGATTTGATTTTCGCCATTTTGGCGCTGACAACAGAAGTGAACGTCCACGGAACTAATAATAGAGGTAAAACAGTGTGACAAAATATATCGATAAAAATTCTATCCTACTATCCATACGGTATCTAGGCCTACCCGTAACGTCCATTCAATTTATGTATTATATCAATAAATAATATAAATAAATGTATTAATTAATACCAAGGCCTTAGACGCAAGCTTTATACCTCATATAAAACCAAGATCGACGCTGCGTTGGTCTATCTATGTTTTTATTCGTAACTACAAAACAGATTTTGTTCCGGGTTTCAAATGAGAAAATGCCTACGCATACCTGCTTCGCGGGGGCAAGAACGGATTATGTCGGACTCGCACCTACTAAAACCCCATGGTGTTCCACCTTCGCCACACATTGGCCACACAAAGGCCACGGAAACGCTTTCAAACACATCAGCGGTCCCACCAGCGAAGACCCCTCCTTAGTTGAGGACTTCTCTTCCTCCTTTTCCTTCTCAGATAAGGCGCACCAGGAACACAAGGCGCACTGCCCTTCGCGGCCTCTTACTCCACCTGCACTACGGACTCCCCGAGCCCGATATATGAAGACCATGGAGCCAGGAAAAAATGAGCACTCGGAAGCACCCAGTGGTACAGCCCCGCCAAAGTAGCGGAGGATAGTCAAGTGGCACATCGCGATACCAACAATCCTCTTCCCTTGCGACTCCACTTTGGCTGCAGCGATATAGAGAGAGGACTCTCCTCTAGCCGCAGCCCACTAACACACATCCAAGGGCTCGACAAGCCCACTCAGAGTGGCCACCTTAGGCCAGTCCTTCACTTCGGGCCAGCCATGTGAGTCGCCCTACGTTTACCACGGGTTTCCAAGCCACGGCTACTACCCCCCCCCCCACCCCTAAACTCACTAAGGACATTAATAATTTTGCAGTCCCAATATAAATTTATTCCCTCGATATAATAAATTGGTCACATTTAAACAGATTTAACAAATTTACATCTTGTAAACACAAAGTCATCATCAGGCGACCTTTCTACACTTGGCTATGGCCGTTGAGTCTGGGGGAAAACAAGGAGAGAAGAAATAAAAAACATTCGAAATAATAATCTAATACTTTTATACTTACTGGTATTGGTACTACCAGAAAATATTGTAGATTGTACAGCACTTTTCAAGGGGTGCCTTTCTCATGTCCAATAAAACAGTCGTATGTGAAGTGTTTAGAACAAAGATAATCATTTTGTTTCGGACGCCAATTCCCAATTTTTGTGCTTTTTAGTCTAGGTTAAGTTGGAAACCTGTTAATTAATAAACATTTGATAATTATCTGTTGTCGGCGACTTTGAGTGTTAACAGATATGGGTAGAAAAGAACATCGATAAGTATTATAGACAAGGAACTCGACAACCCTATTGAATTTTATTGTTTATCAAAACTCAGTAATATAAAGCCAAACATGTTGGTAATTACGATATTAAAATTAGTAACAAATTTTTAAGTACCTATATTATCAAATAGTTTTAATTTGTTTAATATTGGCTGTAAATTCACTTACTTGTGGAATGTTATCCCACTTTCCTTTTGGTAATGAGTTTTACATATTAAGCACACTCATTATTACTAAAAATAATTCTTATTATGTAACTGAAATCAAACATAATGAAACCACATAAAATACTTTAATTTTTTAGTTTAAAAGTTCAAAATACAGAGATACAATTTAAATAACACAACAGACTTTGGCATATTATGTCAATTTTATTACCAGGTACGGACAATGAGGGCGCTTCAAATCGGCATAAGCATTTTGTATGGTATAGCCAGTCCAGCGTACTTGTATATATAGAGGCCAGTGGCTTGACTACATAAGACTGCCAGGGCCGTATTGTTTGACATGTTTTTTTACATAAAAGGGGCAAACAAGCATGCGGCTCACTTAATGGGAAGTGACTACCGCCGCCCATGAACAACTGCAACACCAGGGGAATTACATGTAGAGACCCCTGGGCATTGCAAGTGCCGGACCAATCTTCCTTTTTCCAACTTCCTATATTATCATGTGAACATGCTTTTTCTAAGATCGCGAGACCTTTAAGCTTCGCGGGGTCCATAGGCAGTTGTCCAATTTATCTTTAGGTTAATCCGGTGCTGAAGACTGCCACATTAGAACCCTTTCCACAACGGTTATTGATTCTCTGAGCTAAATAGCTAACTCATTGCCACTTCAGCAAACTAAATACTTGGGCTATGTTAGTAGTTTTGGTTTTATTACCGTATAGGTGTCATTTTTAGATCTCAGATCTTCTAAAAAATATAGCATAACTATAGCAGCAAAAGTTCCCATTCGGTGATCCCCCTTACATCCTTACATTCAGCCTTATTTTTGAAATATATATATATATATACTAACTTTGATATATGGGGGCTCCATTGAAGCTTCGCGTCTAGTGTTATTCCAAGAAAAATGGTGGTATCGACAAGACTCAGTTCCTCCCCATTTAAAATTACATTAGTATTTAATTGTCTGACATTTGGA
The DNA here is from genome assembly GCA_029286625.1 of Parnassius orleans. Lineage (NCBI taxonomy): Eukaryota > Metazoa > Arthropoda > Insecta > Lepidoptera > Papilionidae > Parnassius > Parnassius orleans. Next base: position 2,329,356 of record JAGSMP010000018.1, read on the forward strand.
GTCATGAACTTCATACATTTCGTTTTATTGCTATTTAAATGCAAGTTATTAACATTAAACCAATTTACTAATTTAGATATAGCATTATTTACTTCGTCATATTTTAATAATTGTCGTTTTAATTTGAAAATTAATGAAGTGTCATCAGCAAATAATACTATATTATGGTTATCCCCACTATGTAAGGTAAGTCATTAATATATACAAGAAACAGAAAGGCCGAGAACTGAGCCTTGAGGCACGCCCATTTGTACTATCGACCCGAAGAGCTCATACTATTAATGACAACTTTTGAGTTCTGTTACTTAAATATGAAACAATTAATTTAAGAGCATTACTTTACACCGTAGTGTTGTAGTTTCTGATTAATGTTTCATGGTGAACACAATCGAGGCTTTGGATAGGTCACAGAATATACCCAAAGCATCCTGTGAATTCTCCATGCATTGAAAATATATTTAATCAGCTCAACACCAGCATCAGTTGTCGAGCGACCCTTGTGAAACCGAATTGATTTTTATGAAGTAAATTATTAACATTAAAAAATTAACATTTGATCAAGAATAATTTTTTCAAAAATTTTACTTAGTGTTGGCAGTACAGAAATGGGTCTAAAATTGGCGGGGTCTAATGTACTACCAGATTTAAATAAAGGTATTACTTTACTATGCTTCATCAAATCAGGAAACACACCATATTCGATACTAGTATTAAAAATAATAGCTAGTTGAGGCGCGATTATATCGATTATAGACGCAATAACTTTAACGGAAATGCCCCACAGATTTTTAAAATATTTTACAATATCTTTTGATGATATTTTATGAAATGTAAAATTCTTTGTACACGCATTTACATTTTGTTTAAGCAATGATTCGGCGACGGCAGGAGAAGAATTCAGTGACATAGTGGTTAAGATCGGAATATCCGTAAAATATTTCTCAAAAACCATTGCAACATCCTGATCTGATTCCGTTAATTTGTTGTTAAAACTCAACCGGTAGTTTGAATTGCGAGAGTTGACCTTACCAGTTTCACTATTAATTATACTCCACGTCATTTTAATTTTATTAGAAGCCGTCTTAATTTTGTTGCTCAAATGCAAAGACTTGGCTTTGGAGCACACTCCTTTAAATATTTTTGAATATTTTTAACATATTCCCTAAATTCGACGCTAGAGTTATATGACCTTTCATGGTAAAGTTCATATAACCTTTGTCTGCTCTTATGGACTCCTACTGTCGCCCATTCATTGAAAGCCTTCCGACTGTTCAAGGAGAACGTTTTAGAAGTAAAAATATTATCAAATTCATTGCAAATAAGTTTAAACACAAAAAATTAGGATCATTTTGGTATGAAAGTGATGGAAGTTTCTTCACTATGTTACTTCTAAACTTCTCCAAGCGACGCATTTACAGGAACAAACACAATTTTCTCATCTACTTGCTTTTGTGAACATAAGGTAAGGAAACTAACTGTCCACAGTGATCAGAACTCATTTTTGAATTATACATTTATGCAACGGCTTAACATTTGTAAAAATGTTATCTATACATGTTGCACTACATTCAGTAATACGCGTTGGCTCTAAAAATAAATTAAAAAGACCATATGATTTAAACAATGGTGGAGGAAGCTTCTAGGAGATTGATATTAAAGTCTCCACATATTACAACAGATTTATTCTGTTTATTAAGCTTAACAAAAACTTCCTCCATAATTTTTTCAAAAGTATTGTATATAGAACATGGGGGTCTGTAGACGCACACAACAATGAGGTGCTCAAACTCAACACATGCCATTTCTACAGTTCGCTCAACAGAGAGGCTCACAATATCTTTACGTTCCTTACATGATAATAATTTACTAGCTAATATTAACGAGCCACCTCTTAAAACCGTTTCTCTATTGAACGAACTGACCACCTGGTGATTACTGAAATTAAACATTATGTTATAAGCTTTTAACCAATGTTCAGTAATACATAAAATATGAATATTGTTGCTATTTAAGAACAATTCAATTTCTAGCTCTTGCCTATCATGCCTTGTATATTCTGATGCACCAGGTGTAAACAATTTTATTATCACTCTGTGAGTCATACAATGAAGGTTTTGTAAGCTACATTCTAAATTATTTAAATTATTATAACTGCTAGATTACCTCTATTGTCTCATTTTCTAATTTTAAATTACTTGGAACTGATTCCAAATTACATATTAAGTCATTACACTGCTCAAAAGAAGCAGATGTCGGTGTAGCCAAGTCGTTGGCTGAGTTAATATATAAACAATAAGATAGCACATTTGCTATCTGTCTTAAATTATATTTGATAGGTAATACCTATCTCTAGTCAAAATTTCTTAATTAATGTATGTAAGGCAATGTAAACAAGATAATTTTATATATTTAAACTCAATTATTAAAATATATTGATCATCTAAATAAGATGATCAATATATTTTAATAATTGAGTTTTTAGTTAGCAAGTTAGAGTTAACAAGAATTATTAATGTGCTATTAGGGCAAAACTTACTAGTTAAAACTTTATTCATTATATGACTAAAGGATGCTCCAGGCATACAACAATTACTAACCTAATGGTTTCTTATATTTACGCGAACACTACACATTGAATAAAACTATTTTTACGGATTTTATCGCGTTTAATTTTACTAATTTTGATTCCCGACGTTTCGGGTGCTTTACACCACCCATGGTCACGGGGGGGACTGAGGTGTTTGACGTCCTAATGTCATAGTTAGCCCGGCTACCTTCAGTTTTTTGAATATTAATTTTTGGTCCGATCTACGCAGAATGAGCTTACAGTATCTTGAAGTCTTGCAGTGGTATGCTTGGGTTTGGATTTAATTTTGATTTTGTTAATTATAGGATCCCAAGCAGATGGCATCTTCATTTAAAAAAAAGATCCATTAAAACCCGCGTGAAAGAACATATAGCTGACGTGAGGCACCGACGCTCTGGGAAGTCTGCAGTCTGTGAACATGTTCAAGATCGTCCCCGCCATTACATCAGATTTGATAGACCACAAACTCGCAAAGAACACCGATTCCTACCAAGGATGATACGCGAGGCTATTGAAATTAAAAAACATCCTAATTTCAATAGAGAAGATGGATGGGTGCTGCCATCTGCTTGGGATCCTATAATTAACAAAATCAAAATTAAATCCAAACCCAAGCATACCACTGCAAGACTTCAAGATACTGTAAGCTCATTCTGCGTAGATCGGACCAAAAATTAATATTCAAAAAACTGAAGGTAGCCGGGCTAACTATGACATTAGGACGTCAAACACCTCAGTCCCCCCCGTGACCATGGGTGCTGTAAAGCACCCGAAACATCGGGAATCAAAAGTAGTAAAATTAAACGCGATAAAATCCGTAAAAATAGTTTTATTCAATTACTAACCTGATGTCCTTTTAAACAGTTATTTAACATTGTGCCCAAATTTTTGAAAAATAATAATAACTTTACAAATACATAAACAAATACACAATAACTTTATTTTTATTAATATTTAAATTACTTTTTAAGTTAATATTCTTTGTTATAGTACTGTCATAGAGTGTAGATGAAAATAATGAGTCCTTACTGTTATCATTATTTTTTACACATATTGTCCCCGATGAACCTGGTATGGAGCGCTGATGCTCACTCTGATGTTTAATTAAGGAGTCAAAGCGCTCCTCATTATACTTACATGACTTTACCAGATCATTCATGGCCAATATGTGTTCTTTTATCTCATCCTGAGCCGATTCATATTTATTTGATATACTTTGTAGGGAGTTTTTAAGTGATAAAATTGTTAAATTTAGACACTCTATATCAGTCTCATAACAGTTATTCATATTTCGTAAGGTGAGTGTCGAGAGACGGAGACCTTTTTACTGTAAACGTGACATTCCATCTTAGTCCGTACTCAGGGATGACAACATATCTGTATTTTGGTTCTTAATCGAAGATAGATGCAGATGTTTATGGGCCACAGCATTTACTCACCATCAGGTGAACTGTGTGTTCTTATGTCACCCTTGTTCTATGAAAAAAGACACTATATGTTTTTTTTTATAGGAGAGGGGCAAACGAGCATGCGGTTCACCTGATGTTAAATGACTACCGCCGCCCATGAACAACTGCAACACCAGGGGAATTGCAGATGCGTTGCCGGCCTTTTAAAAAGGAGTAGGCTCTTTTCTTGAAGGTCCCTAAGTCGTATCGGTCTGGAAAAATCGCTGGTGGTAATCGGTTCCACAAGGAAGTTGTGCGAGGAAGAACATTTCAAACAGATTCTAAATCGCACAGAGAACAAAACATTTTCTAAATCGCACAGTGGTGGACCGCCAATCATCCAGATGGTATGGATGGTATCGTGAGTTTTGTCGCGATGTGCGATGGTGAAATTGAGCGGCTGGAATTAGTCCGAACAATTCCTCAAAGCACTCCCCGTGGTACATGCGATAAAATACGCAAAGAGATGCAACATCTCTACGCAGTGCCAGTGAGTCAAGCCGATCGGAAAGAACTCGGTCGTCGACGATTCGATCCGCTCTGCGCTGAATGCGGTCAAGTGGAAGGAGCTGGCACTGGGATGCCCCTGCCCAGAGATGGGAACAGTATTCCATGTGAGGCCGAACCTGCGCCTTGTAAAGTTGCAGGCGGTGTGCCGGCATGAAATACTGCCCCGCTCTACTGAGCACGCCAAGCTTTTTAGAGGCTAATTTGGCCTTCTCTTCCAAGTGACCACGAAACTGCACGTCACTTGATATGTCAACGCCGAGGATTCCGATACTAGCTGAGGCAATAAGGGGAGTGCCTTGAAACTGAGGAGATACGACAAAGGGGTTCCTTTTAGCGGTAAACGCGCAAACTTGTGTCTTCTGGGGATTGAACTGGACTAGATTTAGTCGCCCCCAATCCGAGACTTTGTTCAACAAAGTCTCGACTTCAGACACAAGTTTATTCCGGTACTCGGCGACGTTTTTCCCGAGAAATATTGGCATGGCCGGTGTATAGAGCATCACCAGTGCTGTCATCCGCATAGCAATGAATGTTACCGGTTTGCAACATATCATTGATATGCAGAAGAAACAGCGTTGGTGATAACACGCAGCCCTGTGGAACACCAGCGTTAATAGTCTTGTAATCGGAGCACGCACTGTCCAATTGCACAATTTCTCGGGAAGCCCATAGGAAGGAAGCTCCGAAAGAAGCGCTTTGTGCCAGACCCGATCGAAGGCCTTCGCTATGTCCAAACTAACGGCCAATGCCTCCCCCTTGGACTCGATCGCCTGCGCCCATCTATGTGTTAGGTAAACAAGAAGATTAACAGCTGAGCGACCCCGACGGAAACCGTACTGGCAGTCACTAATCAGCTGGTGCTCCTCAAGGTACCGCATGAGCTGGCAGTTAATAATGGACTCCATTATTTTCGAGAACAAGGAGGTGATGGCGATAGGCCTGTAATTGGACGGATCAGAGCGGTTACCTTTTTAGGATCGGGTACGAAAGCTGTCTTCCATGAATTCGGGACAACGCCTGGGGTAGGAGTACCGAAAAGACGCGTTAGAACCGGTGCCAACTCTGGAGCGCACGTCCTCAGCACAATTGGCGGGATTCCATCAGGTCCACTCGACTTGTGGATGTCCAGGGAGAGGAGTGCTTTGCGTACTGAGCACTGTGTGAATCGCACATCAGGCATAGAGCACTCACACTGCGGGATAGTCGGCGGTGTGTTCCCCCTGTCATCAAGTCGAGTTGGACTCAAAAGGAGCCTAAAATGTCGACTTTCTCTTGCGTCGTGGGCCAGTGAGTCATCCTGCCTGTGCAGAGATGGTAGTGATGGCTTACAGAAATTCCTTGGACAGCCAGAGAGACCAGAATGCACGGGTTCCCGAAGGAAGGCGAACTAGTTTCTTGCCAATTCTGCCTATGTGCTCTGACTTTGCCTTGGCAATAACTCTTTTGAAGGACCTGGAGGCGAAGTTATACTTCTTTTTAAGCATGCTGGTGTTTACATCCCGAGCCGCCGAAGCCTCAGCCCAGGCCTGATAACACTCCTGCTTACTGCGTAATGCAGTCTTACAGGAGCGACCAAACCAAGGCTGCGATCTGCCACCGATGGGTACCACAGATGATGGAATAAATAGTTCCATTCTCTGTAGCATCATATCAGTGACAGAGTCAGCAACAGCGCTGGGATCATCCGGCGAGAAGCGAACCCGCCCCCATGGGTAGGATGCAAAGAAAGACCGCATTCCATCCCAATCCGCCGACCTGTAATGCCAAACACGGCGGCAACCTGCAGAATGCAACCGCGAGGAGAGCGTGAGTGGCACCACACTCCGGATCAGACAATGGTCCAAAGAGCCAAGAGGGGCATCGACGGAAACCTGATATCCGTCCGGATGAGAGGTCAGCAGAAGGTCCAACAGGGAAGGTGTATGATCCTCCACATCTGGAATCCGCGTAGGCGAAGTAACCAGTTGTGTCAGACCATATGCCAAGGCAAAGTCATAAACAGATCTCCCCGCATGGTCGGTTAAACGTGAACCGAGCCATTCAGCGTGGTGGGTGTTAAAATCGCCAAGTATCACGATCTCTACGGATGGGATCTGTTGTAGCAAGAAATCTGTAGCCATTTGGACGTGGTCGATGAAGTCGGTCTGTGTCGGCATTACCGCTATGGCACCTATACAGGCACCCGTAGACGCGGGGATGATCGTCGCTGTCTACGCGCAGCCATAGGATGGACAGGTCCGTACCTTCAAGACTGCCGAGGCGTCGAGAACAGATATCTTCTCTGACGTATACGCAAACTCCAGCCCGGGGCACAAAGAAGTGTTCTAATTTGTACCCCGGGTAGGAGAGGTATGAAGTATCAGCCGGAGAGGACACCTGCGTCTCGGTCAAAAAGAGCAAGGCCGGCTTCGCCGTCTCTAGATGGTAGTGGACGGCGTTTAGGTTCGAGTGAAGTCCCCTGATGTTGCAGAAATTCACGGATAGCGTGGCAGGGGTCGCCTTGGTGTTGTTGCTCAGTTTGCCCCGAGCAGTTATTGTTTTGAGCGGAATTTTGCCCCCCCCCCCCCAGAATACGCGGGGCAGCCTGAGCACCCACGCTCAGGAAGAGGGTAGCTTGACCGTGCATGCTCAGTGAGGGATTTACCAGGGGTGCTGGTACCCTCCTGGGGTAGTTCTTTCTTTTTAAATTCCGCTACCATGTTATGGGGGGTTGGGCCTCCGGCCACCTGCACTAACCAAGCGAAACGCAGAAGAAAAGTTCCTACTTTACGTTGGTATTCTGTGAGGTCGTGGTACCGCCCCGGTTTGAGCCGGCCCATCCATGCTACAGCAGAAGCTGCAGCGCAGCTCTACCACTGTTAAAGTTGGTTAATAATTATGGTTAATAAATATATATAAAACGGTTTTTTATTAACAATATATAATGGTATAAGAATATACGAGTATAACTCAATTAACGGAACTTGTAGAAATTTCTACAAAATCACGAAAATCATTTATCTTTAAAAACATATTGTACTTGATGAACGACTTATTGAAGTGAAAACTTCTTTAGCCGCGTCGAGCGATTTTTTGGTAGGGGAAAAACTTATAAGTTCGCGTCACCGATCACCTCGACATGTTCCTTTGCATATATCAGATTTTTAAAAGTTATTTTTTCTCTTTATTATTTAGTACCTAAATTAATTTGATAAAAAGTAATTTATCAAATATCTAACGCTTTGTCGTTCTTAAAATTGCAGTCAATCGTAAGAAGACAAATCCTACCATTACCATTACAGCCTATAAAAGTGCACTGCTGAACATAGACCTCCCCCATTGATTGCCTCATAAGGGGTATTTCTCATAATTGCCATAGTTGCCACGCTTGGTAGGCGGCTTGGCAACTGCAGTTTAGTATTATTTTGAGTTTTTGACAGGAAGATGCTGTTGCCCATCACCTGTTTCAGTTTCCCTCCGCACCTCTTACGACACCCTTGGGGACGATATGGGGTAGTGAATATTCTTTCACCGCCATTACACGTTTACACAAATCCTTAACATGTTTTTTTAATTGTTTTTTTAAATTGGATAAATTTATTTTAATCTTCACGCCTACATACGAGGGGTGATCCAAAAGTAATGATAATCGGTTACTTCAGGTCCGCATAAAAATCCAAAAAAATATTTTTTGCTTGCTTATATACTCACAACGTCAGCCTAAAAAAATCATATAAATAGATCACGATTTCTGGGAGATACATTCATTTGAATACGAACTGTCAAAGAGATAACATCAACATGGAGAAAAACGAAATTAGAGCTGTCATCAAGTACCTCTGTTTGAAAAAAATGTCTTCAAAAGACATACACAGTGACTTAGTGGAAACATTGGGGGACTCTGTTCCTCCATATTCTACAGTTGCACGCGAGTGAAACATCGAGTTGACATTTCGAGGGTCAATCTCGAAAAGTTCCAAGCAGATCAAGAAAATTTTTTGTTCCGTTTTGTGACTATGGACGAGACCTGGATCCACCATTTTGATCCTGAAACGAAACAACAATCGATCACTTGGAAGCGAGCCTCCTCACCGACGCCAAAGAAATTCAAAGTTTCAAGTTCGGCGGGAAAGGTTATGGCATCTGTTTTTTGGGACGCTCAAGGCATAATTATGGTGGAATATTTGGAAAAGGGAGCCACTATTACGGGCTCTACGCAGACCAAATAAGAAGATTACGGGAGGCCATTAAGGAAAAAAGACGCGGCAAACTGCGAGCTGGAGTGCTGTTTCACCAAGACAACGCACCGGCTCACAAAGCCGCAGTTGCGATGGCTGCCATTCAAGAAACGGGATTCGAACTGCTCGAACACCCTCCCTATTCGTCAGATCTAGCTCCTAGTGATTTCTACCTCTTTCCTCGGCTCAAGGAACGCCTCCGAGGCAAGAAATTCAAAGACGATAGCGAAGTAATGGCCGCCGCCTTTTTGGGAGGGTCAAGACAAAGAATTTTTTTCAAAGGGAATCCTGGGTTTAGAAAAAAGATGGACTAAATGTATTGATTTGTTAGGAGACTATGTAGAAAAATAAATTATTATTTTAACTTTAATTACCGTGTTTTATTTTCATTATCATTACTTTTGGATCACCCCTCGTAGTATTGATGGATCTACCTTAACCCTTTCCCTGTCTCATGATATATGAACGATTTGTGTCTATATGCATTAATAGTCCGAGCGTTATCTATTTTTATGCCTAAATATTTTATTACTTGACAAAGGCCACTGACTCTTATCGTCGGGAAGATTCTCCTGCAATGCCAAATAAGTAAAGCTCACGTGGCAATACGCAACTGATTGTCGTAACAATATAACGACGGGTCCTACGTAAACTGATGCAACCCTCAAATTGGCAAAAACCGTTTTTTCACATCAAACGCCTTAGAATAACCTATATTTTGCGTGCTGTAAAATTTGTTGTAAAATATCAAATAGTTTTGAAGATAAAAACTTGTACACTGATGCAAGTGACATCATTTTAAGCCAAGCGACCAGTGTAGGCTGATGTAAATTACTTGCACCGCTATAGACAGTCGCGTTCCACGTGCTGCGACAGTGCAAGTGAATCTTAAACCAATGTACGTGATGCGTAGATGCAATGTGGACGTCCGTAGACTGTTGTAATCATAGATATAGTATAGTACAGATTGGCCATGGAGTGATAAGAGGGAGACCAAAAATCTAAATACACCAGTGTGTGTAATGTGCATGTTTGGGTGACAAATAGTGCTGCACCATGCATTGCCTGCCTCAACATAAATTATCGATACCGATTGCAGTATATTTGTGTCTTCTGATTTGACGCAGATGATGTAAGTGAATATTTTTACGCAACTACGGCGAAGCCAAAAGGATGGTTTCAATTTTAAAAGGCTACGTATGTATGTATGTTCATCTGTTCCCTCAGATCTTCTAAACTACTCATTGTATATTGATATATTTGATATCTTTAAAAGCATTGTACCCTTTCGCGGGTTTTAAGCTGCATCAAGTCACATAAAAACTAGTATGGCCTCTTATATTAACATATAATGAAACATTGAAATACATACAATATTAAAAGCTATAATAAAGAAAAACTAAAACTAAAAACTTAAATTATCATACAGTCCTACTCCCCGTGATATCGAGCCAAGAAATCTGGCTGTGTTTCCTCATTGAATGGCTATACTATTAAATAATTATTGAAATATCATGTCTGGGTATCCAATAAAAGGTGTAATTCAGAATATTCTCGACTAAAATATAGTATTTATTAGTTAGTTTTTTTACAAAACTGAAATATCTAACGAACTTACAGTCCATCTGACGATGGTAAGTGGTTACTGCAGTTCATGGAAACTTGCAGCTAAACTCAAACGAAGAAGGTCGTTATCACCTCTACGTACTGAGATGGAATGCCATACAGCCTGTATTTATACCGGTACTAGGTAAGAGAGTCATACCTATCCAGACGACCTTCCAGAGAGAAATGGGGTCCTACCACTTAGTTCATACATAAACTTAGAAAATTGTTAATATAAATTCGCTGAAAGGAACGCTGTTCTTAAAAAAATTATATACGTGTTATGATGTGTATAAATTAAATGTTAATAACTAAAACCAAACTGCGATAGGAAACATGTACAAAAAGGTATTAAACAAGACTATGTAATTTTTTTAGAATTCTTGAAACAAAAATATTTTATTGTAAAAATTTTGTGAGTTCTCCTTAAGTATATTTTGCAACATACTTTATTCTAACAATAAAATAAGTTTCAATATGTAGTTTTATTAATTAGTGATTATGGTTAGATGTGTTGTATTTTTGCCCTTAATTCACCTCTATGTTACTGTTACAGGCTATTAAAGTTCACTGCTGGACATTGGCCTCCCCCATAGATTGCCTCATAGGAGGCATCTATGGGGGAGTTTATTTATTTTTTTAGTCGTTATTAGGAAGACGCTGCTGTCTATCTCATGATTTGTTTCCCTCTGTCGCCTCTTACGACACCCACGGGATGATATGGGGTGATATTCTTACGCCGCCACTATACGGTGGGCACCTCTATGAGAAAAACATTTTTCTTCAAAGTACTTCTGCATATAGTCGTATATCTTCTTTTTTTTTATTTACCTCCTCACTAGGATTTTCTCCTGTATCGCGGGGGCAGTTTACATACATAGATTTCACAAGGACAAACATCCAGACCCAGAACAATTATTTGTAGGCCATACAAATACATGCTCCGTGCGGGATCCGAACCCGCGGCCCTTAGCGCTGCAACTCATTGCTAAGCGACTGCGCCACGGAGCGGTCAACAAACGGAGTCGTATATACATATAATATATGCTTTTGGGAACCCATTCTTCTCTATTTATTATTTTAAACCATTTTTGTCTAACATCAATATTTTGTCAAAATCTGCCACAGCATCCACTTACCATCAGGTGGACTGTGTGCTCGTTTGTCACCCTAAATCTATTTAAAAAAAATATTTTTTTTTCATACAATTAGAAGCATATTTAGCTACCGAACCGTAAAAATTAAAAAAATATTACTAAGTTGAATAAGGCTGCGATCAAGGCGTGCCTCTGCCTGTTAAGGACATTTTGATAAGATTTTATCGATAATGTCAATCTCTACAAAAGTGAGGTTGAAATTAGCAGAATGTCACGTATTTGTAATTGTTTTAAATTTAATTGATTTGCATTCAAATGATTATTATTATAAAATATGATAATTTTTCTATCCGTTTAAGTACAAAGAGCCGTGGTAGCTCAGAAGAGCCCTGGTAGCTCAGATGGTTAGCGCTCGCAGTAAGTTACACAGTACGCGAGCAACCCGGGTTCAATCCCCGCCGGCACCAATGAAATTGTTAATTGCAATTTTAAGTGCTGATTTACTACGCGCTCGGTGGTGAAGGAAAACATCGTGAGGAAACCTGCATGTCTGAGAAATCAAAAAAAAAATATTTCGAAGACATGTGAAGTTCGCCAACACGCATTAGGGCAGCGCGGCGGACATTTCCTTGCCCTAAAACCCTCTCAGAAATGAGAGGAGGCCTGTGCCCAGCAGTGGGACGTATATAGGATGTAACTTTACTTTACTTTTTTTTATTTAAGTACAAATTGTTTGTACCTGCTCTAAAACACAGCACTTAGACTGCTAAATATTTCAATCGTACCTACGGGTTAAATGTATAATAATGTGGGATTTCTTTCTGAGATGAGTTATATTTGGTTACTACGCACCTAGTCATAATTAATTACGTCTATTCCACACTAATTTTCACTTTAAAACCTGAGATTTTGCAAATACAAGCGGGATTGGTTTTGCTCACAAATGACGCCAGGCCGGTACAGGCCGATAGCGTATACGTAAATGGTCTAGCCTATTTTTCTTGCTCTAACATACGCGTACACTATGCTCTTTTTGTTACACATTGCCAATCTATTCTAACGTCAGTTTAGACTAAATCTATAGTTATAACTACGATTAATTTAAGCTTACGTGTTTAGTTTGATAAATTTACTTATGTTTACAAGATTTTTTGTTTATTTTAAGTAACAGGCATAACAATTAAAAATAATGAAGCGTTCGCGAGGTCTATTTACTAGAGATTTATTAGAAAAAAAGCGCAGTAAAACATTACTTTAATATAACATTTTGAATACTACAATGAGAAACGATATTTAATTCTTTTAATATTCAATATTTTAACAGTTGGATTATGTACCGTTTGTTCGTATTTTCACTTGATCTAGTAGAAACAGTACATATTGTGCACGTTGTAGTGGTGTAAATGAATTTTAACAAATATTTGTAAGTAATTTTTTCAAAAACAATATTATGAATACCCTAACCTTTACTATGTATATGCGAAAAATTGGATCTCAATTTGAAACTGCACAGAACCAGGTTTTTTAAAAGAAAATCAAATTTTACCAAAGAAAACCTAACAGATAAGCCAAGTAAAAAGATTGTAGATACTAAGCAACTGATTTTTTTTTTTATTTATGTAATCATTTTGACTAATATTGCAATTGTATCAGTTAATGTCAGTCATTTGATAATATTGTTCTGAAGTTAATGTAAACTTTTATAATTTACTTTATTGAAAGAATAATATTTTTTCTGATACATCATACGATGAGACTAAATTATAACACAATTTTTTTTTAAATAATGTAATTTTTAATAATGTAATTTTTTTAATAATGTAATTCTTTAATACCTTAAATAAAATATCAGCAATTATATATTAACAATATTTTTTATATTCTAATAGGTTTAAACCGCTCTCCTGTAAAGTTGTGTTTTTGCACTTACATTAGTTTACGTAGGACCCGTCGATAAAAGGTCGTGAGATGATATTAATACACATACAATATTCGACACAGTATTGTCAAGAGCATTGTACAAATTAAAACTAGTCTTTAGGAGTTATTATGCGAAAATGGATTTAATGAGATATTGATGAGAGATGAGATGTTTTAATTACTTTTACTATATTTATATATTTTTTAATATAAAGTTAATTATATTACACTAGCTTTACGCCCCGCTTTTTACCCGCGTCTAAGTTGTAACGTCCAGACAGTTTAGACTTCACACTTATTATGAGATAGCATAATACGGAGATTTAAAATAAGACTAGTTGTACTATTATCTATTCTGTGATAAGACTAAGGCCTTTGGAATAGTGAAAACCGTTCTAACATTCTTTCTTTTCGCACAAAACACAAAAGCCAAAATACCAATTTTTATTGATCCACTTTCTATGGGTAAAATGGGGCAGATTTTGTAAAGTTCCAAAATATGTATGACCTATAATATCATTTTAAGGGTTTCCCTTGCAATAAAAAAAAACCATAGCAATATGGTTAGAATTTTGGAAAATTTAAAATGCGTACCTATTTCATTGTTTTAATACAAAAGTACTTATAATAATATTAAAGTTACTATAACCGTTTGATAATGTTACACCATACAAATACAAAATAGTGAAGAAATAAGTGTTGTACAAACAGTAACACCCATTTTACACTTTATGTTTATATCCTTTCTTAATGGATCATCATCATCATCAGCCTGCGGCAGTCCACTGCTGGACATAGGCCTCTCTCAAGGTGCGCCACTTAGCCCGATCTTTGGCTACACGCATCCAGTTTCTACCAGCCACCTTGCGCAGATCGTCGCTCCATCTGGTCAGGGGCGTCCCACACTACGTTTGCCTAGACGCGGTCTCCACTCCATAACACGTCTACTCCACCGGTTTTCACTTCTACGACAGACGTGGCCAGCCCATTGCCACTTCAGTTTACAAACACGGAAGGCTGTGTCAGTAATCTTGGTTCTGTGGCAGATTTCTTCATTTCGAATTTTATCTACCAGAGAAACTCTGAGCATAGCTCAGAAGCGAGATGGGTCGATAATTTTTCAGCATAGTCTTGTCACTTTTCTTGTCAAACAAGACTGTAATGCTTCTGCCCCACGCCTTTGGAGTTCTCCCATATCGTAAGAAGCAGTTAAAATCTCGGCAGAGCTCTTTTAGCAAGAGTTGACTCCCAGCCTTTAAGAGCTCTGTTGTAACTCCATCTTCTCCAGGGACTTTTCCATTTTTAAGTTGGCTGAGGGCCAGCTCATTCTCCCTAAGGCAGCTGTCTGGCAGCTCGTCGGTATAGTGGCGGGTCAGCGTGGCTATGGGATCATCGCATTTAGGGTCAGGCTGTGGCTTATGTGAGGCATATAGTTTGCCATAACAGTCTTCGATCTCAGAGAGAACCTCAGGCATTGACGTGAGAACTTTTCCATCATGCGTCTGCAGTCTTGCGATGTAACTTCTTCCAAGCTCCTGAGCAAAGACTTTGGATCACTTGTTTCGTTCTATTTTCACTTGTATCGCAATTGCATTAGAGCGACGTAGGTCCCGCCTCATAAGCTTGGTTAGTGTCACCTGTTCCGATAGCGTTGTTGTTGTTAACTCACGCCTTCTTTTCATAAGCTGAAGTGTCTCATCTGAGAACTTCGACTTTCGGCCCATATGTTCCTTGCCACAAAACCTGTTGCCCTCATACCTTAAGATCTTGATCACGCCGATAAGGTCCTCGTCAATATCCAACGTGGGTCTCAAGGCATCGAATCGGTTTTTAAGTTCTAGCTGGAAGTGTTGGGGGCCAGTTACGGTTTGAGCAGATTTAGTCGAAGGGTGAACTTCATCAATCGGGATCTTTCAAGCGTAAAATCGATATTCAGAGTGCGTCGGACAAAGCGGCTCGCTTCCTTATTTGGTCTGATGTCGTATAATGGATATTATGCTTTTTTTAATTAAAAATATTTTACATATTTTGCTACTTTTTTTGAGTTCAAATTCTTGACACGCACTCACGCACATATCTTTCTTTTTTCTTTCTTTTCCAGGCAAAATCAATTAGTCCACGCGTATGCATAATTGGTGCTGGAATTGCAGGACTAACTTCTGCTCGATATTTAAAGGATGAAGGAATTAATTTCACCGTTTTAGAAGCCACTAAACATATAGGCGGTACGTGGAGATATGATCCAAGGGTTGGCACTGAAGAAAATGGTTTACCTATACATACGAGCATGTATAAGCATTTAAGGTGATTTAAAAAAAATCCACATTTATTCAGCCACATTATTTAGTTACGTGGTGGAGCCAATGTGTAATTTATTATGAACTTTATTTAAGTTTATCTTTGTGTTATTTTTCTACCGAGAAAATATAATCCTACGATGTACTTAAAAAATTACAGCACTTTGAATTTAATTATGGGCCTCTCCCATAGATGTGGGATATTTGCCAAAAATTGCGACTATATTATGGCTGCAGCACGAATGAATTTGCTCGACCGGAGTAAAGACCACGCTCCCACAGAATACCAGCGTAAAACAGCGGAATAATGCGTGTTTTGTATGGTGGGTATAGAGAATCTAGAGGACATCTACATCTGTCTTCGATTAAGAATCATAATATGCTTTTCTTATCTTGCATGCGGCTCTACCAAATGTTAGCCTATGTATAAGTTCTTGTACTATTATTTATTATGTGGTATAAGCAAGAACCGTGGCAGCTCAACGGATAAATGCATGTACGTATTAGGTGGCGTGATGAGTTTGAATTTATTAATTCCTCGATTACAGCGCCACCTGTCGAGCTCAGATTATGTGTTTTGTTTTTGCTCTAAACTGTAGGTTCCCAAAGTGGTCCAGGTGGACCCCCTGGGGTCCATAGGAGACCGCACGGGGGTCCACGTAGACGTGAAAAGAAAACAGGGGTTCACAAGTTGTAAGTGGGGGTAGTAATAAAGAACAAAAATTTTGGCTTGGATTTACTTATCAACGTAGGCAGGTAGCATCATTCACTAGGTAGGTACTCAAAAATATTCAAGACTCAGTTCAAACACAAAATTGAATAGAACAATAGATAATTAGTACAAGTGTACACCACATGTCGAGACTTGCAAAGTGCCGCCAGTGCGCCCGCTCGTCCGGGATGCTTGTTTAGACCTGCAAAGGGATTAAATGCGACTTGCACTGTGCTTGCAATCTACATTAGTATAAATATGAATGCCAAGAACAAAACGTTCTGCGCCCCCTATCTCTGCGCCCCGTTCCCTAAGGGGGTCGCTTCCGATTTGGCAGAAAGGCCATACAGGCCAAAGCCAGTCCCACAGGTGGTGTTTAGCGGGTAGACACTTCATAGTGAGTCCCACATAAACACGCAGCCGGTTGCGTGGTATGCTACGAGCATTCACAACCTCCCTCCCCCGCTTCCGGAAAGTAGCCCCTTGCTTTGGGCGCAAAAAAAACAAAACGTTACTCATTTATTTCCGAGATTTTGAACATAAAAGTGTGACTGTGAGTGAATCGATGTCAGTGTTTGCAGTGCGGGAAAAAGTAAGTATCTGCCTATTTGTTATACATATTTTTATTGTATATTGTAATTTATCAATCATATTATATTTGTTTTACTATTTGATTGTAGTAGGTTTCGTATCCGCGGGCATTTTTTTATTGCAATAATTCTATTCTGTTGTGTTATAATAGCCATATTCTGAAATCGCCTCAAAAACAAACATTTTTTACAGGTCACAACTGATACGAAAAATGGCTGAATCTAAGAAGAAATGTCGACAGTACAGTGTTGATTATTTGAAATTTGGTTTTCTTCCATCAACGGCAGACAAACGATTGCCTATGTGTCTTTTATGCAACAAAGTTCTGAGCAATGACTATGAAACCATCGAAGCTCGGAGACCATCTAAGAAGGTGTCATCCTGAAAAAATAGGTAAAGGTCTGAAATACTTTCAAACATTGAAGGAAAAATATGAAAAGAGACCTACCGTAAATAGTACGTTTGCTTCAACATCTCAAAGTAACGATGATGGCTTGCGGGCATCTTACAATATTTCGATGCTTATAGCGAAATCTGGAAAACCGCACACCGTCGGAGTAGAGTTAATTTTACCCGCTATTGAAGAGGTTTTAAGAACTGTTCTGCACAAACCTCCATTTGACGTACTCAAAAGAATTCCTTTAAGTAACAACACTGTACAAAGACGTATTGATGAAATGAGCTCTGACATAGAAAGCTTCTTGTGTAATTATCTGCAAACCACTCATTTTTCTATTCAGTTGGACGAGTCTACTTTGCCTGGTAATGAAGCATTATTATTGGCATACATATGTTCGATTTGTTATGGACGAAGAAATCCATGAAGAGCTGCTATTCGCAAAAACTTGAAGTCGGACACTAAATGCGAATCGATATTTGATGTCCTGAGTGATTTTTTTTACAGTAAAATCTATTCCATTTACAAACATTATTTCGGTGGCAGCAGATGGAGCTCCAGCCATGTTCGGGCGATATCGTGAGTTTATAAGCCATCTTAAAAGAATAATACCAGGACTAATTGCAATTCACTGTGTTATCCACCGACAGCACCTTGTAGCGAAAAATTTGAATGATAGATTGCACCAATCGCTTCAATTTGTGATTAACGCAGTTAATAAAATAAGAAGCAATGCTTTGAATACCCGTTTATTTGCACTATTGTGCGATGAAAATGATGAAGATTTCCAAAGACTGCTTTTACATACTGAAGTACGCTGGTTGTCGAAAGGTGTATGCTTATCGAGATTTTACTCACTTTTCGAATCAGTGATAGAGTTTCTGGAAATTAAAGCACCAGATTTAAAAGAAAATGTGATCAAATATAAAGCGGACATTGCGTACTTAACAGATTTGTTCAAAAAATTCAATGACGTTAACTTGCAGTTACAAGGGGACAGCCTTAATTTAATAAAAACAAAGGGTATAATTTCTGCTTTTCTTGGTAAATTGAAATTAATGAAGCAAAATATTAGTCGGCGCGAATTCTCTCAGTTTCCGCACTTGTCACAGATAGAATGTCTTGGTGAGGATATTCAGACATTCGCTCAACATTTAAATACCCTGCATGATGACTTCAAAAATAGATTTGAAGATATTCTGACGATGGAAATACCACCATGGATCATAACCCCATTTAATTAACCGGAAGAGGCGAATGTGGTATTACAAGAGGAGCTACTTGAGCTCAGCACCAACGAGGAACTGAAGGTGAAATTTAAAAAAGGCTATCAAACATTTTGGCAGGCAGAAATTCCCGAAAAATATCCTGGGCTGTGGGAAATTGCAAGAAAATTTTTGATAGCGTTTCCCTCGTCATATCTTAGTCGAAAGAAGTTTTAGTGCCGTTACCAACCTGTTAACAAAAAAAAAAGAAGCAGATTGAACATCACAGAACGGGGAGATTTGAGATTACTTCTTACAAAACTGAAGCCAAATATTGATAATTTGCTATCAATTCATCAAGTACATCCGTCTCATTAAAAGTATGACTATTTTTTATTGTTGATTTACATTTCAGAGTTCATTGTTGATTTTTTGTCAATTGTTGATTGTTTGTAATAATAAATATTTAAATTTTGTGTAACCACAAGTATTATTTTAATAAATAGGACACAAGAAAATGTGCTACTTTTTTTTTCTTCTTAACACCCCCAATTTAGGGTGATATTTTTTTAGAAGTTTTGGGAATACAGTAGAAAAGTAGCAGCAGGGGGTCTACCGAAAATAGTAAAACTTTGAAAGTGGTCCAAGAGAAAAAAAAGTGTGGGAAATAATGCTCTAAACCAACATTCACTATTATAAATATTAATTATTTTTATTCATAATAATAGAATTTCTTAATATCTGGTCTTCAGCGACACCTATCGATCCTAGCAAAACTGTGAACCATCGTCTCGACAAAACAAATATATTGTGTGAATTTGATCTCAATTGTTTAAATCGCTCAGAAGTTACAGAACCCTCTTACAAACGCACCAACAAATATAATATAATAGGGCTCGGCAGGGGCTGGTTTACTATTTCTGGTGGGAGCAAATGAGCAAATATAAAAAAAAATATGTCGACTACAGCGCCAGCTACCTGTTCCATATTTTATGATTTTCTTTTTTAGCACAAAACCTACTTATGATGCGAATACACATTATATTGGTCTATAAATACAGAATATGTTGATAACTTGACCACAGCGCCACCTATTGGATCTTAGCACAGGTATGAATCATTGTCTCAAAAAACAATTATATTGTCATTGTGACCTCAATCCGTCGTCGTTCAAAAGTTACATGATCACTAACGGACGCACCAACTATTATACAGGTTTATTTTGCAATAACCAGCCAAAATTGCAGAGAAGGTTCAGAATAAGAAATATAGGCAAATGGTGAAGAAAAATAAATTTAAAATATCTCAAAAGTTCTGTCCTTTTTATATTTTAAATTCAAAATGCGTGGTAATGCATTATTTTAACTGATTTTACTCCGCGCGCACACATTCGTAAGTATCAGTTGGTAGGCAAAAACGTTGTTGCCCATAAATCAAATTCAAAATAAGCCTAATTCAAAAAAATTCAAATAAGACTTCTACTTTTATTTGAAATTATCCCAATTTCAAATAAAAGTAGAAGCTTTATTTACTTTGATATATATTATACAGTATAAATTTTGCTACGAGTTATAAGTTTTTACTGGAGATACATTTTATTTTCAGAACTAATTTACCAAAACCAACGATGGAACTTCGAGGATTTCCTGTACCAGAAGATATGCCATCATTTCCTAGCTGGCAAATATTTTACAGCTATATCAAATCATATGCAACTCATTTTGAAATAGAGAAGCATATTAAGGTAAACTTTATTAAGATACATTATATATATAGTGTGTTTCAAAAAATAGAATCAAACTTAAAGTGAATTCTATAAAGTAAAGATGAAATAGGTATGTATTTGAATAATAATTATAATTTTATTATCACAGCATAACGTCCACTATTGAATTTAAAAATAATTTTTGGTATAATAAATATAACATATCTATACTTATTTTCTTCTAAGCTTATAGATTATATCTTAAAATTGTACTGTATTGTAATGTACCATTCATTCATTCCTTTTCATACATTACAGCCCTTCACAAGTCCACGGCTGAACATAGGCCTCCTTCAAGAAATGCCACATATCACGGTCCTGAGCCACCTGCATCCATTAACTTTCTGCATGTCTTGCCAGGTCATCACTCCATCTAGTGGGGGCCACCCTACACTTCGCCTACCGGTACGAGGCTGCGACTCGAGAACCTTTCTTTCCCATCGGTTATCGGTTCTTCGAGTTATATAGCCGGCTCATTGCCACTTCAACTTATTAATCCGTTGGGCTATATCGGTCACTCTGAAGGTGAGTGATGTACTCGCTATTTACCGTATCCTTTCCAGTCCAGTAGCTTGTAAACGTCTTCCAATGCAGCGGTGAAGAGTTTCGGGGATATAACATCACCCTGTCTTACACCTTTCTGCAGTTGGATAGATTTACTGTACAAACACTTCAGCACTTCGATATACCGACAGTCCACTTGGCACCGCTGAAGGAACTGTAGCACTTCCCAAATTTCGACGGAATCAAAGGCTTTCTCATAGTCCACATTCGCAAGACAAAGTGGCAGATTGTACTCTTCGGTCTTCTGTACAATTTTCCGAAGGGTATGTATGTGGTCTATGGTGCTACAGCCTTTTCGGAAACCGCCTTGTTCGGGAGGCTGGAAGTCGTCGAGTCTGCGTGCGAGATGATTCGTAATGACTCTCCAAAACAGCACGTAGACGCGGCTCAGAAGGGAAATCGGTCTGTAGTTCTTCAAGAGACCGTTTTCGCCTTTCTTGAAGAACAAGACCACTGCACTTCTACTCCACGCCTCCGGAGTAGTGCCACTACGAAGGATGGAATTGAAGAGCTCCTGAAGGAATTCAAATACTGGTTTTCCATCCGCTTTCAGAAGCTCCGCTGTATTTTCTTCCTCGCCCGTCCGAGGTTTTTAAGGAATAGTGTCGGATAAGACTTGCTCTTGGATCGTTACTCACACTTGCGTTTGGCTCTAACGATCACGTATACAGCTGCCCGTAGAACCTCCCAAACTCACTCAAAATCTCAGGTATCCCGAAAATGATGCTACCACATTCGGTCTTCAGCTTCGACCGTTGGATCTTTCTGTCAGACAAATCTCTGGGAAAGACTTTGGAGCCTTGGATCCGCTCAATCGCTTCTTCAATAAGAGCTGTATTGAAGTTGCGTAATTCCCGCTGCATGCATTTGGAGATCTGTTTGTTCAATTGCCTGTATGCTGTCATATTTGTTGAAGACTGCAGCTTCATTTCTCGTCTAACAGCCATGAGATTAAGTGTGATTGGAGAGTTTTTGGGTTCTTCTGCGACAGGTCTTATAGAACTTAGCTACATTAAGGTTCAATGTGCCTTTTATCATTCATATACCAGTTTTCACTCTCACGATTACAGAGACATCACTGAACAGTTGCCGTCTGGTCGTTATAATGAGGTGTCATACTTCGTCTCACCTACTAATTTTTTGGCGAACCGTCGGAGCCCGACCAGGTTCACTTTCTATAAGGCCGCATAAAAAGTGTCTCTTTCTCCATGAAGTTGGCCAGCTGCTGGGCCCTGGGGTTCCGTTGTCCTAAATCGAATTTCTCTACCATCAGCTCACCGTTGTCTCTTTTGCTTGCGTGGGTTTTGGAGGAATGCATAGTTCTAGAGATATACTTTTATATATACCAACTTCTCAGCCGAGGTTGTTGCTTAAGCCTGTATGACCTTCAACGAATACAGTTTGATGATTCTGAGTAAAAGGTACACAAGTCTAGTCGACACACTCCCAATTTTAACAACATTGTTAACGAGAGACTTATGGACGATAAATCTGACACCTCCTTGGGACAGATGGTCGCTCTCCCGGTGATAGAACAAGCTGCCGGATTCTATAATGTCCCAGCGCAACTTGTCTATCTCTTCTTCCAGCTCCAAGATCTTCTCATCAGTCCTCAGGTTGCGTGCGTTAAATGTCGCCAGGTTAAATCGTCTTAGGTGGCAACCAAACCTCCACCAGAGATTCTAAGCACCCCCTGCCCGCCGTTACCATGGTCGCCACTGTAGCCAAGAATAGCGGGGTCTGGAGGCCGTTTCTTCATATCGTTGCTTATGGGGGGATGTTTGCCATAGTTCCCACACCAGGCAAGCGGGTTGGCACTCGCAGTTTTTTTATTGTAGTTTTGCTAATCCTTTATTGAAGTGGAACGTGATTTCTCATTTACGTTTTCAGTTTTCACACAATGTGACATTAGTGCGAAGAGAAGGAAACATATGGAAAGTAAGGCACAGGCATGTAATAACAGGAGAGGAATACGAGGACGAATATGATTTTGTTATAGTTGGAAGTGGTCATTATAGTAAACCTAATATGCCGGAAATTCCAGGGGAACAACAATTCAAAGGTACTACTTACCCTTAGCATATTTATTATTATATGTTGACTGCCTGTGGTCCCGGGTCCGAATTCCGGGTCAGGCCAAAATCAGTTGTTGGGTTCTTCTGTCAAGGAATTCTCAGTAGCAGCCCAGAGTCGGGAATTGGCGGTGTTTCACCACCGTGCCTCGGAAAGCACGAAAAGCCGTTAGTCCTGCGCTTGATCTCTCTCCTGTCCTATCTAATAACTATTCCATCGGACCACAATAGCAAGGGTACAGAGAGTACACTTGAGTACACTTACGCATACGCTCGGGCACTATAATCCTGTTCGGCGCAAATGGCTAGTCTGTTAAGACGGGTCGCCGTGACCGAAATTCGGTCAGGAGAACATTATTTATGTGTTTGATTGTATTTCTAAAGTCTATACATATAATAAATCTGTAGAAAAGTCGTGTCTGTAATTCTAATATATTTTTGAAAAACAAGTCCAGGCGACTAAATAAAGGGTACTGAAGCCAAATTAGTGATTTTTGGAATTTTTTTAGCCTGTCTGTATGTCTGTGTATTCACGATTCACGCACAAACTACTGGACCGATTTCTATGATATTTTGCATACAGTAGTTACTAACACGGGTCAACTTATAGGCTACTTTTTATCCGATTACGGAACTTCAAAACAGAAGGTTGTGTTTTCCTTCCTTGAGATGTTAATTTTCTATTTATGTATGAATATGTTAGCTATAGGCGGGATTACGGATATTTTTCAAATAAATACCATATTTATAAATAAAGCTTAAAATTAGTTTTAACCCTTGTATAATAATTTGAAACTACGCCGACGATCTACGTTTTAGTTTTCAAAACAGCGCCATCTATCATCAAATAGAAAAAGAAGTATATTTTACCTTCCGTTACTAATAAATCAAGTATCATCAATACCTTACATTTATATGTTAAAATAATTAGATTTATAAAATTATTAAAAAACCTAACGTTTATTTTTTAGTTTTTCCATTACTTCATTTTGAAAGTGTAATAATTTAAATAGATATTAGTGACTTCTATCAAAAACATGAAAATTGATATGGTTTTAGTTCAATTACTAATCTATATGTAAACTGATTGAAAATGGTATGCCTGCAATAGGGTATACTATAAATTTTATAATTAAATTTTAATAATATTTGTGCCTGAGCCTCAAATCTCCAAAACCATGTTAGATTCCGTTGTGACGTCACTTTTATAGTAAACAAGCTAATGTGCTGTGTGTTATTTTCAAATGTTTCAAGTTATCATCACGATTGTAGACTTTTATTCCGTATTTTATTTAAATGGCATCATGGAAGGTGGATTCGTAAAAGTAGAAAGTACTAATCTACCAAGGATAAATACATTGATGGTGGCAAAATTTTTGCATACAATCCCGATTTTTCTGCGCTCACTTCTGCTATCAGCGCTAAAATGGCGAAAATCAAATCGCACCATTATGCCACGATATATATATACATATCGTGTAAATGTATTATAAGTCCGTGGGGCACCCATTTGTGTAGATTTTTTACCTTGCCAATTTGATGCAAATGGACCAATATTGTTTTGATGCTAACGTTGAAATCTGCTGCTAATTCAGCCGTAGATTGAGTACCATCAGCTTCTACAATCGTCTTTAATTCGTCATTTTCGACCAAAGTTTTCGGACGATCACAGGGTTCACTTTTCAGGTCAAATTTCCAGAATGGAAGCGGGCAAACCATTATATAGCTAGTCCAGCGTATTTGTATAATAGGGGTCAGTGTCTTGGGCATATTTGAATATACGCTCGTAAGAGTACTATTCTCAAATTAGTCAATGAAACAAAATGAAGTGATTCATCACTGTTAGCGTTCATGCTGCTTCTCAAAAAATAAAAAATAAAAAGAAAATAGCATCCCACTTAATTTTAACAAAATCTATCTTTTGATTTACATATTTTTTAACGTAAATTAAATACAGCGATGCGTTATTCAAAGACAGAAACTATTACAAACAGAAAACAACTAATTAGTACCCACTAACTAATTCTCTAACTTGGCTATTATATTGATCTCTATTGCTTCATTCAAGTTTCTTTTTGTTTTTTATTACCATCCGTTTTATTATAAACTGAACATTAAAGTACAGGAAATAGTACATATATGAAACAGTTTTTATTAAAAACTATTCGTTCATTATTTAACATTTTAAAACACTTTAAGTGTTTTAAAATGTTAAATAATTGTCGTTTTTTTTTTCAAGAATTGTCATAAGCTTCTTCAGAAAGTTGTAATACGACAATTTTACTCAAATTTCAGGAACTATAATCCACAGTCATGACTATAGGGAACCAGATATCTTCAAAAACCGACGTGTACTGATCATCGGTGCGGGCCCCTCGGGCTTGGATATCGCCATCGATGTAGCTTTTTATTGTAAAACGCTCTTTCACAGCCATCATTCAAAGGTGAACTTTCAAAAAAATTTCCCGAAACATTACATAAGGAAACCCGACGTGAAAGAATTTAATGGAACGGGTGTATTGTTCTTCGATGGTACTTATGAAGAAATTGATGATGTCATATATTGCACTGGTAAGATTAAGTTAAATATTCGTGGATATTGCAATAAATGACACATATAGTCATTAGCTGAAACACCTGTCTTAATCGTAAACTAAATAATTATACTTTCATCATTCTAAATAGCGCACACTGCACACCCAAAATGAATTTTTGAAACCTACCTCTTATTTCATAGAGTCCCTATTAACTTTGTATTAACAACCTCATTTAGTATTTTGTATGAGCAAAGACTGAATAGATATATTATTATTGAATACATGGTTGGTGTTAACTCCTAAGAATAAGGTGATCTCTGCCAAGAAGCAGTGGTAAAAGTTGGAAATGGCTTTCAATTAGTACTTAAGTATCATTCATAAGTTCTATAGAAATTATTCTATTCTTTACTATTCTCTTCGAACCAAAAATCCTAGTATAGATACCTCTGTCTAGCACTTTATGACTGTCACTTTTAACAGGCCTCTGTCACTCTTGCTACCTGTGTGAAATAATTACCTACAATCGCGAGGCGCCCCCGAGTTAGAACGCAGTCGTGGCTAGCGCGTTCTAGGCGATTGAATGTTAAAGTTTAATAACGCTGTTTACGTAAATAGTTTTTTGTAAATACTTGTTGAAATACTCGTCGAAATAGTTTTTGTTTAGTGTTTAGTATATTTAATTGTAGGATAAACTAGTTGAAAAAGTATTAATGTAATTTAAGAATAATATATATGTATGTATAATATTACCTATCTATTTCATAAATTATAATGGCAAAATGCTGCTCCTACTATAATTGTTACGGGGATGGATGCTTAATGAGCAAACAAAAGGATTCAGATATATCATTTTTTAAGTTACGGAAGAATATTGAAAGGTGAATTTATTTCATTTTTTTTTGTTAGATAGGTACTTATAGCAAAAAAATAATTAAGTAATAATTTAACTACAGAAGTAATACCTAAGTACTTTATTACAAAACTTAGTTGAAATTTACTTCACTACCCAAGTACCTCTTACATATCTATACTTGTCTTTTGTAATTAAAATGTTTTAAGATATAATAACACAAAATACTTAAATTAAAACTTTGTTTAGAAGATTTTAACTAAGTAGAATAAGATCACATTTCTGTTAGAATCGTATTTCGGGTTTATTTGCATGGGTTGGGCATCACAGAACTCACATAGTACCTAACTTTACCTAAGTAACTTACCATTTCGCAAGTATTTTTTTACTCTTTATTAACACAGCCCTTAGTAACCACGGAAGTCCGTTGTGACGTAGGAAGAAGAAAAGATGCAAAGTAATACGGACACTCGCGCGCAGTGATAGTTTTATTTAGCTTGCGTGCGCGATTTATCTGATTAATAATAAATATGTAGGCTATTAAAACGTCGGGAAGCAGTCAACATCAAAGGAGTGCAACTTCTGTACGTAGTACTATTATTTATTCTGTGCTTTTAACAACAACATGCTTTTTCAGGTTATGAATACAGATATCCGTTCTTAGACGATACTTGTGGCTTAACACTGGGCAAGCGCAGTGTTGTTCCGCTGTACAAAAACATGGTGAATATAAACCAACCAAGTATGGTACTATTAGGTCTTATAATTCAAGTTTGCCTCGTAGTTGCCATAGATGCCCAGGTAATGATGTTCCATATTAAATTATGACTGCCGATTTACTTATGTATTGCTTTTTCTGTTTTTAAATCGATCGATGATGATGATAATGATGATAATGATGATAATGAGTTTTGAATACCACTCTAATCTAGGTGATGACCGAGAATTATTTATGCTGGATATAATGTTCTTTCTCATGATCAATTTCGTCAACAATATCCGAATGCTTTTGACAGTAAGATTAGTTGAACATACAATCATAAAAGTGTTCATTTGCTCTTCCTTATCGCGTAACGCGTAACGCTTGTTCAATAAAATCGACGAGTGAATGAAATTTTTGTACAAAGTTTAATCCCGAATTTTCATTATTAAATATTTTCAAAGACCTCCCCACTAGCATCTCTAAAATATTTTATGTGCCTGAACCAATTTTTGAAACACTTTTTCCAGCCCGCCTCAAACATCTCTACGACCCGATGATGAAAACGTGATTTCTTTCAGTCATCTCTCAAAATTAGCCGACCGTGCTTAAATTTGTTATACCAGCGGAACAGGGTTGCGTTAGAAGAGCCTTTGTTCCTAATAAATACTATTTGAAGTCTATCAAATGATTCATCGGGTTTTAGGCGACTTATGGAATCGTAAAAAATCATCGCGCGAAAATATTTCTGACACGGATCTATTTTTCATTGAAATACGAACTATTTACTATTCTATATTCTATACGAACTATATCTATTTACTACTTAGGTAAATAACTGTCGAAGCTAGTTAGTTTTAAATAAGTGTAATCTTACTTCAAATCTTACTTTAACCGTATCTAACTTATATAACTATACTTATATAAGTTAGATACGGTTATCGAATCTTCGAACGAATATCCGAATGCTTTTGACAGTAAGATATATATATATAATTTTCATCACTGTCGCTTACAGTGTCTTAGAGTTGGACGTTATATAATTACGTTATAAAATTCTTATAGAAATCGTGGTATACTATCTATATATGGCAGAAGACTCATTATGTCATTACACTCTTTTGAGAATATTGGCAATGGTCTCACATATGCTTGAGGTGGGCATATATCACTCAGTAAGGTCTTATTACCTCGTTTCAAAAAAGAATAGTATCTGAAAGGTTCACCAGTCTCTAATGATAATTTGAATGCCACATTCTTTTGAATCATTCAAAAACATAAGCCAAAAAACGCAGTTCCATGTAAATTATTTTTTCTCAGTATCAATGTTTCTTTTCATAAATGTGGATTTTAAAAGTTGAGAGAAGCCAAAAAAATCTTCTTGTGTCATAATTTTGACTGCGTATCTGCGACTTATCATTTGTATAACATTTACCCAATCTTGGGGCACTAAAATAGTCACTCTGCGGTGTTTCAAAAATCTCTCTATTGCTGCGTGATCACTATCACATTCTAAGTGCGTATGGCCAGGCACTAAAAACTTATGATGTATTTCTATCAAATTCGTTTTACAATTTACGACTAACTCAAACATTACAGGTAGAATATTATTACGATTCTGCCTTGGGCAAGTATCTGAATAAAAAACTATCTATCTGGTAAGTCCATGATGAATAGCCACAGACAAGATGCAACCATATCGGTTCCCCTTTGCGCAATGCCCTCATACCAAACAAAACAGCGCGTATCTTTTGTCGTTATGTTCCGAATAGTTAAGTTAAAGGTCCATAATTTTCTTTTGTAAAATGATATTCCTGCAGACAAAAAAGGAGTTGCTAAACATTTTTGAAGATCAAATGCAGCAACTATAATTTTGCCTTAACTGTCTTTACTTAATTCTTTATCTGCTCTTTTCGCACTATAATGTAATTCTGTTTTCTTCTGGTGTGCAATATTTTCTTCTTCTAAATTTTCTTTCTTATATTCGTCCTCACAAGTTTTAATCTGAAGAACAAGAGAATCATAAGTTTTGCAGATATCATTACGTTTTTTTTAAATTTTAAATTTTGTGATTTAAATATGTTCCGAAATAACCTACAGCTCACTGGATGAAAATATTGTACCTCACTGTTTTTCTTTGCAACATCTTCTTTGTACAGGTCGTATAATAATATCGTATTTAAATTCTGGTGTAAATACTTTTTTACCGTATGACGTCTTGAGTAATGACTTTCGTAGGCAGAAAATTTGTTAATAAAGTCCTTAAAATATTTCATATCCGCATCGGAACGTTTGTTGGCTGGAGGTCGTGCGCCTCTTCTATCTGCTTGCACAACAGATGACGAGACACTATTTTTTATTTATTAACGACATCGTCAATAAAACCTCTAGTTTCACCAAAAGTTTTCATGAAGCAGTTTTTACAAACACCTCCTTATATTCCATCTACTGTGTATATACTGTGACTTCTCTTTTCTTTTGTTACTTGCATTGCGATTCGTAATATGTTCTTTTGGTTTAATAGTAATAAGACCTGCTAAATATTGTTTTTGCGCATTTCTGAATAACAAGTTTCTGTAGTCTTTATAGAGTATACTTAAATCAAGTACCTCAAGTTTTTGTCGACATTGCGCCCTGCAATTGTCTGAGAAGCCACGGGGGTTTCTTTTTAATAGGCATTTACCTTTGGCACTTGTATATTCTTCGCCTTTTCTGCGTTTTTCGTTGTGGTTTTTTCTTATCTTTCTCTGGAAAGGACCGTGCCTTTTCTTTCTTTTTGTAGTTAAATAAGTGAAGCCGTCATTAGAAATAGGACTATGGTACGTGAGGGTAATGTGGTCACTTTCTTATAACTCAAAAACTACGATAGCTCTTCATCAGTCAATCAAACAAAGATATATATATATATATATATATATATATATATATACATATACTATAGAGCTGACATAGGGAACATTTGCATACAAAAACTTTGAGTTCGCGCGTGTGTGACGCCCTCTACCTAAACATAGCAAAACTACGCTGAATATTTATTAGGAAAACATTTCAGCTATTCCCCAGTAGGTGACACCAATAAATGTAAGGTAAAAACCCGTTTTAGGAATGTTACCGTTTCGACATCAAAGTATCGATAATGTTGTTGAAGGTTACTAAGTTTGTAATGCTTTACGATATAATAATAGGGAATATGCATGCTTCTTTATTGTATAAATCTATTTATTATGACTCCCATTACACCAAAAAAATCATATAAACTTTTTAAGTCATGAATAACGTCATAAATGAAATGAAACGTCATAAAACTAACAAAATGAGTCCAAACTCGGCACACCTAGTTCTACTCGTCCAGGAGTTCCAGTAGTAGTCACCGAAGTACACCATCAGGTCACTCCATCAAGTCCGGGGGTAAGGTCTAATCATAAATAACAAAACGAGCCCAAACTTGGCACACCTAGTTCTACACCTCCAGGAGTTCCAGTAATAGTCACCGAAGTACATCATCAGGTCTCTCCATCAAGTTCGGAGGTAAGGTCTCATCATAACTAACAAAACGAGCCCAAACTCGGCACATCTAGTTCTACTCGTCTAGGAGTTCCAGTAGCAGCCACCGATGTACACTTTCAGATCACTCCATAAAGTCCAAGACGAATAGGCATTTATATATATATATATATATATATATATATATATATATATATATATATATATATATACCTTTATAATATTATAAAAATAATAATAAAAATAATATTATATAACAAACAGCAATTCAACATTCAAACAGCAGTCACATTGGTGGCATCTTGGATAACGTCTCTAGGTCCATTAGACGCTATAATAATAGCATATGATTGGTCGGTTGGCGTCGAAGGCACATCGCAAAACATCAAATCTAATAAAAAAGCGCCACCATGTTTTTCGAATTCGTTTCTTTTACAAAAATACACTCTAAATCTAACATATTTTAGGAAAGCACTGAACTTAAAAGTCGTTACACGATAAATTATTTCACGAATTCACAAGCTTGCACGTTTACGGCCAAAAAAACACCTTTGTCGTATCCCCTCAATTTCAGAGCACTTCCTTTGTTGCCGCAGCCAAAAGCGGAATCTTCGGCGTCGACATATCGAATGATCTGCAGTAGCATGGTCACTTGGAAGAGAAAGCTAAATTGGTTTCTAAAAAGCTTGGTGTACTCAGTATAGTGGGACAGTATTTCATGCTTGCACACCGTTTGCAACTTTACAAGTGCAGGTTCGTCCTCACATGGAATATTGTTCTCATCTCTGGACCGGGGCTCCCCAGGGCGAGCTCCTTCCACTTGACCGCATAGAGAGCAGAGCGGCTTGACGTTGTAGTGTAGCCACCACAACGTGGTAGAGTAATAGTGGGTCCGATCAACGTCGACGACCGAGTTGTCTTTGATTGGCTCGATTTTCTGGCACTGCGTAGAGATGTTGCATCCCTTTGCATTTTCTATCGTATTTACCACGGGGAGTGCTCTGAGGACTTGTTCGGATCAATTCCAGCCACTAAATTTCACCAATACACATCGCGACAAAACTTACGTTACCATCCACATCATTTGGATGTTTGGCGGTCCACTACCGTGTGATTTAATAGGAGTTTTCTTAGGAATCGTTTACCATCGGCGATTTTTATGGACCGATACTACTTAGGGACCTTCAAGAAACTAGCTTACTCCTTTTCAAAAGGCCGGGAACGCATCTGCGATTCTCCGAGTGTTTGAGAATTATATTAATATTTTAAAAAGAAGGCTATCTTGTTGACTGGTTGTACTGGTTGTACTGGCTGACATAGACGATTCACGTTAAAACCAACGGTCGAGTGCCTCAACATAGGCCCACCCGATTTCTTTATTGGTATGGATACAGTATCGTTTATTGTTTCACCTCCTTAATAAATATTGTATATGATTAAATCTGCAACCTGTATAATATTTTTTATCGATAACAACAATAGATAAACGTTGTCAATCACTAACCATTTGGTGACGTTACTAGATAACAGAGGGCGCTTATTACAATGATGACAAATGTTCTAGAACAATCTACCAGAAATAATAAAATTTAAAAATTATGGGGTAAATATACATTATACTTGCGATAATAAACCGAAATCACATTCAGTTTTTGCTGCATATCGGGACTTACAATACCTTAATGCACTATCGGGCATATTTTCTTTAAAATTATTTTTTTTAATTTAGGAAAGGAATACGTTTTGAGCTTTTGACGATGTCACTAAGACTAAATAACACAAATCCGAAATATATCCTATAGGACATAAGTAAGAGGTGACAATTTTGTTGCTGATGTCCGGTCTATTATTACTACTACTTAAATGTCTTTGTGTAGTATAGTTATTTCTTTAAGTTGATTTTTCGAAGTGTTCCTAATTATTGCCAAAGCTTGTTTGCTATTTTTTTCTTAATATATTTGTTATAGTATACGACTTTGTGTTTTTGTCTCTGTCCAGTATTAGTTTTGGTTTTATAGGGCGACAAAGCTTAAGGTAACCATATTACCCTCACCTACCTTAGTTACTAGGTGGATGAGGCGGACTAGGTGAATGAGCTGAACGAGGTGGACTAGGTGTATTTGGACAAAAATCTCTAAGTAAAATGTAGAGATATCAGAATTTTACCATCACAATTCTACCGCTTCTGTGCAAGTTAGAGTTACCAGGGATAGACCAAAATAAAATTGGGAAAATTTTAATGTCATTGTAGTACCTAACTAAAATTCGACCAAATTGGAGTTATCATGTTTCTCCCCGACACCACAGAATTATATTATAATTATTACTAAAGAAATCATGTTCAACGTGGCACAGCACTATCTCTAATTCGGGGAAAACCGGGATGCGCGGGTCACGTGCTGTGTCAAGGCCCCGGCGCGCCTTCGGCTTGATACCCTAAGTAATTTTGTTAAAATCATGGTTTTCTTATAGAAATATTACATACCGATGAAAAGAAATATCATTGCTGTTCTTAGTTTGCTTACGTGAATCGTTTTTACAACTTGGCACTGCACATTTCACCATGGTAACTTAAAATTCAAACAAATACCGTCGCCAGAAACAATTAATGCACGTGTCTCTTCGTGACTAATAACGTCGCCCTTACCATCTCGGTACTGTTCATACCCGTGCTTACTGTTCATACTCGCTAACGGCGCTCTATAACTTGCTTATAAATACTCTAAGGGCCTGTCATAAATTATTAACAATTATTATTATTGGATAGGCCCGGCATTGAGTTGTGGCGCAGAGGGCCGCAGGTTTCAATCTCATATGGAACAAGTATTTATATGGCCTACAAATAATCGTTCCGGGCCTGGATGTTTGTCCTTGTGCAATTTATATTTGTAAACTGAATCCGCGATACAGGAGAAAATCTAGTCCTATATCCTAGTGCCGTCCTAGTGTAAGAGTAACGTTTAAAAAAATAGTAAAGTTTAATTCACGCCACACGCCAGTTAAGCGGGCAATAAACACTTTGTTAGAACCAAAAATTGCATTACAAATAATCTCACTCGTTGTAACGTGTAATGATGCTGATCATTGATCCAGCCTTGCTTATTTTATTTACATCACTTTACCTTACACAATGTTTCTATTAAAAACAAGTTTAGTAAATTTATTTGTAAATAAATTACTTACAGGCCCGTTACGCGACAGCCCTAATAAAGGGCAATTTCACGCTGCCGTCAAAAGAGCACATGATAGAGGAATGGCAGAAACAAGCTGACATTATTCTCTCCAAGGGACGGCCGTTGTCTGATATACACTTTATAGCTGAGAAAGAGGTAATCATTAATTGAATTAAATTGATTTTTTAATGAAAATTAATTATACGTAAATATATTATATACGGTTAACGTGTAATACATACATATTGTCACGCCTGTAATCCACGACGCAGAGCTCAAAAAGCAGCGATCTACTTAGACTAAGTTTCGTCGAAAAAAAATTGGGTTTTGATGAAAAATTGTGAAAGAAATGATAGGTTGCCAGCTCATCGCCTACATAATCACAAAACCCAATATCCTATTAGTCGCCCTTTAAAACATGCTAAGCAAACAGAGTTGGTACTTTCTTTTTTGTTATAAGTCTCTCTTAAGATACCAATAAGTGCCAGACGAACATAGGACGTATAATAAACGTTAAACTATCGTAACATTTCTAAATAAGTCTTTTTTCATAACAATAAATTTAATAACTTGTTAAATAGAATAAAAGTCCACCTGTTTTTAAATAACTTCTGGAGCCTATTTACGCCTGAAACCAACTTAAAACAAAGAAAGTTATAGGTAGGTACGTGCCACCTCTAAGGACTAAAACAGAATGTCTCCTAGTCTGTAATATTTTTTTTTTTATAATTATTAACAAGAATTAAAATCGTTAGCAAAGATCTGCGAGTAAGAGAGTGAAAACTATTATTTATTTTCAGCAAAAATATAGTTCGTTATCTAACTGCATGTAACAAGACTAAACGGTTAATCGTACGGTTTTTAAAATTTAAGAAGTGTACACAGTAGCTAAAAGCAACATGTAAGTTCTCTGTCAACATTTAGTCCTTTATTGAATTTCAGGATCAGTATTATGCCGAGCTATCGGCAGAGTCGGGCATCGATAGAGTTCCCCGGTTTTGTTTAAAATCCGCACCTTCGTCAAAGAGGCCAGGCTTGAGAACCTCTACACATACAGAAACTACGTCTACAATGTTATTGATAATGAAACATTTACAAGGAGTCTTTAAAATGAAACAACTGATAGTAATTATAATTTCTGCTTCCTACCTTAAACTGGAGAAAGAAAGATATCAGTGTACAATTCTTACAAATAAATACGAACGTTATTCTTTGTATAATTACTCTCCACTTACCTACTAATATTTCTTGCAGTTATTAGATTTCTTACTAAATAAAATTATACGACGACTTAAAATATCGGCGATGTTATATTATTTGGCAAAGGTGTTATAACTTATAAATAAGTAGAGGGAGACAGAGAGAGTTATAATTGCAGTATGTACAGCCGTAGTACTATTATTTATTCTGTGGTACAGCAGTGTTCTTCTGTTTTTTTAATTGTTACCCGCTGGCAACTTTATATCTCTGGATATTAATTTAAATAAAAGAAAAACAGAACATACATTTTTAAATGATTCATAAATCAGTAAGCATAAATGAAATAGTTGCGTCTCCCTGCTTTTTGTAATCATACAATAATTTAACTTTTCTAAATAAGCTTTTATGATCTGATGTAATTCCGCTGGCTTACATCTGTACAATAGATATCTAAGAAATAAGTCAAATTATTGAAAAAATAACTGTTTCACACAAATAAAAAATAAACTTTTCATAAAAAGATAAAAACGGACTTAAAAAGATTTAAAAAAAAAAGTAAAAAGAATGAAATAATTTCCATATAATATTATCTTCTGATGATTTTCTGTGATGTTTGCGCTGTTAGCCTATGCGGCTCTTTGCAGCTACATCCGATACAGGCCCTGTGTCTATGCCGTAGGTCCGTAGGCTTCGACCACCTAATCCTAGGCCCACCTTACACGTGTCCCCCGGGTGGTGCTATACAAGCGACAAAGC
The DNA here is from genome assembly GCA_029286625.1 of Parnassius orleans. Lineage (NCBI taxonomy): Eukaryota > Metazoa > Arthropoda > Insecta > Lepidoptera > Papilionidae > Parnassius > Parnassius orleans. The sequence continues at coordinate 2,365,063 of JAGSMP010000018.1, forward strand.
CGAAAGAACAGACTTGGCTCTTCGCCATGTGGTAACGGCGTAAAAAAATACCACCCCCTACTTTCGCACCATGAGGCACAAAATAAAAGAAATGGCCCCGAGTTCCCGGCGCCCCTTTAATGGGGCAGGGGTGCGAAGAATCTCCGGGAGTAAAACCGGCGACGAGGTTCGCCACCCGTCACGTTCTGTCTCCCGGAGGGGCGAAAAGTGGATTGCGGAAGCCCGTCTGGCTACGCTGAATGTACGTGGAGCAATGAATGATAAGATAGATGAAGTATGCGATATGATGTATGATAGAGGAATAGATGTGTTATGTGTAAATGAGACGAAACGGAAGGGAAAGTATGCCACTACACAAGGCATGTATACCGCGTACTGGTCTGGTGTAGACGAGACCGAGCGAGCATGCCAGGGAGTCGGTATCATCCTTTCAGAAAGAATGGGTCATTGTGTGAAAGAGTATGAATGTGTAAGCCCGAGACTGCTATGGATACGAATGAAAGTGGGCTTAAAGAAGTTGTTTATTCTAGGGGTCTACGCCCCAGACATGTCTAAGCCCACTTATATCCGAAAGCAGTTTTGGGAGATGGTAGGGATGGTGCTAATGAAATGCAAGGGTAATGAAAATACAGGGTATTTTTGAAACGCTCCCGAAAACGAAGACAGACGACAGTACTAACTATATCTTAGATGATGGGTGAAATATAAAATCGATCCTGATGAAAAAAAAATCATCTTTTCACAACGTTTTATTAGCTTTATTCACGCTCCATCGTGTTAGTATAAATCATCGTGTTAAATAAAACGTTAATTTCATTAAAATAAAACATGAAAATACTTAAACATTAAAGCAGCAATGGAATTTAAAATAAATAAACCATAAAATCAGCTGACTAGGGTCAATATCCGCGTCGAAGCCAAACTCAACGTCACGTAAAAAGAACGCTGAGCGATAGTGGAGGGGGTGTGTCTGCGCATGGGTACAGTCGCGTTCTAAAGTACTACATGGTACTGGGCTGTTGTTTTATAATATTATAATAGTAATTAATGGTTTTATTGTAGAATCATAATAGGTACTTTACTAGCTACTTAGAACTTTGAAGAGGTTGAAATTCAAAATGGATAATGTTTGCTTGAGCATTATTTTTATTTCTATCGTAAAATAAAGTAGTTTGTAACAAGAAAACTTAAGCTAAGGGTGACACGCTGTCCATTATACCATTGGAACATGGAACATGGAAGCCAAATGTCGATGGTGTATTTGTGTTACTGGATGCTACTTCATCATCACTCATCAGAATCATCATCATCAATGCGAATGATAAATGTTTCCGTCATCAGGTTGACCACATGGTAATTTTTCGGTATTCTTCCTCAATACATTTAACTTTACTGCACAATTTTCCCATTCACCTTCTATTTACCTTTTCGTTCACTAGTTCAGTCATAAAACAATAGATATAAATAATTTTTCTTCCTTCCTTTTAAAACCATCGTCGCGCGTCGTGCAAAGAAAGCTGTGTGCGACTGTACATTGGGAAACATCGCTTTTCAAAGCGCGGGAAGAATGAGGAACCAATAGCGTGCGCGCACAGTAATACTGGCGAGCATTCCCCGTCGCGCCCCTTCGTACCACGCGCTGCCGCCGCCCGGCCGACTGTGTGTCACCTCGCGTCAGCGCCAACATATGGGGAATTCCCAAATTTACCTACTAAGATTTGTTTGCAAGCGACATAAGAATTAGAGGCGGCAATTACAATAAAACTTGCAAGTAATTTTTAATAGTTTTGACGTACCTCTTTTCAAATCAAAGTATTGGATGGATTAAAACGGAAAGTCAATAAAAGTAAAGTAAAATAATTATTTTTAGATTAATTACCTGTCGATCATAATTGCAATTGATTTTAACTATTAAATTATTCAATACCATTTTATTTCTATTTTCTTGTACAAAATCAAAGATAACCAAACCCAAGTAAGTACGTTTATTAATTTCAATATCATTTTTGTAGTAACGAACTGCTTGTTTCGTCAGGGTACAATTGATTGTCTAATTGTATTAAAAATTACAACTATAACTTCTAAATTCCATATGAAAGAGTAGTCGTAGGGATCATATGGAAACTAAACTTATAAAATAAAAGTTGGCAATGTCATAACATTTGACGGTCTGTGGAATGTTCAAAGTGTAGGCTTCAGTTTTGGCGGGATTAATTATTGATTTTAGTTTTGAGACAGTTCCGTGTTGACTTTGGACACGCATGCAAGCGACAGTTCAATTGTTTTTTATTAAATTCTTATTGTTATTACTTGGTATTACCTACTTGTTATTACGTGTTATTCTTGTTGTTACGTTTTGTGTTTCTTTTTGTTTTAATAATGCCTAACGCGTACGTTTATAGTGCTCGTGAATACGGCAACATGTTAATGTGCCTTGAGAAGCTCGCGGAATGCTTCGTGCATTACGAATTAACCGAGAGAAATTCCGACCGCTCGACACCCAGCTGACTCTCGTCTGATAACAGCAGCATTTCAGCGAGTGTTGGAAAATCGGCCCATTGCTCCAGTAGCGGCAGGAGGTGGAAGTCAAATGACTGTTCACCTGAGGAGCGCATTTTAGATGTCGTTCGCCGGTATCCGAACCTAGGTACACGAAGTATCGCTAAATTGTTAAGACGTCGGGATGGAACAAATGTGTCATACTGTTCAGTTCACAAAGTGTTAAAGCGCAACCGAATGCGGCCATACAAAGTGCACAAAGTGCAAGCTTTAGTTCCCGGCGATCACGACCGCCGACGAGTTTTCTGCCGTTGGTTATTAGACCAACAACAACGTGTACCTGGTTCCATTGAGCACGTTATCTGGACGGACGAGTTGACATTTACCAGAAACGGCATGTGGAACCGAAGAAATACACACGTGTATTCAGAGGTTAACCCGTACGCTGTTCGACAAACCGGGCACCAAACCCGATGGTCGGTTAACGTATGGGCAGGTTTATTTAAGGATCGCATACTGGGACCAGTGTTTCTGCCACAGCGACTTAACGGACAGGGATACCTAAACTTTATAAATGAACAGTTGGTTGACATTTTAGACGACCTATCGTTGGATGAATATCGCCGTACATGGTTCCAGCATGATGGTGCACCTCCACATGTCGTGAGGTTCGTCCGTGAGCGCCTTACCGAATTATTTGATGATCGCTGGATTGGCAGACTAGGACCACACGCTTGGCCACCTCGCTCACCAGATCTGACCCGTTAGACTTCTTTCTGTGGGGTATGTGAAAGAAAGGGTTTTTAATCGTGAGTGTGATAGTGCTGACGAAATGCGCCAAAGGATCGTGGATGTTTTCGACAAACTACGTGCGGACTGTGTCGAAGACCACACGATAATGCCCCGCCTGCATGAGGAGACGCAACACCGAGCCCACATCTGCCTCGAAATGAATGGAGCACAATTTGAGCCGCATCTCATAAGACCACGGAGGATTTAGAGCGGTAAGCTGTTTCATACCTATTTTTTTTAAATAACTTGGTACTGAACTGATCTGAATAGGTACATAACTGAATACATCAGAATAATAAACATACCTACACGATGAATAAAAACGCATAACTCTAACCTTGTTAACTTTTCATTTAAGTATTTTTTCATTAGCGGGAATCGAACCAGTTATTTGGTTTATTTAACCTGTGAATTTGAATTAAAGTGGCTACGTGGAGACAAGCACAGTGGCAATATAGTAGGTTAAGTAGAGAAGTTAGGTATTTAGACAAGTGTTGTAAATTATTATGTATTGTGGTACCATCGCTAGTTACGGGCCGCGCGAATTCGGCGTTCGCGCGTACATTGACCCCTAGTCAGCTGATTGTAATTCAGTAATTCCACTGCTGCTTTTATGTTTAAGTATTTTCATGTTTTATTTTAATGAAATTAACGTTTTATTTAACACGATGATTTATACTAACACGATGGAGCGTGAATAAAGCTAATAAAACGTTGTGAAAAGATGAATTTTTTTTCATCAGGATCGATTTTATATTTCACCCATCATCTAAGATATAGTTAGTACTGTCGTCTGTCTTCGTTTTCGGGAGCGTTTCAAAAATACCCTGTATTGTCATATTAGGAGATTTTAATGGAAGGGTTGGCGTGAAGAGGCTTGGCTATGAAAGGATATTGGGAACGTTTGGTGATGAAAGTATAAATGAGAATGGTGAAAGCCTCATTTCTAAGTTTATCACGCAGAGAAACCCCGAGCATAGCCCTCTCCACAGCTCGCTGAGCGACCTTGAGCTTCCTCATACGGCCAGCAGTGAAGGACCACGTCTCAGTTCCATATGTCATCACTGGCAACACAAACTGGTTGTACAATTTCGTTTTGAGGTTTTGAGGTATCCTGCTTGAGCTTGAGGAAGATGTGCCGTAATTTCCCGAACGCTGCCCAACCGAGTTGAATCCCTCGATTGACCTCTTTGTCGAAGTTGGACTTACCTAGTCGGACTATTTGTCCCAGGTAAACATACTCGTCAACAACTTCGAGGTTAGTGCTCCCAACAACTACCGGCATAGGTATGACATGGACATTAAACATGATCTTTGTTTTGTCCATGTTCATCTTAAGACCTATCCATTGGGAGACACTATTGAGGTCATTGAGCATAGTGCTTAGGTCCTCCAGCAATTCTGCCATAATGACTATATCGTCGGCAAATCGAAGGTGAGTGATGTATTTGCCATTGATGTTAATACCGTATCCTTTCCAGTCCAGTAGCTTAAAAACGTCTTCCAATGCAGCGGTGAAGAGTTTCGGAGATATAACGTCACCCTATCTTACACCTCTCTGCAGTTGGATAGGTTTCGTACTCTGATTCTGTACTCGGATAGCCTTCGTAGCCCTACTGTACAAACACTTCAGCACTTCGATATACCGACAGTCAAGTTGGCACCGCTGAAGGGACTGTAGCACCGCCCAAATTTCGACGGAATCAAAGGCTTTCTCATAGTCCACATACGCAAGGCAAAGTGGCAGATTGTACTCTTCACTTGCGTGTGGCTCCAACGATGACGTGTACAGCTGCCCATAGAACCTCTCAATCTCACTCAAAATCTCAGGTGTCTCGGAAACGATGCTGCCACACTCGGTTTTCAGCTTTGACAGTTGGCTCTTTCTGGCAGACAGATCTCTGGCAAAGACTTTGGAGCCTTGGTTCCGCTCGATCGCTTCTTCAATACAAGCGTATTGAAGTTGCGTAAGTCCCGCCGCATGCATTTGGAGATCTGTCTGTTCAGTTGCCTGTATGCTGTCAAATCTGTTGAAGACTGCAGCTTCGTTTCCCGTCTAACAGCCATGAGATTAAGAGTATGATCGGAGAGTTTTTGAGTTCTTGTGCAGAACTTAGCTCCGACCGCATGGACAGTTTCCACGAGCTTATCATTTATATCGTCCACTTCATTGCAGTCTTCTAGGCACTGAAAACGGTTTTGTAACTCGAGCTGAAAGGTTTCGGGACTTTGGACTAGAGCACAAGGGGGACGCAGCGTTGACTTCATAAGACGAGACCTCTCCAACTTAACGTTTAGGTTCAGTGTGCCTCTAACCATTCAGTGATCGCTGCCGGTTTTCACCCTCGCGATCACTGAGACATCATTGAACAGTTGTCGTCTGGTCGTCATAATGAAGTTAATCTCATTTTTTGTCGAACCTTAGGGCTCGACCTGGTCCACTTCCTGTGGGGCCGCTTCTGGAAGAAAGAGTTCATCATAAAGAGTCCCTCTTTCTCCATGAAGTCAGCCAGCTGCTGGCCCCTTGGGTTCCGTTGCCCTATTCCGAATTTCCCTACTTTCAGCTCACCGTTCTTCTTGTGCCTAGTTTTGCGTTGAAGTCTCCCATTAACACCGTATAGTGGGTTTTGGAGGTATGCATGGCTCTAGAGATATCCTCATACATTTCCTCCACCTCCTCATCGGGGTGTGCCGAGGTTGGTGCGTAAACCTGTATGACCTTCAGCGAATACCGTTTGGTGTTTCTGAGTATAAGGTACGCAACCCTCGTCTCACACACACTCCCACTTTACAACGTTGTTAACGAGAGACTTGTGGACGATAAATCCGACACCTCCTTGGGACAGATGGTCCCCTCCCGGTGATAGAACAAGTTGCCGGATTCGAGGATTACCGTGTCCTCCCCCTCTCTTCGGACCTCGGATAATCCTATAAGATTCCAGCGCAACTTGTCTATCTCTACTTCCAGCTCTAGGATCTTCTCGTCAGTCCTCAGGGTGCGTGCGTTATAAGTTGCCAGGTCGAGTCGTCGTAGGTGGCAACCGAACCTCCGCCGGAGATTCTTAGCACCCCCTGCCCCGCCGTTACCATGGTTGCCACCGTAGCCAGGAATAGCAGGGCCGCCGGGGACTGGGGGCCGTCTCTTCGTAACTTTATTCATTGGGGGGGTATATTGCCATAATTGCCACGCTTGGCGAGCGAGTCGGCAACCGCAGTTTTTTTATTGTGATATTGCTGTTATCAGGAAGATGCTGCTGCCCATCTCCTGCCTGTTTCCCACTGTCGCCTCTTACAACACCGACGGGAAGATATGGGGTAGTGGATATTCTTAACCGCCACTATACGGCAATTTTATTTAAGTATAACCGCCATTAACTGCGTAGACACTTGACAGTTAATATTAAACGTAATGATTATATATTCTTTGGTATACAGGGTATTTTTGAAACGCTCCCGAAAACGAAGACAGACGACAGTACTAACTATATCTTTGATGATGGGTGAAATATAAAATCGATCCTGATGAAAAAAAAATCATCTTTTCACAACGTTTTATTCGTTTTATTCACGCTCCATCGTGTTAGTATAGTTAAATAAAACGTTAATTTCAGTAAAAAAAAAATCATGAAAATACTTAAAAATAAAACCAGCAGTGGAATTACTGAATTACAATCAGCTGACTAGGGGTCAATGTACGCGCGAACGCCGAATTCCCGAGACCCGCAACTAGCGATGGTACCACAATACCTAATAATTTCCAACACTTGTCTAAATACCTAACTTATCTACTTAACCTACTATTTTGCCACTGTGCTTGTCTCCACGTAGCCACTTTAATTCGAATTCACAGGTTAAATAAACCAAATAACTGGTTCGATTCCCCGCTAATGAAAAAAATACTTAAATAAAATGTTAACAAGGTTAGAGTCATGCTTTTTTATCCATTGTGTAGGTATGTTTATTATTCTGATGTATTCAGTTATGTACCTATTCAGATCAGTTCAGTACTAAGTTATTTAAAAAAAATTAGGTATGAAACAGCTTACCGATCCTCCGTGGCCTTATAAGATTCTCCAAGGCACATTAACATGTTGCCGTATTCACGAACACTATAAACGTACCTACGCGTTAGGCATTATTAAAACAAAACAAAAAACACAAAACGTAACAACAAGAACAATATCATTAATTAATAAATAACAAGTAATAACGACAATAATTTAATAAACAAAACAATTGAACTATCGCTCGTCATAGTCAAGACGGAACTGTCTCAAAAACTAAAATTATTAATCAATCCTGCTAAAACAAATGCGCATGAAGTAACGTCCTTGAAGCATGTGTAAATTCTACAGCGCGAGGCGACACGAGGCAGCGTGTGTGTGAAAGGGAAGGGTAGATAGAGTGAGTAGTATACCTAATGCATTGTTTCATACCGATCTAGATAAGAGTTCGGCGCCCGCGAGGATATTGACCCTATTGTCAGCTGATTTTCTTTTTTAAGTTTCACTTTAAGTATTTTCATGATTATTCGGGATCGAATTTCTTTGTGACCCATCATCATAGGTATCCTTAGTACTATCATCTGTCTTCGTTTTCGGGAGCGTTTCACAAACACCCGGTATATAATAAGCGCGTCCTCTAGTGTGATAAAAATAAGTCTAGCCCTTAGATTATTTACTCTCTAGATAGAGTAACGGCGGCTTAAAAGCGTCGATAAAAATATCAGCTAACTGTTACACTCTATAGCGCTCCCCGCTCCTTAGTGACAATTGTAACGCCAAGAGATACACACGCACGGCTCATTTTTTGCATTAGATTATTTTGGTGAAAATCACAAGTTGCATGATCAAAGTCTCCATAAATTACAAAGGACGTTTACAAATAACTAACAGAATCTCCTACCATCGTTAAGCAACTCAAAACTAATAGTAATTTACGAAAACAAAACTAATAAATTGATATTATTTTTTCCACAAAATCAACGAGTCGTTTTTTGGTGTTGCCAGTCTTGGATTGCGATTTTCCCCATATAGTTGTCTTAAAAGCTGATGTATGTTCATTTTGACCCGATTGCACCAGAAGGAGGAAATACATCAAGGAAGGTGTGTGTATGTATGTGTATGTGGGTATGTTTCAAAAATTGTTTGGTTGAGCCTACAGCCTAAACGGATGGATCGATTGTTTTTGTTTTGCAAGCTTCCGCGCAGTCGGGTGTTTTTTATTTAGTCTTAAATATTTTTTAATTTTATTTTTCTCTTTGTTATAGTATTACTAAATAGTATTGTATAATAATTGTCAAAATCGAATGTGACCATTTGGATACATGGTTTTTAGGATACCTTAGGATAAATTATTTAACTACGACGCAGGCGAAGCCGCCGTCCAACCTCTAGTATTTTTATAAGTCGACGCCATACATTAAATAATAAAACATATTTTGAAAATGTGTAATTGATTTTTATTTGATTATATTTTTCTATACAAAAAAGTTTAGATTCTAACTCAACAGACAACTAAACACACAATTGAAAGCACCATATTAAAATATTATAATTAATGATTTTATTAACATGACAAAATTTTAAAGTTTTTCCCCATTTTATCGGGATAGATACATTAGCTGGTAACTCCCAGATACAAATGATGCTGGTGTAAGACGTAGCAACCGCTAAGCGTATGTGCGTGCCTAACGCACACATGCTTGTAAAAACACCGCTGCATTGGAAGACGTTTTCAAGCTACTGGACTGGAAAGGATACAGTATTAACGTCAGTGGCGAGTACATCACTCACCTTCGATTTACCAACGATATAGTCCTTATGGCAGAATCGCTGGAGGACCTAAGCACTATGCTCAATGACCTCAATAGTGTCTCCCAACGGATAGATCTCAAGATGAACATGGACAAAACAAAAATCACGTTTAATGTCCATGTCACACCTATGCCGGTAGTTGTTGGGAGCAGTAAGCTCGAAGTTGTTGACGAATATGTTTACCTAGGACTAATAGTCCGACTAGGTAAGTCCTACTTCGACCGAGAGGTCAATCGACGGATTCAACTCGGCTGGGCAGCGTTCGGGAGATTACGACCCATCTTCTCGTCAGGAATACCTCAAAACCTCAAAACTAAATTGTACAACCAGTGTGTGTTGCCAGTGATGACATATGGAACTGAGACGTGGTCCTTCACTGCTGGCCGTATGAGGAAGCTCAAGGTCGCTCAGCGAGCTATGGAGAGGGCTATCCTCGGAGTTTCTCTGCGTGATAAACTTAGAAATGAGGATATCCGCAGAAGAACCAGAGTAACTGACATAGCCCAAAGGATTAGTAAGCTGAAGTGGCAATGGGCCGGCCATATAGCTCGAAGAACCGTCAACCGAAAGGTTCTCGAGTGGCAGCCTCGTACTGGCAGGTGAAGTGTAGGGCGTCCCCCCACTAGATGGAGTGACGACCTGGTAAGACATGCAGGAAGTCAATGGATGCAGGTGGCTCGGGACCGTGCTTTGTGGTGTTCCGTGGGGGAGGTCTATGTTCAGCAGTGGACTTGTGAAGGGCTGTAATGATGAATGATAATGATGATTCCCCAATTATAATTAAGCTCTGCGTAGACCTCCTATTATCCGTCGATCGGGGCATTCGCATTAGCAGCACTGTTTTTCTTTATTTAAGAGGGGCAAACGAGCATTTGGCTGATGCTATGCTCCTCTTTAGACCCTGTTTGGATTTTTAGCGGGGACTTGACCGTCGACGAATTGTTACTCCTTATTATTGTTTCACTAATGGTTTTAAGTGAATTTTTGAAACATAAAAATTGTGGGTAACGCTGTCGTTAAAGTCTTCTAAAAACTTCGCAATGTGGCACATTAGTATAAGAATCATGTGAATTCAAAGTACACTCGGACTCGGTTAACTTTTCCATTATCGCGTAAGAAAAATAATAGACACTAAATTACTAACCAAAAATGTAATCCCTATCGAAGCGTCATTATGGTTTACTAAAACGTATTGATTATATTATGTATTATACTCTTTAACCACTACCATAGGCTAATAATGTTTATGGTTTTGGCGGGAAATTGACCGGCGGCGGATTGTTGCTCCTGTATTATTGTTTAAATAATGGTTTGAAGTGGATTTTGATATGTAAAAGTGGTGCGATTTTGTGTATTATATGTCTACACATGTGAACTATTATTGGAAACGGTGAAACAAGTGCTCCGTTGGTGATGTGAACCTCAAGATAAGGAGTCTGTCTGCTTAGGCGCCTTTAGATACTATCACCAATTGTCTGCTGGCTCAAGTTGCTGCCAAAATCTCCCAAAGGCTGCGCAATGTGACGCATCAACATATTGTGAAGCAGACTACTATAAAGGTTTATTATCACCTGATAATGAGATAAATGAAGACATGGCTTAAAAGACAAGCATCCACGCCATAATCTTAATAAAAAAAGCGAATGTCAATTGTTATGTCAATGTCAAATACTTCACAGGCTGGCTCGTAAACACCTCGGCCTGGTTGAATACCAATTTTTAAGATAATAACCAATATTTTTTTTACTTCGTTTAATTCATAAAACTGTCTGTTTAATGATTTATAATATAATTTGATTTGGCAATTATTACGTATTCATAGATACTAAAAATGTCGTTAGAACAAGAAGACGACATTTCGGATTTTAAGGTAAACAATTAAAATTTGATCGTGTAGTGACGCTGTAAGAATCTCACTACCCTATATCGTCCTGAGGGTGTCGTAAGAGGTGACCAGGGGGAAACAACCTGGAAGATGGCCAGCAGCGACTTCCTTATAACAACTAAAAAATAAAAAACTGCGGTTGCCAAACGTAGCGACTATGGCAAATATCCCATTATATTCAGCAGTGGACTTTGATAAGCTATAATGAAAATGAATGAATGAAATTAAACTTTATGGCAACAATTTATTTATTTATGACAACAATTTCACTACTGACAACCGATGGGTAAGAAAGGCTCTCGAGTGGCAGCCTCGTACCGGTAAGCGAAGTGAAGGACGACCCCCACACTACTAGGACAAACGACAAGCAAAATATTAAAAAAACTAGATCTCAATATGTTACAGATACCACCAATATTCGAAGATTTAAGCGAGCGTGTGAAAGAATACTTATTAAAGCCCGAGAGGCTCTCTATACATAAATGGGAAAGATCTCAGACACATTGGCATAGAAAAAGTGATATTGATTCACTTGTTAAATTTGAAGATGATGAAATTGGCATTGATACTACACTTGAAGTAAGTTGTTTTTAATAATGGTTTAATTAATCAGCTATCGAATTTGAGAGGCCTTGTTAAAGAGTAGCATGCATAAAGTAAGTTTTTAAACTTTTTTAATTAAAATAGTTACAAAAAATTATTGATTGGATCATACCTCTGTTTTCGAAATAAAGCTCAAATAAAAAAAAAAGTTTAGAATATCCCAATAGGAGTACAGGTAAGATCTATTTAAATCCAAAATTAAATCTGTTACTGTCATTCTTTAATTAAAAAGTATTTTTTTATAGGATAAGGTTTACAAACGAACACACAGTCCACCTGATGCTAAGTGGTTGCTGTGGCCCATTAAATTTTTATTCCTGCTACAACTATACCACTAATATAGTTGCAGCATGGCTCTACCACGTTCAAAGTATCTCAACTTCTTGGGTTATGCAATAATGAAAATGCATCGTCCCTAAAACTAGTAGGCTAAATAACTTCAACGGTTTTTTTCCCCTTGTAATTTTCAATCTTGATATTTGCAGAGCATCATCGGTTAAACAAGGAATCCATTTTTCTTTCAAGATAAGAAAAAGGGGAATTAAAGAGTTAACTTGAATCTGATTGAACTGAAGTATCTTATGCTTATATGTTAATTAATACTCACACACTCTTATCATACATAATTGTTACATCTTCATCAGATTGGCAAGTTTGACGTATTTTTGCTAGCACAAATGCTCAATTTTTATTATGATGATACAATTTTTTTAGGTATGTAATTTACCAGTTATATCATGGAAAATCCTTGATGTTGTAGGTTATTCGAAATCCCATAACAGGGGAAATTGAGGGTGTAGAAGAAGTAAGCATACCAATAGAAGATGATGAAGATAGTTTATCAATGGCTCGGGCACCATTGCCACCTAGCCTTGCCACTAGAGGGACGACAACACAGAACCCTTTCTTACCAGCTGGTTTTGAAGAGGAATTACAGAAAATGCTGGAGGAGGCAGCCCAATGTGGCGAAATAAATATAAATCTAGAAGATGATGAACCTGGAAAATTTTTGGGAGAAGGTATTTAAACTTTAGGTCACTTGGAGAATACTACACTTAATTTTCTTTTAAAACCTGATAGTCTTAAAACATTCGTTAAAAATAATTGTCAGTACTTTCAAAATTACATACAATATACCTCTCACATTTTAAAATTGTTTCCTATTATGATATTTGTGCATTCTTTTTAGAAATTTTAACAATTCCTCCTGGGAGCAAAGAGAGTGTTGTTTTTGCCAATGATGGTTTTACTTTACTCAATAAAGACCTCAATATTGAGGAACAAAGAGTTGCAGACAAAGATCTGGATACATTGGTTAAAATAAACCTAGAAGAAGTGGTGGATAATAATGTGCATTTAGTAGGTATGTAACCAATTGTAATTCAATATTTATGATTTCTAGTTCAAAGTAAATAAATAAAATAAATTTTTGGTAGATTTTTGGAAAGATGAAGATGAAACTGAAACAAAACCTATCAAAGTAAAAGAAAAGCCCAGAAATATTGAGCTGGACAGTGACACTGCTGAGAGTGATAATTTCCTAGAGAACACCATCATTCAACCTCCAGTTGAGTTACCAGAGATCCCAGTATTAAATATCACTAGTTCTAAGGGAAGATTGGCCGTCACATCTACAGAGTGGGCAGAGATGATTGATGTCACCCTTCCAGTGCCAGACTTTAGAGAAAAAATCAAGGACATGGCACATACATATCCATTTGAATTAGACAATTTCCAGAAGCAGGTAAATAATATCAAAGTCAGCTTAAAAAAATGTTGCCATAAATGGGAGAGACAGTTAACTTTTTAAATTAAACACTTATGAGCAATTCTTCATATTGTCCGTTTTTTTAATGTTAATCTATCTCACATGACTGTTAATGAAACATTCCATCTTAGTCTTCAGGGGTAACAATGCTTCTACATTTTGATTTAAAATTAAGGATAGATGAAGCTTACGTCTATGTCAGTGTCCATGGACCACAGCTTAAAACTGTGCGGGATTCGAACCTAACAGCCAAATGCTTATCCACTATTGAGCGGTTATATTCTTGCAAACTTCATATAAAAGAACAAAGAAGTATGCCGCCTTGATTAAAAATTATAATTTGTGTTGTCTAATTGTGTATTTGTTTGGTTACGTCTGGTACTATCTCTCTTAGCTTCTGAAGTGTTTTAATGGGAAATGCTAGAAAGATCATATGGATTTCAATAGAAGGCAAAGGGCAGTGTTAAAAGTACAAGACATCTGTTTTACTTGTTTTATATTATTCATTTTCTAGGCTATCATTAAACTGGAAGAAGGTCACCATGTCTTTGTGGCAGCACACACTTCAGCGGGAAAAACTGTGGTAGCGGAATATGCTATTGCGATGTCCAGGAGAAATTGCACAAGGTAAATTGGCAAACAACTGCACAATTTTATAAATTTATTTCATAAGCATGTCACTTTACACTATTGGATAAAGACCTCTTGTAATGTAGGGAGGATTTATTAATATCACCAAGCCAGTATAAGACGTCTTAAATCTCTAACTAAGCTTTCCATCACCAGTCTCTAGGTATTATACATCTGGCATATGCGAGATTGTTATACAGCTATCTATCTATCATAGGCCATAAAATCTTCCTCATACTTCCCATGGTCCATCGATAAAATATGATGATTAATTCTCTTAGAATATCAACAGGTAATCACTGACTGACTGTGAATTCGCCACCTCTTCTCTTTTTGTGTTCTTTGTCGGCTGCCGAGTCCCTCTTATCAAAAATATTATATTGCATAAAGTGCATTCTGAGGGTTTTTATAACTTAAACCACTTACTCATAATGGATCCTCACTTCTACACCAGTACATAAAATGACCAAGCTTGTGATTTTTTAAACCAATTTTCCATAATGGGTAATGTAATGAAATTTCACTAGATACTATTTAATTAATCATCATCACCATTACAGCCAACCACATGTCTACAGCTGGACATAGGTCTCAATCAACGAAGCCACAAGTTGTGGTTTTAAGCTCTTAAGTACAGACATGCAGATGATTTCACCAAGGTGTAGACTTCTCTCCTGTTATCGATTTCTGCTGCCAAGTTGTAATGCTGTCTTCCAATTCGAAGGTTAAGAATGACAATATAGATCTCTTTCTTACTGGTCTTCTTGTTTTTCTCTCTGGTTTTTATTAATTAGCATAAGTGAACCCATCACTTCATTTCATACCATGGGTACCGTAAAAGACGACTGTAGGATACGCCAGAAAGACCCCATGAACAACATTAGTTAGCAGTATGCCATTTTACATTTGGCGTATACTCTTGTAAAATAGAAATACCCATATTGGCAACAGGTTGCTCCCTGGTATGTAAGTAGGTAGGTATTTATACTATAGTCTTTGCTTTATAGCATGGTGCGGGTGACAGCTCATGGATATGAAGTTTCGTATTTTTTTTAGATAAACTGTCATACAGACATTGTTGTACTTCATGGATGGGTACCGCCCACTTAGGACAGTGATGTGCCACGCTAAACTATGCCATGCCATAACGAACAACCACAGACTATCAAAAATCGGTTTTGAAATAAATCAAATATATAAAAATCACGTAAAATACGTATTGGAATTGGAACTAATCGTTCAACAAATTCTGATTTACGGAAACAAAACTCACATATACTGTGAGACGAATATGCAGTATTTCCGATGCATGGACGATAAATTAATCGTTGGTCAGCTCAGGCAAAAAAAAATTATGAAGCATATTACGCATTGTGTCAAAAAGACTTTATCATAATTCATGGCGGCCAAAATGGTTACAAAAAACCTATTTTTTATTTTTATATCATTAGGTTTATAAACCACCGTAGCCAGGAATATGGCCGGATGAGGAAGCTCAAGGTCGCTCAGCGAGCTATGGAGAGGGCTATGCTCGGAGTTTCTCTGCGTGATAAACTTAGAAATTAGGATATCCGCAGTAGAGCCAGAGTGACCGACATAGCCCAACGGATTAGTAAGCTGAAGTGGCAATGGGCCGGCCATATAGCTCGAAGAACCGACAACCGATGGGGAAAAAAAGGTTCTCCAGTGGCGGCCTCGTACCGGCGGACGAAGTCTAGGGCGTCCCCCCACTAGATGGAGTGACGACCTGGTAAGACATGCAGGAAGTCGATGGATGCAGGTGGCTCAAGACCATGTTTTGTGGCATTCCTTGGGGTAGGCCTATGTTCAGCAGTGGACTTGTGAAGGGTTGTAATGATGATGATGAAGATTTATAAACCAAATTCTCGATTATTTTTACCTTCCGTCCCGATATTTGGCCCATTGGACCTGGCAAAACTAATACACATATAGCAAAAGGCGCTAGCACTTGTACCTTGAAAAGCTGCCGGTGCAGTCTACGCCATACTGAAAATTCCAGATGCTAGCAGCCATTTTATTTGTTTAAATGTCAATATGAAGGTTGCAATCAACATGAAATAGAAGATAATTTTTATTTTCAAATTAATACATAGTATAATCTATACATTGAAGTGTCTGTTTGTAATATCAAAATAACAGCCTTTTACTAAATACATATGAAAGTATATACGGTATTTATAACAAAAGACAAAAACAATTTTTAAAATGTTTGTCTTAGTGTCTGTTTGTTCCTGCTTATAGCTGGCACTGACAGATAGCTGATGTTATATGGAGAAACACAGGCTAATTTTATTTTAGAAAAAAATTAGGATTCCGCGCAAAAAAATTAAAACCCATGAAATCCAATCGTAATAAATACCAAGCGGGCGAGGTCCGGGAACAGCTATTATGTAACTATTATGTCATAATTTGTATTAAACTTTAACTTAACTTTACATGAATTGTAGTTTATAAAGGAATATATATTTCGGTTTTAATTTTTATATCGATAGCTAATCGATAATTTTTGCTTTGCTTTATGTATCGTTAATCGCCTTTTTTAAATCGATTTAACAATGTTCCATCTCTAGACACGCCAAAAGTGTAAGCTGTCACCCGCACCATGCTATAACGCAAAGACTATAGAGGTTGCTACCTCTAGTTGAGTATATGATACATGGCAACTTGCTACAATAGGAAAGACCTATGTCTAGCATTGGACAATTACAAGCTGATAAAGAAGAAGATGGAGAAATGATTTAATAATTTCATTAAAATATTTATCTACTATATTTTTTATCCCTAGAGCAATCTATACTTCGCCGATCAAAGCTTTGTCAAATCAGAAGTACAACGATTTTAACAAAATGTTTGGTGAGGTGGGCCTACTGACTGGTGACCTCCAGATCAACGCAACTGCTTCCTGTCTTGTTATGACCACAGAAATTTTGCGCTCCATGTTGTATTGCGGCTCAGACGTCACAAGAGATCTCGAGTTCGTAATATTCGATGAAGTACATTATATCAATAATGCGGAGGTATTATTGTCTTCTTTTTTTTTCTACAATATTTTTCTTTCTATACAGGTTATTTTTCAGAGTATCCAAATTTTATATTTAAGTTCAAATATATAAATAATGATATATACCGTTATTGCAGTTTTTGAAAATACGTGTAAATAAGGCTTCTACTTTTATTTGAAATTATCCCAAATTGAATGTGATTTATGGGCAACAACTACGAGTACGCGCGCTCCTCTGTGTGCTATTCAATTCACAACGTTTTTGTCAACCGAGCGACCCTTACGAATGTGTGCGTGCGTAGTAAAATAGTAGACGTTAGATATTTATGAATGACAATCAAAATAATGCATTATCACCCATTCTGAATTTAAAATATAATAAGGACAATGTTTAGATTTTTTTTAATTAAATTTTTCTTCACCGTTGGCCTATATTACTTATACTGAACCTTCTCTGCAAATTTGGACGTATATAGCAAAATAACTCTGTATAAATACGTCTATTCCAAGTTAAAAACTCCGCATGGCTCGTGTTACTATAAACCATGTGCATAATCTAAGAAGGCGCGCGGGGGGCCAAATAAGGACAGAGATCTAATATCACATGTTTCCTAGTATTTACACTGGCGAAAATTCTACATCTCCTACTTTATAATTTATTTTATGTGTATAATTCCAGCGCGGCTATGTGTGGGAAGAAGTGCTAATATTGTTGCCGGCTCACGTGAGCATAGTCATGTTGAGCGCGACTGTACCCAATACTTTACAATTCGCGGATTGGGTTGGACGAACTAAAAAACGAAAAGTCTACGTCGTGTCCACACCCAAGCGGCCTGTGCCACTTTGTCACTATTTATACACAGGTATTTTTAATTTATTACTTGATGCTTAAATTTATAATTAAACATTAATGACAAAATGTTAAAACCTTTGTTTCTATTATAGTTTTTTTTATGCAATTTTTTTTTTTCTCTTTTTAAGAAAACGTTACCTCCACACTAGGATTTTCTCCTGTATCGTGGGGGCAGTTTACATACATAAATTTCACAAGAACAAACATCAAGACCCGGAACAATTATTTGTAGGCCATACAAATACTTGTTCCTTGTGGGATTCGAACCCGCGGCCCTTAGCGCAGCAACTCATTGCTAAGCCACTGCGCCACGGAGCCGTCAATTTTTGTTTAATAAAATTATATACACATAATCTTTGATGAAGGATGCATTAATAATTGTAAGAATATACATTTAAAAGCATGCAATAAACAAATAACGGCGTGTGTTTGTGGTGGCATAAGAGTGTGCGTCACTCCATCTTATTCAGTAGTTGTCGGGAGAGGCAGCTATAGGAAATGCTCCAAAAATGTTGAAGCCTCCAATACATGCAGGTACAACCATGTCTCGTCAGATATAAAATAAAAACTTCTTGGGTGTCGTAAAAGTTGACTGAAATAATGTATCTCCTGACAGGTAGCAGAAAAACTAGTCCAAACCAAACTAATAACAGTTATGGGGAACAGTATCTAATGTACAAAGCGTCTAGTACGCTACACGTGTCGATAACAACAAAACCTTGCAATTTGGCAGATTAATAGTATGCCCTATGGTGCACTCCTAAGCTCACCATAATGGTGTTATGTTTTTGTTTGTCATCATAATTGTATCCAAAGTTAATTTCACCGCTGAACATATTATGGCTTCCTCAAAGACCACAGTGCAGATCCACCTGCATCCATTCACTCCCTGTACATCACATAAAGTCTTACAAATTGTTAACTTCACTTGGTTTTGTAAATATCAGTAATACTAACGCCATACAGAATTAGTCATTCCTTGCTTAGATTTACATAATAATATATTGTTTCAGGTTCGGGCGGTAAATCGAAAAATGAAAGGTTTATGATAGTTGACCAAGAAGGAAACTTTTTACTGAGAGGATATAATGAAGCAGTCGCCGCTAAAAAAGCCCGAGAGAATGAATACAAGAAAAGTTTCGGACCTAAAGGTAATTTATACTATTTTATTTTTTAAACCACATCCTACTGTAAGATACAGTAATATTAGAGCTATATTCATATTTGATTGTGAATGTAATCTCTATTAGATAAGGCACAAAAAATGTCAATTAAAAAGAGCGTAAAGCTGCGTAAAAGAACACATTGTTGACGTAAAATATCGACGTTCCATGAAATCTGATCTTGATTAGAATATCCTCACAATTACGGCAGATTTGATAAGCTAAAAAATCATGCCAAAAGAACACCTACTGCTGCTTAGAATGGTTCACAAGGTCATTGAAAGAATAAAAAATTCGTAACTCAATTTTGATTTTGATCTATAAATGTCAACTTTACCTGCTCAAGGTGAAACAAGCATATTACTAAAAGAGGCACTGGCAATTAATTGCAAGAATGTGTACATTCATTCATACATGCATACATACATGTAAAGCTCGTAAAAGCGTGTTAATAATCACCCTTCTATAAAAAAAAGTAGATTGGACCAAACATTATTAATTAATAGCTTTATCTGTGTTGTCCCAGTAGTCCACATCGGTCTCGTACATGCCTCCTTTATAGACCTCTCAGAATAATTATTTATTAAATATTATTTATAAGAATTATACGACTAAAATTCTAAAAATTTTATTAGAATTAGTCTAGATACTAAATTACGAGAATTAAGATTATACGATAAATAAAGTAAGAGAATTTACTTCAAATTATGATCTTCCGCCATTATGCTACTTTACTATTAGAACTATGTCGGCTTCGCAGGTCGATGTAGTACTTGACACACCGTGTAGATAGCGCAGTTACAGAATTATTTGATTTCTGAGATTTGTTTTACCAGATTTCTGCCTTAAAGTTGCCAAGTTATTTGGAAACCTCGAAAATGGGAGTATTCACCTATTGATGTTGTATCTATCTATTAATTTTAAAATACTATGTTGTTTTTTTACTTATGAAATAATTTTGCAACAGCGCCATCTACACGGTGTGTCAGGTACATCGACCTGCGAAGCCGATGTAGTTAATTCAATGGCGCTGTTAAAATAATAATAGGTTCCATACATTAGTTGACAGAGCCTGGTTTTGAGATCCAAAAAAAAAAATTGATCTTGGCCTCACTACAGGTCTGACAGAGTTGATCGTCGTTGATAGTCCGATGTTATGTCGGGATCTGAGAGGTTAATACAGTCCATGTTAGTTATCACATCAAGATGTCATCTTAGGTCTGTCAGGGAATCCTCCCCTTGTGATATTTAAAGGTTTAAATAATAAACTTTAGATATATACATATATACCATAGGGATCGTGCTTTGTAGCGTTCCTTGGGGAAGCCTATGTTCAGCAGTGGACTTGTGAAGGGCTGTTATGATGATGATGATGATGATGAAATGATGATATACATATTTATAAGGTTAGAATAATATTCTATTTGGAGGTACTTGTTTACTTTGTCTATTAATAAAGTAAATTTAATGTAGATAATTTAATATTCACCTATTACACCACGGAATATAAAAAACAAGAGGAAGTAGCAAAACGCATAATTTGTAGCAGAACCACTGTTGCCAAACTCACACATACGCAAGAAAGAAATATGTACCGACAATTGTGTACCATTTCAATAATTTTCGCGTGATTGGCTATTAAAAAATAAAAGAGAAAGGCATTATGTTACTCAGCATTCACTTGAGTACGAACCATATGCTCTTAAAAATAGAGATCATAATACTTTTCACCAACGAAGTTTCTAGAATTAATGAGCTAATTTAGCTTCTTAACGTTAGATGTCGCAATAATAAATTCACACTATTATAGACACAATGTCAATAGATATAACGTTGACATTGCCCTACCTAACCTATACTGCTACGTGACTGATGTTAGTGATGTAGTTACTCTCCCTGAAAGTGATCTGGCTTATATCGATATTCAGTATATGATTATTATCATGTATATGAAATGTATTGTCTGAAGAAACAGAATTGAAAAAAAATATAAAATGAGAAAAATTGCAAAATTTATTGGAAATTGTCTTGATGTATTACGTATATCCCCGTAATTCATATAGCCGGCATATAATTAATTGTTTTTAATGGAAATTTATTGATTGTTAGCTAAATTATCATTTATGAAACGGAAACAAGGAAAATAATAAAAAAACAATAATTTTGCAATTGTTTATTGTCATTGAAATAACACATATTTGTTAAAAATTATCGTTTTCACACTTTAATATTAAAGTTTAGACGATAATTAATTCAGATACTAATGTAGATCATGATATTAAAATCACTTTTATTTCAGCTTCTTTCCAAAAGTCGCGAGTATTACTAAACTACTTATTTACTTCTCTGGCCTAGCAACCCTAACAAAAGTTCATTCATAGGGTATCACCCTATAATTTCGTATATTTTCATAGACATCCAGTATTTGCAAATTTTCATTAATATGTTAATGAATAAACAGGACTGTGATAAAATTTTATCGAAAACTATAATATCGGCGTAGTCACAACACTTCGCAGCTATTTTTATTCAAAAATTATTTACAGATAAACCTTAATATAACGAAATAAGGTTGAATATTACTTGTAATAAAGGCAATTTGATATTTTGTCCATTTTTAGTCAAGTTTCTATCCAAAAAAGAAAAAAATAACACGTGCCTTTGGTACGAAACACCTCCATTCAAAATATTTTTCTTTTTACTTTCTTTTTTACACTCCAATATTACCCAAAACGGCATATTTTCGCATATATCACTTACTTAAGCAGCGATCCGTCAGCTCGCAACAATTTGGGCCTGCGACTGACAGTCAATTACGCTCTACTGTCACTAATTCTGACTCGCCTGCCCCGCCCACTTTGGGCTTCCTCTTGTTTTTTATATTCCGTGTATTACACAGACAGTTAGTCTTTTGTCATGATACCAATACATTACAATATTCAACGTCTGTGTTTTATTTAATATCCTAAATATATTAATCTTGTTACAAATCACGCAAAATATAGGGAATATAAATTAAACACAATAAAATTCATATTTTTTTTGTTTTCAATGTGACTGATAAGATTTCATTTCAGGAGGAAAGCAGTATTTGAATCCTAAAGCAGAACAAACAATGTGGGTGGCGTTCATAGATCACTTGAGGACCTGTGACAAGTTGCCCGTGGTTGCGTTTACTCTATCTCGAAACAGGTAAATTGTACGTGACGACCCTTTCTCATTTTGTTGTTTTGTTCATAATGGTACACAACAAATATTTAAATGTAATGTTTCAGCCTTTATACGTCCCACTGCTGGGCACAGGCCTCTCTCATTCTCTCCCTCTCATTTCTGGGAAGGTTATGTAGCAATTAGTCTGCCGCGCTGCTCCAATGCGTTGTTGAAGGACTTCACATGTCTTGTAATATTTTATTTCTTAGACATGCAGGTTTCCTCACGATGTTTTCTTTCACCGCCGATCATGTTGTAAATCAGCATTTAAATTTGCAATTAACAATTTCATCTCATAGTGATTCCATTGGTAGTCAAATATCTCATTTAGGATGTATCCGTATAGCGTGGTAATTACTAGTAACTTTTTTTTTTCAAGTAAGGGTTCATAAATTTTATCTGTAAATCTGAGAGCGAAATAAAATTTGTTTTAAATTAAATTACAGATGCGATCAAAACGCTGAAAATTTGATGTCGGTTGATCTAACAACGGCTAAAGAGAAAGGCCACATCCGTAACTTCTTCCAAAAGTGCCTGCAAAGGTTGAAAAAGCCGGATAGACAGTTACCACAGGTATTTGATAGGATTCACATGGTCTACAAAAAGGCTTGAGTTCATTAATGTTTTTAATGCAAATATTCCATTCTTTCATTCATTAAATAAATTACATATTTATATAAATAAGAGGGTTCAATTTCCAGTCGTGTTTCTCTCAAAATTTGGGCTAATAAAGATCACTACGTGTCTTAATATTTGTTTTTAAGGTGATAAGAATGCAAAGAGTTTTGGAAAACGGTATCGGCGTACACCACAGCGGTATACTGCCACTGCTTAAAGAAATCGTCGAAATGCTGTTCCAATCCGGTTTCGTAAGTAAAACCATAGTTTTTAATATTTTACGTTTATTATTATTATTACAATTGATTAATTTTGTGTATGTATTATGATGCCTCTGTTGTGTTGGTGGCATAAGAGCAACGGTCACCCCGTATCGTATCAACTTACAATATCTTGTGCTTTTTATTAAATATCCTTGCTAGCAACCTATGAATATGGGTAGATGACACTATACTTATATTCTAAAGTTACATCATCTATAGTCTTTGCGTTATAGCATGGTGCGGGTGACAGCTTACACTTTTGGCGTGTCTAGAGATGGAACATGGTTAAATAGATTTAAAAAAGGCGATAACGATACACAAAGCAAAGCAAAAATTATCGATTAGCTATCGATATAAAAATTAAAACCGAAACATATATTTCTTTATAAACTACAATGCATGTAAAATAAAAAATGTATAATAGTTACATATTACTCTCGTGTGGCGGCGGCGATTTGCAAATACGTCTGCTAGGGCCTTAGCACGTAATTTGCGCGATATCGACGCGTGGCTATTTAATTAGTAATTTCTCTAAAATATTGTATGGAAGCTAGGTATAAACCTTGTCATTTGAATTGTTATAATATTTGCTATTACTTTGTAGATATTTAAGTTGAATACAGCTTAAGAATTTGATAAATCTTACTTCAAAGTTAGGCAACCGAATTTTAATAGTATTCTGTACATAATACGTGAAAATTAAACAATAAAATTATTAATTTATAAAATAAATGTCATTTATTTACATTAATATACACTACTTTACAATAAAAACAAAATAACCACATTCCCATACATTTTTTTACACAACAAGCATTTCAATGTCTTAACACATGGACGGTGATCGAGCGTCGCACAAAAATTAGGTTTATTTGTTCTTTAATTCTGAGAAAGGGTAAGTCCAGTGGCATGCGATAATATTTGACAATAAAGAATGATTCAAGTTCTTAATGTAGACGAAGTTTCAATTCTATAAATTGTTTAGTTTAATATTTATAGAATTTAAACAAAACATATAAAAATAATGGCTGTAAAACGTCCTCTCAAACTTTGCATCTCAGAGTAAATTCTATTGGATTTATTAGAAATATTATTAAACTATCTACAAAAGCATGAAATTTACTATTCAAAATACACAAATAAAAGGAAAGTTGTTTAACAAAAACATTGTATAAATCGAGAATGAAAACAGGTAATATTACAAAAAAATGGCAACGAGCAAAAAGATTAGTGCTAACATAATATGGATAAGACCCGATGATGTCACATTTGAATTTCCTAGATTTTGTTTCGGGTCTGAGTTTCGTGTTCATAATTTATTGTAACGTGAATTAGAAATTATTTAGGTACTATTGCAAGAATCGTAAAATATAATTACCAAAATATACCGCTTGCCAAACCACCACCAGGAAGTCGCATTGATAATGTTTTACGCTTATCACGCTATGGATGATAAAAGAATAGTACATAATTTTATATATATATATATAATATAAATGTATAAATACACACACATATACGTATACATATATATATATATATATATATATATATATATATATATATATATATATATATATATATATATATATATATATATATATAAATCTTATACATTCATAACTACAGTTTCACTTTGTATATATCTTTTATATATATATATATATATATATATATATATATATATATAAATATATATATTGCAAAAGAAACATACAATTAAATATGAACTGCAGTTATGAATGTAGAGTGAGAAAGCAGGGTCATACATACAGGTTTGTCGCAACCTACGCAATACGTTTGTACCCTTCTTGCAAACGCCACATACGCGGCGTTGCCTGCCACTTTACCGGGCAGAAGCGCGAACTCAGGAGGTGGTGGTGTCGCACATCTCTGCTGATATCTCCACTGGTAGGTGCGACATAACGGGACGAATGTTTTTGTAGAAGCGACTTAATAAGCGATTTTCTAAAACTACGATGAGAGAAGAAGAACAAGAAGACTGTTTAACTAATATAAATGAATTTAGAACGGAAACATTAAGGAGACGACGGAAAAAATTTTATACCACACTCTTGTTCTTTTTCTCAATGGGACATTGCCAACATTTGATCCTTTTGTCCACCCACCCATCATGATATTGTAATCCGATATCAAGATGGGTTTAAATTACTATTGACCATGGTGATGGAGTTACCATGGTACGTGGAGATCGTCGCAACTCTGTTCTGATCTCTCATACCATGACATCAACATCACCTGAAGTAAACCGGTTATTTCACCAGGGCGCATTTGTGCTTTCGTCAGCGACTCAAAGCTTCGGGCACAAACTGACGATTGGTTCGAAGCGTTCCAACGCAATCAACCCAGCTTTTAAGCCGCCGGGCGAGCGCAGGAGAGTTATAAAATTATCCATCCATACCGTGTGACCTCTGTTCTCAAGACCATGAAGCAATCTTAAAACAGTAGTCGACGTAAATGAATCTAACGGATCTAGAGTTTGCGTTGTGGATCTTTTATGGGCGTGAACCTCAAACCGCCACAAATAGCCTGTTTGAGATTCACAGACCTCATAAGTTTTATCCTGACTGAAGCGGCTTTGTTTGGAATGAATTGATTGATGTCCAACCAACCTTTCCACTGAAGCAGCGACTCATCAAGGGCTATATTTTGGCGCATTTTATATAAATTTTGAAATTTAATGTTCAGATGTGACACCAACGGCTGAATTTTAAATAATTTTGCCTCGAAACATCAGTTCTTGAGAACACATGTCCTGGTTATTATTAAAATGCAGGCATCTGCTTAAAGTTGAAATCTTTTAAGAGACATGTGTGCTCTAAAACCGGTGTGCAGAATACGTCGGAATTGGCACAGTACTCTTCAAGTCTTGTCTTGACAACAACACCCATCGCCAATATTAGGGCAAAAAGGTGTACATTTCATCTATATTTGTATCTACAATTGCAAATCCTACTATTGAGATGGATGTTGTCCATCAACATTTAGTGTGCCAATTCTTGCGCATATCTGTTAGTTTCCGCGACAATGTGCTCATAATTTGCTGATCCCAAATGCAATTGAAAGTTTCATAAGGATCAACATTTGGGTGGTTGGTCCAACATCTCTGTTGGAAAATGTTTCCCGCCTCAGTTCAGGTGGAACTGGACGATTTGGAAACGATCTCCACTTAAAATCTAAGAATCTACTGGGCTGGTAAAGAGTCAGCAGATGTGTCCTCAGCTGACGTGACAGCATCTGTAGGGTTCCCCGCCAAGTTGTCGGTGGGCTGTTCTAAATCGATGGGATGATCATCGGTTGGCGTGTCCATCATCAACCGGAACGTCCTCGGTATAGACGCTGGTATCACCACGTCGTCATCGTCACTTTCGTCAGACTCCGGTTCCTTCCTTAAGACAAAATCGTATATGTGTATACAAATACCAGCAAAAGTTAACCTCATCAAAATCGTAATTCAGTATGTACTACCATAATTTAAATGAAAACAAATGTCATCATCTTGGAGAGTCTGACGAGGACAATACTATGTACCGGCGTTCTAGATGGTGTGCTGCTGGTTGATTTACCACCACATTCCACAAACCTATAACAAAAATAGTTTTTATGTAGGCGTCAACCAAAACCGTTATAAAATTTACTTCATACGATTAAGAGTAATTACAAGTATAACGCGTCGCAGGAAAACGTTGTCACATGAAACAGGTAGTAATATGTAAATAGAAAAAAGTAACTTACAGTCCAGGCGAAGGTGCAAGAGTTGGGAAAGTTGTGTCTCGTCAATAGCAACATCGGCACTAGAGGCGGCGGATCCATCACCTCAGGGCAGGGTCTTGAAGGCCTGGTTGAGATGAAGAATATAAGTTATACAATAAGGACAATACCACAACTAAAACACTTATATTAGCAATCTTAAACAGTAAAATAAGATACTTACAGTACAGGAGAAGTGAAAGGGCTGGGGAAAGTGGTGTTGGGGTTGAATTACCACTTCTGGATAGGGTCTTGAATGCCTGATAATAGAAAAAAAATAGTGTTAGTAATACAATCAGAACAATATCTACATCTAACATACCTCAAGTAGAACTACTTACGGTCTCCAAATGCGTATTCGTCTTGGATGAAGGGCCGCTCTATTGGCTCGCCAACTTGTAATTGGTTAATATCAACAATCTCCATTCTGAAAATTCCAAAACCAATCATTAGAATTATTATAAAAGAATATTTTAAGTATAATGATATATTAGGTATATAGATATAAGAGCCGTGGTAGCTCAGATGGTTAACGCTCGCTGTAAATACAACAGAACGCGAGTAATCCGGATTCGATCCCGCCGGCACCAATGAAACTGTTAATTACAATTTTAGTGCTGATTTACCACGTGCTTGGCGGTGAAGAAAATCGTGAGAAACCTGCATGTTGCACACATAGTAATTCACTGGTACATTTCAAAATGCTACTCAGAATTGGACGTGGGCGTTATTTCACGTCACTAGATACAGTAACTGGCTACGCGGCATGTAACTGAATCACTAGTTTCGAATCATGTTACAAGTAGTGATTTTTGTTAATGCGTAAAATCACTAGTTTTGAAACAGGTGACGCCGATCAAGTTACTGGTTTCATTACGTTTCTTGAAAATGACGTAACGACGTCCATTCCCGTCTACTCAGAATATTATTTTATAACTAAACCATAAATTTAACTCCGAAATGTACACGCTTCCATACCTACTTTGCTGATATCTATAAAAAGGTAAAGGTCTCCGCAATTGCTGACCATCTGTGTGAATGTGAATGTAAACAAAAATAAGAAATGTTTGAAAAAAATAGATCTTTGTGTCTTTGGCGGCCGACTCCGGTCGCAATGTCTACATGGGATTTCTAAAATTTGTTACAAATTATTCATCAAAACAGTCGCTATTTTCGAACTCGGCGTTGCCTCCAAAGTTGCTATAGCCGCATGAATTTTGTACTAAAGTATGCTTTAAATTCAAGGGACCAAGGTCGTAATAAATGAAATCCACTGTATTTCGAAGACATGTGAAGTTCGCCAACGCATTGGGGCAGCGTGGCGGACATTTCATTGCCCTAAAATCCTCTCAGAAATGAAGGAAGCTTGCCCAGCAGTGGGACGTATATAGGCTGTAACTTTACTTTTACTTTTAGGTATAATGAACGTATGATACGTACTCGTCAATTGCTTGAGGTCTTCCGAGATCCAATCACCACCACCACGCCGACCACGTCGACCACGACCACGTCCACGTTCAGCACCCGCCATCACCACAACGTGCAGTTCGACCACCTCACACGCACACCCCTGCCACTGCCGCCACGCGTACGAGGGCGTCTTGTTACACTAAGCCAGAAACATGCAATGAAATGGTAGAGCAATTAAAATGAAAATATATAAAATAATCCAAAACTTCCACGAAATTAAGTTTTATGTACTATATGAATTTATTACGATATATAGGAACATATTTTATTAATATTTACCATTACGGAAATAACTAATATAAAAAATACAGGAAAATAGTCCAACATAGAATAGTCATATCCATACCAATCGAGCTACCAAATAAAATGGCGGACTCGGTCGAATTTCCTGTCTGGCAAGCAGCCAGAATCTGGCCGATTGTTTATTGTGTTTTTAATTTTGATATTTTGTGAAATATAGGGAAAGATAGACACACTGAACACATAAAACGTATTTAATTACTATTATAAATTAATTTGCAAAGCTATTTGCTATGAATAATGTATTTTGAATCAACAACACAGGTAAGTATATGGTAATAAAGTACAATAGCCGTTTATGTTATAAGGAAAAAATTAAATTTTGATTAAAAGTACACAAATCCTAATTTATTAATAAAAAAATGTTGGTAGCTACCCTTCCATGTTAAAACAGCACCAAACTTCACTATTTACTGATTTAGTTATAAAAAGGCACTTTAACGTCGACGGGCGACCACACGAAAGCGAAATTACAAACGACTGCGTCACAGGCTGTTAATTCAAAATCTCTAAACAATAGAGTGCCTTAGTAGCATTGTATTGCGTACTCTTTCTTCGTTCTGGAACTTTCCATACGTTTATTTGTGTTAGCAATCGTTGTCGCCGGTCATTTTACCCGCCAATATGCAACCGCGGATCGGCCAGAATCTGGCCGCTTGCCAGACGCGCGTGATAAACCATCGGCCAGATTCTGGCCGATTGCCACACAAGGATAATAGCTGTTCCCGGACTTCGCCCGCTTGGTATTTATTACGATTGGATTCCATGGGTTTTAATTTTTATGCGCGGAATCCTAATTTTTTTTTTTCTAAAATAAAATTAGCCTGTGCTACACCTTGTAACGTCAGCTATCTGTCAGTGCCGGCTATAAGCCGGAACAAACAGACAGTAAGACAAACATTTAAAAAAAAATTGTCTTTTTGTTATAAATACCGTATATACTTTCATATGTATTTAGTAAAAGGCTGTTATTTTGATATTACAAACAGACACTTCAATATATAGATATTGAAGTGTCTGTATGTATTAATTAGAAAATAAAAATCATCTTCTATTTCATGTTGATTGCAACATTCATATTGACATTTAAACAAATAAAATGGCTGCCAGCATCTGTAATTTTCAGTACGGCGTAGACTGCACCGGCAGCTTTTCAAGGTACGAGTGGTAGCGCCTTTTGCTATATGACGCAATAGTATAGACGCAAGGTAAAAATAATCGAGAATATGGTTTATAAATCTAATGAAATAAAAAAAAATTAGGTTTTTGTAGCCATTTTGGCCGCCATGAGTTATGATAAAGTATTTTTGACACAATGCGTAATTTGCTTTATAATTATTTTTTTTTTACCTGAGGTGAGTTTTATTTCCGTAAATCAGAATTTGTTGAACGATTAGTTCCACTTCCAATACCTATATACATGATTTTTATATATTCGATTTATTTCAAAACCGATTTTTGTTAGTCTGTGGATGTTCGTTATGGCATGGCATAGTTTAGCGTGGCACATCACTGTCGTAAGTGGGCGGTACCCATCCATGAAGTACAACAATATCTGTATGACAGTTTATCTAAAAAAAATACGAAATTTCATAGGCGTGAGCTGTCACCCGCAAGATGCTATAACGCAAAGACTATAATTATAATTTGCTACTTTTATAACTTTTCAAATAATACTCTGGACCCGATAGGTGGCGCTGTGGTCGAATTATAAAAAAATAATTTTATATTCACACTTACAATTTTATTTTATACGTGGTAGAGCCATGCTGCGGCTATATTATAGTTGTAGTACGAATGGGTTGGCTCCACCGGGAAAGGGCCATAATCACAGAATACCAGCGTAAAATAGCGGCGGAGTGTAGAGAACCGGAAACCCTCTACTGGATACGGGGCTTTCCATCTTAGTCCTCAGGGGGGACTAAGATGGAATTAATCGAGGATTCTTAATATTCTTAATCGAGGATAAATGTAGATGTCTATGGGCCACAGTATCCAATTACCATCAGGTGGACTTTGTGCTCGATTGTCACTCTTATTCAATAAAAAAAAAAACTGTAAAATGTCCGGATTTAAACTCATCGTGCTAGTTAATGGAAACGGCAGATCGAATCTGACATACAAATAAGATGAATATTTGATAGTAAAAACTATGAACATATATGTCTTCACTTTATTCCTATGCAACATTTGTAGTGTCAGCTCTTTTCTGCTAAGAAGCAAAAACATTTCAAATTTAAAGTATTTTTCTATCCACCAAATGTTGCACGCTTACTACGTTCCGAATAAACCCTCGCCTTAATTCTTGGTATTTTTTTTATTTACAATTATCAATTTGGTAGTTGACTCCGTCATCAATAAATTACCATATCTTTTCAAGTGTCATGAGTGACAACTTCTCTATTTTATTTGCAGGTGAAAATATTATTCGCGACAGAAACGTTCGCGATGGGCGTGAATATGCCGGCGCGAACGGTCGTGTTCGACGACATAACAAAGTTCGACGGCGTGCAGAGCCGCCATCTTATGCCCGCCGAGTACATACAGATGGCGGGACGGGCAGGAAGACGAGGTACATAACATATTATATTGTATAAAAATAATATAGGACCCAGCTGTAGTAGATATCATAAAACCAATACTTCCTTTTTTTATTATTAAGTTAATAGCAGGCGGCTGCGTACGTCAGGTGGTGATTGGTCGCATGTTTTATCGCATGACGCAGTCGCTCGCTACTTAAGTGGGAAGCGGTTGCGTCGGCGATTTATATAAATAGCAGCTGTTTTTGGCTAGCCTAGCTGTGAAACATGTATAGGCTGTTACGTATATAAAGATAGTTTAAAACAACATTTCTGTCGCTATCTATCCTCTTATTCTTTAAATTAACTATTTCTTTCTGCTGTCACAGGTCTAGACGATACGGGGACAGTGATAATCCTGTGTAAGGACGAAGTACCGAATCAAATCAAATTAAAAGAGATGATGTTGGGCACGCCTGAAAAGCTTTCATCGCAGTTTCGCCTCACTTATGCTATGATACTCAGTCTCTTGAGGTAAAAGCATATGTAGGAAGTTATTTTAATGTAGAGCCAAAATAGAAAGCTTTAATCCCACTTCTGATGTAGGATGATATTAAAATGTAGAATTCACAAGGAAAAGGCTTAAGGCCTCTTCTATAGACCGTCTATCTACAGACCGTCGTTTGACTTTGCTCAGACTTTACTTACGAAAAACTTAACATAATCTTTTATTTTTTATTTTAATTAGCATAATCTTTGATTCTGAATTTATAGTTGTATCGGGTTAAGATTAAGCTAAGCTTATGCTAAGGTCCAGACAGTCAAAAAATTTATGAATGCTTCATCCCACGCATTATGTTCTTGATTTTACTGTATAAAATTTAAAAAATTTAATATTTAAAAATCGAAAACAGTTCAAATTGCATTTCATATATAAGTTATTATTACATGAAATAGAAAACGGGCATATGAGAACGGGAACGGATGAGAAAAGTGCAAAATTAGAAAAAAAGAAAAAAGAAGATTTTAAGAAATTTCGAAATAAGTTTGAAACTACATTAATAGAAAATGGATTAATGATATTTAAAAAATAATTTAAAATTAATACTGTAGTTTTGAATAATATCCTGAGTTTTATGTAAGTCGTCGATTTCGTTGACTTACGCTTTGCTAAGCAGCGCGCACTCAAAACTTCGAAGTTAGCTCTACAAATACCGACATTGTCTTAGCTCGAAAGTAAAGTCTGAGCAAAGTCAAAGTACGGTCTATAAATCTCAGCCTTAGAATATAATAGAATAATTTTTATTGAATATAGTACTACTACCACTGGTCAGAACCAGTGGTAGTAGTAGTACTATATTGTTCAGTTAAGTTTTTTCGTTTGAAAGGTGTTTTATCCGAATAAAACCTCTGTCCTGGGAAGAACCAGCAAGAAACCCAGCGAGACCTTTCTTTTAAATAAGATTAATTTACAATATATTATTTTATACCATCATGAAATACACAGATTACATTGGATAAGAACAGAGCTAACCAACTATAAATTGTACTGCGACTAATTTTGTAGTCGAGAATAATAATTAATTCGTTTGTGAGTTAGTAGCGGAATACAACAAGTGCACCGTGTCATGCCAGAGCCAAGACTGCCCTAACGGCGTCTTTTTTTTGTGCGCCCAATGCAAGGACACCCTCCGAAAGCGGGGGAGGGAGGTGGTGAATGCTCATAGCATACCACGCTACCGGCTGCGTGGTTATGTGGGACTCACTTTGAAGAAGTGCCTTACCCACTAAACACCACCTGGGAACGGCTCTAGCCCGAAGGCTTTATCGCCGAATCGGAGACGACCTCCCTCGGGGAGAGGGAGGCGTGGGGCACAACCGTCCGGGGATGGAAGCGCGGGTCATCCTACACAGCTGCAAAGCGAGCGCATGAGCGAGAATGTACTCACTGTACGGGGACGGTGAGCACTGACTGCTAGCGCAACCGCGCGGGGGCGGCGGCACTAGCGGAGGCGGGAAGGGAAGGCACTCACCGTTCAACGGTGAGCGCGGGCGCACAACACAACCGCACGGGGGCGGCTGGCGGAGACGGGAAGGCTCCAACCGTACGGGGACGGTGAGACAGCTAAGCACAACCGCACGGGGCGGCTGTGGCGGGAGGGCAACTCAACCGTACGGGGACGGGAGTGTGGGAGGGCACTCTCAACCGTACGGGGACGGGAGCGTGGTCAGCTAACACAAGCAAAACAAGATGTTAATGCGCAGGCGCCGCTGCAAGTGCATCGGCGCAGGTGTACGGTGCTCGTATTATTTACAAGAACTAGGAGTTCTTGTAAACAATACGTGTAACGCACACCTGCGCTAAAACTAAACGCAGGCACCGTCACATATTTATAAGATTTCTAAATATTATGTAGTTTCATATAGATATATAAGTAATTAAGGCATAAATCAATTATTCAGTAGACAAATAGTCAACTGATCAAATATCCATTATCTTTTTTCCCTTTACACAGCAAAAAAAATCTTTAATAATTAAGTTCGTTATTGCATTTTTATGTTTATGTTTTTTTATGTTTTTTATTGCATTGCAATTTTGTCGAAGTGTTAAAACAACAAAATACACAACATTTACAAATAGATGGATAAGTAACCTTTCTGCCTAGAGCCAGTATAATTATAGGCTGTGAACTCAGACTAATGGAGAAAAAAGACGGGAGCGCTGCGAATATTTCAATATCATGCTAATTTTAACAACACAAACTCACGCACACATATGCATCATCTTAAATCAATTGCAACCAACTACATGGTTTTAGGTGCATATGTGTGCGTCCAGCAGTTGAGTTTTAAGGGCTGTTAAATAAAGCAAGAAGACAGACGTGATTTCACGTCAAAAAGTTAAGGCATGGTTTCGGCGTCACTTGAAATGTAGTGGTGTTCTGTCTATCTTTGCTGGTCTAAAGCTGTGGAGCATTCTATTTCGATTATCACGGCTGATAGATAACACATTTGCAGACAGGGGGGGGGGTGAAGGAATAAATCGTTCGGAAATCTGCGTGTCTTAGTAATAAAATATTACACGGACATGTGAAGTCCACCAATACGCACTAAAGCAGGGCAGTGGACTAATTGCTTCTCCATAACTCGCCCAGAAAAGAGATTTATTTTTATATTCCTCTAAGTAACACCAGGTTCCATCCATTCCAGAGCGGCGACAGTATCAGTAGAGGGCATGATGCAACGCTCCTTTAGAGAGTTCCATCAAATCTGCCAAGCTGATTACCATCGGAAGCAGTTGCAACTTGCCGAAAAGGAGTATTCTGAGAAGTGCAGCACTCCTTTAGCATCGCACCTGGCTCCTCTCGCTACTTTCTACGACACGGCCTCGGCATACATTGACGTACTGAATGACATTATGCCCATACTACTTGGACAATCCAAAATGGTGAAGGAACTCGTGCCTGGAAAGGTACTCATGCTATCAGCAGGGCCGTATATCAATCAGCTTGGTATATTTTTAAACAGTAGCGGTAAGTAAATAAGTTTTTTTTTAATACTATTAATGCTATTAACATTACTGTTATTCCGTTTAACCACTCCTAGTAAGCTTAAAATGCTTGTGTTAGGAGTGGTTCACGACAGTAGTCGAATGGCGGGTTCAAACCCACGACCTTATGAGTTTGCGGTCCTCTGCGTTAGAGAAATTATTACCCTATTTCACCCCGTGTGTAACGCAAGAGACGACTAT
Organism: Parnassius orleans; assembly: GCA_029286625.1. Taxonomy (NCBI): domain Eukaryota; kingdom Metazoa; phylum Arthropoda; class Insecta; order Lepidoptera; family Papilionidae; genus Parnassius; species Parnassius orleans. Next base: position 2,399,996 of record JAGSMP010000018.1, read on the forward strand.
GAGAGATGTGGGAAGGTTCTCATGGCTTCCAACACATGGCAGTTTTGACCGACTCGTTTACGCCACAATTGCCACACTTGACTCTAACAGCTTTGTCGCTGTCACATCGACTTACGCTAAATCCGAATTCGTTTGTTTTATTTACATACCTTAATTTTATTTACGTACTTTAAGTAAGTTTCGAGTCAATCGCCCCGTAAAATAAAAAGTTTCATACAAACTGTAACACCCTATTTCACCCCCTCAGGGGCTGAATTTTCCAAAATCATTTCTTAGTGGATGCCTACGTTATAAAAGCAGCTACGGTCCACATTTCAGATTTCTACATCTAGTGGTTTGGGCGGTGCGTTGATAGATAAGTCAGTCGCTCAGGTCATCCTCTTTTATATATATAGACTAGCGATCCGCCCCGGTTTCGCATTGGTGATTTCTGGATCTCGACAACAGCACCACCTACCGGGTACCAATTGTGAATCTAAACCATCCAGAGACCCACTCAAACACACAAAAATTCATCAAAATCAGTAGAGCCATTTTCGAGGCACAGAATAAATAATAGTTCAAGAATAGAAGAATCACTCTCTGATAGCAAACTTGCGAGTTTAAACCTAGTTACAACGTCACTAATGTTCATAATACGTTGCACGCCTCCGATGCGACCTTCGTTAAAATAGCCTACCGATTGTTGCGGCGCGCGTATTAAATCAAAATGCACCTTACGTCCGCGTGCGAGAGTCTGTATAACTTAGCCGTAGCTGTAGGGTTAGGTGTTGTGAGAAAACAAATTGAATCCTTTGATATGAGTTGGTAGTGGAATACACCGAGGTGCTATGTAATTTGTTGATAATAAGAACATTATTGTTCAATGTGAGGAACGTTAATATGTAAAATCTAGAAAAATTAAGATAATAACAACGTTAACGCCTTTGAAACACAGATAATTTACCTACTTACCATTTTCTCTTTCACATTTTTTGCTATTTACAAACACGCGACGGCATTATTAATGAAAGCGTGGCAGGCAATGAGATGTGCTGCTATTTTCAATCTCTTTCTTTTATCGACCTAGTGTTTAACTAATAACCAGTATATGCTGATCTTGCATTAGTAGGCAGTAACTAGTACTGGTAGGTTTACTTACACCGAACAATTATTTAAGGTCATTGACATTATACGCGAAAAAATCGAAAACTGCGAAGCTGAGGTCGGGTCGCTAATTAAATAATAAATCTGTAACTATGGAGTCTAACTAGGTACCTAATTATGTAGATCTACCTATAAATAATAATATCTTACCTATAGTATCCTTAGGAACAGTAAAGAATGAAAAGTCGACATTCCTATTGTTGTTTAAGCACCCGTATGCTATGCAGTACCTTTTGGCTTTTTGAGATGCCATACTTGAATAAAAACTCAAAAATAAATATTCAAAAGTGCCTAAATACTTATAAGAGAAAAATACTTTTTTCAGAAAGAATGGGTCAATGTGTGAAAGAGTATGAATGTGTAAGCCCAAGGCTGCTATGGATACGAATGAAAGTGGGCTTAAAGAAGTTGTTTGTGCTAGGGGTGTACGCCCCAGACAGGTCTAAGCCCACTTATATCCGAGAGCAGTTTTGGGACATGGTAAGGATGGTGTTGATGAAATGTAAGGGAAATGAAAATATTATTATGTTAGGAGATTTTAATGGAAGGGTTGGGGTGAAGAGGTCTGGTTATGAAAGGATATTAGGAACGTTTGGCGATGAAAGTATAAATGAGAATGGTGAAGACCTCCTCACCGTATGTGTGGAAAAGAATCTTTTTGTGACGAACACTTTCTTTCGCCATAAGAGGATTCACATGTATACATGGGAAAGAGGTGATGATAGAAGCATGATAGATTTCATAATTGTGGATGAAAGAATGAGGAGCGCAGTGGTAGATACAAGGGTTTACCGGGGTTCCAACGTAGGGACGGATCATTACTTGGTCTTATGCCGAATTAATGGTCTATTCAGGCGTTGGCGGCATCGGACATCTGTGTCTATATATCTATTATACGTGCGTTACAGCGTATAAGAATAGAGAAGTTACATGATGAAGGTGTGAAAGAGAAGTATAAATGTAGACTGAGGGAGAATATAAGTGGTTTGAATGAAATATATATGAATGATTTAGACCTGAAGACTGTATGGAATAATGTTAAGAAAGTTTTGGTGGATGGAGCCACCGAAGTATGTGGTGTAAGTAAGAGAACGAATGAAAGGAAAAATAATACGTTGTGGTGGGATGATGAGGTACGGATGGAAGTTGAAGCAAAGAAGAGAGCATGGCTAGATTTACTGGCAACCAAAGCTGGTAATTCAGGCGGTATGAATGATGAGATTGAAAGAAAAAAGGCAGACTTTAGACTTATAAATAAGAGAGTAAAAGAAGTTGTTGAAAGGAAACAGCAAGAAAGAACGGATAAGAATGATAGAAGGATATCTGATAACTTCCAGGCAAATATTAAAATGTTCTGGAAACTCGTAAGAACTGCTAGGGGAAATTCAAAACAGCCTAAAATAAATGCTGTACGAGACGAGAATGGCTGTATGATGAATGATGAAGTTTCGAATTTAAAGAGATGGAAGGAATATTTTGAAAGCGTGTTTAAGAGTGAAGAATCATCTGAATTAAGTGAAATAGAAATTCCGAAAGAAGTGGAGAGAGGTAGGGAGATAAGTGTAGATGAAATAATGAAAGCAATGAAAAGCATGAAAGCAGGTAAGGCAGCCGGATATGATAGAGTATCACTCGAAATGCTAAGGGCTGGAGAGGGAGTGGTGGCAGGCCTGCTGTACACCTTGTTTAATATATGTTGGGAACTGAAGGGTACCGGAAGACTGGTGCAAAGCCGTTATAGTCCCAATATATAAGGGAAAAGGGTCACAGCAGGACTGTAAAACTACTGTAGATTAGCTTGCTTAGCATTGTGGGTAAACTGTATGCTAAGGTGTTAATTGAAAGAGTTATGGAAGAAACTGATGGAAAAATTTGGGATGTGCAAGCTGGATTTAGAAAGGGGATGGGGTGTACGGACCAAGTCTTTTCCATGCGCATGATTGCGGAGAAGTTTTTGGCCAAAAACCAGAAAGTTTTTTGTGCGTTCATGGACTTGGAAAAGGCTTATTACAGAGTGGACAGGAATGTGTTATGGCAAACACTGAACTCATTTGGGTTGAGCACTGGGTTGATACAGGCATTGAAGTCTCTGTATAGGGACTCCAGTGCTTGTGTCAGGATTAACGGGGCCTACTCGGACTGGTTTGGCATCCATAAAGGTGTCAGACAGGGCTGTGTGGCTTCCCCGTGGCTGTTCAACCTATTTATGGACAGTTGTTTGCAAACTTTGAAAGTTGAAGAATGTGGGTTGAGAATGGGTGAGTTAACCGTCAAATGCCTTTTGTACGCCGATGATCAAGTCATATTTGCATCGTCGGCGGCCGAGTTGCAAATTATGGTTACTTTAATTAACTGGTCATTAAAAGAAAGGGGTATGAAAGTGAACGCAAGTAAGACGAAAGTGATGGTTTTTGAAAGAGAAGAAAGTAAAATGTTATGTGAAATAAGAATAGAAGGGGAGTTGATTGAGCAAGTGGATGAGTTTATATATTTGGGATATTTATTTAGCAGGGATGGTAGATATGATAAGGATATAGAACGACGAGTGAACGCAGGAAATAGAGTGAATGGGGCTCTACACGCTATTGTGAAGAGTCAGAATGTGTCAAAAAAGGCACGTTTGGCAATTCATAATGTTGTGTTAGTCCCTACTTTAATGTATGGTAGTGAAAGTTGGGTCTGGCAGAAGAAGCATGAGAGTAGAATAAATGCTGTAGAAATGCGGTCATTAAGGAGTATGCTAGGGGTGAATCTGAATGACAGGGTGAGAAATAGTGTGATAAGAGAAAAGTATGGTTTGCAAGATGATGTTGTGACCAGGATTAAGAAAGGAATGCTTCGGTGGTTTGGTCATGTAGAAAGAATGAACGAAGAAAGAGTGACAAAGCAAATTTATGCTGCAGAAGTGAACGGCAGAGTCGGAAAGGGACGCCCTAGACGAAGATTTATCGACCAAATTGGCGATATATTGAAAATGGGCCAGATTAGGAGTACCCTTAACCGACGAGCGTGTATGCGTAGATATATGGATGTAAAGGAGGCGAGAGAGATGTGCCAGGATCGTGCCAAATGGAAGTCCGTAGTCTCTGCCTACTCCTCTGGGTGACAGGCGTGAGTGTTTATGTATGTATGTATGTACTTTTTTGTTAACGTAAGGCGCGCGACAACTCGAGCGCGCGTGGAATTAGCACCTCACGGAATTAGCCCCTTGTAGGGAGCCGCGCAGCGTAGGTATATTTTCATGCCTAAAGCGTGGAGTAAGACAGGCCTGGTTTTAGCGAGACTAACGGACAGCAATTGATTTTTATATATAGAGATTAGAGTGACAAACGAGCTAACAGTCCACCTGATGGTAAGTGCATACTAACGCTCATAAGATATTCCTTCTTCTTCAGCCCGTAAAAGTCCACGGCTGGACGTGGACCTAACCTATTGTAGGGAGGATTTGCGTTAATCATCACTCTAGGCAGGCTTATTGACAATCGCAGTAGCACTAAACGTTTCGTATCTCGTATCTTAAACTTTTTTGATGGTGTTTATGACAGCCCCACTTCAAACAAAGAAGGTATCATAATAACATAGCTGAAGACTAAGATGGAATGCCTCACAGCCAGTTATTGTACTGGTCCTACCTTCTAAAAATAATATAAGACCTAAAACACAGACTAGTTTCGTTCGGAGCAAAGTTTAAGGTTGAAGACATAAATAACGATTATCAATACTATAATCTACACTGTAATGTTTGCAACAAATTATTTACAACAAAAAACTTTGAATAGAATAGAAGGATAGACGGGTATGTTGAAAAATAAAAATGGTTTTTAACCCCCGACTAAAACGGAATGGTGTTATATGTTTTTTTTATAGAATAAGGGTGACAAATGAGCACATAGTCCACCTGACGGTAAGTGGTTGCTGTGGCCCATAGACATCTACATCTATCTTCGTTTGCGAATTTAAATGCAGATGCGTTGTCAACCGTGAGGACTAAGATAGAATGCCTCTTTTCCAGTAAAAAGGGTCTCCGGTTCTCTACACTCACCATATGAAACACAGCAGCATTAAGCTGCTATTTTACGCTGGTATTCTGTGAGAGCGTGGTTCTTCCCCGGTCGAGCCGACCCATTGTTTGTATTGTGTATCTGTGTGTCTTTCTGTGGCATCATAGCTTCTGAACGGATGAACCGATTTTGATTAAGTTTTTTTCGTTTGAAAGGTGTCTTAATCTGGAGTGTTCTTAGCTATGTTTCATTAAAATCTGTTCAGACGTTTGAAGATCACTAGCTCTTTTTGTTTCGAGGTTTTTTTTAAATTTTTTAATTCAATTTATGTCAAATCAAATGAAATATTTTTATTTCTTTGACGTAAAAAATATGCTCGCTAACTTCTTTATTTTACCTCGTTTCTGTAGAATGTTGTAGAAAATTACATGTTTTTACAGGCCCTCGGCAAACACCGTACAAGGTCCTCGTATTGAACACCGTCGAGCATGACCCAAATAAATACAATTTCGAAGTGGACGACAACTGGTATAGGATGCTCAGCTTCTCGGCGATGTACGATGCCATAGGTAAATATGATTTGTAACTCCTAGTAACTTTTGTAGTTTTATATTATATAACATTAATGCGCATAATAAAAGAGCTTACTATTAGTAATAAGAAGCCGAACAAAGAGATTTAAATATATAGGTATACTATAGAGCGGACATAATGAACATTTGCATACAAAAATTTTGAGCTCGCACGTATGTGACGCTCTCTAGCTAAACATAGCAAAACCACGCTGAATATTTTTTAGGAAAACATTTCAGCTATTTCCCAGTAGGTGACGCTAATAAATGTAACGTAAAAACCCGTTTTAGGCATGTTACCGTTTTGACATCAAAGTATCGATAATCTTGTTGAAGGTTACTTAGTTTGTAATGTTTTACGATATAATAATAGGGAATATGCATGCTTTTTTATGGTATAAATCTATTTATTATGACTCCATCACACCAAAAAAATCATATAAACTTTTTAAGTCATGAATAACGTTATGAATGAAATGAAACGTCATGAAATAAAATATTTAATTTCCAATAACTAAGAATCAATTCAAACAGCAGTCACATTGGTGGCATCTTGGATGACGTCACTAGGTCCATTAGACGCTATAATAATAGCATATTATTGGTCGGTCGGCGTTGAAGGCACATCGCGAAACGTCAAATCTAATAAGAGAGCGCCACCATGTTTTTCAAATTCGTTTCTTTTACAAAATACACTTTAAATCTAACATATTTTAGGAAAGCACTGAACTTAAAAGTCGTTACACGATAAATTATTTCACAAATTCACAAGCTTGCGCGTTTACCGCTTAAAAGAACACCTTTGTCGTATCTCCTCAATTTCAGAGCACTTCCTTTGTTGCCGCAGCCAAAAGCGGAATCTACGGCGTCAATATATCGAATGATCTGCAGTAGCATGGTCACTTGGAAGAGAAAGCTAAAGAGATGTTGCATCCCTTTGCATTTTCTATCGTATTTACCACGGGGAGTGCTCTGAGGAATTGTTCGGATCAATTCCAGCCACCAAATTTCACCAATACACATCGCGACAAAACTTACGTTACCATCCACATCATTTGGATGCTTGGCGGTCCACTACCGTGCGATTTAATAGGAGTTTTCTTAGGAATCGTTTACCATCGGCGATTTTTATGGACCGATACGACTTAGAGACCTTCAAGAAACGAACTTACTCCTTTTCAAAAGGCCGGCAACGCATCTGCAACTCTCCGAGTGTTTTAGAATTATATTAACATTTTAAAAAGAAGGCTATCTTGTTGACTGGTTGTACTGGCTGACATAGACGTTTCGCGTTAAAACCAACGGCCGTGTGCCTCGACATAGGCCCACCCGATTTCTTTATTGGTATGGTTACAGTATACGCGTTTACTGTTTCACCTCCTTAAATATTGTAGATGATTAAATCTGCACCCTGTATAATATTTTTTATCGATAACAACAATAGATAAACGTTGTCAATCACTAACCATTTGGTGACGTTACTAGATAACAGAGGGCGCTTATTACAATAATGATAAATGTTCTAGAACAATCTACCAGAAATAATAAAATTTAAAAATTATGGGGTAAATATACATTATACTTGCGATAATAAACCGAAATCACATTCAGTTTTTGCTACATATCGGGACCTATAATACCTTAATGCACTATCGGGCATATTTTCTTTAAAAATATTTTTAAATTTAGGAAAGGAATACGTTTTGAGCTTTTGACGATGTCACGAAGACTAAATGACACAAATCCGAAATATATCCTATAGGATATATAAGTAAGAGGTGACAATTTTGTTGCTGATGTCCGGTCTATTACTACTACTACTTAAATGTCTTTGCCTTCAAACAACTTGAAACAAATGAAACGAGTCAAATGCCTTGTTATGGATTTCTATACAAATAAATCCTTTAAAATATTTCCATTAATATCTAATCTACATCTATCCTCGATTCAGAAACAAAATGCAGACGCGTTGTTACCTCTATAGACTTAGATAAAATGCCTCATTACCATTAAAAAGGGTATCCGGTTCTCTGCATCCACAATATGAAAACGCAGCAGCATTATTCTACTGTTCTACGCTGGTATTCCGTGAGAGCCTGGTCCCTGGTCAACCGACCCATTCGTGCTGCAGACATACATAGCTGCAGCGTGGCCTTACCACATTAACCTATATTCTAAAAATAATTTTTCAGAATCTGAATATTTTCTGTATATACAATTTATGTACATAAAACGCCTCCTTGACACAGGAAAAATTCCTAGTATCAGAGTAACGTTTAAAATAAAAATATGATTAAAAAAATATAATTAGTTCATCTTTGTTATCCTTCTCTTTCTTATTTTTAACGAGACACTTTTTCAGGCACAGAAGAGAGTACGATAGATCATACAATACTCTGTATTGCGCCTAAAAATATTGCAGCGATCACCAAGATGACCTTCAAAATAGATCACAATCTGATCATTCAAGACTGGGAAAAGCGACAGTTTCCAAGGTACTAATTTTGTTTATAGAAATTAGTTTACATTACGCAATCTACCCAACTTCAAATATAAATAATAATTAAGGACGCGTTTGCAAAATTGATAGGTAGAGAATCGAACTATTACATTGACACGGGTCACACACACAAGTGTACGCACGGTTAGCTGCGGGTGTGGGAATCGTAATCAAGTATAAACATTTTGGAACTCCTTGACGAGTAGTACTAGGTGTGCCGAGTTTGGGCTCGTTTTGTTAGTCATGATGAGAGCTTACGTCCGGACTTGATAGAGTGACCTGATGGTGTACTTCGGTGTCTACTGCTGGAATTCCTGGACGAGTAGAACTAGGTGTGCCGAGTTTGGGCTCATTTTGTTAGTCATGATGAGAGCTTACCTCCGGGCTTGATGGAGAGACCTGATGGTGTACTTTGGTAACTACTGCTGGAATTCCTGGACGAGTAGAACTAGGTGTGCCGAGTTTGGGCTCGTTTTGTTAGTCATGATGAGAGCTTACGTCCGGGCTTGATGGAGAGACTTGATGGTGTACTTCGGTGACTACTGCTGGAATTCCTGTACGAGTAGAACTTGGTGTGCCGAGTTTGGGCTAGTTTTCTTACTTATTATGATACCTAACCTCCAGGCTTGATGGAGAGACCTGATGGTGTACTTCGGTGACCATTACTGGAACTCCTGGACGAGTAGAACTATGTGTGCCGAGTTTGGGCTCGTTTTGTTAGTTATGATTCTTATCATTAAGTTCTTACTTACCCCCGGACTTGATGGAGTGACAGACACACCTAGTTCTACTCGTCCAGGAGTTCCAGTAATGGTCACCGAAGTACACCATCAGGTCTTTCCATCAAGTCCGGAGGTAAAGTCTCATCATAACTAACAAAACGAGCCCAAACTTGGCAACCTAGTTCTACTCGTCCAGGAGTTCCAGTAATGGTCACCGAAGTACACCATCAGGTCTCTCCATCAAGTCCGAACGTAAAGTCTCATCGTAACTAACAAAACGAGCCCAAACTCGGCACATCTAGTTCTACTCGACTAGGAGTTCCAGTAGCAGTCACCGATGAACACTTTCAGATCACTCCATAAAGTCCAAGACGAATAGGCATTTATATAATTATTTATATATATAAATCCCACTTACTTTCAGCGAAACAAAATATTATAACAAAAATGTGTGATTATAAAAATAATAATATTATTTTGCCTTGTCAAGTACCTATGTGTCAAATTCGAATGTTTTGTGTATATACAGCGATCTTTTTCGGCTGCTGCAATCAGGCAGGCGATACAGTATCCACTCATGACGGCGACCGAGCGCGGACTGAGGTTTCATCGAAATTTTTGTACAATAAATCAAAACAGGCACCAAAAATAAAATAACCCTTATTGCAATCCATTATGATTCATCCGTATTAGCAAAATATGAAAAATAAGCATCAGTTTTATTTTTTTACGACTATTTGTGACATTTTGATAAAAAGTAAACACCACTATTTTTATTGAATATGTCTGCCTACTTATAGTATTTTTAGAAATCTTAATATATGTTGATAATAGAACAAAAATGTACCGAAAACAGCATAATTTCGCCTGATTTGCAAACGCACCCTTAATATCAGCTCTGAAGGTACGTAGTAAGCCTTTTGTGATCTACGTTCTTCCTCTCTTCGTAAGTTGCATTTATATTATACCAGAGCTTGAAATGAATGTACGTATATTTTGTCGTTTATAAAGTAGATTGATGTTGATTTCTGTAAATGCACTTAATGAAATATTCCTATCGATACGAATGTACCCTGCTAATGGAAGACAGTATCGAAAAGTTACAAAAATATAAGTTGCAACCTAAATCCGTCCCAATTTTGGGCATAGGTTACATCTTATTTCTAGAAGTAGTATGTTTTTTTTATTTTTTTACGACTATTTGTGACATTTTGATAAAAAGTAAACACCACTATTTTTTATTGAATATGTCTGCCTACTTATAGTATTTTTAGAAATCTTAATATATGTTGATAATAGAACAAAAATGTACCGAAACATGAGCCGGTATCGTTAATTTTGTAGAAAATGGCTAGGGAAGATCGTATTTACAATATAAAAAACTATTATTTTCAACAAAAAAGTCACCACCATTTGAAGATGAAGAACCATTCTATATGTGGTAGCAATTAGCTATGTTTGATTTGGTTTAGTTTTGTCACAAAATGTACCGAAAAACAGCATAATTTCGCCCGATTTGCAAACGCACCCTTAATATCAGCTCTGGAAGGTACGTAGTAAGCCTTTTTGTGATCTACGTTCTTCCTCTCTTCGTAAGTTGCATTTATATTATACCAGAGCTTGAAATGAATGTACGTATATTTTGTCGTTTATAAAGTAGATTGATGTTGATTTCTGTAAATGCACTTAATGAAATATTCCTATCGATACGAATGTACCCTGCTAATGGAAGACAGTATCGAAAAGTTACAAAAAAATATAAGTTGCAACCTAAATCCGTCCCAATTTTGGGCATAGGTTACATCTTATTTCTAGAAGTAGTATGTTTTTTTTTATTTATTTTTTATAGAATGAATGACAAACAAAGCACACAGTCCACCTGATGGTAAGTGGATGCTTTGGCCCATAGGCATCACATTCATCCTCGATTAAGAATCAAAATGTAGATGCGTTGTCACCCCTGAGGACTAAAATGGAATGCCTCGTTTCCAGTAAAAAGGCTCTCCGGTTCTCTACACTCACTATACGAAACACAGCAGCATTAAGCTGCTATTTCACGCTGGTATTCTGTGAGATCGTGATCCTTCCCCGGTTGAGCCGAATCATTCGTACTACAACCATAATATAGCTGCAACATGGCTCTACTACTTAAAAAATATATTATATAAAATTATGAGATGGAGAGCGGCCGAACGTCGACGACCAAGGCTTGATCCGAAGAAAAGCGATTGAAGCGAAGAGACGTTGCATCTCTTTGCATCTTCTACCGCATACACCACGGGGAGTGCTCAAAGGAGTTGTTCAGATTAATTCCAGCTGCTGAATTCCACCATCGTACACTGCGACAGGAATCAAAATTCCATCCTTAACATCTCGATGGTTGGCGGTCCACTACCGTGCTATTTACGACCCTAACACTGTAGAATTTACCGTTGCTAGCGGTTTTCCAGACCGATACGACTTAGGGACCTTCAATAAAAGAGCCTACTCCTTTCTAAAAGGCCGGCAACGCACCAGTAATTCCCCTGGTGTTGTAGATGTTCATGGGCGACGGTGATCGCTTACCATCATGTGAGCTGTATGCTCGTTTGCCTCCTCTTCCATAAAAAAAAATACAAATGAACTTACGGTCCGCGCGTTCTGTCTTGGCCGGACTGAAGTTGGCTTTCCGAGACATTCGCGCATGTACAGACGCTAGTCGATAGAGATGTGCCACTTCATATTCGCTTCTAAGATTGGTTAGGGAAACAATTTGTTTTGTCTATATCGATTATATTATTCTATAATTGAATATTATCAATAATCAAATCATAACCGATAATAACGATATTTAACCGCGTAAATGCACAATCTCTAGTGTAATTTCTAGTTTTAGTTAATGCGCACCCACCCTCTCTTTTTGTCACAATTTTGTTCCTAAAAACTATTACTGCGCAGCCACTCGCGACTAACTTCAGCCCGGCCAAGATAGAGTGCGCGGACTTTACATTCTACTTGATGGTAAATGGCTACTGCAGTCCATGGACACCAGCTGTCACCTGCGAGGACTATAATGGAATGCCTCACATGCCTGTAGTTATACTGGCTCTCTATACCCTTCGGACTGGAACACAGCAGTGTAAGCACTGCTATTTGGCGACAGAAATAGGTAAGAGGAGTACCTGCCCAGGCGGTCTTATAGGCAAAAAAGAGTCCTACCAGCTAATAAAACTGGGTCGAATGATCCCAGGCCTTATGTTACTAGGATAACAAGCACAGTAGTACATTGCGGTGTATGTTTAATAAGCCAAAAAAGTTATATAACATACCGACGCAATGTACAACAAAGTGACTATCATTAATTTGATGTCAACAACTAATAGCTTGAACTATGAGCTTCAAATTTTTATCCTTTTTAATACATCATGGAACAGGCTTCAGCTACTGATGGGTTGTACAACATTCTGTATATACTATGCAATTGTATTTTTTTTTTTAAATAACGTAAAAAGAGGACCTGCGGAGTTTCTTTTGCCGTTTCTTCTCCCGTCAGAGGAACCTCATTTCGAAACGATAATTTGAAATTATATTCTCTTCCGTATTACATATTACATATAATAGATGAAATTGAAGTGAAAACGAAAAATTGATAAAATAAATGGGTATTGGTCTCTCTATCCAGGCGAAGCTAGGGTGTGTCACTTGTTGAAAATAAAATTACATATTATACCCTTTGAAGCTCCTGTATTTTATTTATTTTTTACAAGTTTAATGCTTTAATGCTTAACCCACAATTCGGTTATAGGTATTTTTACTTAAAGAAAGATTGTAATTTAAAATTGTGATTTGCTATTCGCTGATAAACTCCAAAATTTTAATCCCTAATTTTTACTATAACATGCTTCAGTTACCAATGGGTCTTTATTTTTTATGTTTCTTTAATCATATTAAGGTACTAACGACCCGCTCTGGCTTCGCCGGGGTCAGGATCTATTAATGTGGAGCTATTTAGATTTAAGATAATCGAAGACCATTTATTTTTATCGATTTTTAATGTTTAAACAAAAAGGAATACCTATCCAGGTTTTTCAGAAAAAATATAGTCTAGATCACTTCTCGCATTGCTCTCTATCTGTTCGTGATGTTTTATTACAATCGGTTCAGTTATTCCGAAGATTAGCCCGGACATTGCCATTGCCATTTTTAGTTTAATATTTTAAACCCATAGTTAATTATTTTTTTAACATCTTTAATATAAGCAATGGATTTCCGCAAAATAACGCATGATTCTGTTAATTATTTTTAAAAATATGACAAAAAAGATACCTAGTTTTAGTAGTTTTTTTCCAGTCTGTGGAACCTCATTTGAAATAGTAGCAGACTGAAAAGACACGTTTGACGACTTTAAATTTCTTACGTGGAAGGAATAAAAATATTTCTTTTCCTATTAATATAGATTAAATACAAGTTTTCCTTACAATATTCAGGTTCAAAGACGCGCCAGTTGGTTCGAACTGTGCAAATGCGGTCCAGGAACTCTCACGTTTATCTCACGCAGTGCGTACTGGAGCTACTACACTGGAGCGAGTGAACCTGACGCAGTCACTCGCTATCACCACCGGTGAAGTATTAGGGAGCCTAGACAAGTTGAAGAAATATAAGGTAAAATTAAGTTTTTCATTGCATCTCTTTCGATTATTGTTTAACAAAAGGAACCTTTGCTTTTGTTTATTTAACAAGTGAATCAAAAACAAAGAACTCAACTGTAGTGTTTATGAGATATGTTTCAAATACAATTTTCTTGTAATAAAATGAACTCATTAAAACCCTTCAACTGATACATGCCCATGTATTAGCGGTGTAAGAATATCCAATCCACTACCCCATATCATCCCGTGGGTGTCGTAAGAGGCGACAGAGGGACACGAACCAGGGAATGGGCAGCAGGGTGTTCCCAATAACAACTAAAACTAAAATAAAAAAACTGCGATTACCAACCCGCGTGCCAAGCGTGGCAAATATCAACCCTATGAGGCAATCTATGGGGTAGGCCTATGTTAACCACGGGACTTTTAATAGGTTGTAACGGCAGCGGTAAGTGATACCTTACACTCTACATTTGCTTTAACTGATTTCACATGGTCGTGTAGAGGCGGCGGAAGAGAATCCACTATACCAACTAATTTCGTGGATGTCGTAATAGGCGACAGATTTAAACAGGAGATCGATCTTCTGTTATGGCATCTTTCTGATAATAAATTAATAATAATAAAACTGCAGTTTGCAACTATGTCAAATATCAAATGTGAGGCAATCTTTGGCGAAATCCTATGTATCAATAAAAAAAAACTTTGCAATTTTGCAGTTATTTTTTTTTATTTGAAAGTATTGAAAGATATCTATATAGTGAAAATATGAACTCGGGAATGACCCTGTTAACACGCACTGGAGGAGCGTGGCGCACAAATAGCTTCATAACTCCTTCAAAAATGTCTGTCTGTTCCCAGCTAAGTGGGACGTATGTAGACTGTAACATGACTTTACTTATCTATATTGCTCAAAATGTTCAATGATGAAATTTCCAGGAAGAATTAGAATCTCAAAAAAAATCAACGGACATAGCTAACTTTAAGTCAGAGTTTGCGATAGTCTACGAACGGAAGCAAGCAGAAAGGAAGCGAGACAAATATAAGCGTCTTCTCTCATTTGAGAATTTAGCTCTTTATCCGGATTATCAAAGAAGACTAATGGTTCTTCGAGAATTGAACTATATAGATGAACATGACAGTGTGATCTTAAAAGGAAGAGTAGCATGCGGCATGGGGACCAATGAATTGATTATATCGGAATTAGTGTTCCGTAATGTATTCACAGACAAGAATCCAGCGGAAATAGCAGCACTGTTAAGTTGTTTCGTGTTCCAAGCTAAAACCAACGTTGAGCAACAACTGACAGAGAAGTTGAAGGAAGGAGTTGAAACCATGAAGCTCATTGATCAAGACTTGACTATGATCGAGTCTAAATATTTGGTAACTTTTCTTTACGCTCTTTTATTTTATGACTACCATTCTTATTGAACGCCTCATAACGCGAAGCGTTATTAGGTAGTGCTTTACTCGCGACATGTCAAGGTCAAGCAATTATGTGTTCTTAAAATGCCTCTATCATAACCATATTGCACTTATACGATAATATTAGTAGCCGTATACCGAGAAAACACTAATTTTTATTGCTGTTAAAAATTTAAAGGCGCTTTTATATTTTTTTAGCCCTTGATATACAAAGGATAAATGTACCATACAGCCTATATTCGTTTTCATACTTTGTGTAATCGATTTATTTTGGTAAACATTATTAATTTTTTCCCTGTAGGTGACACTACCTGTAATAATAGAGCGCTAAATTTAAAACACGCAAATAATATATTTTAAAAGTCAGGAATACAATTTATTTTTTTAATCAAAATTAAATGAAACGCTCATGAGGCGTACACTTTTGTATTTTCCAAACTATTTATATTATTATAGATAGTAACCTGCCAAAATGAATTCCGGTATTAATAGTAAAGTGTATTATATGAAATATTTCAATTTCAAATTTCTGTTTGGTAGATGGATTGGGTGTCTACACTTAGCGTCTTAAACGCAGCCTTTCTGTAAATATTTAACTATTGACAACATTCAAAGTGGTATATACGTTAGCTAATGGATGCTTCGAGATGTCTAGTTATATCACCTGTGGGACTGTTACAAAAAACATATTATATCTAAACCTGTTAGAATCGGTATTATTTATTATATAGCATAGCAGACTTCTTTCATCTAGATTAAGGCTTTCAGCGTTTACGCATCTTTGGCAGTAGTAGTTGTGTAGTTAGTAGTTTATTAAGTGTAAGCGGATTTTTGTCAGATATTTTGCAGCAAATTTTCGATTCCACCGCTTTTGTGAATAATGCCGATATGTATATGTGTATAGCACTAATTAGAATTTCCATGTACCACTATTACAGAGACATTTATGTTTATTACCATGCGAATAGATCAATACAGACGTATTTATGTACATGTGTGCGTGAGCACCAAGCATAAATTGCATAATAAATTACATAATATATATTTTTTATATTATAGGGGACAAACGAGCATACAGCTCACCTGATGGTAAGTGACAACCGCCGCCCATAAACAACTGCAACACCAGGGGGATTGCAGATGCGTTGCCGGCCTTTAAAAAAGAATAGGCTCTTTTCTTGAAGGTTGTATGGTTGTATGTATTGTATGGTAAGGTGGTATTCGATTCCACAAGAAAGTTGTGCGAGAAAGAAAACTTCTAGTAAATCGCGCAGTGTTAGACCGCCAATCATCCCGATTGGAGTGGATGGTTTAACAGTTTTGTCGCGATGTGCGATGGTGACGTGACAAAATTAGAATCGGTGAGGAATGACTTTTTTGCCATAGGTCAGTTGGCAGAGCCTCATTCTTTAATAAGCAGGGTGCACCGCTTGCAGCTTAGGGAGTGGCATTTGGAGAAAAAGTTAACATATTCCCCCTTTGATCGCAAATATTTTAATCATGTGCTACAGATTATATTACGATTAAAATAAATGTTGTGGAAAAAGATTGCAAAAAAAGTGTTATATATATACTCAATATATATTTTAAAAATATATGTTGAGTAAATATTATTAAAATATATATATTGAGTATATATAACACTATACTATAAATAATATACCACATTTTACAAATAAACTACAACTAATTCATTATTTGTTTTTAATCTACAGGTTGGTCAGTTTGAAGGGCAATCAGAAAGACTGAATTTCGGATTAATAAGAGTGGTATACGAATGGGCACTTGAAAAACCTTTTGCTGAGATAATGGACTTAACGGATGTCCAAGAGGGCATTATTGTGAGATGCATTCAACAACTACATGAGGTATTATTTTCCTAAATAATAGTTAATAAATTATGGCAATAAATACAATAGATATAGTTTTGATTTTAACTAACCTGTATACACAGTAAATATGATAAGCCACCAGTATATTATATTTTAGCAAATTGCTCTGCCATAGCATGTCAAAAACCTTTTTTCTATTTTGTAATAACCTGACAAATATTTACATTTAAAAAACATTCTCTTCACTCATTAAATTGGATTCAAGTGCTGAAGTGAAGAGAAATATTGCATGCTTACTTGTCCACAAAATTAGTAAACATCAAAATTCTGCATTTTTCTTACAATTCTTTGAATTCATAGTACCCTCATAATAGTGAAGATTTTTCCGTAATCGCCGCGCAAAAGTACCGTGGTGTAATAGGCCTTACGTACTATCTGACTTACCTTACTTTTACCCGAATTCCAATCTTGTAAATCACAGGAGTGAAAGTAGAGTATAGATTAAAAAAAGCAGACATACTAGACTCCTTTTAATTTCGTTCAAATACTTTAAATAAGCCTAATAGTCCAGTCTAAGGTCTGAAATCAAAATTTTAACACTCAACTTTGCATTTTTGATATGTTGTAGTTTTAATGATACAAAACCAATGTGTAAAGGTTTTCGTGTCCGCAACCCCCGGCAAGGGTTAAAAAAATTGTCAAAAAAGGTTATTCGCAATTACTTGAAAACGGTAAAAAATAAGACAAAAAAGTTCTTTACAAAATGTGTAGAGCTTAAAATTTTACATAAAAAAGGTTTTATGATTTTTTTTCCTCCGGTCAAATTTAACCGAGTTAGGGAGGTTTTAAGTTTAAGGGATGAACGTAAATTTTAAAAAATCGTAGGGAGTAGAAAAATAAGCGCGTTAAAAAATTTAGAAATAAAAATTTTTGAGATACAAATTTTTTTGTTGTTAATAAAAATATAACAATTTGAAATTTTCTAAATATATATAGTATATGCAAAAATATATTTTCGACATTAACAATGTAAGAGACATGAGCATTTTCATAATTTTTCAATACTGATTAAATTCCATCTCTGTTTCATTAGATGATCCAATGAATCCTCTGTTGCTTCATCTAGTTCAGAAAATGTATAATTTCTAGTTCTTATTTCTTCTTCTTCGTCATCTTCTTTACGATAATATTCCCTTTCATCATCATCGTCATCATTTAATGGATTATCATCTTCTAAAACTATTTGCGTTGTTGATGCGTTTTCGCAACTATGGCCTTGGCAACTTTGGCCTTGGCAACTTTTGCAAAATCGGTTACATTTCAAACCGCTTTTCTTACATCTACATCTAGCTGATGTGCAGTTAGTTTTGCAACCACAATACAACTAAAAATTATACCGATTTTGCAAAAGTTGCCATGGCCAAGGTTGCGTAAACGCATCAACAACGCAAATAGTTTTAGAAGATGATAATCCATTAAATGATAATGATGATGATGATGAAAGGGAATATTGTCGTAAAGAAGATGGCGATGAAGAAGAAATAAGAACTGGAAATTATATATTTTCTGAACTAGATAATACAAGGAAAATTTTACTATAACACCCCTTAAAAATTTAAATTAAATCAGGATTTTCAATTTATTTAATTTCAAGAAAACTTTGAAGAATTGTATCAATTGTATATCTGGGTCGATTTCAAGTTGCGAAATTCAAAAAAACTAACCTAACATATCGGGATGATTTTTTTATAATTTGTAAGCCAAATGTTTATAAAAAAAAGTTAAGTTTCAAAATCAATCCCGGGTCGGGATGTTAAAAAAAATCATCAACTTATTTTTAAGAAATAATAATGATAAAAAAATATTTAAAAAAAATACTTCCTGGTTTCGGACTTAATCACCAAGTAGGCAAAAATAACCTGATCTATTTTAACGAACAGGTCGTAAAATAGATAGAGTGCGAGATTTATGATTCTCCGATGATGCCTTCTCACTCTTATTCGGACCTCGTATAATAGTATACGAGTAAGCATACGTAGTATACGAGTAAGCAATAGTCCTCCTCTCTTTTTAACTCAGGACTTAATACAACGGCGCGGCGTAGGATGTGAAAAAGATTTTCACATCCTACGCCGTATATTAAGACCTGTATAAATTCACACCTTCCGAAATATACTGTGATTTTCTTTAACCGTAAAATTTAGGGACTTTTACGAGGAATCTATATATAGCAAAAAATAAATAAGTCATTAATTTTTAAGCATTCAAATTTCAATTTGAAAATTTCAAATTGTTATATTTTTTTAACAAAAAAAAATTTGTATCTCTAAAATTTTAATTTCTAAATTATAAAATCTAACCTTTAATTACGAAAAAACTTTTTTGACATTTTTTTTTAACCCTTGCCGGGGGTTGCGGACACGAAAACCTTTACACATTGGTTTTGTATCAATAAAACGACATTATATGAAAAATGCAAAGTTGAGTGTTAAAATTTTGATTTCAGACCTTATTTGACTGGACTATAAAATAAAACCTCAATATGGTAGAAACCTACGTGAAAAAAATTAACATATTTACAAAGTAATTTGTATTTTATTATAAATACTAAGTAATAGTTGTTGTACAACATACATATTAAACCAAATACTTAGTATATATTAGACGTCATGTAATTTTGTATGGTTTTGTTCAGTCAGTTTTTTCTTACAGTTGTTAATTGACGTGAAAGACGCAGCCGTTGCCATTGGAGATCCTAAACTGCAAGCCAAGATGATGGAAGCCTCGACTGCGATCAAGAGAGACATAGTCTTTGCCGCCAGCTTGTATACTACAGCTAGAGAGACTGTTGTGACATAGAAACTGCCATTATTTTTATGCCAAATAATATATTTAATACTGTATTAAAATAATGTCTTTTTATAAGCTTTACATAAATATATCTTTTATTAAGAATATACTTTTTTAAACGTTTTTTATTAGCTCTTTTAGCTTTCTCTTTCTTATTTGTCTGTTCGGTACAAATTGTTAATCAATTTCAAACTGACTTTTCGAAGTGTTCCCTTCGTACTTCTAATTCATTGTATCCAATCATGCCCAGAACAAACAAAGTTGGAAATAACGGATAGAATCACATCCCGTAAAGTTTTAAATATAGAAACCTACATGTTGAATTTATTTTGTACTCGCTCCAACATGAGATTATTTGGAGCATGTGGAGCCCAGAATTATTTTCCAATTGATTTCTTACCAGGTATTTGATATAAGTGAAATCTTTAGTTTTCCACAAATGTACCCTAGATTCGTATACGCCTTTTTATGTAATTAGATAAAGTTCAGATCAGAGCTCATGTCACGGTCCACCACGCATTTATTTTATATAGTTTTGCCGGATTGGAGCCCTCATCCGCCTAAAGGACAGCACTGAACACTAGAGTTATTAATGTCCAATTTGTTCTGCCTACTCCACTCAACCACTCGGTCAATGTCTCTTTGGAAAATTTTGGCGTCATTTTTATTATTAATAGGCACTCAGGATCTGTGACGACCTCTGGTAGATCATTAATCTTGAGAATTAATTCCAGAGGTCTCAAATTGCTACACTGACTTATCCGACCCTGGTTGACAATGAAGAATTAAAAGTTATGGTGGAAGCGAATCCATCGCAAACCACGTCAGAGTTGGTGTCAGGCTTCGATGTAAATGATGAAACAATTTTAATTCACTTGAAACAAATTGGAAAAGTAAAAAAACTCGAAAAATGGGTACCACCCGATTCGTGCGTCTACGTAGGTGGGTCTGTAGTCGTGGTGGGGCGGTACATGAAGTACCTAGGGCTTCACCTGGACAGTCGCTGGGGCTTCGCAAAGCACTTTGAGCGCTTAGTCCCCCGGATTGAGAGGGTGGCGGGTGCTATGCACAGACTGCTGCCCAATCTAGGGGGACCGAGGGAGGAAATACGCCGCCTCTATGCGGGGGTAGTTCGGTACGTAGCTTTATACGGGGCACCTGTGTGGGCGAAAAGGCTAGCCATCCAACGCTGTAAATCTAAAATCTACAGTGCCCACGGAGGATGGCTATACGGTTCGTGCGAGGATACTGCACGATATCCTTTGAGGCGGCAACAGTCCTGGCTTGCTTTCCACCCCTAGATATACTGGCGGATATGGATGCGAGGGTGTACAACCGAATCCGCATCCTCCGTCAGAGAGGTGGCAGTGAGCCAGATGAGGCGCTCGAGTCTATAAAACTCAACTCAACGAGGAGCGCTATACCCGCAAACGCGTTATTGGTGCAATCCTGCCGGTCTTCGAAGCCTGAATGCAGCGACGAGTAGGAAGACCCACCTACAGACTTACACAGATAATTACCGGGCACGGGTGCTTCGGTGATTATCTGTGTAAGATTGGACGCGAAGAGACGGCGAACTGCTTCCACTGCGGTGGACAGGACCAGGACTTCGCGTCCCATACGCTAGCGGTGTGTCCAGCGTGGAAACGGGAGCGGATGATCCTGGCGAACCGGGTCGGTCGGAACCTCTCCCTGCAGTCGTGTCGGCGATGCTGAGCGGGGACTCGGCGTGGAGGGCTGTAGCCACCTTCTGTGAGTCCGTAATGGTCCAGAAGGAGGCTGCTGAGCGGGATCGGAGGAGGACAGATCCCACACGGAGACGACGTCATCAAGGCG
The DNA here is from genome assembly GCA_029286625.1 of Parnassius orleans. NCBI lineage: Eukaryota > Metazoa > Arthropoda > Insecta > Lepidoptera > Papilionidae > Parnassius > Parnassius orleans. The sequence continues at coordinate 2,421,505 of JAGSMP010000018.1, forward strand.
TTCGTCACGGCCCTCCCCTTGTAGATGGTGTTCCCCTACCAGAAACGGGGCCTCTGGAGTTGCAGGCGTTTGGAACGGGTGCCTTGAATGCCTAGTAACGTAACCCCCGAGGGGTACGATGGCTCGGAAGTGGTCCCGAGACATCGTGATAGTACTGCGAGCATGCTGGGGGTAATAAGTAATGCCCCCGGGACGTGCTTCCAATAAAGCAAAGCGAAAGCGGTTGCGTTCCGAACGGAGATCCCGGGACCCCTCGTACACGCTGATGGAGACCACCGTGGGGTTTTAGCTGGTAGAAGTCCGGCATAACCTTTCGGTTGCCCCCGCAGCCAGAGGTATCCATGAGGATTTCCCCTCGAAAAAAAAGCTTTAGGTACGTGCAGTCGTATGGTTGGGAACAACTGGGGCTTGCGTCCCAGTATGATCCTATGGCTATACAACAGCATAGTGAGACCGATTCTTACCTACGCCTTCACTTTCTAGTAAGTAATAAGGCCAAAAAAACGACTGCGGACAGACTAAATAGTCTACAAAGGACTGCCTGCTTAATGGCAACTGGAGCGATGACCCTGGGATTAGGTAAAAATAAACTGCGCATTCTGGCAAGAGCCCTGACTGAACACTGTTGTCTTAAAAAGCACATGTCCATCCTGGGACTAAGCAACTCAAGGATGTGCCGGTTTTGTTCCGTAACGGAAGAAACGCCTCTGCACATCCTAACTGATTGTGGACCCTTAATGCGCAAACGTAACACTCATCTGGGAAAGTATGTACTTCACCCAGAAGAAGTGAAATTGCTAACAGCTAAGCAACTCCTTCTATTCATTGAAGACATAGGGCTTAGCAGTGAACTATAGCCATAGCAGCAATCACAATAGATATTTTAGGTTGCTGTGATACTGGTCTTTCTAGACCTGCATAGCTGCTCGCACAAAATAAAAAAATGAAAAATAGGTGCTGAGGCTGCCCCGCGTATTCGGGGGGGGGGGGAGAGCGAAATTCCGCTCAAGACTAAAACTGCTCGGAGCAAGCGGAGCAATAAGACAAAGGCGAGCCCTGCCACGCTATCCGTGAATTTCCGCAACATCAGGGGACTTCATTCAAACCGTCCACTACCATCTGGAGACTTCGAAGCCGGCCTTGCTCTTTCTAACCGAGGCACAGGTGTCTTCTCCGGCTGATACTTCGTATCTCCTACCCGGGGTACAAATTAGTACACTCCTTTGTGCCCCGGGCTGAAGTTTGCGTATACGTCAGAGAGGACATCTGTTTTCGACGCCTCGGCAGTCTTGAAGGTACGGACCTGTCCATCCTATGGCTGCGCGTAGACAGCATCGACCATCCCCGCGTCTACGGGTGCCTCTATAGGTCCCATAGCGGTAATGCCGACACAGACCGACTCGTCAACCACATCCAAATGGCTGCAAACTCCGTACTACAACAGGTCCCATCCGCAGAGATTGTGATGCTCGGTAATTTTAACGCCCACCACGCTGAATAGTTTGGTTCTCGTTTAACCGCTCAAGCGGGTAGATTTGTTTATGACTTTGCCTTGACGTATGGTATGACGCAATTAGTTTGTCCCAGATATGGAGGATCATGTACCTTCCCTGTTGGAACTTCTGCTGACCTGTCATCCGGACGGATATCAGGTCTCCGTCCATACCCCTCTTAGCTCTTCGGACCATTGTCTGATCCGTAGTACGGTGCCACTCATGCTCCCATCGCGGTTGCGTTCTGCAGATTGTGGCCGTTGGCACTATAGGTCAGCCGATTGGTACAGGATGCGGTCTTTTTTTGCATCCTACCCTTGGGGGCGGGTTTGCTTCTCGCCGGATGATCCCAACGTTTTTGCTAATTCTGTCGCTGATGTGGTACTTCAGGGAATGGAACTTTTTATTCCATCATCTGTGGTGCCTATTGGTCTCTCGCCAAGGCTGTCCAAGGGAACTTCTGTCAGCCATTACTGCCATCTCTGTACAGGGAGGACGACTCACTGGCCCATGCTGCTAAGGAGAAAGCCGATCTGCTAGGCTCTCTCTTTGCGTCCAACTCGACTCTCGATGACAGAGGGAACTCACCGCCGACTAAACAATAAATTTGACATAAAATTATCTGAAAATGGGAATTATCGTTATAATTATAAGGTTTTTAGTGAAAACTTGTGTGTAATTAAACTACTTTAAAAATTTACGTATAATCATGTTACATGTAATTTTTTTAATGCGCTTAAGGCATGCACAATTGGATTTACCAATAGTTTTTTTTGTATTGTATTAGATTCGTTACTAAATTACACTTCTCTAAATTAAGAGAATGTACTTCAAATGACGAGTTTGCGCCTTTATCGTCCCGTTTACTTCATATACTTGTACTTAAGTCTATTTCCTACGCCGCGTGAGTGCAAGAGGCAACTTCAATTTAAAAAAAAAATAAGTAGGTACAAAAGAAAGTTTGTTGATTAGTTTTTTTTTATATAAAAGGTAAATAATTACACTGTTATTAAAAGTTATTTGCTTATATTTTATCTCGTAACAATTTTATACATTTCGTTCACGAAAGAAATAAATTAGTCAAAAGGAACTGAAAATGAAATATAAAGTGTGAGTTATCACTATACATTTGGTAAAAAACAAATTTTCATATTCCACAAAGTCCAATGTGCGCAAATTACGTTTTATGTTATAATTTCGATATATCGTGAATATTATGGCGAAGTTATTTTCAATAAAAATGGCGTTGGTCAAAGATAGCGGGTCAAAGCGTAATAAAATATATACCTATGATTGTATTTTTATTATAAACATCGCACGGAGCACCAGCGTTCCGCCGAGATAAAATAAAAAAAAATGTTCCGTCTTTTTTTTCCTCCTACTATTACATTTATCTTATTACTATTACAACAAACACTTACCGTTACAGCCTATTTTAAGTCTATTGCTAAACATAGGCCTTCCCCATATAATGCCCCATATATTTCCTCATTCCCTCCATTCCCCATATATTTGCCATAGCTGCTACTATGTAACAAGGTACGTGTACCGTGTACTAGAACGGTACACCGACTAGGCATGACGATCTGAAATCGATTAATCGATTTATTGTTCTAAAAAGATCGATTTTTTCACCCTTGAAATCGAGATTCGATTTTGTACCCAAACACGTAAAAAATTGTGTGTACCCGAACAGATTCAGATTATTTCTTTTTTTTAAAAACGTAACCCCAACACTAGGATTTCCTCCCGTATCGTGGAGGCAGTTTACAAACATAAATTGCACAAGGACAAACGTTTTTTCAATTAATTATTTGAAAACTCGCGAAATCACTGTGTGCTAAGTTTCTTTCGCCTCATAATGAATAAAAAAAAGTTACGTTTGTTATCGCTTTGTTGTATTTTATTGGTAGTGTAAATACAAACCCGCAAAGTAAATTAAAGAAGATCAATTTTAATCAATCTTTTAAATCTCGATTTATTTGAGAATCAGATTTCGATTCAAATCTCTGAAAAATCGATCTTTTTTAGAAAAACCGTCATCCCTACCGACTAATCGGCTAGGTTAGGTGAAATTGGTATATTTCAAAAATAATAATAAGGAAGGAAATAAAAATTCGACTATTGAAGTAACACTTAATACTGAGCCGTGGTAGCTCAGATGGTTAGCGCTCGTTGTAAATTTCACAGTACGCGAGCAACCCGGGTTCGATCCCCGCCGGCACCAATGAAATTGTTAATTGCAATTTTAAGTGCTGATTTACCACGTGCTCGGCGGTGAAGGAAAACATCGTGAGGAAGCCTGCATGTCTGAGAAAAAAGAAAAAAAAATATTTCGAAGACACGTGAAGTTCACCCCTCTAAAACCCTTTCAGAAATGACAGGAGGCCTGTGCCCATACTGGGACGTATAATAATAGGCTGTAACTTTAACTTTTAACTAAATCCAAAATGCATAATTTATATAAAGTTACGTTATAAGTCGTTCTAATGTTACAAGTAGTTATCTAACGTGACAAAGTCACGATGATTTTTCACCGTGACTTTTTCGTAACCGGAACGATGTTCATGGTTATTTAAAAATTAACCTTTTTCCCCTAATCTCTTACGGCATCCACAAGATGATATGTATATTCATGCACCGCCGTTATAAGGTAATTGATAATTTCTGAAAACATTTTATTTATCGACAACGTCTTGCAATCGTCGGTTCTCTAGCGCTCACTTGACCTTCATACAAATAATTCAATATTTTAACTGTTGATAATTTTTTTATTTTAAGATAAAACAGTAAAATTAATTAACAAAATGACTCTACGTTATTTTTACATTTATCTAAAAAAATATATTACCATAGTTCTGTGGTCCAATAAAATGTCGGGGCCTGAGTGAGCTAACCATAGATAAATAAACATGTAGCTTGCTACATATTTATTTATCTATGGTTGTGAATTATCACGGGCGGCGTAATGCTAGGAGTTGTCACAAATTGGGAATAAAATAATTTTGGATATTATATTACTTATTATCATTTATGAACAAATAATGAAATGAGGGGGAAAATAAGCATGGCCGTCATTTGAATTATACTTTACTTACTAATTCATGACTATATCAATAATTCACCATTATACTTAGATGTAATATTTTTCGAAAACGGCACTTCAAATTAGTTAAATGTATTGTACAGCAGACTTAGTGAAGTGCGCTGGCAAAAGCAGTGGCGAAGCTAGGGCTCCAAACTAGGGCAAGCCCAAGATATGGTTTGGTTGTTTTTAGCAGTTTTATAAAAATACACTAATCTTGATCTGTCTCCACTCTCCAGTTTCATATTCAGTGCTGTCGAGGACGTGTTTAACAAAGCACACAGAAGGCATACTACTGCTAGATAGATTGTATGACATATCAGCAATTGCATACCTTCAGTGGCTTTGAAAAAAGCCGTTTGGGTTTGCTTGAGCGAAAGAAAAAGATATTTACATACAATACAATACATGAACCAAAGAAACGCAGGAACAAAGTACAAACAAACTATGTACAAAATTAAAACAACAAATTATTTATATTCTAAATCGAATTGTCTCTCTTTCTTAAGGAAAGATTTAATTACGTCCGCGTAAAATGTTGGTGAACGTTTTAATTGTACCAATAACTGTTTTTCAATTGCGATAATTGATAAGTCTGAAAGACGCTCTTGACCTTGTGTATTTCTCAAATAAGTATGGATGCGCTTCAGAGATGAGAAAGCACGTTCTGTATGCGGTATGCGGTAATTTCGTTCATTGTTGAACGAAATTACCGCATTCATGTGTTTTTGAGAATTCATATGCCTTTTAATGGCTCCAGATAAGTTATTTAAATCATCATATCCAGTAGTATTCCAAGCTGTTTTTTCGTTGGAAAAAAATATACAGCACCAGCAGTACAACTAATTGGTATGTGAGCAGCCAACAACCTAATGAGTTTTGTAAACAGATCTATTAAATTGCCGTTTGTGGGTTTTACTCGTTTGAGAAATAGACAGATCAGGCGTTGGTTTCGGCGTGGATATGAGCTGTTTTTTCTCAACAAAGTTTAAAGATTTAACCTTTTCCTCGCCGATTAGCACTTTAACACACTTCAATTCATCACAAGGAACACTATTATTCTCCATGTTCACTAAAAATCTTTAAAAAAGTATAAATTTTCAACTCAATATTGAGAATTTCATTCGCTCAAGTAAACACACACAGTAAATGTATCGCCCGACGTCCCCACTCTCGACTAACTTCAGACTAAAAGCCTGGCTTCTGCGTTCCATATTAATTGCTATATAAACAATCGTAGTTATATTTCATTATAGAACATTTTGCCATAGGTTAGAAAGGGAGCGATCGTCTTTTCGAAAGCCCGGTAAAAAGCCCACGCGTGCGAGAGAGACGACTAATCGACAGCAGTATCGCACAGTTTTGCCGCGTGTTGACGTTCGAGGTCACGACCTGTGTATATTGTATAACAGAGGAGCGCGCGAAATTTGAAATAGTTTGAAACAGTTTATGAGTTATTTTATTAGTTGATATTATTGATTGAGCAGTTTGATAGAGCAAGCCTGGCTTCTCGGCTTCTATGGAGGCTTCGCTACCGGGCAAAAGGTCGTGCCGCCCATTGCCCCACAAGGCCCCCGCCGTTGCTCCGCACAAATATACAATCGTTTCCTAAACTCTTCATACTGTGCTGTTACTGCGCTAGTACTTATTATTACTTTGTGCCTGTTACTGTTGACCGTAGTGATTATATTCTCTTTGCTGTTGACCACAGATCACAGATCCACAGAGTACTTTTTTTAAGCTGTTGACGTGACATTGCAAATAATCTATAAATCCAAGTGATTATATTCTCTTTGTATAAATCTATTGAGAAACGTCATTATAAAACGCGTAAAATGGAACGTACGTCTCACTATAGTGTAAAATAAATTGATTATCTTCGTATCACGGTTACATTTCGTTTAGAATTACATGACTTGTGAAAATTCAGTGTTTTCGATTCTTGAATGACGTGATTACCTATTATTTTGTGATCGATAGTTTAGAGTTTTACTAATGTGGCCTTCGTCACACTTTTTACTTTTGAGTAAATTTTAATATTTTGTTGTATTGAATAATTCAACATGATTCAAGACGAAGAGTTTGAACAACTGATAATGACCCCAGAGCGTATAAATGCTCTGGGGTTCAAGCCCCAGAAGGAGATGTTGACTAATCATCTCCTGCCTTATTCTTCTGAGCTAGATGAGGAATCGACAAAATTCCTCGAACAAGTAAAGACGAACCTGGCCAAAGCAGTTATATTGCGTGAAATGAAGCCATCGTGTGGTGTGTGGTCATCTAGGCTCATGAAGTTAGTATATTAGTTATTGTATATTAAAATAGATTTTGTGTTTCCTTTTTTAGATGTGCATATTACAATGCATGAAACCGTTTCTAAAAAAATTGTATGTACATGGTATTCAAAAGCTTAAAAGGTGTGAGAAGTCTATTGCTGCAATCATTTATCTGTCTGTTAAACATGGTGATTATGAGAAATCTTCTACAGTAGGGCCTCTATAATCCGAACACACAAAATTTACACCCTATTTGGATTAATGAGGCGTTTGGATTATAGTATGTAGATATTTTAAAAGGTGTTTTTTGAAATGAATATAGATTTTTTATAATTGAATGTGAATACAAATTTTAATCATTAAGTACTATTACATTTTAATAACTGCTATGCTACTTTAAATAAAATGCTTTATCCCTTCATTTACGCAATAACATTTTTTCTGAAATTGAAATATCTACTTGAGCAGGGGTCGATCAGGCTGGTTGTAGATCGGATTATCGGGGCTCTACTGTACTATGAGAATAGCCCATATCATCCTGTTTAACATGATACTGATATTTATATTTAAATATTTAATTTATTGTAAAAGTAATCAAAAAGAATGTAAACAACACAGGAAATGTATGGATGCCAATTGCAGTGCATGTGCTCTCTTATTTTAATTGTTTTCAACTACTTGGCATTTTCTCATAGGTACTCTGATTTGTAATTTGCCTGGGTATTATTTTCTGGAAAAAATAACAAACAACTTTATTTACCAGAATTCTTTTACATGAAAGAGCCACATGTGACAACACATTTGTTTTTTGATTTTTATGTATAATATTCATATGAAATTCTTTATAATTCAGGTGTCATCATCGGACATCTTTAATCAGTCATATAGTTATCCATATGAACCACGGAATATAAAAAACAAGAGGAAGTAACAAAACGCATCATTTATAGCGGAACCACTGTCGCCAAACTCACACATACACAAGAAAGAAATGTGTACTGACAATTGTGTACCATTTCAATAATTTTCGTGTGATTGGCTATTAAAAAATAAAAGAGAAAGGCATTAAGTTACTCACCATTCACTTGAGTACGAACCATAAGTCCTTAATAATAGAGATCATATTACTTTTCATCAACGAAGTTTCTAGAATTAATGAGCAAATTTAGCTTCTTAACGTTAGATGTCCCAGTAATACATTAACACTATTATAGACACAATTCTAATAGATATAACGTTGACATTGCCCTACCTAACCTGTACTGCTACGTGAATGATGTTAGTGACGTAGTTACTCTCCCTGAACATGATCTGGCTTATATCGATATTCAGTATATGATTATTATCATGTATATGAATTGAATTGACTGAAGAAACTGAATTGAAAAAAAAATATGCCTTTAATGGTAATTTATTGACAGTTAGCTAAATTATCATTTATGAAATGGAAACAAGTAAAATAAAAAAAAAAAACAATAATTTTGCAATTGTTTATTGTCATAGAAATTACACATATTTGATAAAAATTATTGTTTTCACACTTTAATATTAAATTTTAGATGATAATGAATTCAGATAATAATGTAGATCATGATATTAAGATCATTTTTATTTCAGTATTCATTAATATGTTAGTGAATGAACAGGTGTGTGTGTAAGACAGGGTGATGTTATATCCCCGAAACTCTTCACCGCTGCATTGGAGGACGTTTTCAAGCTTCTGGACTGGAAAGGATACGGTATTAACATCAATGGCGAGTACATCACTCACCTTCGATTTGCCGACGATATAGTCCTTATGGCAGAATCGCTGGAGGACCTAAGCACTATGCTCAATGACCTCAATAGTGCCTCCCAACGGATAGGTCTTAAGATGAACATGGACAAAACAAAGATCATGTTTAATGTCCATGTCACACCTATGCCGGTAGTTGTTGGGAGCACTAAGCTCGAAGTTGTTGACGAGTATGTTTACCTGGGACAAATAGTCCGACTAGGTAAGTCCAACTACGACCGAGAGGTCAATCGACGGATTCAACTCGGCTGGGCAGCGTTCGGGAAATTACGGCACATCTTCTCGTCAGGTATACCTCAAAACTTGAAAACGAGGCTGTACAACCAGTGCGTGTTGCCAGTGATGACATACGGAACTGAATGAATTTAAGCCTGCGAGTGACAGTCAATTACACTCTACTGTCACTAATTGTGACACGCCTGCCCCGCCCACTTTGGGCTACCTCTTGTTTTTATATTCCGTGTTATGAACCAAGTTACCTTTTGAGCAATACCTGTTGCATAAATTAAATAAAATTACAAATTCATTGAATTGCTTAAAGAAAGTTTCTAACAAATAACTTTGAAATATAATCATACTCTTATTACAAATTAGCTGCTACCCGGCACGTTGCTGCTGCAGAAGGAATAATTACGGAAATATTGTTTTAATATTGTTTAATTGGGAATGATAATACATTCATTGAATTTGATGATAATACATTCATTGAATTTGAATGATATATTATAACATTCAAGTACATTTATCGGTACTACACACGCGCCACCTAATGTAAGTTAATTGTACTATGCCTATAACCTTCACGAAAGTGCAAGCAATAAGTTGATAAAGTTTTAGCGCAATCTGATGAATGGTATGGCAAAGCATAAAATACAAATAAACAAAAATTAATTTTTGTATATTAGATATACGAGTAATTTAATTTATCATAAAATGTTTGCTTTGCTTTGTTTTCAATCAAATGTGAAAAATCCACAATATTTGTTTACATTGCGTCTGATTTAATTTGAAATACACTGTACTTAAAATGTCCATTATCCTATATCTGATAAAAAATAATATATGGGTTAATATACAAAAGTTGGGTAACTCGATGTCATCAGTCAATAGATACGACATTTTATTACATTTTGTTATTATTTGATTTTATTATAAAACAATTAAAAGCTGTTTATTTGTTCACCCAATTTCAGGTATTTATTTTAAAAACAAGTTAGTGATACAACACGAGAAAACCTCAAAATGTCAGTACTTTGGCATGTCACAATCCCAAAAACGCGCATTCAAGTGGCTGTATATTATATACTACCATTAATTTAGGAATTCATACCTACTATTTCACTACAATCTGTAATGTACTTAATAATGTCTAACACAACTTTCATGATGTAATGCTCTAAGTGTTATTTTTTGAAAATTAAGAATCTTTGTGTTCAGTTTCATTCGTCAGTCCGTTGTGCGTTGTTCAAATTTGAAATTCTCGCAAAATAACGCTGAAGGTCAAATCCTTGTTAAATTTTGAATGTTAGTAATGAAGTTACCTGTAGACCCTACCATTTGACGGCCGCCTTTGCTGTGACAGAGTTAGAGTCGTGGTTATCGCGTGCACACCTGCCGAACCAGTCAAAATTTCAGTACTGTGCCAAGTCGTTATTTCCTTGTATACCTGTGTTTTATTTCGATTGACTATGATTAGTTAACTATGATTTGTTAAAGTGTTGCTTGTGAATATTAGAGAATACCGAAAGAAACATTAGTTCTTTTTGTAAACTCAAATTTATTTCCTTTTCATCAGCACTTTGGCGTCAGTCCCGTGTCTGATATTGCGTCAGAGGACTGACGTGTTTCCAGGGTACTGATTTTTATATTGTTTATATCACATTTATCTCAACTGTTACTGTGTATAAGCATTTCTTTTACTTATTGCAGTCCAAAAACATCATGTCATCTTCTATAAAAACAAAATTTGTCTAGGAGAGATAAATTAGGAAAGAAAAGAGAAGTCGAAGTAAAAAAAAAACACCACGGGAGCAACAAATAACCCAAAAAAGGGAAAGAATATTCATCAAAATCATCATCATCATCATTACAGCCCTTCACAAGTCCACTGCTGAAAAGATAGGCCTGAGGCACCTGCATCCATCAACTTCCTGCATGTCTTACCAGGTCGTCACTCCATCTGTGGAGGGCCGCCCTACCCTTCGCTTACCGGTACGAGGTTGCCACTCGAGAATCTTTTTATCTTATAGTTTGTCAGTTTTTCAAGATATATGGCTTACTATTCCATTGGGCTATGTCAGTTACTCAGTTTCTACTGCGGATATCCTAATTTTTAAGTCTATCATGCAGATAAACCTGGAGCATAGCACCCTCCATAGCTTGTTGAGCGCCTTGATTTCCTCATACGGCCAGCAATAAAGGACTACGACTCAGATCCATAAGTCATCACTGGTAAAACGCACTGGTTGTACAATCTTGTTTTGAAGTTTTGAGGTACACCTGACGAGAAGATGTGTCGTAATTTCCCGAACGCTGCCCGGACGAGTTGAATCCGTCGATGGACCTCACGGTCGAAGTTGGACTTACCTAGTCGGACTATTTGTCCTAGGTAAACATGCTCATCAACAACATTGAGCTTAGTGCTCCCAACAACTGTTCATCTTAAGACCTATGCGTTGGGAGGCACTATTGAGGTCATTGAGAATAGTGCTTAGGTTCTCCAGCGATTCTGCCATAAGGACTATATCGTCGGCAAATCGAAGGTGAATGATGTACTCGCCATTTATGTTAATACTGTATCCTTTCCAGTCCAGTAGCTTGAAAACGTCTTCCAATACAGCGGTGATGAGTTTCGAGGATATAACCACAGAATAAATAATAGTAATATAACGCCACCCTGTCTTACACTTCTCTGCAGTTGGATAGGTTTCGTACTCTGGCTCTGTACTCGGATAGTCATCGTAGCCCTACTGTACAAACACATCAGCACTCTTGGCTGTCGGTATACTCATATAATATAGTCCATCAAAATACGTGCAAAAAATAAGAAATGTTGAATCGAACCACTCAGAATTTTGTACGTCAAAATACACGACGTTCAACTACTGACAATAAAATACAGCCATAATAGTTCCTGAAGAAAACAGACATTTTTAACGAAGACCGAAGGTACAGAAATAAGCAATAAAAAAGGTGGAAGCTGTAATTTAAAAATTTATAACTAAACTGAATACTCAGTATCAAAAATATAAACGAGCTAGTTAATTAACAAAGTTAAAAAATCTGTCTAAAAAAACCATAATTGAACAAATGGGTGAAGATATAACTAAAAAGAAAGAATTAGTAAAAAAGGCCCCTTTTCGGCGAAATTATTAAAATACAATTAGAAGAAAACTAAACTAAAATAAAAGACTCATGAAGAAAAAAATGTATCTGTAGCAGACAATTACGAACTATGGAGATTTAAATGAATAGTTATTGTTAATAGTTACATAAGTATTTTAATATTTAAAAGATTTTTATATTATGTTATTATGCGTACCATTATTAGATTCAAAGAAATTGGCTCAAAGTGTTAATAAATTTCCTATATTTCTTATGAAATTGTGTATTTAATCAGTACTATGTAACCCTCGTCAGTCCCCTGGCAGTCAAATTCACAAAAATCGAAATATCATCTCGAATATATCGAAATATAATCGAAAAATCTACTTAAAAAAGTGACTGGCATGATTTAGATCAATATATTCATTACATTATCTATCTTAAATACCCAAATTTATAGAAATTTGAATTGAAAAGTATGATAAACAAAATATCCCTGAAAGTTACCCAACTTTTGTATATTCACCCATATAAGATGCCTTTGTTAACTGTACAGGTAATATGCTTATAAAATATAGTAAATAATATTAAAAGAGGTGCCTTATGAAATGAATATTTGAAAAAAAAAATTGTAGTTTTATATATTTTCAGATTATAAATACCGATAAATAAAATAGTTTATTTTTCCAGCAAAATTACAAAATCAATAAAATGTATATGAGTAAAAATAATACTTTGCTATTCCTTTTTATGTGACATCACATTTTGTTAAGATTAAATCAGTTTGTGTCTTTGCCATGGTTTCATATTAACCTTTGGCAATGTCTCTTGAGTTAAAAATAACTGGCCAAAGCCCAGAACTTCTTGAATTTAACACTTGGCCTTAGTTTATTTCATTGTCATCACACAAAAGACAATTTGTTATTATGTCTCTTTCGTGCCACCAATCCAAAGATACAAATGATCATAATACTAATAAATAGAAGATTAGTTAATAAGTCTCTTGCGCTATAGTAATAATATATGACTTCAAAAAATGTCAAAGTAACTACACTTTTTATAATTTCAAATATATATTCGTTATTTCGCCGCCCCGAAATTAGCATTATATAATTATATTATTATCAAAGTTGTAAAGAAAGTAAAAATTATATAAATTCTTGTAATAAATTATTAAATTGGTCTTCGCCTTTTCAAATTATTACTACCAGCCTCCATATTAAATGTTTAGTAGTTAATTTAAAAATATACTTTGCCTGTGCTGATTCCAGATGTGGAGGATCATGCACCTTTCCTGGTGTTTTTTTTTCTCTATTTAGACATAAAGGTACCAATAAAAAATGTGTTAAGTATGTGTGTCGCAGTGTTTTCACAGTAGATATACCTAGCATTTTGTAAATATTTCCTAATACCTACACTGATGATTAATATTTAATTGAACTAAAGAATTATATTTGTACAACACAATGTGGTAAATTGCATTATACCTACTGTAAATTGTACTAACACCTGACTTACTGTATTCACAAATAAATAAATTTGAATTTGGATCTACCCTTGGGTTTGCTTCTTGCCAGATGATCCCAACGTTGTTGCTGATTCTGTCGCTGATGTGGTATTTCAGGGAATGAAATTTTTTATTTTATCATCTGTGGTGCCCATCTGAGGCAGATCCCAACCATGGTTTGGTCGCTCCTATAAAATTGCATCACACCATAAGCAGGAGCCAGGCCTGGGATGAGCATTCTGGTCTCGCAATGGCTGTCCAAGGCAACTTCTGTCAGCTCTCTCTTCCATCTTTGCATAAGAACGACGACTCAAATGACTGCCGCAAAAGCCAATCTTTTTTGCATCCAACTCGACTCTCAAAGACGGGGGAACACATCGCCGACCATTCCGCGGTGCGAGTGCTCTATGCCGCATGTGCTATTTACACAGCACTCGGTGCGCAACGCACTCCTCTCCCTGGACGTCAGTAAGTCGAGTGAACCAGATGGAGTTCCTCCCATTGTGCTGAAGATGTGTGCTCCGGTGTTGGCACTGGTTCTAATGCCCCCTTTCCGGTACTTCTACTCCCTAGATGTGGCTCAGTTAGTACCAAACTCATGGAAGACAGCTTTAGTGCACCCGATCCCGTAAAAAAGGCGACTGCTCAGACCCCTCCAACTACAAGCCTATCGCCATCACCTCCGTGTTCTCCAAAATTATGAAATCCATTATTAACTGCCAGCTCATGAGGTACCTTGAAGAGCATCAGCTATTAGTTACCTTACTCATAGATGGGCAGTGGCAGTCGAGACCAAGGGGGAGGCCTGGCTGGTAGTTTGAACATAGTGAAGACTTTCGATCGGGTTTGACACAAAGCACTTCTTTTTTTTATTTATTTTATTTATATTTAATATATTATTCTTTATTACTTAATGTCGCGGTTTCTATACAGTAACACAAACATACTTGTGGTGCTACAAGGGGCTGAAATGTTTTAAGATTTGTCAGACAGATAAGAGTAAAGGATGTAGGTTACAACAATATAGACTATGACAAAACCTCAGATAGTTAACTGTAGGTAGTACAGATTTACATTCGTAATTCTATAAATTAAATATTAAAGATTTTTTAGCTTTCTTGACTTTCAAAAAGTGCTTTGTAAAGGCCAATTTTGGATAAAAATATTTTAACATTAACATTATGTTACAGTTATGTAATTAAGCACTAGCCCTTATATTATGTAGATGAAACAGTGATTATAAATAATTAATCATTGTTTTTTTTTATTTACCAAAATTTTTCATAAAGCTTTGATTTTTTAAAGATACATACGGATTTATGGACTAAAATTTGGAAAAGAAGATCACATTGCACTCATAAAATTGGCATATGAGCTTGTCCTCATACCAGATTTGGAACCGTGCAAGGTTCACAAATTTGCTACAATGTTTATAATGCTCACCAAGTAAGTATGAACTCCTCTACATAGTAAACACTTACATTTTATTGTTTTACTTTAATTTATATATTTCATAAATATTCTATTACTTATGTCATAAAATGCGTTTAATTCCAGAAAGAGACATTTAATTTTTCCAGAGGAGCTAACACTTCCATGGCGCCCACTCTATGAAATGGGGAAAAAAATATTTGAGAAAAGTGAAACAGCCATTGGGATGTATCACTATTTGACGTGAGTTTTTTTTTTGTTAATTGTTTAATTAAAAAAATATCTACATAATACTATTACAAACAAAGTGTTACAAATAACTAGCCTTTTTAAATTATTCATAATACTATAATAATGTAGGATACATAATCAATAATGTCACTTGTGACAGTAGAGACCATTTGTCCATTTCAAAAATTGCTTGAGATAACTAATTTATCTATCTATATCTTTTAGGAGGCATTATTTAGATTTCATACCTAAAACAGAAAATGAATTTAAATAGTAAAGTATGCTGAGGTGCTTTTAAGCCATATACATAATAATATTTATGTACATGGCAAAATCAGTATGTAATACTTAAAATTAAAATGCTAGTATTTAAATAAAACTAGTTTTACGGATTTTATCGCGTATAATACTTATTTTATATTCCCGAAGTTTCGAGCACTTTACAACATCCATGGCTCAATTGCGTGCACTATCCCCGTCACCACTAATAGTGGTGCTGGGATTAGTGGTGACGTGGATAGTGCACGCAATTGATGGATACCGCCCTCCAACTTTAACATTCTAACTTATATAATTATTATAGTTTAAAACAATTGTGAGTAAATGTTAAAAATCTTACTTTTTATTAATTGAAGACAAATGCTACAGATATAATTAGGTTGTGAAATATATAATTTTGTATATTTTACAACCAATTAAAATAACCTTTTACTTCTTTATTGCAAGTGGGATACAAGAAATAATTTATCTATGAATTTTAATTTCCATAATATATGATCAAGCATTTCCAATTAAAAATAACTTACATAACCATCTTACACCAAAAACATATAAGTTCTTTCCTATAAACAAATATATATCTGTTCAGGCGAAAACATTCCGAAAAACAAGAAGTCAATATGATGGAAGTGATTCGCAAATTCCTGTCCGGTTATGGACTAGATGACTCTCTTGATCTGTTCGGATTTACGGGACAAGACGAAAACAAACTTTCAACGTAATTTTTTAGTCTTTGATTCACAGGGTTATACTATTTATCACGTTCTCTTGGTGACAGTGGGATGTGGTTCACAAATCATTAATTCTTCATAGGTTTGAGGCCAGTGTGGTGGTTGGATTATTAGTTTGCATGTGAAAGGGATACAAAATTCAACTTATTTTTACAAATATGTTTATTACAGGTCATTGGAGGGATCATATATTTCTATGATAAATTGCGCAAAGCCGTAAGTGTTTTAATTACAGTATAAAATTTATTACTCATTAATTAAAGAAAAATAATATTAATTTAACAATTGTAGCTATTTTGACCTGAACGCAACAAAAGAGATCTTAGCTGAGATATTGCCCCAAATCTTTCCCTGGTCCTCAGACGCACATTTTATGAGCCAGTTGGCAGTGTTTCTCCCAGTCACATTACCACCAGAACACGCAGACTTTGGACATAAACTGTGGTTTGATAAAGCAATGGATTTATGGGACACCTGTTACAATTCACAGAGTGGTATCAATGTAAGTTGGCAAAATTTTAGCAGCTGTTACACAAAGAAAAATTTATCTATATTTGAATTATCAATATTTACCTTTTATAATTTTTCTTAACTTTATACCAATTTCAGGATTTAATGCTGTTATTTGGTGGTTTATCGAAAAGAAACCCTGGTGCAGTTGATTGGACGCCATATGTACCCAAAATGTTTATGTATATCCTACACTCCCTCAACTTACCAGTTAGCTACAAAGACCTGCAATACAACAGAAACTTTTCCTTAGGTAGATGGTTTTTATATTTTTTCTGCTCTATATTTTGTTTTCAAATGTAATGAGAAGTGTTTTAGTTAGAAGAAGCAATAATTCGATTTTCTATCCAATATATTATTGTAGATACTAAGCAAGTGGCGTCATGGATTGTTTGGAATATATCGCCAAATGGCGTCATTTTGAAGCATCTAGGAAGTTTTCTCGCAGGAATTGAGAGTTATTTACACAGCGCCAATTCGGGTCGATGGTCTTTCAAGCTTCGAGATCTTTTAAGGAAGTTAGCTCGAGAATTTCTTGGTAGGTAAGTAGCCTGCTCAATACATCAATCAATACATCATTACATTCTTCTGAATAAGTTAAAACATTATATAATATGGTTATGAATAAATCATTATCTGTTCAAGTACACTGCTGGCCATAAGGTTTTCTAAAAAGCGAAAGTTGGAAACGCATAATTTTGTATGAGTGTGGGCAGATCTAGTCTTAATCTACTAATATTTGCCCATACTCATCACGCTGTGTACTGGTTAGTGAACTCTAAAGTTAATACACTTGCGAGAGCGGGAAACCACTTATAAATTTCACTATATAAATATATTTCAAGTCGTTATATTAATCAACATAATTCTTTCCATTTTTCTAGAGTTCGCAGAGAACGCGAAAAGAAATATAGAATCAGTTGGGAAAATAAAACACCAGAATCATTCAAGCTTCGAGATGAAGATATAACGGAATTCGTAAAAATAACTCTTGAACCTACCCTTCAAGCAGTGTACAGTCGCAGTGGATCCCTCGATATATCAATAGTATTACAGAATCTCGCCACATTGAGACCAGCTATAGTAATACCACCCCTTCTAGAAAGGTTAAGAACATCATTGAGTTCTTTGACGGAGCCCCATAGAGTTACAGCCGCTATGTCGGCTGTGGCTGCCGTTGCAAGGCAAATGCTCAGAGGACCAGATGCTGACTACCCCGAAGGACCAACTCACGTACTTCCCATTCTGTTGGCCGTTCTCCCTGGCCTGGATCCGAACGACATTAAAAAGACATTAGTCACTTTGCATTTTATATTAATTTTCAGTAGCATGGTACCTTATATAGATTGCAGCTCTGCACACGAGTACTGGCCTGATCTCACTGAAGAAGAGCTCTTAGTTTGTGAATCAACGGCTCAGTTCGAAGACTTCGTACTTGTGTTTTTAGATCGATTGTTCGTTATAATTGAATCGAGTGTTATGGAACACGCGCGCTTAGATACGAAAGATTCTGATGGCATTAGAAGTAAAACAGATGCTATGATGGAGACAGCAATATCGTCCGCAGCGAAATGCGTTTTGATGCAATGCTCACCTAAAATATTCAGAGAAGCGTTGAGAAAGTTTAAGGCATTCGCAACCGAATCTACGTTTGAAACTAGCGTTTCCGGTAGTATGGTGGGTGTTTTGCTTCGTATGTTTGCTAAGATTGACTCGGAAGCGACATTAGCTGCTTTCCTGCCCGACCTCTGCCAGGAGATAAAAGAACTTCTATTAACGGATGAAGCTTTGCACGAAGAGAACCCACCACGTGATCTCGTTTACAGACTTGTTCTGTTAATGAATCTTGTGCAGTGTGACGGTACGGTGTTGCTTAAATACATTCCTGATATTATACCTGTTCTAGATAGGATATTAAAGATACATGCAAATTACGCCCTCACGCGCGCCTGCGAGGTACTTAGCGGTATTTTTAATTCCCTGTCATACATCGATTTGAAGGAAACGAGGAGTTCTCCAAATGACTATGGCGAAGCACCAGAAAATTGGTTGCCGATTCGCGATTGGGGCCGTGGTTGCTTGATTAAAGATGCGAAGTTAAAATGGCACGTACCTAACGCAGAAGAAGCGGCATGTGCCCAGATGTTGGTAGACAGATATTTGATACCTGAAGTAAACAGATTACGCCAGTGGCTGAGTGGAGATAGACCCATGTGTCGAGACCGCAGACTTAGAAGTTTTTACGTGATATACGCTGTGCTCTGTTCTAGCACGTTCTTGCCACCTCCTGACGAGAAACCAGTGATTCTGTGAGTATACAAATAGGTATATTATAATCATTTATAAAACAACAAAATTATTAACAATTTTTTTAATGCCTCATTAAAAGCCAGTACCGTGATTATCACAGTACACCAGTCCATTTCGGTTCGTGCAGTTTCATGCTACAGTAGTTTTTCTAAAATATTTTTTACTTTTGTTTATTTCAGTGTTATTTTGTTATATTTTTGTTCTATTACTTTTATGTGTGTATTCTGTAATATGTAGTATGTACATATATGCAAATACAACGGCTAAACATTTTTATTACTTTTTAAATATATTTCGCTTATAAACGAAATTTAAATTTAATATTAATATCTAAATAATTGTCATGCGGACAAATCTTTTTAAAACTTTCCTAGTGGATTACAGTCGAGTCTGTAATGAGGATGGCTCGGCCCTGATTACCAAAAACCCTTAAACATTTTAATCGTATAGAATGGAGTCACAAGTACCAGCAACAAGTCTGCCTTACACAAACGGCGTGCGTCACGTGGTAACGCTGGAAGGCGAAAACATGCGCTCGGCGCTCACTCGCTTGTTGCTCGAAATACAAGCGCGCATGCTTACCGACAACACCGACGAAACGCGCGGCCTAGAGATACTCACGCAGGTAACACAATACCTTACTGCCTTCCTCCTAGCTAATGCCATGTAGGACCACGCTTTGATACGAGGTACCTACATACAGCATAAAACTTAAAGTTGACACTATACGAAACACAGACAAGAAGAAGAACTGGAGACCCTCTTTACCGGAAACAAGGCATTTCATCTCAGTCCCCAGGGGTGACAACGCAACTGCATTTTGATTCTGCATTTTGATGTATATGTCTATGGGCCACAGCATCCACTTATCATTATGAGGTGGACCATTTATTCACTGTAATAACTACTATATTAATTGCAATAATATGGTCTAAATTAACAGCTTTTCCTCTTAACTCTTATTTCTTATCTTACATAAATAATATACCACACTAAGTTTATAATTTAACTATGATCAATCGAAAAGTAAGACAATTAGTAAAGTAAATAATGCTCTAGATAGATTTTAGATTTGTTCCACGCGATCTATTTAGTGCTTAATGAAAAAAACTAAATAAGTTGCTTTATGTTGCCTATCTTATACTCGTACATGTCGAAAAAAACATGGTCGAATGTCAAATGTCGAAAAATGATAAATTAGTTTTTCTAAATAAAACTGTTGTAGTATTCTTGAGTACTTATAAAAATATTCGTTACGTGGTTGTACATGGCTCTGTTGGTGGATATTACTGGTATAATTGTAGCACGGATGGGTCGGTTCGACCGGGGAAGGACCACGTTCTCACAGAATACTAGCGTAAAATAGCAGCTAAACGCTACTGTGTTTCGTATAGTGAGTATAGAGAACCGGAGACCCTTTTTACTGGAAACGAGGCATTCCATCTTAGTCCTCACGGGTGACAACGCATCAGCACTTTGATTCGTAATCGAGGATAGATGTAGATGTCTATGAGCCACAGCAACCACTTACCATCAGGTGGACTATGTGCTCGTTTGTCACCCTTATCCTATAAAAAAAAATTTTCGCCTTTAGACTCAGCTTAATCGACTGTACTGTTAACACTTCGATTTGTTTCGCTTTATTTAAATTGACATGAGTATCAACTACCCTATAATTATGCAATTTTTGCAGGTGTGGGAACGCGTTGTAGTAATGAAGGGGGCTCGATCCGCCCTAGGTTTGGAAGCTCGGTTGCGATCGTATGGGGCACTGGATCGGGCTTTGGATGGACGTGGGGGTGTGGGTGGTGGGGCAGGGGGGGCTGCCAAACTGCGAATGTTGCTGGCAGACGCTGCCAAATTACAAGACGAGTCGCGTCTCGACCTCGTCTGCGAAGCTGGCATAACCCCTTCTGCACTTAGCGCGCTAAATGCGCTTTACGAACTGTCTATCAACACATACAGCTCAGTGAGTATTTTAATAATAGTAAATTCTACAAATTTTTGCACGACATTTTTAGGAGCTTTGATGATGAAGAAATGTCAACTGCAGAAAAATATCATATGTGTAATAAATACTAATAGTCAGTAAACTCTTTTTTTATACCGCAAAATACCGACATACCAAGGATTGTCACAAAAACAATTCCTTACATAATAATATCGTAACATTATATTTTATCTGTATTCCTCGTAATAATTTATTTTCCTATACAAAGATACAAATGAATTACTACTTTACAAAACTAGTTGCGTCCCGCAGCTTCATCTGATTCGTCGTGATGGAAACAAAGGCTTGTGCTTGTGCAAGTAGGTACCTACCTAATTTTACTATATTTTACGTTGATTCTGTTCAATTTTACTTAATCTTTTCCCAATATTTTCACCAAGTAATATCGTGTTGTTGGGTGAACACCAAACGCGTGCAACTGATTCCGTGTACGTGACACTCCTAAACGGCCGTATCGGTACGCAAGCGAACCGACCGGTACTACCTCAGACGTCGTGGGCATGGGGGGGGGGACTCCGCTCTTCTTCATACCGCGCCCCGTCTAGTCACCGAGTTGATTCACTATTAGTATTTATTACACATATTATAATATTGTTTATTGTGTGTATAAACACATCATCTTCCTGTATCCCGTAAAACCTGGCAGCTTTGCCATTTTGGAAGGACTTAAAATCTAGGACCAATTTTCCAACAAAAGGTACTCTCAGACTGGGCGTCAATGTTAAATGTGACATTATATATTATACATGTGACATTTAATACATTTGGTATTTATTAGTGGTTTAAAAAATACTAACATTAAATAGACAAAATACTCAAATATAGAAAATGTCAAAGTTAACCTCACTTTGTGGCAACTTTGCCATCAGGGATTTTAATGAAAATAATAGGATTTGACTGCAAAGATGAAGGTAAGTTTGCCACATAGTATAATACACAACACTCAGAGTTATGATTTGCTCCTTTAACTGTGTTGTAAGCTTGTAAGTAGCAGTTTACGCTAGTGGCAAAATTTTCATACAAACTTGAAAATATGGGTCAGGGTTGTAAAAAATCTTGATTACGTACTTTACTTAATTTTTATTTAAATATTTTCATAATAATTTCTTAGCCAAAAATCGAAAATATATCAAACAAAAATACTCTCCAATAAAATTAAAAGTCAAATTGGTATATATAATAAAATAGAATATAAGAAGATAGATAATAAGCTTAAATCAGTTACAGTATAGATCAAAAATAAAGCTTGTCAATCATTTTCACATGTATTCGTTTATAAGTCATCATCATCATTTTATTACGATCAGGTAAAAAAATAATTATAACCAACCTAAATATTGTTTTCCCACAACACCAAAACATTCATATTCATTAAAAATGACACTGATCTTTGGGTGCAAATTAATATCAACTTACTAAAAATAATATTTTTTTTTATAGGATAAGTGTGACAAGCGAGCACACAGTCCACCTGATGGTAAGTGGTTGCTGTGGCCCATAGACATCTACATCTATCCTCGTTTGCGAATCAAAATGCAGATGCGTTGTCAGCCTTTAGGGCTAAGATGGAATGCCTCTTTTCCAGTAAAAAGGGTCTCCGGTTCTCTACACTCACCATACGAAACATAGCAGCATTAAGCTGCTATTTCACGCTGGTATTCTGTGAGGCGTGGTCCTTCCCGATCGAGCCGACCCATTCGTGCTACAACTATACCATTAATATAGGCTCTACCACGTTTAAAATAGATTTCTCTTTTCTTTTCTTTCATTTTTGATAAAGATGAATAGATTGACAACTCATTTGATAAAATTGGTCTAAATGGTTGCTACGGTGAAACATCGATACAAACATACATGCATAGAATGTCAAGTACAGAACCCTTCTTTTGAATCGTCGAAATCGGTTAAAATAAAAGTTGAAAGTCATAAACCCTTAGTTGTAGCAAAACATGGCAAAGTAACCGTCACATCGTGGCATCACTAGTATGGTAACTTTGCCAAGTCAGTTTTCAAGAATAATGTTAAGACCACCATGTTAAAAACTAAATATTACATTTCCTAACCATTAATATTACGTTATCACAAAGATATAGATACCTACATTCAGTATTTCAAACAAAATCAACAAAAGTTCTGGAGCACTGAACAAGGAGGTTATATTGCCGGCACAATTCCGCGTTACAATAAAATGCCAAAATTAATCAATCAATTAGTTATTAAATTTTCATCCAAAAAATGGCATATCTCGTAAAACGTTACGTTGTCCGTGTTAATCGTAATTTTGTACATGTACATCCCTGATGGCAAAGTTAACTTCCATTGGTAAAGTTTCCAGACTTGACTGTCCTATATTTCTCTTTTGAGCATCTAGTCAAATGTTGTTTCATTTAGTCCCAATGTGGTTTGTCAGACTGATGAGAATTTAATAACTTTATACATATTGTTACAGGTTCGCATATTATCACAAATACGTCTATACTGGATGTTAAGCCACTATCCTTACTCATATCGAGCGCTGGTTCCCAAACTAGCGGAGTTAGTGGAAGCAGGAGGTGAAGGAGACGAGTGGCACGCAAAGCACAAGGGCGCTCTCTTCATTATGATAGGCCCAAGGTCCGGCCCACTCATTGCTAAACAAGATTGGAATGTGGTTCGAACACTTTGGCTTGCTGTTCTAAAAGCGCCGCTCAGTGAGAAACCAAGTATTTTGAAGTAAGCTATCCATATTATGATGACGCGAGTTGCTTTTTGGTATATTTTAGTATGTTTAAATTACTAAATCATAAGTATTTTTGTGCATTTATTATCATTATATCATATTAATGACTAATTATAAATGACTATCGCCAGCGGCTTGAGATAACTTATGAAGGACAAAGGCTGTTACAAAATGGTGTATTAATATGTTTTAGTTGTACAGGAAAGAAAAGGACCAATAGACGTTTTTTTTTCAGGTTAGAACAAGTATTCGGCGATTCCCTCCAAAGCCATTTTCCAACCGTGAATACACGCTTAACGATATCCAAATCCGCCGTTGAGGCAGCTAAATATTTCCTCAGTGAGAGTCAGCTCAATGAGCCGCAGTTTGCTGAAATGTTGCAAAATGCGGAGAAAAGAGAAATTGAGACGTCGATTAATACGGAAAAGTTGTATAAAGAATTCATTGAGGAATTGGTGAACATAGCAGAAGCACCTAATGTGTAAGTTTTTAAATTACATAATGTGTGATGTAGTTTTTTTTAACATCTAGCTTTTTTCACATCTAACTCCAGAGTCCCGCGAAATAGACATTACTTAAACAATCGAAATGTTCGTGTATGATTTTTATATAGAGAAAGAGTTATAATTCTTCTTCTCCTTCTTCATAAGGCTATATAACGGCCACTGCTGGACAGGAGCCTCTCTCGTTGGTAGGATTTTCTAAAAGTTACGCGTCCATAGGAGTGTGTCAAGATCGTGCCAAATGGAAGTCCGTAGTCTCTGCCTACTACTCTGGATAACAGGCGTGAGGGTTTATGTATGTATGTACACGTCCACGGACTCGCAAGGTTTGCGTCGCACATCCGGAAAATAAACTTAAAAAATATAAGTGATGTGTCTTACCTAGTTTGAAAAGCACCTCCCTCCCTCACTTTATTGCGTGCCTAGTGGAGTTGTGTTGGGTTTAATGGTTACGGTACAAGAATGCGTCATACATCATTTTTATTTTTCACTGGGATTTTAACTAATAAATTGTAATACCTTTAATATAATGGATTTCCGCAAGTAACGCCTATCTTTTCTGGGATGTTATTAGGGAATTTATTGACATCGAGATTTTTTTAGACATGATTCTAGTCAGAATCATTCCATTCTTATTTAACTATAACTACTTAGTGATTTCCTAAAGCTTCAGACGGACAATTTTGAATCCCTTGAAGACTCACCATTTTCATTTAATTACAATTGTATACATTAATTAAATTACATTGTCAAAACTACCAAAAATGTTTAGTGTTACTTAAAATAACATGAATTTATGACTATAACCGCACTTCGCACTAATAATAGGCAACTGTACCGCAGGGTGTGGCGTCGTCTCGAGTTGGCAACACAGATGCTAACGTTCGCCTCGTCGGTGCAGACAGCGTATCCGGCGTGTGCTGTGCGGTTCGTTGTACGCTCGCTGTTGCACGACGATGTAGTGGTTCGTCGGTTAGCCCTTCGTCTTACCGCGTTTGTACTGAAGCAGCGCAAGCGAAAGCACGCCAAGATTACAGTCGATCCTTACCAGGTGGCCGGCGTGCCACGACCCGAGCGCCACGTGCCCGGTAACGTACACTCAAATTCACTAAACATAAGCACGGACAAGGATCCTAAATGTTATAAGCGTTGGAATATCGCTACTTATTTCTGTACAACTTTCAGAATTTGGGAAGGGGATTTTTTTTTAATTTGGAAAACCTTCCGTTATACTGCGCTTCTACCGGCTATAACTCAAAGATCGTCTTATCATTGTAGACGAGGGGTCTCTGGTTCTCCGTTAGGAAAGCAACTGGGCCATATCGCTATGCTTTGCTAGAACCTCTCCAAATTTCAACCCCACTTGCATTCAGTGCATTGATCGACAAATGGCATTATATACATTCGAAAGTGCGGAAATCCCACAAACTAGTGACAGGCAGCAGCTTTACCAGTGCAAATATCAGCCCTAACTACCCATGTATTCAGTGTGCTAAGTAAGGATAAATGTATCAAAACATGCGTCATTTGCGTGCGGTAGCGAAGCCTCCATAGAAGCCGAGAAGCCGGGCTTGTCCTATCAAACTACTCAATCAATAATATCAACTAATAAAATAACTCGTAAACTGTTTCAAACTATTTCAAATTTCCCGCGCGCTTCTCTGTCGCTGTCGCTGACCTGTTCTACACAGGCCATAGATTACTGTATATACACAGGCCTTATAACGTCAACACGCGGCAAAACTGCGCGATTAGGTTGTCATAAAAATTAGTCGTCTCTCTCGCACGCAACCTGTGGTAAAATGTTCTATAATGAAATATAACTACGATTGTTTATATAGCAATTTGTACGTAGCGAAAAGCCCGGCTTTTAGTGTGAAGTTAGTCATTAGTCAAGCGCGGGCGGTACCTTTGCAAGGTCACTTCACATTTCAATGTTTACTCTGTGTGTTCACTTGAGCGAATAAATATTGCGAGTTGAAAATTTATGCTTTTTTATAGATTTTTATTTTAGTGAAAATGGACGATAATAGTGTTCCTTGTGATAAATTGAAGTGTGTTAAAGTGCTAATCGGCGAGGAAAAGGTAAAATCGAAAAAGAGAAAAGGTAAATTTTTATAAAACTGCTAAAAACAACAAAACCATATCTTAGGCTTGCCCTAGTTTGGAGCCCTAGCTTCGCCACTGTTTGCGTGACTTAACATCAGCCCAACAAAGAAAGTTTGGTTGTGCATGGAGTACTGCTATCACATGGCTGGTGCTGCAAAATACCACCTAGAAGCTTTGAACTCTGTACAGAAGCATGCTTAGAGACTTATTGGCCATCTTGAATTAGTTGAAACCAATTTCATAAGCTTCGAGCATAGACGCAGAGTAGCTAGTCTCTCGGTATTCTATAGGATGCATTTCGGAAATTGTGTGCAGGAATCATCATCAATTCCTTCATCCCCTTTCCACCATAGGACAAGCAGGCGGTTGCCGGGTCTTCACCCCATTGTTGTCGATATTTTATGCATCCCCATTAAACGGTTTGCTTCAGCCTTAGTAATTGCTGTAGCAAGGGAGAGAAATAATTTGAAAGCATCTGTCCCGAATTTTTTCATATATAGACTTTTTTATCCTAAGACAGTGCAATTTAATTTCTATGTATTCATCACCACTTACCTGCAGGTGGGATATTAAGTCAAGCATTGACTTGTAATAGATAAAAAATGAAAGGAAGGTAGACAGAACACTGTTCTGTTAGTCTGAGTATATAATAAAAATCTGTACAATCTTTTTTTTGACAATCATTTCCAGTTCAACATTGAAGAACAAATCCTTTTTATACAAATTGTCTTTAATATTTTTTTTATGGTTTGTTGAATAATTTTATTGTTGTATTTCTTTTAGGGTACAGAAAAGATCTTGAGTGGGCAATGTGGTCAAAAGAAAAAATACCAAAAACTGATGAAGAATGGGAGCAACCGTGGCTAAGAAACCCCAATTGCGGATTTTATGCTTGGCCAGAAAAGCTTGCGGTTAGGAAAATTCTTTTCCAAATCATAATTCGATAGTTCAGTTTGAAAAATAGCAGCCAAAACCATTAAATAGACAAGACGAGTTTGTTTCAGTAGAAATTAATTGCAGGTGGCAGCACCGTCGATTGAGCAATTTCGCTGCAATGAGATCAAGCCTGAAGATATGGAGGAAGGTGAACGGCATTTGTTTGAGTTCTTCAGTGACGACGCAAATGTAGACAAGCTGGTCGCCTTTTTGTCGGTAGAAGAAAAGAAGGGCAAGGACAAGTTTAATGGTGTCCGTTTTACTATGTTCAGGGTAAGTAGATAACTAAGTGGATATTTACCGTGTAGTGGCGGTGTAAGAATATCCACTATCCCATATTGTCCCGTGTGTTTCGTAAGAGGCGATAGAATGAAACAAATCAGGAGATGGGCAGCAACGTCTATAATTAACGACTAAAAATAAAAAACCGCGGTTGCCAACCCGCTTGCCAAGCGTGGTATCTGTGGGAAATATCCCTTCCATGATTCAATCTATGTTCAACAGTGGACTTTAATAGGCTGTAACGGTAACGGTGAGTGGATGTTTTCTTAGAGTGTTCATGATTTTCTAGGCTCGTAAGTACTCATACTGTGGTTTTAAAAATAATGCTATGAAATAATTTAAAAAATAAATAAATGTAATAATATTATATTATATTGTATACTACTTGATTAAGTAATCTAATAACTTAATAATATCCAATAAGTAACTAATCGAATGTATGTTTTTTCACTACATAATAAAATCTGATTTAATAGAAAATGTTTTCTCGTCTTGGTCATATTAAACCGAAAAACTGCTTTAGCTATTTAAATGAAATTTCCACTATAATCAGTGAACAGTAACTCAAGGTAACCCTAACAACAACCTACACGTATTTAATCTATTGTGAACTCATTTGAAAAAACATAGCTGACGTAAATTTTCAATGCTCCATGTAAATTGCTATCTGAGAACATATTCCAATAACTTAAATAAAAAATAAAAATAAAAACCACGAAACAAAAAAAGCTGATGATCTTCAAACGGCTGAACAGATTTTCTTGACATGTAGCTAAGAACACTCTCGATTAAGACACCTTTCAAACGAAAAAAACTTAATCAAAATCGGTTCATCTTTTCAGGAGCTGTGATGCCACAGACAGACACATAGATACACAGATACACACTACAAACATATAACACCCCTGTTTTCGTCGGGGGTTAAAAACACCAATTCCTAGTCTCGCGAGATCATTCTGCATTAAGCTTACCAAAATCTTATTTAAAGCTTTTATGAACGTCAATATAATTTTTAGAAAAAAATAATCGTAATTTGATTTTATATGGATATATATAATCGAATTTAAATACCTATGTTACTATTACAATTTATTTCATTGTACCAGCCAACCAATAATGCAGGAAAAATGTAATTTCTTACGTCACTTGGAGGATTCCAAGTAGTCACCAATTTTATAATGCGTCTCAGTAACCTCTATCATCTTAATACAATTTCCAGCGTTTCGAATTCGATTCGTTCGAATGCGAATGACGTCACAATTGCCAGCTTCTTACTAGGCATATGAATTTGTGCGACTTTAAATAATTTTTTTTGCGCATTGCAGTTGCTGTTTGCACAATTCGGCGAGAGGATCGCAAACAAGTTCCTAAAGCACGCGTTACGCTGTGCCAGCGAGTCGCAGGAAGCTTCCCAGCGGTTAGCGGCTGAAATAGCGGCCGCGGCGTTACATGCGCCACGATACTGGCCGAGACAGCGAGCTCTCGCCCTTCAGAACGCCGCGCTTGACGTCATCAAAGCCGGTGAGTGACGTCATAGAGCTTTTCCCGCCAATTTTTACCACAGCGAAAACTCGAATAATCGATAGCTACTGCACATATTATCTCAATTTGTCATTTCGCTTTACATTGCAGGCACTGACGTCGATGTGTTGTATGCAAAAAAAATATGAAAAAGAAAGTTATTTAAATTATGGGACCGCATTTTTTCGGTTTTCCTTGCAATAAAATGACGAAGGTGTATAGTTGTAAGTGCCAACTTTTGCTGCAAGTGCCAACCTCACCTGCACGTGGTGCACCTCGCTGATTAATGATGAGGCACTGACGATCAACTAATGGTTTAAAAAAACCATGTGTGCAGTTCACATGCGGTAGAAGTGAAACATTTCGAAAAGAATCCCAGATAATAGGAAACATTGTATACTGTATTCTATCTTATTCTCTCGCAGGCTAAATACTATAGATTTATATGTATGTCTCTTTTTATATGTATGTCGCTTTTTCGTTTCATTGAATTTCAAATCACAACGATTCTAAATAAGTTTTCACTTCAGAATCCGTCCAAAAACGCTGAACATTCGTATAACCTCGTTTATACCAGACCTAAACTATCTAGTCCGGTGACGGGGAGCAGCGTGAATGGCAGGATCACTGGTACGAAACGAAAAGTGATCCTGCGGTTGCTGCTTCGCCTACCAAACGTAGCGGCATTAAGGAAATTATACATATATTTCGACAGGAGAGGCATGCGCCTCTACCGTACTTTACTATTGGATTATTTTTATATATATTATTATTGGACATAAGTCCAGCAGTGGACTTTTACAGGTTGATGGAGGAGACGAAGAAAAAGTCTGGAAACAAAAACAATCTGTGAGATTCGGCCCTGGCATGTCACAATATCTTTACACAGTATTTATATATCAGGTCTAACTGCGGTGACAGTGGAGACGATAGAAGACTGGGGCACTTGCGTGGCTACAGGGGTGGAAAAGTTGGACCCGCGCCGCAGCGGCGAAGTTCTGGCCGCGTTACTCGACTTCTGCGCACCGCAAAAGGCGGATGCCACTGATCACAATGATCAGGAGGCCTCGTTTGTTGTGTGCGCGCGTCTCATCGCGTTGCAGGTCATTTTGCATAAGTATTTTTAATGTAAGTGTGACACACAAGCTAACTGTGTGCTTGTGTGTCACAAGCACACAGTTAGCACAAGCTAAGTGGTTACAGCTCATGAATACCAACTTCAAGCTAAAGTAAGAATATATCTCTGGGTGCATCCATCGACTTCGTGACCATTCTTCCTCGTCAATTATCGGTTTTCGAGCTATATGGGGCTGGTGCCCTGTAGTGGCGGTGTAAGAATATTCTCTACCTCATATAGTCCCGTGGGTGTCATAAGAAGCGACAAAGGAATACTAACCAGGAGAGGGCAGCAGCGTCTTTCGAATAACGACTAAAAACAAAATTATTTTAAATTAATAAAACTGCCACCAGCGGTGAATGCATACATTTCAAATCCATAAGTCATCACTGGTAACACGCACTAGTGACGCACTGAGGTACGTAACGAAAAGATGCGTCGTAATCTCTCGAATGCTGCCCAGCTGAGTTGGATCCGTAAATTGACTTCTCGGTCGAATTTTAACATACTCATCAACAAATTCGAGTTAGAGCCGGTAGCAACTACCGGCTCTAATTACTCAAAAGCTATTAATTGAAATAATTTATTATTTTTAGTTCTTTGAGTCGGCTTTTACATTTTTTTTTGTTAAGTTTATGTAACATTAGATATTTACCTTGAGATTATGTATTCCTTAATACATAATCTCAAGGTAAACATCTAATGTTATTATTGTCTAAATCATCGTAATCATTACAGCCTTTCACAAATCCACTGCTGAACATAGGCCTCCCCCAAAAAATGCCACAAAGCACGGTCCTGAGCCACCTGCATCCATCCACTTCCTGCATGTCTTACCAGGTCGTCACATCATCTAGTGTGGAGCCGCCCCACACTTCGCCTACAGATACGTAGCTGCCACTCGAGAACCTTGCTTCCCCATCGGTTGTCGATTCTTCGAGCTATATGGCCGGCCCATTGCCACTTCAGCTTACTAATCCGTTGGGCTATGTCGGTTACTCTGGTTCTAATGCAGATAACCTCATTTCTAAGTCTATCACGCAGAGAAACCCCGAGCATAGCCCTTTCCATAGCTCGCTGAGCGACCTTAAGCTTCCTCATACGCCCAGCAGTGAAGGACCACGTCTCAGATCCATTGGCAACAGGCACTGGTTGTTCAATCTCGTTTTCAAGTTTTGAGGTATACCTGACGAAAAGGTTGTCTAAATACTTACATTAAAACCTTCATCCCCTATTTTTCAACATCAAAGGTCCTTTACCGTGTTGTGACGATGTAAAGCCGCGTATCGATTACGCGCTCCTGGCGCGTGCGCCATGAACAACCGCGCCGACCAGTGCGTTCCGCGGAACGCGTTCCAAATGTTCGAAGTGTTCACCGTTTAACATGGATGTCGGTTGTGTACGAACAGTTGCCGCTTTCATAGTTTCATGCATCTTCTCTGAGCGCTTTATTATGATAAAAACGACTTTTGCTATTCCACAGCAGTTATTTTGAACCATATAATTTTATCAATTTACGGTAACTCTGGTTATCTATAGCTCGGAACGCAACGAATGAACACACGAATGATGAAAACAACCGTCCCAACTGGCGCGCGCGCCATGAACAACCGCGCCGACCAATGCGTTCCGCGGAACGCGTTCAAATGTTCGAAGTGTATCAACAAGGCGGGCCTGGCGCGCGCGGCAGTCGTTCCAGTGTTTGACCGTTTAACATGGATGTCGGTTGTGTACGAACAGTTGCCGCTTTCATAGTTTCATGCATCTTCTCTGAGCGCTTTATTATGATAAAAACGACTTTTGCTATTCCACAGCAGTTATTTTGAACCATATAATTTTATCAATTTACGGTAACTCTGGTTATCTATAGCTCGGAACGCAACGAATGAACACACGAATGATGAAAACAACCGTCCCAACTGGCGCGCGCGCCAATACTTAACTACTTTGATACGCGGTAAAAAACCGACACCGCTCTACGTTTGAGCGTTACGACGAACAATTTGGCGCACGTTCCAAGGCGGTATCCATTTCGCGCGGCTATAACGCGCGCCAATGTTCGACCTCTTGGAGCGCATAATCGATACGCGGCTTAAGAATATCCACTACCCCATATGGTCCCGTGCCGGTGGATGTTTTGAGAGGCGGCAGAGGGAAACAAACCAGGAAACAGCAGTGTCTTTATAATAACAGCTTAAAATTAGAAACTGCGGTTGCCAAACCACCTGTGAAGCATAACATCTTTGGCAAATATCCCCCTCATGAGGCAGTCCATCGGAAGGCCTAAGTTCAACATTTGACTTGAATAAATGAAGAATGGATTTTTTTTGCTCTAAATTATATCCACTATAACACAGCTGGAGTTAATACCTATTTAATAAAAAAGAATCGTTAAAATCGGTTCACAAGTGAGGAAGATATCGGGTAACATATTTACAAAAAAGAACATACAGTCACCGGTTGAGAACCTTTTTACTTACTTCTTTTAAAGTCGATTAAAAATCAACCAGCTTGTAATGATGTTAATAATAACTGCCAAATTAATCCAGATTTTTTCCACTTTCTATTTCAAATGACAGGGTGCATTAGGAACACTCACATGGCGTACAGCGCCATTAGCCGCAGAACTCTTAAAGAGACTTGAATCCACGAACTTCATTCAACATCCCTACCAGAATGTTCGAGAAACTGTTGGAAGGTAAGGACATTCATACTATATCATAATAAATTTAACCCGCGGCTTTGGCAGGTTCGACATTGCATTTCTTGTTATTTTAAGAAGCCACTAACTTGAATAGGTATAGACCATAAACATACAGAGAATGGACTGTGCGAGAGAGACAAAGCGAATGTGCAGCCAGTAGTTGTCTCTTTCTAGAATTCTGATTGGTCCTCGTCACTGGCGGTCAGGACAGGACAACAACAACAGTCCATTCTCTCTATGTCTATGGTATAAACAACGAGACCACTCATCAGGTCGACATCCTTTTGTTGTCGACATACCACGGATAGTAGTTTGCTTCGTCGTTTACAATGCGCCCAACAATGAAGGTGAATAATTTGCCAGCGTTTGTTTATCTTTCCTTCCGATTGCTGGTTTGCCCCCTCTTATATTAAAAAAAAAATATGACAATTCATCACCCCATTTGGTCCTATTGGTGTCTTAAGAGGCAACTATGGAATATGTCAAAAATATCTTACAGGTCTTTTAGTATTATTTCCACATGATAACTTCTAACATGACTTCGTTTGGTTGTCACAGAATCCTTATGACCATCTTCGACACGGAGCTCGTGTTCCCAGGCGGCGACAGTGGGCCAGCGCCGCGGCTTGTAGACTTCCTTGCATCTATACGCCCGCGGCTCGCTGCTTTGTACGACGAAAACGGCGACATTGGTACTGTTATTTCTTATGTTATTAGAATTGGCTTACAAATAATTGTTTCCGGTCTGGTTATATGTTATGGTGTTATGGCTGCCTCTTTGGTCTAGTGGTTGTAGTAGTGCGACTGCTGATCATGAGGTCCTGGGTTCGAATCCCGGGTCGGGCAAAAAAATCAGTTATTGAGCTTTTCCATCAAGAAATTCTCAGTAGCTGCCCGGAGTTAGGAAGTTGGTAATGTCTCACCCCCGTGCCTTTGAAAGCACGTATAGCCGTTGGTCCTGCGCCTGATCTCTCTCCGGTCGTGTCGGTTTACCGTCCCATCGGACTATGAGAGTGAGGGAATAGAGAGTGCACCTGTGCTTGCGCATACACTTGGGCACTATAATCCAGTCGCCGATGGCTAGTCTCCATCGAAACATATACATTGAAACATATCATTATATTTAAATAAAATAAATTAACATTAATAAATGAAATATGAGACTTTGTCTAGAAGTTTTGTGTAGAAAATTTTTCTTAATATTTTGAAGCGTCATATTGCGAAGTATTTTTGTGAGATTTCGAAGACAACCCAACGGATAGCCATGACGATAGTATCTTAAACCGCCTAAGCAAAATAATTTCGGTTTTATATCACAGTCGGAGCAACGAGGGTTTCCACAACTTTTTCTGCCACCAGGGCAGTCACTTTGAAAATAATTTGACAGATTTCATGGTGGGAAAGTTAAATTGTAAGAAAAGTATATATTTCTGAAATATTACATATATTTTATATTAATTAGATTATTTAATAATAACGTTGAAAAACAAAACAATACACAAAACGTTGTTGTTCTAAAATTCTTTTTATAGATTAAGGATGACAAACGAAAAAGAGCTCACTTGATGGTAAGTGGATGCTAAGACCCTAGACCTTTACATCTATCCTCAAATTAGAATCAAATACAAATGTGTAGTCACCCTGAGGACTAAGATGGAATGTCTCCTTTCCAGTAAAAGGGTCTCCGGTTCTCTACACTCACCATACGAAACACAGCAGCATTGAGCTGTTATTTCACGGTGGTGTTCTGTGAGAGGGTGGTCCTTCTCCGGTCGAGTCGACCCATTTGTGCATGCATATAGCACGTATAAGTTAAAAAATGTTAATTTATTTATAATATCCATTACCCCATATCATAACGTGGGGTCGTACAATACGGCCGACGTATCTTGGCGAGTCCGACCTTCGCGCAGAAGGTTGCGCAATAGCTTTTAAGGAACAAAATGGTGGCATGAGGCGACGTACGGGGGCGGTGGTCTAGGCTAGAGATTGACCATAAGTAAACACAATCGACCCTTTAGTCATAAAATATCGCAATCGATTAGTTTTATTTAGAAGTTATTGATTTTGTTTATATAAGATATTAAACGAAATAGATTTACAAATATAGTGAATTTTGTTGATAATAAACAAGATTTCGACTTAAATAAAAAAAAACTAAAACATATTATTTTCTCAGCTGAAAGACATAATGTACTTAAATATCAATTATCTATTAACGTCTTCTTGAGTAACGACTATTTGAGAAAATTTAGAACCTCCTTATAAATTGCAAATAAATATATTTTATGTCTTAATTTTAATCGATTTGAATAAAATCGATTAAACAACACCCTCCGGCACGCGTGTTGGACATCCTTTCTGGTTACTTCGTAAAGCTTCGTGCTTATTCGGCAATGCTCGGTACACGGTAATATTTCTCAGTCACACGTTAGCATTGGTGTCGTGTTCGTGTCGCTATCTCTGTCTTGAGCACAGTCGGTTACAAAAGTTTTCGTTGTTATTGTTGTTTGTTTTATTAATAGTGTTAAGTTTGTTTTGTTTGTTTTATTTGTTTTATTTGTTTTATTTGCAAGTGTCAGTTAGCACTTATATTATTCGCCAAACATGCCACCAAAACATAACAGTGTGTTAAATCGCCAGGCGAGAAAAATTATTTACGATTTAACGCAATATATGAAAAAAGAAAAAGAAGAAGGCGTAAAAGATGTCGATAAAGTTTATTTAAGAGTTGCTAACGCAACTGGTGTGTCCCAACGCACAGTACAGCGGATCGCAACTGAAGGCAATATTTCGGGCTTACTTTCAGTATTCCGCACGCCTGGTAAAAAAAGGTCTAGATCAAAACCTATTACTGATATGGATAATTTTGACCAGGGAGTAGTAAAAAGATGCATACACAACTTCCACAAAACTGAAAAGAAATGCCGACGATAAACAAATTACTAGCGAAACTCAAACGGGATATAAATTTTCAAGGTGGTAAAACGAGCTTAAAGACAATTATCAAAAACTTGGGTTTCAAGTGGCGAAAGACCGAAACCAATAGAATGGTTCTTATAGAGAAGACCGACATTCGCCTGAAAAGGATCTTGTACTTGAAGGCAATGAAAAATACAGGGACGAAGGGCGACCAATTGTATTCACTGACGAGTCGTATGCCCACTCATCACATACAAAAGGTAAGGCGTGGTCAGATGGTTCCGCTCAAGGACCAAAGCGCCCGATATCAAAAGGTCAGCGGATAGTGATGGTACACGCTGGGTCAGAAGCAGGGTTTGTTCCGAACGCGCTACTAATGTTCAAATCTGGCAGCAAAACCGGAGACTATCATGATGACATGAATTTCAAAATTATGAGAAATGGTTACGGACCCAACTGATTCCAAATTTGAGCCCTAACTCGGTGGTGGTTATCGATAATGCTCCGTACCACAACAAATTAATGGATCCTGCCCTACATCTAATGACAAGAAGGCAAAATGGAATCGTGGTTATTAGAAAAGGGTATACCATATGAAAAGGACATGCGTAAACCACAACTTTACGATCTAATAAAAAATAAAGACGTGAATAAAAATACGTAATAGATGAAATGTTTAAACAAAACAACCACGATGTCCTTCGTTTACCCCATATCATCCTGATTTAAACCCCATCGAGATGGTGTGGGCTGCCATTAAAGGGCACGTAGCCGCTAAAAACGTCGACTGGAACGTAACCCGGACAATGGAGCTCATACAAGAAAAAGTAAATTTAATGGGTCAGAATGAATGGAGTGCTTTATGCAGAAAAGTGCAAGAGGTCGAACATGACTATAGGAAGAGCGACCATATTATTGACGAAATGACGGATCAATTATTCATCATTAATACAGCTTCAGATTCAGAAAGTGAGTCTGAAAGTGAGAGCGACGATTACGAAGATGAACCTATGCCAAGTACCTCACATGGTACACAAGGGCCGACGACTTTATGTTAGAATTTCCCCTCAGCGACAGTGATTAAATAATAATAAGTGTAAATAAATAAAAAGTATTAAATGTAAATAATATTGTATGTGTTTGTGATAAAATCTGCCCCTATCGAAAGGTGAGGTATCAAAATTGAATCTTTAATTTATAATGTCTCCAAAGTGTTTTGATATTTTTGGTCACTGTATTAGGAAATTTTATTTGTACATTGGTATATATAAAAATGACAATAACAGTTTTCTTCACGAGTGTTCATGCGCTAAACTTCGCAGAGCCTATATTCAGACTCGCCAAAATACGTCGGCCGTATTGTAAGAGGCGACAGAGGAAACAAATCAGGAGATGGGCAGCAGCGTCTTCCTAATATCGGCTAAAAATTAAAAAATGCGGTTGTCAATCCGCTTGCCAAGCGTGGCAACTATGGCAAATATTCCCCCTATGAGGTAATCAATGGGGGAGGCCTATGTTTAGCAGTGGACTTTAATAGCCTGCAACGATAATGGTAATGGAATGTAATTTCATTCCTAATTAAACAATATAACTCTTAAGTTATATTGTTTAATTAGAATGAATTACGTAGCGTTATATTATTACAGGAATAATATAACGCGTTCCAAATGTTCCAAGTGTATCAACTAAGCGCGATTGGCGCGCGCGGCAGCCGTTCCAGTGTTTGACCGTTCAACATGGATGTCGGTCATGTACGAACAGCTGCCGCTTTCATAGTTCCATGCATCTTCTCTGAGCGCTTTATTATGATAAAAACGACTTTTTCACAGCAGTTATTTTGAACCATATAATTTTATCAATTTACGGCAACTCTGGTTATCCATAGCTCGAAACGCAACGAATGATGAAAACAACCGTCAAAACTGGCGCGCGCGCCAAAACTTAACTACGGTACTCGGTAAAAAATCGACACCAGATGGAACGGCCCGCTCCACGTTTGAGCGTTCCAACGAACAATTTGACGCGCGTTCCAAGGCGGTATCCATTTCGTGCGGCTGGAACGCGCGCGAATGTTCGACCTCTTGGGGCGCATAATCGATACGCGGCATTTTGTGACTTGTGTAGTGGCACTGAGGAGCAGCGCGACGTCGGCGGCGGGGGCGTGCGGCGCGCGGGCGGGCGGCGGCGCGGGCGCGCTGCCGCAGCTCGCGCCGCTGCTCGCGCCCCTCTCGCACATGCACCACGCCTCCGAACACGCCGACACGCAGGTATTGTACCTTTTAGTTTGTCTTTATTTTTGACTATAGTAAAATTATTTTGTCCGTGCAGTTGGGGTAATAAATCATAGCTCGGCCTCAGCCCGGCTAGGACGGTGAGCATGTTGCGCGGGCGCAACGCCATTGTCGATAACAACAAATGAATCGTCGAAGGCAGCTACACGGCGGCGGTGCGGTATACAAAGGCTGGTGCGACATTGTTATGTTATGAGTCATTTGTTTTGCATTATTACCCCCGCCTAATACCTGCAAATTAGTGCAATGATAATTTAGTACATATATCGAAGAGAAATTTGTTTTCGCTCTCTGAATTTCATTAGTGACACAATGGCTACTCCTTTGTTTTGTACCAAAACGGCAGAATTTATTCAAAATAATATTTTGCCTCTTGTTTTAACAATGTTTTAACATTTTTCACTGAAATGAAAATAGATCCCGAAAAGTTACAAAGTGTAAATTTCTGCCGTTCTCTAACCCACATAATGACAAAACTAAATACACTATCGATAACGCTTATCGACAACAATAATGCGCATCACTATGCTCGCCCCTAAGACCCGTGAGTGGGAGAGAAAGCAAAAGACTCCGATGATTTATGACCCAAACTGCACGGACAAAATAATTCTAGTATAGCTGTGTAATTTATTACGACTGGATTTCATGGGTTTTAATTTTTTTGCGCGGAACCCTAATAATAAAAAAACACATCTAAAATAAAAGTAGCCTAAGTTACTCCTAATATCAGCTATCTGTTAGTGAAAGTCCCGTCAAAATCGTTCCAGCCGTTTCGGAGATTAGCCGGAACAAACAAACAGACAGACTAAAAATCTAAAATTGTTTTTTTGTTGTAAGTACCGTATTCATAAGCATTTAGTAAAAAGCTGTTACTTTAACATTACAAACAAACACTTCAATTTTATTTATTTGTATAGATTACATTTCTTAGTCGTAAATAATTCTTTGTCATTACAAAAATTACGGTCCACGCGTTCTATCTTGGCCGGACTAAATTTGGCTAAGTCGATAGAGATGTGGCACTTCATATTTGCTCCTAAGATTGCTTAAGGAAACTGTTTTTCTTCATATCAATTATTATAGAAGAAATTGAAAGTTATATTTATAATAAAAATATCTTTATAATACATAAAACATTTATAAATAATATCAATGAAAAAATAATATTTTTTAAAGAATTAAGATCAAACGTTTAAATATACAGGGTCATTTTGCAATAGCCGGCCAAATTCGCAGAAAAGGTTCAGAATGTAAGATGGAAATGAAACACATATCGCCGTTACAAGTAATCTATTTTCTCTTTCGACACACTTATATAATTACAATTATCTATCTCGCTTGCACACCATTTACACTACTTTATTTTTATCTTACTCTTTCGTACCCATATTGTTACCATACTTCCGTCACATTTCACATTAAAGGAGACAGTTTCTTTTTGTATGGAGAATGGGCCCACCAAAAACTGTGATGACTCGTAATGAAATGTATGTAGATTTATTCCTTATAATCTCTAGATTACTATAGTAATATTAGTTGTACCATATATAAAGGGAATACTGAGAAAATAACAATCAAACGGCAATCTCATTATAACCTAACATCCCATACGGGCGACTGTCTAATAGTTTTTTATTGATATCCTATGTTATAATAGTGCACTGTGAATAGTAAAAAGTGTAAAAAAGTTGTAGGTTCTTCGAATTCTTAAGTACTACTTGGTGGATGGATTTTTTTTTAGTAGTACCGGAGTAAACAGTACGAATAAACAGACGCGGTGACGTATTGATTCTTAACTGTATTTATTATTTATTGTGGTGTATTGAATACTAAGCACAGAATACATTACAAATGTATTCAAGTGAAGCAAAAAGTAAGCCAAAACTATGCTCAACTAATTCTAAAAACAAGCACACATGTACTTATTTATCTAATATCATTTGCAACCAGTAACACGGTTTTAGGTGCATGTGTGCGCCCAACAGTGAACTTTTGAGGGGTGTTTTGCGAGTTTTACCTCTACAGCGATTGAGAAAATAAATAGCACGTAAGATGTTTTGAACTGGTCGTGTTAGGATAAAAAAAACTCTGTATTGTCACTGTATTTGTTATTGTAAAATCATCACATTCTTAAAGCAGTATTAAAAGTGACACATTTCACCAGGTGCAGTGTCAGGACATTGTTATTAATATGTATTGATTGAATAACATGTTTACATTCCAAGCACCATTAAAACCAAAATGACTGGATAGTAACATATCCGATTTTTACGATAATAACCACGAAAAATAAATAGCATGTAAGGTGTTTTGAACTATTTGTGTTAGGATAAAAAGAAACACTGTATTGTCACCGCATTTTTATTGTTTATTATTGTAAAATCATCATATTCTTAAAGCAGTCTATTATAAGTATCACAGGCCGCGAGGTGCAGTGCCAGGAC
Source organism: Parnassius orleans (assembly GCA_029286625.1). Lineage (NCBI taxonomy): Eukaryota > Metazoa > Arthropoda > Insecta > Lepidoptera > Papilionidae > Parnassius > Parnassius orleans. The sequence goes on from JAGSMP010000018.1 coordinate 2,462,036, forward strand.
ATTCTTTTAATATGTGTTGATTGATTAGCATGTTTACGTCCAACCACAATTGAAGCTAAAATGTAAAATTCTCGAGTAGCAGTCTCGTACCGGTAAGCTGTGTGGGGCGGCTACCCTCTAGATGGAGTGACGACCTGGTAAGACATTCAAAAAGTCGATGGATGCAGGTGGTTCAGGACCGTGCTTTGTATAATTCCTTGGGGGAGGCCTATGTTCAGCAGTGGACTTGTGTAGGGCTGTAATGATGAAGAAGTTTTAAACTAGTTGTGTACGGATACGGCTCGACCGGGGTAAGACACGCTCTCACGGAGAACGCTACCAGCGTAAAATAGTAGCTTAATGCACCTGTGTTTCGTATGGTAAGTGTAGAGAACCGGAGTCCTTTTTTACTGGAAACGAAGCACTCCATCTTAGTCCTCAGGGGTGACAATGCATCTGCATTTTGATTCTTAAACGAGGATAAATGTAGATGTCTATGAGCCACAGCATCTACTTACCATCAGGTGGACCGTGCGCTCGTTTATCACACTTATTCTATAAAAAAAACAAAAGGAGATTGTCAATTGAAAGAGATACGAAAAGGTATCAGAGCATCTATTCAACTTGCTCGGCGTTTATTTATAAATTAGGCGCTTTATTTATAATAAGGCACATAGTAGAAACAGGTCAAGTAAGCAACAATAATTACAAGTTTTATTGATTATTATTTGTCATCATTACAACAATTCACTGCTGAACATAGGTCTTCTCTAAATTAAATATATAATGTAAAATATTGTATAGCCCTTCCGTCAACTGCCATCGCGTTTCGTCCCGTATGGTGTCGTAAAAGTCGTAACAGAGTAAAATAAAGCTACCAGGAGATAAGCAGCAACATCTCCCTATAGAATACCACAAAAAGCTTTGGTTGCCACAAGCGTAGCAACTGTGGCAAAAACTACCATATAGTAATGATGCATATTTATATTACTATATAAATATGCATCATTACTACTTGTATAAATTATTCCAATCATTGTGAGGTTCATTTAAGTGGTATTCACAAATACAGGCACAGCAGCATAAAATGAGTTATCAATCAGCAATCTCTCTTTTAGGTTAGTAGTTCTTTTAGTTTAGGTATTAAGAATCTAGATAAATGATTACATAACTTAAAAATACAGTGACGGAAGTAGAAGCAGCACGCTCATAACTAGCCACAGGATAGAATAGAATCATTTTTATTCAATATAGATTACAATACATAATACTTATTAAAAGTCATTTTTTACTTTTACCACTGGTTCGCAAAAAACCTCTGTCCTGGGAAGAACCAGCAAGAAACCCAGCGAGACTTCTTTAAAAAAAAAAGCACATTTTACAATATAATATTTTATACAATTGTTTTGAAAACATTTAGAAACATCATGGTAGCGATCACCTCATTCCCAGGGGTTATTATCAGTCATGTACTCTCTAGTAGTATAATAACCCTTACTAAACAATTTTTGCTTAAGAAATAATTTAAACCTTTTGACAGAAAAGGTCTGCATATTATTATAGTAATTGTTGATGCCGCTCTGGAAATGGCAGAAGTTACAGTTACAGGCATAAGGGATGATTGTGGGATGTTACCGATGTCTTCAATATTCATGGATTGTAATTCCATATCCCTGTTATCATTTGTGTCTCATACAGTTGTAGAAGCTCTCGGCCGACAAGATTGCAGACTCATTCTAAATGATCCATCTGAAAAGTGTTTTTTCTCATCAACTAACCGAACAGACTATAGTTTTACAGTGTCTACCACTTAAATAATAATATTTATTAATATTTTATTTATTTCAATCTTTATTACTAATAAACAGTCTTAATGCCTCTTAAATTATATATAAATAGCATGTACTCGTTTCCCTTCCTAATACTTTTGTAGTAAACCAGATTCCACTAAGGTAAAAAGAAATAAAAATACATCAAATCAGAAAGGTAAACAAGTGAAGTAGTTATTTTAGAATTATAACATTATTTGACTAAGTACAAGTTCTTAGACGTTTTATTTACACTAATTTCATTAAAGGTAAAAAATATTACTTGTGTATTAAGTACAAAGGCATACATATATGGGGTAAGGTAAGGAAGAAGTAGCATCTATCTAATAACAACTAAAGAAAAAAACTGTGGTTATCGAATATCTCCCCTATAAGGCAATCTGTGGGGGAGGTCTATGTTCAGCAGTAGACTTTTGATAGGCTGTAAAGTTAAAGATAACCTGGTGGTGAATAGCCAAATTGTTTGTAGTGCGAGGTGTATGATACTACAAACATCAATCTGTGTGCCAAAGCGATTATGCCAACTCCTCCGGGCAAGCCTATTTCAGGCAGGGATCACTTACAGGCTGTTAAAGTAAAGTAAGTACCTGGTGTGATGGTATCCACTGCAAAATAATATCTCTTTCTGCTGAGTTAATTGGCACAGCCCGTGTGTGGTGAGCTCTTAAAATTGAAGATCCACATGGAATACAAATCTTCTAATGGAATGAGCGTTTTCAATACTTTCTTGCAATATTCTTAGGTAGTTATAACAAACTGCATCAAGTAGGTGTAACTGAAAAAATTGGGAATGCAAATAAAAATAAAAGTAAAATATTAAACTCAGAAAAATGTACATTACCTACAATCAACAAAATAAAATAAAAATAATGTAAACAAAATTCTTGCTTCCCTGATGGAGTTTAAATATAATGAACATAAATAGTAGATGTATTTAATCAAATATTAACACTAATATGTATTCCCTAATAACATCCATTTATTTTTATGTTATCTATATCTATAAATATTAAATTCAGAAGGAATGTGAGTACATTCCTTCTGAATTTAACAACAACTCTTCTATTAACAACTACCAATAAAAACTGTGGTTGCCGACTTGTCTACTAAGCATGGCAACTATAGCAAGTATCCTCCTGTGAGGAAATCTGAGGGAAGGTCTATGTTCAGCAATGGGCTTTTGATAGGATGTAACGGTTGTGGATATAGTTACTCTGACAGACACTTTTAACATAGTTGTTGTCCACATTAAATTTGGGATAGTTTTAAATAAAAGTAGAAGCCTTATTTACTCGTATTTTCAAAAACTGCAATAACGGTATATCATTATTTATATATTTGAACTTAAGTTTAAAATTTGGCTACTCTCTGAAAAATAACCCTGTATAGTAAATACACAACATTGGCGGGCAACAGTTTCTTTCAGTAACCCTAAAATAACAAAACTTTAAATTTTTCAATAAAATCTAATACACATCATATTATTCATTGTATTATCTACGACACACCTATGAAAAGAGTACCAATGCAATTAACTTTATGAAATATAAAATAAATTCGAATCATAATCGATAATAACGATAATCGAGTATTTACTTAATTGTAACCACGCAATATGTGTATTCACATCTCTAGTCTTAGTTACCACCCACACTCCTCGCTTCTTGTCATCATTTTGTTCCTAAAAGCTCACTCGCAACTAACTTCAGCCCGGCCAAGATAGAACGCGCGGACTCTACAAAAACATAATTTATTTATACACATTGTGAAGAGACAAAACCAATAACTCGTTTGTAACAAGTACCTACTTACATACCTATACTCGTCTTTGTAATTAAAATATTTTAAGTTATAATAGCACAAAATACTGAAATTAAAACTTTGTTTACAAGATTTTCAACTAAGTAGATTACGATCATATTTCTGTTAGGAATCGTATTTCGGGTTTATTTGTTGTTTACGCTATCTACCTATACGAACCAAGCATCGTGATTGGCCGGAACGAATGGCCTTGCAAGTTGCATGCGTTGGGCATCACAGAACTCACATACTAGATAATATGGTCGATTATAGTCAGCATAGGTACTTTACCTAAGTAACTTACCGTTTCACAATGTATTTTTTTACTCTTTATTAACAGCCCATAGCAACCACGGAAAGTCCGTTGTGACGTAGTAAGGAGAAAAGATGCAAAGTAATACGGACACTCACTCGCGCGCAGCGATAAACTTTTATTTAGATTACGTGCGCGATTTATCTGATTAATAATAACTATGTAGGCTATTAAAACGTCGGCAAGCAGTCAACATCAAAAGAGTGCAACTTCTGTACGTAGTACTATTATTTATTATGTGGCAGTACTGCCTAATCGACTGTCAGTGGCAGACATACAGTCGATTAGGCAGTGCATGAATATGCCGTATTATATAAGATTGCTTGATTGAGTTATTGGAAAGCAATATTCTGGGCAAGTAACATAAAAAAATTGCGCATTTATATTATAGCCGTCTGAGGGAAGCGGTGAGGGTTCAGACGGCGAAGGCGTGGAGAACGAGGAAGTGGAGGAGGAAGGCGAAGGTCCATTGCTGGGCGAGCGTCTCGATAAGCGACTTGAAGCACAGCTGCACACCGCGCTCCGACTCACTGGAGACACGCTTCCCCCTCCCTCCACCGCGCCTCCCTCCGTACAGACCTTTGCGCCGCGCGATCACGCGAATGCTATCAACCTCCTCACCACCGGTAAGTAACATCCACAACATTCAGAGAAGGTAATAATTTGCGACCCTTATTCAATAAAATGCAAATAGCGGATATGGACAGCGGGTTCAAATGCGTCCAAAACAAAAGTTATTTTTAAATAAAGATCCTAAACTAACATGGAGTTCGCGTTTCGTTTTTTTATGGAATAGGAGGCAAACAAGCATACGGCTCACCTGATTGTAAGGGGTCACCGTCGTTCGTGAACATCTGTAACAGCAGAGGAATCGCAGGTGCGTTGCCGGCCTTATAGAAAGGAGTAGGCTCTTATCTTAAGCGGGGGAATTCACTAGACGGACATGCCCACGGGCATGTCTGTAGATATGCCTGCCGGACTTCGCTACTATAGGTCTGTGCAAAGTTTGATAGTGTAGGACCGTCACAGTCGGTATGGCAGTTTTGCCTGTTGAACGTCCGCGCGATCTCATTTTGTCTGCGCGGACACAGACATGCCCGAATGTGAATGTTAACTGCGAGCTGTCTGTTCACAGACACAAGAGCGACAGCAACCAGTGCAGACGGCCTTTTATTATTATTTAACGAACTTTGGAGATTTTTTAATTTGCAATAAGTTTTAATGATAATAAAATATTCTGGAAAGAGAATAAAATATTCTGAAAAGAGAGAGTCTCTCAGTTGTAATAAAAATTCAAAGGACTCTATATCCAGATATATATGCGCAAGTAATTGTACAGGTCTCCTGGTTCATCAATTTCTAATTCTTTAAGTAAATTGATATGGCTAAACTTATTTCTATTTATATATCATTCTTTGCACCAAATTCTTTTCTTTTTCTTATCATCGGACAGTATTAATACAGCACCAGCTACTATTGCAATTTTTCATCGTTTCGTTGTCATCTTAATGTGCACGCACAACTAATCACGTAGCCGGTCTAAAACAAACTGATGAGTCTGTGTAGTGTATTGTGGCGACAGACATGTCCGGACAAAGAGCCCGTGGGCATGTCCGTCTAGTGAATTCCCCGCTTTAACAGAGATTGGACGTGAATAGAACATGAATTGATCCACCGGCACTGGATAATGAGCTGCAGTATCGTTGTCATGTCTGGAGTTAAGATGGAATACTTCACATCTCATAATTTTACTGTCTTTAAATAGGTAAAATAATGGTACCCAGATGAACTCCTGGACAGAAAAATAAGCGAATTTCCCTCTCTTTCTCTCTCTCTCTCCCTTTTTGGGCCTTTCTTAAGTCATCGCTTACGCCACTCACGGGATATGATGTGGCGATGGTTTCTCTTATGCTACCACTACACGGGTTTTTTTTTACATTAACAAGAAGCGTTGACGATATCGTTGATCAATTGTGCAGTGCTTCGTGGTTGCACTGGGCTGGTGGTGACCGGCGTGTGCGGAAGAGTGGAGGCGCAATATCCACTGGTGGGAGTCGCGTGTGCGGCGGGCGCGCGCGGCCCCACGCCGCCGCACGAGGAGCTGCCACGCGCCGCCGCCGCGCTGCTGGCAGCCGTGGCAGGCGCGCCACACGCGGCGAACAACGCCCGCGCCTTCGCCACAGCACAGAGTACACTGGAGACGCTTGCCACGCAGCGCTCGTGGTGGGCGCGTCTGTCCTGTCTCGAGTTGGCGCAACCGCTGCTGTTTTATGCGCTCCCAGTACTCTGCGCACAACCGGACGTAGCGGCACGCGCTGAGGCGTTTACACTCAACCTCATGCGCGATAAGAGACTCGAGGTAAGTTAACTGTCATAATAACCGATTTCCACTGCAAAGTGCAACCTGGAAACGCAACTCAGCGTGTTTGATGGACGCGTTTGTCCCGTCTAAAGTTGGCAAAGTACTACTGTTTCATACGCTCCTAGTATTATGCGCTCAACCGGACGCGCTGAGGCGTTTTACTCGACCTCCTTGCGCGATAGACTCACGGTGAGTTTAGCTGAACGCACATTTGTCCGCGCCGTACGCGCCGAATTTTAGAATTCGTTGTATGAAATCATATGAAACCTGGCACATTACACCCGCACCGTACGCGCCGACTTTTATAAAATGCGGTAGGTATCCGAATATTGAAGGACTCATGCTGATGACGTCATACAACGCGGCGCGTTTGGCGCGTGCTGATACTCAGTGTTGTCTAATGTTGCCAACTTAGTGGATTTTCCACTATAACTGGTGGTTTCGACTTACGTGATAATTTTTGTATTTTTATAACTTTTAATTAATTCATAATTAATTATACATAATTTGAGTTTTTTTGCATCGATTATCAATATGAATACTTAGTGATAAATTATTTAAATACTGAACTAAAAAAATGGTTAAATTTAATTCAAAACCCAATTATACCTGATTACTTAATTATCAATAAAAATACTTACCTAAAACATACAACAAGTCTTTTCTCTGGTTCGATTTGCCTTCTAAATCTTGAGTTTTCCATAGAAAGATATGGTTTTAGTATATGTAGCAATTCTTGAAATTTCTTGTATGTTAAATGCAAATATCTAAAAAAATCGTTCATCATCATCTAATAAGTCTTTAAATAAAATATATCCCCTTCATATTCTACATAAAATTGCCTTTTTAAATTAATATTATGAATCCAGAATCTTCTTTTTCTTCGAATTTTATTTTCTTCTTCCTCTGCCAATAAGCAGGCTATATTTCTTTCCATAGTGATTTCGAGCGATCAATTTCACTCTACCGTTTCACACCAGTGGTTAGAAAAAACTACAAAAGTTGGTAATACAGAAGATTTGCGTACGGCGCGGACGATGCGCACGTGCAAATGTGCGAGGCCGTCAGTAAAACTCGGCGGGTACGATGCGCACGGTGCGGACAAATATGCGTTCAGCTTTAATTGTCATAATAGCCGATATCCACCGCACAGTGTAACCTTGAAACTGTCTATCCTGCCTGGAGTTGGCAAATTCGCTGCTGTTTCATGCGCTCCTAGTACTCTGCGCTCGACCGAATTCCTGATGGATGATTTTATTCTATCCCGAGTTGATGCATCAACTTCTGTTTTATTTGCTCCCCCGGAGGCAACAAAACGTACGGAGACATTCACACTCTTGCGGGATAAAGATCTCGAAGTGCAACTTACTTTCATAGTAGTCGATCATTATCGTGCAGTGTACGCTAGACGTTTGCTGCACATCGTTTTTGATGGGCGCGTCCCTGTCTGTCCGGAGTTGCCCCAGTTGCTGATGTTTTATGCACTCCTGGTATTTTGTACTCGATCATGCGCAGCGAAATGCCATAAAGGATAGGGCTTTATAAAACTTTAGTTCTTTATTGCAATTAATATTGCATTTTTTAATTACTTACTTACTTACTTATCTTCACGCACAATCCCTGACGGGTAGCTAGAGAGAACAGATCGCCAAGTGTCACGATCCTTACATATCTCTTTCGCTTCTTTCAGATTCATAATCTTCTTCATACATGCACGTCTAGGTATCCGAGTACTTTGACCTCCCTCTTCGAGCAGTTTGCTCACATGGTCTTCGAAAGTTAGTCTCGGTCTACCTCGACACCTTTTAATATTAACTTCGCGCTATATATTTTCTTCACCATTCGGTCTTCACTCATTCGCTCAACGTGCCCAAACCATCGAAGCACGCCCTTATCAATTTTTGTGATAAGGTCATCTTCAAACTGCCATATTGCGAATCTCTTCGTTTCGCTTTCGGTCGGCCATGGTAACGCCGCACATTTTACGAAGAGATCGCATCTCCACTGCATTCAACTTGCTTTTATGCTTCTTCTGGCATACCCAGGTTTCGCTGCCATATAACAAAGTTGGTACCAACACTGCGTTATGTATTGCAAGGCGTGCGCTCTTCACTACGCCTTGCCTTTTGACTAAAGCAGTCAAGGCACCATTGACTTTGTTCCTGCAGCGACACGCCTGTCCACATCTAAATCACATCTTCCATCCCGGCTAAAAGCACCCTCAAGTATACAATTTCATTTACCTGTTCTAGACATTCTTGATTTACCCATATTTCACACTTCTGTTCTCTTCGTCCCTTTCAAATACCAGAACCTTAGTTTTATTGGCATTCAAACGGAGACCTTAATTTCACATTCCTCTTTCATACGCGTGACTAATGCCTGCAGTTCTGCCTCTGATGGTGCAATAAGCACTGCATCATCAGCATACAGCAGACAATTTACTTTTATGTCACCCAATTTCACACCCAGACAGCTATCTTTCAGCTTCTGTAAACAGCTGTCGAGATATAGTATGAACAGCCAGGAAGACATGACACAACCCTGTTTTACTCCTGTTTGACGCTAAACATGGGTGACAGGTCATGCCCTACCCGCACACAGGCTTTACAGTCGCAGTAAAGTGCCTGCACAGCCCTTAGCAATCGACCATCCACACCGTACCCGGCAACAATTCCACATTTTCTTCCTTACAACCTTATCAAATGCTTTCTCAAGATCCACAAAGCACAGAAAATCTTCTGGTTAGCAGCCAGAAGCTTCTCCGTGATCATGCGGAGAGAAAATATTTGATCCGTGCATCCTCTTCCAGGTCTAAATCCGCATTGAGCCTCCCATAGAAATCTTCCGATTTCTCTTGCATCCTACGTGTCAAAACCTTCGAGTATACTTTACTTGCTAAACTGGTCAGGCTGATCGCCCGATAGCACCCGCAGTCAAAATGTGAACCTTTACCTTTATATAAAGGCACAATGACTGCGGATCGCCAATCATCCGGGACGTCCCCCGTCCGCCAGCACAAATTGCACAGCAGATGAAAGCTGTCCCAGACGCGAGGCCCACCATACTTGATCATTTCAGCAGTAACTCTGTCTAGTCCCGCGGCCTTACCACATTTCAAACTTCGAATCGCACGTTCAATCTCTTTCATACTGATGACCTCAGCGTCATCGAGGTCCAGGTCTGGCGTACCAGTCACGGAGTCATCCCCGGATCCTCACTAAGATCATCACACGCATACATTTCTATAAAATTGTTCCATCGCTGCATGACGTCCGATTTTTCTGTGAGGACGTCATTAGTTCTCGAAAGCACTTTGTTCATTCTTAAGGCCGTCGCACCACTTCGGGTCCTTCCAACCTCTTTCCAGAAGAGTTTGGAGTTCTCCTAAAGTTGTGCGACAACCTTTGTCCGCTTCCATTCTACACCTTTCACGCATTTCCTCAATCAATGCTTTCGTGTGAACTTTCTGCAGCTTATATCTTTCTTTCATCTTCTCTCTATCCTTATCATTACTAGAGGCCAAGTAGTCTAACCATGCTTTCTTCTTCTTCTTTACAGCTTCTTTCACTTCATCATTCCACCATGCATCTCTTCTTTACTACTGCCTCTTTTATTGTTCCACATACTTCTTCCGCTGCACTTACCATTCCATCCCTAAGGTTCTGCCATGTTCTCTCCACATATGAAATATAAAATAAATTCGAATCATAATCGATAATAACGATAATCGAGTATTTACTTAATTGTAACCACGCAATATGTGTATTCACATCTATAGTCTTAGTTACCACCCACACTCCTCGCTTCTGGTCACCATTTTGTTCCTAAAAGCTCACTCGCAACTAACTTCAGCCCGGCCAAGATAGAACGCGCGGACTCTACAAAAACATAATTTATTTATACACATTGTGAAGAGACAAAACCAATAACTCGTTTGGTATATGAGCCACGGAATATTAAAAACAAGAGGCAGCGCGAAGTAGACGGGGCACGCATGCTCCAAATAGGCGCAGTACCAGGCCTCTGTCACTCTTGCTACCTACGTGAAATAATTACCTACAATAGCGAGCTGCCCCAGGGGTAAATCGCAGTCGGGGCTAGCGCTTTCTAGGTGATTGAATGTTAAAGTTTTTTTAACGCTGTTTAAGTAAATAATTTTTTGTAAATACTTGTTGAAATACTCGTCGAAATAGTTTTTGTTTAGTGTTTAGTTATTTAATTGTAGGATAAAATAGTTGATTTTTTTTTAAATGTAATTTAAGAATAATACATACATACATACATAAACACTCACGCCTGTCACCCAGAGGGGTAGGCAGAGACTACGGACTTCCACTTGGCACGATCCTGGCACACCTCTCTCGCCTTCTTTACATCCATATATCTACGCATACACGCCCGTCGGTTAAGGGTACTCCTAATCTGGCCCATTTTCAATATATCGCCAATTTGGTCGATAAACCTTCGTCTAGGGCGTCCCTTTCCGACTCTGCCGTTCACTTCTGCAGCATAAATTTGCTTTGTCACTCTTTCTTCGTTCATTAAGAATAATATATATATATATATATATATATATATATATATGTATATGTACATTACGTCGTTCCTACTATAATTGTTGCGGGGATGGATGCTTAATGAGCAATTAAAAGGATTCAGATATATCATTTTAACTTAAGTTACCGAAGGATAATGAAAGGTAAATTTATTTCATTTTTTTGTTAGATAGGTACTTATAGCGAAAAAATAATTAAGTAATAATTTAACACAGAAGTAATACCTAAGTACTTTATCACAAAACTTAGTTGAAATTTACTTCACTACCCAAGTACCTACTTACATACCTATACTCGTCTTTGTAATTAAAATATTTTAAGTTATATTAGCACAAAATACTGAAATTAAAACTTTGTTTACAAGATTTTCAACTAAGTAGATTACGATCATATTTCTGTTAGGAATCGTATTTCGGGTTTATTTGTTGTTTACGCTATCTACCTATACGAACCAAGCATTGCGATTCCCGACGAATGGCCTGGCAAGTTGCATGCGTTGGGCATCACAGAACTCACATAGTAGGTAATATGGTCGGTTATAGTCAGTTACCGACCATATTATCTACTATTATACTTTACCTAAGTAACTTACCATTTCACAATGTATTTTTTTACTCTTTATTAACAGCCCTTAGCAAACACGGAAAGTCCGTTGTGACGTAGTAAGGAGCAAAGATGCAAAGTAATACGGACACTCGCGCGCAGCGATAAAGTTTTATTTAGATTACGTGCACGATTTATCTGATTAATAATAACTAAGTAGGCTATTAAAACGTCGGCAAGCAGTCGACATCAAAATAGTGCAACTTCTGTACGTAGTACTATTATTTATTCTGTGGCAGTACTGCCTAATCGACTGTCAGTGGCAGACTTACAGTCGATTAGGCAGTGCATGAATATGCCGTATTATATAAGATTGCTTGATTGAGTTATTGGGAAGCAATATTCTGGGCAAGTAACATAAAAAAAATTGCGCATTTATATTATAGCCGTCTGAGGGAAGCGGTGAGGGTTCAGACGGCGAAGGCGTGGAGAACGAGGAAGTGGAGGAGGAAGGCGAAGGTCCATTGCTCGGCGAGCGTCTCGATAAGCGACTTGAAGCACAGCTGCACACCGCGCTCCGACTCACTGGAGACACGCTTCCCCCTCCCTCCACCGCGCCTCCCTCCGTACAGACCTTTGCACCGCGCGATCACGCGAATGCTATCAACCTCCTCACCACCGGTAAGTAACATCCACAACATTCAGAGAAGGGAATAATTTGCGACCCTTATTCAATAAAATGCAACTAGCGGATATGGACAGCGGGTCCAAATGCGTCCAAAACAAAAGTTATTTTTTAATGAAAGATCCTAAACTAACATGGAGTTCGCGTTTCGTTTTTTTATGGAATAGGAGGCAAACGAGCATACGGCTCATCTGATTGTAAGGCGTCACCGTCGTTCATGAACATCTGTAACAGCAGAGGAATCGCAGGTGCGTTGCCGGCCTTATAGAAAGGAGTAGGCTCTTTTCTTAAGCGGGGAATTCACTAGACGGACATGCCCACGGGCATGTCTGTAGACATGCCTGCCGGACTTCGCTACTATAGGTCTTTGCAAAGTTTGATAGTGTAGGACCGTCACAGTCGGTATGGCAGTATTGCCTGTTGAACGTCCGTGCGATCTCATTTTGTCTGCGCGGGCACAGACATGCCCGAACGTGAATGTTAACTGCGGGCTGTCTGTTCACAGACACAAGAGCGACAGCAACCAGTGCAGACGGCCTTTTATTATTATTTAACGAACTTTGGAGATTTGTTAATTTGCAATAAGTTTTAATGATAATAAAATATTCTGGAAAGAGAATAAAATATTCTGAAAAGAGAGAGTCTATCAGTTGTAATAAAAATTCAAAGGACTCTATATCCAGATATATATGCACAAGTAATTGTACAGGTCTCCTGGTTCAGCGATTTCTAATTCTTTAAGTAAATTGATATGGCTAAACTTATTTATATTTATATACCATTCTTTGCACCAAATTCTTTTCTTTTTCTTATCATCGGACAGTATTAATGCAGCACCAGCTACTATTGCAATTTTTCATCGTTTCGTTGTCATCTTAATGTGCACGCACAACTAATCACGTAGCCGGTCTAAAACAAACTGATGAGTCTGTGTAGTGTATTGTGACGACAGACATGTCCGGACAAATAGCCCGTGGGCATGTCCGTCTAGTGAATTCCCCGCTTTAACAGAGATTGGACGTGAATAGAACATGAATTGATCCACCGGCACTGGATAATGAGCTGCAGGATCGTTGTCGTGTCTGGAGTTAAGATGGAATACTTCACATCCCGTAATTTTACTGTCTTTAAATAGGTAAAATAAAGGTACCCAGATGAACTCCTGGACAGAAAAATAAGCAAATTTTCCTCTCTTTCTCTCTCCCTCTCTTTCCCTTTTTGGGCCTACCTTAAGTCATCGCTTACGCAACTCACGGGATATGATGTGGCGATGGTTTCTCTTATGCTACCACTACACGGGTTTTTTTTTTATATTAACAAGAAGCGTTGACGATATCGTTGATCAATTGTGCAGTGCTTCGTGGTTGCACTGGGCTGGTGGTGACCGGCGTGTGCGGAAGAGTGGAGGCGCAATATCCACTGGTGGGCGTCGCGTGTGCGGCGGGCGCGCGCGGTCCCACACCGCCGCACGAGGAGCTGCCACGCGCCGCCGCCGCGCTGCTGGCAGCCGTGGCAGGCGCGCCACACGCGGCGAACAACGCCCGCGCCTTCGCCACAGCACAGAGTACACTGGAGACGCTTGCCACGCAGCGCTCGTGGTGGGCGCGTCTGTCCTGTCTCGAGTTGGCGCAACCGCTGCTGTTTTATGCGCTCCCAGTACTCTGCGCACAACCGGACGTAGCGGCACGCGCTGAGGCGTTTACACTCAACCTCATGCGCGATAAGAGACTCGAGGTAAGTTAACTGTCATAATAACCGATTTCCACTGCAAAGTGCAACCTGGAAACGCAACTCAGCGTGTTTGATGGACGCGTTTGTCCCGTCTAAAGTTGGCAAAGTACTACTGTTTCATACGCTCCTAGTATTATGCGCTCAACCGGACGCGCTGAGGCGTTTTACTCGACCTCCTTGCGCGATAGACTCAAGGTGAGTTTAGCTGAACGCACATTTGTCCGCGCCGTACGCGCCGAATTTTAGAATTCGTTGTATGAAATCATATGAAACCTGGCACATTACACCCGCACCGTACGCGCCGACTTTATAAAATGCGGTAGGTATCCGAATATTGAAGGACTCATGCTGATGACGTCATACAACGCGGCGCGTTTGGCGCGTGCTGATACTCAGTGTTGTCTAATGTTGCCAACAGTGGATTTTCCACTATAACTGGTGGTTTCGACTTACGTGATAATTTTTGTATTTTTATAACTTTTAATTAATTCATAATTAATTATACATAATTTGATTTTTTTTGCATCGATTATCAATATGAATACTTAGTGATAAATTATTTAAATACTGAACTAAAAAAATTGTTAAATTTAATTCAGAAACCTAATTATACCTGATTACTTAATTATCAATAAAAATACTTACCTAAAACATACAACAAGTCTTTTCTCTGGTTCGATTTGCCTTCTAAATCTTGAGTTTTCCATAGAAAGATATGGTTTTAGTATATGTAGCAATTCTTGAAGTTTCTTGTATGTTAAATGCAAATATCTAAAAAAATCGTTCATCATCATCTAATAAGTCTTTAAATAAAATATATCCCCTTCATATTCTACATAAAATTGCCTTTTTAAATTAATATTATGAATCCAGAATCTTCTTTTTCTTCGAATTTTATTTTCTTCTTCCTCTGCCAATAAGCAGGCTATTACTATATTTCTTTCCATAGTAATTTCGAGCGATCAATTTCACTGTACCGTTTCACACCAGTGGTTGGAAAAAACTACAAAAGTTGGTAATACAGAAGATTTGCGTACGGCGCGGACGATACCTACGTGCAAATGTGCGAGGCCATCAGTAAAACTCGGCGCATACGGCGCGTACGATGCGCACGGTGCGGACAAATATGCGTTCAACTTTAATTGTCATAATAGCCGATATCCACCGCACAGTGTAACCTTGAAACTATCTATCCTGCCTGGAGTTGGCAAAGTCGCTGCTGTTTCATGCGCTCCTAGTACTCTGCGCTCGACCGAATTCCTGATGGATGATTTTATTCTATCGAGTTGATGCATCAACTTCTGTTTTATTGCTCCCCGGAGGCAACAAAACGTACGGAGACATTCACACTCTTGCGGGATAAAGATCTCGAAGTGCAATTTACTTTCATAGTAGTCGATCATTATCGTACAGTGTACGCTAGACGTTTGCTGCACATCGTTTTTGATGGGCGCGTCCTGTCTGTCCGGAGTTGCCCCAGTTGCTTTGACTTAAAGATTGAGTATTTGACCACATGTCGTTAAAGTGAGCAGACGAATTCCTTATGTTGCTATCACATTCTACTTTTATATTTGCTCAATCCAAGAACACGAGTTAAACCGTCAGAACAGTTTTCTTTACACCCCTGCTCGAACGGCGACGGTTAGGTACTCTCGGTAGAGAGTAATAGTGTTCTGTGTATGGAGGGTAAGTAGGACTATCTCATATGGGGGACAAGATGAAGAAGTATCCAGCTGTAAGCAGTAAATAACAGTTCAAAATCCTTCCAGAATGGCGCAAGCGTAGATACAAGGTACGGTATGAATGTAGCAGTTCTAGATGGATTGAAGTGTGCAGAGTTAAAAAAAATATTTTTGGTGACTAGAGTAGTTAGTTACAGTACAGTATACAAAACTTTAGCTATTCACGTAGTCCAAAAATATTTTTAAATATAACCTAAAACATAGAATTATTACGTATAGAATACTAGTACGCGCAAAGAAATTGAAGCAAGTAAAACTAACGCGAAACCGCGTAAGTTCACTAAGCGACGCGTCAGTGCGCAACGTCACGTCTTACGGAGAAGAGCTCGCGAAAAATTGCTAAAATGACCGTTTGTGTTGTAAAATATTGACATAACAGTGATGATAAACATAACAAAAAGTGATGGTATTACATTTCACAGGTAAGTTCATATATTTAATTCATTATTAGAACGTAAAACTAAAAAAATACTTATCTAAGCTATCATAATACAAATGTTGCTAGTTGTGGGGAAAAAAATCACAATTTTCTTTTAAAAATATTTATTTTCTATTTGTGTTTAAAACGTTTAATCGCAATACAGAGCGTTATATGTAATAAAACTCAAATGTTTATATGTAGATACCTACTTTCTAAGTATTAACATAATATTAATCTGTCAACTCTTTGAAATACACATGAGGGAGTCCAAAGTCATCTTTGTAGAAAGCTCCAAAGAGTATGTAAATATTTAGAAAGGACCCTCAGAACCAAAGAGTATATAATCACTATGTTTATTCAGAACCATAGTTAAGAATGCTCAGAACAATACTTTTTTAATGTTATTTATAACAATTATACAACAAAGTAAAAAGCCTTAGTTGTAGAAGTGACATATAATATTTGAATTTTTTTCTTTCCAGTAAACTTGTTTGGTTTTGTTATTTATAACTGTTTTAACCATTGAACTTGTTTACGCAACTGTTTAATATCAAAAATATTTTTTCAAATAATAAACTACCACTTCCTCTCCTTACAGTTTTCCACTGCTGGCCATAGCCATGGAAATAAAATTTTACTGCCACAACTATAGCCCACCTCGGCAACACTGCCCTAAACATCGCACGGAGCATCCAGTGTTCTACCGAGATCAAATTTAGTAAAATATTCGTCTGTTTTCCTCCCACATTTTTTTTCTTATCACTATTACAACAAACACCGTTAAAGCCTATAAAAACCCGCGCTGAACATAGGCCTCCACTATATGCCTCATAGAGGGTATATTTGTCATAGTTGCCACGCTTGGCAAGCGGGTTGGCAACCACATTTTTTTTATTTTTAGTTGTTATTAGGAACGTGGCTGCTATCTCTTGATTTATTTCCTCTGTCGCCTCTAGACATGAGTGATAAATAACATCACGGTTAAAAAGTTCCAAATTAACGTTGTTTCTTCGCGCCGCTACCATACTATTTTCTCCATTACTCCTGTCACTGATTTAACCAAACAAAATGAACTACGCCTCTAACGGTAATTGATCATTTTCAAAATATTTATTTATCGACAAATCGTCTTGCAATCGTTCAATATTTTAATTGTTGATAATTTTTTTATTTTCGGATAAGAACATAGTAATGACTCTAAGTTATATTTACCATCATTTAAAAAAATTGTCTTTGGCCTGACCTACTATACTCTTTGGCTTGACCTTAGTTGTGACTAAGTTTGTCCAATAAAATGTCAAGGTCTGAGAGGTTAACAATGGGTGCCTATTTAAAACTAATAAGGAGTGATCAGCTGATCGCGATCCGTCGACGCCATTTTAACGCAACTATTATAGCAACTAAATTTATTTTATTGCTTTGTTCATTGACCAAGTCGACGTTTTAGAATAAAAACTTTTTTTATTTACTACATCAAGAGATTATTAATAAGAACGCCTTTACTAAGCAGATGTCACTTTACACCCAAACATAGTCTATTTTAACCGACTCCCAAAAGGAGAGGTTATCAATTATGTATGTACGCTGATTTCTAAAACGATTCTAGATCAATTCGTATATACGCTGTAATTTTAGTGGTTGTTTTCCCGCATTCCTGACTCAATGCAAATTATAATTTTAAAATGTTTAGGTATATTATGACAAAATTGATAATTATTTAAATTAAGAAAATAATCTTAATAATTATTTAAAAATCTTTTAAATCATAAAAGCATTCAATTTTTAACCAATTATACAAATATTTGTTATATAATCTTTCGCTTAATAATTTAAATTTTAGGTATTTTATTAAATATTTTACACACATACTGTTTTTTACAATTTTTGTTATATTTAATATTAATATAAAAAATTGTAACGTTTTAGTTACAATTTTTGTTATATTTAACGAGCCTAGGAATGACATCTAGGACAAGTTGGTCAGGGTCATGTCGATTTCGAGGATTTTAATAAATATTCAGAGCTAAATAAATTCTTACGCGTAGTAATACGGCATAAGCTAGCCTGCACGTCCAACCTACTCGCGAGATATTGCTATTGGTTTGAGGTCGCATTCGAGTTTTGTTTTTCTTTGAGCTTATATTTTTATTTTACAGTTAAAGATCTGTCGAAAGGGTCATAATAAAATGTTGTTGTATAAATATGTATAAAGTCATATAATCGATTTGATAAGAACTTGTCAATAAAAGTATTTACATATTTATGGAATTATTTATTTTTGATTTAATTGTCACACCGATCCAATGTAAAGTAAGCATTTTATTTTTTTGAAAATAACAGAATACTGGCCTCTTTATGACAACACCCGGTCATATGTCGTCTCTTCTTTTACCCCGAGACAATCTCTGCAATGTCAAAATGAGTATCATAATATGCAAGCATAATATGATCTAATTATGATACTTACACAAATTTTGAAATTGTGAAGTTTGAGTTTAAACTAGAGATTGTCTCTGTATACTGGCCTGATGGCCAAATATTCAAATGCTACTCAATTTTAAGATGTCGTTAGTGTCACAGTAGCTTTGACTTAAAGTTTGAGTATTTGACCCCATGTCGTTAAAGTGAGCAGACGAATTCCTTATATTGCTATCACATTCTACTTTTATATTTGCTCAATCCAAGAACACGAGTTAAACCGTCAGAACAGTTTTCTGTACACCCCTGCTCGAACGGCGACGGTTAGGTACTCTCAGTAGAGAGTAATAGTGTTCTGTGTATGGAGGGTAAAGGTAAGTAGGACTATCATATATAGGGGGACAAGATGAAGAAATGTCCAGCTGTAAGCAGTAAATAACAGTTCAAAATCCTTCCAAAATGGCGCTAGCGTAGATACAAGGTACGGTATGAATGTAGCAGTTCTAGATGGATTGAAGTGTGCAGAGTTAAAAAAAATATTTTTGGTGACTAGAGTAGTTAGTTACAGTACAGTATACAAAACTTCAACTATTCACGTAGTCCAAAAATATTTTTTTAAATATAACCTAAAATAACTGCTGTGAGAAAACGTGGAGAATGATTTTATTTTTGTGAACTTCAAATACATTTAGTAATTTTTTAGTGGGTACTGTTATAAAACTTTTTAAAATAGTCCAAATTAATTTTTCTGTTTTTAAAATTTACCCTGCTGCTATTGTAGCGCCACCCTAATTTAACGCATTTCGACGGACACTTTTTCATACACAGAGCTACCTCTACCCTCCATAGTTCTGTGGTTAGATGACTCATCCGTACACTGACGTATGACTTGAAAACAATTCATTCATTCATTATTACAGGCATGTATGAGTAAAAACAACGTGAGGAGCTACGTTGAGACTCAAACTGAGATTACAAGTCTTCAAGAACAATCGGCTCTCACTATGGTTACCTTAAACGTAATGATTTACATACTCTTTGATACTGAATCTAAGAATAATCTAATGCCTTCAAGTCATTGCCATCTATGTGCACTTCGCTCTTTGACCCTCAGTAGTGGGAAGCTAGTTTGTTTTAAAAATTTATGTAGAAATAATGTGAAAGGAAAGTCTAGGAAATTTAAACAAAATGAAATGTAAAACTTTATAATATAAACGTTTCCTTATGTTATTATAAAATAAAGAAAGTCAATAACATAAAAAATACAAGGCTTGTATTCATATTTAAATTCGAGTATATTCAATGGCTTAAATATATGATATCAAAATAAATCAATCATCATTTACCAAAAGTCAATCAAGTCAACGCTATAATTCAGTACTTGGCTGAGATAACGGTTTCTCATTTCAATACTGTCATTTTTATTCCGTTACATAAACGTAATATTTTTTCACTTTATACTATTTTATTATTTAACAGAATAATTTGTTTTCTAAATTATCAAATTAAAACTTGTAAGCATTAAATGTATATTTCTTTTTAACTATAATAATTAAACGAAGTGTTGCATTAAACAGCATATATAAATATATTAATATACTACTAATATTAATTATATTTAAGTGTTATAAAACTACATAGGTAATATGCAGACGGTCAGGATTCTTATTTCAACTTGAAACCACAAATACACTGATACGCATGCTCGTTCCCGCCCAATAAAAATTTTTTTTACCTTAAAAAGTTGAATATTGTTACTTGTCGAGTAATAACTTACATATGTATGCGTTACTTGTTATCTAAAACAAATGTACGTCCGTCCGCTTATAGCAAATTAGGTGTTTATTAAGTTTGAAATCCAGGCGAAGTTAAGAAAGTCGGATCGGCGAGATCGGGCGAATGGCCATCCTTTGCGTAGAAGTACTATTATATAATATTCGTTGCTATGGTTGCGTAATAACTGTCTCCTTACGACTAAAACACAAGATTATGACAATAAATAATTAGTAAAATAACACTCGAACGATTGCAATTATTGTACATACATACTTTAGGCTCTTTATTTTGTACTTCAGGGCTCGCAAATATAGTTATTGGGATTTGTGTCGTTTTCGAGATTGCTTGTAAATGTTTCATCGTCAATAACTCTGTAGACGTAGTTTCTGAACGTATAGAGGTTCTCGAGCCTGGATTCATTGTTAGCGGTGCGGATTTTGAACATAACGGGGGGGACTCTCTTGATGCCAGATTCTTTTGATATGTCTGCATAGTATTCATTCTGAAATTTGATAAAATGGTGAAATTCGTAGATATGTTGTTTTTAGCCTGTAATGAGGGCTAATAATCTTCCGCTCGCCAGATGTCGCTAGTTGGGACTGAGGTCAAATTTTTTTGTTACAATGACATTTAATTGAGAAGTTAGTATGGGAAAATGACCTGCGCAAATTTAGCACCCCATCTAATGATTTGTTAAATCAAAATGACTTTGATCGATAGATCTAACGTTAGGTCTGTATAATATTAAATCAAAAACTATAGACCAATACTGACCTAATTATAAAGAAAGCAAAAATGATAAAATTTATCAGTTTCTTTTTAAATGAGGTGCTAAAATGCGATTTTTTAAAAATTAAAAAAATATTTATTGGAAAACTATAGGTGATCTAACAAAAATTTTGGTAGACCTATACCGACCTAACGTAGACCTATTGATCAAGGTCATTTTGATTTCGCAAATCATTAGATGGGGTGCTTTTGCGCAGGTGAAAAAATGTTTATCACTTTCGAGAGTATAATATTAATACACAAAACAATGCCTCAGTGGTTTGCTTTTTAATCATTTGCACATTTTTAGCTCTTTTTTTATGCGACTGCTAAGGATCTTGCGTATCTTGTATGTTTGTAAATTTCTTTATTACCTCGTATCTTCCAAACGGCTGGATGGATTTCAACAATTAAGGTATCGTTTTATTCGTCTTAAAAACCCAAGTATTCATATATAGCTGTTTGAAAAAAATAAACAAAATGGCGGATTTTTGGCGCAAAATAATAATACGTTAATAAAAAATAAATTAACCAAACCTATCGAGTAAGGTATCAAAATAAAGGAAATTAAAGGGAATTAAAAAAATATATATATAAGTAAATATGGGCCATGTTTATGTCGGACCTCGTGCTATCATATGAAATTTAGTTCATAAGAGTATGTCGGGACACTAAAAACTCTAAAATAAAATAAATAATTTAAAAAATCAAAAACCCGACTGCAAAAAAGACAATTTAAAAGGTAATGCACTAAAAAGACCCAAACAAGATTGAGTATAAAAAGCAAAATTAAAATAAACTATAAACAAAGTAAACCCTACTTCGGTTGTACAGACTATATTATGAACTGAAAGCCGAAGTAAAATACCCGCATTAAGTTTAGTAGCAAGCGGAACCCATTAATTTTCTTTCGATTTATAATTTGCAATTGGGTCCCACCTCAATTCTCAATCTTGTTTCGGTCTTTTTAGTGCATTACTTTTAAATTGTCTTTTTTTGCAGTCGGGTTTTTGATTTTTTAAAAAAAATTTATTTTTTAATATTTGTACTTTTAGGAATATCCGTAGATTAGTTTACTAATTTCTAACCTAATTAATATAAAGTATAACTAATATTACAGAAAGAAACATAAATCCTTACATTTTCCTCACAAATGAATTTCCCCATAAATGCAAATTAACGTTTGCATATCTGTGACCATACGCTTCCTAAACCCTACTTCTTGTCACAATTCAATGAAATTGGCTGTTCTACCATCTGTCAATAATCACCCTCGATGACAGAATAAATAATAGTAATTATACTGGCTTTCTTACCCTTCAAACTGGACTAAGGCAGTGGTGCGTTTCGGTGGACTTCATATTATGTCCTCCAAACAATTTATTACTTATACATGTTTCCCTTCACCGCAAGCACGTGGTATTAATTAGCATTTAAAATTTCAAGTAACAATATCATTGGTGCTGGCGGGCATCGAACGCAGGTTGCTCGGTTGTGAAATTTACGACGCTTGCTTAGCCACTGGGCTTCACGGCCCAAGTGAGAGGCATTATTAACATTATTATCACCAAAAAATGTTATTGTCGATTATAGCTCTATAGTTGTAAAATAATGCCTCTATAGTAAATATGGATATCAATAGTATTAAGTTAATTATGACAACAAGTTGACGTATAATTCAATCATCAAAATTACCTCATTCTCACCCAAAACGTGTATATCAGACAACGGCCGTCCCTTGGAACGAATGATGTCGGCTTGTTTCTGCCATTCCTCCATCATGACCTCTTTTAGCGGCAGCGTGAATTCGCCATTTATTAAAGCTGCCACGTAACAGGCCTGCAAGTTAACAATTTATAATTTTTTTTAAGCGACTTCTAAAATTATTACATTATAACTATTCTAAGCCAGCGCTTGCCTACTATCCCAATTGATGGTAAGTGGTGATGTAGTCGAAGATGGTGAAGCGCACTGACTTAACAAAAGCCTATTCACTCTTGCCTGAAGACGCCCACATTGTAATCGGATGGAAAAACAGATGCTGGCAACTTTCACTCCTTTGCTGTACACATGACGAACTATGAAGCAAACTGTTTGGAATGCGTGGTAAGTCGACAAAGAAAGGGTGGAGACTGACCGAGCGCCTTGTTGTCCGATGGCCGATGGTGGAAGGAAGAGGGAGGAATTAAGTTATGCGATTAATAAAATCTTTTAAAGCGATGAAACTTGTCTTTATATGAACAAAGTATAATGAAAGCGACAAAAAAAATCGTTAAAACTTTTTGAGAGGCTTATTGGCGTTGTGATTGACTACTGGGTTTGACTCCCGCAATGAGCAAATTGTGTTCCTTCTGACGAATTTCAGAAATATATCCTAAAACAATGAAAGCCCTTGATGATGTCGCTGATCAGTCGCGAAGACTTCATCAATATAGCCATCATTAGAGGCCCCTAGACGAAAAAGTGATATGTGGTGATATGTACCTAAACCGAATGTTAAAAATTACCTGGGCATCAATGGCGACTACGAGACAAGCTGAATTCATGAGTCCCAACAACACCATACTCGGTTGATTAATGTTCACCATTTGTTTGTAAAGGGGAATCACACTATGTTTATCGAATGTTAAACCGCAGGAGTCATCTAAAAACGGATAATGGTATTCGTATCCTGAAAAAGAACGTTGTCTCAATTGAAACTACGCTCCCACTCCTGGGCTTAGACTTACAAGTTGTATTATACCATAGAGTTTACAAAATATAAAAACAAAGTAAGTATAAATTACACTTAGTGTAGTCTTTCTCTTTCCCTTCTCTAGGGAGTTCCTTTTTTTGTAGAATAAGGATGACATGCGAGCACACAACCCATTTTTCCTTTTAGGTAAGTGGATGCTGTGGCCCATAGACATCTACTTACACCTATCCTCGATTTAGAATTAAAATGCAGATGCGTTGTCACACCTAAGGATTAAGATGGAATGCCTCTTATACAGTAAGAAGGGTCTTCGGTTCTCTACACTCACCATACGAAACACAACAGTATTGGGCTGCTATTTTACGCTGGTATTCTGTGAGAGCGTGGTCCTTCCCCGCTCGAGCGGATCCATTCGTCCTACTCCTACAACTATAATATAGCTGCAGCATGGCTCTCCCACGTGTTAGATCTGTCCTTACGACTTTATGTTGTATGACGTAAGGGCAGGTATTTATATATGTGTATATGTGAATGTGCGTGCGTGCGTATGTGTGTGTGTGTGTATGTATGATTCGCAAAGAGCATAAATTATATTTAGAAACTTACCAGTGCAATATATGATATCGTCAATTTCTTCATATGTACCATCGACAAAAAAGACACCAGTTTCATTAATCTCTTTGACGTCGGTCTTTTTGATGTAATGTTTCGGAAACACATCTCTGAAGTTTAATGGAGAATGGTGGCTGTGAACGAGAGTCTTACAATATTTAGTTATACCGATAACTAAATCCGTTCCCGATGGACCCGCGCCAATGATAAGGACGCGACGGTTTCTGAAGATTTCTGGTTCCCTATAGTCGTGACTGTGCATTATTTTACCTGAAAGTGAAACTAAATTATTGCATGTATAGATTCCTTCAACAACTACCTTTTTATAGAAATACTTCTATAATCTAATCTATATTATGGTTTGACAAACAAGCACATAGTCCACATGTGGTAATTGGACGCTGTGGCCTTTACACACCTACATCTATCCTTGATAGATTATATATTCAAATGCAGATGCGTTGGTAATTAAGATGAAGTGTCTCATCAGTAAAAATTGACTGTTAGGACTCCATTTCGCTATTTCCTGCCGTGGGTGCTATAAAAAATCATATGGCGTCCTATATAACAACATGACGATATGTCATGTTTTAACGGGACCTTCCCTTTTTTCGTTTCGTTAATTGCAAGATTCGAACGACATGAAAAATTTAAAATGACGTTTCGAACGCGATCCAAACCAATCAGGTTGTATATATAGAGGTCAGTGCAATCAGGTTAAACTGTTGATACCATGGTAAATTATTGTTGACGGAAAATAATGTGATTGTAAAGATTTTGTGGGCAATGTGTAGTTATGTAAAAGAGGGGTAGGTACAGACTACGGACTTCCATTTGGCACGACCCTGGCACACCTCTCTCGCCTCCTTTACATCCATATATCTACGCATACACGCTCGTCGGTTAAGGGTGCTCCTAATCTGGTCTTTTTTCAATATAACGCCAATTTGGTCGATAAACCTTCGTCTAGGGCGTCCCTTCCCGACTCTGCCGTTCACTTCTGCAACATAAATTTGCTTTGTCACTCTTTCCTCGTTCATTCTTTCTACATGACCAAACCACCGAAGCATTCCTTTCTTAATCCTGGTCACAACGTCATCTTGCAAACCACACTTTTCTCTTATCACTATTTCTCACCCTGTCATTCAGATTCAGCTCTAGCATACTCCTTAATGACCGCATTTCTACAGCATTTATTCTACTCTCATGCTTCTTCTGCCAGACCCAACTTTCACTACCATACATTAAAGTAGGGACTAACACAGCATTACGAATTGCCAAACGTGCCTTTTTGACACTCTTCACAATAGCGTGTAGAGCCCCATTCACTCTATTTCCTGCGTTCACTCGTCGTTCTATATCCTTATCATATCTACCATCCCTGCTAAATAAACATCCCAAATATACAAACTCATTCACTTGCTCAATCAACTCCCTTCTATTCTTATTTCACATAACCTTTACTTACTTCTCTTTCAAAACCATCACTTTCGTCTTACTTGCGTTCACTTTCATACCCTTTCTTTTAATGACCAGTTCATTAAAGTAACCATCATTGCAACTCGGCCGCCGACGATGCAAATATGACTTGATCATCGGCGTACAAAAGGCATTTGACGGTTAATTCACCCATTCTCAACCCACATTCTTCAACTTTCAAAGTTTGCAAACAACTGTCCATAAATAGGTTAAACAGCCACGGGAAGCTACACAGCCCTGTCTGACACCTTTTGGATGCCAAACCAGTCGAGTAGATCCTGTTGATCATGATACAAGCACTAGAGTCCCTATAAAGAGACCTTAATGCCTGTATCAAACCAGCGCTCAACCCAAATGAGTTCATTCTGTAAAAGAAATGAAATTAAAATTGATTCCCGAAACTACCACAGATTTTAGATGCGCATCTCATGTAATTCACAACACAATCGATTTGTTTAATCGATCTAAAAACACCAAAAACTTTTGTGATGCTTCCAGTGAATAAAAATGGTTGCTTTTTAGGTATAGCCATCTGGTATCAGTACCAGATGAATAATACCATAATCGGTGACAGATCATAAATTATACTTAGATATTGGCACAGCCTCCCCAAGATAAAAGAGGTCCATGTTCTCCTCTAAACATTTATAGGCCTATGAATAAGAAGAAAAATAAGAACCTTTAAAAAGTTGTTCCCCTGGAATTACCGGCATATTAGGTTTACTGAAATGACCACTTCCAACTATAACAAAATCATATTTATCTTCATGTTCCTCTCCTGATAATATGTGTTTGTGTTTTACCTTCCATATGTTTCCTTCTCGTCTCACTAACTTAACGTAGTGTAAAAACTAAAACAAAAATATAAGTAATAAAATATAATAATTGTAAATCCTCTGACAACGAATAATTCATCATCTCTTCGGATTCCTAAAACAACCACTTGGCCTCATGACCAGAAAACCGATAGTGGACTAATCTATTGATTAAACTTAAGGTTATCCAATCCTAAAAGTTAAATCCAGAAAATGAATAACACAGATATTGTATGACGTACAAATAATTATAATTCCGGTTCTGGATGTATGTTCTGCTCTGCCTCCACGATAGAGTACAAAATTTTAGTGTAACGTTCTTTATGAAAAAAATCTTTTCTGTACTATTTATGACGACTATTGAAAAAAATATTTGATATAATATAATATACAATTTTGACTGCTTACCTTAATATATCTCTCTAAATCAAAATAAGTCGCATAAGAGTTGATATACTTATAAAATATTTTCCAGCTCATATAAGAGGGCATTTCTTCTGGCATTGGGAATCCTCGAAGCTCCATTGTCTGTTTCGGTAAATTTGTTCTGAAAGTTAAAATGTTCGTTGAAAATACTCGTATTCAGAACCTAAGCTTAGAAACTCGAAGACACAACGGACGCGGCGTTCAGCGTACATGACATTGCGGATGCTCTCTTGTATTACAATTTCCTGAGTAGCGATCGCTCATAATGTTTGCCAATCAGTGTTTGCATATCTTGTTGTATAATTAACTTTAAAATTTTATATTTCTTAAGTTCATTCTTTATCAGTTCGTGAAAGTCTGGTGGTGGACATAGGTGAGGCCCGTTGTAATAAGGTCTTGCCATAAGTGCAGACAGACGGTGACACGCGGATTGGCCATTACAATGTGGGTGTCTTCAAGGCAAGGGTGGATAGACTTTTATTTAACTAAGTCAGTTTATCATCTTCAGCTGCATCATCACTTACCATAAGGCGGTATAGTAGTCAAGCACTAGCAAGAATATGGTACGTGAGGGCAATATGGTCATCCGGTTAATATGGTCACTTTCTTATAACTCAAAAACTACCGCCTTGTTTGCATAGATGGCTCTGTGATACGATAGAACAAAATAATAAAGGGTCAAAAGGGCGCTGCTATAGCGACGCTATTTTGACAGTTGATATTAAAGTACTTAAATATTTTAGTCGATTTTAGTATTGTGTAGTGTAGTTAGTTTTTTTAAGTTGATTTTTCGAATTGTTCGTAATTATCGCCAAAGCTTGTTTGCTATACTTATTTTTTTCTTAATATATTACAGTATACGACTTAGTGTTTTTGTCTCTGTCCTCCTCCTAGTTTTGGTTTTATAGGGCAGTAAAGCTTAAGGTGACCATATTATTACCCTCACGTACCTTAGTTAAAAATCTGCAATCGTTAAAACCAGAGTTAGTAGAAACGATTCCTTCACTCTAGAATTTTCTACAATATCGTGGAGGTATTTCACATACATAAATTGCACTAGGGCAAACATCCAGATCAGGAACAATTATTTGTAGGCCATACAAATATTTGTTCCGTGTGGGGTGCAAGCCCGCGGTCCTCGGCATCGCAACTTAATGCTAAGTCACTGAGCCACGGAGTCGTCATTATGTAGATATAGGAAGCCATTAGGTATTTCTGGCATTTCCCAAAGTTGTTTCTTACGATACCCATAGTACGATATGACGCGACGGACGATGGATTCACTTACGGCCACAAGCCACAATACACGGCATGTTAATCACGAGTTAACAAGTTTTTTTGATTAGCCAAGATAACCAATCTATACATATGAATAAAATTGATGTGTCTGTCTGTAATATGTCCTATATACATGGTTATTTTGCAATAACCGGCTAAATTAGCATAGAAGGTTCAGAATAAGTAATATAGGCAAATGGTGAAGAAAAATTAATTAAAAAAAATCTCAAACATTCTGTGCTTTTTTTCTCTTAAATTCAAAATGCATGGTAATGCATTATTTTAACGGATTGTCATTCATAAATATCTAACGCCTACTATTTTACTACGCGCGCACACATTCGTAAGGGTCGATCGGTCGGCAAAAACGTTGTGAATTGAATCGAAGAGCGTGCGTACGCGTTATTGTTGCCCTTGTTGAGGAAATTGGCCTTGGCAATAGCAGAGAAAAAGAAAGGCAGAGGACGCCCCTTAGCCACGTGGTGGACAACCGTAACCAAGGATCTGGAACGAGCACAATTTGAAATACAGATAACCCAAGATAGAATATCTTAGCGCATAAAAACGAGGAGATTCGACCCCAAATAAAGGGACAAGGTAAGGAAGAAGAAGATATATGTCTTATTAGCATGCAGATAACCGTGAAAGCTTAATAGAAGGCAGCAGAGTGTAATATTGAAATAACTGTATTTCAATATTACAGACAGACACTTCATTTCTATTAATTGATATAGGATATTGTAATAATTTGTCAATTAAAACATGAATATTTATGCGGCTCGGTAGCGTAGTCGTAGTGACTAAGCTTTTGGATACGGCTTTGGGGACCACGGATTCGAATACCGTATGGAATAAGCGTTTATATGGCCTACAAGTAATTGTTTCGGGTCTGAATGTTTGTCCATGTGCAATTTATGTATGTCAAATGCCTATACTATTCAAGGACACAGGATAAAATCCTTGTGTGGAATTTTTTAAACAAAATCTCATTGCTCTCAAATGTCAGTAGGACTCTAGCTCTAGGACAAAGTGGTATGTAGGTACGTGAATTTAATTTCTTAATTGTACGTCAGCGGATCAAATACAAATTTTAGAGAAAGATTTTTGCTATATCTTTTATTACCTTAAATGCTTGTACATGCTCGTATGCAAAGGTAATCCATTTTCATCATTACCAACCCTTGGGTCATATCTCCACGTGCCGCCTATATAATTAGTAGCTTCTAAAATGGTAAAATTTATTCCTTTATCTTTCAAATGTTTTGCAGACGTTAATCCTGAGATTCCAGCACCAATTATACATACGCGTGTACTATTCGCTCTTGCCTAAAAAGAAAAATATAACTTATTTAAAAATGATACATCACAATGATACTTTTCTTGCGGAATCAAGGAATCCTCCTTTTTTCAAGTTTCGTCCGTGATCCGTTCTCAGTGTTCATGTTAAATGATGTCTTAGCATACAAACCTTCGCCGAAGATTCTTAACACCACCACTGTTACCATCATGACTTGACATCAAGTGAGCCACGTGAGTGATATAGAAGAGGGGGCAAACGGTATGTTTTATATTATAAAAAAATGTATAGCCGAGCTATGACGACCGGGAATTGTTCTCTATAATTTATCATTACTGCCATGTATCATAGTTGAAATAAATCACGTGAGTACTTGATATAATAATATGTACATATTGCCATATAAATTTTGCGATTTTTTGTTTTGAAGAATATAATATGTAAAAGCCTACATTTGTACCGATTTAATTGTATCAAAATAAATAGACGTAGTATATTAAGTTTTGAAAATTATTTTCAAAAGTACACTGGCTAATAACCATAACCAACTTTGATTAACTTTCATCATCTCACGCTATGTCCATTGTAACAGAAGGATATTAGTACGCCTATAAAACTATCCTTGAATACCTACAAAAATCCTAAGTGTCCAATTACTGTATACCTTCGAGGGCCAATTACCAGACCAATAAGTTATATTGTACACTTATTTTGTATTTTCCATGTTAGATTGTATCAATTTACAAAGATACCGCAATGTTCGAAGGCTATGGAAAATATTAGCCGGTAAATGTCTGTAAGAACTGTGGCCAAAAATATAGAATACCTACAGCAACCCCACAATTTAAATGAAAAAAAAAGAAACAGCAAAAGCAAGTTAAGGCCAGAACCATATTAAATCAGGCAGGAAGAAAAGCAGTTAGTAAACATAACAGGTAGCATTATATCATGGATTCTTTACAAAAACTATGTAGGTATGGTAAAATAGTAAAATGATATGTGACGAATGAATGTTCAAGTCAAGTATTACAGAATGTCGTTATCAGTCTGCCATAAATATTTTTCCGCTCGTTTAATAATTTCCCTTTTCATTTAACACCCTTAAACTTTTATATAAATACAATAGAAAAAATATGAATAGACAGTTATGGCAATTTTAGCGATAGATAACCGAACTTACCATATTTTACTGTAAAAATATTAAATAATTATTGTTGTTTTATAAGACAAGTCGATTTTTAACTTAGTAACAACGCTTACATAATAATAGAAGTGAGAGCCAATTCTGAATTCAACTCAAACACTACTAAAGAAAGTGACACTAAATTACAAGATCAAATAATATGATAACGGTAGTTTAGAGTTTAGTAAGAACAAAATCAAATAATATGATAACGATAAGATAGAGATGAGTTTTCACATCAAAATCAGCAATGCATAAATTTTGCCATCTCCAGAAAGCAAATATGTCGTAGTTAATACATCTAAATTCTACAATCATGTCGACTCCCGATCGTAGAATTGGACAGTACGCAAGCTATTTTGGCATTTTGAGAAACTGCCATTTTAAACTCATACTTACTTTTTTTGGAAAAAGGGCTCTGCATACTCAGCTCGAGGTAGAGAGGACGGGTTACGCCACCCCACCTTCCCCACCTTCATTCGCAAACATCCGCACCCATAGCAGCGAACCTTGGCGGTCTCTCCTCGGGACAGGGCAACTCCATTACATATTCCTCCTCGGCCCCCAATTAGATAAGAAAAGAAGCCCCCATGGGATCAAGAAAACGGTTACCGCTGCTACTGGGAAGAATATTAGTCTATGGCTCCACCGCCAGCCACGTTTCAACCGCGGAGTGTCGGGAGAGTTGTGCATTATAATACCGACATGTTGTCGTAAATCGTAACGTCGTCATTACGTATAGATTAAACAGCGACCGAGGTCTAAAACGCGCTAACGAAGTTAAGTATAGTTAAGAAAAAAATCGTATATATGTCACAGCCAACTAGCTTAATTAGCCTTTCAGTTAACAGCCTGGCCTTTTTACTAAACGGCGCAGTTTAACTAGCGGCCTGAATGATATTTGAGGCCACTAGTTAAACTGCAAAATATTGTATTAGACGCATTGTTTCAACCAATGCGTCTAATACAATATTTCATGCCTTATTATTTACATGGGGAAATGCCTACGCATACCCGCCTCGCGGGGGCAGGGACGGGTTATGTCGGACTCGCATCGACTAAAACCCCATGGTGTTCCCCCTTCGCCGCATATTGGCAGGGCCACGGGAACGCTTTCGCACACATCCGCGGCCCCACCAGCGCCGGCCGCCCCTTCTCGGGGGAGGACCTCTCCTTCCCATTCTCCTTCTCAGGCAAGGCGCACCAGGAACACAAGGCACGCCCCCCTCCACGGCCTCCAACTTCACCTGCGTAACGGGCCCCCGTCGAGTCCGATACGCGGAGGCCATGGGGCCAGGAAAATCGAGCGCTCAGTAGCACCCGCTTTTCCGACCCCAGCGGCGGATCTGGTCTCTTTTTAGGAGGGAAATATTTTTGAGGCTAGCATGGGCAGGAGACAATTTTATCCCTGGGGAAAGGAGAAAATGTTTATCCCCTCGCTTAGTTTTATCCACCCTTCGAGCATGGGCACACCGGTGGATATAATATCCACAGTAGATAAAATGGGAGATAGACTTAGATAGATTTTTTGTATGAATATAAACTTAAACCCACGTCCAATGAACTAGGATTTTAGCAGGCATAAGACAGAGCAAAGAACCTCCATAACCTGTAAACTTAACAATCAATAGGAGGCCGCTTCCATAGTAACAATATAAGGATTTGTCGTTATCAGAACGCTTGACAGGTAGATTTTATCAGTGACAGTTATAATAGGCTGGGGAAAAAGTTTCTTCGTATTTTGTTTGTATAAAATTAAAAAAAAAATCTCTTTGTTGTACTGTTTGTATCTAGCTGGTTTTAATATCAATAGATACATATAGGACATAAGCAAAAGAAAAATAAAAAGTAAAAAAACACTTTCCCGCCATTTTTCAACTGTTTTTCTGTCCGCCAAAATGAGAGAGAGATCTAACGAAGAAATTCGATACATTCTGAAGTTTTATTACAAAAAAGGGAAAAATACGACTCAAGCCGCGAAAAATTTATTTGTGACGTTTATGTACCTAATGCAGTCTCAGTAAGAGTAGCACAAAGTTGGTTCAAGCGTTTTCAGTCTGGGAATTTTGATGTCTCTGGTCGCCCTCATACGGATAAAGTCGATGCCATTTTTGAAAAAGTGGTGCAAGATCGGCACATTAGTAGTTAAGTCATAACCGAGGAATTGAGTACTGACCACAAATCAGTTTTGACCCATTTAAAAAAGTCTGGTTATACAAAAAAGCTCGATATTTTGGTACCACACGAGCTCACTGAACTGAACTAATGAAACCGAACCATCTTTGAAAAGATTGACCACTGGTGATAAAAAGTGGATCACCTACGACAAGAACGTGCGAAAAACATCATGGTCAAAGGGTAGTCACAAGCTCTACAGACTGTAGCGAAACCCGGATTAACACGCAATAAGGTGACGCTGTGTGTATGGTGGGATTGATGGGGATCGTTTATTATGAGCTTTTACCGCCGGGTAAAACCATCGATTCGGATCTCTACTGCCAACAACTAATGAGATTCAAGCAAGAAATTGAGAAAAAACGGCCGGAATTGATCAACAGAAAAGGAGTGGTCTTTCGTCATTATAACGCCAGACCACACACATCTTTGCCCACTCAGCAAAAATTGAGAGAGCTTGGTTGGGAAGTGTTAATGCATCCACCATATAGTCCTGACCATGTACCTTCAGATTTTCACCTGTTTCGGTCTCTTCAGAATTCTTTGGGTAGTGTTAGGTTGACATCAAGAGAGGACTATCAAAACTATATTACATTAAATTATAAATTTATAATATATATTTATAAATTAATGTAATTAAACTTTGAAAAAAAATGTCTTGAATTTGTATATAAAGTACGAAGAAACTTTTTACCCGATTTTTTATGTGTTTTTGCCCAGATTATAGATGCGTTCTACTAAAAACAGTAGTCACATCACTACATTTACAAAAAAGAGGTTTCTATTTACTCTAAATGAGGAAAGTTGCTAAAAATACTACCGCCTTCAAGTTGCTGAACATAGGCAGGCCTTTCGTAGCATGCTTTAGCAGGATTAGTTGCTTATACCACATGAGTAATAAGTCCAAAGCCCGTAATTAACCCATACTCGAAACGGTTGAATAGGTCATAGACGTGAACCGATATGGATTTTCCTGCCATCAGAGCCTCTTCGATCACACAGCAGTGAGCACTGCGTGCAGATAAGAAAAGTTTCTTATCTTTGGCATTAAATATTTTAAGGTTTTTTGACATTAAATATTAAAAATCTAGGTAAATAATAATATATGTAGAATTCTAAAAAATACTGCACAACACCTTACCGGATTTAAGCAATAACTGCGGCATGCAAAATATAAAAGTAAAAATATCAAGCTACAGACTGTTTAGTGTTTACGTCTCACTGCAATGCACAAGGCAGTTTTGTGTGCGTTTTGAAACTTTTGAAGCAGGGAAGCATCTCCGTGCTACTTCAATAAGAAGGTTTCTTCACGATGATTACCTTCACCGCAAAGCTCGTAATTCCAGCAGTACCGGAGATAATCGAACTTACTTGCACGCGTTTAGGAAACGAATGTACCTAATTGGGAATACCATTTTATTTTAGGTCTACGACTTTTCTACCTGTACAATGTTGAGGAATAAAACCCCAACATTGTACAGGTACATCGTACCGGTCATCGACACTTTAAGGGACATTTTTAATCACAAGTAGAATATAAAATTTATCTATAAAATTAAAAGAATGGCAATTAATGTTATTTATATCAAGTATATTATCATGAAACGCTGCAGAGCTTTGAACTGGATAATAAAATTAAAAAAAGAAATGTAATTCTTTGAAATCACCAGTAATCGACCACCAGTAATTGACACTCGCCAATTATCGATAGTTATCGACACCACATCGACACTACAGAAATATATTTACAGTAATTCAAGTTTACACGTAATTTATATCAAGCTATCACATCGTGATACTTTCATTATTCAGTCTGGAATTTATATAATTGGAACAAGTATAAAAAAAAACTATTTTAACAGGTTATAATATAATAAGGTTTTTATTTCAGGCATAGTCCATATACAAAAATACATAACAACAATTATTGAACAAAAGCAACAAGCACAAAAATACAAAACATGTAT
This sequence comes from Parnassius orleans, assembly GCA_029286625.1. NCBI lineage: Eukaryota > Metazoa > Arthropoda > Insecta > Lepidoptera > Papilionidae > Parnassius > Parnassius orleans. The sequence continues at coordinate 2,496,889 of JAGSMP010000018.1, forward strand.
TATAGTAACAAAAACACTTATCCTACGTTATTTTACAATCTAACTTAACCTAATTTTGTTTTCTATTCTCAATCTTGTTTCGGTCTTTTTTGTGCATTACTTTTAAATTGTCTTTTTTGAAGTCGGGTTTTTGATTTTTAAATTATTTATTTTATTTTAGACTTTTTAGTGTCCCGACATACTCTTATGAACTAAATTTCATATGATAGCACGAGGTCCGACATAAACATGGCCCATTTTTACGCTACCTATCAAAAACTTTTTAAACTAATTTATTATTCCAAATTAAATTTAAACATAACTTATATATATTTTTGTAATTCCCTTTTAATTTCCTTTATTTTGATACCCTACTTGATAGGTTTGGTTAATTTATTTTTATTAACGTATTACTGTTTTGCGCCAAAAATCCGCCATTTTGTTTATTTTTTCAAACAGCTATCTAAGAACACTTGGGTTTTTAAGACGAATAAAATGATACCTTAATTGTTGAAATCCATCCAGCCGTTTGGAAGATACGAGGTAATAAAGAAATTTACAAACATACAAGATACGCGCGAAAAACATAACCCTTCCTTAGCAGTCGGGTAAAAACAGTAAAGTTAACGGACATCTTTTACATAAATTCTAAGCATACATTTAAAAAAGTATGTTTCTCGTATAACGTCCTGCAACAGATCATAGAAATAGAATCCAAGAAATATATAACTCCTTGACGATAACGAAAGAATCATTCCCGAATTTTGGAACAGGAAAGTTCGTCTGTGTCCGACCGATGTATGATTCAGACATGCAGGTTTCCTCTCTTATTCCTTAACCGATGAGCACCCAAATTAATACTTAGGTTAATCGTGGGTCAATCCATTTTCTGCCGACTTCAAAAAGGAAGAGGTACTCAATTCGACTGTATGTTCTTTTTTTATGTGTGTAACTTTTTGTAGGTGAACCGATTTCGATGATTCTTTTTTTATATGAAAGCTGGTGCTTCTCATTTGATCCCATATAAATTTAATCAAAGTCTGACCAATAGTTTTTTAGTTATTCTTAATAACTTATATTGAAGTCGGTTTCACAAAATTTTTAATTTTTAATTATAACACGCTTAGATTAATCAATTTCCTCATCAAAATCATTAATTATAGTTTGTAGAAATAATACATAATTTTTTCGACTTTTGTGTATTATTCATGTTAATTGATTATATTTCATGATTATTCCTTTTAATATGAATATAATTTAATAATAGTTCCATAATGAAACTTATTACCGAGAAACAATAGCCGATAGCGAGTATATGCCAAGGAAAAAATATCTTTGAGTTGAACAATTTTACTTGTAGATTATACATTTTTTCAGGTTTTGTTAATGTATCTTTGATATATTTATCAATTATACCATTTTCTCTGAGTCTTAGTGTCTGCAATTGAAGCTTATCTATAAAAGGAAAACCCTTGTAAAAATATATTGTATAAATCACTTTACTAATGGGGTCTTTAAAGGGATATAAAAGATAATTGCCCTGTTGGTCAAAAAATTTAGATCTGTTCTTTAGATACACGTAATACATCATTTTTGTGTATTTTTTGTAGGATTTACTGACTGTTTCCATGCAATCTAGGTGCATTTCACATTCTTCGTAATTTATTATTGTCTTATTTTCAACGAGCTCGGTATATTGTTTTATAAATAAGCTATATGCTGGTTCCACTCCATAAATATTTAAATCGTTCTCGGTTGAAATTTGATAGCTTCGACTCGGATTGGCTGCGAAACTTTTTAGGTTTGCTTGGTAGTAAGTATTGATTAAAAAGGCAAAAAATATCCAATGCATCAAAACCCACCTTACCTTAAACTTGGCTCCCAATTTATTTCCGTGTTGAAACAGGTAATCTAACATCATTAAAATTAGTGCCCCTACATCTTTTTTCTTAAACAGTACAATTAATAATATTAAAAAAGTAATATATGTTACTACAATTAAAATCCAAATGGTAAAACTGAATTCTATATAAATATTTTTCCAAGAAGGGGCAAAATCTGCTTTTTTAACTATTATTATCAATTCATCAACAAAAGGAAGATGTCCCCAAACGTAACTAAAACCTTGTGCTCTTCGTTCCATCAATAACATTCCCCCAAATATCATATCAACGTTCTTATTTTGAACTAATGCCATAGGGCCTGTTGCTCTCATATCTTTTTTAATTACAGAAAAGTCATCTTTATAGTTGTAATAAAAGTAATTAACTTTAAATTGCTCCATTTCACTTAACATTTGGATTACAAACTCTTCTATACCTGTTTGTTTGTCAGTTATTTTGTTTTTCTTGAAATCAGAGGAAAACGGTGGGAAAAAAGTAATGAGGGCTTTAAATGAACAGTTCTTGATACTGAATTCCATTCTTTCTGTAAATGGCGTATTGGTTAAATTCGCACTGAAGCATTTACCAAGGTAAATAATTCTATTAATTTTTTTACCACAGGCGTTATTCTCAAATGCGTTATATGTATACAGATGAACTTCTGTAGTTCCATTAACAACAATAACATCATTAACGTCAAGATTTAGTAACTCATAGAATACGTTTAAAAGTGATTTTACATCTAAAAAATTAAAAAATAGCAAAAACCTAGCACTTGGGTTCCAATTGACTTCATACTTTAGTTTCTTAAATTTCTTTAAAAAATAATTGATATTATTAGCTGAGATGACATATGCTTCGTTTACCACATTGACCGCCATTTCTGTTGTTCTTGTTACAACTGTTACAGAATTAACAGCATTTATAGTTTCAATGATATTATCGTCATCATAATAATTCATATCGACATAGGTTATTTTCGAACCCTTTTTAAAAGAGTTTATAATTATATCATTTATACAAAGTAAGAATTTGTTATCAATTTCGTTTATAAAATTTTCTTTTATTGAACCCAAAATAAAATTCGGCTGTAGGCTGATAAAAAATACGATAAACAACATTTTAAAACTAACTACTACGTTAACTATGGCAAATACAACGTTATTACTGTGCTAACGTCACTGTAATGATCTTTCCTTCAGTTTTCCAACTATGTACCTACTAATGAATTAAATGTAACGACTAAATATAATATGTGGTTAATGGAAAACAAAAATTAAAATAGCAGACCACTCTGTTTGATTGAATTCGGCAATTTGACTTAATATATTAACCGACTTAATTTAATATATTATACAGATAAGAAATTTAATCGTAAGTCTATATAAAATAAACTGACCTCGATCGAAACTCGAGAGTTAAGAGCAAATACACAATCTATAAAACAGTGTGTTGTGAAGACACACGATATAAGTGAAACTTTTGTATTACAGGGAAACATTTCAATTATTTCCCAATGACTTTTGAATAGCATAGATTGTGTATAATATCATTCATTTATTTATATAAAATTATATACATATGTGTCACAGTGCATCATCTTCTTCGATCTTAAGAAGATAAATTATCGGTTTAGGCAACAATAGGAGTCACCACAGTGATTGAAGTAATTATTATAGATCCCAGTGTAACACAAAATACTACCCCTGAGGATCCGCGCTCGCTAAAACAAAAATGGCCCTATGTACCGGGGGCTCTTGACATAATCACGGCGCGCGGCACTTGAGTCAACCTTTTTTTTGTCACTTTTGTTTGTTTACGTTTAAGAAGTTTGAGTTACAGTTCTTGAAATCCGATAAGATTGTAGATGAATAGAAACAATAACAATGACATTTAGATGTTTATTTAGTTTTGTATAGCTGTTTATTTCTATGGGACCATGAAAAAGTGTATTTACTGCCAATAAATTTAGTTTTATGAATGAAAATGTGTAAGTTTTTATTTTATTTTTATGTTCTCATAATCTATATAACATGCTCTTCCTAAAATGAACCGAAATTATGCATGTAATCATTATAATAATTCAACTTTTTCACTCGCAAAAATTTGCTAAAAGTTCAACCATAAACAGTTTATTCGCGCGTTTTTTAACCTCATTTTCAAATTTTTTTGTAAAAATATTATAGCGTCTTCCTTAATTTTTTTTATACAATCATATAGATATAACATTTAGAAATAATACATGCAATAAACTATCTATAAAAAAGCTAAATATCTCAGAAGGTAGATCTTATTTCAAATCTTGACCGTTATAAATTGTTCGCGTAGAGGTGTTTTGTTTTTCCTTTTTTATCAATTGAAACACAAACATTTACTGTTGTTGTAACTTAAATCATTATATTATATTATATAGTAAAGATCATTAACATTTCTTACAAGTTTTTAAGAGCAAATCTAACAAAAATCACAAACACAAAAAGAAAACAATTACGCAACTAACAGCACCTACTATGACTGTCTATTATTTTTTAATTTGTCTATGTAACCGAGTGAGTATAATACTTGGAAATACTCTTTAGTTTGTTCAGAATCGAATGAAATAGTTTTTAATTGAAAATATACTGTATTTTTATATTAATTAAGACAAAAATAGCAGCACGTAATGCGGACATGAATTCATGTCCGCGGTACTCAACGGTCACGTAATGCGGACATGAATTCATGTCCGCGGTACCTTAGGGGTGATCCCCATTGTATCTTCGAAAACAGTTAATATGGTCTCTGATCCATGTAAGTTTTTCAGCAGAGAAATCTCTAATTTTGTTTGGAGGAGGTCTTCGTCCCCTCTTGTCCCTTTCTGCAATACCCGAAACAGAAACTTTATTTTGTACAACGCTTCTAAAGTCGGTGCTTTAATTCTTCGACCCACTATGTTTAAGCACCGAGTTCATAAGCTATCATGTGGAAATTATTTTAATTATTCTTAGTTTTTGAAGTCGGTTTATATTCGAGAGTTTTCGCGGGAACTTGATTACCGGTGGAGTGTTGCTCTTATACTATCGTTTAAATAATGGTTTCAAGTAAGTGGTACGATTTTGTTTATTAAATGTATGTGTGAAATGTTGTTATTAGAGGCAAACTTTGAAGGCAAAAAATCAAAGGCTTTGTGTACCAATGCGCCGAAAAAATTATCATATACTCATGGGCAAATTTAGAGGAACGCATAACGCAAAATATCATGGATATTTGAGGACCTTGCAGCAAAAGAGGGGCAGATCCAAATTTTAACGGTAACCTTTTTTTCACCTACATTTTAAACAAAAAAATTAGCTATGGTTTGGTGTATTTAGGAGGCAAATCCGACGACAAACAAGCGCGCTGTAACAAAATTTGGATCTGCTACCTTATTCTGTTTGGTGCAAGAAGGGAGCAGGTCCGGACCTGCCTCCTTCTTGCAACAAATGAAATTATTACATCATTTGTAAACAAGTCAGTGCACGTTTTGTGCTCGGCCCGAAAGGACATGCGTATTATTCTTTTAAATAATTGTTTTAAGTTTGATACGTTAAGTGTGTATTAAAATGAGTGACACTGAACCGTTTAGTAGCGGCTCGTCAGATATTTACCAGCCGTCTGTCTACCAGTTCAGATGATGATGGAAGCGATGTTGGTTTGTTGACATTTCAAAACCAAACTAATGAGGCGAACGATAAAGGTATGAATATTTTGGATGAATTTAATACAGATAATCCATGCCCATCGACGAGTGGCATAGCGCCGAAAAAAAGAAAATCCGCGAATCCATCACAATGGAAACGGAATGTAATAAAGAAGTCTATTGCTACTGGAAAGGGCTATTTAAACTATAAAGGCCGTGAAATAGGCGAAAGAAAAACTGGACCGGATTGTTGTTGTAAGAAGTATAAGTGTTTTGTTCAAATTAATGAAGAAGATAGAAACTAATATTGGAAAATTTTAATAAATTGGAAGAAACCTATGTGCAAAACGTATACATAGGCGGTTTAATTAAAACTGAGAATGTTGAAAGGAAAGATCTAAAACTGGTACGGGGAAGAAACGGAGTTGTTCACACAAATATTATATTAAATTAGGAAATAGAAATATACAAATTTGCAGAAATGGCTTTGCATCTATCCATGGAATATCCAAAAAGCGTGTAGACAATGTTGCTAAAGAGTATCGGGATCCTACTGTAACTACACCAGCTCAGTCTAATCGTGGAAAACATCAAAATAGACCAAATCGTATTCCAAGTGAATGGGTTTCTAAAGTTGACTCTCATATTAGAAGTTTCCCACGTCGCGAGTCACACTACAGTAGAAATAAAAGCTCACGTTATTATCTGTCTCCAGAGTTGAACATTAAAAGGATGTACGAGTTATATTTGAAAAAGCATGAGCTTGGTCTTGAAGCATCTGCTAAGCCTATAGTATCATTTGATTTTTACTACAGATACTTTAAACAAAATTTTAAATACAGTTTTGGGTCACCTCGTTCAGATACTTGCAAGAAGTGCGACATGCTGAGTAACAAACTAAAAGATAAGACATTGGATAGCGATGAAACCCAACAAATACAGATAGAGAAGAGTCTTCATCAAGCCAAGGCCGACACTTTTTTTGTTGATTTAAAAGAGAAGAGTCAACTTGCTCTTAATAATGAAGAATGCGAAGTATTAACATTTGATTATCAGCAGAATATGCCATTACCTAAAATTCCAGCAGGTGAAGCATTTTATAAACGTCAACTTTGGGCATATAATTTTTGTATTCATTCAGCAAAAACAGGGATTGCTCACTTTTATTTATATGACGAAACCATAGGCCGAAAATAACCAAACGAAGTCATATCTTTTATAAATCACTACATAAATGACATTTTACCAAGCACAGTTAAAGTACTGTATTTATTTTCTGATAACGCAGCAGCACAAAATAAGAACTCGACTTTAGTTCAGTATCTATATACGCTTATGCGGTGTTCATCTTTTGAGAAGATTGTTCATCGATTTCCAGAACCAGGACACAGCTTCACCGTGTGATCGGTGTTTCGGCGTAATAGAAAAGTTTAATAGAAGGAAAGATTACATATTTACGACTTCTGAATATGCCGATTGTATTACGCAAGCATCTAAAAATTTTAAAGTTGTAAATGCAAGTCAAAATATGATACTTAACTTCAGCCAACATTATGAGAGTCATTTCAAAAAAGTAATAACAAATACAGAGAAGATTCGATTCAAAATATCTCAATATCGTATTTTTGAATATAGTAAAGACCACATTGAAACTATTGCAGTCAGTGTTACAACGGGAACGCCAGTATTTGATTATTTTCCTATAATGAGAAATGCTCAAGCCCAACTATCAGTTCTGCCTCAGAAACCGCTGTATGATCATGCATTGCCGTTGAAAAGGCTAAATACAACGATGTTATGCAGTTGGTAAAGAACTATGTTCCACCAAATAAACTATATTTCTACAGGGCCCTTAAAAGTGAAGCTGTCGGACCAACAGATGATATTTCTAGCGAAGACGACGATGATCAAGCTGAAGTTAACCTTTAATTTTTTTTGTTCAGCACTCATTCGTTTTGTATTTCTTTTGATTGTTTAATTCTTTGTGGACTGATTACTAATTCTTGAAATAAAAAATAACCGTGTTTACCTGTTTTATTATCCTTAATACAAAATAGGGAGTATTTTTCTTCAATCTTGGTGCAAAACGGAGGCAGATCCAAACTTTAAAAATCGTAGTAATTCTATTACTTCTTCAATTGCCTTAAATCTTGAATAAAATGTATATATGTTCATATTATATAATACCATATAACGATAAGACATAAGTACATCAATCAATTTTTAAAACCTTTTTAAATACCCAACAGTTTTGAAATTTGGACTTGCCTCCTTTAGCTGCAAGGTCCTCATTTGTGAAAATTAAGTTTATTAATTTGGAATTTACTTATTATTCGTTAATTTAAAATTGTAAATATCGAAAAAAGAAACGATCAAAAATGACAAAATCAACGAAATAAAGAAAAAAATTACAGGAATTTAACATTTTTATACTTAACATTTTATTCATATTTTTTCTCATAAATGCTTAGGAAAAGCTATAATGAGTACTTAATGTTGCCCCCTCTAGCTCTTCAAACTGCTTTGAGTCTCCTTGGCATACTCCTTATCAAGTTATCAATAAAATCTTGAGAAATTGCGTTCCATTCTTCCTACAAAGCGTTTTAAGATCCCTCAAATTAGCGGGGGCAGGATTTCTTTTCTTAATTTGTCTTCCAAGCTTATCCCATACATGCTCTATGGCTCGCTGGCCACCCCATAGCATTGATTTCAATATCAAGAAAGTATTCGCCAAATATGGCCGCAGTGTGAGGGCATGCATTATATGCATAAAAACAAGTCAAACTCCTATAAAAGGGGCAAATGACACTACAATATCTTCCACAATCTCAGTTACATAATATCGTCGCTCTGTTAGTGACACGGCGTTCCGTACCTACACACGTTCCATACAAATACCTCCCCATACTATAACTAATCCTCCACCATATGCCTCTTTTCCAATGATGTTGCACTGAGCGTACATCTCTCCCGGGTGTCTCCACACTTTAATCCTTCAATCATCTGGCTTCATGCAAAATGTGCACTCATCTGTGAATAGAACTTGACTCCGAGCTTTGTATTCCAATTTTCGTAATTGCGAGCAAAATTAACTCGAGCCATTCGATGGCATGATGTAGCAAGAAGGGGGGCCTCTGGCAGGCAAGTGTGAATTTATTCCGGTAGATTTCAGTCTTTTCTTACAGTTTCTGTGCTTACTGTAACCCCACGAACTTCTTGAAGCTTCGTTCTTAACTCAGAAGAACTTACTTTACAATTAATTCGATAAACAAAGCAGTCATGGCAAATATTTAAACAAAACCTAAACTTAAAGTCAAAAAATTCAAAAGTTGGTAAAATTTTTCGCAGTATGAAAGAACGTAATACCTATACTATAATAAAACTCTCACGACGTCTGTCTGAACACGCATCACGCAAAAACCTGTAAACCGATTTCGATGGGACTTTCACTGGCAGATAGCTGATGTTCGTCGCACGGCGTGTCAAATAATTTTTTTCGTGGACAAAAGATTTTTCAACCTTGTTTTAATGATCTTAGCACTGACATTCCTTTTATTTCAACACGAATAGACCGTAACGTCTCGCGTGACACCGCTGCATGCTGCTGCACGTCACGGCATGGGATGGCGCGGCACGCCGCTGCATCACGTAAAACGCATAGGTTACTTTATGTTGTTAAAGGAATGTGAGTGCTAAGTAATTGAAACAAAGTTGAACTTTGACTTACAAGAAACGCCTAACCTAGTAAAAAGCTATGAACAATATAATTCCTTACCACACCCTATTTATAGGTCGGTGACTCTGCCTCTTTTCTCCAATTCGTTTGATGTTGCACTTTTCAAACCCAATGTTATATTAGATATAGGATTAAATAAATTTTCTATTGAATCAAATAAAAAAAATGTATTTGCGTTGGACAAGAATTTCCCAGGTTATCATTATATTTTTACAGATGCTTCTAAAATTTACTCAAAAGGTTCTACTGGCTACGCAATATAATAATAGTTCAAAAAATGAAAAGTCCTCCCGGATCTTCAGTTTTTACTGGAGAAATGTTAGCCATTTTACAAGCAATAAAATATTGCTATAGTTATAAATTAAAATCAGATTATATTTTCAGATTCTCTTAGTTCTTTACAGGCATTGTTATGCAATCCTTTCTATGACATTTCCCGCAATCCGTTGATATTTGAAATTAAGAAACTTCTATTCTTATACCAATTTCAAAACATCAACATTTCTCTTGTTTGAATTCCTAGTCATATTGGTATATCTGGTAATGAATATGCTGACAAACTTGCTAAACAAGATACTTTCCTATTTAAAAATTATTGCTATGACTTTATAAGGACTACGAAATTATTGTATAGAGATAGGTGGTCAAAACATTGGAACAAAACGAAAACGACAAAAAGCTGTCACTATGCCAAAATTCAACCCATCATTCCTTCTAAGCCTTGGTTTTATAAATTAACCTTAAATAAGAAACATACATCAATGTTATGTATGAATGCGCTTGGGTCACTGTTGTAATTCGGTTCACCTTGCTAGGCTTCACATTAAAAATTCTTCTATATGTGAGTGTGGTTTAGATATTGGTGACCTCAATCATATTTTCTTCTCATGTCCTCTATATGATCATACTTCATTCACGAAGTGTTGTGAGCTCAAAATATCCTTATAGTGGTTCACATGAAATAAAGCGCGCTAAAAAAAGCGACTCCACAAAACAGGTCATTAGATTAATCAATCGATTGAGTCAGCGAAAGAGTACGGTAAGTACTCGCAATGTAGATCGAGTGTTCAAAAGGTGACAGAGCCCACACGACGTAGCTGCGTTCGCGGATTTTGAAGAAACAGACGCGCACGCTTGTATCCGTTTAACGCAGCGGACGCCCTAAGAGATATGATGTATAATAATTTAAAAAATCTTACATGTTCTTGTAATTAGGCAGAGTTAAAGGGAATGCAAAGAATAATGTTTATTTACTTCAATTCATAAGCCTAAACTTGGCTGTGACATTACATCATACACAAATTTGACCTGAAAATCATCTATTTCTTTTAGACAAAATTAAAGAATTTAATGTTGGCATTGCTAGGTGCTATGCCAACATGAAATCATCCAGATCATGGACTAAAAATATAAACCGTTGATTAACACATTATTTATTTATTTAGTACATATTGTTACATGTATTTTTTCCAATAACATTAAAACAAAATTTTAACACCCACAAAAATAATATTTGGAACATCACTTGCACTTATACAAAAATAATTATTGCTAATTCTGATATTGGTTACCTTCTATCATCAACATCTGAAACAAAAAGAACAATGAATAGGACAATGATGAATTTAATAAAGGGACATTTAAATTTCAAATATTGCCGACTGATCGATTTTTAGACCAATGGGACAAATTTATTTCTGAATAACTTGTCCCATTGATCTATGTCCACAGCTATGCACTACAATTGTGATATGATAGTACAACAATGTGTCAAACATAGATATTATAATCTAGTTCTAACATAACCGTGTCCGAAGTTCATGCTTAAGAGATAAAGTCGTAGGTAGGCTTAGACGTTATGTTTATGTCGCAGCGTATTGTACCAGCAGCACAGATAGTGTGGCTCGACTGAGGGACGACCAAGCTCGCCCGGAATAACAGTATGGTGAGTGACGAGACCAGGAGACGCTTTTCCCTGGTAACAAGTGGTGGAGATATTTCCATCTTAGAATTCAGGGGTGACAATGCTTTTACATTTTGATTCTTAATCGAGGATAGAGGTGTCTATTGACCGTGGCACCACGTACCGACAGCAGGCTTATTCGCTATCTTTGTTGGCACAAAATTGATAGTCACTTTATGGTACATTGCATCACATGTACTGAGAGTGCTAGCTCATAGGAAAGCTATATAGAATACAGGACTGCAGGTGGACCTTCTATTTGTTTGTCATCCTTAATTGTATACACAAAGGCCTGCTGATTAGACGGCTAGCCATTTTTAAGGGTTCGTAGTTAAACATCGGCATTCAACTGAATGCCTGAACAAAGCTTAAGTAACATTTGACAAAAGGAAAATCTGACCAATGTCATCTGATCAAACAAAGTTATTTTTTTTTTGCGATGGTGAGGTTGGGTATTTTTGGTCTTGTTTGGTCTATGTTACAATTCAGATTTATGTTTAGAATTTAAATTCAATGGGATTATTCGTAGGTGAATTGTTTTCTGTTGTTGAAATTATCACAAAGCTCTAAACAAATCACTGAAATTACATCACACAGTACAATACTACGACATTTGTTAAGACAGCAGTACCAGAATGAGGAACTAATCTTAAACTTTTGGCATCTTATTAAGTCTTTGGGCTTCAATATTACATCATACATTACAATCACCAACTCAACCAGACCAGAAAACTTTTTTACTCTACACAAACGTTGTCATAAAAACTGGGTAGTAGTAGGTACCTTAGACACGAATCAATGCAGTTTTCAAGAATCTTGTATTACAATTCTTATTCCTTCTAAATGTATACTGCTGGACATGGATTGCTACTGTTTAAGGGAGGATTTGCCGTAATTGTCATGATTGACAATTGCAGCACCAGACGTGTGGCGCCTTTGACACTGCTTCGCCGGTCTTGGTATTTTTACTTTTGGCGTAAACAAGATGGTTGTACCGAAATCTATCGGAAGTCATTTTTCTGGTATTTCCCATAACCGTCTTTTACCTACACCCACAGCAAAAAATGTAGTGATGTATTCTCTTATTCCGCCATCAAAGTGCACCACATGCACGACAACAATTACTAAGCGAAATTTATTAAAAAAAACTCTATCATCTAAAACGATACTTAATTTCATTTAATGTATTATTCACCTAAATATAAGAACTCGTTATAATTGTTTTTAATGCTATTTTGCAATCATAGTCTAGTCATAGTAACTTATAAACATTTTATTACTAAACCACTTACTTTTTCCATCACAAGCTACAATTTTCACTTTATCTACTTTGGCAACTTCTTGGACTTCCCTGAACTCTACATCGTTCAACATAAATGTCCAAACATTATCACAGAATCTGAAATGATACACATAATAATATATTAAATTAAATCAGATTTAAATAGCATACTTTTCCTTATGATTATGCCTAATTTAAGAATCTGTATTCTTTATAATCAAGGTAATTTTAATTTTGTTTTAGAACTGATCAGATCAGAGTTTTTCAAATTATGTCACTAATATTGAAGTTTCAGCGGTATGGAACAGAAATAATATATTTACATACATACTATGCATGCATTAATGATATCATGTATGTATGAGTATAAAGTGTTTCTGATCCTTTGTAGTTTCTTTGAGAATTTGCAGTGGGAGGTTTTGTTAGATTAGTCTTTACCTCCAGAGTGTCCACGGGTTGTAGTTAAATGTTCAAATTTGTTTTACTGATCTAAAATAAAAAATTAAATGATATGCAAATATTGAATCAACAACAATTTTTGAAGGCAGATCCGACAGATATATATCCTTATACTTGGACAATATTGTACAGGAAGTCGAAAAAATTGTAGGAGCAAAGGAGTTAAAAAAATTTTTGAAAGTAAAATTATGGAAAAAGGATAGCAATTTGATTAAAACTAGCAAATAGATTAAGACTCAATCGCGCAACAACATCCAGCAACTTCTCAACTGCTCTGCACCTCCATTTGATGAACCTTTCTTCAGAACCAACAAAGACAATGATAATGTTGTGCAACCCCCAACTTTTGATGAAGTTCGACTAGATGCCATCAGAGGTTCAGAAATATGGCAGAGGAATAGGTCACTCCAAAATGTATGAATTACTGTCAAAAATTTGGGAAGCAGAACAGCAACTGTTGAAATAGAATATAGGTAATATCAGCCATTTCCATAAAAAGAACAGTAAAAAAAGTGCATGGGTGGCCATTTGCCATAATCAAGAGTTGACAACTGCAGTTTGTCTCTCAGTGATACACTTCTCAAAATGTATTGTGGACTTTTAAGACTTTCTCCTGATCACAAGGCACAAACAAGTTAACCCTGGCTTTATAACAATATTCCGGACTTCATAAGAGCTCTGAAGACTGAAGCTAGTCCAGTCCAGATCTGAATCTGTTGGACAGTAAAATGTGGCTTGCTCAAAATGTTACTCTGACTCAGTGCCAACGGTCAGATGCCAACGGTCACCGGTGGCTGATTTCCCAATGTTTACAGTGCATGGATTCATAGATTCGTGGCCCGAGATAATAGGCCTGTATAAGAATTTAAGGCGACTACTTTGAATAAAATTATTTAAATAAAGCTAAAACTTTATATATAAATAATTATGATTTATTATTTGAAATTTACATTGTATAATATTGAGAATAAATCGGTTACCTGTAAGTATTTAATTTTCCTGCTTTGAATGTTAGCCTAGATTTGACCCTGGTCGAAAGTGCTTGGTTTATTGATTTATCAAATTGAAGTAACACTTTTACTGCTAATGTCGGCGTTATTTGTCCATACTAAAATACCACATCCAAATAAATATTTGTAAACAAAAAGTGAAAAAGTAAAATGTGTAGACATTTTTCGATTTTATATCCACAAAGAAAATCTTACTTGAATTAGTTCATCAAGGCTTTCTTGCAATGTATTTCCAATTGTAGTATTTCTATAAAGTTGATATGACATAACTAACAATGAATTAAATTATTTTCTTTAAAAACGAAGATCTACAATGTGTTCTAAATTAATTTGTGGTTCTAAACATAGATAAATAAATATATAGCAAGCTTCAAATTCTAACTCCACCACTCTTTAAGTCAAAGTTTTTTTTTTGGAGTTTATGGCCTGGTATCTAGACCTTTAGGCCAAGTCTTAGGTATTTTTATTCGGTTTATTATAATTTCCCCATATGTTTATTTATTCTTCATAGTACACTGCTTCACAATATGTTGATGCGTCACATTGTGCAGCCCTTGGGAGATTTTGACGGCAACTTGAGTCAGCAGACAGCTGACAGTTGGCGATGGTATTTCAAGGCGCCCAAGCAGATAGACACCTTATCTTGAGAATCACATCACCATCAGAGCACTTGTTTCACCGTTTCCACTAATAGTTCACATGCGCAGACACTTAATACACAAAATCGCACCACTTTTACATATCAAAATCCACTTCAAACCATTATTCAAACAATAATACAGGAGCAGCAAACCACCGCCGATCAAGTTCCCGCCAAAACTCAGTCAAAGTTTTCAGTAATCAGCAGTGTTTCCACTATCAGGTTTTAATTTTGCCCTAGATTTTTTGACAATTGCCCTAAATACCTCAAATTAGTCTTCGAAAATCCTTTATTTAGGGCCTAAAATTTAAAGAGTTAGAAATAAAACAAAAACATAATATTTTTATTTTAATAAAGCAATTTTCTACGACCATAAATAGTTAATTACTTATGTAGTAAGCAATTAATCAAGAGAAGAAGTACCTGAAAACTGTATATCTTTAGTTCCATTTCTAAAACCTTATTAGTATGGTTAAGATATGGTCATACTTAAGAACGATGACTTATTACCACATTTTGATAAAATGGCTATCTGTTAAACGTGTTTGGCACTTTTTTAATGTCTCAATAATTCAGATATACCACAAGTAAGGTGGCAATCGCAGGGTTTACAATATCTTTAGTTTCACTTTTATCTGATCGTTTCAGCCAATTCTTGAAATCTGGATTCTCCAACCATGAACTTTTAAATTTTTGCACGTATTTTTTTCTTTAATTGATGGTTCTTTGTCTGTGAAAGAAGATGTCGGTGATTTATCATCATTCTCTTCCATATCTACCAGTTTTCCAATACGTTAGCTTAGTACTCGAAAATTGACAAGGAACTACCAAATCATTATTGAATTTTTTTTTCAGTAGTTCTGTCTTTTACAAAGTTCCAGCAGTGAGAAATGAGTATATAAAGTTATAAAAAAAGGTAAAGTTACAGCCTATATACGGCACAGGCCTCCTCTCATTTCTGGGAGGGTTTTAGGGCAAGGAAATGTCCGCCGCGCTGCCCCAATGCGTCACATGTCTTCGAAATATATTTTTTTGATTTCTCAGACATGCAGGTTTCCTCACGATGTTTTCCTTCACCACCGAGCACGTTGTAAAGTTATAAAACAAATAAATTGTGTATGTGTCACTACAACAAAGCTAAATTCTGAGACACTCAGTGACAAAAGAAATCAATCAACTCATTTACTTATAGTAATTTGTAGAATAATAATGAGTTAGGAACTTCGAGACAACGAAGTCTATGTTAAAATAGTGTTACCACCTTTACATTCCTTTTATTGTTCCATTCTACCCCAAATTACCCTAAATCCCTAAAAATATAAAATAGCCCTAAGCCTTACTTTAAATTAGCGGTTACACCCTAAAAAAGGGCGAAATCTCTAAGAGTGGAAACACTGGTAATCAGTATAAATAAATAGGCTTGGGTACTAAAATATCGATATTTACTCACGCAACTAATGATATTTATCGACGATATATTTAACCGCGATATATTGATATTCGATATTTATTTTAGAGTATCGAATTCGTATCAATTTCGATATATTTTAAAAGGTTATATTTATTTTATAATTTAATATAAAAAAACATTAACTCACAAAAGCAAAAGCATTGATGTGCTGCGGTTTTTCTACCAACTTCAAAAAGGAGACGGTACTCAATTCGACTGTATATTTATTTTTATTTTTGTGTTCTTTTTTATTTGGGTGAAACGATTTCGATGATTCTTTTTGATTTGAAAGCTGATGCTTGTCATGTGGTCCCATATAAATTTGATCAAGATTTGATCAATAGTTTTTGAGTTATTCTTAATAATTTATATTGAAGTCGGTTATACAAATTTTTTAATTTTAAATTATTTTCCGTCGTCATAACATCCAGTAATAAAATTTTGGCCCTCATCCTATTACATCACGTAAAACATGACGATATGTCGATATTTCTCTCGCGATAATTATCGGTACTGTTAAAAATATCGATATAATTTTTACACTTGCCCATCCCTATAATTAAATATAAAGGTACTCTATGGTCAAGGTCAATAATATGTCAATAAGAGTTTTGGCGGGAATTTGACCGGCGGCGGATTGCTGCTCCTGTATTATTGTTAACCGACTTCAAAAAGGAGGAGGTACTTTTAATAATACGCATTACTTTTAATAATTACAAATAATTAATAGTTAATAATTAAATACATTATAGAAATGTATGTTAACAGTAGACTTAAATATAAATATATACTTAATAATTTAAGTAACAAAACTTGTAGGAATCAATTCAATAGGCCAATATGTTTATGAGGCTACTCTCTCTTTCACCTGTCCCTGAAAAATATAAAGTAATAATAAACTTATTATCATTTTAGCTGCATGAATTTTAAGAAAATAATGATCTTAACAGAGACTAGCCAAATACGCAGGAGATATTAAAGTGCACCAAGTATCTGAGGATACATATGCACTCTCTATTCTCTCAATCTCGGTATGTTAAGAAAACTGTCACCCATCCATGGACTGACAGCGGCAAGTGCAGCTTAATCTCGCAGATCTATTGATTCGCGCAGCTATTACTTAACCACGAGTTCCTCTTCTCTACCACTAACGCTGTGGATGATGAACCACGCTATCAAGCCCTCAGCACACTGTTGTCGGCCATCAAGCATGAATCGGACATCGAGCGTTGTGTATCAACTACTATGGAGTTTATACTATCCTGGCACACTGAACTCATGCGCGAGTGTCTAGCGACGCTTCAGGAGCATTATTAAATATCTATACCTAACCACGCTAAAAGTTTTATCATTGCGTTGGGGAAAATAGCGTGATGCTATGAATTTTATACTAATGTCACCGTGAGGTGCAGGTAAGGTTATAAATTTTTTTTGGTTGATAAATAGATACTTAGTTGGGTTCATAATGGCTTAAATAGGATAATATCAAGATTTTTTATTTTTAATGTCGGCACAAGTCTGTACGTAAGAAATAAGCTCCTAGATATTTTGTAATTTTTTAGATTATAATAGTGTTAGTGTTTATAATTTATAGTTTTCCAAAATGGTTACATGTTCCGTGAGTGACTGTAGTGTCAATAATAAAAATAATCCTGATAATTGCACATTTTACAGGTAAATTCGCAAGTCGTCGGTTACTGCTATGACGCATCTATTTTTGGTTAAATTTATGTTATATACTTTATAAAATAATATTTTCAATTATTTTATTAATTTTGATATTTTGCTAGGGAAAAAGTCACGTTGTTGATAATTTGAATGATTTTGGTGAATTCATTTTTGAACAAAATATTTTACATGTGTACGTTAGGGATTGACTCAACTATATCAAAATTAATGTCAATATTTATCTTGAATGTTTATAATGAATCGGCAGACTTGCCCACACAATAAGGAGAGGAATGAAAATAAATGCTTAATTTTATTTCGCCCTTTGTCAAACAGATGGATAGAATAAAAAATGGATAAGATTAATTGGGCAGGTTGGTTGGAATCCAAAGAAGAACTCTACAATTTGCAACAAACATTTTCTTGAGACATAAAAGAAAAAGCAGAATAAAAACAATTTTATTAAAAGGAGCCATTCCTACATTATTTATACCAGTAACTATTATACCGGGTGTTTGTGAAACGCTCCCGAAAACGAAGACAGACGATAGTACTAAGGATACCTTTGATGATGGGTCACAAAGAAATGCGATCCCGAGGAAAAAAAAATCATCTTTTCACAACGTTTTATTAATTTTATTCACGTTCCATCATGTTAGTACAGCTAAATGAAACGATAATTTCATAAAAAAAATCATGAAAATACTTAAACATAAAACCAGCAGTGAAACTTAAAAGAAAATTAGCTGACAATAGGGTCAATATCCTCGCGGGCGCCGAACTCTTATCTAGCTCGGTACGAAACAATGCATTAGGTATACTACTCACTCTACCCTTCCCTTTCACACACGCGCTGCCACCGCCCGGCCGACTCGTGTCGCCTCGCGCTGTGGAATTTACACATGTCAGCGTTGCCAACATGTGGGGAATTCCCGAAATTGCGGGGATAAAGTTGGTTGGGGATTTTATGGGGATTGGTATTATGCGGGGAAAATGCAAGGATTTTGAAAATCGATAGCCAGGGCCAAGTCAGAACCTTTTTTCAAGAAATCTAAATACTTATCTTAACATTTTGTTAGGTTACTTATGAATATCGAATGACTCCCTTTTTTAATTATCTTCATTGCACCACATTTAATTTTCGCATTTATTTCGGCAACTTTTGTGTATAATTTAATGCTTTTCATTTCTTTATTTTTTAATTTTAAAGAAAAAAATGTTAGTTAAAAAGTAAATCTTATAAAATTAGTTGAAAATTGATTCATTTCTTAAAATAAAATTGAGGGGAATTTATGGGGAATCTGTTGAAGTTTTGTCCTTAAATTAGGGAATTTGACATGAATTTTCGGGGAATTTGACAAATTGGCGTTGCAACGCTGCCATGTTGCACCAAAATTTAGTTTGCCGGCGACAAGAATTAGAGGCGGCAATCACTATAAAACTTGCAAGTAATTTTTAATAATTTTGACGTACCTCTTTTTAAATTCAAAGTATTGGTCGGATTAAATACAGAAAGTCAATTAAAATAAAGTAAAAGTATTATTTTTTACATTAATTCTGATAGATTAATTAACTGTCGATCATAATTGATTTTAACTATTAAATTATTCAGTACCATTTCATTTCTATTTTCTTATACAAAATCAAAGATAACGATGAAATAGTGTTTATAATTGTGTGAGTACTGAGTACCCAATTAGGTACGTTTATTAATTTCAATAATTTTTGTAGTAAAGAACTGCTTGTTGCGTCAGGGTACAATTGATTGTGTAATTATATTAAAAATGACAACCATAACTTCTAAATTCCACATGAAGACTAGTCGTAGGGATAACTAAACTCATAAATAAAATAAACGTTGGCGATGTCGTAACGGTTTAACGGTCTGTGGTAGTGCTCAGTTCTTCAAGGACGTTACCTCGTGCGCATTTGTTTTGGCGGGATTGATTAATAATTTCAGTTTTTGAGACAGTTCCATGTTGACTATCACGAGCGAGAGAGAGACAGTTCAATCGTTTAGTTTATAAAACTTATTACTTGTTATTTATTACTTAATGATATTATTCTTGTTGTTACGTTTCGAGTTTCTTGTTATATTTTTATAATGCCTAACGCGTACGTTTATAGTGCTCGTGAATACCGCAACATGTTAATGTGCCTTGGAGAAGCTCACGGGAATGCTTCGCGTGCATTACGAATTTACCGAGAGAAATTCCCGACCGCTCTACATCCAATAATGGAAAATCGGTCCATTGCTCTGGTGGAAGTCAAGTGACTGTTCACTCAGAGGAACGCATTTTAGATGTCGTTCGCCGGAATCTGAAGTGTGTCAAGTGTATCATACTGTACAGTTCACAAGGTGTTAAAGCGTAACCGAATGCGCCCATACAAAGTGTACAAAGTGCAAGCTTTAGTTCCCGGCGACCACGACCGCCGGCGAGTTTTCTGCCGTTGGTTATTAGACCAGCAACAACATGTGCCTGGTTTCATTGACTACGTCATCTGGACGGACGAGTCGACATTTACCAGAAACGGCCTGTGGAACCGAAGAAATACACACGTGTATTCCGAGGTTAACCCGCACGCTGTTCGACAAACCGGGCACCAAACCCGATGGTCGGTTAACGTATGGGCGGGTTTATTTAAGGATCGCATTTTAGGACCAGTGTTTCTGCCACAGCGACTTAACGGACAGCGATACCTGAACTTCATCAATGAACAGTTGGTTGACATTTTAGACGACCTATCGTTGGCTGAATATCGCCGCACATGGTTCCGCATGTCGTGTGGTTCGCCCGTGAGCACCTCACCGAGCTATTTGATGATCGCTGGATCGGCAGACTAGGACCACACGCTTGGCCACCTCGCTCACCAGATCTGACCCCGTTAGACTTCTTTCTGTGGGGGTATGTGAAAGAAAGGGTTTTTAATCGTGAGTGTGATAGTGCTGACGAAATGCGCCAAAGGATCGTGGATGTTTTTGACAAACTACGTGCGGACTGTGTCGAAGACCTACGATAATGCCCTGCATGAGGAGACGCAACGCCGAGCCCAAATCTGCCTCGAAATGAATGGGTCACAATTTGAGCCGCATCTCATAAGACCAGGGAGGATTTAGATCGGTAAGCTGTTCCATACAATTTTTTTTTAAATAACTTAGTACTGAACTGATCTGAATAGGTACATAACTGAATACATCAGAATAATAAACATACCTACACGATGGATAAAAAAAGCATAACTCTAACCTTGTTAACATTTCAAATAAGTGATTTTTTCATTAGCGCGTGGTTCATCGCCTACAGCGCTAGTCGTAGAGAAGAGGAACTCGTGCTTAATTAACAGTTGTGCGGATCAATAGATCTGCGAGATCAAGCTGCACTTGTCGCAGTCAGTCTATGGATGGGTGACCGTTTTCTTGACATACCGAGTTGAGAGAATAGACAGTGCATCTGTATCCTCAGATACCTGGTACACTTTAATATCTCCTGCGTACTTAGCTAGTCTGTGTAAGATCATTATGTTTTTAAATTCATGCAGCTAAAATGATAATAAGTTTATTATTTTTCAGGGACAGATGAAAGAAAGAGTAACCCCATAAACATATTAAACCTGCGCGCACGAACTTACTACGGGAGGCGCCGCTTACTCGCGCCACACGCCTTTTGAATCAATTGTCGGATCAGGTGGACCTATTATTCTGTTGCACTCTGAATGAATTCACAAGGGCTGCTTTGTTTGTTATTAGTTATTTGTTATTTGTAGTTGTTTGTTCTTTGGGATTGTTTTTTTTTTGTATTCGTTTTAGCATGTACTATCGCATTAGGTTATTAAGCCTGTAATGTTAGTATGTATGTGGAAATAAATAAATAAATATTGGCCTTTAAACAGGGCATTCTTATTTAACTGATTCCTACAAGTTTTCTTACTTAAATTATTAAGTTTAAATTCATATTTAAGTCGAATGTTAAAATTAATTTCTATATATGTAAAGCAGCCATTATGTACTCCGTGTCTCCGTTTTTATTTCAACAGCAAAACATTTTATAAAATATATAAAGTATAAATAGGTATATACTTAATTAATTTTGTTAAAATAGAAATTCCGGGAAAACTCTCTCGAACTCGCTCGAAGACAACTTTCCGTTCTGATTCTTGGGGGAAATTGTTTAAGTTTATCGGTAGACTCACCACTTCAGAGATTATTGGGACTTTGTACATTTTGAATTAAAATCCAACAAAAGGCAGGTAGGTGCAGCTTATTCCCGGGAACATGTTATTTCAATATTTTTTAATTATTTTAGAACTACCAAGATAAAAAAAGTCAGTAAATTTTTGAAGTTATTCAGTTTCGTGCACCATTTTTTTAAATCTTTTTATCGCTTCCTTAACAATAATTTTTCGATAGTCCTTGTAAGTAAAATGTACATTACTAGCTAACGCACATAATGACAAATCAAAATTGGTTACACATTTACGGGCTGTCAAGTCGTACCCCAGTATATTCTAAGTCTATGTAAAATATTTTGTTTAAAAATGTATTTACCAAAATCATGCAAATTATCAACAATGTGACTTTTTTCGTTGCAAAATATCAAAATTAACAAAATAATTAAAATTTTCTATATTTTAAACAGTTTATAACATAAATTTTAACCAAAAATAGACGCGTCATAACATTGACGAAGTCTTGAGAATTTACCTGTGAAATATGCAATTATCAGGATTATTTCTATTATTGACACCACAGTCACTCACAGAAAAAGTAACCACTTTGGAAAAATAATAAAAATATAACCACTATTATACTCTAAAAAAATACAAAATACGAGTATCTAGGAGCTTATTTCTTGCGTGCCGACCAAGTGCCGACTTGTGCCCGACCTGTCAGTCAAAATCGGTTACAGGATCATGAGATTTTCTATCCTTTTCTATTTTGCTATACTGCCATAAGGAATTTTCTTCTCCCTTGCACACTATTTTCGTCTATTACTGTCCTAAGTCTATGCTCCACAACTACCAAACATAGAGCAAACCGGCCACCGGCGAACCGGAGGGGAGTAGCCACACATGAGTAGATAATTTACTCATGTGGTAGCCATACGCAGACATTCCCCTCTGTCAAAGTATAAGACCACGCAATCAAATCAAGTCAAATTTACAAAAAGATAGCGAATTTTTTTGAAAGGTAATTTCATATATGAGTAATTTTTTTCACATTATTGCTATTTACTTCTTTTTAAACTTATAAATTACAATAATAACGGTCGTGTCATTTCGGATTTGTTTACCGACACAGGCCGTTTGCCCTTATACAATATGCGGATCCTTCGAGCGACTGGTCCGAGACTGTATCTGATTTGTCGCTGTAACCGAGCCATATTGTTATAATGTATTTAGGTGTGTGTGAAATTGTTAGTATGTTGTTTTAATTCTTATGTGTGTGTTTCGTAGTGACAGACGATTGTTTTTATGTGAGCCGATTTCCCCCGGTAAAAATTTACAGATGGTACTGTACCCCTCCGGTCCGTCGGTGGCCCATGTTGCTCTATGCTTTCAAATGATATATATTCAGTAGGTACGTTTAAACTCTACAGCTTAGATCACAAAGTACCGTTTTATTTTTATACACCGAAAGTGTAGACTAGTGATTATATACTTTTTTGTATATACTCTCTTTGGTATATTCTGGTATATTCCTTGTTTTGACTCATTGATCTGCATTTAATCTATTTATAAAGGATATGTTACATTTGTCTATAGAATTCCTTTGAACCTTCACCACAAGAAATATACTATTCTCTAACAAGAGTCCACAATTCGTCGCTAACGCCGCAAAGGGGCGAACCTCAATTATTAAAAAATTACAGGAGAGTAAGAAAACATTTATTATTCCCCGATTACTAGCTTTTTTTCATCAGAATATTAATCTTATTTGTAGTTTTCCATTAGGTCTAACATATTTAATTTTCTGGAAAATATTCTTGAAAATCTAACACCTATCTATTGTCACAGTTTATACTGTGAAATGGTATATGAAAATGGTATATGACAGCGTAGGTAAATAGTAAATAGCAATTGGCCTTGATCCTTACGGTCGTTTCGAATCAAATGAAAGGTAAAAACCATGACTCGAAAACAAGAAATGCGTGTATGCTTTTGCTAATAAAACTTGACAATACGTCAGGGTATAAACCTTTTTAAACATAATAAGCAATTTTTATTCTAAATAAACTGAATGTCGTTATAAGGTTACATCGATATACCCTTTTCACTTCGAGACGGTAAGTTTATTACAATGACAATAAGAACACTATCGAGCTAATTTGGGCACAAATATAAATTCATGCAGCGTGTAACAATACTGAGCCACCCTTCAGCACTGGAAAAATGTTATTGCTACAAACTGCGTCTGTAGAAGTCACTAAAGAAGACTGGGGAACAGTCGTCGAGAAAGCAAAAAAAAATCTTTCATGTATTTGAACGAGATTTGAGAATAGACACTATTGTTGAAAATTAGTTCTTAATATAATATCTCAGTGCTGGTATGACGATGACAACACTGGTTATAATTCTGTTAGTTCAAGAGTTCAACTGAATAAATGCAAATTTTTTGTTCAACTATGTATACCTACTTGTTTTATTTCCTTAAAATAATTACGATAGAATATAATAATGGGACAGGGAATTAAAAATTCGATTAATTCATAGCTAAAACTAGGCGTCATTGGTCACCAGTAGGTTGAGGTGTGGTAAAGCCGAGAACATTTTTGTATATTATGAACTTAAACTTATTAACATGAATAATGACAACATTAGCCTATGCCCAAAACTAAACATAAGTTTAGCCGACTAATCCTAAGTTTATTATTTACTCTAACATAAACCGTAACTTAAATATTATAAATTAGAATGATGAGTACAAGTTTTTGTAATTATCAATATTTTATTATTCTATTTATTATATTTTATTCGATTATTATGAAATTTACAGCGAGCGGTTAGCTCCTGAGCTATGCTCGCTGTTATATATATAAAACATTAATCCTACGCCAAAACTAAGTTTAGCCAGCTAATCTGTGCTCTCTGTAAATTTCATAATACGCGAGTAACCCGGGTTCGATTCCCACCGGCACCAATGAAATTGTTAATAGCAATTTTAAGTTTGCTATTAACATTTTCATTGTGTCAATTTCAGTGCTGATTTAACACGTGCTCGGTGGTGAAGGAAAAAATCGTGAGGAAACCTACAAAAGGAGAAATAAAAAAAATATATTTAGAATTCATGTGAAGTTCGCCAACACGCATTGGGGCAGCGCGGCGGACATTTCCTTACCCTAAAACTCTCTCAGAGATGAGAGGAGGCCTGTACCCAGCAGTGGGAGGTATAGGTATAGGCTGTCACTTTAACTTTAACTTTTAAAAAGTCCTTTATTTTTAGGAAAAGAAAAATGTTCTAAAGTCGCAATACTGATACAGTGCTTCCTAGTTATTTGTGTTCCGAGAAATAAAATCACATTTTGCGATTTTGTTTAAAATTATAGAGAGAATCTGTTACTTACTTATGAAAAGTAATTCCAAAAAACCTTTTTTAAGCAGTAATTGTTTTTGCAGTCGTATAAACGACGGACGGCATAATTTCGCTTCCGTCTTCATATTGCGTACCTCACTTCTAAAAGCTGAATGTTCCGTCATTTCCGACTTTACTTCTTTATTTGTTTGAGACAGACGCAGACATGTACTTACCACCCGCTTGCAGTGTTGCCAACACCTAAACTAGCTCTCCACCAGATTTAACTTCTAAAATCAACAGAAAACCACTAACAAAATCGACCCTATCCCAGATCCCTAAACTTTACACTAAACAAATTTTTGTTTATTACTAAAGAAAAAAATAGGTATATTAGTAATTGTTTACCTTAATTATTATTTTTATTACTTTAATTATTATTTATGACTCACTATGTAACAAAACATTAAATTATTATGTAAATAATCAATAAATCAACATACAATTAGTAAATCAAAAAGTCAACATCAAGAATATATTATTTAATTAACTGCTATTTTAAATTAAATCGTCTTCTTCAGTTGAATCATTTTCGTCGGCACCATCATCATGAGTTTTCATCATCATGCTGACAATTGTACGACAAAATTTGAATTTCTCCACTTGACTAATGGTTTTTTCAATCACTTGGAACCAATCCTTTAAAAATGTGGGTCTTAAAGCCAAGAATCCTGAAACTTTTGTGTATATTGTGGTTTCGACATAGTGACATATCAACTCGTCAAAGAATACGATATTGATTTAAGTAAGCTACTAGATACTAAAATATTCTACGAGGCATCCCAGCGAATACTGTAGCGCCATCGGAATGGATCGTCTGACGTCACGTCATGTTTTATGAATCAGTGCTTCCTACACAGTTAAAGTAAATTGTCCTTAAATTAAGTAGAAATATATTTCGAAACGTATGCGGCTTAATGGTTGAATGATCATCTTTCCACTAATTGAAACTGAATTCTACTAAACCACTAGAAAAAAACCACCAGCCACTAAAAGCAATATTTCACCACTACAAGGGGGGTCGAAACCAACAGCTTTAGTGGAAAATCCACTAAGTTGGCAACACTGCCCGCTAGCCTCCACCCAATTCCTTGTTGCAACTTAAATCACACCCGCATCCGCAAAAGCTCCGCATTAAGCATTACGGATACGGATGCAAGTATCCGCAACATCTCTGATCTTGTTAATATTGTAAATGCGAAAGAATGTTTGATGAATCTCAAACAATTCAAGATCAAGCAAGGATGCCCGCAGGGTGGGGTTCTTTCACCTCTCCTGTGGAATATGGCCATTAATGAACTCATCAGCAAATTAAATGCCTGAAAATACTGGTATTTGGAAAGACAGCAAGCATGGTGTGCGACCTGACCCAAGCGGTTCTCCGTATAGTGGAAAGATGGTGCAGGGAATATGACTTAACCGTTAATCCAAATAAAACGGTTCTACTAATGTTCACACAAAAACGAATGCTGAATAACTATCATCTCCCAAGTCTTTTCAGCACAAAACTCAGCTATCTTCTGAGGTAAAATATTTAGGTCTCACCTTGGACAATAAACTGAACTGGAATAAACACAAAGAAAACAAAATCAACACGGCTAGTATAACTTTCTGGCAATGCAAAAACATGATTGGTAAACGATGGGGTTTGACGCCAAAAATTATACTGTGGCTATACAAAATCGTGATTCGGCCCATGATCACATACGGTGCTCTGGTACGGTGGACCAAAACAAATTAATCCACCACAATTAAGAAGCTTCAGCGTTACCAGAGACTGGCATGTGTGGCTGCCACGGGCTGCATAAGAACTACACCAACAGCAGCCTTAGAAGCTATGCTGCAGCTAACCCCGCATCACTTACACATACAACAAGACGCGACTTTAGCTGCCATACCCTAAATCTATGGAATAAGCGTAGAGTCCCCCATACAGGTATAATTGACAGAATTTACTCCAAATTTCCATCTTACAAGCCAAATACGATAAGATCCCTAAACAATTTGTGTTTGGTAAGAAATACAAGATACAATTAAATGAAACTAACCAGCCGGAGGTTTTAAACCCAAAGAACTCAGGTACCAAGTGGCCATAGCAATAGATGCTAGGAAAGTAAAAGACTCCTCCATCAGAATACTGACCGACAGCAAGGCGGTACTACAAGCTCTGAGTTGCAATGTGGTAAACTCGGGACTAATATATGAATGCCATAAACGAGGTATGTAAACACAACAATGTGATTCTGCAATGGATAAAGGGACACAGTGTATCCAGGAGCAACGACGCAGCAGACGAACTGCCCAGGAGAGGATCGGCTCTGGCCACTATAACGCCGGAACCAATCATACCAATCAGCTTTGGTAACGTTCGTTCACTGGTACGTAAACACTTCACTAACCAACACGCCTGTAGACTGTAGACAAGCTAGGGAGGATCTGCCTGAAATAAACAGTTATTTAACCAAGGTTCTAATGAGATTGAACAAGCCACAGATCAGAAAAGTAACAAGTCATATCACAGGAGATGGCTCCTTTAACAATAATTTATTTACCATAGGTGTTAAAAATAGTCCCCTGTGCAGGGCATGTATGGGGGAGGAAGAAACGGCGGCCCACGTGTTGCTGACATGTCCGGAGGTCGCTGCATACAGGGCTAAACATCTCGGTACGCCGAGATCACTCCCCGAAGTTGCTGGCAACATCAAAGGACTGTTGAACTTCTTCGGGGAGATTTCATGGCTCGAGTAACTGAATTATTCCTGCCCACACGCAAAATACGCGCTTGGACGTGGAGTTGCGGAAAACAGCCCGTAGTTATCATAACTTATCTTAAGTCTGTTTGATGGGTAATCCTTCTTTCAAGCAGCAACAGAGCATCGGATCGACGTGATTTTTTTGTATCAAGATTGATTGATTGAATATATGTTTATGAGCTGTGGGATTGACATGGGACTATTTACTTTTATCCCGAAAAATACACGGTACCTGTGGGATAGGTATGAAGCGTAATTCTGAACGGAATTTGATGAAATTAAGCATGAAAGTTTTTTAGGTTTTGGGATAACACGGGATACTTTATCCTGGAAAAATACAAGGTTGCAGTGGGATAACTATTTAGCATAATTCTACGCGTAGGTATATGATTCCATCTTCATACTAAAATAGCTGAACGGATTGTTAGACATTATCTGATTTCTGGCAGTCATAGTTCTTTTATACGGTATATCTTCCTCCCGAGCTATGGTATATTTTCTAAAGGAGAATGGCGAGGCTAGTAGTGTGTTGAGATCTTCTGTAAGACATTCTTCTTTTTTGTCAGATTCCACAAGGTAATTAATAGAATTAGGCGTTACTTTGCGGAAATCCATTATATAAAAGTTGTTAAAATTAAGCAGCTAAGATCCGCCTAATAAAATAAAATGAAGCGTTTTACCTTTATTGAGTACCTCCCGCCTTTTCTCAAACATCTGATTCTATTCATTGAACGGAATGTGTTGAAATTTGGTATAGACATTTTGTAAGTCCTGATGTAACATATAAAATACTTTTTATCGGATTTAAATTTAGCCAAACAGTTCAAATTGAATGTTTTGTGTGTTTACTATATCTATAGGTATACCAGCTTTTTGCCTCGCAGAGTTGTAACGTCCAGGCAGTCACGATCCACGCTTATTATGAGATTGCATAATACGGAGAGATCAAGCTATCACGTGGAAACTTTCTCATATTTCGGAAAGAATCACAGAACGAAATGATCCCAGATTTTAGGTTAGACTAAGGCCTTTCGAATACTGAAAACCACTCTAACAATCTTTCTCATCGTACTTTAGTACATTCATCCTCCTTCATCAATAAATCAATATCTCTTACCGTTGCACGGTTGTGGAACTCCTTGCTTCTACATATTATTTCTTGTACTATTATTTATTCTGTGATATTATACGCCGTGTTCAATTGCTTTTTCTTTAAAAATCTACTCAAAGCTTATTACTTGGAACTCTAATATTTTCCATCATACTTACCGCACTTTCTTGTACCTATCCTACTTTCCTCAACAGTCTCAATTTTTTTATTTAATTGTATTATTTATGTACACCTTCCTCCTAACTATTCGTTGTGAACAATTATTTGCGTATTAAGATTGTCTGGAAGAAATGCTTTCAGAACGATAGGACCAATCAATATATTCCTTATTGTACACATTGAAACAAAACAAAATGAAATAAATAAAGAAGGTACAATAGGCAAAATTGAAAACCGCATCAAAATAGCTTACAATTTTATAATAGCTTTCATTCCTATTTTACCCTTAAGGGTGGAGTATCCAAAAATACTTCAACACGGGCACACTTTAATAGTGTTATCAAAGATATTATTAAAACATGGCGGAATTTCAAACAATCTTTCATCCTTAACTTTACCCCCTTTAGGGTAGAAATGTCAAAAATACTGAAACACGTGTCTCTATACTAATTTGAATATATGCATTAAATACCTCTGCCCCCGTAAGGTTGTTTTGAAAAATCGCAAAATACGTTTTTATATATTTTATTTACAGAGTACTCTCATAAGTTTCGAGTCAATCGCTCCGTAAAAACATTCATAAAAACTGGAACTTTGTTAATTGCCTCGTTATTCTAGTGGTCGTAAACGCGGTTGCTGATCGTGAGGTCGGGTTTGAATCCCGGGTCGGACCAAAATCAGTTATTGGGTTTTTCTGTCACGAAGTTCTCAGTAGCAGCCCGGAGTCAGAGATTTGGCGGTGTTTCAATTCCGTGCCTCGAAAAGCACGTAAAGCCCGTTGGTCATACGCCTGATCTCTCTCCGGTCGTGTCGGATAACTTTCCCAGCGGACTATGAGAATATAGGAATAAAATAAATAATGCACTTGAATTGCGCATACACTCGGTCACTATAATCATGTCCTACGCAGATGGCTAGTCTCCGTTAAGACTGACCGCCGCGCCGTGATCCTCCAGACCTAAATTCGGTCTGGAGGACATTACAAATTGTAACATCCTATTTCACTCACTTAGGCGTAGAATTTTCTAAACCTCTTTCTTAGTGGATGCCTGCGTAAAATAATTAAGCTATTATTCCAATTACAAGCTTCTACGTTCAGCGGTTTGGACTGTGCGTCTAAATACATTATTATTCATATAAACTTTGCATTTGCACTCACGTTACGTCACGTCACGTTAACCGTAAAGGCAATTTAAAAAATAAATATTTTTATTTTCATTTAAGAGAATTTTTTTTATTATATACAATATTAAAAACTATAATAAAAAAAAAACTAAAACTAGTAATTTAATTATCAAACAGTTTTGCATTAGTTTTTAAATTAAAAGAAAAATCAGTATATAATTATTTTTTCATACTAATTTGCACACTCTCTAGGCCCCGTAAACCGTTAAGGGTTGTTTTGAAAAATCGATAAATGCTCATAATTATCTCGGCCTTGAGCATCAGTGCAATGTTGCTCGTGTTGGACACCATCAACATTTGGTGTTCGCAACCTTACCAGGTGTTCACTCCATCTTGTGGGGGATCGCCCTAAAATTTGTTTATTGGTATGAAGCTGCCACTCGAGAACCTTTCGTCCCGTAGATATTTCGAGCTATATGGTCGGGTCATTGCCATTTTAGCCCTTCGCTATATCAATTACTCGTGTTCTTCTGTGGATATCCTCGTTCGTCTAGGAAAATTCCGAGCATGGCTCTCTATCGTTCGCCGAGTAACTTCTAGCTTTTTCATACTATTAGCAGTTAAGGACCAAGCTTCAGTTTCGTAAGTCGTCACTGTTAACACGCATTTACTGGTTGTATGTACAATTAAGTTAGAAGGTTTTGGGTATTTCACGTCATGGCCTGATTTATGCTTCGTGTAAGCTTAAACCTCCTATTATATCCTATATAAATATTCTCCTTTTATACTGCATCTGTGCAGTTTTCCATAATAGACTCCGACAAGCTAATGAATGACGCTCTTAATCTCGATCTAGCCTCATTACTTGCACCTACGGTTGATCACAAAGTGTCTATTCTTTACGATAATTTTCTCAGCCTTTATGATGCTCATGCTCCAGTTCATAAGGTTACATTGAAGCGTCCCCAAGCCCCATGGATGACAGAAGGCGTAAGGTCGGCAATGTATAGACGTGCTTTTCTTAGTTTCAAGAGAGAACGTACTGTGGAAAATTGGTTGTCCTTTAAGGCCGGCCACATACATACGGAATTCCGTTTCGGGATTCCGTTTTAGAATTCCGATTCGGAATTCCGAACGCGGCAAGTCCATATAAAATTTATGACCGTCACACACGTATGTATGTGGCGGGCCTAATTCTGCTAACTGGTTAATCGTATCGTCTTTGGTGTGAGTTTATGTGTCAGTGTGCTCGTTCGCGCTTACATTTCCTACCTTACATAGAGTAGTGCTGTACGCAGAGGATTTAAAATATCATGGCTAAAATGAATAGTATGTACCTTTGATCGAGGTGAAGATGAAATTTATCAACACGTGGTGTAATGAGTGTGGATGGATCACTCATAGATAAGGAGTCGCCTCCCCCGTATGTCACATTCCGAAAAGGCATTTCCCACCCTAACGACAAGATTTTCATGAAGAATTTAAAAATTAATGTTGGCAATGTTCGAGTCTTGGTTCTCAAAACAGGATGAGAAATTTTCTATGCTGATTACTGAGTTTGAAGCTTTCTATGAAGTTTATGAGCGACAAATATAACGAACTTGAAAAGAAAACGAACAATGTCGATAATAGATTGCTGGATATGGAACGTCAACTCTGTTCATCACACACAAATGACGAGCGAGTTGCTATACTGGAAGCTAAGTTAGAAGTGTTTGAGCAAAAATCATGGAGCTGTAACGCTTAAATTAGCAATTTACAAAAAAAAACATGAAAATCTCATTCCATATTAGAGAACATTGGCAATATCATAAAACAGCCTGTTTCTGTTCGTGACGTGATTACAATTCATCGTGTTCCCCAGATGTATAGAAATACCAATTGGCCAAAAAAACATTATTGTAAAATTTACCAGTCAAATAATGAGAGATAACTTTATCACAGCAGCTCGACTGAAACAAGGTATTAGTAGTGAAGAGCTAAAAATACAAGGATCTTTGAAGAATATTTACATAAATGAGCACCTCACTCTTCAGAATAAGATATTATTTAGTCAGGCGCGGGAGAAGGCTAAACAAAATGGGTATCCTTTTTTATGGGTTAAGAATAGTGTTATACTTGTGCGTAAAGATGCTGCTACTTCAGCTTTTACCATCATGTCTGAGACAGATTTATCCAAAATCAAATCCGTTACTACAGAACACTCATTATAACAACCCATATACTGTGCAAATATGTATTTTATTTAAAATCGTAACTTTTAATACTATACCAATATCTTTTTATAAAAAAAATATTCGACTAGGGTCATCTTATTTGTTTACTCTGAATTTCACGCTACTCTGTATGAGCAAAACTGTATTGTTTCCACGGAGCAAATACAAAGAGGAGGTGTTCTAATTAGATTTCACTATGTAACAACGCGTGACAATTTGCGGGGTGAGGGGGTGTTAAGCCCCGCCCACTTAACTGTTTTCCATCTACCGATAAATAGTAAAACTACTCGCACCCTTCCATTAAGATGTTGCAATGTAGTTTAGCTACCTTGATGAAATGAAATGAAATTTATTTAACATACATTACATCATTATAGTTACAGTTATTTTTGAGCTCTGAAGCCTGCGTTAGTTAAAACTGTGCTACAGGCCTCAGACGTCCCCATCTAATGTCTAAGTATTATAACGTATATTAGTATTGTAAAGAAATATGTTGGTTACAAAATAATATAAAAAGTAATAATATGGTACTAATGCTATTGTAAGGCCACGTTGCGCGCGTGTGTGTGTGTGTGTGTGTGTGTGTGTGTGTGTGTGTGTGTGTGTGTGTGTGTGTGTGTGTGTGTGTGTGTGTGTGTGTGTGCGTGTGTGTGCGTGTGTTATTAAGTGATCTTCGTGAACAAATCTTCAGTCGCATCGTAATTCAAGCCGTTAAGAGTTTGTTTTAAGATTTTCTTAAATTCGTGGTTATTAAGATTTATAACAGTTTTAACATTTCTGTTATTAACAGTTTTAACTTTGTTAAATAATTTATTATAGAGCATTGGTGCACAAAAGTTGTAGCTTCTTCTTGCAAACACAGTCCTGACACTAGGTACGGGTAGTCTTGTTATTCGTTTGTTACTTTTAGGAAGGCCAGGCACAAGAAGGCGATGATATCTACGGAGACACTGATATACAAATAATTTACGTACTGATAACATACCGCTCCGCTTGTACAGGTCATATGTGGGGTATTTAAAAGGCAACCGCATCATAACTTTTAGGATGGTGCGTTGCGCACGCTCTAGTTGTATGAGGTGTGTCTTTAATTGATTAAAAATTCTTTAGGACTGAATGCAAAACAAATTTCAGCACCTTGATTATTTTACCAATACTGAGCTCTACGTACCTTTATATTTTTAGTTTCTATGACACAAAGTGTCGCCATCTAGTGTCGAATATATTTAATTATATTTGAAAGCCGACGCAGAGATTTTTCTAGAACTATTTTAATAAATTAGGCTTACAAATAAAATATGATGCCATCCATAGCATCAGAGCGTCTATCTGAGTAGTTTTTACACGATAAAACACAACACTTTATCCTTTTCTTCTTAATACTACGAAAATACATCGATTTGCGATTTTCGACACATAAGCGCACATGACGAACGCTGACAGTATACTAACTAAAGTCATGCCCACTGTGATGACGTCAGGACCTAGTTAGAATCACAGTGCACAGTTGATTAGGCTATATCCTCTTTGTATTTGCTCCGTGATTGTTTCATTGCAACGAATGTTTTTCTATTACCTTCATTAAAGTTTATAAATTTAGTAAGTATGTGGTGTTAATATCACATGAGTAGATAAACGGAACAGAGATAAAGCTTCATACAACGAACACAAAAGGAACACAAAAAACGAAAACCACACAAAAAACAAATCGTTTGCACTACTACAAGCGCGCGCGGCATGTGTGCGTGACCACTGGCCGCTAGTCGCGTACGCGACAAGGCTGGAAAAAACCGGTTACGCTGGCACAGCCAGTGGACAAAACAACAATCTCAGGTCTCAGGGTCAGTGCGACGCACGTGTTGTAAGTTTGGATATTTTAATGTAAAAACGTGGTGTTATTAATAATGGTTCTTTATTGTACTGTGTATATGAATAATACCAGAAAAAATAAAAATATATCATACTTAACTATCCCAAGGAGTACAATAGGTAAGTAAATATTTGATTATTAATTTTTCAAGTAAGTACCTTTATTTTATTGTATGATCCTATTTTTAATACGAAGAGGGTACTACACGGGGTGTTTTTACCTTTTTATTGTTATTACAAGCTTTTAATAAACATTTGTAGGTATGTGGGTGGGTTGGTATGTAGTAGGTATGTGTATTAAGTTCACATATTGCAAGTAAGATTTGAACCACTTCCCGATGTCTGATTGAGTTGAAATTTTGTATAAAGTAACAGTGTATAAAGTGAAAATGCAATAATATGATAGATATAACCTGATGCTGCCGCCAGGATTGTCTCCTCACTAGGGAACTCTTCAACGAGTAGCAGGGTCACGAAATTTTGTGTTAGTTTAATTTTGATAGTTTAACACGATTTTTATCATGAACTGCTGCTGCAGCCAGAATTTTTCCTTACGAGGGAACTCTTTAACGGTTAGTAGCATGGACTCGAAACTTTGTAT
Source organism: Parnassius orleans (assembly GCA_029286625.1). Lineage (NCBI taxonomy): Eukaryota > Metazoa > Arthropoda > Insecta > Lepidoptera > Papilionidae > Parnassius > Parnassius orleans. Next base: position 2,532,021 of record JAGSMP010000018.1, read on the forward strand.
TTACATTGAATTTTGTTTGCTAAACATTATCTTCATAAACTGCTGCTGCAGACAGGATAGTCTCCTCACGAGGGAACTCCTCAACAGCTATAGTAGCATGATCATGAAAGTTTGAATACGCGTTTAAAAAGTATTTTAATCAAAACTTATCATTAATACCTACATCGTTCTTATTTCTCGCTACTAGTCGGTCTGTCTTTAAAGTAATTAAATATTTAAAAATAGGTATCATTTACCACACCATTAAAAGAAACAATAAATTATTAAAAAACAAAAATTATAAAATGAAAATTATTAGAGTAAGTAATTTGTAAAGTATTCTATCATACTGAATAATAAAACTATTTAACGTTTCTCTACCTACTCATGTGGTTAACATGTTTAATTGTTAATTTATTAATAATCACTATAAATAAATTTAGCTTTAAGGTTAGTATGATAGTAGTAAAAAAAGTGTTAAATATTGAGTCAATCTCCAATTCCATAAATGAAACTGTTATTTCTGTATCTGACTCCATGACTTTGCTGGATGCTGATGATAGTGAAATTGAGAACATTATCCTGGGACTTAGGCAAAGCTGTGCAACGGCACATGATGGCATTCCAACCACCTAAATTAAAAAATCGAAACATGTTCTGATACCAGTTCTAAAGTACATGTTCAACTTATGTTTTTCAACAGGCGCATTTCCATCAGTGTTCAAAAAAGCGCTGGTTTATCCCATCTATAAGAGTGGAGACAAGTGCTGTGTCAACAATTACAGGCCAATATCAGTACTACCTGTTTTATCTAAAATCCTAGAAAAACTTTTAAATACTAGACTAATAAATTATTTAGACTCTAAAAATCTTATCGCTCCAAACCAATTCGGCTTTAGACCTGGTAAATTAACAGAAGATGCGGTATTAGATCTAATCAGTACTGTTGTTAAAAATCTTAATTGTAAATTAAAATCATTATGTATATTCCTTGACCTTTCTAAGGCATTCGACACAGTATGTGTTTCCATTCTTCTCTGTAAACTCCAACGTGTTTGAATTAGGGGCATTATACTGGACTTGTTTAAGAGCTATTTTGTGATCGAGAGCAATATGTTACGATTGGTAATTACACTAGTTGGGGTGAATTGATTGAATATGGTGTGCCGCAAGGCAGTGTCCTTGGTACGACTCTGTTCCTGATATATCTAAATGATCTGTGTCAATTAAAACTACAAAATAGCAAAATTGTTACATATTCTGACGACACGGCGATCATTGTTCATGGACAGAGTTGGGAGGAGGCGCGCTCATATGCCGAGTCGGCGTTGCACTCAGTTATGACATGGCTGTCTCGAAATTTGCTGACATTAAACCTTAGCAAAACGAAGTTTATTACATTTGCTCCTAGGCTTTCGTCACAACGAGACGCATCGTTCGTAATATATGCTCACAAATGAAATACGCAAATTTTTTGTACCTGTGTTTCAATATTGCGCACGCACAGCATTAAGTATTTAGGTGTTGTGTGTTGTCATGGAGTGAACACATTAAATGTATGACGTTACGTATTAGGAAACTTATATTTGTCTTTAGCAAGCTGCGTGTTGGCGCTGACGTGGCGACTCTTAGGACTGCGTATTTTGCCCTAGTTCAATCCATTATCACTTACTGCATTACGATTTGGGTTGCTGCCGGAAAAACTAACATTATACAGCTCGTAAGAGCACAAAGGGCTGTATTGAAAGTTATGGCTTCCAAGCTAATTAGGTATTCAACTAAACTTATATTTAAATATTGGGAAGTTCTTTCCGTTCGTAAATTATTTATATTAAATACGTTCTTCGCAAACACAAAACCCTTGCATATGATCCTAAAATTTTACTGAATAAAAGAAGAAAAGACAAAGTATGCTCTACAGTGAGGTGTGGGCTTGTAGTGGTAAAACAACATTATGACTTTATTGCTCCGGGACTTTACAATAAAATTAATTAAAAATTAAACATCTACCCTTTGCCTTTAAATAAATCTAAAGCCCTGCTGAATGAGTGGCTACTAAGCCTTGATTATTACGAGGTAGAAGCTATAATTGAGCAATAGTTCTTAAACACACACGCACATAAACACACACACACACACACACACACACACACACACACACACACACACACACACACACACACACACGCTAAATTACTTAGAATATTTTGCTATGTCCTTAGTATAAGTCACTATAAATATAATTATGTACTACTTTTAACTGGAAACGCCTGTCTATGTGAGGTGGGCGCTTACATCTGCGACACAGTCCTACTGCGGATGTTAACGCTAACTATGTTCATGATAAAATGTTTTTGGTTTCAATAAAGATTATTATTATTTGGGGTATTTATAAAGTATTCTCATCTGGTTGGTCTGAATAAATATATAAAAGAAATATAGTAAATAAATATACACACATATATATACCCAACTACAAAAACCCAACTACTTTAATTTAACTATTAATAGGTACACTAAAAATTGTCTCGTAGAGAATACTGTAAGAGAAATAATCCCATGTAAAAATCGCCTAATCAAACCTTCGATGACGTTGGGCATATTGCGGTGTATCATAAATAGAAACGACATGCAAAAAAGCTACGAAATGATCCGGAAAACGAAATTTTAAAAATAACATACACGAGATATCGTAATTATTGTAATAACTTAATAAAAAAAACTTAAACGTAAGCATGAGAGGGAACAGCTTTCTAAGAGTAAAAGAGATCCTAAAGCACTCTGGAAAATAATTAACAATATAACACAGCGAAATAAAAATAAGACACAAAACATTAAACTTTTAGAGATATAATCATCTCCCCAAGAATCGACGAATTACGTGAACCACTATTTTGCAAATATTGATAAAACGCTAGCTGAAAACATCACATTGAAATACTCACAACAGCATTATATTAGGGTACCACTTAACTCAAAAGCCTCATCGTTCGTACTTTTGGAAACCGATTCAAAAGAGATAGGTGCTTTACTGATGAACCTTAAATCTGAAAGTGCTGCTGGGTGGGATGACATATCAAACGAAACTCGCTAAGGAACATGTAGCTCCTGTGATAGCTCATTTGGCAAATCTTTGCTTTAGTCAGGGCATTTTCCCAACTGCCCTAAAGCGAGCAATAATAGCACCAGTGACATGGAAGATACATCAAACTATAGACCTATCTCTGTTTTACCGGCCATCTCAAAAGTCTTAGAAAAACTTTTAAATAATCGGTTAATATCCTACTTAAATACATACAAGCTGCTTTCTGACCACCAATTCGGATTTAGAAAAGGGATTTCCACTGAAGATGCTGTTACTGCACTGACTTCTCTTATCGTAAATAATGTGGACAAGGGTAACAAATGCCTAACTGTATTTTTAGACTTGAAAAAAGCCTTCGATACCGTGTCGGTACCTACCTTAGTACGAAGGATCGAAGACATAGGTATAAGGGGAATTCCTTTAAAACTTTTTGTTGACTATCTCACTGGGCGTAAACAATGCGTTAGAATTGGACCCTATGTGAGTGAGCACTGTGATGTGACTTTTGGCGTTCCCCAGGGTAGTGTACTTGGTCCGACTCTTTTCCTAATATATATTAACAATCTATGTTGTATGAAAATCAGAGGTGGACAAATATTTTCTTACGCGGATGACACGGCTGTTGTTTTTAAGGGGCGTAACTGGGATGATGTTCGTTTAATAGCAGAAAGAGGTCTCACCGAGATAGCCAACTGGTTAAATTCTAATCTATTAACTCTCAATACCACCAAAACTAATTATATAGCTTTTTCAAATTATAATAACTCACAACCGGAAATCAACTTTGAAATCAAAATTCATACATGTTCTGAAATCTCAAACCCTGACTGTACTTGTAACAAAATATCAAAAGTAAGCAAAACAAAATATTTAGGAGTAATAATTGACCAGTGTCTATCCTGGCATGCACATCTGGAACTGATGATGACTAGGATACGGAAACTCATATGGATTTTTAAAACACTTAGACATGTAACAGATAAGAACTTACTAAGCCAAATATATGTTTCATTAGCTCAATCTATCTTGACGTACTGTATCCCGGTTTGGGGAGGGGCCACTAAAATGAAGTTTCTGGAACTGGAAAGAGTACAGAGATTGTTACTAAAGGTGATGCACTTTAAGCCCTATAGATTCCCTACTAAACATCTGTACTCTCTATGTGACCACCTTTCGGTCAGGAGGCTGTATATCCTTAACTCTGTCTTAAGATTGCACAAGACACTGAAATACAACCCCAGAAATTACGACAGAAGAAGTAGACATGCTGTGGCCACAGTAGTTCCTATGAAAACGAGATTTGCCAGAAGGCAATTTAAAAGTCAGTCTGCTCATCTCTATAACTACATTAATAAAAATCTAAACATATATGCAATGACCCAGTACAATGTGAAAAAACACATTACAGTGTGGTTAAAGACAATAGAGTATGATGAAACTGAAAATTTATTAAAATAAGTAGATAAATGTACACCATAGCATAAACACCAAATACTACAACACAAGCACACACACACACACACACACACACACACACACACACACACACACACGCGCGCGCGTTTAATCTTTATGTATGCGATCTTATAAGTATCAAAAAAAAATGTTATGGAAGAGCGGGGTCCTCTAACACAGGTATTGATATACTTAAAAGGAGACCCCAGCCTAGTTATTGTATTTAAATTTAAGATACTGAATATAGAATTTTGAATTATTATATATATATATACATTGAATTAAACTACTTTTACGGATTATATCGCGTTTAATTAACTTATTTTATTAATTCCCGACGTTTCGGGTGCTTTACAACACCATGGTCACAGGGACTGAGGTGATTGACGTCCCAATGTCAAAGTTAATCCGGTACCTTCAGCTTTTTAATTATTAATTTTGGTCCGATCTACGCAGAATGAACTAACTGTGTCTTGAAGTCTTGCAGTGGTATGCTTGGGTTTAGCTTTAATTTTATTAATTACAGGATCCCAAGCAGGTGGTAGTACCAGCCTCCTCTCTATTGAAATTAGGATGTTTTTAATTTCAATAGCCTCACATATCATCCTTGGCAGGAATCGATGTTCTTTCGCGAGAATCTGTGGTTTATCAAATCTAATGTAATGGCGGGGGCCGTCTAGGATATGATCACAAACTGCAGACTTCCCGGAACGTTGGTGCTTCACGTCAGCTATGTGTTCTTTTACGCGGGTTTTAATAGATCGTTTATCGTAGTGTCGAGGAGCACCGCCTTCTGCATTTGAGCATGGAGCGGTCCGTCACGGAGTCCCAGTCGCCTCAGATGACCCGAGGCTGACCGGAATTATTATATATATATATATATATATATATATATATATATATATATATATATATATATATACGGATAGGTGGGGGCAAGTTGTTATATATATATAACAATTTGCCCCACTAACTCATCAACTAAATACCATCAGCCTTTTCAAGGTAAAAGTAAAAGAATACTTTTGTCAGTTTAACTTTTAGGGCGGATAAAATAGCTGCATTTTATTTTCATAGCATAATATAAATATCTCTATTGTTTTATTGTATTACTCATTTACTCATTATATTATTTATTATATACATTTATATATACCTACTGTATAAATAAAGTTCCCATCCTTTTTCACTGAATTTACTGCTTATGAGTATTATGACGTTTTCTTATGACGTTATAATATTATCTGAAACTTGACTTACATCGGATATTAAGGACTGTGAATTCATTGACGACCGTTACCTGGTTTTCAGATGTTATCGTATCCGTTCCTTAAGTGGCAAGCGTGATGGTGGTCGTGTATTGATAGCCGTACTTCGAAAATTAGGACCTGAAATATTATTAGTGCGCCACGTCCATGTAAGTATTGAACATGTTATGGTACAGTTGCCTACATCCCAACCCGGCAAGTGTCACGCGATTAGTGCTGCCTACCGCCTGCCTGTCACGATGATATTTACGCATTACATCTTGATTCTTTACAGGAAATTGTTAGTGACCCCAAAACAATCGCATTCTATATTGCTGGCGATTACAATTTACCCGGTATTGAGTGGTCAACTCATATCGAGAATTTTGCTGTTATCCAGGCATATAATAACTTATTATTTCACCATTTAATTAATTTTTTATCACACAATAACGCCTCACAATATAATATTCTTAAAAATAATTTAGGTCGTACCTTCGATTTATTTATTTCCAATGTCTTGTGAAGCGCTCTTACAACCTGATAATTATCATCCTCCTTTCGCCATATTATCTTCTCTAGATGTAAAATTTACACCCTTGAAATGTCGAAAAGTTTCAAAACAGAATTACCACAAGGCTAATTACATAATTATTTGCACTGAATTAAGTAAAATCGACTGGGGCTTATTACTTACACATTATTTCTGCAGAAAATGCGGTTAACACTTTTTACGATAAAATATACAGAATTGTTAATTTATATGTGCCTCTTAGACGGCCAAAAAAATTCTCGTTTCCTGGTCTGGTTCTCTCCCGCTCTTATTCTTATTTTTAAAGATAAAGAACGCGCCTGGATAAAATGGAAGAAATTTGGTAACATTTCCGATTATGAAAAGTTCTCAGTTCATCGTAAACGTTTAAGTCCAAATCTGGTAAATGTTATCAAAGATATATGGCTTCGGTTGAAGATAGTATACCTATTAATATTAAGAATAAAATTGTTGCGCATTAAATAATTTAGACTTAAATAAAGGACAGGTGGCTTACCTCCAGTTTTTTTTTATTTATCAAAACCAACAGCTATAAAAAAAGATTACATCAGATTGAATTATCTTAATATAAGCCTCATTACAGGTTTTCCTATGTTATCCATACATAATTAAAAAGAAAGAGCGGCGCTTCTCGGTACCAAAGTTTTGTGTGTTTGTGTGTGTGTGTGTGTGTGTGTGTGTGTGTGTGTGTGTGTGTGTGTGTGTGTGTGTGTGTGTGTGTGTGTGTGTGTGTGTGTGCGCGCGAGCGTGTGTGTGTGTGTGCGAGCGTGTGTGTGTGTGCGCGTATTTGTCTGTGTGTGCGAGTGTGTGTGTGTGTGTTTGCGTATTTGTCTGTGTGTGCGAGTGTGTGTGTGTGTGTGTGTGTGTGTTTGTTCAATACCTTAATCATAAATAACTATTAAAAAGTTTTTTGGATACTTCCGTTTTAAAAGTTTCTTTCTTTTTCGTAAAAATATCAATGTTTGCAAAAAATTAGTTACAAGTGCAACACATCCGATTTATTGGTGAGTTTTTGCTATATTTTGTATGAAAGTGAGAGATGGAGAACATTTTGGTATGTCTTGTACGATATATGGGCGTTGAGAAGTTAATACAAGGCTTTACAAGGCGCAGGTTCGGCCTCACATGGAATACTGTTCCCATCTCTGGGCTGGGGCTCCGCAGTGCCAGCTCCTTCTACTTGACCGCATCCAGCGCAGAGCGGCTCGAATCGTCGACGACCGAGTCCTTTCCGATCGGCTCGATTCATTGGCGCTGCGAAGAGATGTTGCATCCCTTTGCATTTTCTTTCGCATTTACCACGGGGAGTGCTCTGAGGAATTGTTCGGATTAATCCCAGCCGCCAAATTTCACGAACGCACATCGCGGCAGAACTCCCGATACCATCTACACCATCTGGATGATTGGCGGTCCACCACTGTGCGATTTAGAAGATGTTTTCTTCCTCGCACAACTTCCTTGTGGAATCGATTACCACCAGCGATTTTTCCGGACCGATACGACTTAGGGACCTTCAAGAAAAGAGCTTACTCCTTTTTAAAAGGCCGGCAACGCATCTGCAATTCCTCTGGTTCCCCTGGTGTTGCAGTTGTTCATGGGCGGCGGTAGTCACTTACCATCAGGTGAGCCGCATGCTCGTTTGCCCCCTCTCCTATAAAAAAAAATTAAGTCCAAGTAAATGCGAATTATCTAGTCGGCCGTGAATGAGGTCATACAGTGTCATTTGATCAAGCATTTTTCTTCTATCTTCTAATGAGAGGAATTTTTGGTATACACATCTGTCTTTGTATGCCTGATGTCGTTCTTTAATTTTATAGTCCAAGAACTTAAAAATTATTTTGTAATACTTCTATTTTGTTAATATATGTATGATATTGTGGACACCATATGTTGCTACCATATTCTAAGATACTGCGAACGTAGGCATAGTATAATAATTTAATACAAGGTAAGTTTGAGAAGGGTTGGCATGTACGTATTACGAATCCTAAGTTTCTGTATGCTTTATTTGTGATATAATCAATATGATTACTAAATGTAAGCTTGGAATCTAATAAGATACCAAGGTCTCGGACTACCTGTACTTTTTGAATTGTTGATCCATTCAATCTGTAAGTATATTCTACTGGTTTAGTTTTGCGTGTGAATGTGCAAGTTTGACATTTTTTGACATTAACAGATATACGATTATTTATGTAGTAATGGTCCAACCTGTTTAAATCTTCTTGAAGCTTATAGCAATCGTCTAAATTATTAATTTTAAGAAATATCTTTTTATTATCTGCATACAGCATGAATGAGGAATGTTTAAAGCATGTAAATATCATATAGATAAGCGTTATATAGGAGGGGCCCTAAGTGAGACCCTTGTGGTATGCCAGATGTGATTTTTATAAAGTTTAATTTGTGTCCTCCTACAACTACTGCCTGAGAGCGATTTCTTAGGTAAGAAATCACTCTCAGGCAGTAGTATATCTCAGAAGGTCCCCATGTATTCCAAGTATTTTAACTTACGAAGCAAGATGACGTGATCCACGTGGTCGAAGGCTTTTTCGAAATCCGTGTAGATCACGTCAACCTGACCTCCGCCATCCATATGATGCATAGTCTCTGTGATAAAGTGTGTTAAGTTACTAATGGTTGATCTCCCTTTGATGAAACCGTGCTGAAATTCTGGTAAGCCCCAATTTATGGTAGGGTAAATGTAATTAAAGACTAATTTTTCAAAGGTTTTCGCGAATATATTAAGTATAGATATGAGTCTATAATTTTCGACTTTAACACGTGCTCCTTTTTTAAATATGGGTACTACATGAGATTCTTTCCAGATGTACGGGAAATAACCTTCCTGAAGAGATCTATTGAATAAAATGTGAAGAAGCTCCGATAGTGACTTAGCGCATTTGGATATAAATATAGGTGGAATTTTGTCACTGCCCGGTCCCTTTTTTAAGTCGACTTGCTGTAGCGCTTTAAAAACCTCTTCCTTAGTAACCCGAAAGCAATGTAGATGTTGGTCGTTGCTACTAGAAGGCATAGGTAATTCAACATCGGGATACGAATTAGCTGGTGGGATAAAAACACTTTTGAAAAATGAGTTGAAGGCTTCTACAATTGCGGGGCCTTCGCTATACGTTATATTATTATACGAGATTCTATTTGGATAAGAAGAAGTATTACCACGTTTTGATTTAATATAAGACCAAAACATTTAGGGTTATTCAATATGGCTTGTTGAGTAGTCTCTAAATATTTGTAATAACACTGTTTACTATATACTGATGCACGCTTACGCAATAAAGAGAACATGTTGTAATCCGCTAAGTTATGAATTTTTTCCAAATTTTGTGAGCTTTAGCTTTTTCCTTTAATATATTAATCAATGTTTTATTATACCACGGGGGCTTTTTTGTATTGTGAGATAGAGATGGTACACTTGGTACATATTTGTCTATGCAATAATTTATTTGTTTGTAAAAGAAATCTACAGCTTCGTCAATATGTCCAGTATATAAATGAGTGGCCCAGTCGATTTCACATAAATATGTGTTTATTTTAACAAAATCGGCTGAATTAAAATTACTTTTATTAATAATAGAGCATTTAAGTGGAGGGATAGCCACATTTAAATCAAATTTTAAAGGAGGATGAAATGAATCTATCGTAGTTAAGGGTTTGTCACATAGTATTATTTCTGTATCTATATTAGAGAAAATTAAATCTAATGTGTTATTACAACTATTTTTTAAATATGAGTATTGTCGCAAACCATGATAGGCTAGTTCGTTAATTAATTGCTCCCCTATTGTTTGTAGCTCGGTAGAACCCTGTCTTAATATTGTAGGTTCACTCTCATTCCAGTGAATATTAGAGAGATTAAAATCACCCACTATTATATAAAAGTCGCGCGAGATAATTCTATTACAAAACGATTCCAAAAACAATTTAATATCTCTTGCGTGCATTTCGTCCGTACGACGATGCTTTGATGATTTACCCGGTATATAGGTAGTTATTAAATGCACATTTTGATCGGGCGGGGTATGAGGGGCATGGCGCGAGGAAACGTGTGCGCTTCGTGTTGTGAACGTATGACCCAGTACCGGTAGCGGTATTGTTATCCAGAGCGTCTCGATAGAAGCGTACGGCTGTTTCTACATTTCGTCAATAGTCGCACAAAGTGTACGACGAATTATGATCGCCACACCTCCACCTGATGATTTGTCTGTTCCCGTTAGTACACGATCCTGCTTATACACAATACAGTGTGTCTGGTCACGACCTAGCGATAATTTAAGGTTACAAAATATACCTAATTTCATCGACGAAAACACCCATATATGGGGTCTACCCCCCTCCTGTCGGAATGGCCGCCATTTAATTTTTTTTTATTCTTGTAGATACCTCTGCAAAAGATGCAGATTTCTCTGGACAGAAAGGTCCTACAGATGTAAAAAAAATGTTATTTAAAAGGTAAAATAGCATCTATCAAATAAAATAAACATCATGGAAAGTTTTCCTACAAAATATCTTAAAACATTTACAATGCTAATTTAAGTTAAAAATTGACTATTTTTTTTATTTTCTTAACATACTTCAAAAACTAGCACATTGATACTAAATTTTTTAATACTGTCCTAATACTTAAGGATATTACTTACAAATTGACATTAAAATTATTGTTCTTAATTGCATAACTCGAGAGTTAGGGCTGTTTGAATATGACCCTTTTGCGAGGGTTATGTATGTAGAGCCTCATTAAGCGCTATTAATTTTCGACAATGGATTAAATAAAAATACACTATAACTTTTAAGAAACTTTTAATGGCATTAGTATTATTATTAATTTAATAATTGTTCAAAATGTCACCTCTATTCTGTAGACAGGCCACTGACCCACAGCCATTTGTTGTGTGGCCCTTGATATTAAGACTATGTCGGATCTTATGTCATCCGCAATCGTCATTATTTTGTCGAGCAGTTCTTGTCTGCTATTTGGGACTGTAGCATAAACCTTTGCTTCATCCATCCCCATAAAAATAATCCAGAGGTGTTAAATCCGGAGGCGAGGTGGCCAAGCTACCGTTCCACCACGTCTATCCATGGTGAATAATTTTCATTAAGAAAAGCTCTCACAGCACGTGCGTAGTGAGGTGGTGCACCGTCAACTGTAGCCACATGCGCCTTCGGTTGATTACTGGTAATTCCTCCATGATTTCTCTAAATGTGTTCCTTAGAAAATCTAAAAATCTTGGGCCATTCATTGTATTTGGTTATTCAATTGGTCCAATTAATTTGTCGTCAATCATAGCCGCCCACACATTTACTGAAAATTCATGTTGAAATTTACTGGGCCTTACTGCATTTGGATTTTCTTGCATCCATAAATGCTGGTTTCTATGGTTTATAATACCAGCTCTTGTAAATGTCGCCTCATCGGTCCACATGATTTTTTTACAAAACGTCGGTTGACGTCGCACACAACCGTTGAACCACGAGCAAAAAGTGGCTCGCACAGCATAGTCTGGCTCTCGAATATCTTGCACGCGACGAAAATGGTACGGATGCATGCCTTCGCGTTTTAAAATTTTCCACGCAACCCATTTTGACAAATGCAGCATCATTGCTATTCGCCTTACACTGAGCCTGGGATCTCGGTAAATAAGTTGAAGAACTTCTTCTTCTTGCACTGACACTATGCGGGAGCGTTCATTTGGCGGCCTTTGGATGCCATATTGCGACAATCTTAAGTGAATATCAACAAAAGTTTGTCGACTGGGTGTAGGCCGGTCAGGATACCTCTGACGATACATTCGTACGGCGGCAGCAGCGCTTTCATTACATCTGCCATACACGAAATGCATGTCAGCTATGTGATGAGACGAATAGTTATACATTTTTTTATCCGAAGAGTACGTAGTCACTGCAAACTACAACAAACTCAGCAGGATATCTCGGTGAAGGAATAGCACACAAAACGGAACGGAATAGTAGCGATCGCAACTCAGAGCGGAGGACAACTGATCTAACAAACATTTATCTTCGATACCTGCGCTGGTCAAACATGATTTTTTGTCCTACTTATTCACCGCCCTAACAATAATACAAATAATTTTTCGTCCTTGTCACATAAACCCTATTCAATGTAGCAGGTAGCTCTACATGGGTTTGGGACCGTCGAAAAGGTCATATTCAAACAGCCCTAACTCTCGAGTTATGCAATTAAGAACAATAATTTTAATGTCAATTTGTAAGTAATATCCTTAAGTATTAGGACAGTATTAAAAATTTAGTATCAATGTGCTAGTTTTTGAAGTATGTTAAGAAAATAAAAAAATAGTCAATTTTTTAACTTAAATTAGCATTGTAAATGTTTAAGATATTTTGTAGGAAAACTTTCCATGATGTTTATTTTATTTGATAGATGCTATTTTTACCTTTTAAATAACATTTTTTTACATCTGTAGGACCTTTCTGTCCAGAAATCTGCATCTTTTGGCAGAGGTATCTACAAGAATAAAAAAAATTAAATGGCAGCCATTCCGACAGGAGGGGTGAACCCCATATATGGGTGTTTTCGTCGATGAAATTAGGTATATTTTGTAACCTTAAATTATCGCTAGGTCGTGACCAGACACACTGTATATCGATTATCACAGATCTCCCAATCCAAGATACCATCGTGAAACCAGGTTTCTGTTATAATATGATATATTATAACTGAAACCTAATCATTATTTAATATTTCTAAATAAAGCGAATGAAGTTTTGTACGTAAACCTCGAGCATTTTGATAATAGACAGATATTGGTGTCTTATCTATTGAGCAAATGATTATCGTTAGTCCTTATTAAATTTAACATTTTGTATAATAAATAAAATAGTAAATATACATGCATCATATATATAAACACATAAATAAACATACTTAAACTTGAGCATGTACCCATACATAATACATAATTTGTATTAGCTGGTAATGATTATGACTATTATAGAGTTTAATTAAATAGGAAAACATAATAATTGCTTGAGCAAGTATTGATGTTTTTAGGTACAGTTTTTGTACTTGTGAGTATAAATAAGCCGACAGAGTTTTATAAGTTGAGATAGAAAGGCTACAAGCTAATTTTGTGATGTGTAATAAAAATCGATTGCTAATTGATTATGGTTGCAATTGGTAAATTGAACAATGGTGTTTTTGTTGTGTTGTGTGTTAGTGTGTAGTGTGTGTTTGGTTTTATACAATATTTTGGAATAAAATAACGTACCTTTATGACAATAATATAACAGATTTTTGCATTGTTTCAGTACCATATAAAAATTGCTAAGTAAGTATATACTACCCAATAAAATATAATTTATTTCAACTTTTTTAAGTCTAATTCTGAACTGACAATAATGTGTGGTGATGTATCGTTTTGGCGAACATATATTTTGCAGTTTTTTATCTAGACATACCTATAGCCTAGCTCGGGGGCTATCTAACGACACTTTTTGTATAACCTCTTGTTGTCTAGGGTTAAGTGCTCGTTAACAAATATTTTCTTGTTTTCACCTCCATGCCCGAGATCTCCAGTGGTGATGCCACGATGTTTTTTAACGCCAGAAATGAGATTATCATTGTAAATACGGGAGCGCATTTTTATAATAATATTACGAGCTCTACCTTTAACGGGATTTTTAGCTTGCACTCTTGTGCAGCTTTCTATATCTCCGGTGCTCATCACAACACCTACTTTTTCTACTATGCGTAATACTATACTGGTTAGATCTTCATTTTTACTTTCTGGTACTCCCACCATTTCTACATTCAATTGACGTGCCCACTGTTCTTGTCTTCGGTTTTCCAAAGAAAGCTTATCTAATATTACTTGCATTTCCGTGATTTCACGACTTTATATCTTAAGTTTTTCTTCGGAAGAATTTGCACGTTCCTGTAGGGTATCAATGCGCTTGGATGAGAATTCCAAGGAGATTTGCATTTCGGTGATTGTGGCAGCCGTGGCCTGTTGAGTTGAGTGTATAGCAGTTAAAGTATCCTTAATAGTTACTTAGTCCTGAGAAAGATTGTCTGATATATATTTCAAATCACATAGTTGTTCCTTTAATGACGATACTTCTTCATATTTTTTTAATATTCTCATCCTGCGAAGTTTTGAAATAGGTAAGAAAGGACATCATCACTTTCCTAAAGTCATTTAATTCTACTTTCATTGTTTCTTCTGGTTTTTTTTTTTGATCCTCGGAGGGTAGTATTGCGTTGGTATGTAACCTCAGTATCACATTTCTTAAGATCGGGCTGGCAGCTAGCAAGACCAACTTTAGCCACAGACGGAGATCTCTGAACATTCATAATGTATGGGAACCAGTTTAATGAGGTCTGTAATGCAGTTGTTTCGAACGTCGAGTAGGATAAAAAATTAAGAGCCTGTGCTCTTTACTCGAGGGGGTGAGGTGTGGGATTCACTAAGTGAAAAACACTGCTAAAGAGTTCGCACAAATTATGACAGAGTTAAATTCCTTAACTAGTGCACAAGATTGTCATCTTTACTTTAGAAACTTAAAGATTTATATTTGATTGTTGCCACTTTTAGATAAAATTAGAATGACAAGTAACACGTCCGCTCAGTACTAACGCTACGGTAATCATTTTCTTAAAAAAAACTGCAGATTACCTCAAATTTCCACTTCATATTATATTCAACAAATGTGTACATGAAGGCATCCCGGTGTATAAAAGTAGCAAGTGGCGATAAAAATAATATTGAGAATTATAGACCTATTTCAAAATTGTCCACCTTGTCAAAGCCTTTTGAAAGGTTAGTACATAAGACTTTATATCCAATTATTCATCATCTTATTATATCTGAACAACATGGATTTGTTCAACGCCGTTCCACTACTACTTATCTATTAACATTTTAAAAAAAATATTCGAAAGCATGGATAACAAAGTTCAAACTGATGTTGTATACACTGACCTTCAGAAGGCTTTTGACAAGGTGGATCATAAATTACTTATGGATAAAATTGCATTTAATGAAATTCGTGGTAATCTATTGCGTTGGTTCACATCTTATATATTTAACAGAACTCAGAAGGTTATTATAAATGGTTACGAATCTAACTATTGTTGTCACTTCCGGTGTACCTCAAGGATTTATTTTGGGCTCCCTGTTCTTTATTTTATTCATAAATGACGTCAAGGTCTGTCTCAACAAATCTCATTTTTTAATGTACGCTGATGATATTAAAATTTATAAAAAATGCCAAAACATTCACGACTGCTCACTTCTTCAAAAAGATCATGACAGATTTTCTCAGTACTATTTAGATAATAAGCTACACATAAGTCTGCCTAAGTTTAATGTGATATTTTTTACAAAAAACCAAAAAACCTTTTAAATTTAATTATTGTGTCAATTGCATACCCTTACAAAAAGTTAACATAGTCTGAGACCTTGGTTTAATGCTGGACTCGAAATTACATTTAGATTACCATGTCAATTACATAATCAATAAAGCTTTTAAATAGTATGGTTTTATCATGAGAACCTCCAAAGACTTTAAACAATCATCTACTTTCTTAATTCTACACAAAACACTCATTTGTTCACAATTAGAATACGCTGTACCAATCCCCTATGACTATGGAGTCCCTTCTACAAAAATATAATTATAAATTGGAAATGGTCCAAAAGAAATTTTTAAGCAATATCTATTATAAGTGTTACCATTCCAGAATTCCATACGTACAATTATTAAAACATTTTATACTACTAAGTTTGGAATCTAGATGATCGCATATTATGACCATGATGCTGCGTGGGTTGTGTAATAACAGGTTTGACTGTAGTTATATCACCAATAGGTTATATTATGTTGTATCGAGAACTGTAATTCGGCGGGCAGTGCGAGCACCTCTGTTGTTTTACACCTTAGAATAATAACACCTAGAACGATAGTTTCATACAAAGCGGACGTTCAAAAGTGAGGCAGGAACAAAATCTATGTGTGCGTAAGCAACCTGTGTTTACGCTAGACGAAACACACAGTGAAAAAATAATGTTGCCAATACATAAAATTTTCCCCAAAAATAGGGAAATTGAAACTATAATGGACTAATAGTTACGACGCAACATATGACTGATACAAATATAAAAATAAGTTTGTTTAAATTCTCTTATCGAAGAGTAGCCCGCAAAATTCAAAATATTCTTGAATAGGTTATTTGCCCGTCTAGCCAAGTGAGATACTTTTATGAGCCATCGAAATGTGATTGCATCATATTTTTCTTTGTAACTGCATAGAGACGATATAATTATATGACTAATGCAAGTTCGATATACACACCCGCCCGATGCCCGACACACGAGTCATTATTCAGTTTGCTTTTAACTAATTTGTTTTTAATAATCGTCGAGTAATGGTGTATCGCGCCTCACTGCATGCATAATGTAAGCTACAATACGAAATACATGGGAACATTTTCATTTTGGCAGGTTTTACACAGTAAATGCATTCCAGCTTAAAGTGATTGAGAAAACTTTAAGAGAAAATACAAATAAAAATAAAAATTATTTATTTCAGTAACCTTGTAACTGCAACTGTTTCCTGAACAACTGTCGCTTTGATGATACGAATCGTAGAGTATTTTCTTTTTTGGATTCATAGAATAGTCTAATTTTCAAGTAGCGCTGGACAATAAGTCTCGTCAAATTCGTGTCATGGAAGTGGAAGTTAACGTGTTCTATAGAAAAAATACGAGTTCCTCCTATGAATCTTCTCATAATTTGAAGTGTGATTTCTTTTTCGGAAATATTGCCTGCATTTTCTTTTAGATGACGTCTCAGAACAGTTTCAGCAACACTACAAATAGAATAAACTTCTTTTGTTGCGTAAACCAATCCACCTTTATCCCTCATACATACCAATTTATGGAACCAAAGTTTATCTTTTGCAAGCATGTTATCAATGCAATAGTTACATTTTACTCGGGTTGTGAGATGTCTTGCTACATTTCCAGCTATATTGTGGTTTTTTGTTACTAATAACAATGTGGTTTCTGCAGTTAGGATCATCACTACCCGATGTAGTTTCGAATCCGACATCATTTGGAATCGGTGTTTTCAATAAGTGTTCAGTTAATTATTTTTCTTCATCATCAAATCTTTCGGAAAATGAAGTATTATTGATGCAAGTTAAAGCAGATGAACATGTCAAAATAGGTATGTTTTCGAGTGGCACGCAGTTACCAGTTTCACTTACTCGCAGTTCCATGCGGCAAAGCAGTTTTCTGTAGCTACCATTACATTGTAGAGTGTTTGGATTGTCATTATGTCCGCTTTGAATTCTTATCGATCCAAAAAGTAGCTCGATATGGTCCTGGCTCATCCTGTAGGTTGTAAAATACTCCAGTTCTTTTGTATCTTCAACTAAGGTATTATATAATTACTTTAGGCTCTCTATGCAAACGAACAATCCTTTAAAGCCAGGAGAGCACTTTACAGTGAGGGCCGATTGGATTTTGAGATTTATGGAACTCTCTTTTATATTGTATTTGCGCTATCTAGTAGTTTTAATCTGTAAGTCAAGTATGTATGTTTTCTTTTGTCTAAAAAATCGAATATTTCTTTTTTATTGGAATTTGAAAGGAGATGGCAAAAACCATGTTGTATTAACCTTCTCGTATTAAAAATGTCGAACAGGTCGTTGAAAATCATGATAAAATTTTCAGTGTCCTTACTATTCTTAAAATCATCCAATTTCAAGATTTCGGGGCAAAATTTCAGTGCCACTGCTACATTTCTGCTAAGTAGTTGAACTGCTAATTTTACTTTCATAATAGAGTTCCTAAACTCGAGATGTTTACGAGTTAGTTTATTGGCAATGTAAACCTTCTTTTTCTAGCAAGTCATTTAATTTTGTTAAAAATTCCCAGTCCACTTTATTTTCATCTTGGTCTAAGAATTCGTTGTATTTTTTCAATGTTGGCAACCCTGATAGTAAAAAGTTATCAAGTTGCGTTGCGCACTGTATTTAATTTCTATTAACGTGTTTTACTTTTAACTAAACGACAAAATGTGGGAGAATTTTTCTACCACTTTGGCAACATTTCCATATAATGTTATGTGTCAGTTTTTAAAAATTCATATTTATTTTTGATGAATATTTTACGTAAAAATATAAGTTCAAAAGCATTACTTACACGTGAAATGTAATGTTACTATGTTTCTTGTGTTTATCTGATGTACTGTGACATCCGTTAATTGCACAATTCGTCATTTTTAATTAAAATTTCGGGAGCTGTTGTCAACACGACACGACTTTGAGCACTAACGGGGCGAGTATTGAACTAAGCCATACTGGCTTAGTTTGAGTTGCCTCACATTACGGACGCGGACTCGGCTTCTTGTTATTATTCTAAGTTTTACACCATGAGATGTAAAACAAACGCTGGAGCGCGGGCACCCCTCCGCCGTCTCTTAGATAATTATAATACACACTTTACAGAATATGATATTTTTGCTCTGTCAACTTTGAAGTTTAAAAGAATGATAACTAAGTTGCTGACTATAATGATTTATAAATTATATAATAATTAGCATAATTACCTACACTCTCATAAATTGCGCAATTGTATTAAACATAAGACTAAGCATATAATATTACTTTGTGGGCATTGGTGTGGGTTACACGTTAAGTACTCCTTTATAAATTAATTGTCTTGTATAACATTAATGTGTAACTGTTTTTTTGTCCCAATAAAAAAAAAGCAGCCAGGAATAGTTGCAATCAGATGGTATATACCTACGTGATGGCATAGAACACCGATATTTTCATAATTGTATTAATAACTCTTCTCCCGCCTAAGTGTGGAAATTTCTTAGACTTATTAGTTGGGTTCCCATATTTTTTTTTACTTTTTTATTTTTTATTTAATAGAATAATGGTAAAAAACGAGCACACAGTCCACCTGATGGCAAGTGGATGTTGTGGCCCATAGAAATCTACATTTATCCTCGATTAGGAATCAAAATGCAGATGCGTTGTCACCCCTGAGGACTAAGATGGAATGCCTCGTTTCAAGTAAAACGGGTCCCCGGTTCTGTCCATTCACCATACGAAACAGCAGTATTAAGCTGCTATTTTACTCTGGTATTCTGTGATCATAAACTTTTACCTTGATTCATGTCAGTACACTTTGGAAAAGGGCTTTTATAAATCCTCTCCCAAAATTTCCTACTCCCATTCCTCCCAATAATTTTCGCCCAATATCCATTTTACCTTTGCTTTCCAAAATGTTAGAACCCTGTGTTTACAAGCAAATTTTTACTTTTATTTCGAAATATAACCTGCTGAATATATTCATATATCAGTCTGGGTTTTGCCCTGGTCATACTGATTCTAGTTGATCCTACCTCCTTTCGATACCGTTACAGGCTGTCGAGTAAGCTGCTGAACATAGACCTCCCCCGTAGATTGTCTCACAGAGGGGATATTTGCCATAGTTGCCACGCTAGGTAAGCGGAATGGCAACCGCAGCTTTTTATTTTGGCTTTTTTTAATTTTGCTAGCTTTATTTCACCCTCTTTTTAAGAAGAGTGCCATCCTTATATCGCTAATTTCATTGCTTGACTTCGACTGCCTCGGTCTAGTAGTCGTAAACGCGATTAATAAACGCGGGGTTCCGGGTTCGAATCCTTGATCGAGTCAAAATCTATTACTGGTTTTTTTTACTTTCTGTTATTGTTTTTTTTTACTTTTGATCTAAGATTGGTAATTTGCCCCGTAATTGGTACCCGCTCTTAAGAAATGATTTGGAGCATTAGTGTAAATGCAAAAGATATTTTTATAATGCAAAAGAAGTGTGTGCGATTAAAAGTTGTCCAATCCTTGAAGCCCTAAGCCGAATCCTTGAAGTCCGAAGACGAAGCTTGAAGCTCGAAGACGAAATAAAAGCCTGAATCCCGAAGACTAAGCCTGGAGCCAGAGGACGAAGCCTGTGAAGCCCGAAGACAAAGCCTGAAGCCTGAAGCCCAAAGACGAAGCCTGATGCCAGAAGACGAAGCCTAAAGCCCGAAGACGAGCCTGAAGCCCGAAGACGTAGCCTAAAGACCGAAGAGAAGACAAAGCCTAAAGACTGAAGACTAAGCCTGAAAACTGAAAATTTAGCGTGAAGACCGAAAACGAAGCTTGAAGATTGAAGAGGAAGACATAAAACGAAGCCTTGGTATTTACTAGAATTATTAATAATATTTATAAGAAATTTCCACACTAGGCGGGAGAAGAGTTATTAATACAATTATGAAAATATCGGTGTTCTATGCCATCACGTAGGTATATACCATCTGATTGCAACTATTCCTGGCTGCTTTTTTTTATTGGGACAAAAAAACAGTTACACATTAATGTTATACAAGACAATTAATTTATAAAGGAGTACTTAACGTGTAACCCACACCAATGCCCACAAAGTAATATTATATGCTTAGTCTTATGTTTAATACAATTGCGCAATTTATGAGAGTGTAGGTAATTATGCTAATTATTATATAATTTATAAATCATTATAGTCAGCAACTTAGTTATCATTCTTTTAAACTTCAAAGTTGACAGAGCAAAAATATCATATTCTGTAAAGTGTGTATTATAATTATCTAAGAGACGGCGGAGGGGTGCCCGCGCTCCAGCGTTTGTTTTACATCTCATGGTGTAAAACTTAGAATAATAACAAGAAGCCGAGTCCGCGTCCGTAATGTGAGGCAACTCAAACTAAGCCAGTATGGCTTGTTCATACCGCTGTTAGTGCTCAAAGTCGTGTCGTGTTGACAACAGCTCCCGAAATTTTAATTAAAAATGACGAATTGTGCAATTAACGGATGTCACAGTACATCAGATAAACACAAGAAACATAGTAAATGTATTCGTAATTAAATTTTTACGATTAAATTGTATTCAATTTACTTAAATGAATATCAAATTCTGAAACTCATTTTAATATTTGGTGAACTAAAACAACCTATTTGAATAAATTAACTAATTAAAAACTACCATTCAAAATAATTAAATATTTTTTATTGGTGGATTGCAAAGTATGAATGCTACGTTGAAATTCGACAAAAATTTGAATTGAATTGATAGTAATTAGTAAAAAAAGAGACCGCAGATTTGAAGACCTTTGGTTGGTATGTTAGTGCTATTTAAACCTACTCTTATGGATAATCGTATAGTATACTCTTATAACTATGCTATAAAATTTACCCCTACACCTTAACTTTTTGGTTAATTTGGATTATATCACAGAAATTAAATTCGATGCTGCTATTAAGATAAAATGTTTAAGATGAGGCAATTTTCTTTTTTGCCAAAAAATATTAATGAAGAGAGAAAAAGTAATAAGTACTTATACTTTTTCTCTTTTCATAAAAATAACTTTTCTTTTAATTAATTTAGCTAAATGAATAAAGATCTTTTTTTAATTTTATAATTATTGCAAATTCATATTTTTTTATAGAAAATGGGTGACAAACGAGTACACAGTCCACCTGCTGGTGCCTTTTTTGCTGGTGATGATCACTCACTACAATCCATCACAAGTCCGCTGCTGAACAAAGGCCTTCCCTCATTGATTGCCACAAAGTACGGCCCTGTGCAACCTGCATCCTGTGATGATGATGATAATGATTTATTTATTTACTGCATAGCATAACTTCATAAATTTACAACATATGTGTCGTGCATGATTGTAAATTTCTAACATTTATCCTTTCAGATTATCGAAGGAAAATGTTAAATATTGTTGGTATACAGAAACTTTTTAATAGAGAAAATATGCAGAAAATGGTGCATTATGATCAAACATAGCCTCGTAATGAAAAATTACAACTCGGAGATGCATAATTCGTATTTATTTGAAATTATTATGTGATGAATAATTTTTAAATATTATGCTATATTTTTCTGCTAATTAATTTTATGAAATGATTTAGTCAAAATTGACTGCTTGTTCGATGACAATACCAGCCATCATTTTTTGCTACAATGCACAATATCAGATATATTGAATATCAAATAATTGAAAAGTTCACCACCTACGAGTGAGACTACTGCTGTACTGTTGAAAATTTCTGTTGCTATGCCAAAGCAGCATTGATAAACTCGCCCGCTGCGGCCGTGTCACAGCGCGTCTGCCTGCGCTCGATCGCTGCTGTAGTCTCTCCGTGTCATCTACATCTGTTATAAGTACACTTGGTCACTACTCTTGCGACATTGTGCGTCCGGCATTCGGTGGTTGTCTGCATAGTACACGCTGACGTTCGACTGCTGCCACAGTGCGTCCGACCTCAGATTGTCGTTGCTGCATCACAGTATGTGCAACATTTAACGACAGCTACATAACTGGTACAAGATTGCGCCTGGCGTGGTTACATTACGTCTGAACGATTATTGCTGTTGCTGCAACACGTGGTAACGCCTGGCGTTGCGCCGTGTCGCAATACGCCCGATGTACGACCGCTGTTGCCGACCAGAAAATGTGCGTCTGCTGCTACACATTACCTCAGTAACATTTATAATCAAAGACTCTTCATAATTCAAGTAACGCACTTACTCCACTTTAGTAGAATATTTAAGAAAATTTGCGAACAGGATCGCTTATCAGCGTCATATTTTTAATATAATCTAAAATTCGCTAAGGAATCACCTGAACGAAAACTGCAATTCCCATGGAGATCGTCGCATATCGTAACAGGTACCTATTTGAAGAAATTGATAACTCATTGATAAAGTCGAGTGAGGTAGGAGTACCAATCCAATTCTCGTCAGTTTATTGAAAATTACTTTTGGGTTTACTGTAAAAGACCGGACCGCTATGCGTTTCTCCCTGGTATCTATTTCAGATTTTAATTCCTTCATTTCTACAATTGCTGCGCAAATCACAAATAAGCTGCATCATGAGTGATCGCTGTGGCCGCATTGTGTCGTCTTTAAATTGTCCAACGGCGATTTCTGCTATTTCACTGCTTCATGAAGCATCCTAGGCTAAGGTACTATCATTTATCTCACAGATATGTAGATGGAACCTCGGCTAAATGTTGCATTGTACATTCCGATGAAAATAAGTATTTGACCTTTTAATTGTATATAGTGAGATTAACAACTACCTCTTAAATATCTCTCATTACCGGAGTGGAGGATAAAGATGGAAGATTATATAGTTAACCGTTCCTGCCGGCCTTGTTTTAACAGGTATTTAATTCCAAATTTCAATAAGTTAACAAATCGATGAAAGAATATGCGCTAGTGATATAAAGATCATTAAAAAGTTTAATAGCACGTCGCATTTCGAGTGTAAGTAAATTCAGATAAAATTTTAAACTGATTCATCTGCTATGCAATTCCAAAATGAAACTTAACCAAGCTGGCTCCGTAGAAATCACTCTTATAAGTAAATGCTCAACATTTTAATATTTCACTAGTTCCGGCGTTGCTGCATTCCTGCATCCTCTGACATGTTTTGATATACTGAGGCAAGTGAAAACTGCTATAATTATTTTGCTAGTTGAGCCACAGCAACAGCGCTAGAAGTAGTAACGACAAAACAATACATGAAGAAGAAGCAACTGAATACTTATAAGAGATAACTGAATTTCTAGTTAGCAATCATCCTTGGTAGGAATCTGTGTTCTTTTGCGAGGATTTGTGGTCTATCAAATCTAATATAATGGCGGGGACGATCTTGAACATGTTCACAAACTGCAGATTTCCCGATACGTCGTTGCTTCAAGTCAGCTATATGTTTTTTTTTTTATAGCATAGGGTGACAAACGAGCACACAGTCCACCTGATGGTAAGTGGGTACTGTGGCCCATAGACATCTACATTTATCCTCAATTAAGAATCGAAATGCACATGCGTTGTCACCCCTGAGGACTAAGATGGAATGCCTCTTTTCCAGTAAGAAGGGTCTCCGGTTCTCTACACTCACATACGAAACACAGCAGCATTGAGCTGCTATTTTACGCTGGTATTCTGTTAGAGCGTGGTCTTACCCCGGTCGAGCCGACCCATTCGTGCTACAACTATAATATAGTTGCAGCGTGGCTCTACCACGTAAAACATGTTCTTTTACGCGGGTTTTTATAGATCTTTTTGTTTGTCCTATGTAAGAGAGACCACATTCACAATCCAGCTTGTATACTCCTGCATCTTGTAGAGGCATATGACACTTGACGGATGGTAAAAATTGACTAATCTTCTTTGGCGGCTTGAAGTATGTTTTAATGGAAGCTCGCTTCAAGATGTAGCCAACCTTGTCTGTGACTCCTCTGACATAGGGTAGTACAGCAGGCACACGCTCGACTGTGGCCGGCTTCACTCGGTCACTGTGACGTAGGCGCGGAACCCGAAGCTTGTTGTCTTGCAGTACTTGCTCGACGTGCTGAAGCTCGGCGGCCAGATATTTTCTGTCACAGATCCCTCGTGCTCTCTGAAACAAAGATTTTCCCACGGTAGCTAACTGTGATGGATGATGGTGCGATTCACCATTTAAATATCGGTCGGTATGAGTCTTTTTCCTATACACATTGTGACCAATAGTGTTATCAGGATTTAGGATAACTAAAACATATAGGAAAGCTTTAATTTTTAATTTTACGTGGTAGACCTTGCTGCAGCTATATCACTGGTATAGTTGTAGCACGAATGGGTCGGCTCGACCGGGGAAGGACCGCTCTCAGAATACCAGCGTAAAATAGCGGCTTAACGCTGCTGTGTTTCGTATGGTGAGTGTAGAGAACCGGAGACTCTTTTACTGGAAAAGGCATTCATCTTAGTCCTCACGGGTGACAACGCATCTGCATTTTGATTCTTTATTGAAGATAGATGTAGATGTCTATGGGTCACAGCAACCACTTACCATCAGGTGGACTGTGTGCTCGTTGTCACCCGATCCTATAAAAGCTAAAGAATTGTTTGCCTCTAACTCCATTGTGAATTGTATTTTGAGTTTATGGAATTAAGGTGATTCAAAAATACAGTTACTTTGTCAGATGGTAAAATTGAAAAGATCTATAAAACCCGCGTAAAAGAAAATATAGCTGACTTGAAGCACCGACGTATCGGGAAGTCTGCAGTATGTGAACATGTTCAAGATCGTCCCGCCATTATATTAGATTTGATAGACCACAAATCCTCGCAAAAGAACACCGATTCCTACCTAGGATGATTCATGAGGCTATTGAAATTAAAAACATCCTAATTTCAATAGAGAAGATGGATGGTGCTGCCATCTGCGGGATCCTAGAATTAATAAAATTAAATCCAAACCCAAGTATACCACTGCTAGACTTCAAGATACTGTAAGCTCATTCTGCGTAGATCGAACCAAAAATTAATATAAAAAATTGAAGGTAGCCGGGCTAACTATGATATTGGAACGTCAAACACCTCAGTCCCCCCTGTGACCATGGGTGCTGTAAAGCACCCATGAGCACACAGTCTACCTGATGGTAATTGGATGGTGTGGCCCATTGACACCTACATCTAAGAAGCATTAAGCTGTTATTTTACGCTATTATCCTGTGAGCGAGGTACCATTCTCCGGTCAAGCTTAATTATTTCTCAAGTATACCACTTTGTTTTCAAAAAATATGTACTTTATTTTTCTTTCGTTTTAATTTTTTGCTGGTGATGATCACTCACTACAGTCCATCACAAGTCCGCTGCTGAACAAAGGCCTTCTCTCATAGATTGCCACAAAGTACAGCCCTGTGCAACCTGCATCCTGTGATGATGATGATGATTTATTTATTTACTGCATAGTATAACTTCATATATTTACAACATATGTGTCGTGCATGATTGTAAATTTCTAACATTTATCCTTTCAGATTATCGAAGGAAAATGTTAAATATTGTTGGTATACAGAAATGTAGTTAAATACATGTGTATGCACAGAGTACCTTTTTAATACAGAAAATATGCATAAAATGGTGCATTAAGGTCAAACATAGCCTCGTAACGAAAAATTACATCTCGGAAATGCATAAATCGTATTTATTTGAAGTTATTAAGTGATGAATATTTTGTAGCAGCCAGGCTAACCAACAAAAACGGTAATAAATAATGTTACCCTGGTGCTACCATAACGCAGAAGGTGAAGGTCTGAAGAAAACATTTATTTCCTAATTACCCCGGCTACTGAGATACTGCGGACTGCATATCGATGCGTGATAATATGACGTATATATTTAACGATCTAATATAGAAACAAGAAACAGCCGCAAATATCATCAGCGCCGCATCGTCTTCACACGCCGGCTATCTTCATGAATCCGTCGACCATTTTCGAGCCGTTTCTTCAACGCCGCAGCTTCGCTTCTTCTTGCTGTTCCGGAGATGTGTCCCACGCCGCCGCCGCTCGCCGATTACGCGCGCGCGTTTTTTTTTTTTTTTTTGCGCCCAATGCAAGGACACCCTCCGGTAGCGGGGGAGGGAGGTGGTGAATGCTCCTGGCATACCACGCAGCCGGCTGCGTGGTTATGTGGGACTCACTTTGAAGAAGTGCCTACCCACTAAACACCACCTTGGAACGACTGGCCCGAAGGCTGTACAGTCGCATCTGGACGACCTTCCTCGGGGAGAGGAGACGTGGGGCACAACCGTCCGGGGACAGAAGCGTGGATCAACCAACACAGCCGCAAAGTGCGACGGTGCTGGAGAATGTGAGTGGGAATCGCATGTGCGAGAACTGACTGCCAGCGGCGTGGCGGATGGGGACAGGAGGGCAGGCCTCACCGTCCAACGGCAAGTGCGGGACGCACAGGCCACAGGCGGCTGGCGGAGACAGGCTCCCACCGTCGCCCGAACCCATATTCATGGGCACGGAAACACGGCGACGGCGAGACAGCTAAGCACAACCGCACGGGCGCGGCTGTGCAGCCGAGCGGGAGGGCAATACTCGACCGTGCAAGGACGGGTGTGGGAGGGCACCAACCGTACGGGGACGGAAGAGCGGTCAGCCAACGCAACCGCACGAGCGGCGGCAGCCGAGGGACGGGACGGACTGACGTTCTATTCTAAGAAACTGTGCCGACCGAGGAGAAGACCAGTAGGGGACGGGTGCTCGGTCAGCGGCGGACCCCGCAAGCACACGACCGCTCAGGAGCGACGGCGCAAGCGGAATGGACCA
Organism: Parnassius orleans; assembly: GCA_029286625.1. Classification (NCBI taxonomy): domain Eukaryota; kingdom Metazoa; phylum Arthropoda; class Insecta; order Lepidoptera; family Papilionidae; genus Parnassius; species Parnassius orleans. The sequence goes on from JAGSMP010000018.1 coordinate 2,559,537, forward strand.
TTTTTTTTGAGCGCGCGCGTCGGACTGCATGACTTATATAGTCCCGTCCAGCAAGCTACGAGAAGCGATCCACGAGTCTTAGCGCCGCTCAGCTAACATATGGATGCAGCATAAGACTACCGTGTGATTTACTTCAACATCGTCAAAAATCAAGAAATGAATTACGATTTTGTAACTCAACTTCGAGAATCAATCAACAAAGTCTTATCGTCGAAACGCACATCATCACACGGAAATAATAAATCAGTATTCATTCATCAAGATTTGACATGCAAGCAAGTTTTGTAAGAAACGACGCAGTGAAGAAACAATTTCAACCTACCTACGATGGACCGTATAAAGTATTAGAGCGAAATAACAAGACTTTTAACTTACAAATACCCGAAGGAAATCTACAATTATATCGATCGACCGACTAAAGCCTGCCTATATTATTAACGAAGATACTTCAGAGGATTCATCATCATCATCATCTCAACCACCAGCGAGGAAGCTTGAAAACCCATCACCTACATCAACCCAGATCAAACCTATTTTAAAATTGCGCCATGGGCGAGTCGTCAAGCTTCCGGTACGCTTTCGCTAGGGGAGAGTGATGGTAGCCAGGCTAACCAACCAAAAACGGTAATAAATAACGTTACCCTGGTGCTACCATAACGCAGAAGGTGAAGGTCTGAAGAAAACATTTATTTCCTAATTACCCCCGGCTACTGAGATACTGCGGACTGCATATCGATGCGTGATAATATGACGTATATATTTAACGATCTAATATAGAAACAAGAAACAGTCGCAAATATCATCAGCGCCGCATCGTCTTCACACGCCGGCTATCTTCATGAATCCGTCGACCATTTTCGAGCCGTTTCTTCAACGCCGCAGCTTCGCTTCTTCTTGCTGTTCCGGAGATGTGTCCCACGCCGCCGCCGCTCGCCGATTACGCGCGCGCGTCGGACTGCATGACTTATATAGTCCCGTCCAGCAACGCAGCTACGAGAAGCGATCCACGAGTCTTACGCCGGCAAATGGAGCGCGACATATAATAGTTGGAAATAATATTGTAATTGATTAATTTTCATTGGTCAAAATGTAGAAATTCTAATTGGCTAAATAAATAAAAAGATATTGCTATTGGGTAACTAGGGATGTAGCTGGAATATAAATATAGGCAGGGTTCACTAAATAAACACCTTCATTCGCCTGCACATAGTAAGGCATATCAAGAAAATAGTTTCATTCCACCGCCCTAGACCACTCGGAGTCTGTTAATAGTGGACCCATTCACCACTATTACAATTTTTAAATATGATATATTTTCTGCTAATTAATTTTATGAAATGATTTAGTTAAAATTGACTGCTTGTTCGATGATAATACCAGGCATCATTTTTTGCTATAATGCTCAATGTCAGATATATTGAAACTAAAGTTAATTATAGCAAGTATGACCGCAGCGGCTGCACAAAATAACCCAACACGAGTGAGACTAGTGCTGTACAGTTAAAAATTTCTGTTGCCATGCCAAACACTTGACCATTACGCTTGCGATATGGTGCGTCCGGCATTCGGTGGTTGTCAGCACAGTACACGCTGACGACCGACCGCTGACACAGTGCGTCCGACCTCAGATTGTCGTTGCTGCATCACAGTACGTGCAATATTCAACGACAGCTACATATCTGGTACAAGATTGCGCCTGGCGTGGTTACATTACGTCTGAACGATGATTGCTGTTGCTGCAACACGTGGTAACGCCTGGCGTTGCGCCGTGTCGCAATACGCCCGATATACGACCGCTGTTGCCGACCAGAAATAACTGCAATGTGCGTCTGCTGCTACACATTACCTAGGTAACATATAATCAAAGCCTTCATATTTCAAGTAACGCACTTACTCCAGTTTAGAATATTTAAGAAAATTTGCGAACAGGATCGCTTATCAGCGTCATATTTTTAATATAATCTAAAATTCGCTAAGGAATCACCTGAACGAAAACTGCAATTCCCATGGAGGTCGTCGCATATCGTAACAGGTACCTATTTGAAGAAATTGATAACTCATTGATAAAGTCGAGCGAGGTAGGAGCGATACCAATCCCGAATTCTCGTCAGTTTAATGAAAAATTACTTTTGGGTTTACTGTAAAAAAGACCTTGGACCGCTATGCGTTTCTCGCTACTGGTATCTATTTCAGATTTTAATTCCTTTTCATTTCTACAATTTCTGCACGGAATCACAAATAAGCTGCATCACGAGTGATCGCTGTGGCCGCATTGTGTCGTCTTTAAATTGTCCAACGGCGACCCTCTGCTATTTCACTGCTGCATGAAGCATCCGAGGCTGAGGTACTATCATTTATCTCACAGATAGATGGAACCTCGGGCTAAATGTTGCATTGTATATTCCAATGAAAATAAGTATTTGACCTTTTAATAAATATAGTGAGATTAACAACTACCTCTAAAATACGAGTATCTCTCATTACCGGAGTGGAGGTCAAAGATGGAAGATTATATAGTTAACCGTTCCTGCTGGCCTTGTTTTAACAGGTATTTAATTCATAATTTCAATAATTTAACAAATCAATGAAAGAATATGCGCTAGTAACATAAAGATCATTAATAAGGTTTAATAACACGTCACATTTCGATTGTAAGTAAATTGAGTAAAAATTTTAAGTTGATTCATCTGCTACAGCACTTCAAAATGAAACTTAACGAAGCTAGTTCCGCAGAATTCACTCTTACAAGTAAATTCTCAACATATAAATGTTTCACTAGTTCCGGAGTTGCTGCATTCCTGCACCCTCTAACATGTTTTGATATACTGAAGCAAGTGAAAACTGCTATAATTATTTTGCTAGCCGAGCCACAGCCACATCGCTAGAAGTCGGTATCGCTTCTACCTCGACCGATCATGCGGGTAGATCTGTTTATGACTTTGGTCTGACACAACTGGTTACATCGCCTATGCGGATCCCAGATGTAAAAGATCATGTAGGTACCTTCCCCGTTGGACCTTATGCTGACCTCTCATCCGGACGGATATCAGGTCTCCGTCGATGCCCCTCTTGGCTCCTCGGACCATTGTCTGATCCGGAGTACGGTGCTCACTCACGCTTCCATCGCGGTTGTGTTCTGCAGGTTGCCGCCGTGTTTGGCATTATAGGTCAGCCGATTGGGACGGTATGCAATCTGTTATTTCTGGTCGGCAACAGCGGTCGTACATCGGGCGTATTGCGACACGGCGCAACGCCAGGCGTTACCACGTGTTGCAGCAACAGCAATCATCGTTCAGACGTAATGTAACTACGCCAGGCGCAATCTTGTACCAGATATGTAGCTGTCGTTGAATATTGCACGTACTGTGATGCAGCAACGACAATCTGAGGTCGGACGCACTGTGTCAGCGGTCGGTCGTCAGCGTGTACTGTGCTGACAACCACCGAATGCCGGACGCACAATATCGCAAGCGTAATGCTAGCTTTACAGCACCCATGGTCACAGGGGGGACTGAGGTGTTTGACGTTCCAATATCATAGTTAGCCCGGCTACCTTCAATTTTTTATATTAATTTTTGGTTCGATCTACGCAGAATGAGCTTACAGTATCTTGAAGTCTAGCAGTGGTATACTTGGGTTTGGATTTAATTTTATTAATTCTAGGATCCCAAGCAGATGGCAGCACCCATCCATCTTCTCTATTGAAATTAGGATGTTTTTTAATTTCAATAGCCTCGCGAATCATCCTAGGTAGGAATCGGTGTTCTTTTGCGAGGATTTGTGGTCTATCAAATCTAATATAATGGCGGGGACGATCTTGAACATGTTCACATACTGCAGACTTCCCGATACGTCGGTGCTTCAAGTCAGCTATATTTTCTTTTACGCGGGTTTTTATAGATCTTTTTAATTTTACCATCTGACAAAGTAACTGTATTTTTGAATCACCTTAATTCCATAAACTCTAAAATACAATTCACAATGGAGTTAGAGGCAAACAATTCTTTAGCTTTCCTATATGTTTTAGTTATCCTAAATCCTGATAACACTATTGGTCACAATGTGTATAGGAAAAAGACTCATACCGACCGATATTTAAATGGTGAATCGCACCATCATCCATCACAGTTAGCTACCGTGGGAAAATCTTTGTTTCAGAGAGCACGAGGGATCTGTGACAGAAAATATCTGGCCGCCGAGCTTCAGCACGTCGAGCAAGTACTGCAAGACAACAAGCTTCGGGTTCCGCGCCTACGTCACAGTGACCGAGTGAAGCCGGCCACAGTCGAGCGTGCCTGCTGTACTACTATGTCAGAGGAGTCACAGACAAGGTTGGCTACATCTTGAAGCGAGCTTCCATTAAAACATACTTCAAGCCGCCAAAGAAGATTAGTCAATTTTTACCATCCGTCAAGTGTCATATGCCTCTACAAGATGCAGGAGTATACAAGCTGGATTGTGAATGTGGTCTCTCTTACATAGGACAAACAAAAAGATCTATAAAAACCCGCGTAAAAGAACATGTTTTACGTGGTAGAGCCACGCTGCAACTATATTATAGTTGTAGCACGAATGGGTCGGCTCGACCGGGGTAAGACCACGCTCTAACAGAATACCAGCGTAAAATAGCAGCTCAATGCTGCTGTGTTTCGTATGTGAGTGTAGAGAACCGGAGACCCTTCTTACTGGAAAAGAGGCATTCCATCTTAGTCCTCAGGGGTGACAACGCATGTGCATTTCGATTCTTAATTGAGGATAAATGTAGATGTCTATGGGCCACAGTACCCACTTACCATCAGGTGGACTGTGTGCTCGTTTGTCACCCTATGCTATAAAAAAAAAAACATATAGCTGACTTGAAGCAACGACGTATCGGAAAATCTGCAGTTTGTGAACATGTTCAAGATCGTCCCCGCCATTATATTAGATTTGATAGACCACAAATCCTCGCAAAAGAACACAGATTCCTACCAAGGATGATTGCTAACTAGAAATTCAGTTATCTCTTATAAGTATTCAGTTGCTTCTTCTTCATGTATTGTTTTCTCGTTACTACTTCTAGCGCTGTTGCTGTGGCTCAGCTAGCAAAATAATTACAGCAGTTTTCACTTGCCTCAGTATATCAAAACATGTCAGAGGATGTAAGAATGCAGCAACTCCGGAACTAGTGAAATATTTAAATGTCGAGCATTTACTTGTAAGAGTGATTTCTACGGAGCCAGCTTGGTTTAGTTTCATTTTGGAATGCTGCAGCAGATGAATCAGTTTAAAATTTTATCTGAATTTACTTACACTCGAAATGCGACGTGCTATTAAACTTTTTAATGATCTTTATATCACTAGCGCATATTCTTTCATCGATTTGTTAACTTATTGAAATTTGGAATTAAATACCTGTTAAAACAAGGCCAGCAGGAACGGTTAACTATATAATCTTCCATCTTTATCCTCCACTCCGGTAATGAGAGATATTTTAGAGGTAGTTGTTAATCTCACTATATACAATTAAAAGGTCAAATACTTATTTTCATCGGAATGTACAATGCAACATTTAGCCCGAGGTTCCATCTACATATCTGTGAGATAAATGATAGTACCTTAGCCTAGGATGCTTCATGAAGCAGTGAAATAGCAGAAGGTCGCCGTTGGACAATTTAAAGACGACACAATGCGGCCACAGCGATCACTCATGATGCAGCTTATTTATGATTTGCGTGCAGCAATTGTAGAAATGAAAAGGAATTAAAATCTGAAATAGATACCAGTAGGGAGAAACGCATAGCGGTCCAAGGTCTTTTTTACAGTAAACCCAAAAGTAATTTTTCAATAAACTGACGAGAATTCGGGATTGGTATCGCTCCTACCTCAGCTCGACTTTATCAATGAGTTATCAATTTCTTCAAATAGGTACCTGTTACGATATGCGACGACCTCCATGGGAATTGCAGTTTTCGTTCAGGTGATTCCTTAGCGAATTTTAGATTATATTAAAAATATGACGCTGATAAGCGATCCTGTTCGCAAATTTTCTTAAATATTCTACTAAAGTGGAGTAAGTGCGTTACTTGAATTATGAAGAGTCTTTGATTATAAATGTTACTGAGGTAATGTGTAGCAGCAGACGCACATTTTCTGGTCGGCAACAGCGGTCGTACATCGGCGTACATGACGGCGCAACGCCAGGCGTTACCACGTGTTGCAGCAACAGCAATCATCGTTCAGACGTAATGTAACCACGCCAGGCGCAATCTTGTACCAGATATGTAGCTGTCGTTAAATGTTGCACATACTGTGATGCAGCAACGACAATCTGAGGTCGGATGCACTGTGGCAGCGGTCAGACGTCAGCGTGTACTATGCAGACAACCACCGAATGCCGGACGCACAATGTCGCAAGAGTAGTGACCAAGTGTACTTATGACAGATGTAGATGACACGGAGAGACTACAGCAGCGATCGAGCGCAAGCAGACGCTCTGTGACACGGCCGCAGCGGGCGAGTTTATCAATGCTGCTTTGGCATAGCAACAGAAATTTTCAACAGTACAGCAGTAGTCTCACTCGTAGGTGGTGTACTTTTCAATTATTTGATATTCAATATATCTGATATTGTGCATTATAGCAAAAAATGATGGCTGGTATTGTCATCGAACAAGCAGTCAATTTTAACTAAATCATTTCATAAAATTAATTAGCAGAAAAATATAGCATAATATTTAAAAAATATTCATCACATAATAATTTCAAATAAATACGTTTATGCATTTCCGAGTTGTAATTTTTCATTACGAGGCTATGTTTGATCATAATTCACCATTTTCTGCATATTTTCTCTATTAAGTTTCTGTATACCAATAATATTTAACATTTTCCTTCGATAATCTGAAAGGATAAATGTTAGAAATTTACAATCATGCACGACACATATGTTGTAAATTTATGAAGTTATGCTATGCAGTAAATAAATAAATCATCATCATCATCATCACAGGATGCAGGTTGCACAGGGCCGTACTTTGTGGCAATCAATGAGGGAAGGCCTTTGTTCAGCAGCGGACTTGTGATGGATTGTAGTGAGTGATCATTACCAGCAAAAAAGGCACCAGCAGGTGGACTGTGTACTCGTTTGTCACCCATTTTCTATAAAAAATATCAATTTGCAATAATTATAAAATTAAAAAAAGATCTTTGTTCATTTAGCTAAAATAATTAAAAGAAAAGATATTTTTATGAAAAGAGAAAAAGTATAAGTACTTATTACTTTTTCTCTCTTCATTAATATTTTCTTGGCAAAAAAGAAAATTGCCTATTTCACATCTTAAATATTTTATCTTAATAGCAGCATCGAATTTAATTTCTGTGAAATAATCCAAATTAACCAAAAAGCTAAGGTGTAGGGGTAAATTTTATAGCATAGTTATAAGAGTATACTATACGATTATCCATAAGAGTAGGTTTAAATAGCACTAACATACCAACCAAAGGTCTTCAAATCTGCGGTCTCTTTTTTTACTAATTACTATCAATTCAATTTAAATTTTTGTCGAATTTCAACGTAGCATTCATACTTTGCAATCCACCAATAAAAAATATTTAATTATTTTGAATGGTAGTTTTTAATTAGTTAATTTATTCAAATAGGTTGTTTTAGTTCACCAAATATTAAAATGAGTTTCAGAATTTGATATTCATTTAAGTAAATTTTTAATATCGTGCCTTGAATCACTTTAGAAGACAAACATTTTACGTTTGTAATCGTATATTAATTGGCTTTACGTATATACTAAAATATTTATAAAACTATCTGAAAATAAAAATAAGGGTTAAAGGACCGTTCATTTCAGGCCTTGTTGATATTATAATTATGTCAGTGGTTACAAAAAAACACTTTTCAATATTATTTATAGCACAAGGTCAAATTTATATTTAACCGTAGATGGTTTGATTTTGATGGACTCACCTAAGCAAATCCAGAAGATATACGGGTAAGATCCAATTTTTCGTTAGTTTATGACAATTTTATAGATTAATATTACAATATTAATCTATAAAATCCATTATAAATCCATGGATTATGCTATGGAGATGTATCTCCATAGCATAATCCATTTATGCTATGGAGATACATCTCCAAAGCATAAATGGATAGTGTTTGGCTTAATAATCTAGTACCTATATATTGACGAGCGTGGATCAGAGTTCCGGAACAGTATCAACCTTCCTCGTTAAGACCTCAACATTGTTTTCGTTTAATTTAAAACGTTATTTGGTTATAGGACATCGCGAGTCAGTAGCGCCGTGATAGCTGTGAAATGCACACATACATATCAGTTTCTTAAATTGTTCGTTTCAAGAAATTGGTAACTTAGTATTGCTTAACAGTATTTTAGACCTACGTTTGGATGTTGACTTACCATTATATTAAGTCCATCTTTCATAGTTCATCAAGTAAACAAATTATAATTTTTCTACGCAATGCCTTGGATAGTCCCAGATATACATCAGCCCACAATTATTACGTTCCACGTTCATAATTCAAATTCAGAGTTATATTTTATTTTTCAACTTTTCTGATAATAAATTTGTGAAATAGAGATAATCGTAATGTACCTACCTACTGTACTTATTATTTCAAAATCATGTTCACCTGTAAAGTTAGCTTATTGACGTTGTATTTGCAGCATCGGTGAAACTAGTTTAATTGCTGCAGTCTGCATGTTGACTATTATTTTCCTCATATTGTATATAGTATATACATATTCTCCATTAAGATGTATTGATTCAATAGGGGAAACAAAACGGCAAAACCTGTATGAATTGAATATTATTGCACAACCTTAATTTGCTTTTGCATGAAACAATGACTGCCATATTATGCTGCGTCATGTATACTCAATGTACTTGTAGATAGGATCAAGACTTGCCGTCATTCCTGCCGGGCAACTATGCTTATGTGCTTGGTTGGAAGACGAAGGCAGCGCAATAAAAAATTCAATTCGATTGCAGTCTGCTTTGGCGGCTTCAGTCGTGAGATCCTGGATCTGAGATTTAAAAGAAATGGCACACACACGATTGCCTGTACACAGGCTTACTGATTTTTAAAGTGTTGAAATTATGACGCGGAACTTAAGCAATAGAGTCCATGGTCTTCAAGAAAGATTACGATGACTCATGGAATACTACATGTTGGGCGAATTACTACATTATGAGAAAATAAAATTCAGTAATACGGATATTTTTTTAAATTTTAATAGATTGTGATTGTCGTCGACATTGTTGATTCATACTTTGATGTAAGAATCACATTTGTTTGTATGCATCTTCTTATTCGGTTTGTCACACGAAGTAAATGAAGACATCGCCTTTTGGATAGTTGAATCTAAAACAAAATCAATTTATTTCCTATATAATATTTACAAATAATTCGATGTTTTTAAATAAAAACAAACATACCTAAGAGTAATGTGTTAAATCATAATAGAGTATCTAATGGTTTGATATTTCTGATTTAATCTGAATCAACTGCTTTAGTTGTTTATGTGTATTTTTTCTATGGTTTTCTTTCTTTGTGTGCGTTTTTGAACTTTAAGATTCGTCTTCGGTCTTCAGGCTTGGACTTTAGTCTTAATACTTCGACTTCAGTCTTCAGGCTGCGTCTTCGGTCTTCAGGGTTCGTACTTGGTCTTTTGGCATCGTGTTTGGTCCTTTTCCCTGGTGTTAGGTCTTTTTCCCTCGTGTTAGGTCTTTAGGCTCCATCGGTCTTTTGGTATCGTGTTAGGTCTTTAGGCTCCATCGGCCTTTTGGCATCGTGCTAGGTCTTTAGGCTCCATTGATATTTTTAAATATTTAAAAGATTGTGAATGTCGCCGACATTGTTGATTCATACTTTGATGTAAGAATCACATTTGTTTGTATGCATCTTCTTATTCGGTTTCTCACACGAAGTAAGTGAAGAAATCGCCGTTTGGATAGTTGAATCTGAAAAAAAAACCAATTTATTTCCCATGTAATATTTAAAAACAATGTTTTAAATAAAAAACAAACATACCTAAGAGTCATGTGTGTTGAATCATAATAGAGTATCTAATGGTTTGATATTTCTGATTTTATCTGAATCAACTGCCTTAGTTGTTTATAAATCGAAAATTATATTCTGTGTGTTTTTGGTATGGTTTTCTTTCTTTGCCTGTGTTTTTGATCTTTAGCTTCGTCTTCGGTCTTCAGGCTTCGACTTCGGCCTTCATGCTTCGACTTCGGTCTTTAGGGTTCGCATTTGGCCTTTTGGCATCACGTTTCGTCTTTTTCCCTCGTGTTAGGTCTTTTTCCCTAGGTTTTTAGACTCCATCGGTATTTTGGCATCGTGTTAGGTCTTCATCGTTGCTGGGTATTCAGTCTCTATTTTCGCCCCTGGGTCTTCAGTCTTCGTCTTCATCGCTGGGTCTTCAGTCTTCGTCTTCCTTGCTGGGTCTTCAGTCTTCGCCTTCGCCGCTGGGTCTTCAGTCTTCGTCTTCGTCGCAGGGTCTTCAGTCATCGGCTTCGTCGCTTGTTCTTCAGTCTTCGTCGTCGTCGCTAGGTCTTCCAGTCTTCGTCCTCGCCTCTGGACCTTCAGTCTTTATCTTTGCCACATAGTCTTAAGTCTTTGTGGTCGTCGCTGGGTTTTCAGTCTTCGTCTTCGCCGCTGGATCTTCCAGTCTTCGTTCTCGCCTCTGGGCCTTCAGTCTTTGTTTTTGCCACTGGGTCTTAAGTCTTTGTTGTCGTCGCTGGGTCTTCAGTCTTCGTCTTCGCCGCTGGGTCTTCAGTCTTCGTCTTCACCGCTGTGTCTTCAGTCTTCGTCTTCGCCGCTGGGTCTTCAGTCTTCGTCTTCGCCGCTGGGTCTTCAGTCTTCGTCTTCGCCGCTAGGCCTTCAGTCTTCGTCTTCGCCGCAGGGTCTTCGTCTTCAGTCTTCGTTATCGCCGTTGGGTCTTCAGTCTTCGTCTTCACATCAGGGTCTTCAGTCTTCGTCTTCACCGCTGGGTCTTCAGTCTACTTCTTCACCGCTGGGTCTTCAGTCTTCATCTTCGCCGCTTGGTCTTCAGTCTTCGTCGTCGTCGCTAGGTATTCCAGTCTTCGTCCTCGCCTCTGGACCTTCAGTCTTTATCTTTGCCGCTTGGTCTTAAGTCTTTGTGGTCGTCGCTGGGTCTTCAGTATTCGTCTTCGCCGCTGGGTCTTCAAGTCTTCGTTCTTGCCTCTGGGCCTTCAGTCTTTGTCTTTGCCACTGGGTCTTAAGTCTTTGTTGTCGTCGCTGGATCTTCAGTCTTCGTCTTCGCCGCTGGGTCTTCTGTCTTCGTCTTCGCCGCTGGGTCTTCAGTTTTCGTCTTCACCGCTGGGTCTTCAGTCTACGTCTTCACCGCTGGGTCTTCAGTGTTCGTCTTCGCCGCTGGGTCTTCAGTCTTCGTCTTCGCCGCTAGGACTTCAGTCTTCGTCTTCGCCGTTGGGTCTTCAGTCTTCGTCTTCACATCAGGGTCTTCAGTGTTCGTCTTCGTCGCTTGGTCTTCAGTCTTTGTCTTTGCCACTGGGTCTTAAGTCTTTGTGGTCGTCGCTGGGTCTTCAGTCTTCGTCTTCGCCGCAGAGTCCTCTATCTTCGTCTACTTTACTCTTTACTTCTCCACAGACATGTCTTTATTTTTTGCTCTTTAGTCCTTTTCATTTTTTTTTTTTGGAATATCATCAATTTAGTCTGTGTGATCTTTAGTATTTATCTTGTTTTTTCTTTTCTTCATGTCTCTAGTTTTAATCAATTCTAGAATGAGATTCTTTTCTGCTCTGGTCTCCATTTTTAACTACTTTACGATTAACATTTTTTTCTCATCTATAATACTTCAGTCCAGTTATTGTCTATTGTATTCTGTTTTAATGTGGGTTTTATTTTGTTTGCATACCTCATATTCGGCACTATAAATTTTACGGTTTGCCTTTAAATCAGTGTGTGCAAGAATCACTTATCATAAAATATGTAACATTGTCAATTTTGTGTGCCGATTTTGTACTCTTGATGTCGTTATACATGATTTTATTGTTTATTTCTTCACTTTGTTAGCATTGTATTAATTTTTCTTACTCTGAGATTGTCTCTTTTTTTTAAAATTTTAATCATTTTAATCATACCTGTGAATAAAATATTATATACGCATATCCTACCTTTTAAAAGAAGTTGCTTGTGCAAAAAATGAAAGTACCACACCAAAACTATGTAAAGTGTTTCTTTGCGTCTATTTGGCATTTATTTAAGTTTCGATATATACTTATATACTTTAATATAATTCTTGTCGGTTAGAACCAGTCTACCAGTCTACGGAGTTCTGTTGACAAAAATAATTAACACATCCTATGTTTAATTAAAAAATAATACAAACTATAATTATTTCCGAGTTATGTTTATTAATTTTTACCTTAAATTATTCTCTGTAGGAAATTGTCGTTATTATTACTTTGTTTATTTTTTATAAATCTTTGAATTCCTGTGAAAGATGTGATAACAGAAACTTATGAAGGTAAGTAAACATTATTTACCTCAATCTTTTTAAACCTGGCGTCGTAAATCAAAGTATTAATTTTTATATTTGCTTTAAATTTCTATCTTTTGGCAAAAAACACTGACTCAATTCCAAACCTTATAACAGATCTTAATCTCCTTTGATAACTAAATAAATTATTATATTTACTGTGGAGCTTTTAGTAAACCTTTTAATGACCCAATATTACAAAGAAGTCGTTAAATCCATATCTTTCAATTTGTCTTGTTCCACATTTAAATTCCTGCTGACAAAATAATTAGCGCAACCTACTGAATTTATGAAGTTAAGAATAAAGAGCGATTCGGTTAAACAATTTAAATTGATATACACTATATTTAAATAAAATATAGGCACTCTAATCTAAACTGAAGTGTATAACAATTAATAATAATTATGGAAGCTGATATGTTACTGTTACCTATTTGCCAAAAAATACTTTGAGTACTATATTTAAATACACTCATTTAAAATGTATAATTATCTCACTCCACTGTAATATTGCATGTTAACAAAGTAATAGATATTATACTCACCACTCACTTCACAAGCATTATTTAGAATACAAAACATAATAATTCGTAACATGATACTTTTACCACGCTTTAGTACTACTCATTCAGTTCATCTTTTTACATTTTATATCATCAGCGTTGCGGAGTCGCCTTATTACTATTTAGAAATTTCTTATGTCCCTGAAATATTTTCCTATACATACCCGAAAACCAACTTTTAAGCTTTTTATTTATACTGAAGAACGGCCATAGCACATTATATTTAAAATCTCACATTTAAGATTCAATCATCTCACTCTACTGCTATATTTGAACAAACTAATAGTTTTATATCATCGGCATAGATTAGGCCACATATGCATTTTTTCACGAATTCTTAAGAATCTGATTTAATTGATTGTAAATTATCGATTGAGTGTACTTCATGTATAAAAGTCTATATCCCTAAAATATTTTTCTTTTCATATACATACACGAAACGAATTTTTAAATTTTTCATATTATAAGGCTTACGTTCGCGATATCAGGTTTTCGTTCTTGCGTAAATTTTTAAAAAATATGTCGATTTCTGAAGGTCGCATTTCATTCCTAATATTATAAAACATTATTTTGTTATTGTACTCATTAACTTTAAAGTCGCCTTGTGGTTATTCTTCATTTTAGAATATCCCTGTAATATTTTTATACATAGCAGATTTTTTAAAACAAAATTGCAATATCGGTTTTGGTTCCTCGTTTTAAATTGTAACACCAAGAGAAGTGTGGTGTCCTCACTAACAATATTTTGAAGAATCCTGTACATTTCTCATGAACTGTAACTTAAGCGTCTATGTATGTGTTTAGGCCGTGCTTTATATCGATGTAAGAGTCTTACAGTGACCATTTTGCATTTTGGAATGTCCTGAAATATTGGTCTATATATAGCAGAAAAAGATATCATTAAGTACATAATATAAATAATATGATTATCTTTAAGAATCTTATAAATCAATCATTAACTCTGAACCTCATTCGTTTAATCTTTTCCCGTTTGCGCATACATATTATGGTTGATTCCTTGACTGTACCTACTATATGTTAAATATTGTCTACTGTATATTTACAATTCGAAGCAGTATTTTAAAGCAAGTTTTATTTGAGATTTTTTACATTAAATGCTTTTTGAAATTTTGTTACAATCGTATAACTTGTAGTCTTATCTGTTTACTTATTTTTTCATTTTTAGAAATGCTTACGGAATGTTTTCGCTAGAATAAAAAGTTATTTTTGCTGAAAAATATTGAGGCAAGTATAAAAGTAATAATAAATATTTTATAAGTATACTGCTTAAACGTAACTACGAGTATAAATTAACGTATACGAAACAAAATTACTATATCAATAATAGAAAGAAAATTTAAGGATACTGATAACCACATTAGTAGAAAGAGCATCTAAGAAAAATATTTGTGTTACTAAGCGTATTAAAATCTTAATTATTATTCAGTAGATTCTGTAATAATAACATAATACATAAACACTCACGCCTGTCACCCAGAGGGGTAGGCAGAGATTATGGACTTCCATTTGGCACGATCCTGACACACCTCTCTCGCCTCCTCCACATCCATATACCTACGCATACACGCTCGTCGGTTAAGGGTACTCTTAATTTGGCCCATTTTCAGTATATCGCCAATTTGGTCGATAAACCTTCGTCTAGGGCGTCCCTTCCCGACTCTGCCGTTCACCTCTGCCACATAAATTTGCTTTGTCACTCTTTCCTCATTCATTCTTTCTACATGACCAAACCACCGAAGCATTCCTTTCTTAATCCTGGTCACAACATCATCTTGCAAACCACACTCTTCTTTATCACACACTTTCACTCTGTCATTCAGATTCAGCCCCAACATACTCCTAATGACCGCATTTCTACAGCATTTATTCTACTCGTTCTTCTTCTGCACACCCAACTTTCACTACCATACATTAAAGTAGGGACTAACACAGCATTGTGAATTGCCATACGTGCCTTTTTGGACACATTCTGACTTTCCACAACAGAGTGTAGAGTTCTGTAATAAATTACCATTATTCACGCAACACAATGCAATATAATGTTCAAACAAGATTTAACCATAATATATTACACAAGGCATTTTGAACAATGATAGGCGCACGCGTCAGATTATTTTATAGATTATCGACAAGGTAAGAGATAAAAAATATTAACTTACGTTGCAATTATATCCATAAAGCAAATTTTTGGTTTAAACAACTGTTGTAAGTAGAGTCAGCAAAATAATGTTCCTGGCGCGATAGTAGTTAAGGTCACATTCGATGGATAGAGTTTAGCCGTGAAAAAGGCCGTCTTAATCGGTGATTTGGGTGCCATAGTCTCGGGCTCAGGCTCAGTGACGGCGGCGCTACATCGTATTCACGGGTACTCGATTCGTTCATTTATTGCCGAGCGAAGATGACTTATAACCAGTCGGTGCCTAAGTATTGAAGCGGTGGTGGCTTAACCTGACGACAAAGAATTGATGACATTTTGGTAACTACTCTACACATACCAGTTCGGATGTTACCGGATTGACCATAGATGTCGGAGTGCACGACGACTACGTGTTGTTGGACAGCGCGGATAGCAGGGTCGCCAGTTAGTGAGCAGCTCTGAAGGCAAGTCGCAGCGTTAGTCGTCAGCCCCAACGGCAGGTTCGCGGCATTGGTCGGAAGCCCCGACGGCAGGGTCACGGCGTTGGTCGGAAGCCACGACGGCAGGATCGCGGCGTTGGTCGGCAGATTCGACTGTTGGGTCGCAGGGTTGGTCATCAACCCCGACGGCAGGTTTGCAAGTGTGTCGGCAGCCCCGGCTGTAGGGTCGCGGAGTATGTCGGCAGCCCCGACGGCAGGGTCGCGGAGTTGGTCGGCAGCCCCGACGGCAGGGTCGCGGTGTTGGGCGGCAGGCCCGACGGAAGGATCACGGCGTAGATCGGCAGGCCCGACGGCAGGGACACATCGTAGACACTGACACGACACTGCTGTCACGGTAGGTCGGCAGTTCCGACGGCAGGGCACGGTGTAGGTCAGCAGCCTCGACGACAGGGTCACGGCATAGGTCGACAGTCCCGACAGTAGGGTTACGGCGTAGGTCGGCAGCCCCGACGGCAGGGTCACGGTGTTGGTCGGCAGCTCCGACGGCAGGGTCGCGGTGTTGGACGGCAGGTCCGACGGCAGAGTCGCGGTGTTGGTCGGCAGCCCCGAAGGCAGGGTTGCGGTAGTGACCGGCAGCCCAGACGGCAGGGTCGCGGAGTTGATAGGTAGCCCCGACGGCAGGGTCGCGGTGTTGGTCGGCAGGCCCGACGGCAGGGTCGCGGAGTTGATAGGCAACCCCGACGGCAGGTTCACGGTGTTGAACGGCAGTCCCGACGGCAGGGTCGCGGTGTTGATAGGTAGCCCCGACGGCAGGGTCGCGGTGTTGGTCGGCAGCTCCTACGGCAGGGTCGCGGTGTTGGTCGGCAGCCCCGACGGCAGGGTCGCGGAGTTGATAGGCAGCTCCGAGGGAAGGGTAGCGGAGTTGATAGGCAATCCCGACGGCAGGTTCACGGCGTATGTTGGCATTTCGGGCGGCAGGGTCACGGCGTAGGT
This sequence comes from Parnassius orleans, assembly GCA_029286625.1. Lineage (NCBI taxonomy): Eukaryota > Metazoa > Arthropoda > Insecta > Lepidoptera > Papilionidae > Parnassius > Parnassius orleans. The sequence continues at coordinate 2,576,232 of JAGSMP010000018.1, forward strand.
CAGAAGCCCCGACGGCAGGGTCACGGCAGGATCACGGCGTAGGTCGGCAGTTCCGACGAGAGTGCACGGCGTAGGTCGGCAGCCCCGACGGCAGGGCACGGCGTAGGTCAGCAGCCTCGACGACAGAGTCACGGCATAGGTCGGCAGTCCCAACGGCAGGGTCGCGGTGTTGATAGGTAGCCCCGACGGCAGGGTCGCGGTGTTGGTCGGCAGCTCCGACGGCAGGGTCGCGGTGTTGGTCGGCAGCCTCGACGGCAGGGTCGCGGAGTTGATAGGCAGCTCTGACGGAAGGGTAGCGGAGTTGATAGGCCACCCCGACTGCAGGATCACGGCGTAGGTCAGCAGCCCCGACGGCAGGGTCACGGCATAGGTCGGCAGTCCCGACGGCAGGTTCATGGCGTAGGTCAGCCGTCCCAACGACAGGGTCTCGGAGTTGATAGGCAGCCCCGACGACGGGGGCGCGGAGTTGATAGGCAGCACCGACGGCAGGTCGCTATGTTGTTCGGCTGCAAAGATAATTATCTAAAATAATTAGTTTTGTTTTTGAAATTACGAGGGGTGATCCAAAAGGAATGATAATGAAAATAAAACACGGTAATTAAAGTTAAAATAATAATTTATTTTTCTACATAGTCTCCTAACAAATCAATACATTTAGTCCATCTTTTTTCTAAACCCAGGATTCCCTTTGAAAAAAATTATTTGTCTTGACCCTCCCAAAACGCTTCAACAGCGGCCATTACTTCGCTATCGTCTTCGAATTTCTTGCCTCGGAGGCGTTCCTTGAGCCGAGGAAGGAGGTACAAATCACTAGGAGCTAGATCTGGCGAATAGGGAGGGTGTTCGAGCAGTTCGAATCCCGTTTCTTGAATGGCAGCCATCGCAACTGCGGCTTTGTGAGCCGGTGCGTTGTCTTGGTGAAACAGCACTCCAGCTCGCAGTTTGCCGCGTCTTTTTCCTTAATGGCCTCCCGTAATCTTCTTATTTGGTCTGCGTAGTAAGAGCCCGTAATAGTGGCTCCTTTCCAAATATTCCACCATAATAATGCCTTGAGCGTCCCAGAAAACAGATGCTATAACCTTTCCCGCCGAACTTGAAACTTTGAATTTCTTTGGCGTCGGTGAGGAGGCTCGCTTCAAGTCATCGATTGTTGTTTCGTTTCGGGATCAAAATGGTGGATCCAGGTCTCGTCCATAGTCACAAAACGGAACAAAAAATTTTCTTGATCTGCTTGGAACTTTTAGAGATTGACCCTCGAAATGGGTAAAATTCTGGGTACCCAACGCGCAGAGACCTTTTTCATATGCAACTCGTTCGCAAGGATTCTTTGAACGCTGCCATATGAGATCCCTGTGACCTCAGCTACATGCCTGATGGTCACTTCGATCTGCCAACACAACATCTTCGACTTTTTTCACGTTGTCTTCAGTGAGGGACGTGGATGGGCGTCCTTCGCGATGTTCATCTTCAGTGGATGTTCTGCCCAGTTTAAACTCCTTGGCCCAGCGTGCAACTATAGAATATGGAGGAGCAGAGTCCCCCAATGTTTCCACTAAGTTACTGTGTATGTCTTTTGAAGACATTTTTTTCAAACAGAGGTACTTGATGACAGCTCTAATTTCGTTTTTCTCCATGTTATTGACAGTTCGTATTCAAATGAATGTATCTCCCGGAAATCTTGATTTATTTATATGATTTTTTTAGGCTGACGTAGTGAGTATATAAGCAAGCAAAAAATATTTTTTTTGGATTTTTATGTGGACCTGAAGTAACCGATTATCATTACTTTTGGATCACCCCTCGTATCTTTAAGTGAAGCATATTTGGGTCCAGACTTACAAATACGTGCAGAAAAATCACCAACACCAGGATCGGATCTGGTCGAATGCAAAGAATCTACGATGGCAGTGGTGAAAACTTGCAACCTCACGCATTTATTGATGTCCAAATTAATGGATGAACTGTAGACTGAAGAACACTTACAACTAAACATTTTTGGTCCTGTTGAACCAACTAATGTTGGTTTTATTTATTTTAAGGCAAAATAATTTTGTCGCATGTTTTATGTTAAGTTGTAAAAAACTTGCCAGTGTCTCTATAGAACGAACGCAATGTGAGTAAAAGGACCAAAATCAATGATTGTCTCCACCTGTAGAAAATTAAACTACCAGATTATGAAAAACGAAGGGCGTGAAGCCCAGGAATAAAGCAATTTATTAAATGTATCTACGCGAAGATATTGTAAAGTAACTTGAAAACGTAATAAATATTACGAATTGAATTAACATTAGGTTTTATAATATCTAGCAGTACCAGCCGTCACATGTTGTCGGGAGATGCCACCATATTATTCTAACTGGATGACTGTATCAGGGTAATGAAACTGAAGTCACTTCCGCTGCAAAATTAAAGACTTGATTACGAGGAATGGGCCGATGGCCCCATAACAAATGAAGTAGAGATAATACCTTCAGATAGATAAAATTAAAGAACTTTAGTTTTGGTTTTAAGCAGCATACCACAAACCACCGCCACTACAACTCAGGATCTGCTAGGTATTGACATTCCCGACTGATGTGTGTAATATACATGTAGTAGACATCCTATAATTCTAATTCATGAACTGAAGATCTCCGAAAATATAATGTAGAATAAAGAGACAAAGGGCCTAGGACCCAATAATAGATAATTATCATCAAGCAAAAAGGATTTTATAAGTATGTTATATACAAATGCTAGCCAATCTATTTCTACCTTTTGATGCATCAGTTTAGTGTTCTATTTTATTTCTATTTTTTATGATATAATACTGAAATAAAATTTATTACATTTAATTGTACAGCAACTTTTAAACACTGTTACTAAATTTGTAAATTCCAAAATATTCCGGAATATTTTAAGGATTTTTAAGCATGAGCATGTAGGTCTAAATTCACTAAAATAATAAGATAATAAAATTAAGTATTAAATGTACTCGATTTTAATAAATTTCACCAAGGCACCACGGAATTGCAACTATCATGCAATTAAATATAACAAAGGCAGACATTTAAATTAAATAAGTATTACAATAGTGCAAACCTGTAAGTTTGAGCGACAGTTTAACGTGCATCCAGTAATCCGACTGGCTACATTTTCTATATGGCATTTAATTACCACACACATTGATCAAATATCTCATGCTAACATGTTGAGTAAATAAGTATTCGATAAATCTGAATTAAGACGTTCGTGCAGTTACTCTAAGCTTCTGAGATTAATAAATTAATTTTGCTAAAACAAATTGCAATAGCTTTCTACTATATCTGAAGTCAATCTGAATTTATCAAATAAATAAAAATTAGTATCAGTTATTTTACAGTATACTTCAGTGAAGTGGTGACAGGAACTAGAAATAACTGTTATTGCGTCTTACGAATCAGTGGCTTACCTCTAGATAAACTACGGTACCTAAATCGAAAGAGTGCCCGCACAGGTGACAGTGAGTAGTAAGGCAGTGGGCAATGACGAATGCAACAAATACGATCGTCTCCTATGTAGAAACATCCAACAGCCGCAATTCGCAGGTCAGCGTTTGCTAATCGCACCGTCAGCAATTGGTAACATAGAACAAACTCCGGCGAAAACTTACAACACGTGCAGTAAGGTCGCCGATAGTCTGAGCAGATCCCAGGTTGCAGACGCGGCAATGGCAGGCGAATACTCGCAGCGCGGTTTGCGGCTACAGTGATACACTGTACATTGAAAAACACTTAAAACAAAACATTTTTGGTTCCTTCGAAACAACAAATGTTACTTTTATGTGTGTATTTTTGGCAAAGCTTTTAGCTTATTGTTTTCAAATTCTTTTGAATAAGTTAAATTACCTATTTTTGACGGAAATTATATCGCGAAGTCATATTCCATTTTTTCAGTTTGTAAGTTCCGACTCAGCTGACGATATTTTATAGTTTCTGTAAAATTAAGACATCCATAACGCTAAGCGGGCCATACAACCTCAATGATGGAGTAAGCGACTTGCCAATATCTCCATAGAAAAATGCAACGCGTAATAACTTTTCGGTTGTCACAACCCGGGGGAAATAAAACTAGCAGATTAAGAAAAACAAGGGCCCGAAGCCCAGAGTGCACAAGGAAAACTTTTCAAAACTTTAAATACTTATAACGGAGGATGATAAATTTTATTGTCAAATTAATGAGAACTTTGAACCATAAATTTAGTCGCACCATAGGAATCGTCATAGTACGCAGCGCATGACGTCAAAAATGTTGTACCCCATTGTTGTAAACGAATGATCGCAGCAGAGGACGACAAACTGCAATCACAGTCTCCAAAACTATGTAACGACCTTATTAAGAAATCGGGCCGCTGGCCCCAAATAAAACAATTTTTAGTTTTTATTCCTTGTTGTGTAGACATAATCTAAATTTAGTAACTCAGTTTCAGTTTCATTCAGCATTCTGTTCTATACACTGTCGCCACCGCAGTTATTGCTATTTGTGATAATTTAAATTTTGCCAATGTTATAGAAACACACGGATAACATACGGATTTCTTACTTGAATCATCCAAAAAATGCTGAAGATTTCTGATAAATGTATAAGCAATAAAACGGACATCGGGCTAAGCGCCCAGTCATAATTTTACGATATCATTACATAAACGAAATTAATTTTATAAATATAAAAAAATTTGAATACCTATGTATGCGAGAGGTTGCCATTGTTAACTAATCCACTTCTACCTCAGGATTCATCATTCAAAATGTCGCAATATTATTTTCAAGTGTTTTTCTTTGTTGTGTAGATTTAATTTCACTACTTGAGCTTAATTAGTCGTGTTACATATAGTTCGTTAAGTTTTCGGTATTTTATCTCTTACATTTGCAGCACCATTTAGCAGAATCCCTAATCGTCTGAAACTTTTGAGGGGATCATAAGAATGAGCTAAGTGCCCAAAAAATATTTTACTCTGTTAAGTTTAGGTTACAAATGCATTTAATTTTAATTCTACAAATTTTCAACTGAATAGAAGATCATGCAATTCATGTATCTATATCAAATCTATACATTCTTTAAATACGCATGTATCTTTAATATGCAAGTAGTAGGTATGTAACTACAGTCCAAATATTAATTTCTGATATAAAATTACCTGAAGTTTGAAGTGTCGGCTATATGGAGTAAATCCCACAAAAGTTTCGCAATTACTCCGCACACTCCTTAAGAAGCGTCTGATTAGTTAAAAAAGAATAAATTCACTACCATACACTTACTTTAAGGTGATCAGGAGACGGTGTACATTGCAATCTAAATTGCCACCTTCATGCCGCTACCAAATTTGTAGACGTTCAATGAAGTAGTTAATTGTACTTAAAATTATAAGGGCTTACTTCGTCTTCAGCTCAATTGAAATTGCGCTTTTCTAGGTTGTAGCGGCGAAGGCTAACTAGAAATTCAGTTATCTCTTATAAGTATTCAGTTGCTTCTTCATGTATTGTTTTCTCGTTACTACTTCTAGCGCTGTTGCTGTGGCTCAGCTAGCAAAATAATTACAGCAGTTTTCACTTGCCTCAGTATATCAAAACATGTCAGAGGATGCAGGAATGCAGCAACTCGGAACTAGTGAAATATTTAAATGTTGAGCATTTACTTGTAAGAGTGATTTCTACGGAGCCAGCTTGGTTAAGTTTCATTTTGGAATTCCGCAGCAGATGAATCAGTTTAAAATTTTATCTGGATTTACTTACACTCGAAATGTGACGTGCTATTAAACTTTTAATGATCTTTATATCATTTAATCATTTCATAAAATTAATTAGCAGAAAATATAGCATAATATTTAAAAATATTCATCACATAATAATTTCAAATAAATACAATTATGCATCTCCGAGTTGTAATTTTTCATTACAGGCTATGTTTGATCATAATGCACCATTTTCTGCATATTTTCTATTAAAAGTTTCTGTATACCAACAATATTTAACATTTTCCTTCGATAATCTGAAAGGATAAATGTTAGAAATTTACAATCATGCACGACACATATGTTGTAAATTTAGGAAGTTATGCTATGCAGTAATGAGCTAAGTGCCCAAAAAAGATCATCATCATCGTCACAGGATGCAGGTTGCACAGGGCCGTACTTTGTGGCAATCAATGAGGGAAGGCCTTTGTTCAGCAGCGGACTTGTGATGGATTGTAGTGAGTGATCATCACCAGCAAAAAAGGCACCAGCAGGTGGACTGTGTACTCGTTTGTCACCCATTTTCTATAAAAAATATGAATTTGCAATAATTATAAAATTAAAAAAAGATCTTTGTTCATTTAGCTAAATTAATTAAAAGGAAAGTTATTTTTATGAAAAGAGAAAAAGTATAATATTTTATCTTAATAGCAGCATCGAATTTAATTTCTGTGAAATAATCCAAATTAACCAAAGAGCTAAGGTGTAGGGATAAATTTTATAGCATAGTTATAAGAGTACTATACGCATATCCATAAGAGTAAGTTTAAATAGCACTAACATACATACCAAAGGTCTTCAAATCTGCGGTCTCTTTTTTTACTAATTACTATCAATTCAACTTAGCAGCGTACAAATTTAAATTTTTGTCGAATTTCAACTTAACATTCATACTTAGCAATCCACCAATAATTAAAAAAATATTTAATTGTTTTGAATGGTAGTTTTTAATTAGTTAATTTATTCAAATAAGTTGTTTTAGTTCACCAAATATTAAAATGAGTTTTCCAGAATTTGATATTCATTTAAGTAAAATGATTTCAGTATAATACTATTATCATTTTAAATATCGTGCCTTGAATCACTTTGGAAGACAAACATTTTACGTTTGTAATCGTATATTAATTGGCTTTACGTATATACTAAAATATTTATAAAACTATCTGAAAATAAAGAAAAAAAAATCTGAAAAAAAAATTCAATTCTATTGCAGTCTACTTTGGCGGCTTCAGTCGTGAGATCCTGGATCTGAGATTTAAAAGAAATGGCACACACACGATTGCCTGTACACAGGCTTACTGATTTTTAAAGTGTTGAAATTATGACGCGGAACTCTTAAGCAATAGAGTCCCCGCGGTCTTCAAGAAAGATTACGATGACTCATGGAATAATACATGTTGGGCGAAATTACTACATTATGAGAAAATAAAATTCAGTAATACGGATATTTTTTTTAAATTTTTAATAGATTGTGATTGTCGTCGACATTGTTGACTCATACTTTGATGTAAGAATAACATTTGTTTGTATGCATCTTCTTATTCGGTTTGTCACACGAAGTAAATGAAGACATCGCCTTTTGGATAGTTGAATCTAAAACAAAATCAATTTATTTCCCATATAATATTTAAAAATAATTCAATGTTTTTAAATAAAAAACAAACATACCTAAGAGTAATGTGTGTTAAATCATAATAGAGTATCTAATGGTTTGATATTTCTGATTTAATCTGAATCAACTGCTTTAGTTGTTTGTGTATTTTTTCTATGGTTTTCTTTCTTTGTGTGCGTTTTTGGACTTTAAGCTTCGTCTTCGGTCTTCAGGCTTCGACTTTAGTCTTTATACTTCGACTTCAGTCTTTAGGCTGCGTCTTCGGTCTTCAGGGTTCGTACTTGGTCTTTTGGCATCGTGTTTGGTCCTTTTCCCTCGTGTTAGGTCTTTAGGCTCCATCGGTCTTTTGGCATCGTGTTAGGTCTTTAGGCTATATCGGTCTTTTGGCATCGTGTTAGGTCTTTAGGCTCCATTGATATTTTTAAATATTTAAAAGATTGTGAATGTCGCCGACATTGTTGATTCATACTTTGATGTAAGAATCACATTTGTTTGTATGCATCTTCTTATTCGGTTTGTCACACGAAGTAAGTGAAGAGATCGCCGTTTGGATAGTTAAATCTGAAAAGAAGGCCAATTTATTTCCCATATAATATTTAAAAACAATTTAATGTTTTAAATAAAAAACAAACATGCCTAAGAGTCATGTGTGTTGAATCATAATAGAGTATCTAATGGTTTGATATTTCTGATTTTATCTGAATTAACTGCCTTAGTTGTTTATAAATAGAAAATTATATTCTGTGTGTTTTTGCTATGGTTTTCTTTCTTTGACTGTGTTTTTGACCTTTAGCTTCGTCTTCGGTCTTCAGGCTTTGTCTTCGGTTTTCAGGCTTCGTCTTCGGTCTTCAGGCTTCGACTTCGGCCTTCATGCTTCGACTTCGGTCTTTAGTTAGTTTCGTCTTTTTCCCTCGTGTTAAGTCTTTTTCCCTAGTGTTAGGTTTTTAGGCTCCATCGGTATTTTGGCATTGTGTTAGGTCTTTAGACTCTATCGGTCTTTTGTTATCGTGTTAGGTCTTACAGTTTCGACTTCGTTACTTTTCCAGTTATTGTTTTTAATATTCTTCTGTTGTTGTTTTTAATATTTTTCTGTCATTGTATATAGTTTTCATTTCCACAGAGTCTACATCTAGTTCAACGTGTCTTCAGTGTTCGTTTTTCAAGATTTAATTCAACTTCTAAGTTATGTTTTTCAGTGTCTTCAGTCTTTATATTCTACGACTGGACTTCAAGTTTTCGTCTTCGGCACTGTCTCCAGTCTTCGCCTTCGTCATTGAGTCTTCAGTCATCATCTTCTGCATAGATCTTTATTTTGTCCATCATGTCATCAAGATCTGTCGTTTTCCTTTAAGGGTTTTCAAATTTCATCTTCTCCATAGAATCGTCAGACTTCGTCTTCTCAAGGGTCTTCATTCTTAATCGGGTAATAATTCTCCATCTTCTCCTTCGAATCATCAGTCTTCGTCTTCTCCTTCGGGCGTTGAGTTTTCGTCTTCTCCTTTGGGTCTTCAGTCATCGTCCTCTCCATAGGTAGATCAATCTTCATTTTCTCTTTCTGGTCTTCAGTCTTCGTTTTCTGCTTCGGGTCTCCAGTCTTCATCTTCTTCGGGTCTTCAGTCTTCATCTTCTTCTTCGGGTCTTCAGTCTTCATCTTCTTCTTCGGATCTTCAGTCTTCGTCATCTCTTTCGTGTCTTCAGTCTTCGTCATCTCTTTCGTGTCTTCAGTCTTCGTCATCTCTTTCGTGTCTTCAGTCTTCGTCTTCTCCTTCGGGTCTTCAGTCTTCGTCTTCTACTTTGGGTCTTCGTTCTTCGTCTACAACTTCGGGTCTTCGTTCTTCATTCTTCGTCTACAACTTCGGGTCCTCGTTCATCGTCTTTTACTTCTGGTCTTCAGTCTTCGTCTTCTACTTCGGTCTTCAGTCTTCGTCTTCTCTTTCTGGTCTTCAGTCTTCGTTTTCTGCTTCGGCTCTTCAGTCTTCATCTTCTCATTCGGACCTTCAGTATTCGTCTTTGCCTCTGGGTCTTCAGTCTTCGTCTTCTACTTCGGGTCTTCAGTCTTCATCTTCTACATCGGGTTTTCAGTCTTCGTCTTCTACTTCGGCTCTTCATTCTTCAACTTCTACTTTGGTTCTTCAGGCTGCATCTTCTCATTCGGATCTTCAGTATTCGTCTCGGCCGCTGGGTCTTCTGTCTTCGTCTTCGTCGCTGGGTCTTCAGTCTTTGTCTTCGCCGCTGTGTCTTCAGTCTTCGTCTTCGCCGCTGGTTCTTCAGTCTTCGTCTTCGCCGCTGGGTCTTCAATCTTCGTCTTCGCCACTGGGTCTTCAGTCTTCGTCGCCGGCGCTGGGTCTTCAATCTTCGTCTTCTACTTCGACTCTTCAGTCTGCGTCTTCTCCTTTGGGTCTTCAGTCTTCGTCCTATCCATAGGTTCATCAATCTTCATCTTCTCTTTCTGGTCTTCAGTCTTCGTTTTCTTCTTCGGGTCTCCACTCGTCATCTTCTTCTTCGGGTCTTCAGTCTTCATCTTCTTCGGGTCTTCAGTTTTCGTCATCTCTTTCGTGTCTTCAGGCTTCGTCATCTCTTTCGTGTCTTCAGTCTTCGTCTTCTCCTTCGGGTCTTCGTTCTTCGTCTACAACTTCGGGTCTTAGTCTTCAATCTTCGTCTACAACTTCGGGTCCTCGTTCATCGTCTTTTACTTCTGGTCTTCAGTCTTCGTACTCTCCATAGGTTCATCAATCTTCATCTTCTCTTTCTGGTCTTCAGTCTTCGTTTTCTGATTCGGGTCTCCAGTCTTCATCTTCTTCTTAGGGTCTTCAGTCTTCATCTTCTTCTTCGGGTCTTCAGTCTTCATCTTCTTCTTCGGGTCTTCAGTCATCGTCATCTCTTTCGTGTCTTCAGTCTTCGTCATCTCTTTTGTGTCTTCAGTCTTCGTCATCTCTTTTGTGTCTTCAGTCTTCGTCTTCTCCTTCGGGTGTTCAGTCTTCGTCTTCTACTTCGGGTCTTCGTTCTTCGTCTACAACTTCGGGTCTACGTTCTTCATTCTTCGTCTACAACTTCGGGTCCTCGTTCATCGTCTTTTACTTCTGGTCTTCAGTCTTCGTCTTCTACTTCGGTCTTCAGTCTTCGTCTTCTACTTCGGGTCTTCAGTCTTCGTCTTCTATATCGGGTTTTCAGTCTTCGTCTTCTACTTCGAATCTTCATTCTTCAACTTCTACTTCGGCTCTTCAGTCTTCATCTTCTCATTCGGACCTTCAGTATTCGTCTTTGCCTCTGGGTCTTCAGTCATCGTCTTCGCAGCACAATCTTCAGTCTTCGTCTTCGCCGCTGGGTACTCAGTCTTCGTCTTCTCCGCTGGGTATTCAGTCTTCGTCTACGCTGCTGGGTCTTCAGTCTTCGTCTTCTCATTCGGATCTTCATTCTTCGTCGTCTCATTCCGAAGTCTTCGTCTTCGCCGCAAGGTATTCAGTCTTCGTCTTCGTTGCTGGGTATTCAGTCTCCGTTTTCGCGAATGGGTCTTCAGTCTTCGTCTTCTTCGGGTCTTCAGTCTTCATCTTCTTCGCGTCTTCAGTTTTCATCTTCTTTGGGTCTTCAGTCTTCGTCATCTCTTTCGTGTCTTCAGTCTGTCTTCTTCTTCTACTTCTGGTCTACAGTATTCGTCTTCTCCTTCATGTTTTTAGTCTTCGTCTTCTCCTTCGGGTCTTCAGTCTTCGTCATCTACTTCGACTCTACTTCGGGTCTTCGTTCTTCTTCCACAACTTCGGGTCTTCGTTCTTCGTCCACAACTTCGGGTCTTCGTTCTTCGTCTACAACTTCGGGTCTTCGTTCTTCGTCTACAACTTCGGGTCTTCGTTTTTCGTCTACAACTTCAGGTCTTCGTTCTTCGTCTACAACTTCGGGTCCTCGTTCATCGTCTTCTACTTCTGGTCTTCAGTCTTCGTCTTCTCCTTCGGGTCTTCAGTCTTCGTCTTCTACTTCGGGTCTTCGTTCTTCGTCTACAACTTCGGGTCTTAGTCTTCAATCTTCGTCTACAACTTCGAGTCTTCGTTCATCGTCTTTTACTTCTGGTCTTCAGTCTTCGTCTTCTACTTCAGGTCTTCAGTTTTCGTTTTCTACTTCGGGTCTTCAGTCTTCATCTTCTATATCGGGTTTTCAGTCTTCGTCTTCTACTTCGGCTCTTCATTCTTCAACTTCTACTTCGGCTCTTCAGTCTTCATCTTCTCATTCGGACCTTCAGTATTCGTCTTTGCCTCTGGGTCTTCAATCTTCGTCTTCGCAGCACAATCTGCAGTCTTCGTCTTCACCGCTGGGTCTTCAGTCTTCGTCTTCGCCGCTGGGTCTTCAGTCTTCGTCTTCGCCGCTGGGTCTTCAGTCTTCATCTTCGCCGCTGGGTCTTCAGTCTTCGTCTTCAGCGCTGTGTCTTCAGTCTTCGTCTTCTCATTCCGAAGTCTTCGTCTTCGCCGCAAGATATTCAGTCTTAGTCTTGGTTGCTGGCTATTCAGTCTCCATTTTCGCCGATGGGTCTTCAGTCTTCGTCTTCTTCGGGTCTTCAGTCTTCATCTTCTTCTTCGGGTCTTCAGTCTTCGTCATCTCTTTCGTGTCTTCATTCTTTGTTTTCTTCGGGTCTTCAGTCTTTGTCTTCTACTTCGGCTCTTCGTTCTTCGTCTACAACTTCGGGTCTTCGTTCTTCGTCTACAACTTCGGGACCTCGTTCATAGTCTTCTACTTCTGGTCTTCAGTCTTCGTCTTCTACTTCAGGTCTTCAGTCTTCATCTTCTACATCGGGTTTTCAGTCTTCGTCTTCTACTTCGGCTCTTCATTCTTCAACTTCTACTTCGGCTCTTCAGGCTTCATCTTCTCATTCCGATCTTCAGTATTCGTCTTTGCCCCAGGGTCTTCAGTCTTCGTCTTAGCAGCACTATCTTCAGTCTTCGTTTTCGCAGCACAATCTTCAGTCTTCGTCTTCGCCGCTGGGTCTTCTGTCTTCGTCTTCTCCGCTGAGTCTTTAGTCTTCGTCTTCTACTTCGGCTCTTCAGTCTTCGTTTTCTCATTCGGATCTTCATTCTTCGTCTTCTCATTCCGAAGTCTTCGTCTTCGCCGCTAGATATTCAGTCTTCGTTTTCGTTGCTGGGTATTCAGTCTCCGTTTTCGCCACTGGATCTTCAGTCTCCGTTTTCGCCGCTGGGTCTTTAGTCTTCGTCTTCGCCACTGGGTCTTCAGTGTTCGTCTTTCTTGCTGGGTCTTCTGTCTTCGTCTTCGTCGCAGGGTCTTCAGTCTTCGTCTTCGCCGCTGGGTCTTCAGTCTTCGTCTTCGCCGCTGGGTCTTCAGTCTTCGTCTTCACCGCGGGGTCTTCAGTCATCGTCTTCGTCGCTTGGTCTTCAGTCTTCGTCTTCGTCGCTAGGTCTTTCAGTCTTCATCCTCGCCTCTGGACCTCCAGTCTTTGTCTTTGCCACTTGGTCTTCAGTCTACGTCTTCGCCGCTGAGTCTTCAGTCTTCGTCTTCGCCGCTAGGTATTCAGTCTACGTCTTCGCCGCTGGGTCTTCAGTCTTCGTCTTCGCCGTTGGGTTTTCAGTCTTCGTTTTCACCTCAGGGTCTTCAGTCTTGACTTCCTCTTCGTCGCTTGGTCTTCAGTCTTCTTCTTCGTCGCTAGGTCTTCCAGTCTTCGTCCCCGCCTCTGGACCTTCCGTCTTTGTCTTTGCCACTGAGTCTTAAGTCTTTGTGGTCGTCGCTGGGTCTTCAGTCTTTGCCGCTGGGTCTTCAGTCTTTGCCGCTGGGTCTTCCAGTCTTCGTCTTCGCCGTTGGATCTTCCAGTCTTCGTTCTCGCCTCTGCGTCTTCAGTCTTTGTCTTTGCCACTGGGTCTTAAGTCTTTGTGATCGCCGCTGGGTCTTCAGTCATCGTATTCGCCGCAGAGTCCTCTATCTTCGTCTACTTTACTCTGTCATCAGACACTGCCTTCTCCAAAGACATGTCTTTATTTTTTGCTCTTTTTTATTTGAGATTTTTTACATTAAATGCTTTTTGAAATTTCGTTACAATCGTATAACTTGTATATCTGTTTACTTATTTTTTCATTTTTAGAAATGCTTACGGAATGTTTTCGCTAGAATAAAAAGTTATTTTAGCTGAAATATATTGAGACAAGTATAAAAGTAACAATAAATATTTTATAAGTATACTGCTTAAACATAACTACGAGTATAAATTAACGTATATGAAACAAAATTACTATATCAATAATAGAAAGAAAATTTAAGGATACTGCCATCTGAAATAAATAAATTAGTAGAAAGAGCATCCAAGAGTAATATTTGTGTTACTAAGCGTATTAAAATCTTAATTATTATTCAGTAGATTCTGTAATAAATTACCATTATTCATGCAACACAACGCAATATAATGTTTAAAGAAGATTTAATTAATACCATAATATATTACACAAGCCAAATGATAGGCACGCGTCATATTATTTCATAGATTATCGACAACGTAAAAGAAAAAGAAATATCTTAAAATATTAACTTACGTTGCAATTATATCCATAAAGCAAAGTTTTGGTTTAAACAACTGTTGTAAGTAGAGTCAGCATAATAATGTTCCTGGCGCGATAGTAGTTAAGGTCACATTCGATGGATAGAGTTTAGCCGTGGATTTGGCCGTCTTAATCGGTGATTTGGGTGCCCTAGTCTCTGGCTCAGGCTCAGTGACGGCGGCGCTACATCGTATTGACAGGTATTAGATTCGTTCATTTATTGCCGAGCGAAGATGGCTTATAATCAGTCGGTGCCTAAGTATTGAAGCGGTGGTGGCTTAACCTGACGACAAAGAATTGATGACATTTTGGTAACTACTCTACACATACCAGTTCGGATGTTACCGGCGCTTAGATGTCGCAGTGCACGACGACTAAGTGTTGTTGGACAGCGCAGATAGAAGGGTCGCCAGTTAGTGAGCAGCTCTGACGGCAAGTCGCAGCGTTAGTCATCAGCCCCGAAAGCAGGGTCGCGGAGTATGTCGGCAGCCCCGACGGCAGGGTCGCGGAGTTGGTCGGCAGCCCCGACGGCAGGGTCGCCGAGTTGGTCGGCAGCCCCGACGGCAGGGTCGCAGTGTTGGGCGGCCGTCCCAACGACAGGGTCGCGGAGTTGATAGATAGCCCCGACGGCAGGTCGCTATGTTGTTCGGCTGTCTCAGCGGCAGAGTCGCGGCGTAGTTCGACTGCCCCGACGGCAGGGCAACTGAGACGGCAACCCCGACAGCAGGTCATTAGGTTGTTCGGATTCCTCGACGGCAGAGGTGCTTGTTATCGGCACGGCGTAGTCAAACAGCCCCGACGGCAGAGTTACGACGTTGGTCAGCAGCCCCGAGGGCAGGGTCGCGGAGTTGATAGGTTGCCCTGACGACAGGGTCGCGGAGTTTATAGGCTGACCCGACGGCAGGGTCACGGCGTAGTCGGTAGCCCCGACGACAGAGTCACGGCGTAGGTTGGCTGCCTCGAATGCAGGGTCAAGGTCAAGGTCGGCTGCCTCGAGGGCAGCGCCGTGTGCTGTTCGGTAGACTCATCAGCAGAGGCACGTATTGTCGGCAGCATCGACGACAGAGGTGCTTGTTGTCGGCAGCCTCAACGGCAGAGTCGCGCCGTTGATCGACGCCCCAAAGGCAGGGTCGCGCCGTTGGTCGACTCCCCAAAATCAGGGTCGCGCCGTTGGTCGGCAGCCCCAACGGCAGGGTCGTGCCGTCGGTCGGCAGCCCCATCGTCCCGACGGCAGGGTCGCGGCGTTGTTCGACAGCCTCAAAGGCAGGTACAGTATTGGTGGATCGCATCAAAAGCGCCGGTGCCGTGTTACGAAGCAAAACTTGCAGTATTTGGAACATACAAGACTTAGAATTTAGGTTACTTGCGGACGAGCCCACGGCAGTTGCAGCAGTACGTGTGTCCCAGAAGTGTTAAGGCGGCAGCTGCAACAAGCTTTATCATACGAATATGGTACACTGTGTGTAACGTACAGTATAAGGCTCTGAATAAGACGTTTGCTACTTATTATTTATAACATCTCATATTACAATGGCGTTAACATCATACTTTTGTATATACATTACATTTCAGAGATATTAAGTAGTAATAGCATCGAGTAGTATTAAGTAATTCTGCTTACGAAAGATAGGCTTTTCAAAGGGTACCCAATCAATCGTTGTGGCTGGAATATCAGGACTGACACCGGTGGCGACGCAGACACGACGTTAAGCAGGGGCAAAGACGATCTTGTTATAAAACAACTTCACAGGCTCATTTGCAGGACAGCATATTTTGGATACGCCATCAGCAACTGACAACAAAGAACTACTTTGGCGCAGACTTACGATACGTGCAGAAAAGTCGCCAACACCTGGATCAGATCTCGTCGTTTGATGCAAAGGAGCTACAATGGCAGAGATGATAACTTGCAGTCCCATGCAGTTATTGATGTCAGCAAAATAATTGATGTACTGTACACTGAAGAGCACTTACATCTAAACATTTTTGGTCCTGTTGAACCAAATAATCATACTTTTATTTATTTTATGGCAAAATAATTAGTTTTGTTTTTGAAATTATCTTTAAGTGAAGCATATTTGGGTCCAGACTTACAAATACGTGCAGAAAAATCACCAACACCAGGATCGGATCTGGTCGAATGCAAAGAAGCTACGATGGCAGTGGTGAAAACTTGCAACCTCGCGCATTTATTGATGTCAAAATTAATAGATGAACTGTAGACTGAAGAACACTTACAACTAAACATTTTTGGTCCTGTTTAACCAACTAATGTTGGTTTTATTTATTTTAAGGCAAAATAATTTTGTCGCATGTTTTAAGATAAGTTGTAAAAAACTTGCCAGTGTCTCTATAGAACGAACGCAACGTGAGTAAAAGGACCAAAATCAATGATTGTCTCCACATGTAGAAAGTCAAACTACCAGATTATGAAAAACGAAGGGCGTGAAGCCCAGGAATAAAGCAATTTATTAAATGTATCTACGCGAAGATATTGTAAAGTAACTTGAAAACGTCATAAATATTACGAATTGAATTAACTTTATGTTTTATAATATCTAGCAGTACTAGCCGTCACATGTTGTCGGGAAATGCCACCATATTTTTCTAACTGGATGACTGTATCAGGGTAATGAAACTGAAGTCACTTCTGCTGCAAAATTAAAGACTTGATTACGAGGAACGGCCGATGGCCCCATAACATTTTAGTGTTCCTATTTTATTTCTAATTTTTATGATAAAATACAGAAATAAAATTTATTACATTTAATTGTACAGCAACTTTTAAACACTGTTACTAAATTTGTAAATTCTAAAACATTCCGGAATATTTTAAGGATTTTTAAGCATGAGCATGTAGGTCTAAATTCACTAAAATAATAAGATAATAAAATTAAGTATTAAATGTAATCGATTTTAATAAATTTCACCAAGGCACCACGGACTTGCAACTATCATGCAATTAAATATAACAAAGGTAGACATTTAAATTAAATAAGTATTACAATAGTGCAAACCTGTAAGTTTGAGCGACAGTTTAACGTGCATCCAGTAATCCGACTGGCTACATTTCCTATATGGCATTTAATTACCACATACATTGATTAAATATCTCATGCTACCATTTTGAGTAGATCAGTATTCGATGCATATTTAAATCTGAATTAAGACGTTCGTGCAGTTACCCTAAGCTTCTGAGATTAATAAATTATTTTTGCTAAAAAAATTGCAATAGCTTTCTACTCAATCAATTAATTTATCAAATAAATAAAAATTAGAAACAGTTATTTTACAGTATACTTCAGTGAAGTGGTGACAGGAAAATAACTGTTGTTGCGTCTTACGAATCAGTGGCTTACCTCTAGATAAACTACGGTACCTAAATCGAAAGAATGCCCCGCACAGGTGACAGTGAGTAGTAAGGCAGTGGGAAATGACGAATGCAACAAATACGATCGTCTCCTATGTAGAAACATCCAACAGCCGCAATTCGCAGGTCAGCGTTTGCTAATCGCACTGTCAGCAACTGGTAACATAGAACAAACTCCGGCGAAGACTTACAACACGTGCAGTAAGGTCGCCGATAGTCCGAGCAGATCCCAGGTTGCAGACGCGGCAATGGCAGACGAATACTCGCAGCGCGGTTTGCGGCTACAGTGATACACTGTACATTGAAAAACACTTAAAACTAAACATTTTTGGTTCCTTCGAACCAACAAATAATAATTTTATGTGTGTATTTTATGTCAAAGCTTTTAACTTATTGTTTTCAAATTCTTTTGAGTAAGTTAAATTACCCATTTTTTGACGGAAATTATATTGCGAAGATATTCCATTTTTTCAGTTTGGAAGTTCCGACTCAGCCCACGATATTTTATACTTTATGTAAAATTAAGACATAAACGAAGTAGAAGTAGGAAATAAAACTAGCAGATTAAGAAAAACAAGGGCCCGAAGCCCAGAGTGCACAACGAAACACGGATAGCACATGGATTTCTTACTTGAATCATCCAAAAAATGTTGAAGATTTCTGAAAAATTAATTAGCAATAAACGGACATCGGGCCAAGCGCCCAGTAATATATTTTTTTTTTATAGAATATGGTGACAAACGAGCACACAGTCCACCTGATGGTAAGTGGTTGCTGTGACCCATAGACATCTACATCTATCTTCAATAAATAATCAAAATGCAGATGCGTTGTCACCCGTGAGGACTAAGATGGAATGCCCCTTTTCCAGTAAAAAGGGTCTGCGGTTAAACGATATCATTACATAAACGGAATTAATTTTATAAAAATAAAAATTGTTATGAATACCCATGTATGAATGATGTCCATTGCTAACTAAACCACTTCTTTCTCCGGATTCATCATTCAAAATGTCACAATATTTTTTTATAGGTTTTTTCTTTGTTTTGTTACAGAGTATCTTTATGTAGATTTAATTTCACTTGAGCTTAATTAACCGTGTTACATATACTTCGTTAAGTTTAGTTATTTTATCTATTTCATTTGCAGCACCTTTTAGCAGAATCCCAAATCGTCTGAAACTTTTGAGGGGTTCATAAGAATAAGCTTAGTGCCCAAAAATTATTTTACTCTGTTTAAGTTTAGGGCACAAACGCATTAAATTTTAATTGAACAAATTTTCAACTGAATAGCTTATGCAATTCATGTATCTAAATCAAATCTATACATTATTTAAATATGCAAGTATCTTTAAATATACAAGTAGTAGGAATGTAACTATAGTCCAAATATTAATTTCTGATATAAAATTACCTGAAGTTTGAAGTGTCGGATATATGAAGTAAATCCCACAAAAGTTTCGCAATTACTCTGCACACTCCTTAAGAAGCGTCTGATTAGTTAAAAAAGAATAAATTCACTACCATACACTTACTTTAAGGTGATCAGGAGACTGTGTACATTGCAATCTAAATTGCCACCTTCATGCCGCTACCAAATTTCTAGACGTTCAATGTAGTTAAATGTACTTAAAATTATGAGGGCTTACTTCGCGTCTTCAGCTCAATTGAAATTGCGGTTTTCTAGGTTGTAGCGGCGAAGGCTAACTAGAAATTCAGTTATCTTTTATAAGTATTCAGTTGCTTCTTCATGTATTGTTTTCTCGTTACTACTTCTAGCGCTGTTGCTGTGGCTCAGCTAGCAAAATAATTACAGTAGTTTTCACTTGCCTCAGTATATCAAAACATGTTAGAGGATGCAGGAATGCAGCAACTCCGGAACAAGTGAAATATTTAAATGTTGAGCATTTACTTGTAAGAGTGATTTCTACGGAGCCAGCTTGGTTTAGTTTCATTTTGGAATGCCGCCGCAGATGAATCAGTTTAAAATTTTATCTGAATTTACTTACACTCGAAATGCGACGTGCTATTAAACTTTTTAATGATCTTTATATCACTAGCGCATAATCTTTCATCGATTTGTTTAATTATTGAAATTTAGAATTAAATACCTGTTATAGCAAGGCCAGTAGGAACGGTTAACTATATAATCTTCCATCTTTAACCTCCACTCCGGTAATGAGAGATATTTTAGAGGTAGTTGTTAATCTCACTATATGCATTAAAAGGTCAAATACTTATTTTCATCGGAATGTACAATGCAACATTTAGCCCGAGGTTCCATCTACCTGTGAGATAAATGATAGTACCTCAGCCTAGGATGCTTCATGAAGCAGTGAAATAGCAGAAGGTCGCCGTTGGACAATTTAAAGACGACACGATGCGGCCACAGCGATCACTCATGATGCAGCTTATTTGTGATTTCCGTGCAGCAATTGTAGAAATGTAAAGTTACTTAAAATCTGAAATAGATACCAGTAGGAAGAAACGCATAGCGGTCCAAGGTCTTATTTACAGTAAACCCAAAAGTAATTTTTCATTAAACTCACGAGAATTCGGGATTGGTATCACTTCTACCTCGCTCGACTTTATCAATGAGTTATCAATTTCTTCAAATAGGTACCTGTTACGATATGCGACGACCTCCATGGGAATTGCAGTTTTCGTTCAGGTGATTCCTTAGCAAATTTTAGATTATATTAAATATGACGCTGATAAGCGATGCTAAACTGGATTCTAAAGTGGAGTAAGTGCATTACTTGAATTATGAAGAGTCTTTGATTATATGTTACCTAGGTATTGTGTAGCAGCAGACGCACATTGCAGTTATTTCTGGTCGGCAACAGCGGTCGTATATCGGGCGTATTGCGACACGGCGCAACGCCAGGAGTTACCACGTGTTGCAGCAACAGCAATCATCGTTCAGACGTAATGTAACCAACCACGCCAGGCGCAATCTTGTACCAGATATGTAGCTGTCGTTGAATGTTGCACGTACTGTGATGCAGCAACGACAATCTGAGGTCGGACGCACCGTGGCAGCGGTCGGACGTCAGCGTGTACTATGCAGACAACCACCGAATGCAGGACGCATAATATCGCAAGAGCAGTGATCAAGTGTACTTATGACAGAAGTAGATGACACGGAGAGACTACAGCAGCGATCGAGCGCAGGCAGACGCGCTGTGACACGGCCGCAGCGGGCGAGTTTATATAATGCTGCTTTGGCATGGCAACAGAAATTTTCAACAGTAAAGCAGTAGTCTCACTCGTAGGTGGTGTACTTGCAATATTCCACATGCACCCTTCTTTACTTTGTTTCAATATATCTGACATTGTGCATAATAGCAAAAAATGATGCCTGGTATTATCATCGAACAAGCAGTCAATTTCCTGCTGACAAAATAATTAGCGCAACCTACTGAATTTATGAAGTTAAGAATAAGGAGCGATTTGGTTAAACAATTTAAATTGATATACACTATATATAAATAAAATATAGGCACTAATCTAAACTGAAGTGTATAACAATTAATAATAATTATGGAAGCCGATATGTTACTGTTACCTATTTGCTATAAAATACTTCGTGTACTATATTTAAATTCACTCATTTAAAATGTATAACTATCTCACTCCACTGTAATATTGCATGTTAATAAAGTAATAGATATTATACTCACCACTAACTTCACAAGCATTATTTAGAATACAAAACATAATAATTCGTAACTTGATACTTTTACCACGCTTTAGTACTACTCATTCAGCTCATCTTTTTACATTTAATATCATCAGCATTGCGGAGATAAGAAATTTTCTCCATTCTTATTCAATTGAATGTTATCTTCGTGTATGAAAGTCGCCTTATGACTATTTAGAAATTTCTTATGTCCTTGAAATATTTTCCTATACATACCCGAAAACCAACTTTTAAGCTTTTTATTTATACTGAAGAACGGTCATAGCAATTATATTTAAATTCTCACATTGAAGATTCAATCATCTCTCTCCACTGCTATATTTGAACAAACTAACAGTTTTATATCATCGGCATAGATTAGGCCACATATGCATTTTTTCACGAATTAAGAATCTGATTTGATTGTAAATTATCAATTGAGTGTACTTCATGAATAAAAGTCTATGTCGCTGAAACATTTTCCTATACATACCCGAAAACGAAATTTTAAACTTTTCATATATTATACTGAAGAAAAGTCATAATTATATTAAATTCTCTATCCTTGTTTAAAATTCATTCATCTCACTCCACTGTTGACGTTTTAACAAACTATTAGATATTGCTCACCACTTAACCACTTTACAAGCTTTTAACACATACATATCAGTTACAATCGGAAAAATAGGAGCATAAAATAAAATCAAATCAATACTTCATACACAAAAATAATTGCGTCAATTTCAATAAGAGAGCGCGGAGTTCCCGAACCAAGGAGGGAAGAGCGATGAGAAGAAAATAAGGGATAGCCCTTATTTTAATAATTAACTAAAATAACGGAAAGTAAAAAATGACTTTCAATAAGAATTATTTATAATCTATATAGAATAAAAGTTTATCACCCTTATTCAATAAAAAAAAATAGTTTTTTTTTAAAAACATGCGAATAAAAAAGTTTGGTACATTGTAATTTTCACTGTTACTTTATTATACCTATTTATTTATTCTCTAGACAGAGTTCCGATTGTAACTGATACTTTTATTATAATTTCACATATTACCGATTTAATTCATCTTTTTATATTTTATATTAACATAGCATTGGTGAGTCCACATATGAAATTTTCTTACAAACTCAATTCAGTTGAATGTTATAATTCCTTGATTGTTTTTCATGTATTTAGGTCGCCTAATGACTATTAAGAAATTTCGCATGTCTCTGAAATATTTTCTTATACATACCCGAAACGAATTTTTAAACTTTTCATATTATAAGGCTTACGTGTCGCGATATCTGGTTTTCATTCTTGCGTAATTTTTAAAAAATATGTAGATTTCTGACGGTCGCATTTCATTCGTAATATTATAAAACATTATTTTGTTATTGTACTCATGAACTTCAAAGTCGCCTTGTGGTTATTCTACATTTTGGAATATCCCTGTAATATTTTTATACATACCCGATTTTTTAAAACAAAATTGCAATACCGGTTTTGATTCCTCGTTTTAAATTGTAATACCAAGAGAAAGAAGTTTGGTATCTTCACCAACAATATTTTTAAGAATCCTGTACATTTCTCATGAACTGTCAGTTAAGCGTCTATGTATGTGTTTAGGCCGTGCTTTATATCGATGTAAAGTCTTAAGTGGCAATTTGGCATTTTGGAATGTCCTGAAATATTAATAAGAAAAGTATTTTTATACTTTTCTTATTAATATATAGCAGAAAAAGTTATCATTAAGTATATAATGTAAATAATGTGATTATCTTTAAGAATCTTATAAATCAATCATTAACTCTCAACCTCATTCGTTTAATCTTTTCCCGTTTGCGCATACATATGGTTGATTACTTGACTGTACCTACTATATGTTAAATATTGTCCACTGTATATTTACAATTCGAAGCAGTATTTTAAAGCAAGTTTTATTTCAGATTTTTTACATTAAGTAAATGCTTTTTGAAATTTCGTTACAATCGTATAACTTGTAGTCTTATCTGTTTACTTATTTTTTCATTTTTAGAAATGCTTACGGAATGTTTTCGCTAGAATAAAAAGTTATTTTTGCTGAAATATATTGAGACAAGTATAAAAGTAATAATAAATATTTTATATGTATACTGCTTAAACATAACTAAGAGTATAAATGAACGTATACGAAACAAAATTACTATATCAATTATAGATAAGAAAATTTAAGGATATTGCCATCTGAAATGAATACATTAATAGAAAGAGCATCTAAGAAAAATATTTGTGTTACAAAGCGTATTAAAATCTTAATTATTATTCAGTAAATTCTGTAAAAAATTACCATTATTCATGCAACACAATGCAATATAATGTTTAAATAAGATTTAATTAATACCATAATATATTACACAAGCCAAACGATAGGCACGCGTCATATTATTTCATAGATTATCGACAACGTAAAAGAAAAAGAAATATCTTAAAATATTAACTTACGTTGCAATTATATCCATAAAGCAAAGTTTTGGATTAAACAACTGTTGTAAGTAGAGTCAGCAAAATCATGTTCCTGGCACGTTAGTAGTTAAGGTCACATTCTATGGTTAGAGTTTAGCCGTGGAATAGGCCGCCTTAATCGGTGATTTGGGTGCCCTAGTCTCGGGCTGAGTAACGGCGGCGCTACATCATATTGACGGGTACTCGATTAGCTTATAACCAGTCGGTGCCTAAGTATTAAAGCGGTGGTGGTTTAACCTGACGACAAAGAATTGATGACATTTTGGTAACTACTCTACACATACCAGTTCGGATGTTACCGGATTGACCTTAGATGTCGGAGTGCACGACGACTACGTGTTGTTGGACAGCGCAGATAGCAGGGTCGTCAGTTAGTGGGCAGCTCTGACGACAAGTCGCGGCGTTAGTTGTCAGCCCCGACGGCACGGTCGCGGCGTTAGTTGTCAGCCCCGACGGCACGGTTGCGGCGTTAGTCGTCAGCCCCGACGGCACGGTCGCGGCGTTAGTCGTCAGCCCCGACGGCAGGGTCGTAGAGTTGGTCGGCAGCCCCGACGGCAGCGTCGCGGAGTTGGTCGGCAGCCCCGACGGCAGGGTCGCGGAGTTGGTCGGCAGCCCCGACGGAAGGGTCGCTGAATTGGTCGGCAGCCCCGAAGGAAGGGTCGCGGAGTTGGTCGGCAGCCCCGACGGCAGGGCCGCGGAGCTAGTCGGCAGCCGACGGCAGGGTCGCAGTGTTGGTCGGCAGCCCCGTCGACTGGGTCGCGGTGTTAGTCGGCAGCCCCGGCGACTGGGTCGCGGTGTTGGTCGGCAGCACCGGCGACTGGGTCGCGGTGTTAGTCGGCAGCCCCGACGGCAGGGCCGCGGAGTTGGTCGGCAGCCTCAAAGACAAAGGTAAAGCGTTGGCGGGCAAGATAACCGCATCACGGCGTTGTTCGACAGCCCCGACGGCAGGGCCACAGAGTTGGTCGGCAGCCCCGACGACAGGGCCGCGGAGTTGGTCGACAGCCCCGACGGCAGGGTCGCGGTGTTGGTCGGCAGCCCCGGCGACTGGGTCGCGGTAATGGTCGGCAGCCCCGACGGCAGGGTCGCGGTGATGGTCGGCAGCCCCGACGACTGGGTCGCGGAGTTGGTCGGCAGCCCCGACGGCAGGGCCACAGAGTCGGTCGGCAGCCCCGACGACAGGGCCGCGGAGTTGGTCGGCAGCCCCGACGGCAGGGTCGCGGTGTTGGTCGGCAGCCCCGGCGACTGGTCGCGGTAATGGTCGGCAGCCCTGACGGCAGGGTCGCGGTGTTGGTCGGCAGCCCCGACGACTGGGTCGCGGAGTTGGTCGGCAGCCCCGACGGCAGGCCACAGAGTTGGTCGGCAGCCCCGACGGCAGGGCCGCGGAGTTGGTCGGCAGCCCCGGCGACTCGGTCGCGGTGATGGTCGGCAGCCCCGACGACTGGGTTGCGGTGTTGGTCGGCAGCCCTGGCGAATGGGTCGCGGTGTTGGTCGGCAGCCCCGGCGCCTGGTCGCGGTGTTGGTCGGCAGCCCCGACGGCTGGGTCGGTGTTGGTCGGCAGCCCCGACGACTGGTCGCGGTGTTGGTCGGCAGCCCCGACGGCATGGTCACGGCGTTGGTCGGTGGGTCCGACGGCCGGGTCGCGGTGTTGGTCGGCAGCCTGACGGCTGGGTCGCGGTGTTGGTCGGCAGCCCCGACGGCTGGGTCGCGGTGTTGGTCGGCAGCCCCGACGGCTGGGTTGCGGTGTTGGTCGGCAGCCCCGACGACTGGGTCGCGGTGTTTGGTCAGTTGCCCCGATGGCAGGATCGCGTTGTTAGTCGGAAGCCCCGACGACAGGGTCACGCCGTTGATCGACGCCAGAGTCGCGCCATTGGTCGACGCCCCAGGCAGGTTCGCGCCGTTTGTCGGCAGCCCTGACGGTAGGGTCATCACAGCGCTGATTAGCAGCCCCAACGGCAGGATCGCGGCGGTGTTGGTCGGCAGCCCCGACGGCTGGGTCGCGGTGTTGGTCGGCAGCCCCGACGGATGGGTCGCGGTGTTGGTCGGCAGCCCTGACGGCTGGGTCGTGGTGTTGGTCGACAGCCCCGACGGCATGGTCAAGGCGTTGGTCGGCAGGTCCGACGGCAGGGTCGCGGTGTTTGGTCAGCAGCCCCGATGGCAGGATCGCGTTGTTGGTCGGAAGCCCCGACGACAGGGTCACGCCGTTGATCGACGCCAGAGTCGCGCCGTTGGTCGACGCCCCAAAGGCAGGGTCGCGCCGTTGGTCGACGCCCCAAAGGCAGGGTCAAGCCGTTTGTTGGCAGCCCCGACGGTAGGGTCATCACAGCGCTGATTAGCAGCCCCAACGGCAGACTCGCGGCGTTGTTCGGCAGCCTCAAAGACAAAGGTTAAGCGTTGGCGGGCAATTCAGATAACCGCAGCACGGCGTTGTTCGACAGCCCCGACGGTAGAGTCGCAGCGCTGTTCGGCAGCCCCAACGGCAGGGGCACGGCGTTGGTCGACTTGGTGGGTGGGTACCTTGATGGCAGAGAGGCGTTCACGATGTTTGTGGTCAACCCTGACGGCAGAGGCACGAAGTTGTTAGCCAGCTCCGACGGCAGATGCGCGTCGTTAATAGTTATTCGTTACCCCGATGGCAATGACGCTGCGTCGCTGGTCAAGCCCGATGGTAGTTCGTGGACCGCCTCAACGGTAGCTGCGCGGTATTTGCAGGCCTTCTAGAAGGCAGCAGCGCCACGTTAGAAACAGCCCCGAGAGCGTTACCAAATACCGCAGATGGCGGCAACGTGACTTCGTGACGAAGGTGACATGAAACCGAAACCGAAAAGCAGTGGTGTAGTGTTCCTGGACGCGCCACGCCACCATCGCCACGGCGTCAGCGATGCGGTGTTTACTGACCGCCTCGACGGCAGCGGTGCAGTATTGGTGGACCGCATCAAAAGTGCCGGTGCCGTGTTACGAAGCAAAACTTGTAGTATTTGGAATCTACAAGACTTAGAATTGAGGTTACTTGCGGATGAGCCCACGGCAGTTGCAGCAGTACGTGTCTCTCAGAAGTTTTAAGGCGGCAGATGCAACAAGCTTTATCATACGAATATGGCGCGCGATACTTTTTTTGTATGCATTACATGTCAGTGATATTAAATAGTAATAGCATCGAGTAGTATTAAGTAATTGTGCTTACGAAGGATAGGCTTTTCTAAGGGTACCCAATCAATCGATGGTGGCTGGAATATCAGGACTGACACCTCATGCGACGCAGACACCGGTGGCGACGCAGACACCGGTGGGACGAAGACACCGGTGGCGACGCAGACACCGATAGCGACGCAGACACCGGTGGCGACACAGACACCGGTGGCGACGCTGACACCGGTGGCGACACAAGACACCGGTGGCGACGTTTAGCAGGGCAAAGACGATCTTCGACAACAAAGAACTACTTTGGCGCAGACTTACGATACGTGCAGAAAATCGCCAACACCTGGATCCGATCTCGTCGTTTGATGCAAAGGAGCTACAATGGCAGAGATGATAACTTGCAGTCTGTATTCTAAAGAACATTTACAACTTAACATTTTTGGTCCTGTTGAACCAAATAATGTTACTTTTATTTATTTCATAGCTAATTAGTTTTGCTTTAAAATTATTTTTAAGTGAAGCAATATTGGGCCAGACTTACGAAACGTACAAAAAAGTCGCCAACTACTGCACCGGATCTATAAGGATGCAAAGATCCAATGGCAGAGGTGAAAACTGCCGCGCAGCTTATATTGATGTCAGCAAAATAGTTGATGAACTGTACACTGAAGAACACTTACATCTAAACATTTTTGGTCCTGTTGAACCAAATAATGTTACTTTTATTTATTTTACAGCAAAATAATTAGTTTTGCTTTAAAATTATTTTTAAGTGAAGCAATATTGGGCCAGACTTACGAAACGTACAAAAAAGTCGCCAACTACTGCACCGGATCTATAAGGATGCAAAAGATCCAATGGCAGAGGTGAAAACTGCCGCGCAGCGCTTATATTGATGTCAGCAAAATAGTTGATGAACTGTACACTGAAGAACACTTACATCTAAACATTTTTGGTCCTGTTGAACCAAATAATGTTACTTTTATTTATTTTACAGCAAAATAATTAGTTTTGCTTTAAAATTATTTTTAAGTGAAGCAATATTGGGCCAGACTTACGACACGTGCAAAAAAAGTCGCCAACTACTGCACCGGATCTATACGGATGCAAAAAAGTGTCAATGGCAGAGGTGAAATCTGCCGCGCCGCGCATATATTGATGTCAGCAAAATAGTTGATGAACTGTACACTGAAGAACACTTACATCTAAACATTTTTGGTCCTGTTGAACCAAATAATGTTACTTTTATTTATTTTATGGCAAAATAATCAGTTTGTTTTTGAAATTATTTTTAAGTGAAGCATATTTGGGTCCAGACTTACAAATACGTGCAGAAAAATCACCAACACCAGGATCGGATCTGGTCGGATGCAAAGAAGCTACGATGGCAGTGGTGAAAACTCGCAACCTCGCTCATTTATTGATGTCAAAATTAATGGATGAACCGTAGACTGAAGAACACTTACAACTAAACAGTTTTGGTCCTGTTGAACCAACTAATGTTGCTTTTACATATTTTATGGCAAAATTATTTTGTCATGTTTTGTTAAGTTGTAAAAAACTTGCCAGTATATCTATAGAACGAACGCACCGTGAGTAAAAGGACCAAAATCAATGATTGTCTCCACCTGTAGAAAGTTAAACTACCAGATAATGAAAAACGGCGGGCGTGAAGCCCAGGAATAAAGCCATTTATTAAATGTATCTACGCAAAGATTATGTATAGTAACTTGAACAAGTTGTTAATATCACGAATTGAATTAACTTTATTTTTTATGATATCTAGCAGTACCAGCAGTCACATGTTGTCTGGAGATGACACCATATTTTTCTAACTGGATGACTGTATCAGGTTAATGAAACTACACTTCCGCTGCAAAATTAAAGACTTGAGTACGAGGAACGGGCCTATGGCCCTATACAAATGAAGTAGAGATAATATTTTCAGATAGATACAATTAAAGAACTTTAGTTTTGGTTTTAAGCAGCATACCACATACCACCGCCACTACAACTCAGGATCTTCTAAGTATTGACATTCCCGACTGTTGTTTGTTATATACTATAGGAACTGAAGATCTTTGAAAAAATTATGGAGAATAAGAGACAAAGGGCCTAGAGCCTAATAAATAATAATTATCAATTATCATCAAGCAAAAAGGATTTTATAAGTTTGTTATATAAATATGTTATATACAAACGCTAGCCAATCTATTCTACCTTTTGATGGATCAGTTTACGTGTTCCTATTTTATTTCTAATTTTTATGATATAATACTGAAATAAAATTTATTACATTTAATTGTACAGCAACTTTTAAACACTGTTACTAAATTTGTAAATTCTTAAACGTTCCGGAATATTTTAAGGATTTTTAAGCATGAGCATGTAGGTCTAAATTCACAAAAAGAATAAGATAATAATATTAAGTATTAAATGTTCTCGATTTTAATAAATTTCACCAAGCCACCACGGAATTGCAACTATCATGCAATTAAATATAACAAAGGCAGACATTTAAATTAAATAAGTGTTACAATAGTGCAAACCTGTAAGTTTGAGCGACAGTTTAACGTGAATTCAGTAATCCGACTGGCTACATTTTCTATAATATGGCATTTAATTACCAAACACATTGATCAAATATCTCATGCTAACATGTTGAGTAAATAAGTATTCGATAAATCTGAATCAAGACCTTCGTGCAGTTACCCAAAGCTTTAGAGATTAATAAATTAATTTTGCTAAAATGCAATAGCTTTCTACTATATCTGAAGTCAATCTGAATTTATCACATAAATAAAAATTAGTATCAGTTATTTCACAGTATACTTCAGTGAAGTGGTGACAGGAACTAGAAATAACTGTTATTGCGTCTTACGAATCAGTGGCTTACCTCCAGATAAACTACGGTACCTAAATCGAAAGAGTGCCCGCACAGGTGACAGTGAGTAGTAAGGCAGTGGGCAATGACGAAATGCAACAAATACAATCGTCTCCTTTGTAGAAACATCCAACAGCCGCAATTCGCAGGTCAGCGTTTGCTAATCGCACCGTCAGCAACTGGTAACATAGAACAAACTCCGGCGAAGACTTACAACACGTGCAGTAAGGTCGCCGATAGTCTGAGCAGATCCCAGGTTGCAGACGCGGCAATGGCAGGCGAATACTCGCAGCGCGGTTTGCGGCTACAGTGATACACTGTACATTGAAAAACACTTAAAACTAAACATTTTTGGTTCATTCGAACCAACAAATGTTACTTTTATGTGTGTATTTAATGGCAAAGCTTTTAGCTTATTGTTTTCAAATTCTTTTGAATAAGTTAAATTACCTATTTTTTGACGGAAATTATATCGGAAGTCTTATTCCATTTTTTCAGTTTGTAAGTTCCGACTCAGCTGACGATATTTTATAGTTTCTGTAAAATTAAGACATCCGTAACGCTAAGCGGGCCATACAACCTCAATGATGGAGTAAGCGACCTGCCAATATCTCTATAGAAAAATGCAACGCGTTATAACTTTTCGGTTGTCACCACCCGGGGGAAATAAAACTAGCAGATTAAGAAAAACAAGGGCCTGAAGCCCAGAGTGCACAAGGAAAACTTTTCAAAACTTTAAATACTTATAACGGAGGACGATAAATTTTATTGTCAAATTAAAGAGAACTTTGTACCATAAATTTAATCGCACCATAGGAATCGTCATAATACGCAGCGCATGACGTCAAAAATGTTGTATCCCATTGTTGTAAACGAATGATCGCAGCAGAGGACGACAAACTGCAATCAGTCTGCAAAACTATGTAACGACCTTATTAAGGAATCGGGCCGCTGGCCCCAAATAAAACAATTTTTAGTTTTTATTCCTTGTTGTGTAGGCATAATCTAAATTTAGTAACTCAGTTTCAGTTTCATTCAGCATTCTGTTCTATACACTGTAGCCGCCGCAGTTATTGCTATTTCTGATAATTTAAATTTTGCCAAAGTTATAGAAACACACGGATAACATACGGATTTCTTACTTGAATCATCCAAAAAAATGTTGTAATTTCTGAAAAATGTATTACCAATAAAACGGACATCGGGCTAAGCGCCCAGTCATAATTTTACGATATCATTTCATAAACGGAATTAATTTTATAAATATAAAAAAAATATGAATACCTATGTATGCGAGAGATTACCATTGTTAACTAATCCACTTCTATCTCCGGATTCATCATTCAAAATGTCGCAATATTATTTTCAAGTGTTTTTCTTTGTTGTGTAGATTTAATTTCACTACTTGAGCTTAATTAGTCGTGTTACATATAGTTCGTTAAGTTTTCGGTATTTTATCTCTTACATTTGCAGCACCATTTAGCAGAATCCCAAATCATCTGAAACTTTTGAGGGGATCATAAGAATGAGCTAAGTGCCCAAAAAAGATTTTACTCTGTTAAGTTTAGGTTACAAATGCATTTAATTTTAATTCTACAAATTTTCAACTGAATAGAAGATCATGCAATTCATGTGTCTATATCAAATCTATACATTCTTTAAATACGCATATATCTTTAATATGCAAGTAGTAGGTATGTAACTACAGTCCGAATATTAATTTCTGATATAAAATTACCTGAATAAAACTATTTTTTATGGATTTTATCCGAATTGAAATCCGAATTACTCCGAAAAATTAGATCTCGACGTAAATTCGATAATACCACCATGTACCAAACCACCGAGGTTGTATGGGTTAGAAAAAATACACAAACCAAACGCTCCACTACGTCCTATAGTGAGCCAGATCGACTCACCAACTTATAAATTGGCTCAACACTTGGCAAAAGTTCTGTCACCGCTGAGAGGACAAACCAGAGCACACACGAAGGATTCGTACCATTTTGTTAGTGAGATAAAAGACCTACATATTATTGACAATGAAACTATGGTCAGTTTCGATGTTCAGTCACTATTTACATGCTTACCTATTGAAGACTGCATCTCAATAGTAACCAGGAAGCTAGAAGAATACAACATGCCTACAGAATGTGCATTACTATTAAAACTCTGCCTTACATCTGGCTATCTATTGTGGAAGGAGGAGTTCTACAAGCAAGTAGATGGCGTAGCAATGGGTTCACCCGTATCTCCCATAGTCGCCGACATATTCATGGAGCATATTCATATTCATCGGCAGGGCCGCGGAGTTGGTCGGCAGCCTCAAAGACAAAGGTAAAGCGTTGGCGGGCAATCCAGATAACCGCATCACGGCGTTGTTCGACAGCCCTGACGGCAGGGCCACAGAGTTGGTCGGCAGCCCCGACGACAGGGCCGCGGAGTTGGTCGGCAGCCCCGACGGCAGGGTCGCGGTGTTGGTCGGCAGCCCCGGCGACTGGGTCGCGGTAATGGTCGGCAGCCCCGACGGCAGGGTCGCGGTGATGGTCGGCAGCCCCGACGACTGGGTCGCGGAGTTGGTCGGCAGCCCCGACGGCAGGGCCACAGAGTCGGTCGGCAGCCCCGACGACAGGGCCGCGGAGTTGGTCGGCAGCCCCGACGGCAGGGTGGCGGTGTTGGTCGGCAGCCCCGGCGACTCGGTCGAGGTGATGGTCGGCAGCCCCGACGACTGGATTGCGGTGTTGGTCGGCAGCCCTGGCGAATGGGTCGCGGTGTTGGTCGGCAGCCCCGGCGCCTGGGTCGCGGTGTTGGTCGGCAGCCCCGACGGCTGGGTCGTGGTGTTGGTCGGCAGCCCCGACGGCTGGGTCGCGGTGTTGGTCGACAGCCCCGACGGCATGGTCACGGCGTTGGTCGGTAGGTCCGACGGCCGGGTCGCGGTGTTGGTCGGCAGCCCCGACGGCAGGGCCGCGGAGTTGGTCGGCAGCTCCGACGGCAGGGCTGTGGAGTTGGTCGGCAGCCCCGACGGCAGGGCCGCGGAGTTGGTTGGCAGCCCCGACGGCAGGGCCGCGGAGTTGGTCGGCAGCCCCGATGGCAGGGCCACGGAGTTTATCGGCAGCCCCGACGGCAGGGCCGCGGAGTTGGTCGGCAGCCCCGACGGCAGGGCCGCGGAGTTGGTCGGCAGCCCCGACGGCAGGGCCGCGGAGTTGGTCGGCAGCCCCGACGGCAGGGCCGCGGAGTTGGTCGGCAGCCCCGACGGCAGGGTCGCGGTGTTGGTCGGCAGCCCCGGCGACTCGGTCGCGGTGATGGTCGGCAGCCCCGACGACTGGGTCGCGGTGTTGGTCGGCAGTACCGGTGACTGGGTCACGGTGTTGGTCGGCAGTCCTGGCGCCTGGGTCGGGGTGTTGGTCGGCAGCCCCGACGACTGGGTCGCGGTGTTGGTCGGCAGCCCCGACGGCTGGGTCGCGGTGTTGGTCGGCAGCCCCGACGGCTGGGTCGCAGTGTTGGTCGGCAGCCCCGACGGCTGGGTTGCGGTGTTGGTCGGCAGCCCCGACGACTGGGTCGCGGTGTTTGGTCAGCTGCCCCGATGGCAGGATCGCGTTGTTAGTCGGAAGCCCCGACGACAGGGTCACGCCGTTGATCGACGCCAGAGTCGCGCCATTGGTCGACGCCCCAAAGGCAGGTTCGCGCCGTTTGTCGGCAGCCCTGACGGTAGGGTCATCACAGCGCTGATTAGCAGCCCCAACGGCAGGCTCGCGGCGGTGTTGGTCGGCAGCCCCGACGGCTGGGTCGCGGTGTTGGTCGGCAGCCCCGACGGATGGGTCGCGGTGTTGGTCGGCAGCCCCGACGGCTGGGTCGTGGTGTTGGTCGACAGCCCCGACGGCATGGTCAAGGCGTTGGTCGGCAGGTCCGACGGCAGGGTCGCGGTGTTTGGTCAGCAGCCCCGATGGCAGGATCGCGTTGTTGGTCGGAAGCCCCGACGACAGGGTCACGCCGTTGATCGACGCCAGAGTCGCGCCGTTGGTCGACGCCCCAAAGGCAGGGTCGCGCCGTTGGTCGACGCTCCAAAGGCAGGTTCGCGCCGTTTGTTGGCAGCCCCGACGGTAGGGTCATCACAGCGCTGATTAGCAGCCCCAACGGCAGACTCGCGGCGTTGTTCGGCAGCCTCAAAGACAAAGGTTAAGCGTTGGCGGGCAATCCAGATAACGCAGCACGGCGTTGTTCGACAGCCCCGACGGTAGAGTCGCAGCGTTGTTCGGCAGCCCCAACGGCAGGGGCACGGCGTTGGTCGACTTGGTGGGTGGGTACCTTGATGGCAGAGAGGCGTTCACGATGTTTGTGGTCAACCCTGACGGCAGAGGCACGAAGTTAGCCAGCTCCGACGGCAGATGCGCGTCGTTAATAGTTATTCGTTACCCTGATGGCAATGACGCTGCGTCGCTGGTCAAGCCCGATGGTAGTTCGTGGACCGCCTCAACGGTAGCTGCGCGGTATTTTCAGGCCTTCAGAAGGCAGCAGCGCCACGTTAGAAACAGCCCCGAGAGCGTTACCAAATACCGCAGATGGCGGCAACGTGACTTCGTGACGAAGGTGACATGAAACCGAAACCGAAAAGCAGTGGTGTAGTGTTCCTGGACCGCCTGCACGGCAGCGGTGCAGTGTTCGTGGATCGCCACGGCGTCAGCGATGCGGTGTTTACTGACCGCCTCGACGGCAGCGGTGCAGTATTGGTGGACCGCATCAAAAGTGCCGGTGCCGTGTTACGAAGCAAAACTTGTAGTATTTGGAATCTACAAGACTTAGAATTGAGGTTACTTGCGGATGAGCCCACGGCAGTTGCAGCAGTACGTGTCTCTCAGAAGTTTTAAGGCGGCAGATGCAAAGCTTTATCATACGAATATGGCGCGCGATACTTTTTTTGTATGCATTACATGTCAGTGATATTAAATAGTAATAGCATCGAGTAGTATTAAGTAATTGTGCTTACGAAGGATAGGCTTTTCTAAGGGTACCCAATCAATCGATGGTGGCTGGAATATCAGGACTGACACCTCATGCGACGCAGACACCGGTGGCGACGCAGACACCGGTGGGACGAAGACACCGGTGGCGACGCAGACACCGATAGCGACGCAGACACCGGTGGCGACACAGACACCGGTGGCGACGCTGACACCGGTGGCGACACAAGACACCGGTGGCGACGTTTAGCAGGGGCAAAGACGATCTTCGACAACAAAGAACTACTTTGGCGCAGACTTACGATACGTGCAGAAAAATCGCCAACACCTGGATCCGATCT
Organism: Parnassius orleans; assembly: GCA_029286625.1. Taxonomy (NCBI): domain Eukaryota; kingdom Metazoa; phylum Arthropoda; class Insecta; order Lepidoptera; family Papilionidae; genus Parnassius; species Parnassius orleans. Next base: position 2,610,981 of record JAGSMP010000018.1, read on the forward strand.
CGTCGTTTGATGCAAAGGAGCTACAATGGCAGAGATGATAACTTGCAGTCTGTATTCTAAAGAACATTTACAACTTAACATTTTTGGTCCTGTTGAACCAAATAATGTTACTTTTATTTATTTCATAGCTAATTAGTTTTGCTTTAAAATTATTTTTAAGTGAAGCAATATTGGGCCAGACTTACGAAACGTACAAAAGTCGCCAACTACTGCACCGGATCTATAAGGATGCAAAGATCCAATGGCAGAGGTGAAAACTGCCGCGCAGCGCTTATATTGATGTCAAAATAGTTGATGAACTGTACACTGAAGAACACTTACATCTAAACATTTTTGGTCCTGTTGAACCAAATAATGTTACTTTTATTTATTTTACAGCAAAATAATTAGTTTTGTTTAAAATTATTTTTAGTGAAGCAATATTGGGCCAGACTTACGACACGCAAAAAAGTCGCCAACTACTGCACCGGATCTATACGGATGCAAAAAGTGGCAATGGCAGAGGTGAAATCTGCCGCGCCGCGCATATATTGATGTCAGCAAAATAGTTGATGAACTGTACACTGAAGAACACTTACATCTAAACATTTTTGGTCCTGTTGAACCAAATAATGTTACTTTTATTTATTTTATGGCAAAATAATCAGTTTGTTTTGAAATTATTTTTAAGTGAAGCATATTTGGGTCCAGACTTACAAATACGTGCAGAAAATCACCAACACCAGGATCGGATCTGGTCGGATGCAAAGAAGCTACGATGGCAGTGGTGAAAACTCGCAACCTCGCGCATTTATTGATGTCAAAATTAATGGATGAACCGTAGACTGAAGAACACTTACAACTAAACAGTTTTGGTCCTGTTGAACCAACTAATGTTGCTTTTACATATTTTATGGCAAAATTATTTTGTCATGTTTTGTTGTTGTAAAAACTTGCCAGTATATCTATAGAACGAACGCACCGTGAGTAAAAGGACCAAAATCAATGATTGTCTCCACCTGTAGAAAGTTAAACTACCAGATAATGAAAAACGGCGTGAAGCCCAGAATAAAGCCATTTATTAAATGTATCTACGCAAAGATTATGTATAGTAACTTGAACAAGTTGTTAATATCACGAATTGAATTAACTTTATTTTTATGATATCTAGCAGTACCAGCAGTCACATGTTGTCTGAGATGACACCATATTTTTCTAACTGGATGACTGTATCAGGTTAATGAAACTACACTTCCGCTGCAAAATTAAAGACTTGAGTACGAGGAACGGCCTATGGCCCCATACAAATGAAGTAGAGATAATATTTTCAGATAGATACAATTAAAGAACTTTAGTTTTGGTTTTAAGCAGCATACCACATACCACCGCCACTACAACTCAGGATCTTCTAAGTATTGACATTCCTGACTGTTGTTTGTTATATACTATAGAACTGAAGATCTTTGAAAAAAATTATGGAGAATAAGAGACAAAGGGCCTAGAGCCTAATAAATAATAATTATCAATTATCATCAAGCAAAAGGATTTTATAAGTTTGTTATATAAATATGTTATATACAAATGCTAGCCAATCTATTCTACCTTTTGATGGATCAGTTTAGTGTTCCTATTTTATTTCTAATTTTATGATATAATACTGAAATAAAATTTATTACATTTAATTGTACAGCAACTTTTAAACACTGTTACTAAATTTGTAAATTTAAACGTTCCGGAATATTTTAAGGATTTTAAGCATGAGCATGTAGGTCTAAATTCACAAAAGAATAAGATAATAATATTAAGTATTAAATGTTCTCGATTTTAATAAATTTCACCAAGCCACCACGGAATTGCAACTATCATGCAATTAAATATAACAAAGGCAGACATTTAAATTAAATAAGTGTTACAATAGTGCAAACATGTAAGTTTGAGCGACAGTTTAACGTGAATTCAGTAATCCGACTGGCTACATTTTCTATAATATGGCATTTAATTACCAAACACATTGATCAAATATCTCATGCTAACATGTTGAGTAAATAAGTATTCGATAAATCTGAATCAAGACCTTCGTGCAGTTACCCAAAGCTTTAGAGATTAATAAATTAATTTTGCTAAAATGCAATAGCTTTCACTATATCTGAAGTCAATCTGAATTTATCACATAAATAAAATTAGTATCAGTTATTTCACAGTATACTTCAGTGAAGTGGTGACAGGAACTAGAAATAACTGTTATTGCGTCTTACGAATCAGTGGCTTACCTCCAGATAAACTACGGTACCTAAATCGAAAGAGTGCCCGCACAGGTGACAGTGAGTAGGGGCAGTGGGCAATGACGAAATGCAACAAATACAATCGTCTCCTTTGTAGAAACATCCAACAGCCGCAATTGCAGGTCAGCGTTTGTTAATCGCACCGTCAGCAACTGGTAACATAGAACAACCCGGCGAAGACTTACAACACGTGTAGTAAGGTCGCGATAGTCTGAGCAGATCCCAGGTTGCAGACGCGGCAATGGCAGGCGAATACTCGCAGCGCGGTTTGCGGCTACAGTGATACACTGTACATTGAAAAACACTTAAAACTAAACATTTTTGGTTCATTCGAACCAACAAATGATACTTTTATGTGTGTATTTTTTGGCAAAGCTTTTAGCTTATTGTTTTCAAATTCTTTTGAATAAGTTAAATTACCTATTTTTTGACGGTAATTATATCGGGAAGTCTTATTCCATTTTTTCAGTTTGTAAGTTCCGACTCAGCTGACGATATTTTATAGGTTCTGTAAAATTAAGACATCCGTAACGCTAAGCGGGCCATACAACCTCAATGATGGAGTAAGCGGCCTGCCAATATCTCTATAGAAAAATGCAACGCGTTATAACTTTTCGGTTGTCACCACCCGGGGGAAATAAAACTAGCAGATTAAGAAAAACAAGGGCCTGAAGCCCAGAGTGCACAAGGAAAACTTTTCAAAACTTTAAATACTTATAACGGAGGACGATAAATTTTATTGTCAAATTAAAGAGAACTTTGTACCATAAATTTAATCGCACCATAGGAATCGTCATAATACGCAGCGCATGACGTCAAAAATGTTGTATCCCATTGTTGTAAACGAATGATCGCAGCAGAGGACGACAAACTGCAATCAGTCTGCAAAACTATGTAACGACCTTATTAAGGAATCGGGCCGCTGACCCCAAATAAAACAATTTTTATTTTTTATTCCTTTTTGTGTAGGCATAATCTAAATTTAGTAACTCAGTTTCATCGTCTACAACTTCGGGTCCTCGTTCATCGTCTTCTACTTCTGGTCTTCAGTCTTCGTCTTCTACATCGGGTTTTCAGTCTTCGTCTTCTACTTCGGGTCTTCAGTCTTCATCTTCTACTTCGGCTCTTCAATCTTCAACTTCTACTTCGGCTCTTCAGTCTTCATCTTCTCATTCGGACCTTCAGTATTCGTCTTTGCCCCTGGGTCTTCAATCTTCGTCTTCGCCGCAAGATCTTCAGTCTTCGTCTTGGCCGCTGGGTCTTCAGTCTTCGTCTTCGCCGCTGGGTCTTCAGTCTTCGTCTTCGCCGCTGGGTCTTTAGTCTTCGTCTTCTACTTCGTCTCTTCAGTCTTCGTCTTCTCAATCGGATCTTCATTCTTCGTCTTCTCATTCGGAAGTCTTCGTCTTCGCCGCTAGGTATTCAGTCTTCGTCTTCGTTGCTGGGTATTCAGTCTCCGTCTTCGCCGCTGGGTCTTCAGTCTTCGTCTTCGCCGCTGGGTCTTCAGTCTTCGTCTTCGCCGCTGGGTCTTCAGTCTTCGTCTTCGCCGCTGGGTCTTCAGTCTTCCGTCCTCGCCGCTGGGTCTTCAGTCTTCATCTACGCAGCAGGATCTTCAGTATTCGTCTTCGCCGCTCAATCTTCAGTCTTCGTCTTCGCCGCTGGGTCGTCAGTCTTCGTCTTCGCCGCTGGGTCTTTAGTCTTCGTCTCTTCAGTCTTCGTCTTCTCAATCGGATCTTCATTCTTCGTCTTCTCATTCGGAAGTCTTCGTCTTCGCCGCTAGGTATTCAGTCTTCGTCATCGTTGCTGGGTATTCAGTCTCCGTCTTCGCCGCTGGATCTTAAGTCTTCGTCTTCGCCGCTGGGTCTTCAGTCTTCGTCCTCGCCGCTGGGTCTTCAGTCTTCGTCCTCGCCGCTGGGTCTTCAGTCTTCGTCCTCGCCGCTAGGTCTTCAGTCTTCGTCCTCGCCGCTGGGTCTTCAGTCTTCGTCTTCGCCGCTGGGTCTTCAGTCTTCATCTACGCAGCAGGATCTTCAGTCTTCGTCTTCGCCGCTGGGTCTTCAGTCTTCGTCTTCGCCGCTAGGTCTGCAGTCTTCGCCTTCGTCGCTGGGTCTTTAGTCTTCATCTTCTACTTCGTCTCTTCAGTCTTCGTCTTCTCAATCGGATCTTCATTCTTCGTCTTCTCATTCGGAAGTCTTCGTCTCCGCCGCTAGGTAGTCACTCTTCGTCTTCGTTGCTGGGTCTTCAGTCTTCGTCTTCGCCGCTGGGTCTTCAGTCTTCGTCTTCGCCGCTGGGTCTTCAGTCTTCGTCACCGCCGGGTCTTCAGTCTTCGTCTTCGCCGCTGGGTCTTCAGTCTTCCGTCCTCGCCGCTGGGGTCTTCAGTCTTCGTTTTCGCCGCTGGGTCTTCAGTCGTCTTCGCCGCTGGGTCTTCAGTCTTCGTCTTCGCCGCTGGGTCTTCAGTCTTCGTCTTCGCCGCTGGGTCTTCAGTCTTCGTCATCGCCGCTGGGTCTTCAGTCTTCGTCTTCGCCGCTGGGTCTTCAGTCTTCGTTTTCGCCGCTGGGTCTTCAGTCGTCGTTTGCCGCAGGGTCTTCAGACTTCGTCTTCGCCGCTGGGTCTTCAGTCTTTGTCTTCACCTCAGGGTCTTCAGTCTTGACTTCGTCTTCGTCGCTTGGTCTTCAGTCTTCGTCTTCGTCGCTAGGTCTTCCAGTCTTCGTCCTCGCCTCTGGACCTTCAGTCTTTGTCTTTGCCACTGGGTCTTAAGTCTTTGTGGTCGTCGCTGGGTCTTTAGTCTTCGTTTTCGCTGCTGGGTCTTCAGTCATCGTATTCGCCGCAGAGTCCTCCATCTTCGTCTACTTTACTCTGTCATCAGACACTGCCTTCTCCACAGACGTCTTTATTTTTTGCTCTTTAGTCCTTTTAATTTTTTTTGGAATATCATCAATTTAATCTGTGTGGTCTTTAGTATTTATCTTGTTTTTTCTTTTCTTCATGTCTCCAGATTTAATCAATTCTAGAATGAGATTCTTTTCTGCTGTGGTCTACATTTTTAACTACTTAACGATTAACTTTTTTCCTCATCTATAATACTTCAGTCCAGTTATTGTCTATTGCATTGTTTTTTAATGTGGGTTTTATTTTGTTTGCACACCTCATATTCGGCACTATAAATTTTACGGTTTGCCTTTAAATTAGTATGTGTAAGAATTACTGATCATAAAATATGTAACATTGTCAATTTTATGTGCCGATTTTGTACTCTTGATGTCGTTATACATGATTTTATTATTTCTTCACATTGTTAGCATTGTATTAGTTTTTCTTACTCTGACATTATCTTTTTTTTAATCCTTTTAATCATACCTGTGAATAAAATATTATATACGCATATCCTACCTTTTAAAAGAAGTTGCTTGTGCAAAAAATGAAAGTACCACACCAAAACTATGTACAAGTGTATTATTAATTATATCGATAGCCAAATGTTAGTGAGTACTTGTTTCGTTAAATATAAATTTTCAAAGTGTTTCCTTGCGTCTATTTGGCATTTATTTAAGTTTCGATATATACTTATATACTTTAATATAATTCTTGTCGGTTAGAACCAGTCTACCAGTCTACGGAGTTCTGTTGACAAAAATAATTAACACATCCTATGCTTAATTAAAAAATAATACAAATTATAATTATTTCAGAGTTATGTTTATTAATTTTTACCTTACATTATTCTCTGTAGGAAATTGTTGTTATTATTTCTTTGTTTTTTTATAAATCTTTGAATTCCTGTGAAAGATGTGATAACAGAAACTTATGAAGGTAAGTAAACATTATTTACCTCAATCTTTTTAAACCTGGCGTCGTAAATCAAAGTATTAATTTTTTATATTTGCTTTAAATTTCTATCTTTTTGGCAAAAAAAACTACTGACTCAATTCCAAACCTTATAACAGATCGTAATCTCCTTTGATAACTAAATAAATTATTATATCTTACTGTCGAGCTTTTAGTAAACCTTTTAATGACCCAATATTACAAAGAAGTCGTTAAATCCATATCTTTCAATTTATCTTGTTCCACATTTAAATTCCTGCTGACAAAATAATTAGCGCAACCTACTGAATTTATGAAGTAAAGAATAAAGAGCTATTTGGTTAAACAATTTAAATTGATATACACTATATTTAAATAAAATACAGTGTGTCTGGTCACGACCTAGCGATAATTTAAGGTTACAAAATATACCTAATTTCATCGACGAAAACACTCATATATGGGGGTCTACCCCCCCTCCTGTCGGAATGGCAGCCATTTAATTATTTTTTTATTCTTGTAGATACCTCTGCCAAAAGATGCAGATTTCTCTGGACAGAAAGGTCCTACAGATGTAAAAAAAATGTTATTTAAAAGGTAAAAATAGCATCTATCAAATAAAAATAAACATCATGGAAAGTTTTCCCTACAAAATATCTTAAAACATTTACAATGCTAATTTAAGTAAAAGAAATTGACTATTTTTTTTATTTTTCTTAACATACTTCAAAAACTAGCACATTGATACTAAATTTTTTAATACTGTCCTAATACTTAAGGATATTACTTACAAATTGACATTAAAATTATTGTTCTTAATTGCATAACTCGAGAGTTAGGGCTGTTTGAATATGACCCTTTTGCGAGGGTCATGTATGTAGAGCTATAAGCGCTATTAATTTTCGATAATGGATTAAATAAAAATACACTATAACTTTAAAGAAACTTTTAATGGCATTAAGTATTATTATTAATTTAATAATTGTTCAAAATGTCCGCCTCTATTCTGTAGACAGGCCACTGACCTTACAGCCATTTGTTGTGTGGCCCTTGATATTAAGACTATGTCGGATCTTATGTCATCCGCAATCGTCATTATTTTGTCGAGCAGTTCTTGTCTGTTATTTGGGACTGTAGCATAAACCCTCTGCTTCATCCATCCCCATAAAAAATAATCCAGAGGTGTTAAATCCGGAGAGCGAGGTGGCCAAGCTACCGTTCCACCACGTCCTATCCATGGTGAATAATTTTCATTGAAAAGCTCTCACAGCACGTGCGTAGTGAGCTGGTGCACCGTCAACTGTAGCCACATGCACCTTCGGTTGATCACTGGTAATTCCTCCATGATTTCTCTAAATGTGTTCCTTAGAAAATCTAAAATCTTGGGCCATTCATTGTATTTGGTAATTCAATTGGTCCAATTAATTTGTCGTCAATCATAGCCATTACATTTATTGAAAATTCATGTTGAAATTTACTGGGCCTTACTGCATTTGGATTTTCTTGCATCCATAAATGCTGGTTTCTATGGTTTATAATACCAGCTCTTGTAAAAGTCGCCTCATCGGTCCACATGATTTTTTTACAAAATGTCGGTTGACGTCGCACACAACCGTTGAGCCACGAGCAAAAAGTGGCTCGCACAGCATAGTCTGGCTCTCGAATATCTTGCACGCGACGAAAATGGTACGGATGCATGCCTTCGCGTTTTAAAATTTTCCACACAACCCATTTTGACAAATGCAGCATCATTGCTATTCGCCTTACACTGAGCCTGGGATCTCGGTAAATAAGTTGAAGAACTTCTTCTTCTGCTTGCACTGACACTATGCGGGAGCGTTCATTTGGCGGCCTTTGGATGCCATATTGCGACAATCTTAAGTGAATGTTAACAAAAGTTTGTCGACTGGGTGTAGGCCGGTCGGGATACCTCTGACGATACATTCGTACGGCGGCAGCAGCGCTTCCATTACATCTGCCATACACGAAATGCATGTCAGCTATGTGATGAGACGAATAGTTAGACATGTTTTATCCGAAAAGTACGTAGTCACTGCAAACTACAACAAACTCAGCAGAATATCTCGATGAAGGAATAGCTCACAAAACGGAACGGAATAGTAGCGATCGCAACGCAGAGCGGAGGACAACTGATCTAACAAACATTTATCTTCGATACCTGCGCTGGTCAAACATGATTTTTGTCCTACTTATTCACCGCCCTAACAATAATACAAATCATTTTCCGTCCTTGTCACATAAACCCTATTCAATGTAGCAGGTAGCTCTACATGGGTTTGGGACCGTCGCAAAAGGGTCATATTCAAACAGCCCTAACTCTCGAGTTATGCAATTAAGAACAATAATTTTAATGTCAATTTGTAAGTAATATCCTTAAGTATTAGGACAGTATTAAAAGTTTAGTATCAATGTGCTAGTTTTGAAGTATGTTAGAAAAATAAAAAAATAGTCAATTTCTTTTACTTAAATTAGCATTGTAAATGTTTTAAGATATTTTGTGGGAAAACTTTCCATGATGTTTATTTTATTTGATAGATGCTATTTTTACCTTTTAAATAACATTTTTTACATCTGTAGGACCTTTCTGTCCAGAAATCTGCATCTTTTGGCAGAGGTATCTACAAGAATAAAAAATAATTAAATGGCTGCCATTCCGACAGGAGGGGGTAGACCCCATATATGAGTGTTTTCGTCGATGAAATTAGGTATATTTTGTAACCTTAAATTATCGCTAGGTCGTGACCAGACACACTGTATAGGCACTCTAATCTAAACTGAAGTGTATAACAATTAATAATAATTATGGAAGCTGATATGTTACTGTTACCTTATTGCTATAAAATACTTCGTGTACTATATTTAAATTCACTCATTTAAAATGTATAACTATCTCACTCCACTGTAATATTGCATGTTAACAAAGTAATAGATATTATACTCACCACTCACTTCACAAGCATTATTTAGAATACAAAACATAATAATTCGTAACATGATACTTTTACCACGCTTTAGTACTACTCATTCAGCTCATCTTTTTACATTTAATATCATCAGCATTGCGGAGATAAGAAATTTTCTCCATTCTTATTCAATTGAATGTTATCTTCATGTATGAAAGTCGCCCTAAGACTATTTAGAAAATTCTTATGTCCCTGAAATATTTTCCTATACATACCCGAAAACCAACTTTTAAGCTTTTTATTTATACTGAAGAACGGCCCTAGCACATTATATTTAAGTCTAATGATAAAATTATGTCGCTTTGTGGTTATTCTACATTTTGGAATATCCCTGTAATATTTTTATACATACCAGGTTTTTTAAAACAAAATTGCAATACCGGTTTTGGTTCCTCGTTTTAAATTGTAACACCAAGAGAAGTGTGGTGTTCTCACTAACAATATTTTGAAAAATCCTGTACATTTCTCATGAACTGTAAGTTAAGCGTCTATGTATATGTTTAGGCCGTGCTTTATATCGATGTATCTTACAGTGACCATTTTGCATTTTGGAATGTCCTGAAATATTGGTCTATACATAGCAGAAAAAGATATCATTAAGTACATAATATAAATAATGTGATTATCTTTAAGAATCTTGTAAATCAATCATTAACTCTCAACCTCATTCGTTTAATCTTTTCCCGTTTGCGCATACATATTATGGTTGATTCCTTGACTGTTCTAAATATTAAATATTGTCCCCACTGAATATTCGAAGCAGTATTTTAAAGCAAGTTTTATTTGAGATTTTTTACATTAAATGCTTTTTGAAATTTCGTTACAATCGTATAACTTGTATATCTGTTTACTTTTTTTCATTTTTAGAAATGCTTACGGAATGTTTTCGCTAGAATAAAAAGTTATTTTTGCTGAAATATATTGAGACAAGTATAAAAGTAATAATAAATATTTTATAAGTATACTGCTTAAACATAACTACGAGTATAAATTAACGTATATGAAACAAAATTACTATATCAATTATAGAAAGAAAATTTAAAGATACTGCCATCTGAAATGAATACATTAGTAGAAAGAGCATCTAAGAAAAATATTTGTGTTACTAAGCGAATTAAAATCTTAATTATTATTCAGTAGATTCTGTAATAAATTACCATTATTCATGCAACACAATGCAATATAATGTTTAAACAAGATTTAATTAATACCATAATATATTACACAAGGCATTTTGAACAATGATAGGCGCACGCGTCATATTATTTTATAGATTATCGACAAGGTAAGAGATAAAAAATATTAACTTACGTTGCAATTATATCCATAAAGCAAAGTTTTGGTTTAAACAACTGTTGTAAGTAGAGTCAGCAAAATAATGTTCCTGGCGCGATAGTAGTTAAGGTCACATTCGATGGATAGAGTTTAGCCGTGGAATAGGCCGTCTTAATCGGTGATTTGGGTGCCCTAGTCTCGGGCTCAGGCTCAGTGACGGCGGCGCTACATCGTATTGACGGGTACTAGATTCGTTCATTTATTGCCGAGCGAATATGGCTTATAACCAGTCGGTGCCTAAGTATTGAAGCGGTGGTGGCTTACCCTGACGACAAAGAATTGATGACATTTTGGTAACTACTCTACACATACCAGTTCGGATGTTACCGGCGCTTAGATGTCGGAGTGCACGACGACTACGTGTTGTTGGACAGCGCAGATAGCAGGGTCGCCAGTTAGTGAGCAGCTCTGACGGCAAGTCGCGGCGTTAGTCGTCAGCCCCGACGGCAGGTTCGCGGCATTGGTCGGAAGCCCCGACGGCAGGGTCACGGCGTTGGTCGGAAGCCACGATGGCAGGATCGCGGCGTTGGTCGGCAGATTCGACGGCAGGGACACATCGCAGACACTGACACAACACCGCCGTCACGGTAGGTCGGCAGTTCCGACGACAGGGCACGGCGTAGGTCGGCAGCCCCGACGGCAGGGCACGCCGTAGGTCAGCAGCCCCGACGACAGGGTCACGGCAAAGGTCAGCAGCCCCGACGGCAGGGTTACGGCGTAGGTCGGCAGCCCTGATCTATAATACTTCAGTCCAGTTATTGTCTATTGCATTGTTTTTAATGGGTTTTATTTTGTTTGCACATATTCGGCACTATAAATTTACGGTTTGCCTTTAAATCAGTATGTGTAAGAATTACTGATCATAAAATATGTAACATTGTCAATTTTGTGTGCCGATTTTGTACTCTTGATGTCGTTATACATGATTTTATTGTTTATTTCTTCACTTTGTTAGCATTGTATTAATTTTTCTTACTCTGACATTATCTCTTTTTTTAAATCCTTTTAATCATACCTGTGAATAAAATATTATATACGCATATCCTACCTTTTAAAAGAAGTTGCTTGTGCAAAAAATGAAAGTACCACACCAAAACTATGTACAAGTGTATTATTAATTATATCGATAGAATTTTGAAAGTGTTTCCTTGCGTCTATTTGGCATTTATTTAAGTTTCGACATGTACTTATATACTTTAATATAATTCTTGTCGGTTAGAACCAGTCTACCAGTCTACGGAGTTCTGTTGACAAAATAATTACACCCATGCTTAATTTAAAATAATACAAATTATAATTATTTCAGAGTTATGTTTATTAATTTTACTCATTATTCTCTGTAGGAAATTGTCGTTATTATTACTTTGTTTATTTTTATAAATCTTTGAATTCCTGTGAAAGATGTGATAACAGAAACTTATGAAGGTAAGTAAACATTATTTACCTCAATCTTTTAAACCTGGCGTCGTAAATCAAAGTATTAATTATATTTGCTTTAAATTTCTATCTTTTGGCAAAAACTACTGACTCAATCCAAACCTTATAAAGATCGTAATCTCCTTTGATAACTAAATAAATTATTATATCTTACTGTCGAGCTTTTAGTAAACCTTTAATGACCCAATATTACAAAGAAGTCGTTAAATCCATATCTTTCAATTTATCTTGTTCCACATTTAAATTCCTGCTGACAAAATAATTAGCAAACTACTGAATTTGGAAGTAAAGAATAAAGAGCTATTTGTTAAACAATTTAAATTGATATACACTATATTTAAATAAAATATAGGCACTCTAATCTAAACTGAAGTGTAACAATTAATAATAATTATGGAAGCTGATATGTTACTGTTACCTTTTATTGCTATAAATACTTCGTGTACTATATTTAAATTCACTCATTTAAAATGTATAACTATCTCACTCCACTGTAATATTGCATGTTAACAAAGTAATAGATATTATACTCACCACTCACTAAAGCATTATTTAGAATACAAAACATAACATTTGTAACATGATACTTTTACACGCTTTAGTACTACCTTCAGCTCATCTTTTTACATTTAATATCATCAGCATTGCGGAGATAAGAAATTTTCTCCATTCTTATTCAATTGAATGTTATCTTCATGTATGAAAGTCGCCCTAAGACTATTTAGAAAAAATTCTATGTCCCTGAAATATTTTCCTATACATACCCGAAAACCAACTTTTAAGCTTTTTATTTATACTGAAGAACGGCCATAGCACATTATATTTAAGTCTAATGATAAAATTATGTCACTTTGTGGTTATTCTACATTTTGGAATATCCTGTAATATTTTTATACATACCAGGTTTTTAAAACAAAATGCAAAATACCAAACTAACACCAGAGAAGTGTGGTGTTCTCACTAACAATATTTTGAAAAATCCTGTACATTTCTCATGAACTGTAAGTTATGCTGTATATGTTTAGGCTGTGCTTTATATCGATGTATCTTACAGTGACCATTTTGCATTTTGGAATGTCCTGAAATATTGGTCTATACATAGCAGAAAAAGATATCATTTACATAATATAAATAATGTGATTATCTTTAAGAATCTTGTAAATCAATCATTAACTCTCAACCTCATTCGTTTAATCTTTCCCTGGCTACATACATATATGGTTGATTCCTTGACTGTTCTAAATACAATATTGTCCCCACTGAATATTCGAAGCAGTATTTTAAAGCAAGTTTTATTTGAGATTTTACATTAAATGCTTTTGAAATTTCGTTACAATCGTATAACTTGTATATCTGTTTACTTTTTTTTTCATTTTAGAAATGCTTACGGAATGTTTTTAGCTAGAATAAAAGTTATTTTGCTGAAATATATTGAGACAAGTATAAAGTAATAATAAATATTTTATAAGTATACTGCTTAAACATAACTACGAGTATAAATTAACGTATATGAAACAAAATTACTATATCAATATATAGAAAGAAAATTTAAAGATACTGCCATCTGAAATGAATACATTAGTAGAAAGAGCATCTAAGAAAATATTTGTGTTACTAACGAATTAAAATCTTAATTATTATTCAGTAGATTCTGTAATAAATTACCATTATTCATGCAACACAACGCAATATAATGTTTGAACAAGATTTAATTAATACCATAATATATTACACAAGGCATTTTGAACAATGATAGGCGCACGCGTCATATTATTTTATAGATTATCGACAAGGTAAGAAGATAAAAAATATTAACTTACGTTGCAATTATATCCATAAAGCAAAGTTTTGGTTTAAACAACTGTTGTAAGTAGAGTCAAAAATAATGTTCCTGGCGCGATAGTAGTTAAGGTCACATTCGATGGATAGAGTTTAGCCGTGGCATAGGCAGTCTTAATCGGTGATTTGGGTGCCCTAGTCTCGGCTCAGGCTCAGTGACGGCGACGCCTACATCGTATTGACGGATACTAGATTCGTTCATTTATTGCCGAGCGAATATGGCTTATAACCAGTCGGTGCCCGTATTGAAGCGGTGGTGGCTAACCTGACGACAAGAATTGATGACATTTTGCGTAACTACACATACCAGCTCGACGTAGCGCGATGTGAGTAACGACTACAAAGTTGTTGACAGCGCGATACATCGCGTTAGTGATAGCTCTGACGGCAAGTCGCGGCGTTAGTCGTCACCGACGCAGGTTCGCGGATTGGTCAGCCCGACGGCAGGGTCGCACGGTTTCGTGAAGCCACGACGACAGGATCGCGCGCTGGTCGGCAGATTGATCAGTCGCAGATCAACCCCGACGGCAGGTCGCGCGGTGTCGGCAGCGACGGTAGGGTCGAGTATGTCGGCAGCCCCGACGGGGTCGGAGTTGTCGGCAGCCCTGACGCAAGGTCGCGGTCTGGGCGGAAGCCCCGACGGCAGGTCGGCGTTGGTCGGAAGCCACGATGGCGGATCGCGGCGTTGGTCGGCAGATCTGACGGCAGGGACACATCGTAGACACGACACAACCCGCCGTCACGGTAGGTCGGCAGTTCCGACGACAGGGCACGGCGTAGGTCGGCAGCCCCGACGACAGGGTCACGGCAAAGGTCAGCAGCCCCAATGGCAGTGTCGCGGTGTTGATCAGCAGCCCCGACGGCAGGGTTACGGCGTAGGTCGGCAGCCCCGACGGCAGGGTTGCGGAGTTGAGAGGCAGCCCCGACGGCAAGGTCGCGGAGTTGGTCGGCAGCCCCAACGGCAGGGTCGCGGTGTTGTTCGGCAGCCCCGACGGCAGGGTCGCGGAGTTGATAGCAGCCCGACGGGCCGTGGTTGAGAGGCAGCCCCGACGGCAGGGTCGGGTTGAGCAGCGCCGACGAAGGGGTAGCGGAGTTGATAGGCCACCCCGACTGCAGGGTCACGGCGTAGGTCGGCAGCCCCGACGGCAGGGCACGGCGTAGGTCAGCAGCCCCGACAGCAGGGTCGCGAAGTTGATAGGCAGCCCCGACGGCAGGTCGCTATGTTGTTCGGCTGCCTCAGCGGCAGAGTCGCGGCGTTGTTCGACTGCTACAACGGCAGGGCAGCTGAGACGGCCGACAGCCCCGACGGCAGGGTTGCGGTGTTGGTCGGTAGTTCCGACGGCAGGGTCGCGGAGTTGATAGGTTGCCCTGACGACAGGGTCGCGGAGTTGATAGGCAGACCCGACGGCAGGGTCACGGCGTGGACGGAAGCCTCGACGACAGGGTCATGGCGTAGGTTGGCAGCCCCGAATGCAGGGTCGAGGTCGGCTGCCTCGAGGGCAGCGCCGTGTGCTGTTCGGCAGACTCATGAGCAGAGGCACGTGTTGTCGGCAGCCTCGACGACAGTGGTGCTTGTTGTCGGCAGCCTCGACGGCAGAGCCGCACCGTTGATCGACGCCCCGACGGCAGAGTCGCGCCGTTGGTCGACGCCCCAAAGGCAGGGTCGCGCCGTTGGTTGACTCCCCAAAATCAGGGTCGCGCCGTTGGTCGGCAGCCCCTACGGCAGGGCCGCGCCGTCGGTCAGCAGCCCCGACGGCAGAGACGCCGATCCGGCCGACAGCCCGACGGCAGGGTCGCGGCGTTGTTCGACAGCCCCGGCGGTAGGGTCACAGCGCTGATTAGCAGCCCCAACGGCAGGCTCGCGCCGTTCTTCGGCAGCCTCAAAGGCAGGTGCAGTATTGGTGGATCGCATCTGCGCGCCTGTGCTGTTACGAAGCAAAACTTGGTATTTGGAACATTGAGGTTACTTTGCGGATGAGCTTACGGCAGTTGCAGCAGTACGTACCCAGAAGTGTTAAGGCGGCAGCTGCAAGAAGCTTTATCATACGAATATGGCGCGCGGTGTGTAACGTGCAGTATAAGGCTCTGAATAAGACGTTTGCTACTTATTATTTGTAACATCTCATATTATAATGGCGTTAACATCATACTTTTGTATATACATTACATGTCAGTGATATTAAGTAGTAATAGAATCGAGTAGTATTAAGTAATTGTGCTTACGAAAGATAGGCTTTTCTAAGGGTACCCAATCAATCGTTGTGGCTGGAATATCAGGACTGACACCTGAGGCGAGGCAGACACCGGTGGCGACGCAGACATCGGTGGCAACGTTAAGCAGGGGCAAAGACGATCTTGTTATAAAACAACTTCACAGGCGCACGGTGAGGCAGCTTTGGATACGCCATCAGCAACTCACAACAAAGAACTACTTTGGCGCAAACTTACGATACGTGCAGAAAAGTCGCCAACACCTGGATCCGATCTCGTCGTTTGATGCAAAGTAGCTACAATGGCAGAGATGATAACTTGCAGTCCCACGCAGTTATTGATGTCAGCAAAATAGTTGATGTACTGTATTCTAAAGAACATTTACAACTAAACATTTTGGTTCTGTAGA
Source organism: Parnassius orleans (assembly GCA_029286625.1). Classification (NCBI taxonomy): domain Eukaryota; kingdom Metazoa; phylum Arthropoda; class Insecta; order Lepidoptera; family Papilionidae; genus Parnassius; species Parnassius orleans. The sequence continues at coordinate 2,627,255 of JAGSMP010000018.1, forward strand.
ACCAGCTTATGGTTTTTTTCTTTTTGAAAAATAATTAATCTTATGTTTTGAAATTTTTAAGTGGAGCAACTTTAGGGGTAGACTTACGCTACGTGTAGAAAAGTCACCGACACCTATCTGGTCGGGTACAAAGAAGCAACAATGGCAGAAGTGGAAACTTTGCGCGCCTCGCACATATTGATGTCAGCAAAATAGTTGATGACTGTACACTGAAGAACACTTACATCTAAACATTTTTGGTTGTGTTGAACCAATTAATGTCGACATTATTTATTTTATAGCAAAATAATTATTTATTGTTTTAAAATTATTTTAAGTGAAGCAATATTGGGCCAGACTTACGAAACGCGCAAAAAAAGTCGCCAACTACTGCACACCGGATCTATACGGATGCAAAAAAGTGTCAATGGCAGAGGTGAAATCTGCCGCGCCGCGCATATATTGATGTCAGCAAAATAGTTGATGAACTGTACACTGAAGAACACTTACATCTAAACATTTTTGGTCCTGTTGAACCAAATAATCATACTTTTATTTATTTTATGGCAAAATAATTAGTTTTGTTTTTGAAATTATCTTTAAGTGAAGCATATTTGGGTCCAGACTAACAAATACGTGCAGAAAAATCACCAACACCAGGATCGGATCTGGTCGGATGCAAAGAAGCTACGATGGCAGTGGTGAAAACTTGCAACCTCGCGCATTTATTGATGTCCAAATTAATGGATGAACTGTAGACTGAAGAACACTTACAACGAAACATTTTTGGTCCTGTTGAACCAACTAATGTTGGTTTTATTTATTTTGCCTTAAAATATATTGTAAAGTAACTTGAAAACGTAATAAATATTACGAATTGAATTAACTTTATGTTTTATAATATCTAGCAGTACCAGCCGTCACATGTTGTCGGGAAATGCCACCATATTTTTCTAACTGGATGACTGTATCAGGGTAATGAAACTGAAGTCACTTCCGCTGCAAAATTAAAGACTTGATTACGAGGAACGGGCCGATGGCCCCATAAAAAATTAAGTAGAGATAATATTTTCAGATAGATAAAATTAAAGAACTTTAGTTTTGGTTTTAAGCAGCATACCACATACCACCGCTACTACAACTCAGGATCTTCTAGGTGTTGACATTCCCGACTGATGTGTGTAATAAACATGTAGTAGATATCCTATAATTCTAATTCATGAACTGAAGATCTCTGAAAAAATAATGGAGAATAAAGAGACAACGAAAATAATAATTATCATCGAGCAAAAGGATTTTAAGTTTGTTATATAAATATGTTATATACAAATGCTAGCCAATCTGTTTCTACTTTTAGTGCATCAGTTTAGTGTTCTTATTTTATTTCTAATTTTATGATATAATACTGAAATAAAATTTATTATTTATTGTACAGCAACTTTTAAACATTGTTACTAAATTTGTAAATTCTAAAACATTCCGGAATATTTTAAGGATTTTAAGCATGAGCATGTAGGTCTAAATTCACTAAAACAATAAGATAATAAAATTAAGTATTAAATGTACTGATTTTAATAAATTTCACAAGAGCACCACGGAATTGAAACTATCATGCAATTCAATATAACAAAGGCAGACATTTAAATTAAATAAGTGTTACAATAGTGCAAACCTGTAACTTGGAGCGACAGTTTAACGTGCATCCAGTAATCCGACTGGCTACATTTTCTATACGGCATTTAATTACCATACCACACACATTGATCAAATATCTCATGCTACCTTTTTGAGTAGATCAGTATTCGATGCATATTTAAATCTGAATTAAGACGTTCGTGCAGTTACCCTAAGCTTCTGAGATTAACAAATTAATTTTAAAAAAAAGCAATAGCTTTCTACTATATCTGATGTCAATTAAATTATCAAATAAATAAAAATTAGTATCAGTTATTTTACAGTATACTTCAGTGAAGTGGTGACAGGAACTAGAAATAACTGTTATTGCGTCTTACGAATCAGTGGCTTACCTCTAGATAAACTACGGTACCTAAATCGAATGAGTGCCCGCACAGGTGACAGTGAGTAGTAGGGCAGTGGGCAATAACGAATGCAACATATACGATCGTCCAGGTTGCAGACGCGGCAATGGCAGGCGAATACTCGCAGCGCGGTTTGCGGCTACAGTGATACACTGTACATTGAAAAACACTTAAAACTAAACATTTATTATGTGTGTATTTTATGGCAAAGCTTTTAGCTTATTGTTTTCAAATTCTTTTAAATAAGTTAAATTATCTATTTTTTGACGGTAATTATATCGGGAAGTCTTATTCCATTTTTTCAGTTTGTAAGTTCCGACTCAGCTGACGATATTTTATAGGTTCTGTAAAATTAAGACATCCGTAACGCTAAGCGGGCCACTACAACTCAATGATGGAGTAAGCGACCTGCCATCTCTATAGAAAATGCAACGCGTTATAACTTTTCGGTTGTCACCCCTGGGAAATAAAACTAGCAGATTAAGAAAAACAAGGGCCTGAAGCCCAGAGTGCACAAGGAAAACTTTTCAAAACTTTAAATACTTATAACGGAGGACGATAAATTTTATTGTCAAATTAAAGAGAACTTTGTACCATAAATTTAACGCACCATAGAATCGTCATAATACGCAGCGCATGACGTCATGTTGTATCCATTATTGTTAAACGAATGATCGCAGCAGAGGACAAACCTGCAATCAGTCTGCAAAACTATGTAACGACCTTTATTAAGGAATCGGGCTTGACCCCTAAATAAAATTTTATTTTTTATTCTTTTGTGTGGCATAATCTAAATTTAGTAACTCAGTTTCAGTTTCATTCAGCATTCTATTCTATACACTGTCGCCGCCGCAGTTATTGCTACTTCTGATAATTTAAATTTTGCCAATGTTATAGAAACACACGGATAACATACGGATTTCTTACTTGAATCATCCAAAAAATGTTGTAGATTTCTGAAAAATGTATTAGCAATAAAACGGACATCGGGCTAAGCGCACAGTAATAATTTTACGATATCATTACATAAACGGAATTAATTTTATAAATATAAAAAAAATATGAATACCTATGTATGCGAGAGATTACCATTGTTAACTAATCCACTTCTATCTACGGATTCATCATTCAAATGTCGCAATATTATTTTCAAGTTTTTCTTTGTTGTAGATTTAATTTCACTACTTGAGCTTAATTAGTCGTGTTACATATAGTTCGTTAAGTTTTCGGTATTTTATCTCTTACATTTGCAGCACTATTTAGCAGAATCCTAATCGTCTGAAACTTTGAGGGATCATAAGAATGAGCTAAGTGCCCAAAAATATTTTACTCTGTTAAGTTTAGGTTACAAATGCATTTAATTTTAATTCTACAAATTTTCAACTGAATAGAAGATCATGCAATTCATGTATCTATATCAAATCTATACATTCTTTAAATATGCATGTATCTTTAAATATGCAAGTAGTAGGTATGTAACTACAGTCCAAATATTAATTTCTGATATAAAATTACTTGAAGTTTGAAGTGTCGGCTATATGGAGTAAATCCCACAAGTTTCGCAATTACTCCGCACCCTCCTTAAGAAGCGTCTGATTAGTTAAAAAAGAATAAATGCACTACCATACACTTACTTTAAGGTGATCAGGAGACGGTGTACATTGCAATCTAAATTGCCACCTTCATGCCGCAACCAAATTTGTAGACGTTCATTGATGTTCTTAATTGTACTTAAAATTATAAGGGCTTACTTCGTGTTCAGCTCAATTGAAATTGCGCTTTTCTAGGTTGTAGCGGCGAAGGCTAACTAGAAATTCATTCAGTTATCTGTTATGAGTATTCAGTTGCTTCTTCATGTATTGTTTTCTCGTTACTACTTCTAGCTCTGTTGCTGTGGCTCAGCTAGCAAAATAATTACAGCAGTTTTCACTTGCCTCAGTATATCAAAACATGTCAGAGGATGCAAGTGCAGCAACCCGAACAAGTGAAATATTTAAATGTTGAGCATTTACTTGTAAGAGTGATTTCTACGGAGCCAGCTTGGTTTAGTTTCATTTTGGAATGCCGCAGCAGATGAATCAGTTTAAAATTTTATCTGAATTTACTTACATTCGAAATGCGACGTGCTATTAAACCTTTTTAATGATTTTTATATTACTAGCGCATATTCTTTCATCGATTTGTTAAATTATTGAAATTTGGAATTAAATACCTGTTAAAACAAGGCCAGCAGGAACGGTTAATTATATAATCTTCCATCTTTAACCTCCACTCCGGTAATGAGAGATATTTTAGAGGTAGTTGTTAATCTCACTATATACAATTAAAAGGTCAAATACTTATTTTCATCGGAATGTACAATGCAACATTTAGCCTGAGGTTCCATCCATACATATCTGTGAGATAAATGATAGTACTCAGCCTAGGATGCTTATGAAGCAGTGAAATAGCAGAAGGTCGCTGGACATTTAAAGACGACACTATGCGGGCTACAGAAGGATCACTCATGATGCAGCTATTTATGATTTGCAGCAATTGTAGAAATGAAAAGTTAAAATCTGAAATAGTTACCACTAGGAGAAACGTATAGCGTCCAAGATCTTTTACAGTAAACCCAAAAGTAATTTTTCATTAAACTCATGGTATCAGTTTCACCTCTGCCTCACCATCAATGGCCACAATGATTATCTGGTCGGACGTACCGTGACAGTGGTCGACGTTAGAATATATTGCAAATATGCGCATAAGTCATCGTTCGCATGCAATAAGTCGGGTGAGTACGTGACCAAGTGTACTTTATGACGATGTGATGATACGGAGAGACGGTCGGCAGCAGCGGTCGAAGGCGGCGCAGACGCGCGCTGGGACACGGCCGTGCAGGGTGAACAGCAATCATGCTGCTTGTACAGCAACAGAAATTTCAACAGTACAGCAGTAGTCTCACTTCGTGTTGGACATCGCAGCCGCGGCGGTTCATTTGCTTTTATTAACGACGGCAGCAGATGGCTGCAGCAGCGTAGCGCATCAACGACAGTTGGTACTGGTATGTCCCACATGCACCCTTCATTACTTTAGTTTCAATATATGATAGAGCATTAAAAATATTCTGGTGGCTAGCAAAGAACAAGCAGTCATTCTTAATCAACTATTTTGCATAAAATTAACTAGCAGAATTCATAGCATATTAAAAATATTCCTATCACATAAATAACTTCAAATAGATGGCTGACTTATGCATTTCGAGTAGGCAATTTTCTTTAATGAGGCTATAAAAATATCTTAAAAAAAAATTCACGGCATATTTTCTATTAAAGTACTTTCAGTACACACATGTATTTACTCTACATTTCTGTATACCAACAATATTTAACATTTTCTTCGATAATCTGAAAGGATAATGTTAGAAATTTACAATCATGCACGATACATATGTTGTAAATATATGTTATGCTATGGCAATAAATAAATCATCATCATCATCATCATCATCATCATTACAGGATGCAGGTTGCACAGGGCCGTACTTTGTGGCAATCAATGAGGAAGGCTTCAACAAGCGGACTTGTGATGGATTGTAGTGAAAACAGGCACTAGCAGGTGGATTTTAACTCTGTTTGTCACCCATTTTCTATAAAAATATCAATTAATAATTATAAAATTAAAAAGATCTTTGTTCAATTAGAAAAATTAATTAAAAGAAAAGATATTTTTATAAAAGTATAAGTACTTTTACTTTTTCTCTCTTCAATATTTCTGGCAAAAAGAAAATTGTTTCACATCTTAAATATTTTATCTGAATAACAGCATCGAATTTAATTTCTGTGAAATAACCAATTTAACCAAAAAGCTATGTAGGGTAAATTTTATAGCATAGTTATAGAGTATACTATACGATATATCAGAGAGTAGGTTTAAATAGCACTAACATACCAACCAAAGTCTTCAAATCTGCGTCTCTTTTTTCACTAATTACTATCAATTCACCTTAGCAGCGTACGATTTAAATTTTGTCAAATTTCAATGTAGCATCTATACTTAGCAATCCAACCAAAAATTTTTTTTTAAATGGTAGTTTTTAATTAGTTAATTATTCAAATAGGTTTTTAGTTTACCAAATATTAAATGAGTTTCAGAATTTGATATTCATTTGTAAAATGATTTCAGGATTCTTATCAAACTATAGTGCCTTGAATCACTTTGGAAGACAAACATTTTACGTTTATAATCGTATATTAATTGGCTTTACTTATATACTAAAATATTTATAAAACTATCTGAAAATAAAGGGTTAAAGGACCGTTCATTTCAGGCCTTGTTGATATTATAATTATGTCAGTGGTTACAAAAAAACACTTTTCAATATTATTTAAAGCACAAGGTCAAATTTGAATTAAGCGTCGATGGTCTGATTTTGATGGACTTACCTAAGCAAATCCAGAAGATATACGGGTAAGATCTAATTTTTCGTTAGTTAATGACAATTTTATAGATTAATATTACAATATTAATCTACAAAATCCATTATAGATTCATGGATTATGCTATGGAGATGTATCTCCATATCATAAACCATTTATGCTATGGAGATGTATCTCCATAGCATAAATGGATAGTGTTTGGCTTAATAATCTAGTACCTATATATTGACGAGCGTGGATCAGAGTTCCGGAACAGTATCAACCTTCCGTTAAGTTAAGACCTCAAACATTGCTTTCGTTTAATTTAAACGTTATTAGGTTATAGGATCGCGAGTCAGTAGCGCGTGATAGCTGTGAAATACATACATCAGTTTCTTAAATTGTTCGTTTTGCTTAACAGTATTTTAGACCTACGTTTGATGTTGACTACTCACCATTAAAATAAGTCCTCTTTCATAGTTCATCAAGTAAACAAATTATAATTTTCGTAATTATATGGAATCGGTTGAAAGGTACACACAGCCACGCAATGCCTTGATAGTCCCGGATATACATCAGCCCACAATTATTACGTTCCACGTTCATAATTCAAATTCAGAGTTATATTTTGTTTTTCAATTTTTCTAATAATATATTTGTGAAATAGAGATAATTGTAATGTACCTACTGTATTTATTATTTCAAAATCATGTTCACCTGTAAAGTTAGCTTATTAACGTTGTATTTGCGGCATCGGTGAAACTAGCTTAATTGCTGCATGTTGACTATTATTTTCCTCATATTGTATATAGTATATATACATATTCTCCATTAAGATGTATTGATTCAATAGGGATACAAAACGGCAAACCTGTATGAATTGAATATTATTGCACTACCTTAATTTGCTTTTTTGCATGGAAACAATGACTGCCATATTATGCGTCATGTATACTCAATGTACTTGTAGATAGGATCAAGACTTGCCGTCATTCCTGCCGGGCAACTATGCTTATGTGCTTGGTTGGAAGACGAAGGCAGCGCAATAAAAAAATCAATTCGATTGCAGTCTGCTTTGGCGGCTTCAGTCGTGAGATCCTGGATCTGAGATTTAAAAGAAATGGCACACACACACACAGGCTTACTGATTTTTAAAGTGTTGAAATTATGACGCGGAACTCGCGACACCCAGCGACTTCGCATATGCAGCAGCAATAGAGTCCCCGCGGACTGCTTTACACGCGTATCACAACTGCATGTCTTCAAGAAAAGATTACGATGACTCATGGAATAATACATGTTCGGCGAAATTACATGAGAAAATAAAATTCAGTAATGCGAATATTTTTTTAAAATTTTTAATAGATTGTGATTGTCGTCGACATTGTTGATTCATACTTTGATGTAAGAATCACATTTGTTTGTATGCATCTTCTTATTCGGTTTGTCACACGAAGTAAGTGAAGAGATCGCCGTTTGATAGTTGAATCTGAAAACCAATTTATTTCATATAATATTTAAAACAATTCAATGTTTTAAATAAAAAACAAAATATACCTAAGAGTCATGTGTGTTGAATCATAATAGAGTATCTAATGGTTTGATATTTGATTTTATCTTCTTCAACTGCCTTAGTTTTAGTTTATTTTCTTTTTCTTTGCCTGCGTTTTTGATCTTAGCTTGTCTTCGGTCTTCAGGCTTCGACTTCGGTCTTTAGGGTTCGCATTTGGCCTGTTGGCATCACGTTTCGTCTTTTTTCCTCGCTAGTTAGTCTTTTCCTAGTGTTAGGTTTTAGACCCATCGATATTTTGGCATCGTGTTAGGTTTTTAGGCTCTATCGGTCTTTGGTATCGTGTTAGGTCTTACGGTTTCGACTTCGTTACTTTTTCAGTTATTGTTTTTAATATTCTTCTGTTGTTGTTTTTAATATTTTTCTGTCATTGTATATAGTTTTCATTTCCACATAGTCTACATCTAGTTCAACGTGTCTTCAGTGTTCGTTTTTGTTGCGTATTATGTTTCAAGATTTAATTCAACTTATAAGTTATGTTTTTCACAGTGTCTTCAGTCTTTATATTCTACGACAGGACTTCAAGTTTTCGTCTTCGGCACTGTCTCCAGTCTTCGCCTTCTGCATTGAATCTTTAGTCATCATCTTCTGCATAGATCTTTATTTTGTCCATCATGTCTTCAAAATCCTGTCTCCTTTAAGGGTTTCAAATTCCTTCTCCATAGAATCGTCAGACTTCGTCTTCTAGGGTCTTCATTCTTCATCGGGTAATAATTCTCCATCTTCCCTTCTGAATCACTGTCTTCGTCTCTCTCCTGAATCATCAGTCTGTCTTCCTGGGCCTTTAGTCTTCATCTTCTCCTTTGGCTTCTTTAGGTCTTCATCTTCCTCAGCCTTTAGTCTTCATCTTCTTTCGGTCCATCGTCTTCGTCTCTCCATAGGTCTTCACTCTGTTTTCTTCGGTCTTCAGTCTTCTTCTTCGGTCTTCAGTCTCTTCGTCTCTTCGGATCTTCAGTTTTCATCTTTGGGTCTTCAGTCTTCGTCATCTCTTTCGTGTCTTCAGTCTGTCTTTCTTTCACTTGGTCTACATAGATTCGTCTTCTCCATGTCTTTAGTCTGTCTCTCCTTCGGTCTTCAGTCCTCGTCATCTACTCTGACTCTATCTGGTCTTCGTTCTTCGTCCATAACTTCGGTATCTGGTTCTTCGTCCACAACTCTTGGTCTTCGTTCTTCGTCCACAACTTCGGTCTTCGTTCTCGTCACAACTTCTGGTCTTCGTTCTTCGTCCACAACCTGGTCCTGTTCTCGTCTACAACTTCTGGTCTTGTTTTCGTCTACACACGCTCGGGCTTCGTTCTTGTCTACAACCTCGGGTCCTAGTTCATCGTCCACAACTTCGTCCTCGTTCACTGTCTTCTCACTCTGGTCTTCAGTCTTCGTCTTCATATCGGGTTTTGTCTTCTTCTTCTACTTGGGTCTTCAGTCTTCATCTTCTACTGGCTTCAATCTTCAACTTCTACCGCCCTTCAGTCTTCATCTTCTCATTCGGACCTTCAGTATCTGTCTGCCCTGGTCTTCAATCTCGTCTCGCCGCAAGTCTTCAATCTTCGTCTTCGCTGGGTCTTCAGTCTGTCTTCGCCGCTGGTCTTCAGTCCTGTCCGCTGCTGGGTCTTTAGTCTTCGTCTTCTACTTCGTCTCTTCAGTCTTCGTCTTCTCAATCGGATCTTCATTCTTCGTCTCTCATCTTCGGAAGTCTCCTTGCCCCGCTAGCATCTGTCTCCGTCTGGTCTTCAGTCTGTCTTCGCTTGGTCTTCAGTCTCGTCTCCGCTGGGTCTTCAGTCTTCCGTCCTCGGCTGGGTCTTCAGTCTTCATCTACGCAGCAGGATCTTCAGTATCTCGTCTTCGCTCAAATCTTCAGTCTTGTCTGCCGGGTCTTCAGTCTTCGTCTCGCTGCTGGGTCTTCAGTCTTCCGTCCTCGCTGGTCTCTCAGTCTTCACCTGGGTTCTTCAGTCTGTCTTCGCTTCGCCTCAACTTCAGTCTGTCTTCGCTGCTGGGTCTTCAGTCTTCGTCCTCGCTGCCAGGGTCTTCAGTCTTCGTCCTCGCCGCTGGGTCTTCAGTCTCGTCTTCGTGGGTCTTCAGTCTTGTCTCTGCTGCCTTCTAGTCTTCATCTACAGTGCAGGATTCTCAGCTCGTCTTCGCTGGTCTTCAGTCTTTGTCTCGCTGCTAGGTCTGCAGTCTTCGTCTTCGTCGCTGGGTCTTTAGTCTTCGTCTTCTACGTCTCTTCAGTCTTCGTCTCTCAATCGGATCTTCATTCTTCGTCTTCCATTCGAAGTCTTGTCCCTCCGCTAGGTAGTCAGTCAATTCTGTCTTCGCTGCTGGGTCTTCAGCTTCGTCTCGCCGCTGGGTCTTCAGTCTTCGTCTCGCCGTTGGTCTTCAGTCTTCGTTCACCGCCGGGTCTTCAGTCTGTTTCGCCGCTGGGTCTTCAGTCTTCGCTCCGCCGCAGGTCTTCAGTCATCGCTCAGTGCCTGGCTCAGCTTCGTCTTCGCCGCTGATCTTCCAGTCTTCGTTCGCCTTCGGACCCAGTCTTTTGTCTTCTTTACCACGGGTCTTCAGTCTTGTTGTCGTCGCTGGTCTCTTCAGTCTCTTCGCCGCTGGGTCTTCAGTCTTCGTCTTCGCCGCTGGTTCTTTCAGTCTGCCTTTGCCGCGTCTTCAGTCTTCGTTCGCCGCTGGTCTTGTCTCTGCCTCGCCGCTGGGTTCAGTTTCGTCTTCGGCCGCTGGGTCTTCAGTCTGCCTCAGCTGTCTTTAGTCTGTCACTGGTCTTCAGTCTGTCTTCGCTCGCTGGGTCTTCAGTCTTCGTCTCGCTGGGTCTTCAGTCTTCGTCTTCGCCGCTGGTCTTCAGTCTGTCTTTGGGCTGGGTCTTCAGTCTCGTCTCGCCGCTGGGTCTTAGTCTGTCATCGCCGCTGGTCTTCAGTCTTCGTCTCTGCTGGGTCTTAGTCTTCGTCATCGCTGCTGGTCTTCAGTCTCGTCTCGCCGCTGGTCTTAGTCTCTCGTCATCGCTGCTCTCTCAGTCTTCGTCTCTGCCGCTGGGTCTTCAGTCTTCTTGCTGCTGGGTCTTCAGTCTTGTTTCTGCTGGGTCTTCAGTCTTCACTTTCGCCGCTGGGTCTCTTCAGTCTCGTCTTCGCTGCTAGGTCTCAGTTCGTCCTCGCTGGGTCTTCAGTCTTCGTCTTCACCTCAGGGTCTTCAGTCCTGACTTGTCTTCACGCTTGGTCTTCAGTCTGTCTTCGTCTAGGTCTTCCAGTTCGTCCTCGCCTGACCTCTGAGTCTTTTCTTTGCCACTGGTCCTTAAGTCTTTTGGTCGTCGCTGGTCTTTAGTCTTCGTTTTCTGCTGGGTCTTCAGTCATCGTATTCGCCGCAGAGTCCTCCATCTTCGTCTACTTTACTCTGTCATCAGACACTTCTCACAGACGTCTTTATTTTTTGCCTTTAGTCCTTTAATTTTTATTTGAAATATCATCAATTTAGTCTGTGTGGTCTTTAGTATTTATCTTGTTTTTTCTTTTCTTCATGTCTCCAGATTTAATCAATTCTAGAATGAGATTTTCTGCTGTGGTCTACATTTTAACTACTTAACGATTAACTTTTTTCTCCCCTATAATACTTCAGTCCAGTTATTGTCTATTGCATTGTTTTTAATGTGGGTTTTATTTTGTTTGCACACCCCATATTCGGCACTATACATTTTACGGCTTGCCTTTAAATTATGTGTAAGAATTACTGATCATAAAATATGTAACATTGTCAATTATGTGCTGATTTTGTACTTTTGATGTCGTTATACATGATTTTATTATTATTTCACATTGTTAGCATTGTATTTTTTTCTTACTTCTGACATTATCTTTTTTAATCCTTTTAATCATACCTGTGAATAAAATATTATATACGCATATCCTACCTTTTAAAAGAAGTTGCTTGTGCAAAAAAAGTACCACACCAAACTATGTACAAGTGTACATTACCATATCGATATGCAAATGTAGTGAGTACTTGTTCTGTTAAATAGAATTTTCAAAGTGTTTCCTTGCGTCTATTTGGCATTTATTTAAGTTTTGATATGTACTTATACTTTAATATAATTTTGTCGGTTAGAACCAGTCTACCAGTTCACGGAGTTCTGTTGAAAAATAATTAACACATCCTATGCTTAATTTAAAATAATACAAATTATAATTATTTCAGAGTTATGTTTATTAATTTTACCTTACATTATTCTCTGTAGAAATTGTCGTTATTATTTCTTTTTTTTTTTATAAATCTTTGAATTCTGTGAAAGATGTGATAACAGAAACTTATGAAGGTAAGTAAACATTATTTACCTCAATCTTTTAAACCTGGCGTCGTAAATCAAAGTATTAATTTTTATATTTGCTTTAATTTCTATCTTTTGGCAAAAAAACTACTGACTCAATTCCAAACCTTATAACAGATCGTAATCTCCTTTGATAATCTGAAAGGATAAATGTTAGAAATTTAATCATGCGACATATATTTGTAAATATATGAAGTTATGCTATGCAGTAAATAAATAAATCATCATCATCACCATCATCATCATCATTACAGGATGCAGGTTGCACAGGGCCGTACTTTGTGGCAATCAATGAGGGAAGGCCTTTGTTCAGCAGCAGACTTGTGATGGATTGTAGTGAAAACAGGCACTAGCAGGTGGACGGTGAACTCGTTTGTCACCCATTTTCTATAAAAAAATATCAATTTGAAATAATTATAAAATTAAAAAAGACCTTTGTTGATTTAGTTAAATTAATTAAAAGAAAAGATATTTTTATGAAAAGAGAAAAAGTATAAGTACTTATTACTTTTTCTCTCTTCATTAATATTTTCTTTGCAAAAAAGAAAATTGCCTATTTCACATCTTAAATATTTTATCTTAATAGCAGCATCGAATTTAATTTCTGTGAAATAATCCAAATTAACCAAAAAGCTAAGGTGTAGGGGTAAATTTTATAGCATAGTTATAGAGTATATACTTTATATATATCAAGGGGTAAGTTTAAATAGCACTAACATACCAACCAAAGATCTTCAAATCTTCGGTCTCTTTTTTTTCAAATTACTATCAATTCAACTTAGCAGCGTACAAATTTCAATTTTTGTCAAATTTCAATGTAGCATTCATACTTAGCAATCCACCAATAATTTTTTTTAAACGGTAGTTTTTAATTAGTTAAATTATTTAAATAGGTTGCTAGTTTACGAAATATTAAAATAAGTTTCAGAATTTGATATTCATTTAAGTAAAATGATTTCAGATTTCATTAAACCATAGTGCCTTGAATCACTTTGGAAGACAAACATTTTACGTTTATAATCGTATATTAATGGCTTTACTTATATACTAAAATATTTATAAAACTATCTGAAAATAAAGGGTTAAGGACCGTTCATTTCAGGCCTTGTTGATATTATAATTATGTCAGTGGTTACAAAAAAACACTTTTCAATATTATTTAAAGCACAAGGTCAAATTTGAATTTAAGCGTCGATGGTTTGATTTTGATGGACTCACCTAAGCAAATCCAGAAGATATACGGGTAAGATCCAATTTTTCGTTAGTTTATGACAATTTTATAGATTAATATTCAATATTAATCTATAAAATCCATTATAAATTCATGGATTATGCTATGGAGGTATGTCTCCATATAATCATTATGCTATGGAGATGTATCTCCATAGCATAAATGGATAGTGTTTGGCTTAATAATCTAGTACCTATATATTGACGAGCGTGGATCAGAGTTCCGGAACAGTATCAACCTTCCTCGTTAAGACCTCAAACATTGCTTTCGTTTAATTTAAAACGTTATTAGGTTATAGGACATCGCGAGTCAGTAGCGCCGTGATAGCTGTGAAATGCACACATACATATCAGTTTCTTAAATTGTTCGTTTTTGCTTAACAGTATTTTAGACCTACGTTTGGATGTTGACTCACTTACCATTATATTAAGTCCCTCTTTCATAGTTCATCAAGTAAACAAATTATAATTTTTCGTAATTATATGGAATCGTTTGAAAGGTACACAGCTACGCAATGCCTTGGATAGTCCCGGATATACATCAGCCCACAATTATTACGTTCCACGTTCATAATTCAAATTCAGAGTTATATTTTGTTTTTCAATTTTTCTAATAATAAATTTGTGAAATAGAAATAATTGTAATGTACCTACTGTACTTATTATTTCAAAATCATGTTCACCTGTAAAGTTAGCTTATTAACGTTGTATTTGCGGCATCGGTGAAACTAGTTTAATTGCTGCATGTTGACTATTATTTTCCTCATAATGTATATAGTATATACATATTCTCCATTAAGATGTATTGATTCAATAGGGGATACAAAACGGCAAAACCTGTATGAATTGAATATTATTGCACTACCTTAATTTGCTTTTGCATGAAACAATGACTGCCATATTATGCCGCGTCATGTATACTCAATGTACTTGTAGATAGGATCAAGACTTGCCGTCATTCCTGCCGGGCAACTATGCTTATGTGCTTGGTTGGAAGACGAAGGCAGCGCAATAAAAAAATCAATTCGATTGCAGTCTGCTTTGGCGGCTTCAGTCGTGAGATCCTGGATCTGAGATTTAAAAGAAATGGCACACACACACACACACCGATTTTAAAGTGTTGAAATTATGACGCGGAACTTTGAAGTGTCGCCGCGACACCCAGCGACTTCGCATATGCAGCAGCAATAGAGTCCCCGCGGACTGCTCCACACGCGTATCACAACTGCATGTCTTCAAGAAAAGATTACGATGACTCATGGAATAATACATGTTCGGCGAAATTACATGAGAAAATAAAATTCAGTAATGCGAATATTTTTTTAAAATTTTTAATAGATTGTGATTGTCGTCGACATTGTTGATTCATACTTTGATGTAAGAATCACATTTGTTTGTATGCATCTTCTTATTCGGTTTGTCACACGAAGTAAGTGAAGAGATCGCCGTTTGGATAGTTGAATCTGAAAAAAAAAACAATTTATTTCCCATATAATATTTAAAAACAATTCAATGTTTTAAATAAAAAACAAACATACCTAAGAGTCATGTGTGTTGAATCATAATAGAGTATCTAATGGTTTGATATTTCCGATTTTATCTGAATCAACTGCCTTAGTTTTAGTTTATTTTTCTTTCTTTGCCTAAGTTTTTGATCTTTAGCTTCGTCTTCGGTCTTCAGGCTTCGACTTCGGTCTTTAGGGTTCGCATTTGGCCTTTTGGCATCACGTTTCGTCTTTTTCCCTCGTGTTAGGTCTTTTTCCCTAGTGTTAGGTTTTTAGGCTCCATCGGTATTTTGGCATCGTGTTAGGTCTTTAGGCTCTATCTGTCTTTTGGTATCGTGTTAGGTCTTACGGTTTCGACTTCGTTACTTTTTCAGTTATTGTTTTTAATATTCTTCTGTTGTTGTTTTTAATATTTTTCTGTCATTGTATATAGTTTTCATTTCCACATAGTCTACATCTAGTTCAACGTGTCTTCAGTGTTCGTTTTTTGTTGTGTATTATGTTTCAAGATTTAATTCAACTTATAAGTTATGTTTTTCACAGTGTCTTCAGTCTTTATATTCTACGACAGGACTTCAAGTTTTCGTCTTCGGCACTGTCTCCAGTCTTCGCCTTCTGCATTGAATCTTTAGTCATCATCTTCTGCATAGATCTTTATTTTGTCCATCATGTCTTCAAGATCTGTCGTCTTCCTTTAAGGGTTTTCAAATTCCATCTTCTCCATAGAATCGTCAGACTTCGTCTTCTCTAGGGTCTTCATTCTTCATCGGGTAATAATTCTCCATCTTCTCCTTCGAATCATCAGTCTTCGTCTTCTCCTTCGAATCATCAGTCTTCGTCTTCTCCTTCGGGCCTTTAGTCTTCATCTTCTCCTTCGGGCCTTTAGTCTTCATCTTCTCCTTCGGGCCTTTAGTCTTCGTCTTCTCCTTCGGGTCTTCAGTCTTCGTCTTCTCCATAGGTTCATCAATCTTCGTCTTCTCTTTCGGGTCTTCAGTCTTCGTCTTCTTCTTCGGGTCTTCAGTCTTCGTCTTCTTCGGGTCTTCAGTTTTCATCTTCTTTGGGTCTTCAGTCTTCGTCATCTCTTTCGTGTCTTCAGTCTGTCTTCTTCTTCTACTTCTGGTCTACAGTATTCGTCTTCTCCTTCATGTTTTTAGTCTTCGTCTTCTCCTTCGGGTCTTCAGTCCTCGTCATCTACTTCGACTCTACTTCGGGTCTTCGTTCTTCGTCCATAACTTCGGGTATTCGTTCTTCGTCCACAACTTCGGGTCTTCGTTCTTCGTCCACAACTTCGGGTCTTCGTTCTTCGTCCACAACTTCGGGTCTTCGTTCTTCGTCTACAACTTCGGGTCTTCGTTCTTCGTCTACAACTTCTGGTCTTCGTTTTTCGTCTACAACTTCGGGTCTTCGTTCTTCGTCTACAACTTCGGGTCCTAGTTCATCGTCTACAACTTCGGGTCCTCGTTCATCGTCTTCTACTTCTGGTCTTCAGTCTTCGTCTTCTACATCGGGTTTTCAGTCTTCGTCTTCTACTTCGGGTCTTCAGTCTTCATCTTCTACTTCGGCTCTTCAATCTTCAACTTCTACTTCGGCTCTGCAGTCTTCATCTTCTCATTCGGACCTTCAGTATTCGTCTTTGCCCCTGTGTCTTCAATCTTCGTCTTCGCCGCAGGATCTTCAGTCTTCGTCTTCGCCGCTGGGTCTTCAGTCTTCGTCTACGCAGCAGGATCTTCAGTCTTCGCCTTCGCCGCTGGGTCTTCAGTCTTCGTCTTCTCTTCGTCTCTTCAGTCTTCGTCTTCTCAATCGGATCTTCATTCTTCGTCTTCTCATTCAGAGTCTTCGTCTTGCCGCTAGGTATTCAGTCTCCGTCTTCGCCGCTGGGTCTTCAGTCTTCGTCTTCGCCGCTGGGTCTTCAGTCTTCGTCTTCGCCGCTGGGTCTTCAGTCTTCCGTCTTCGCCGCTGGGTCTTCAGTCTTCGTCTACGTAGCAGGATCTTCAGTTTTCGTCTTCGCCGCTGGGTCTTCAGTCTTCGTCTTCGCCGCTGGGTCTTCAGTCTTCGTCTTCGCCGCTGGGTCTTCAGTCTTCCGTCTTCGCCGCTGGGTCTTCAGTCTTCATCTACGCAGCAGGATCTTCAGTATTCGTCTTCGCCGCTCAATCTTCAGTCTTCGTCTTCGCCGCTGGGTCTTCAGTCTTCGTCTTCGCCGCTGGGTCTTCAGTCTTCGTCTTCGCCGCTGGGTCTTCAGTCTTCGTCTTCGCCGCTGGGTCTTCAGTCTTCGTCTTCGCCGCTGGGTCTTCAGTCTTCGTCTACGCAGCAGGATCTTCAGTCTTCGTCTTCGCCGCTGGGTCTTCAGTCTTCGTCTTCGCCGCTGGGTCTTCAGTCTTCGTCTTCGCCGCTGGGTCTTTAGTCTTCGTCTTCTACTTCGTCTCTTCAGTCTTCGTCTTCTCAATCGGATCTTCATTCTTCGTCTTCTCATTCGGAAGTCTCCGTCTTCGCCGCTGGGTCTTCAGTCTTCGTCTTCGCCGCTGGGTCTTCAGTCTTCGTCCTCGCCGCTGGGTCTTCATTCTCCGTCTTCGCTGCTGGGTCTTCAGTCTTCGTCTTCGCCGCTGGGTCTTCAGTCTTCATCTACGCAGCAGGATCTTCAGTATTCGTCTTCGCCGCTCAATCTTCAGTCTTCGTCTTCGCCGCTGGGTCTTCAGTCTTCGTCTTCGCTGCTGGGTCTTCAGTCTTCCGTCCCGCTGGGTCTTCAGTCTTCATCTACGCGCAGGATCTTCAGTATTCGTCTTCGCCGCTCAATCTTCAGTTCGTCTTCGCCGCTGGGTCTTCAGTCTTCGTCCTCGCCGCTAGGTCTTCAGTCTTCGTCCTCGCCGCTGGGTCTTCAGTCTTGTCTTCGTAGCTGGGTCTTCAGTCTCTTCGTCGCGGGTCTTCAGTCTTCATCTACGCAGCAGGATCTTCAGTCTTCGTCTCGCCGCTGGGTTCAGTCTTGCCTCGCCGCTAGGTCTTAGTCTTCGTCTTCGTCGCTGGGTCTTTAGTCTTCGTCTTCTACTTCGTCTCTTCAGTCTTCGTCTTCAATCGGATCTTCATTCTTCGTCTTCTCATCTGGAAGTCTTCGTCTCCGCCAGGGTAGCTCAGTCACTGTCTGTTGCTGGGTCTTCAGTCTTCGTCCTCGCCGCTGGGTCTTCAGTCTTCGTCTTCGCCGCTGGGTCTTCAGTCTTCGTTTTCACCGCCGGGTCTTCAGTCTTCGTCTTCGCCGCTGGGTCTTCAGTCTTCGTCTTCGCCGCAGGGTCTTCAGTCATCGTCTTCAGTGCCTGGTCTTCAGTCTTCGTCTTCGCCGCTGGATCTTCCAGTCTTCGTTCTCGCCTCCGGACCTTCAGTCTTTGTCTTTACCACGGGGTCTTAAGTCTTTGTTGTCGTCGCTGGGTCTTCAGTCTTCGTCTTCGCCGCTGGGTCTTCAGTCTTCGTCTTCGCCGCTGGGTCTTCAGTCTTCGTCTTCGCCGCTGGGTCTTCAGTCTTCGTCTTCGCCGCTGGGTCTTCAGTCTTCGTCTTCGCCGCTGGGTCTTCAGTCTTCGTCTTCGCCGCTGGGTCTTCAGTCTTCGTCTTCGCCGCTGGGTCTTAGTCTTCGTCATCGCCGCTGGGTCTTCAGTCTTCGTCTTCGCCGCTGGGTCTTCAGTCTTCGTTTTCGCCGCTGGGTCTTCAGTCTTCGTCTTCGCCGCTGGGTCTTCAGTCTTCGTCTTCGCCGCTGGGTCTTCAGTCTTCGTCTTCGCCGCTGGGTCTTAGTCTTCGTCATCGCCGCTGGGTCTTCAGTCTTCTCTTCGCCGCTGGGTCTTAGTCTTCGTCATCGCCGCTGGTCTTCATCTTCGTCTTCGCCGCTGGGTCTTAGTCTTCGTCATCGCCGCTGGGTCTTCAGTCTTCTCTTCGCCGCTGGGTCTTCAGTCTTCGTTTCGCTTCTTCTGGGTCTTCAGTCTTCGTCTTCGCCGCTGGGTATTCAGTCTTCGTTTTCGCCGCTGGGTCTTCAGTCTTCGTTTTCGCCGCTGGGTCTTCAGTCGTCTTTGCCGCAGGGTCTTCAGTCTTCGTCTTCACCTCAGGGTCTTCAGTCCGACTTCGTCTTCATCGCTTGGTCTTCAGTCTTCTTCGCGCAGGTCCAGTCTTCGTCCTCGCCTCTGGACCTTCAGTCTTTATCTTTGCCACTGGGTCTTAAGTCTTTGTGGTCGTCGCTGGGTCTTTAGTCTTCGTTTTCGCTGCTGGGTCTTCAGTCATCGTATTCGCCGCAAGTCCTCCATCTTCGTCACTTTACTCTGTCATCAGACACTGCCTTCTCCACAGACGTCTTTATTTTTCGCTCTTGTCCTTTTAATTTTTTTTGGAATATCATCAATTTAATCTGTGTGTCTTTAGTATTTATCTTGTTTTCTTTTCTTCCCATCTCCAGATTTAATCAATTCTAGAATGAGATTCTTTTCTGCTGTGGTCTACATTTTTAACTACTTAACTTAACTTTTTCCTCATCTATAATACTTCAGTCCAGTTATTGTCTATTGCATTGTTTTTAATGTGGGTTTTATTTTGTTTTTCACCTCATATTCAGCACTATAAATTTTACAGTTTGCCTTTAAATTAGTATGTGAAATTACTGTCATAAAATATGTAACATTGTCAATTTTGTGTTCCGATTTTGTACTCTTGATGTCGTTATACATGATTTTATTATTTCTTCACATTGTTAGCATTGTATCGTTTTGCCTCTGACATTATCTTTTTCTTCCTTTTAATCATACCTGTGAATAAAATATTATATACGCATATCCTACCTTTTTTAAAGAAGTTGCTTGTGCAAAATGAAAGTACCACACAAAACTATGTACAAGTGTATTATTAATTATCGTGTAGCCAAATGTTAGTACTTGTTTCGTTAAATATAAATTTTCAAAGTGTTTCCTTGCGTCTATTTGGCATTTATTTAAGTTTCGATATATGCTTATATACTTTAATATAATTCTTGTCGGTTAGAACCAGTCTACCAGTCTACGGAGTTCTGTTGACAATAATTAACATCCTATGCTTAATTTAAAAATAATAAATTATAATTATTTCAGAGTTATGTTTATTAATTTTACCTTACATTATCCTCTGTAGAAAATGTCGTTATTATTTCTTTGTTTTTTATAAATCTTTGAATTCCTGTGAAAGATGTGATAACAGAAACTTATGAAGGTAAGTAAACATTATTTACCTCAATCTTTTTAAACCTGGCGTCGTAAATCAAAGTATTAATTTTTATATTTGCTTTAAATTTCTATCTTTTGTAAAAAACCTACTGACTCAATTCCAAACCTTATAACAGATCAATCTCCTTTGATAACTAAATAAATTATTATATCTTACTGTCGGCTTTTAGTAAACCTTTTAATGACAATATTACAAAGTCGTTAAATCAATTTTCAATTTTTCAATTTTCAATTTATCTTGTTTTCTTCTTCCACGTCATGTTTGGGTCAAAATTACCCGACGAGTTTTGTTTACGTATAAGTCTTTTACTATATATTGGATAGTCTGCCCTTTCAGTAGCTGGGTCTTGATATGTTCTAACCGTTCGTGACAAGCAATCAGTCAGGCGCGTCTGCGTCTTGTGTACGCGTGTGCAAAGTGAAAAAGGTAAATATGACCCATCCCTGTAGTCAATGTAACAATTTCACATATATTTATGATGAAAATTTTAAGTTGTTTTTCGATAAACATAATGTGTTTTATACTTTTATGATGAAATTCAAACGCATGTTTGTCGAATAAATATTTGGTTTGAGTTTTACTTTTTGTAGGTAGTTCGCAAAATGGACCCAGAAGAAAGACTACGTCATAGGCTAATGGCAGTTCTTGAGGAATCAGATTCGGATGTGGATATTTGTGACCAAGAATCAGCTGAAGAAGACCATGTGAGTGAACGTAGTCAAGAGAGTGACACGGAACAAGAGGCCTCAGATAGCGATGATGACAGTATCCTGTTGTCCATGCTTCGAAACCAAGCACGTTCTGATAATATTGAGGCAAATCCTTGTACAACAAGGAATCCCGTACAACAAATCGTGAGTCACAACTTCCATTATCTTGGCAAAGATGGAACGGTTTGGTATAAGACACCGTTCCGTCAAAATACTCGGATCAGAGCTGAAAATATTGTAACGCAACGCCCAGGTGCAGCTTCTGTGGCGCAATCTGCTATGACTGAAATAGATTGCTGGTCTCTTTTTTGTACTGAAGATATGCTAGAAAATGTTTTCAGATATACTAATGCACGTATTAGACCTAAAATTTTATCTTGTCAGAATTTATCTAAGTATACCCACATAAAAGAATGCAGTATGGCTGAATTAAAAGCTTTCTTAGGGCTTTTGTATATTGCTGGACTAAACCGCTCTGGGAGGCAAAATTTGAGTGATTTGTGGGCTACTGATGGTACGGGAGTGGAAATATTTGGTCTTGTTATGTCAAAACAGCGTTTTCATTTTATCCAAGCTTGCTTGACTTTTGATGACATTTCCACTCGTGAAGAAAGGAAAGCACTAGATAACTTAGCACCTATAAGGGACCTGTTTGACATTTTTGTTGAGAATTGTAAAAAAAACTATGTCCCAGGGGAATGTCTAACAATCGATGAAATGCTTATAGCTTTTCGAGGCCGATGTAAATTTCGCCAATACATACCTTCGAAACCAGCTAAATATGGCATAAAGATTATTGCTCTTGTAGATTCCGAAAAGTTTTATATCAAGAACCTTGAAATATATCCAGGAAAACAACCTGAAGGCCCATACTCTCAGAGCAACAAACCGTTCGATGTCGTAGATCGCATTGTACAGCCCATATCTAAAACCAATTGTAATGTAACCTTTGATAATTGGTTTACAAGCTACGAAACTATCCAGCATTTGCTCCAGCATCACAAACTAACATCTGTCGGCACGTTACGTAAGAACAAGAGACAAATCCCTCCGGAATTTACTAAAACACGTGGAACGGAGGTGTATGCGTCTCGATTTGGTTTCCAAAAAGACTGTACCATTGTTTCCCATGTTCCTAAAAAAAATAAGGTCGTTTTACTGATATCAAGCTTGCACCACGATGACGCTATTGATGTTTCAACTGGAGAAAAGAAAAAACCAGAAATCAACACGTATTACAACTGCACCAAATGCGGCGTGGATGTAGTCGATGAACTATGTGCCACGTATGACGTGAGTCGTAATTCGAAGAGGTGGACCATGACCATTTTTTATGCAGTACTGAACATGGCAGCTATCAATGGGCTTATAATACACCGAGTAAATAATAATTCAATATAAAACGCCGCTTCTTGAAAAACTTAGGCCTAGCTCTTGTGGGAGATCATATGAAAAAACGCAAAGACGTTGTGCAATTGCCTCGAGAAATGCGAAAAAAGATCGGTCGATTCGTTGGCGAAACTTCAGCAGAACCTCCAGCAAAAAAGAGCAATGTTCGCAGGAGATGTCAGGTATGCCCAGCAAAGAAAGACCGCAAAACAACCCATACATGTAAAAAATGCAACAAATTTATTTGCCCCGAGCACGTCCTACCTTTATGCTCTGACTGCTTCGACAATGATGAGTCTGATTAAAATTATTGATTGTTTCTCAAAAGACACATAATCTTAGTTCCTAAAAATGCAAAGTACATTCAAGACTGATAAAAAAATTATTATTTTTGTTAGTTTAGGTAAAATGTGATTAAACTGTTGATTTTTTTTAGTTATTTTGGAAAGAAGTTTAATAAAAGTAATTTAGTAGTTGTAATTAATATTTTTGTTTTTTTTTTGCTAAATCTTTTAACAAAAAACCTACATTATTCAAGGAATAAATATTTTGCTTTAAAATTATTGAAATATTATAAATCAAAAATATGGGTTAGGATGACCCACCCCGGTGTCCGTGTAACAATTTTCCACCCCCATGACGCCGGGTTAAATTCCTGCTGACAAAATAATTAGCGCAACCTACTGAATTTATGAAGTAAAGAATAAAGAGCTATTTGGTTAAACAATTTAAATTGATATACACTATATTTAAATAAAATATAGGCACTCTAATCTAAACTGAAGTGTATAACAATTAATAATAATTATGGAAGCTGATATGTTACTGTTACCTTATTGCTATAAAATACTTCGTGTACTATATTTAAATTCACTCATTTAAAATGTATAACTATCTCACTCCACTGTAATATTGCATGTTAACAAAGTAATAGATATTATACTCACCACTCACTTCACAAGCATTATTTAGAATACAAAACATAATAATTCGTAACATGATACTTTTACCACGCTTTAGTACTACTCATTCAGCTCATCTTTTTACATTTAATATCATCAGCATTGCGGAGATAAGAAATTTTCTCCATTCTTATTCAATTGAATGTTATCTTCATGTATGAAAGTCGCCTAAGACTATTTAGAAAATTCTTATGTCCTGAAATATTTTCCTATACATACCCAAACCAACTTTTAAGCTTTTATTTATACTGAAGAACGGCCATAGCACATTATATTTAAGTCTAATGATAAAATTATGTCACTTTGTGGTTATTCTACATTTTGGAATGTCCCTGTAATATTTTATACATACCAGGTTTTTAAAACAAAATTGCAATACCGGTTATGGTTCCTCGTTTTAAATTGTAACACCAAGAGAAGTGTGGTGTTCTCACTAACAATATTTTGAAAATCCTGTACATTTTCATGAACTGTGTTGCGTCTATGTATATGTTTAGCCGTGCTTTATATCGATGTATCTTACAGTGACTATTTTGCATTTTGAATGTCCTGAAATATTGGTCTATACATAGCAGAAAAGATATCAAATACATAATATAAATAATGTGATTATCTTTAAGAATCTTGTAAATCAATCATTAACTCTCAACCTCATTCGTTTAATCTTTTCCCGTTTGCACATACATATTATGGTTGATTCCTTGACTGTTCTAAATATTAAATATTGTCCCCACTGAATATCGAAGCAGTATTTTAAAGCAAGTTTTATTTGAGATTTTTACATTAAATGCTTTTGAAATTTCGTTACAATCGTATAACTTGTATATCTGTTTACTTTTTTTCATTTTAGAAATGCTTACGGAATGTTTTAGCTAGAATAAAAAGTTATTTTTGCTGAAATATATTGAGACAAGTATAAAAGTAATAATAAATATTTTATAAGTATACTGCTTTAACATAACTACGAGTATAAATTAACGTATATGAAACAAAATTACTATATCAATTATAGAAAGAAAATTTAAAGATACTGCCATCTGAAATGAATACATTAGTAGAAAGAGCATCTAAGAAAAATATTTGTGTTACTAAGCGAATTAAAATCTTAATTATTATTCAGTAGATTCTGTAATAAATTACCATTAATCATGCAACACAATGCAATATAATGTTTAAACAAGATTTAATTAATACCATAATATATTACATAAGGCATTTTGAACAATGATAGCGCACGTCATATTATTTTATAGATTATCGACAAGGTAAGAGATAAAAAATATTAACTTACGTTGCAATTATATCCATAAAGCAAAGTTTTGGTTTAAACAACTGTTGTAAGTAGAGTCAGCAAAATAATGTTCCTGGCGCGATAGTAGTTAAGGTCACATTCGATGGATAGAGTTTAGCCGTGGCATAGGCAGTCTTAATCGGTGATTTGGGTGCCCTAGTCTCGGGCTCAGGCTCAGTGACGGCGGCGCTACATCGTATTGACGGATACTAGATTCGTTCATTTGTTGCAGAGCGAAGATGGCTTATAACCAGTCGGTGCCTAAGTATTGAAGCGGTGGTGGCTTAACCTGACGACAAAGAATTGATGACATTTTGGTAACTACACTACACATACCAGCTCGGATGTTACCGGCGCTTAGATGTCGGAGTGCACGACAACTACGTGTTGTTGGACAGCGCAGATAGCAGGGTCGCCAGTTAGTGAGCAGCTCTGACGGCAAGTCGCGGCGTTAGTCGTCAGCCCCGACGGCAGGTTCGCGGCATTGGTAGGAAGCCCCGACGGCAGGGTCACCGCGTTGGTCGGAAGCCACGACGACAGGATCACGGCGTTGGTCGGCAGATTCGACTGTTGGGTCGCAGGGTTGGTCATCAACCCCGACGGCAGGTTTGCAAGTGTGTCGGCAGCCCCGACGGTAGGGTCGCGGAGTATGTCGGCAGCCCTGACGGCAGGGTCGCGGAGTTGGTCGGCAGCCCCGACGGCAAGGTCGCGGTCTTGGGCGGCAGGCCCGACGGCAGGGTCGCGGAGTTGATAGGCAGCCCCGACGGCAGGGTCACGGCGTATGTCGGCAGGTCCGACGGCAGGATCACGGCGTAGGTCGGCAACCCGACGGCAGGGTCACGGCGTATGTCGGCAGGTCCGACGGCAGGATCACGGCGTAGGTCGGCAACCCGACGGCAGGGTCGCGTTGTTGGTCGGTAGCCCCGACGGCAGCATCGCGGAGTTGGTCGGCAGCCCCGACGGCAAGGTCGCGGTAGTGACCGGCAGCCCCGACGGCAGGGTTGCGGAGAGTTGGTCGGCAACCCGACGGCAGGGTCGCGTTGTTGGTCGGTAGCCCCGACGGCAGGGTCGCGGTGTTGAGCGGCAGGCCCGACGGCAGAGTCGCGGTGTTGGGCGGCAGGCCCGACGGCAGAGTCGCGGTGTTGGGCGGCAGGCCCGACGGCAGAGTCGCGGTTTTGGGCGGCAGGCCCGACGGCAGCGTCGCGGAGTTGATAGGTAGCCCCAACGGCAGGGTCGCGGTGTTGGTCGGCAGGCCCGACGGCAGGGTCGCGGAGTTGATAGGCAGCCCCGACGGCAGGGTCATGGCGTATGTCGGCAGGTCCGACGGCAGGATCACGGCGTAGGTCGGCAGGCCCGACGGCAGGGACACATCGTAGATACTGACACGACACTGCCGTCACGGTAGGTCTACAGTTCCGACGACAGGCCACGGCGTAGGTCAGCAGCCCCGACGACAGGGTCACGGCATAGGTCGGCAGCCCCAATGGCAGTATCGCGGTGTTGGTCGGCAGCCCCGACGGCGGTGGGTCGCGGAGCCGACGGAAGGGTAGCAGAGTTGATAGGCAGCCCCGACGGCAGGTCGCTATGATGTTCGGCTGCCTCAGCGGAAGAGTCGCGGCGTTGTTCGACTGCCACGACGGCAGGGCAGCTGAACGGCCGACAGCCCCGACGGCAGGGTCACGGCGTAGGTCGGCCGTCCCAACGACAGGGTCGCGAAGTTGATAGGCAGCCCCGACGACGGGGGCGCGGAGTTGATAGGAAGCCCCGACGGCAGGTCGCTATGTTGTTCGGCTGCCTCAGCGGCAGAGTCGCGGCGTTGTTCGACTGCTACGACGGCAGGGCAGCTGAGACGGCCGACAGCCCCGACGGCAGGGTCGCGGAGTTGATAGGTTGGCCTGACGACAGGGTCGCGGAGTTGATAGGTTGGCCTGACGGCAGGGTCACGGCGTGGACGGAAGCCTCGACGACAGGGTCACGGCGTAGGTTGGCAGCCCCGAATGAAGGGGCGAGGTCAAGGTCGGCTGCCTCGAGGGCAGCGCCGTGTGCTGTTCGGCAGACTCATGAGCAGAGGCACGTGTTGTCGGCAGCCTCGCCGACAGAGGTGCTTGTTGTCGGCAGCCTCGACGGCAGAGTCGCGCCGTTGATCGACGCCCCGACGGCAGAGTCGCGCCGTTGGTCGACGCCCCAAAGGCAGGGTCGCGCCGTTGGTTGACTCCCCAAAATCAGGGTCGCGCCGTTGGTCGGCAGCCCCGACGGCAGGCCGCGCCGTCGGTCGGCAGCCCCGACGGCAGAGACGCCGATCCGGCCGACAGCCCGACGGCAGGGTGGCGTTGTTCGACAGCCCCGGCGGTAGGGTCACAGCGCTGATTAGCAGCCCCAACGGCAGGCTCGCGCCGTTCTTCGGCAGCCTCAAAGGCAGGTGCAGTATTGGTGGATCGCATCAAAAGCGCCTGTGCCGTGTTACGAAGCAAAACTTGCAGTATTTGGAAGATACAAGACTTAGAATTGAGGTTACTTGCGGATGAGCTCACGGCAGTTGCAGCAGTACGTGTACCCCAGAAGTGTTAAGGCGGCAGCTGCAAGAAGCTTTATCATACGAATATGGCGCGCGGTGTGTAACGTACAGTATAAGGCTCTGAATAAGACGTTTGCTACTTATTATTTGTAACATCTCATATTACAATGGCGTTAACATCATACTTTTGTATATACATTACATGTCAGTGATATTAAGTAGTAATAGAATCGAGTAGTAATAAGAAATTGTGCTTACGAAAGATAGGCTTTTCTAAGGGTACCCAATCAATCGTTGTGGCTGGAATATCAGGACTGACACCTGAAGCGAGGCAGACACCGGTGGCGACGCAGACATCGGTGGCAACGTTAAGCAGGGGCAAAGACGATCTTGTTATCAAACAACTTCACAGCCGCATTTGCAGGACAGCATATTTTGGATACGCCATCAGCAACTAACAACAAAGAACTACTTTGGCGCAAACTTACGATACGTGCAGAAAAGTCGCCAACACCTGGATCCGATCTCGTCGTTTGATGCAAAGGAGCTACAATGGCAGAGATGACTTGCAGTCCCACGCAGTTATTGATGTCAGCAAAATAGTTGATGTACTGTATTCTAAACAACACTTACAACTAAACATTTTGGTTCTGCAGAACCAGCTTATGGTCAATTTTATGTATTTTTTGGAAAAATAATTAATCTAATGTTTTGAAAATTTTAAGTGGATCAACTTTAGGGGTAGACTTACACTACGTGCAGAAAAGTCACAGACACCTAGATGGGATCTGGTCGGATGCAAAGCAACAATGGCAGAAGTGGAAAATCACAGCTCCGCGCAGTTATTGATGTCAGCAACATAGTTGATGCTCTGTACACTAAAGAACACTTACAACTAAACATTTTTGGTCCTGTTGAACCAAATAATGTTACTTTTAATTATTTTATAGCAAAATTATTAGTTTTGCTTTAAAATTATTTTTAAGTGAAGCAATATTGGGCCAGACTTACGAAACGTGCAAAAAAGTCGCCAACTACTGCACACCGGATCTATACGGATGCAAAAAATGTGTCAATGGCAGAGAAACGCGCCGCATATATTGATGTCAGCAAAATAGTTGATGAACTGTACACTGAAGAACACTTACATCTAAACATTTTTGGTCCTGTTGAACCAAATAATCATACTTTTATTTATTTTATGGCAAAATAATTAGTTTTGTTTTTGAAATTATCTTTAAGTGAAGCATATTTGGGTCCAGACTTACAAATACGTGCAGAAAAATCACCAACACCAGGATCGGATCTGGTCGGATGCAAAGAAGCTACGATGGCAGTGGTGAAAACTTGCAACCTCGCGCATTTATTGATGTCCAAATTAATGGATGAACTGTAGACTGAAGAACACTTACAACTAAACATTTTTGGTCCTGTTGAACCAACAAATGTTGGTTTTATTTATTTTAAGGCAAAATAATTTTGTCGCATGTTTTAAGGTAAGTTGTAAAAAACTTGCCAGTGTCTCTATAGAACGAACGCAACGTGAGTGAAAGGACCAAAATCAATGATTGTCTCCACCTGTAGAAAGTTAAACTACCAGATTATGAAAAACGAAGGGCGTGAAGCCCAGGAATAAAGCTATTTATTAAATGTATCTACGCGAAGATATTGTAAAGTAACTTGAAAACGTAATACATATTACGAATTGAATTAACTTTATGTTTTATTATATCTAGCAGTACTAGCCGTCACATGTTGTCGGGAAATGCCACCATATTTTTCTAACTGGATGACTGTATCAGGGTAATGAAACTGAAGTCACTTCCGCTGCAAAATTAAAGACTTGATTACGAGGAACGGGCCGATTTGCCCCATAACAAATTAAGTAGAGATAATATTTTCAGATAGATAAAATTAAAGAACTTTAGTTTTGGTTTTAAGCAGCATACCACATACCACCGCTACAACAACTCAGGATCTTCTAGGTGTCGACATTCCCGACTGATGTGTGTAATAAACATGTAGTAGATATCCTATAATTCTAATTCATGAACTGAAGATCTCTGAAAAAATAATGGAGAATAAAGAGACAAAGGACCTAGGGCCCAATAATATTTATCATGAAGCAAAAAGGATTTTTTAAGTTTGTTATATAAATATGTTATATACAAATGCTAGCCAATCTGTTTCTACCTTTTAATGCATCAGTTTAGTGTTCCTATTTTATTTCTAATTTTTATGATATAATACTGAAATAAAATTTATTACATTTAATTGTACAGCAACTTTTAAACACTATTACTAAATTTGTAAATTCTAAAACATTCCGGAATATTTTAAGGATTTTTAAGCATGAGCATGTAGGTCTAAATTCACTAAAACAATAAGATAATAAAATTAAGTATTAAATGTACTCGATTTTAAAACATTTCACCAAGGCACCACGGAATTGCAACTACCATGCAATTAAATATAACAAAGGCAGACATTTAAATTAAATAAGTGTTACAATAGTGCAAACCTGTAAGTTGGAGCGACAGTTTAACGTGCATCCAGTAATCCGACTGGCTACATTTTCTATATGGCATTTAATTACCATACCACACACATTGATCAAATATCTCATGCTACCATTTTGAGTAGATCAGTATTCGATGCATATTTAAATCTGAATTAAGACGTTCGTGCAGTTACCCTAAGCTTCTGAGATTAACAAATTAATTTTAAAAAAAGCAATAGCTTTCTACTATATCTGATGTCAATTAAATTATCAAATAAATAAAAATTAGTATCAGTTATTTTACAGTATACTTCAGTTAAGTGGTGACAGGAACTAGAAATAACTGTTATTGCGTCTTACGAATCAGTGGCTTACCTCTAAATAAACTACGGTACCTAAATCGAAAGAGTGCCCGCACAGGTGATAGTGAGTAGAGCAGAGTAAGGCAGTGGGCAATGACGAATGCAACAAATACGATCGTCTCCTATGTAGAAACATCCAACAGCCGCAATTCGCAGGTCAGCGTTTGCTAATCGCACCGTCAGCATTTGGTAACATAGAACAAACTCCGGCGAAGACTTACAACACGTGCAGTAAGGTCGCCGATAGTCTGAGCAGATCCCAGGTTGCAGACGCGGCAATGGCAGGAGAATACTCGCAGCGCGGTTTGCGGCTACAGTGATACACTGTACATTGAAAAACACTTAAAACTAAACATTTTTGGTTCCTTCGAACCAACAAATGTTACTTTATGTGTGTTTTATGCAAAGCTTTTAGCTTATTGTTTTCAAATTCTTTTGAATAAGTTAAATTACCTATTTTTTGACGGAAATTATATCGCGAAGTCATATTCCATTTTTTCAGTTTGTAAGTTCCGACTCAGCTGACGATATTTTATAGTTTCTGTAAAATTAAGACATCCGTAACGCTAAGCGGGTCATACAACCTCAATGATGGAGTAAGCGACCTGCCAGTATCTCTATAGAAAAAGGCAACGCGAAATAACTCTTTTCGGTTGTCACCACCTGTGGGAAATAAAACTAGCAGATTAAGAAAAACAAGGGCCCGAAGCCCAGAGTGCACAAGAATAAGCTTAGTGCCCAAAAATGATTTTACTTTTACTTTACTTTAAGTTTAGGGCACAAACGCATTTAATTTTAATTGTACAAATTTTCAACTGAATAGCTTATGCAATTCATGTATCTAAATCAAATCTATACATTCTTTAAAAATATGCAAGAAGTATGTAACTACAGTCCAAATATTAATTTCTGATATAAAATTACTTGAATTTGGAAGTGTCGGCTATATATAGTAAATCCCGCAGAAGTTTCGAAATTACTCCACACAATCCTTAAGAGTCTGATTATAGGCTTACTGTGGCTCAGCTAGCAAAATAATTATAGCAGTTTTCACTTGCCTCAGTATATCAAAACATGTTACGAGAATGCAGGAATGCAGCAACTCCGGAACTAGTAAAACATTTAAATGTTGAGCATTTACTTACGAGTGATTTCTACGGAGCCAGCTTCGTTAAGTTTCATTTTAGAATGCCGCAGCAGATTAATCAGTTTAAAATTTTATCTGAATTTACTTACACTCGAAATGCGACGTGCATAACCTTTTTAATGATCTTTATATTACTAGCGCATATTCTTTCATCGATTTATTAAATTATTGAAATTTGGAATTAAATACCTGTTAAAACAAGGCCAGCAGGAACGGTTAACTATATAATCTTCCATCTTTAACCTCCACTCCGGTAATGAGAGATATTTTAGAGGTAGTTGTTAATCTCACTATACGCAATTAAAAGGTCAAATACTTATTGGAATGTATATAATGCACATTTAGCCCGAGGTTCCATCTACATATCTGTGAGATAAATGATAGTACCTCAGCCTAAGATGCTTCATGAAGCAGTGAAATAACAGAAGGTCGCCGTTGGACAATTTAAAGACGACACGATGCGGCCACAGCGACCACTCATGATGCAAGCTTATTTGTGATTTGCGTGCGCAGCAATTGTAGAAATCAAAAGTAATTAAAATCTGAAATAGATACCAGTAGGGAGAAACGCATGGCGGTCCAAGGTCTTTTTTACTGTAAATCCAAAAGTATTGGTTTCGTCCTCGCTCGACTTTATCAATGAGTTATCAATTTCTTCAAATAGGTACCTGTTACGATATGCGACGACCTCCATGGGAATTGCAGTTTTCGTTCAGGTGATAAGCAGTTTAGAACCAGTTTAGAATCGCTTATCAGTGTCATATATATTAAATATGACGCTGATAAGCGATTCTAAACTGGAGTAAGTGCATTACTTGAATTATGAAGAGTCTTTGATTATAAATGTTACTTAGGTAATGTGTAGCAGCAGACGCACATTGCAGTTATTTCTGGTCGGCAACAGCGGTCGTATATCGGGGCGTATTGCGACACGGCGCAACGCCAGGCGTTACCACGTGTTGCAGCAACAGCAATCATCGTTCAGACGTAATGTAACCACGCCAGGCGCAATCTTGTACCAGATATGTAGCTGTCGTTGAATGTTGCACGTACTGTGATACAGCAACGACAATCTGAGGTCGGACGCACTGTGGCAACTGTCGGACGTCAGCGTGTACTATGCAGACAACCACCGAATGCAGGACGCACAATATCGCAAGAGCAGTGATCAAGTGTACTTATGACAGATGTAGATGACACGGAGACTACAGCAGCGATCGAGCGCAGGCAGACTCGCTGTGACACGGCCGCAGCGGGCGAGTTTATCGATGCTGCTTTGGCATGGCAACAGAAATTTTCAACAGTAGAGCAGCAATCTAGTAGTAGTAGGTGGTGTACTTGCAATATTCCAGATGCACCCTTCATTACTTTGTTTCAATATATCCGACATTGTGCATTATAGCAAAAAATGATGCCTGGTATTATCATCGAACAAGCAGTCGATTTCCTGCTGACAAAATAATTAGCGCAACCTACTGAATTTATGAAGTTAAGAACAAAGAGCGATTTGGTTAAACAATTTAAATTGATAAACACTATAATTAAATAAAATATAGGCACTAATCTAAACTGAAGTGTATAACAATTAATAATAATTATGGAAGCCGATATGTTACTGTTACCTATTTGCTATAAAATACTTCGTGTATTATATTTAAATTCACTTATTTAAAATGTATTTATCTCACTCCACTGTAATGTTGCATGTTAACAAAGTAATAGATATTATACTCACCACTAACTTCACAAGCATTATTTAGAATACAAAACATATTAATTCGTAACTTGATACTTTTTCCACGCTTTAGTACTACTCATTCAGCTCATCTTTTTACATTTTATATATGAAAGTCGCCTTATGACGGTTTAGAAATTTCATATGTCCCTGAAATATTTTCCTGTACATACCCGAAAACCAACTTTTAAGCTTTTTATTTATACTGAAGAACGGTCGTAGCACATTATATTTAAATTCTCACATTTCAAATTCAATCATCTCTCTCCACTGCTATATTTGAACAAACTAACAGTTTTATATCATCGGCATAGATTAGGCCACATATGCATTTTTTCACGAATTAAGAATCTGATTTGATTGTAAATTATCAATTGAGTGTACTTCATGAATAAAAGTTTTAAACTTTTCATATATTATACTGAAGAAAAGTCATAATTATATTAAATTCTCTATCCTTGTTTAAAATTCATTCATCTCACTCCACTGTTGATGTTTTAACAAACTATTAGATATTGCTCACCACTTAACCACTTTACAAGCTTTTAACACATACATATCATATACTTAGTAAGTTCCGTTTGTAACTGATACTTTTATCATAATTTCACATTTTACTGATTTAGTTCATCTTTTTACATTTTATATCAACATAGTATTGGTGAGTCCACATATGAAATTTTCTTACAAACTCAATTCAGTTGAATGTTATAATTCCTTGATTGTTTTTCATGTATTTAGGTCGCCTAATGACTATTAAGAAATTTCGCACGTCTCTGAAATATTTTCTTATACATACCCGAAACGAATTTTAAACTTTTCATATTATAAGGCTACGTGTCGCGATATCTGGTTTTCATTCTTGCGTAATATGTAGATTTCTGACGGTCGCATTTCATTCGTAATATTATAAAACATTTTTTTTATTGTACTCATTAACTTTAAAGTCGCCTTGTGGTTATTCTACATTTTGGAATATCCCTGTAATATTTTTATACATACCCGATTTTTTAAAACAAAATTGCAATACCGGTTTTGATTCCTCGTTTTAAATTGTAATACCAAGAGAAAGAAGTTTGGTATCCTCACCAACAATATTTTGAAGAATCCTGTACATTTCTCATCAACTGTCAGTTAAGCGTCTATGTATGTGATTAGGCCGTGCTTTATATCGATGTAAGAATCTTACAGTGGCAATTTGGCATTTTGGAATGTCCTGAAATACTGGTCTTAGCATAGCAGAAAAAGTTATCATTAAGTACATAATGTAAATAATGTGATTATCTTAAGAATATTATAAAAGAATCATATCATTAACTCTCAACCTCATTCGTTTAATCTTTTCCCGTTTGCGCATACATATTATGGTTGATTCCTTGACTGTTCTAAATATTAAATATTGTCCCCACTGAATATTCGAAGCAGTATTTTAAAGCAAGTTTTATTTGAGATTTTTTACATTAAATGCTTTTTGAAATTTCGTTACAATCGTATAACTTGTATATCTGTTAAATTTTTTTCATTTTTAGAAATGCTTACGGAATGTTTTCGCTAGAATAAAAAGTTATTTTTGCTGAAATATATTGAGACAAGTATAAAAGTAATAATAAATATTTTATATATATGAAACAAAATTACTATATCAATTATAGAAAGAAAATTTAAAGATACCGCCATCTGAAATGAACACGGCAGCCCTGACGGCAGGGTCGCGGAGTTGGTGGCAGCCCCGACGGCAGGCCGCGGAGTTGGTCGGCAGCCCTGACGGCAGGGTCGCGGAGTTGGTCGGCAGCCCTGACGGCAGGCCCGGAGTTGGTCGGCAGCCCCGACGGCAGGGTCGCGGAGTTGGTCGGCAGCCCCGACGGCAGGGTCGCGGAGTTGGTCGGCAGCCCCGACGGCAGGGTCGCGGAGTTGGTCGGCAGCCCCGACGGCAGGGTCGCGGAGTTGGTCGGCAGCCCCGACGGCAGGGCCGCGGAGTTGGTCGGCAGGGCCGACGGCAGGGACACATCGTAGACACTGACACGACACTGCCGTCACGGTAGGTCGGCAGTTCCGACGACAGGGCACGGCGTAGGTCAGCAGCCCCGACGACAGGGTCACGGCATAGGTCGGCAGTCCCGACGGTAGGGTCACGGCGTAGGTCGGCAGCCCCGATGGCAGGGTCGCGGTGTTGGTCGGCAGCCTCGGCGACTGGGTCGCAGTTACGGCAGCCCCGGCAACTGGCCGCAGGGTCGGCACCGACGGCAGGGTCGGGGTTGGCAGCCCGACGGCAGGGTCGCGGACGGCAGCCCCGACGGCAGGGCCGCGGAGTTGGTCGGCAGGGCAGACGGCAGGGACACATCGTAGACACTGACACGACACTGCCGTCACGGTAGGTCGGCAGTTCCGACGACAGGGCACGGCGTAGGTCAGCAGCCCCGACGACAGGGTCACGGCATAGGTCGGCAGTCCCGACGGTAGGGTCACGGCGTAGGTCGGCAGCCCCGATGGCAGGGTCGCGGTGTTGGTCGGCAGCCTCGGCGACTGGGTCGCGGTGTTGGTCGGCAGCCCTGGCAACTGGGTCGCGGTGTTGGTCGGCAGCCCCGACGGCAGGGTCGGGGTGTTGGTCGGCAGCCCCGAAGGCTGGGTCGGGGTGTTGGTCGGCAGCCCCGGCGCCTGGGTCGCGGTGTTGGTCGGCAGCCCCGGCGCCTGGGTCGCGGTGTTGGTCGGCAGCCCCGGCGCCTGGGTCGCGGTGTTGGTCGGCAGCCCCGGCGCCTGGGTCGCGGTGTTGGTCGGAGCCCCGACGGCTGGGTCGGGGTGTTTGTCGGCAGCCCCGACGGCTGGGTCGCGGTGTTGGTCGGCAGCCCCGACGGCTGGGTCGCGGTGTTGGTCGACAGCCCCGACGGCTGGGTCGCGGTGTTGGTCGGCAGCCCCGACGGCTGGGTCGCGGTGTTGGTCGGCAGCCCCGACGGCTGGGTCGCGGTGTTGGTCGGCAGCTCCGACGGCTGGGTCGCGGTGTTGGTCGACAGCCCCGACGGCATGGTCACGGCGTTGGTCGGCAGGGTTGCGGTTTTTGGCAAGCAGCCCCGATGGCAGGTTCGCGTTGTTGGTCGCAAGCCCCGACGACAGGGTCGCGTTGTTGGTTGGAAGCCCCGACGACAGGGTCGCGCCGTTGATCGACGCCCCGAAGCCAGAGTCGCGCCGTTGGTCGACGCCCCAAAGGCAGGGTCGCGCCGTTGGTCGACGCCCCAAAGGCAGGGTCAAGCCGTTTGTCGGCAGCTCCGACGGTAGGGTCACAGCGCTGATTAGCAGCCCCAACGGCAGGCTCGCGGCGTTGTTCGGCAGCCTCAAAGACAGAGGTTAAGCGTTGGCGGGCAACCCAGATGACCAAGGCACGGCGTTGTTCGACAGCCCCGACGGTAGAGTCGCAGCGCTGTTCGGCAGCCCCAACGGCAGGGGCACGGCGTTGGTCGACTTGGTGGGTGGGTACCTTGATGGCAGAGAGACGTTCACGGCGTTTGTGGTCAACCCTGACGGCAGAGGCACGAAGTTGTTAGCCAGCTCCGACGGCAGATGCGCGTCGTTAATAGTTATTCGTTATCAGCCTCGATGGCAATGACGCTGCGTCGCTGGTCAAGCCCGATGGTAGTTTGTGGACCGCCTCAACGGTAGCTGCGCGGTATTTGTAGACCTTTGCGAAGGCAGCTGCGCCGCGTTAGAAAAAGCCCCGAGAGTGTTACCAAAGACCGCCGATGGCGGCAACGTGACTTCGTGACGAAAGTGACATCAAACCGAAACCGAAAAGCAGTGGTGTAGTGTTCCTGGATCGCCACGGCGTCAGCGGTGCGGTGTTTACTAACCGCCTCGACGGCAGCGGTGCAGTATAGGTGGATCGCATCAAAGGCGCCGGTGCCGTGTTACGAAGCAAAACTTGTAGTATTTGGAATCTACAAGACTTTGAATTGAGGTTACTTGCGGATGAGCCCACTGCAGTTGCAGCAGTACGTGTCTCCCAGAAGTGTTAAGGCGGCAGCTGCAACAAGCTTTATCATACGAATATGGCGCGCGATACTTTTTTTTGTATACATTACATGTCAGTGATATTAAATGGTAATAGAATCGAGTAGTATTAAGTAATTGTGCTTACGAAAGATAGACTTTTCTAAGGGTACCCAATCAATCGATGGTGGCTGGAATATCAGGACTGACACCTCATGCGACGCAGACACCGGTGGCGACGCAGACACCAGTGGCGACGTTAAGCAGGGGCAAAGACGATCTTGTTATA
The DNA here is from genome assembly GCA_029286625.1 of Parnassius orleans. Taxonomy (NCBI): domain Eukaryota; kingdom Metazoa; phylum Arthropoda; class Insecta; order Lepidoptera; family Papilionidae; genus Parnassius; species Parnassius orleans. The sequence goes on from JAGSMP010000018.1 coordinate 2,664,382, forward strand.
AAACAACTTCACAGGCGCATTTGCAGGACAGCATATTTTGGATACGCCATCAGCAACTGACAACAAAGAACTACTTTGGCGCAGACTTACGATACGTGCAGAAAAGTCGCCAACACCTGGATCCGATCTCGTCGTTTGATGCAAAGGAGCTACAATGGCAGAGATGACTTGCAGTCCCACGCAGTTATTGATGTCAGCAAAATAGTTGATGAACTGTACACTGAAGAACACTTACATCTAAACATTTTTGGTCCTGTTGAACCAAATAATCATACTTTTATTTATTTTATGGCAAAATAATTAGTTTTGTTTTTGAAATTATCTTTAAGTGAAGCATATTTGGGTCCAGACTTACAAATACGTGCAGAAAAATCACCAACACCAGGATCGGATCTGGTCGGATGCAAAGAAGCTACGATGGCAGTGGTGAAAACTTGCAACCTCGCGCATTTATTGATGTCCAAATTAATGGATGAACTGTAGACTGAAGAACACTTACAACTAAACACTTTTGGTCCTGTTGAACCAACTAATGTTGGTTTTATTTATTTTAAGGCAAAATAATTTTGTCGCATGTTTTAAGGTAAGTTGTAAAAAACTTGCCAGTGTCTCTATAGAACGAACGCAACGTGAGTAAAAGAACCAAAATCAATGATTGTCTCCACCTGTGGAAAGTTAAACTACCAGATTATGAAAAACGAAGGGCGTGAAGCCCAGGAATAAAGCCATTTATTAAATGTATCTACGCAAAGATTATGTATAGTAACTTGAACAAGTAGTTAATATCACGAATTGAATTAACTTTATGTTTTATGATATCTAGCAGTACCAGCAGTCACATGTTGTCTGGAGATGACACCATATTTTTCTAACTGGATGACTGTATCAGGTTAGTGAAACTTCACTTCCGCTGCTAAATTAAAGACTTGATTACGAGGAACGGGCCTATGGCCCTATACAAATGAAGTAGAGATAATATTTTCAGATAGATACAATTAAAGACCTTTAGTTTTGGTTTTAAGCAGCATATCACATACCACCGCTACTACAACTCAGGTGTTGACATTCCCGACTGTTGTGTGTTATTATATACTATAGGAACAGAAAATCTGAAAAAATAATGGAGAATAAAGAGAAAGGGCCTAGAGCCCAACAATAATTATCAATTATCATCAAGCAAAAAGGATTTTATAAGTTTGTTATATAAATATGTTATATACAAATGCTAGCCAATCTATTATACCTCTTGATGGATCAGTTTACATGTTGCTATTTTGTTTCTAATTTTTATAATATATACTGAAATAAAATTTATTACATTTAATTGTACAGCAACTTTTAAACACTGTTACTAAATTTGTAAAATCTAAATCATTCCGGAATATTTTAAGGATTTTTAAGCATGAGCATGTAGGTCTAAATTTACAAAAAGAATTTAAGATAATAATATTAAGTATTAAATGTATTCGATTTTAATAAATTTCACCAAGCCACCACGGAATTCCAACTATCATGCAATTAAATATAACAAAGGGAGACATTTAAATAAGTGTTACAATAGTGCAAACCTGTAAGTTTGAGCGACAGTTTAACGTGAATCTAGTAATCCGAGTGGCTGGCTACATTTTCTATACCATGTTGAGTAAATCAGTATTCGATAAATCTGAATCAAGACCTTCGTGCAGTTACCCAAAGCTTATGAGATTAATAAATTAATTTTGCTAAAATGCAACAGCTTTCTACTATATCTTAAGTTAATCTGAATTTATCAAATAAATAAAAATTAGTATCAGTTATTTTACAGTATACTTCAGTTGAAGTGGTGACAGGAACTAGAAATAACTGTTATTGCGTCCTACGAATCAGTGGCTTACCTCTAGATAAACTACGGTACCTAAATCGAAAGTGCCCGCACAGGTGACAGTGAGTAGTAAGGCAGTAGGCACGAATGCAACAAATACGATCGTCTCCAATGTAGAAACATCCAACAGCCGCAATTCGCAGGTCAGCGTTTGCTAATCGCACCGTCGGCAACTGGTAACATAGAACCAAACTCCGGCGAAGACTTATAACACGTGCAGTAAGGTCGCCGATAGTTTGAGCAGATCCCAGGTTGCAGACGCGGCAATGGCAGGAGAATACTCGCAGCGCGGTTTGCGGCTACAGTGATACACTGTACATTGAAAAACACTTAAAACTAAACATTTTTGGTTCATTCGAACCAACAAATGATACTTTTATGTGTGTGTTTTATGGCAAAGCTTTTAGCTTATTGTTTTCAAATTCTTTTGAATAAGTTAAATTACCTATTTTTTGACGGAAATTATATCGCGAAGTCATATTCCATTTTTTCAGTTTGTAAGTTCCGACTCAGCTGACGATATTTTATAGTTTCTGTAAAATTAAGACATCCGTAACGCTAAGCGGGCCATACAACCTCAAGTAAGTAAGCGACCTGCCAATATCTCTATAGAAAAAGGCAACGCGAGATCTCTTTTCGGTTGTCACCACCCGGGGGAAATAAAACCAGCAGATTAAGAAAAACAATGGCCTGAAGCCCAGAGTGCACAAGGAAAACTTTTCAAAACTTTAAATACTTATAACGGAGGATGATACATTTTATTGTCAAATTAGAGAACTTTGTACCATAAATTTAGTCGCACCATAGGAATCGTCATAGTAAGCAGCGCATGACGTCAAAAATGTTGTACCCCATTGTTGTAAACGAATGATCGCAGCAGAGGACGACAAACTGCAATCACAGTCTGCAAAACTATGTAACAACCTTATTAAGAAATCGGGCCGCTGGCCCCAAATAAAACAATTTTTACTTTTTATTCCTTGTTGTGTAGGCATAATCTAAATTTAGTAACTCAGTTTCAGTTTCATTCAGCATTCTATTCTATACACTGTCGCCGCCGCAGTTATTGCTACTTCTGATAATTTAAATTTTGCCAATGTTATAGAAACACACGGATAACATACGGATTTCTTACTTGAATCATCCAAACAATGTTGAAGATTTCTGAAAAATGTATAAGCAATAAAACGGACATCGGGCTAAGTGCCCAGTAATAATTTTACGATATCATTACATAAACGGAATTAATTTTATAAATATAAAAAAATATGAATACCTATGTATGCGAGAGATTAACATTGTTAACTAATCCACTTGTATCTCCGGATTCATCATTCAAAATGTCTATTATTTTCAAGTGTTTTTCTTTGTTGTGTAGATTTAATTTCAGTACTTGAGCTTAATTAGTCGTGTTACATATAGTTCGTTAAGTTTTCGGTATTTTATCTATTACATTTGCAGCACCATTTAGCAGAATCCCAAATAGTCTGAAACTTTTGAGGGGATCATAAGAATGAGCTAAGTGCCAAAAAAATATTTTACTCTGTTAAGTTTAGGTTACAAATGCATTTAATTTTAAATTGAATAGAAGATCATGCAATTCACGTATCTATATCAAATCTATACACATTCTTTAAATATGCATGTATCCTTAAATATGCAAGTAGTAGGTATGTAACTACAGTCCAAATATTAATTTGATATAAAATTACCTGAAGTTTGAAGTGTCGGCTATATGGAGTAAATCCCACAAAAGTTTCGCAATTACTCCGCACACTCCTTAAGAAGCGTCTGATTAGTTAAAAAAGAATAAATTCACTACTATACACTTACTTTAAGGTGATCAGGAGACGGTGTACATTGCAATCTAAATTGCCACCTTCCGCTTGCCGCTACCAAATTTGTAGACGTTCATTGATGTAGTTTATTGTACTTAAAATTATAAGGGCTTACTTCGTCTTCAGCTCAATTGAAATTGCGCTTTTCTATTGTATTATTCTATTGTATTGTTTTCTCGTTACTACTTCTAGCGCTGTTGCTGTGGCTCAGCTAGCAAAATAATTACAGCAGTTTTCACTTGCCTCAGTATATCAAAACGGATCAGAGGATGCAGGAATGCAGCAACTCCGGAACTAGCGAAATATTTAAATGTTGAGCATTTACTTGTAAGAGTGATTTCTAAGGAGCCAGCTTGGTTTAGTTTCATTTTGGAATGCCGCATCAGATGAATTAGTTTAAAATTTTATCTGAATTTACTTACATTCGAAATACGACGTGCTTTTAAACCTTTTCAATGATCTTTATATTACTAGCGCATATTCTTTCATCGATTTGTTAAATTATTGAAATTTGGAATTAAATACCTGTTAAAACAAGGCCAGCAGGAACGGTTAACTATATAATCTTCCATCTTTAACCTCCACTCCGGTAATGAGATATTTTAGAGGTAGTTGTTAACCTCACTATATGCAATTAAAATGTCAAATACTTGATTTTCATCGGAATGTACAATGCAACATTTAGCCCGAGGTTCCATCTACATATCTGTGAGATAAATGATAGTACCTCAGCCTAGGATGCTTCATGAAGCAGTGAAATAGCAGAAGGTCGCCGTTGGACAATTTAAAGACGACACGATGCGGCCACAGCGATCACTCATGATGCAGCTTATTTATGATTTCCGTGCAGCAATTGTAGAAATGTAAAAGTTACAAAATCTGAAATAGTTACCACTAGGGAGAAACGCATAGCGGTCCAAGATCTTTTTTACAGTAAACCCAAAAGTAATTTTTCATTAAACTCATGGTATCGCTTCTACCTCGCTCGACTATATCAATGAGTTATCAATTTCTTAAAATAGATACCTGTTACGATATGCGACGACCTCCATGGGAATTGCCGTTTTCGTTCAGGTGATTCCTTAGCGAATTTTAGATTATATTAAATAGGACGCTGATAAGCGATGCTGTTCGCAAATTCTCTTAAATATTCTATACTGGAGTAAGTGCGTTACTTGAAATATGAAGTCTTTGATTATATGTTACCTAGGTATTGTGTAGCAGCAGACGCACATTGCAGTTATTTTCTGGTCGGCAACAGCTGTCGTATATCGCTCGTATTGCGACACGGCGCAACGCCAGGCGTTACGAGGTGTTGCAGCAACAGCAATCATCGTTCATCGACCACGCCAGGCGCAATCTTGTACCAGATATGTAGCTGTCGTTGAATGTTGCACGTACTGTGATGCACAGCAACGACAATCTAAGGTCGGACGCACTGTGACAGCGGTCGGACGTCAGCGTGTAATATGCAGACAGCCACCGAATACCGGACGCACAATGTCGCAAGAGTAGTGACCAAGTGTACTTATGACAGATGTAGATGACACGGAGAGACTACAGCAGCGATCGAGCACAAGCAGACGCGCTGTGACACGGCCGTAGCGGGCGAGTTTATCAATGCTGCTTTGGCATAGCAACAGAAATTTTCAACAGTACAGCAGTAGTCTCACTCGTGTTGGGATATTTTGCAGCCGCTGCGGTCTTACTTGCTTTTATTAACGTGACGGCAGCAGATGTATAAAAGCAGTCGTGTAGCGCATCAACGACAGTTGGTGGTGTACTTGCAATATTCCACATGCACCCTTCATTACTTTAGTTTCAATATATGTGACAGAGCATTGTAGCAAAAAATGATGCCTGGTATTATCAAAGAACAAGCAGTCAATTTTAACTAAATCATTTCATAAAATTAATTAGCAGAAAAATATAGCATATTTAAAAATATTCATCACATAATAACTTCAAATAAATACGATTTATGCATTTCCGAGTAGTAATTTTTCATTACGAGGCTATGTTTTATCTTAGTGCACCTTTTTCCGCATATTTTCTCTATTAAAAAGGTACTCTGTGCATACACATGTATTTACCTACATTTCTGTATACCAACAATATTTAACATTTTCCTTCGATAATCTGAAAGGATAAATGTTAGAAATTTACAATCATGCACGACATATGTTGTAAATATATGAAGTTATGCTATGCAGTAAATAAATAAATCATCATCATCACCATCATCATCATCATTACAGGATGCAGGTTGCACAGGGCCGTACTTTGTGGCAATCAATGAGGGAAGGCCTTTGTTCAGCAGCAGACTTGTGATGGATTGTAGTGAAAACAGGCACTAGCAGGTGGACGGTGAACTCGTTTGTCACCCATTTTCTATAAAAAAATATCAATTTGAAATAATTATAAAATTAAAAAAGACCTTTGTTGATTTAGTTAAATTAATTAAAAGAAAAGATATTTTATAAAAGTATAAGTACTTATTACTTTTTCTCTCTTCATTAATATTTTCTTTGCAAAAAAGAAAATTGCTTGTTTCACATCTTAAATATTTTATCTGAATAACAGCATCGAATTTAATTTCTGTGAAATAATCCAAATTAACCAAAAAGCTAAGGTGTAGAGGTAAATTTTATAGCATAGTTATAGAGTATACTTTATATATATCAATAAGGGTAGGTTTAAATAGCACTAACATACCAACCAAAAATCTTCAAATCTTCGGTCTCTTTTTTTCAAATTACTATCAATTCAACTTAGCAGCGTACAAATTTCAATTTTTGTCAAATTTCAATGTAGCATTCATACTTAGCAATCCACCAATAATTTTTTTTAAACGGTAGTTTTTAATTAGTTAAATTATTTAAATAGGTTGCTTTAGTTTACGAAATATTAAAATGAGTTTCAGAATTTGATATTCATTTAAGTAAAATGATTTCAGATTTCATTAAACCATAGTGCCTTGAATCACTTTGGAAGACAAACATTTTAAATGTTGTGATCGTTTATTAATTATTGAGACTTTACTTATATGTCGTTTATTAATTGACTTTACTTATATACTAAAATATTTATAAAACTATCTGAAAATAAAAATAAGGGTTAAAGGACCGTTCGTATCAGGCCTTATGATTTATGTTGACAATAATTATGTCAGTGGTTACAAAAAACACTTCAATATTAATTATTGCACAAGGTCAAATTTGAGTTTAAGCATCGATTATTTAGTGACTACTTACCTAAGCAAATCCGGAAGATATTCGGGTAAGATCTAATTTTTTCGCAAGTTTATGATAATTTTATAGATTAATATTGTATCTCCATAGCATTAATGGATAGTGTTTGGCTTAACAATCTAGTATACATTTACGAGCATGGGGATGGATGACTTATCTGTGTGCAAGGCGATATAGTCCGATTCAAAGTTCCAGAACAGTATCAACCTTCCTCGTAAAGGCTTCAACATTGCTTTCGTTTAATTTAGAACGTTAATAGGTTCTTGGACATCGCGAGTCAATAGCGCCATGTCAGCTGTGAAATGCACACATACACATCAGTTTCTTAAATTGTTCGTTTCAAGAAATTGTTAACTTAGTACCTATTGCTTAACAGTATTTAAGACCTACGTTTGTATGTTGACTTACCATTATAACAAGTCCCTCTCTCATAAGGCTTAAGTTAATATTTCATTTTTCTTAATTACATGGGATTGTTTGAAATGTACATAGGTTAAGCAATGTCTTGGATAGTCCCGGATATACATCAGCCCACAATTATTACGTTCCATTCGTTCATTATTCAAATTCAGGGTTATATTTTTCACATTATCATGTTTATATTATGCATTTTTCTAATAATAAATATGTTATAATGAAATAGAAATAATCGTAATGTATTGTAATTTTCAAAATCATCTTCACCTGTAAAGTTAGCTTATTACCGTTGTATTTGCAGCATGATGAAACTAGTTTAAACGCTGCAGTCTGCACGTTGACTATTATTTTCCTTACATTATGCATACATATTCTCCATTAATATCTATTGATACAATATGGAAACAAAATGACAAAACCTGTATGAATTGAATATTGCACAATTGAATATGCACAACAATTGCAATATTCAGAAATTCAATTTACAAAATCATTGTTAGCCTTAGTTTGCTTTTGCATGAATAACAATGACTCACCATATGCTGCGTCATGTTTACTCAATGTAGATAGGATCAATTTGACTTGCCGTCATGTAAAAAAGTGACCTCCTTCCTGCCGGGCAACTATGTTTATGTGCTTGGTTGGAAGACGAAGGCAGCACAATAACAAATTCAATTCGATTGCAGCGATTGCAGTCTTTTCTGGCAGCATCAGTCGTGAGATCGTGGATCTGAGATTTAAAAGAAATGGCACACACACGATAGCCTGTACACAGGCCTACTGATTTTTTAATGTTGAAATTATGACGCAATCACCTAGTTTTACCTAGTGGGCTGATAACCGGGACTCTGGTTAGAGTGCTCGACGCAAAGCACGAGGCAGGTTTTGTAAGTCGCCACTACAGGCAGCGACCTCGCATATGCAGCAGCAGTAGAGTCCCCGCGGACAGCTCTACACGCGTAACTCGCCTGCATCACAACTGCATGTCTTCACGAAGAGATGGCGATGACTCATGGAATAATACATGTTGGGCGAAATTATATTATGAGAAAATGAAATTCAGTAATGCGAAATTCTTTTTAAACATTCTTTTATTTCCATACTTAAACATATGTTACAATTCTTTATATTCAATATGAATAAAACAAATTCCAATTTACTATTTAATATAGAAAATTGAAATATTTACAATTAATTAACAAATTTACTAATTATATAAATGCATGATACCGTTACAAACCCATTTTGTAGTAGCCGCAGCCACGCCCCAGGCGGCAAACCAAGATGGCGGCCGTCGGATGCAGACCCACGCGAAACGCAATGGGACTGTAATTTAGAAAAACATCCTACATAATATCACAGATACTAATACTGTACTTTACCTAAATTAATAATTTAGGACTGGTTTGACATTATCTAATTCTCTGAAAAAACTATCTAAGCCACTGAGATCATTCTTCCATAAATTATCAATTTTTTCTTGTTGCTGCCTTGCGACTTCTTCTTCTTTATTGCACAATCCAAGATCTGCTTGCATTTGTGCCCACCTTCTAGCACGTTCTCTTTGTTTCGTAACAAGCTCACTCTCCGCCCGTAACAAAGAATTACTCAAAATGGCGATTATTCTCAGATCACGCTTTCTCTTTGTCTTAGCGTTAATAGATTTACATTTAACTTGACGAACCCAGTTAGATAAGGATTCGGTTTTACTTTCACAAAAATCAACAACAGACTTTTCTGGTACAGCATAACCCATTTTTTATTAAATAGGGCTTAAAATATTGTGGATGGTACAATATTACACACCTGAATCCGAACAGGCTGCTCACGGCTACACTACACTTCACTACAACTGCTCCACGCCACGACGAATTTAAAATGAACAGCAATTTTACGTCATGGCCGCCTTATATACGTGACGCTTGCGTCGATCAATACAACTGCGCAGTTGTTCATTTCAAAATGGCGGCGCAGCGTCCCAACAATTTTTTAATTCCCAGACATTTAAGTAGTAGTAGGTATGTATTAAATCTCTTTGTTAATTCCGTTTGAGAAGATGGCGATAAATATAGTTGTACAATTGTATGTATGGAAACCTGCCTTACATATATGTAAGAAACTTAAAGTAAATTATGTACCTATAAGTACCATACAATTTACCTATGTTAAATTTGGAATGTGAAGGATGGATTCGTAACAATCCTTATCACTTTTTTAATATAAAATAGGCTCTACAAAATATGTGCCTACTTATGTAAAACATTAAATTTCATTTAGCAAATCCGAACGTACAAAGGTATGATGAAGAGAGAGACAACAGGAGGGAAGGCCAACCAAAGCACGGAAGAGGTGCAAGAACGTGGCAAGAGGGGGTATCTATAACGTGACCATTTTTTTTGTCAAAGCTGGACGTCTCTTGCGGAATTATGGTAAATAAAAGTTTTAGGTGGTTTACAAGTTTTTATATTATAGAAGGTAATAACAATAATAAAAAATAATCAAAGCACTTATTACAAAATAATTAAGTAGGTTGCATGACTTACTAAGCCCTAGTAGTGGCGTGACACTTCTACATAGTATTTTTGTATTTGTCGGCTGAACAAATTAGTTTTAAAATATCGGGTCTGGTTTTTAGATACATATGGAGCCCAGTACAGGATTTATTTATATTTATTTTTGTAACTAAAATGGCTTTCACTACTGCGACACTTAACTGAGTTTTATCACTGGTCCATATTATGTTCATTTGAGAAAAAACCCTTTCGACCGGCGCATTACTTCCTGGCAGACACATAATGTACTCAATAATTGTACAAAAGTTCGTTAAGTGGAGATTGTTGGCACGGAAGTGCTGGAATAATTCAACCCAACGGTTTTCAGCAGCAATATTCTCATCATTCCAGCCAATGATTTTTTCATCTGTCGCAAAGTTGGATATAAGCGAAAACTCCACAAAGACTTTCGTATCTTGGCTGCTGCTAATAAACCCTTGCGTAATCAGCAAATCCATAACTTTTTGTACGTGTAAGCTTGTTGTAAGCGCGGGCATTAACTTAAGCCACCTTATTTTACTGTAGCCAAGCAGTTTGTGATTCTCTGTGTGAGTTGAATCACAAAACTCTTTCAAAGTTTCGAATCGAACGCTGTGATGTAGAAGAATTAATAAATTTTCACAATGATACATTCAATGTCAACAGGAGGACAATCAACGGCAGTTTTGATCGCATTGTGGACTATGTGGGCATCCAATCCCAATGAGCTGTCTTCCGAGTGATTGGTTCAATTTTTCGTAAACATTATTACTCCCTTTCTATTCTTTCCTTCAAAATTGCAGTTCGTGTTGTCTCCACAAAATGCCACAATTTTTTTGTTCAAATCATTGCAAGATAATACTTCCTTCAAATAATCGACAATTATATCCGATGTTTCGCCTGGCTGCTCCCGAAACTTTAAAACCTTGTCTTGTGAGATCTATCTATCTTACTCTATATATCTCCCCCACAGCCGCGCCGCGCCACGCGTTGCGAGCGGGAAAAATAAATTTTGAATTATCGTTAGGTCTGTTTGCGAAAGCCTTTGAAATTTTGCCCTCGCTGGGGACAGCAGGACAGACATCCTGAAAGCGGGACTGTCCCGCCCAAAGCGGGACTGTCCCGCCCAAAGCGGGACGTATGGTCACGTTAGGTATCTACCGAGTGCGTTTCACGTTCACATTTCACATGATGTCATGGCTCTTATTTATAGGAAGTTATTATTATTCTCAGACCAACACAAAATTTGAGTTTTATGATACAAAAACAATTCTAAAACCTAGCATACAAGCTAGGTAAATGATTGGTACTTAATTACCTACTTTATTGATAGTTTGCTTAATTACAACATAAGTATTTAAACAATACTCATAAAATAAACGTCTTATGCACATAGTAGTTATATTATGCACGTATGATAATAAAATGCAGTCCCTTAATTTCGAGAGAGCCACTTTTACATGATGTTACCTACCTAGGTAGGTACTTTATTTAATTGGAGAGTAAAATTAATGTTAATACTAAATATTATGGAAATGGGACACTATAGTAACTATAAGCTAATAACACAAATAATCACATAGGTACTTTAAGCTTTGGTTATAATATACCTACATGTCCTTATTTGTAGGTATCTAGGTATCAAAGATATTTGGTAACCAAGAATAGTACATACTTCAAAAAGTTACATTAGTAGGCACAAATACCTACCTAGGTACTTCTATTATAAGTTTAATAGCCTGCATAGAATGGTATAACGGAACAGAACCGCAATCATTTTATTCTCAAACCAAGGCTAGCTATACATAAATATCGTCTCCCTATAAACCTATATAAGCTATAAATTATATTTGAGTACCTATAGGTATGTAGGTATAAGTACCTACTTAAGCCCAATAATATTTGCGGAGATAATTTAAATACAAGTATAACATTGCCCCATATTTTGTATTCAATATCTAGGTGTAATATGCAAGCTCAGTTATAGAATAATCTTAGCTTGCAGGTAAAAAAATGCATAAATGTAAATATATCGAGGTTATTTTTCATCATTGTTGAATCATCTGCAATCTGGATCTACACTGTAGATTCTACAGTGCAGTCGTCCCGTTGAAAATCGATGATTCGTTCCTTTGGAATTTTCCATAGTAAAATACGTCTTAAAGTTCATATTCGCTTGAGCGAAATTCCATGACGCATTGAAGATAAAATGGCGGACGACACGACGCTGCGCCATTTTGTGACGTCAACCCCCCTCACGAACGATACAATTATAAGGAAGGCGAGCCGCGAGCAGCTGCGCACAACGAACCTTGCTACGACCTCTTTTTGTTTGGCCTTATAAAGTGCATAGTTGGAATATATAACAAGAATAATAACGAACATTTGATCGTAAAATGCTCATACCGTTACCGTCTCAAACCGTATGTTTTACATACTATTTGCACATAAAGAAACTTGTAAATTTGGGTCACTAGAAAAAATCAAAGAATAGGGTGGATCCATTCACCAACCGTTTAGTGCCAATTACAACTTTAAAAATTCTTATATAGGTTTATTTTATCAAAAATGTAAGTAATAGACATTCATTTTCAATTATCTTATTACAGAACAACAAAAAATGACGATAAACAGAAAAAGGCGTAGGTACCTACCAGCTCAAATGCCAATATAATCACAGAATAAATAATAGTATACTTAATCAAACACTTAGAGTATAAATAAGCATAGCTTGCATATAAATACTCTAAGAATCAAAGTATTTATAGCTTTATACGAGATAAAAAACGGCCTATTATAATAACTTGCCTAGTGACTAAAGTGTCTACGCCCAAACAGAAGGCGCATATTTTGTCCTCTTTAGCCCTACCTACCTGGGTTAAACTCATTCCCGTTCCAGGTATAAAATGTCCAGACCGGCTAGGGGGGCATAATGTTATTATACAGTTGCGTAGGGACTGTCCAAGGCCACAATACGAAAGTAATATGTAGCATTTCCTTATAGGTATGTATTATGTTCATTCTGAACCGTGAAAAATAATAAAAAATAACCAACTCGCCTGCCAAGCTTAACTTAACTATGGCAAACATCCCATGTTTATCAGTGGACTTTTGATAGGCTGTGATGATGATGATGATAACTATGTTCATTGTATAGCTAATCCAAGTTATATTCTAGGTAACAAATCAATGTATTAAAACTAACCCATTTCGTTCGTTTATGATTCCTTTACCTAATTTACCATTCGGTAAAAAAAGACCAAAATCCTGTCCGATCTATATTATTACAAAAAGGAATCTGTTATCCTGTAAATTAATGAAATTATAACTAAATTTTTAATGAAGTAAAAAGCGACATTAAAAGAGCTAAACAAAATATAACATCGAAATCGTGGTAAATAATGATTCGTCCTTATGTCATGCAGGTGCCTTTGCGAATGAATAGTTTGATGATTTTTTCATGGATCCCATCATCTGATCTTGGCCAAATTTATATTGAACCAGCACTTTTCTGACTAAAAAGAATGATTGAAATCGGACGTGGTTAAGAATAATCGCTGAACCACAGAATAAAAATAATAGTAGGTACTAAGTAGCTGAACCTACAAAAAAAAATTGTGACAAGTTAAGAGCTCCAAGAGCCTCCTCCTTTTTATTTGAAGTTGGTTTAATAATATTTTAATGACATGTAAAGATTAAGACTTCCAAATCCCCAGTCCCAATAAAAGCTAGTGGCGGACATTTCTAATACTTACCTATAGGCTATTAGTACGTAGTACTATTATTTATTCTGTGCTATTAGTTATTTGCTTAATACCTACATAAATGGTGTAAAATTAAAATCTAAAAGACACCTAAACATCACAAACCTTTCGCTAATTGATATTGTCATTTTCTTTTGAAGTAATAATTATGACAATCAACTTAAACCATACGTATATGTGTATGTAATTACTATAAATACCAAAAAATTAATAAATAAATGAAGCTAACGTAATCAAAGTCCCAACTAAAATGTGGTGATTATATTTTCTTGATTGCCACGCTGCCACAGTAATAAATAATGGTACTAACGTAGCGTTTAATAATATGAGACCATTAACATATTTATAAATCCGTGTATAAGACCTATGTATGACCTATTAAAGACAGTTCGCTGAAATTAAATTTGAGCAAGCGATAAAAATGTAACAAACAATGACGCATTACTATTGCCTTTTATCAGTTTGTAAACCAGGACAAAAACTGGTCGCGTGTTTACTGAATTTTCTACTTTTATATTTTATCCATTTAAGTATTTATTCATAATTATATCCTAACAAAAGTCCACCACTGAGCATAGGTAAGCATTTCCCATAGGTTGGATATTTGCCTTAGTTGCTAAACTAGGCAGGCAGATTTGCGACGACAGTATTTAAATACCTATTTTACGTTGTTACCTACTACGACCTCTTTACATATTTTTAAATGTTTTATTTTGCCTTTTATTTAGTATAACAGAATAACAGAATTATTAAGTCATGTGATAAACGTGTGAGTGTGTGAGCACTGAGCACTCCTTCACAAGCAAAAACTATTATCGAATCACACATCTTTAGTCTTGGAGCTTTGAATTTACCGAAAACTTCTTAAAACCTTTTCAATGATTTTGCCACATGAAGCATCTCACAACTTCGAATTTCTCTATCTCTTTTTGATACCTATTAAAAATGTGAAGTAATTAAAGATGTAAACCTAATAATTCAGCTTTGTCAATTAGAACCAAAAATTTTAAATCTAACGTACCTAATCAAAACTTGCTTTTACAAAACAATACGCTTTATTGTATTTACATATAATATTTTATAAACAAATATTGAGGGACAAATAAAAGGTCTTATTGTTACATATTATATAGCATAATATATATTAAACGTGGTAGAGCCATGCTGCAGCTATATTAATTGTATAGTTGTAGCACGAATGGGTCGGCTCGACCGGGGAAGGACCACGCTCTCACAGAATATCAGCGTAAAATAGCAGCTTAATGCTGCTGTTTCGTATGGTGAGCGTAGAGAACCGGATACCCTTTTTACTGGGAAAGAGACATTCTTAGTCCTCGCAAAGGAGGATAGATGTAGAAGTCTATGGGCCACAGCAACCACTTACCATCAAGTAGACTGTGTGCTCGCTTGTCATCATTATCCTATAAAAAAATCTCTTCCAGGAAAAAGAATAAAATAAAAATAAGAGAGAGATTAACTTGTTGTTCGTAATTATTATGTGTTATTCATTTTATTTAATTCATATAATTAATACATTATATTTAAGTCATAATAAAACTAAATTGGAATTATACATATTAATATAACATATTATATATAATGATTTATGTGTAAACGCCGGCTTAACTTTTAGTAAAATATAAATCAAACAGCCACAGGACAGGCCTGGTCTAGTGTAGGGAAACAAAATAAATAATAAAGTATGCCGTAACAACATTGTATGCTGCTGTTTTTTTCTACGGATTAAAATTTCTGTGAAATTCTCTTACGCCGCCGCCACTACACAGCGAGGACTGTATTTCAAAACATAATTTACATTTAGTGCAAAGGCTTTCATAATATTACAATATTGTGTCCACGTTTGGTAATGTATTGTTTGTATGGACGATTGGGCGAGGCACTCGTCCAGCTTACGTTTCATTAGTACTCGAGCAAGTCGAGATCTGCGCCCACTCCCCAGCAGCGCCACTAAAATTATTGATCGCAATTTTTAGTGCAGGTATCATATACGCAGTGGCGAAGGAAAACTTTATTACTCGTAGGAAAACATGCCCGTCAGACCGTATCCTTCCTCTTGCCTACTCCAAAAATCATAGAAATAAGGGAAGATATCTATGAGAAATTGGTGCGCTGTAAGATCGTCTTAGCTAAAAGGACGCCCTAAGCTATGTGCTTGTGCACATGTGAATCCGAAAACCGAAAACGATTCACATGTGCATAACTAGGTACCTGTTCACAATGTTTCATAATATGTATAAATTTGATCAATTTTTGCAAGTATTTACCTAAATTGCCAATGACGGACTAAATCCGTCTCCGATCGCCATTGAAAAACATTGTTTGCAACAATATTAAAAACAAAGTTTTATTAAAGCCGCCGTGTAGTGGGGGCGTAAGATAATGTACTATTTCATATCATCCCGTGGGCGTCGTGACGGGCGGTAGAGGGAAACTGCAATAGGAGATCAGCAGCATCACCCTGATAACAGGTCAAAATAATTAAAAAAAACTGTGGGGAAAAAGGAACTCCAGCATTAAAACTATGGAAAATATCCCCCTATGAGGCAATGTATGGAGAAGACTATGTTCAGCAGTGGACTTTGATAGGCTGTTATGGTAATGATGATTAGTTAGCAATGCTTGACAAAATAGACATAAACCACAACAAAACTAAAAATGTGAAATACTTACATAATTACTGTCACTAATGAAATATACAATTTTCTCGTTTTGAGACAATTTGAAAACAAAAATAATTTGGAACGCTCATCTTTTTGGCATCAAATTAAACAAAAATGCAAGAGATAATATAATAAATATAAGTTTAATTTAATGAAATCAACAAATGAATAAGTTATCCAGTTAGGCTAGGTAGTTTAAATATCTAGGCGGCGCTTAGAAGCCGTAGCTTGGTCACCCATGGTGAACTAAGAGGAACTCACATGGCTCGCCCGAGGTGTAGGGCCAGCCCGATGTAGCCACTCCGAGTGGGCTTGGCGAGTCCGCTTCGGATTTGTGTTGGTGGACTGCGGCGAGAGGGTGTCCTCTCTTCCTACCGCTGCAGCAGAGGTGTAGTCGCGGGGAAGAGGAGTGTTTTGGTATGGCGATGGGCCACGCGCCCTATCCTCCGCGACTCTGCGACTCTGGCGGGGCCGCACACTAGATGCGGTGGTGGTGGGGCCGCGGGGAGAGAGGAGTGTCAGTATTATGAGGCGCCGCTCTCTCTACCCTTCGCGACCGAATCTTGGTTGCAGGGCCTGATTTACCCACAGGCTAATCAGGCTGGACTGGAGCCTAGGGCGCAAAGTCCGTGGGGGCGCTGTGTTTACCTTTTTAAGCACCACTTATTTACAGAATAAAATTTGGTATAATATTCTCAATGAATAAAAGAGTTCGTGCCGTAAGCATTTTACTTCTTACCATTTCCTTATTTTTGGTAAAAAAATCAAATAAATTGATTGTATAAATCAAAATTTGAATTATTTCTTGCCTTTCGTTGACTGACTGGCTGTGTCAAAGATTTTAAACTGTTCAAGCTTTCTTGTCTACCTCTTATTTAATTATGGTCTCTTACCACATGAGTAAATACGGTATGGTTTCTTTACTCATGTGCTCTTACTAAGACTGTCTAAGGGAATTTAGCTTAATTTTGTTTAAGCGTTTACCGCTAAAAAGGACCCCTTCTTCATCTCCTCAATTTCAAGCCCTTTTGAATATGATACTGCCTCAATTCTGATGCTGCCTCAGCCAGCATCAGAATCCTCGGCGTCGACATATCGAATGACGTGCTGTTTCGTGGTCACTTGGAAGGGAAGGCTAAATTGACCTCTAAAAAGCTTGGTATTCCAGCTGAGGGGGATAGAGTTTCATGCCGGCAGCGGCACACCGCTTGCAATTTTGCAAGGCGCAGGTTCGGCCTCACATGGAATGCTGTTCTCGCAAGACTTTTTCGTGGATTCGTCTACCACTGGCGATACGACTTGGAGACCTTCAAAAAACAAGCTTATTACTTTTTAAAAGGGCGGCAAAGCAATTCTCCTGCAATTCCCCTGGTGTTGCAGTTGTTCATGGGCGATGGTCGACACTTACCATCAAGTGAGTCGCTCGTTTGCCCCCTCTTCTATATAAAAAAATAGTACTACAAACCATAACCGAAATACTTGATAATAATGAATTAACATTTAATTTAATTTAAAAAAGAACTATATCTATACACTTACTAATAAAGCTAGCAAAATATGAAAACAGACAGGGCAGGGTTTGGCGGGCGTATATTCACTAGGCTAACCGCCTAAGGGCTGTCAGAACTCTAAATCAGGCGTTGCTTGGTTGGCAGCGGAGCACAGACTAGATTCGCAGCTGGTGTCAGGAAGGCTAGTGCTTCCGAATACTTATTTTTCCTAGCGTCATGGCCTCCGCGCATCGGACACGGGAGGTGCCTCACAACGAGTGGCACAATACACGGCCCTAAGTCATCTGTATGCCTCCCTGCATGCCTCATCAAAGTCGTCACTTATTTTGCGGGGATAGTTTTACATTGCGCTTGCTGTTTATAGATTACACGTTAGTTTGGTTTAAACAAAAAACTTAAAGTTTAGTTTATTGATGTAACAAATAAGCAGCGGTGCACCTGTTTTAGTGTTCCAGTTGGAAAAAAGCGTGTATAGTAGTAGGCGGCGAGGAATTACAATCGTAGTCCTCGGGGGATCTCTAGAGCCTTTGCTTTAAATTGTTTGCAGGTGTAGTTGGCTGCACTAGCCACTTACCATGAGGTGAAGTGTTAGCTTCTTTATCACTAGAATATTATTTTTTTAAAAAACTTACGTCTCCAGATAGGTATTCGTCGCACCCCTCTCCGTAAGGTTTGTTTGAAAGTCTTAAGTTTTAGGATATTTTTATTTTACTTTTCGCAAAAATTACTTAACATACACGCTAGGGTGTACTCAAGACAGAGGCAGATTAAATATCAACAGCGTCCTAGGCTAGCACCTCAGCGGCGCTCCTCTAGCGGTCATATATTATATATTATAACTACTCATTTTGCAAATAAACTATATTATAATTTATAATATAGTTTATAGTTGCAAAATAATTATGACACGAGTACCCTTAACAGGTGGGCGTGAATGAAAAATGTGATGAGAAAGTGAGGGCGATGTAGGTGTAATCAAATAGACGAATTTTTTTCGTTTTAAAACCTTTGCGTGCGCCCCTTTTTAACCTTGCGCCATTAGACACGTCCCTAGTTTGCCTTGAGAATAATCCGCTACTGCCCAAAGAGAATATAATCACTACATTTAGGTGTACCTGTCAGGTTTGCCTGTACAGTTACATCAGTCAGGTAAGCTTGAGCTGAGTAGAGGGCATGCAAGTAGCGTTAAACCTGTACAAACTCTCAGTTGAAACTACCCGGCAGCGGCGCTCGAACTCGACGCAGGTGCGCTAATAATTTTATTGTTCGTTTCCTTGAAGAAAAGGAATTTAACGAAGATACGCGAAAAGTGATGAAAAACATGGTTACTGCAAAGAAAACAACGAAGTTGCGTCAACTTAATGAAAGAATAAAAAATTTGATGGATGAAAAGACGTATCTCAAACTGTTATAAACGGTGGCTCCCTTCATTCAAAAGCAGTATACAGTAATTAGAAAGGCTATATCGCCTCATGAAATGCTAACAGTGACGTTAAGAATTAAGATACCTTGCAAAGGGAGAACACAAGTAAACACGGGCAAAAATATCACAACTCATAATATTTTCGGGTTGCCTGTACACGTGTAGAATCCTTCACACTTATGCAACCATAGATATAGTATACATCAGATTGGCGATAGAGTGATAAGGGTGAGACCAAAAACGAAACGTACCGGTGTGAGTGAAATGTGCATGTGTGCGAGACGAATAGTGCTGCGCCATGCATCAACTTCAATTATCGATATAGAGCGCTGTGTCCGTGTCATAAAATTAATATTTTTGTTTGAGGGCATAAAAATAAACCTACAAACGAAAAGTTTGTGATATTTATTTTCCACCAAAAATAATTAATTTATTGTAAAAATGTCGTAAGCTCTCTTTAGAGGTATTTTGCAATTTTGCTTCATACTTCAATCTAATAATCAAATAAGTTTCGATTATTAATTTAATACTTAAGTGTTTATGGTTCGATATTACTGGCGAATCATACATATGTATGTCAAGTATGTAAAAAAATATTTGCAGGACACAAGGCACTTATTTTCGAAACATATTTTCGTTTACAATTTTTTCTTTCATATGTTTTCGGAAAACTCGTTTTGTCTTAGTCCTCAGGGGTGAAAACACATTTGTAGCTTTCTTTGTTTGAAGCTGACTGTGGACGAGTTTTTTAATTACGTTTTTAACCTTTAAGCTTGTTATAATATAAAACTGTATTGACAAACAAACCTACAATTCGTTTGATGGTAAGTGGTTAACTGTGTACTTGGAGAATGGAGGACTAGCAGCCAACTTCGAACGAAGAAGGCTACAAATTCGTTTTCACCTCTGAGGATAATATGAAATATCTCTTTGTGCACTTCTATGAAACAAATAATTATTGTTCAAAGTGCTTGCTACATATAGCTGAATATTTTTTGGGAACCCAGTCTTCTCTATTTATCATTTTTAAACATTTTTGTTTAACCTCAATATTTTTTGGAAATCTGAGACATTATAAGAATTTAAATTAGCTCATTAAAGTATTTACTATAATGCCATTTGGCGTTATAGTAAATACTTTATAGTAAAAATTAAAAAAATTACGAAGTTACAAGAGGCTGCATCCAAAGATATGTCTTTGCCTGTTAGATACGTATTATCGATAAGATGATATTGATAGTGTCAATCTCTACAAAAATTAGATCAGAAATAGCGGGAAGAAAAAGCGCGGGAAGTGTTGAAGTAGGCGGGCGTCCTTTTTTTGGCTAAACATTTGAAAATTAAATTAATTTGATATTACAGGATCAGTTAAGTTGTAAAGTGTATATAATATTAGTAGTTATTGTTGATTATTTATAGTTTTAGTTTGTTTTCTTCGACTGGTTAGTCATTTCATTGTATTATATGTAAATAGGATTTTTCTCTTGGCTCTAATGTAGTCACAATCGATGCGTCGGGAATGGAAACGGAAGGTTCAATTATAGATACAGACTGTTCGGAAAGCACGAAATCGGTTAAAAGAAAGAGAATCTCAGCTAGAAACCAAAAGAAGAGAAGGAACCACAGACATACGGGTCTATCAGATTGCCAACTTTCCCCTAATGATTTAAAGGATAATGTTATTCCTAAAGTGCTTAAGTGTGATGATAAAAACACTGAAATCCACCATAATGAGGCTGCTTACTCTAACAATGTTACAAGTAACCCTCGCGCTGCTAGGTCGCTTTACCAGGCGTCAGACCCTGCGCCTTATGTTGTCCATGTTCAAAAAATCTTACAACCAAATCAAACCGGATCTATTCACCCAGTACAATTTGGATTTTTCCTTAAAAAAAGTTTAATAAAAACATTGTAGAGGGAAGCATCAAAAAAATTGGAAGGAACAGGTTGTCTTTACAATTTGAAACATTTCAAGATGCTAACACATTTCTAAATCACAAATCTCTTGATATTAATAAATACAAAGCATTTATTCCGGCCTTCACTATCACCCGCATGGGAATAGTGAGAGGTGTTCCATGTGACTGGGTCGAGAAAGATATTATGGAAAATATTGAGCTTCCGCAGAACTGTGGAAGCATTTTGAAAGTTCGGAGATTAAACAGAAAGGTATATGACGGCGAGACGCCAAAGTTCATTCCAACTGAGACCGTAGTTTTAACCTTTGATGGGAAGGTGTTACCTCCCAGGATCTTTATATGTTTCAACTCCCTATCTGTAGAGCTTTATATTTACCCCACGCTGCAATGCTTTAATTGCTGCCGTTTTGGTCACAGGCACTCCAAGGTGTTACAAATGTGGTGACAGCCATTCAGGTTTAAGCTGCGAGACTGAAAGAGATAATGCTGTGTGTATCTTATGTTCTGGTTCCCATTTCGCAACAGACAAAAAGTGTCCAGAGTATGCTAGGCAAAAAGCTATAAAAGAAACAATGGCTAGAAACTCTATATCTTATTCAGAAGCCAGTAAAGTCCATCCACCAATTTCGAAATCTTATGCTGACGTTGTTGCTTCTGCTTCATCGGTCCCTTCTAGTCCAACTATTACTTATTCCAGCCCCTATAATTTAACAAGCCCTTCTAAGAGTCCCACACAGTCATATAGGAAAACAGTATTCTTGAAACCCAAAGATCGTCCCAGAAATGCTAGTAAGGGATATGATCAAAAAGCGCATGCAGAACTTATCTATCCAAGATTACAGCAACATTCCTTCCTTTTCTACAGGTTGTCTCAAAAATTACAATGATTTGTCAGAAATAATAACAAAGGATCTCATCATTTCTATAATTCAGTACCTTTCACAATCTAACATAATTAAAATACCGTCCAACGATGCCGCTTCTTCAAAAAGTTTTTTAACTCATGGACAATCAGGACCATCCACGAAACCAGTCTCTGGTAATTCAGTGGAGTTGCCGGAGTATTAATAGTAAAAAAAGTGACCTAATTTTTTTATTGAATAGTTACAAACCATTTGCAGTCTCTCTTCAAGAGACTTGGCTTCGTCCCGGATTCAATTTTAGAATTCCAGGACATATCTGTCTTAGAGAAGACAGAACAGATGGGTATGGTGGAGTTGCACTAATTCTTAGGGGAGGTGTGCCCTTTGTCCACATACCCATCCCTAATCACAGTGATAAATTTTCCATTATTGCTGCTAGTGTAAATAATATTTGTTTTGTAAATATGTATATACCTCACCCTTCCACTGAAGTCTTTGATGATATTCGTAGCATTCTATCTTCCCTCCCGCGCCCTATTTTGGTCATGGGAGATTTCAATGCTCAACATTCTATGTGGGGAAGTTCTAAGTCTGATCATTATGGGGCTAGAATCTTAGACATCTTAGATGATAATAACTTATGCCTTCTAAACTCTGGTTGTCCTACTAGAAGGACACAGCCCCATGAGGGTATTAGTGCACCAGACCTTACACTGTGTAGTCCCTCCCTTGCTCCTACATTAAACTGGTGGCCTCTATCGTCTTCCTATGGAAGCGATCACTTTCCGCTAATTATATCATTTCCTCAAAAAATTGGCGAAAAGACGTCAAGGGCTCCTCCCCGGCTAAAATATAGACTTAAGGATGCCAACTGGTCATTATTTAGAGATAAAGTTCAACAAAATTTATCAACCATACCTCCACTAAGTGATAGCAAAAATCATCTTTGTGCTGACGCTTTTACACGGGCCCTACTACGGGCTGCTGAGGAAGTTTTTCCTATAAAAAATAATAGTGGTAATGGATATATTCCATCACCTCCTTGGTGGGACAGTGAGTGTTCTGCTGCGATAGCTGAGAGAAAGATAGCTGAACAAAATTACAGAGAAAATTCTACAACACAAAATTTTAATATTCTTTGTAATCTTATAACTAAAACACGCAAATTATTAAAACAAAAAAGATTCAATGGCTGGAAATCTTTTTGTGCCTCAATTTCACCAGACATTTCTCCATCTGAAGTTTGGCAAAATATTCGTAGATTCAGATCCGCTTTTAAACCTCCAAGGTCTCCTTTTATGGATAGCATTACAGTTGATTTGTTTCTTGACAAATTAGCTCCACCATTTGTCCCATCTATAGATAATATTTCTTCTGACTCACAGCCTTCTCTTCTCTCCCAGCATGATAGTAGCGATTCATTCATTTCCTTTAGCCTTTCAGAACTCAAAGGGGTTCTTTCAAAACTTAGGAACTCAGCCCCAGGTTGTGATGGAATTCCATATTCTTTTCTTCAAAACCTGAACGAATCCTGCCTTTCTTATTTTCTCAGTTTAATTAATTCAATCTTAACATCAGGTAATATTCCTTCATCATGGAAAATCCATGAAGTTATCCTAATACATAAGCCTAATAAACCGATTAATAGTTCATCATCATACAGACCAATTGCATTAGCTTCAGTTATTTCCAAAATTTCCGAACATTTAGTTAAAAATAGACTAGAATGGTACATTGAGAGTAAGGGGTTATTATCTCCAAACCAGTTTGGATTTAGGAAAGGTCTTTATGGCAGACTTAAGATTGGCATTTTCGTACAATAAATCTGTGTTATCAGCATTCTTAGATGTGTCAGCAGCCTATGATAATGTCAACCTTTCAATTCTGAAACAAAAAATGATTAATTTGGATATCCCACAAATCTTTATAAGCTTCACAATTAATCTTCTCTCTGGTAGAATGCTTAAAGTAATATCAAAAGACTCCTACCAATCCCATATTGCCTGGAAAGGTTTACCCCAGGGCTCAGTTTTAAGTCCCTTACTTTACAATATATATTCTCATGATCTGGAAGCCTCCCTTAAGGGTAAAGTTAACACACTCCAATATGCAGATGATTTACCTCTATGTCTCTGGTGATTCTGTTGACAACATGTCTGATACTATGACATATTCCTTGTTACTAAAAGTCTGGCTTGACAATAACTCTCTAAGCCTTTCGGTCCCTAAAAGTATTATAGTCTTATTTTCACGTATGAGGCTTCCTCCATCAGTGTCTGTATTTTATAATAACATTAAAGTTCCAGTTAAGAAGTGAAGCAACATTTCTAGGGGTAATTTTAGACTCGAGACTTACAGGAAGCCCTCAGTGCTACTATATAAGTGCCAAATGTGAGAAGATCCTAAATATACTGCGTTGCCTCTCTGGAGTTTGGTGGGGAGCCCACCCTTTCTCTCTAAAGCTTCTATATAATACCCTAATAAGGAGTATTTTAGACTATGGAACATTTATACTTGAACCCTGTAATGCAGTAGCTCTCCATAAGTTAGACATTATCCAGTCTAAGGCTCTGAGAATAATTGCTGGGGCTATGCGTTCGAGCCCTATTAACGCTTTACATGTCGAATGTTCTGAAGCCCCCCTGCACCTCAGACGACAATTTCTTTGTGACAGATTCCTGTTTAGAGCATTCCAAGTCTATAATCATCCTCTTTACTCTAAGTTACGGTCTTTGTTGGAATGTATGGATTATCCGTACTGGGCTCATAATTCGCCGCCATGCCTTGTAATTAGTTTCCAAAAATACTTAGCTCTCCAAGCTCCAACACATAGATCACAATTCCTTCCTATATTTTGTGTTAACTATGATGCCTTAACTTTAAATCCATCTATTTTGTTTGATTTCGGTGTATGTAAACAAGATCCTTCTGCCAATGCCAAATTTATTGATATTATTGACAATGACAGCCGATGGAAACATAGCCATTTAATTTTTAGTGATTCTTCCAAACTCAGTCCCGAGGAGTGTGTGGGAGTTGGCGTTTTCCATCAACAGTTTGGCATTGTACAGAAAATAAAATTGCCTCCAGAGACTTCAGTGTTTACTGTAGAATGTTTTGGTCTGCTGAAGTCTCTGGAGTACATTTTAATCATGAAGTTAAAAAGCTCAATAATTTTAACCGACGCTAAAAGTGCCCTCCAAGCCTTGGAAAGATTTCCTTTTAGCAGTAACAGAAATAATCATCCAGTCATTATTGCATGTCGTGATTTATTGTATCAATGTTGCATCAAAAATTACACAGTTTATTTTGCTTGGATTCCGGGGCACTCAGGTATCTTTGGCAATATCAAGGCCGATAACCTTGCCAAAGCTGCGGTCAATGACGGAGATCTGGTTCCGTACAAAAACTTTTGTTGTGATTTGACAACAAAAGTTTTTGTATTCCTCCTTCCGAAATCCCAGTTATTGAATTCTTGGTCACACATTTGGCGTTCTTCAAGTCAGACTAAAGGTCGATATTACAGCACAATCCAGATGGATATTCCTCCTAAACCGTGGTTTTCAAATCTGACGTTTGGTAAAGCTATTCGACCCTTATTCGTATGAGGTTGGGCCATGCATGCATTCCCCTGCATTTGGCAAGGCTTAACCTTTTGCCTAGCGATATATGTGAGTGTGGCAATGACGTTGGGGATTTTAATCATATATTCTTTGCCTGTCCTCGACATGACCGCTCCGCTTTTATTTCCCCGCTTTTGTCCATTAAAATTCCTTTTCCTACTTCAATTTCTGTCCTCTTATCTAATATAAATATTGATGTATATAGAATTTTAGCCAGTTTCATTTTTCACAACAATATAAAATTATAGCCATCTATGTACTTATATACTAAATTTACCTGATCCTTTTCCAAATTTCGTTCCAATTTTCAATCCAATAAAATAAATCCAATTACACACTTCCTAACCTTAGTGTATGGCTGACGCACAAACCGTGCAGGCCAAGAAATGGGAAAAAAATATAGCGGGAATTCACGTATTTGTTATTATTTTTATTTAATATAGTTCTTACGCATTTAGAGCATTATCGTAATAAAATGCGATATTTTCCCCTATCCATTTGTGAATAAAACATTTGTACCAGTACTAAAATATTGCATTTAGAGTGCTAAATATTGTAATTGTACTTACGTGTGAAATGTATAATTTTGTGAATTTTCCTTTCTTGATGAACTGCATTCAGTTACTGCACACGTCAGCATATTTAAATCACACTTTTAAACCGTTATTAATACTTCAAAATCAAAAATGTCGCGAAAATAAGCGGGATTTGTTTCGTTAACGATTGACGTCAGCCCGATATAGGCCTATAGCGTGTACGTGTATGGTCTAACAATTCTATCTCGTTCTAACGTAAGCATATGCTATGCCCTTTCTCTTTTACATTGCCAATCTAACGTAAGTATATACTAAATCTATGTATGCAACATACACGCTCCGGTTCAGGTTTACCTGTACAGTGTCCTGTCAGGTACACCCTAGCGTGTATGGCTACCATTTTCTAAACTAGCAATGCTATTCACATTACTAATATTCCTTGTAACCACTCCTGCAGGGCTAGCATGGGCAGGAGACAATTTTATCCCCGGGGAAAGGAGAAAATGTTTATCCCCTCGCTTAGTTTTATCCACCCTTAGAGCATGGGCACACCGGTGGATATAATATCCACAGTAGATAAAATGGGAGATAGACTTAGACTTAGATAGATTTTTTTGTATGAATATAAACTTCAACCCACGTCCAATGAACTAGGATAAAATCATCCCTTTCAAATGTCAAAAAAGCATAATTTTTTATCTTTCATTTAGCTCCATGTTACGGACGGGGGATATATGTCTACTCGTTATGTCAAACGGGGATATACTTCTCCCCGTTTGACATAACAAAATAATTTTATCTCTTGTCAGTGGATATAATCGGGGGATAAAATTTTTGTCCCCCGCCCATTCTAGCCGGGCTGGTAAGCTTAAAATGCTTGTGTTAGGAGTGGTTCACGACAATAGTCGTATGACGAATTCGAACCCACGACCTTTAGAGTTCGCGGTCCGCACCCTGCCATTAGGCTATTGATGTTTCAACCATTATAGATAATACGTACTTCTCTATTACTTATTTCGGCTATCATTCAATCATCGTGTTTCTTGGCTTCTCTGAAAAATGAGGGTATTGCAAAAGGTGGAAAAAAAAAGCTATTACATTTTAATAAAATTTATTGCACGCACAGTTGTTTCTTCAATATTTATTAAAATATGATAGCTGAAATTCTGAATGGGTGACAATATTTATACTACATATGTACTTATAGTACATAATATAGCTTGTAATACAGTTTATTACAGTTTTAAAGCTAATTTTCTTACATTATGTATAACAAACCTTCATCTTGCGGTTACAGTTGAGTCGAAGAGTAGCCTTCTTTATCACGGAGCACAACTACATTCTGTTTTTTGACATTATTTTGCAAATTTAAAATGATATGGTTTATTCTCAAACCAGCAAATAAAGAAAGACGGAGCGCTGCGTACATTTCAAGTGACGCAAAAAATAAGCCAAAACTGTGCTCAACTTATATTAACACGCAATCATGTACACTTATGCATATAAAATAATTTGCAAACATGGTTTTAGGTTATGTGCGTCCTGGAGTGTTATTTTATAGGCTGATAAAGAAAGAAAGAAGGATGTGTGTGTCAAGAAATTGAGCAAGGTTTCGGCATCACCTAAATAGTACGCAGCGCTACCTTTCTTTGTTAGTCTGAGGGTTTATTTTAATATTTTCAAGTTTTGTCTTTTTTTTCTAACAAACATTTCTTTTAATTGAAACTCTGACAAACATTTCTTTTAATTGAAAAATTTGGTTATTCAATTTTTTTTTAACAAAACAGAAAAAATAATATAAAACCAACAGAAGACTGCAATGGTCCTAATAAGGCGCAATAGTAGTCGAATGGCTAGCTTTTCAGACAACATAATATAAAAAAACATGCACAGTTTTCGTTAATAAATTGTTTTATTATGAGATTATAGCTGTTTAGCTTAGTGTATATAGTTTTTTACTATAACCGTAAGGCAACGTATTAGGCTCAATTTACATTGCCGCGGAACGGAATGGAAGCGATTGAATAAAATGAATTTTATGTTAATTGTGTAACGTGCAAACTAGATATGAACCAAAAAAGAAGTCGTGCGTCTTCCGTGAAATTCTCGCGCATTCTCGGGAATTCCCGTAGCTACTGTCGGCGCAGTCTGTAGAATTCGCGGGAAGTCGCGCGAAGGGTGACGTTTTCATTTCTTCCATGTACCCAAATATTTATTTCCTTTTCCTGATATTCTTCCTTTTCTCATCATTTTCTCCTTCTGTCTCACAAATAAGCAATATGAAAATAATGTGCAATCAACCATTCTTGTCAAAAAAAAAGATCTAGACTAAATAACTGAACGGTGATCATAGTGTCAAGGCGCAGTCCCGGGAATGCTCGAGCATTCCCGCGCGGCGCGGCGAAATTGGCGCTTCCGTTCCATTCCATTCCGCCGCAATTAAAGGTACGCAAATTAAGGTACTATATTACATAATGAGGTGTAAACACAAAGTAAATATGACTAGATTGTAATAATTGTCATCATACTTAAACCATGTCAGAATATCTCTTATGTGAGTATAAAAGAAAATAAAGAAATCAACAAAATGAAAAGTTTCCTTCCCTAAAACATTCATTCTTAGAATATCCTTTCAAAAGCTTACTTTGTACTAAAAATAGTGCTAAAGCCTGTTGTTACGTTGTCGCATGAGACATGATCATTTTCTGGAACAAAGAGAGCATTTATTTTAATATTCAAGCCAAACACTAAAAAGATATTAAGGTAATTGGTATTTATTTCCTCTAAACATATTACAATAATGACTTATTATGCATATGGTAATTATATTAATGGCTAAAAATCATTAAAGTATGGGATCACTGCTATAATGAATACAGCATAATTTACAATCTATACAAATAAATAAAATTGAAGTATCTGTTTGTAATGTGAAAATAACAGCTTTTTACTAAACGCATATGAAAGTATATAATACGGTACTAACAACAAAAAAAACATTTTTTAAAATGTTTTTCTGTCAGTTTCTTTATCCCGGCTAATGTTTGAAATGGCTGGACCGTTTTTGACGAAACTTTCAGTGGCAGGTAGCTGATGTTATAAGGAGTAACTTAGGCTACTATTATTTTAAACAAATAATTAGGGTTCCGCTCAAAAAAATTAAAACCCATAAAATCCATTCGTAAAAAATTCCACGCGGATGAAGTCGCGCGGCACAGCTAGTTAACAATAAAGATTAGCTGTGTAATTACAAAACAACTAAATTAGTTGTTTTGTACTTAATGAGTTTCATTGTAAAGATTATGTAGTTCATTTGAGTCGATACATATCAAAAGTGCTTAAGTCCACTAAACAAATTTTTTGATGTTTTTTATTAAGGTAATTTATGTGCACAAAATAAAAACGTTGTTTTAGATCAATTCTAACTAAGTCCACTATTTCTCTTAAAAATAATGCTCCAAATTCTACGTTTCTTTTCAAAATCGCCTAAGTCACAATGTCATTTTAAATCAAACCCGCCAAAGTCCTCTTCAACCAATGACAGACAGCTCTGCTCAGTGTCATGGCTGCCATTGTTGTCGTAAGTTCTCGGCGTGCGTATCGTATGCTTAGATTTTTATTAAATAATGGAAGATATAATAAGAGTTGTGAGACCTGAATTAGCTAAAAAGAAGGCGAAGTTAATAGGAAAGGAAAAACGGAAGAAAAAGCAGCAGGATTTGTAAGTTTCTTTGTTTAATTTTGTATTGTTTTAAGTAGGGCTATAGCGACGTGGTTATTGATACCGGTCATAAACAGGGGCGGACTCAGATGGACTCGATAATTAATATTTTTGTATGTAATTCAGTGCTAATTTCATTACTATTTATTTTACTTAACTATTCATAACTATATCGATTGTTTTTAGTAGATTATCCCATATATTATTCCAATACATGCGTGCGTGCCGTATGACATGGGTATGCCTGTTTACTTAGCGCATATTGTGCTTTATAAATTGTATGCATTATTAAAAAAAATCCTACTTTCAGGTACTCCGCAAAAGCCTTACCGGAGAAACCCAAGTCTCAACACAACAAAAAGAGTGTATACAAATGTGAAACGTTAACTTCAAATGATATTTTTTACTTTCATAAAAAGTTTTATAGCCAGCCTGACAAAATTAGTCAAGATAATTATATTTTGCAAAATTTACTCTTAAGACCTGTGAAAAGAAAACGCCCAAGAAATAATACACGAAACGGGCGTGCTTACTCAAAACAATATTTTATCAGCAAGTTCAAAACTAAAGAAAAAGTCCCGGTCTGTCTAGCTACATTTTGTGGAATTCTAAAAATTAAACAGGGTCGCATAAAAGGCGTTTCAAATCGATATGCAGCCACAGGAGAAATCCCATCAGAAAACGTGGAGGATAGAAAACATCATGCTTTCCGTTCCAAGAGAGAAGCCATACAGAACTTTATAATGAAATTTCAACCGTTGGAAAGCCATTATTGTATGGGCAAAATAAAACGAAGAGTTTATCTTGATACAAGCTTGAACATTTCGAAATTATACAAAATGTATGAAGACCAATCTATGCCAGGATATTCTGTGACCAAAAGCTTTTTTAGAAAAGTATTCAATACCTCCTTTAATATTGGGTTTGGGTCTCCACGCCAAGACGTCTGTTCGGACTGTTTGCAATTATTAGAAAAACTCAAAATGGAGAAAAGTGAAATTGAAAAACAAAAATTGCGTACCCAATATAGGGTACACAAAATAAGGGCAAAATGCTTTTTTGACAAATTAAGAGAAGATAACCAAGATTTGCTAATTCTGTCATTTGATTGTCAGAAAAATTTACCTCTACCGAAAGTAGCTGATCAATCAGCGTATTATTCTCGACAATTATATATATATAACTTTACGATTGTAGAAGGTAATTCCCACGCTAGCCTCACCAAAAATAATGTTTATTCATATGTATGGACAGAAGATGTGGCATCAAAAGGTGCCAACGAAATTGCGTCCTGTTTATATCATTGCCTGAATCATTCAAATCTTGATGGCAAAACGAAGATAAGGCTTGTGGCTGACGGTTGCGGCGGCCAAAATAAAAATTCGATATTGCTCGGAATGGTCGCTAAGTGGCTGAATGATACACAACATAGTATAGACCAGGTGGAGATAGTCTTTCCTGTTACAGGACATAGTTTTATTCCACCAGATCGGGTGTTTGCTATGACAGAAAAAAAAATAAGACGATTAGAAACTATAACAAATCCTGAAACTTACATTGACATTATGGGTTCTAATGCTACAATCCGACGTTTAGTTACTGAAGTACCAATTTTCGATTGGAAGTCTGCATGTCGAGATGTTTTAAAAAGCACTCAAACGTTACACTTTCAGATAAGTAAAACGAAGAGAATTATCGTCGATAAAACAGAATGTCGCAAAATCTTGGTTCGGGGAGAAATTTCATATAGAAATGATATTTGCAATTCACTAGCCATAACTAAGCGTGGGAAATCTTTTTCTAGAATTTTACCGAACAGAATAGAAGCATGTTTTAATGTTAAAACTGAAAACTAACAGATGTTACTAAACTACTTGAAAACATTTTGGTGAAGACTGGAAAGACTTACCTGACTTGCAATATTATAAAATGTATTGTTTCATAACATAAATTTGCCCCAAAAGACGATGATGCAATAAATGATGACTTGATTATCTGCCCGATGAAATTTTAGATTTTGTATAATTAATAATAATTAAACGCCATTACATTAATAAATGATAATTTTATTTGATTTAATTTCTATTTTTTATTTGTTTTTAATTTCTAATTTTTATTTTCGTAGGATAGGTCCCAAGTACGCCCCTCTATTTGTCAGTTGCATCAAACCAGCCAAAGTCACATTTGTTTTTTTCATTATCGCCTAAGTCCGGTAACCGTTGATTTCAAACGAACCTAAATCCATGGTGTTAGGATCAAAGTTGCTTAAGTCCAAAATAAAAACCCGTTTATTTTATTGCCTGATTGGTGTTTTAACTTTTTTTGTCACAGTATTGCCAATGCATATTATATCATTAGTGTTGACAGTACTGTACTTCATTTTAAGGTATAATTTACGCCAGACAAGAAAAACATCGTTTTCCCAAAAGTTGTTTATCCGTGACTTAGGCACGTTTGATATGTATCGACACATTTATTAGCGCGCACAAATGACAAGGATTATAAAATAAACAAAGATGGGTGTTGTAATACTAAAAAGAATTTCCATTGTTTTATTCTTAGGTAGGTTTAACAAAATCGTAAATGACTGCAGTTATACATAACGTTATAGATATAGCAGGTAGAAACCTACATAGAATTTGTTTTGTAGTATATTAAAACCGTACGTTATTTAGAAAAGATGGAAAATTATCTCTTAGTACCTAGTTCATTAGTATTTATTTTATATGTATATTTTTAAGATTTGGATAAACACTTGTACTAGTTTAACAATATCTATTTTAAATTATTATTATACTAATTATAAAAACAGGACGGTTTTTATTAAATGAAGCTGTAGTTTCACCAAGTGACAACAATTGCAAGTACAAATTAAATATGTATGTACATAGGTACTTAATGAAATATATACTTTTATATGTACATTTATATTTTATATTATAGTAGCTGTGCCCGCGACATCGTTTACATAGAATAATTTTGGGTAATTTATTATACTTCCCTATTTGTTCACAATTTCATGGGTTTTAATTTTATTTACGCGGAACACTAATTATTTAAAAAAAATAAAAGTAGCCTAAACTACTCCTTATAACATCAGCTATCTGCCAGTGAAAGGTCAGTCAAAATCGATCCAGCCGTTTCGTAGATTAGCCGGAACAAACGGACAGAAAGACAGACAACATTAAAAAAAATGTTTTTTGGTTAAAAGTACCGTAAATACTTTCATATGCATTTAGTATAAAGCTGTTATTTTGACATTACGAACAGACACTTAAATTTTATTTATTTGTATAGATATCTATGCACAATCTTACAAATATTAATTATATTATATATATAATTATACGATATTAAATATATTTTTACAGTGGTAGAGCCACGCGGCAGCTTTTCCTATCGCACGGATGGGCCGGCTCGAACTGGGTGGCCCACCCCTCAACATGGTAGCGGAGTTGAATAAGGCACTACCCTAGGAGGGTACCAGCACCCCTGGTGTCGGAGAATCCTTCGCTGAGCATCCACGCCCAAGCTACCCTCCTCTTCCTGAGCGTGGGTGCTCAGGCTGCCCCGCGTATTCTGGGGGGGCGAAATTCCGCTCGCGTCTAATACTGCTCGGGGCAAACGGAGCAATAAAACAAAGGCGACCCCTGCCACGCTATCCATGAATTTCTACAACATCAGGGGACTTCATTCGAACCTTAACGCCGTCCACTACCATCTGGAGGCGGCGAAGCCGGCATTGCTCTTTCTAACAGAGACACAGATGTCCTCTCCGGCTGATACTTCGTATCTCTCCTACCCGCGGTACAAATTAGAACACTTCTTTGTGCCTCGGGATGGGGTTTGCGTACGTCAGAGAGGACATCTGTTTTCGACGGATCGGCAGTCTTGAAGGTACGGACCTGTCCATCCTATAGCTGCGCGTAGACAGCGACGACCATCCCCGCTTCTACGGGTGCCTCTATAGGTCCCATAGCGGTAATGCCGACACAGACCGACTCATCGACCATGTCCAAAAGGCTGCAGACTCCGTGCTACAACGATCCCATCCGCAGAGATCGTGATCCTTGTCGATTTTAACACCCACAACGCTCAATGGCTTGGTTCCCATTTAACCGATCATGCAGGTAGATCTGTTTATGACTGCCTTGGCATATGGTCTGACAACTGGTTACTTCGCCTACGCGGATTTCAGATGTGGAGGATCATACACCCTCCCTGTTGGATCTTCTGCTGACCTCTCATCCGGACGGATATCAGGTGTTCGTCGATGCCCCTCTTGGCTCCTCGGACCATTGTCTAGTCCGGAGTGTCCGGAGTGTGGTGCCACTCACGCTCCCATCGCGGTTCCGTTCTGCGGGTTGTCGCCGTGTTTGGCACTATGCGTCTTTTTTTGCATCCTACCCTTGGGTTTGCTTCTCGCCGGATGATTACAACGAGGTTGCTGATTCTGTCGTTGATGTGGTGCTTCAGAGAATGGAATTTTTTATTCGATCATCTGTGGTACCTATCGGAGGCAGAACTCAGCCATGGTTTGGTCGCTCCTGCAAAATTGCTTAGCGCCATAAGCAGGAGTGCTACCGGGCCTGGGCTGACGCATCGACGTCTCGGGATGCAAATACCAGCGATCTCAAAAAGAAGTATAATTTCGCCTCCAGGTCCTTCAAAAGTGTCATTGCCATGGCAAAGTCAGAGCACATCGGCAGATTTGAAGAGAAACTAGTTCGACTTCCTTCGGGAACTCGTGCATTCTGGTCTCTCGCCAAGGTTGTCCATGGGAACTTCTCTCAGTCATCTCTCCCATCTCTGCACAAGGAGGACGACTCACTGGCCCATGCCGCAAAGGAGAAAGCCGATCTGCTAGGCACTCTCTTTGCGTCCAACTCAACTCTTGATGACGGGGGAAACACACCGCCGACCATCCCGCGGTGTGAGTGCTCCATGCAGGATGTGCTGTTTACCCAGCGCTCGGTGCGCAAAGCACTCCTCTCCCTTGACGTCAACAAGTCGTGTGGACCTGATGGCGTCCCTCCTATTGTGCTGAATACGTGTGCTCCGGAGTTGGCACCGGTTTTAAAGCGTCTTTTCCGGTACTCTTACTCCCTAGGCGTAGTCCCGGACTCATGGAAGCCAGCTTTGGTGCACCCGATCCCTAAAAAAAGGCGACCGCTCAGATCCGTCCATCTACAGGCCAAAATAATGGAAACCATCGTAATCTGCCAGCTCATGAGGTACCTTGAGAATCACCAGCTGATTAGTGACCGCCAGTATGGTTTCCGTCGGGGTCGGTCAGCTGGTGATCTTCTGGCTTACCTAACTCATACATGGGCGGAGGCAGTAGAGTCCAAGGGGGAGGCGTTTGGCACAAAGCGCTTCTTTCGAAGCTCCCTTCCTGTGGGCTTCCCGAGAAATTATGAAGTGGATCACCAGTTTTCTTGCAGATCGGAGCATCAAGGTCGTATTAGACGGTACATGCTCCGATTAAAAGCCTATTAATGCTGGTGTTCCACAAGGCTGTGTACTATCACCAACGCTGTTTCTTCTGCATATCAATGATATGCTGCAAACCGGTAACATTCATTGCTATGCAGACGACAGCACTGGTGATGCTTTATACACCGGCCGTGCCAACATTTCTCGGGAAAACGTCTAGTTCAATACCCAGAAGACACAAGTTTGCGCGTTTACCACTACAAAGAACCCCTTTGTCGTATCTCCTCAGTTTAAAGGCACTCCCCTTGTTGCCTCAGCCAGTATCGGAATCTTCGGTATCAACATATCGAGTGATGTGCAGTTTCGTGGTCACTTGGAAGAGAAGGCCAAATTGGCCTCTAAAAAGTTTGGAGTGCTCAGCAGAGTGGGACAGTATTTCATGCCGGCACACCGCTTGCAACTTTACAAGGCGCAGGTTCGGCCCTACATGGAATACTGTTCCCATCTCTGGGCAGGGGCTCCCCAGTGCCAGCTCCTTCCACTTGACCGCATCCAGCGCAGATCAGCTCGAATCGTCGACCACCGAGTTCTTTCCGATCGGCTTGACTCAATAAATAAACGATAAATGCTTATGTAACAAGTAATTATTTGATATTGTAGTTTAGCAACGCAAATTAAATTAAAAAAAAGTGCTATTTTGACTCTTCTGCCATTCTTAATTCCTTAAAACGGAGAAACCTTATTTTTAAAATGTCGTACAATTATTTAAAAAAATATTTCTTTTTTTAGAATAAGGGTCACAGCCACAAGGTCACACAGTCCACCTGATGGTGAGTGGATGCTGGAGCCCAAGACATGAAACACGGCAGCATCAACCTACTATTTTACGCTGGTATTGTATGAGAACGTAGTCCTCCCCGGTAGAGCCGATCCATTCGTGCTACAACCATAATATAGCTGCAGCGTGGCTCTGGCATGCATCTGTATGCGTGTTCATTATATTCGTTTCTCAAAATTAGTTGTGAGAAAATCTATGTTAAACTTACTTTGACCGGATGCAGTGCGTTGGTGAGTTGTAAACCCACACTCCTGGCTAATACCAACGGAGCTATGTCCAGACTATAAAGGCGATACAAAGCGTCGATGGCCAACTGTGTGGGCACATTGTGCCTCTGTCGAGAACTCTCATATTTTTCTAACCAGGTATGGTGCGCTGTAAACACATAGAAATATCCACAATAACTAAGAGATTCTGACATTTTAATCCGTGGATTACCGGTGAAACACATCGGATTACAACATGCCAAATTTGTAGACTCCTCACAACCATAGATAAGAGTGCTCAGAACAATTCTTAACTAAAATTCTAAAAAATTATTATAATTAGTCTCGTTACTTAATTACGAGAATTAAGATTATACGAGAAATAAATTAACACAATTTACTTCAAATCACGCTATCTACACGGTCAGGCAAGTACTACATCGATCTGCGAAGTCGACGTAGTTTATTCAATGGCGCTGTTATTAATACCGCATAGGTTCCATTATGGAACCTGGAACTTCCATGGAAGCCTCCATACATTAATGCGGCCATCCACGACTTTTTCTGCCTCCAGGGCGGCGTCACTTAAAAATGAGGTGTAATATTTGACAGATTTCATGACTGGGAAGTTAATTTGTTCGGAAAATGTAAAAGTTGATGTTTGGTTCTGAACCATTAGTTATATTTTATATTAATTTGATTAAAAATAAATAAATCAAACCACAGATATTCATAAAATAGAAAAATTAAAAAAAGAGTTAAAAATGTGCAAAAAATTTAAAACAAACCACTGAGGCATTGTTTTGTATAATATAATCACAGAGCAAATACAAAGAGGAGGTGTTGTAATTAGATTTTACTATGTAACAACCATAGACGTATAAATAAGGCGGACAGAATTTTGTTAAGAAAAGACTCGATGCACTGCAATGGCGGCGGTGCAAGTATGTTTGCGTGTTATATAGGCTTGTCATGTGAAAAAAATTTCCCCTTTTTTTTATAAAACAATCTGTCAAAATATAACATAACTTTGACGAAATACTCATTTATTATTACGTAACTAATATAAATAACACATTTGACGACTAAGAAAAATCTAAGAATTTAAGATTTAGATTTTGATTGAAATCGAATTATTCTATTTCAATCAAATTCGATTTAAATTAATTTTACTACAAATATTATATTACACAAAAATTGTATTATATTATTGGAACGAAATATATTATAAATATTTATTAACGAAATATATAACAAATAAACATATTATAGCTAACCAAAAAATTAATATAAAATTAATTTACAATATATTATTTTAGTATTAGTATGAAAACATTTAGAAACAGCATGGTAGCGATCACCTCATTCTCAGGGGTTATTATCAATCATGTACTCTTTAGTAGTATACCCTAATAATCCTTACTAAACAATTTTTACTTGGTAAAATTTTTAAACTTTGATAGATAAGGCCTGCATATTTAAATCACGATTGCAGCACTTTGTAGTGGACTATGATCGTAAAACACATTTAAGATCCTTTTTAACCGCATTATAATCGATAGGGTAATTTTTCAGAAAAATTGTAACAAAAAAGTGCACATAAAACAACCTTAAGAGATTGTTGGGCAAACATATATAGCGTATCCGTGCCAACGTGGGTAAAAATAGCTACTTCCCAAATTTCGGGTAGTTTTCCCTATAAATAATTAACAATACTGATCACGTGACTCATGTTTTGTGTTCCAAAAATAGCATTTTAATTTAAGACATAAAATTCTCAAATAAGTGATTATAATTACTGACTGACCTATGAAAGGTGATTCCTTGATGTTTTTTGATAAAACCACTATGATTTTTACAAAATTTAACGACGCTAGACGGCATCTAGATTCTTGTTTTTACTTACGATATCTACTTCTCGCGGACGACGTTTGTTGCGTAATGGCGGGCGCTAGACTTATTATTAGTGTGAGTGTGTGCGTGACCCCTTGTACGTACAAGCGAACTGACTTATTTTGGGTGCCTCGCTGAGTTGTATAGCGAGATTCAGTCCGCCTTTTTTTATACGTCCATGGTAACAACGCGTAACAATTTTCGGGGTGACAGGATGTTAAAGCCCCGCCCACTTTACTATTTGCCATCTACCGATAAATAGTAAAACTACTCACATCATTCCATATCGATGTTGCAATGTAGTTTAGCTACCTAGACGATAGATGGCGGCCTGTTCACAAAATGATTATAAAAATAATATTTTGGCGATTAAAAATTCTTTAGGACTGAATGCAAAAAAAAATTCACACCTTCGTATGATTATTTTACCAATACTGAGCTCTACGTATCTTTATATTTTTAGTTCCCATGACACAAAGTGTCGCCATCTAGTGTCGAATATATTTAATTACATTTGAAAGCCAACGCAGAGATTTTTCTAGAACCTTTTTAATAAATTAGGTATAAAATTAATTACAAATGAAATGTGATGCAATCCATAGCATCAGAGCGTCTATCTGAGTACTTTTTAGTTTTTACACGATAAAACACAACACTTCATCCTTTTCTTCTTAATACTACGAAAATACACCCGATTTGCAATTTTCGACACATAAGCGCACAGGACGAACGCTGACAGTATACTAAGTAAAGCCACGCCCACTGTGATGACGTCAGGACCTAGTTAGAATCACAGTGCACAGTTGCTTATGCCATCTCTTCTTTGTATTTGCTTCGTGAATATAATACTCTAGAAAGTGACTTCACCTCAGTGTCAACTAGTGACATCTGGTGAGCGAATGATTATTAGCCCTCATTGCCAGATCCTGGTTTTGAGAATCAAAAAAAAAATATTACTCACCTTGGCCTGACTAAGTTGGCCCAATACAATGTCGGGACCTAAGAGGTTAAGCAACTTAAAAAAATACATATTAAGAAGGTACCTAACTTTTTGACAGAATATGAATAAAGTTTATTCTATGTCGTCTTTGCAGTTAAACTTATTTAGGCGCGACTTGAGTGTGGCTCCAGATCTTTATCGGATGCAAGTGTCTATGGTCCATCTGCACAGTTTCCACATTTATGAAACTCGACTGAATATGGTATTTCTTGAGTCTATGATTTCTTGAGTATATGATAAACGTACTAGCTGGACCGACAGACGTTGTTCTGCCCTTCTCGGTAGATTAAAGCGCGACGACTTACTTCGAATTAACTCCGGCCGTTTTACAGTGTAAATATAGAATTTTTAATATATCGAACACAGGTACTTTTTTGACACTAAACGAACATAATATATTGTGAATAAGTGCAGAGGTGGTTTAAATGTCGACAACACCCTAAGCTAGCAGTTCTTCAGCGTCCCTCTGGCTGCCATTTCTATTAATTATTACTACTTATTTTGTAAATAAAATAAATTATTATTTATAATATAGTTCAGTTGCAAAATAATTACGAAGCGTAACGCGTGAATGAAAAACGTAATGAGAGAGTGAGGGCCTTAAAGTATACATAAGCAAGTAAGGTGAGAGCGATGTAGGAGTAATCAAGTAGACGGGGCGCTTTGGTAGCTCTCTGAAGAAAGTTTTTTTTTTAATTTTTATACCGGGTTATTTTGCAATAACCGGCCTAATTTGCAGAGAAGGTTCAGAATAAGTTATATAGGCAAATAGTGAAGAAAAGTTAATTAAAAAACATTTCAAACATTCTGTCTTTTTAACTTTTAAATTCAAAATGCGAGTTAATGCATTATTTTAACTGATTTTACTGCGCACGCACACATTCGTAAGGATCGATCGGTAGGCAAAAACTTTGTTGCCCATAAATCACATTCAATTTCAATAATTCATATTTTCAAAAACTGAAATAACGGTATAAATTATTATTTATATATTTAAAATTTGGCTAATCTTTGAAAAATAACCCTCTATATATTTTTCGTTTAACTACTTCTGCGTGCGCGCCCTTGTATAATTTTGCGCCCCTAGACACATGCCTAGTTTGCCTTAAAGATAATCCGCCACTGAATATGCGATACTTTGTAAAGGTTACACGCCATTTTTTTATGCGAACGCTACTGGATGTGGCAAACCGAAAATCAAGCTATAAACTCGAAAGTCTGGCAAATGAAAAACATTTCATTGAAATCTATGTATCATCATCAGCCCATAAAAGTCAACGGCTGTACATGGATCCGTTATAAGGAGTATTCACCTTAATCGTCACGCCTGGCAGGCGTATTGAGACCGCATTTCCCCGCTACACGACAAAATCTATGTATACAACAAAAGAAAGGTATTGTAACATTTACCTCGCATAAGAACTGATGATAATAGAATAATTTCATGAGTATGACCTAGTATTCTCACTAGGATTATCACGGTTCATAATCAATGTGTGTTTTATAAACTCCAATTTTAGATAGGGTACTTCCCGTTGACCTAGAATCATGAAATTTGGCAAGAAGCAAGGTCTCACAGCACAAGTTAATGGAAAAGTCTCAAAATCGTTAACTTGTAGTTTTATTACAAATAAAAAAAAAATTTTACGATTTCAAACTTTCATTTGCAGTTAAAGAATTAACCGTGACATATATTGATGTATGGGAGAAATTTTATTCAACTACAAAGTTAAGTTTGTCCTCCAATCCAACTTTTCTTTTCTTTAAAGTAATGTTCGGTGCTTTCATAGTATATATTCCTGTAAATGCCAACTTACTCTCACCTTAAAGATACCAATGTTATAGTCATACATTTATCGGAGAAAAATAAAATATATTTGGAAAAAATCGAGACTCGATTCCCGTAATGGACGAACTATCTACCTACTAGTACGAGTTGTACGGAACCCTCGGTGCGCGAGTCAGACTTGCACTTGTCCGATTTTTTAATGATAATATATTGTAACCTAAAAGTAAAGTTGCAGCCTATAGACGTCTCACCGCTGTCCTCAGGCCTCCTCTAATTTCTGATATGGAGCAAATTGTGCGTGTTGGGTGGCTTAACATGCCTTCGAAATATTCATGTATTCAATTTTATTAACATGCCTTCCTTAGACATGTAGGTTTCCTTATGATTTATTTCTTCATCATCGAGCACATGGTAAATCAGTTCTTAAAATTACAAAACTTACAGCGAGCGCTTGCTTAGATTACATTAAATGCAAACTTACTGATATCTAAGCCAGTGTACATCGCATCAGCGAGGAAGTCGGTCAAGTCCTTTACATCACCAAAGCCAAGGTTAACGCCTTGTCCAGCCAACGGATGGACCCGGTGGGCGGCATCTCTGCAAACATTAAGCGTATTACCATTCCAGCCTATCAAAATATAGACAGCCCATAGTTTGCCTTACAATTAACATAATTGTCTCGCTTTGCAAGTGGGTTGACAACCGCAGTCTTATTTTTTTTTTTGAGCTATTATAGATGCTACTGCCCATCTCCTGGTTTATTTCCCTCTGCTACACGGTTGTTTATTAAGCTTATACTAAAACTGTTCTTACATTGGCATATATTAATATTAAAGGAATGATAATAAATATAGATAGATAATAGTAATAGATAACAGTATAGGTTGACAATCTTAGATTTACAGGATATACTGAGCTTTCTCGGATCTTTCTCCTAAGGATCGACACATGCCATGAAAATATTATAAATTCGAGAACTGGAAATAACAAAGTATGAAAAAGAAGAAGCTAGTGGTTTCAGTTTAATTTGAAATTTTTAATGTCTTTAGTAAGCTCTTATTTTCTAATAAAAAGTAGTGCACTATCAATAAATTGATAATGTCCTCCAGACTGAAATTCGGCCACGGCGCGGCGGCCAGTCTGTACGGATATTCCATCTGCGCAGAACAAAATTATAGTGCCCAAGTGTATATAAGTACAGTTGCACTCTCTATTTCCTCACTCTCATAGTCCGATGGGGCGGCAATACGACACGAGCGGAGCGAGATCTGTAGCAGAACCACGGCTTTACTCGCTTTCTGAGGCAGGGAGGTTAAACACTGCTAAATGACATTGGATTGCTACTGAGACTTCTTGCTAGAAAAACTCAATAACTGATTTTGCCTACCCGTGATTCGAACTCGGGACGACCTCATGATCAACAGCCGTGTTTCTGACAGCTACACCAACGAGGCAATCCAATAAACAATAAGTAAAAAAAACAGTTGAGTGAGTGCATTTTGTTTTTTATATACATATAAAAAACAAAATGCACTCACTTTGTTTTATATATAACAGTTGTTGATTAATTATTGCTTTGCAATCAGTTACAAATTTTATTCCGAGCATTTACTTACTGTTAACAACAAATAAGTTTAAGTATATTATTTTCTTTTATAAATTCTTTTCTTTATTTCGTTCTAGTCTAAAGTAAAAGGGCGATACCAACGTACCCAAACCGGCTCTTTGGTAGAAAAGGTGGCTTACCAGTTCGTTTAAGCTTAAGATAACACGTAATTTGACGGATTTTACCGCTTTTAATTTTAACCAATTTTTAATAATCGACGCTTTTGGGTGCTTTACAGCAGATATTCTAGTCACCAGGGTACTGCGAAATTATTTATTTTTGCTTGTTAAATAATTACACACTACAAATATATAATGTATTACTTTTTGAAATATTGAAAAATATGTAATGAGGAGAACTCATTACTGCTATATAAGTACGTAGGTGGTTATCGAAAATGATATTATAATATTTTAATTGCACTGTCTATGACATCTGATATGGAGTACCATAAAATAAAAGGGATTTGGTGAGTGCTCCATTACATTAAAACTTTGGGAACATCTGCTTTACAGATCCCCATGATCACGGGGATATCGAGATGTTTTACATCCGGATATCATGTCATGGTGTTTGAGCTTTATTCAATGTGTAATATTCGCAAAATATAAAAAATCATTAAACTTCTAGTCTAAAGTCATAACACCATGCCAGATGTAAAATACCCAAACTGGGGACGGGGAGCAGCGTCACAAGACATTAGGTTTCGTGTTTGCCAATCGCATGCATTGGCATTGCACCAAATCCTTCCTTCCCCTAGAAAGAATTACTAAATTGCTCATGTTCAACAATAGGCTATGTGTTGAACATTGACATTATAACAAATATATAACGACCGGGTTTTAATTTTAAAGAACACTAATTTTACAGTTTTTATTGCATTTAATTTATTTTTGATTTACGACGTTTTGGTGCTTTGGTGTTTAGCGAGCTTAAAATAGTGTCATTTAATGTATATTTTTTGTGTAAATATAGAGAAGAGAAGAATTAATTTATGTTTTGCTAAACTGTTGAACCGTTTCCTCAACTCTTTTTCTTATTAACATTTAATTTACAAAGACTCATAATATGGCCTACTTGCATACGATAAGGAAGTGTAATCAAATCTGTCACGATTATTTCAAAAGCGCTCCTTTATAAAGTTATCTTTAGCACGCATATATTTTACGTAATGACATCCTTCTGACTGATTTCTCCCTACGACGACAATTTTCAATCCCACCAAAAACATAAATGTGAAAAAGAGGCCAAATTCGGTACAAATTATATTCAGGGATGAAAGAAAATGCTCTCAAGCTCCATAGTAGTTCTTTAAGTTCGATTCGAAAGTGGCTCGAAATGGTTCATGTAAATATACACACTGCCGGTTCGTCGCCCTTTTCTATTCCGAGCTTGACTGACACTGACGTTTGTGTAGACTGTAGACTTTAGATCATTAGCAGAATGTAAGGGGTTTTTGGTTCTTTGTACTTGCATTAATCCTATTCGATCAACTTCAAAAAAAAATCAGGTGCGGGGCTCTGTCTGGGGACACGGCCGTTGGTTTTACTTTGATGTGATACGTCTACATCAGCGAGCATTTTGTGTTATGGCGTGATCGCGGTGCAGGAAGAATTTCAAATTATTTCAACAACAAATGTGAACTTTAATAATTTGAGAATAAACTCGGTTTTCGAATCACATATACTGTTCAAAAGGTCCTAAATTTTAGTTGCAATATAAATAAAACTTTTTATATGATGGGAATTAAGTTTAAAAATGCAAAGCAATAAAAAAATTCCTGCTCCGCGACCGTGCTTTAGAAAGGAGCGAAAAGAAGTTTTGGCCAATTTGCGCGGTGCCCCATTGATTCCTTAAATAGC
This sequence comes from Parnassius orleans, assembly GCA_029286625.1. Taxonomy (NCBI): domain Eukaryota; kingdom Metazoa; phylum Arthropoda; class Insecta; order Lepidoptera; family Papilionidae; genus Parnassius; species Parnassius orleans. Next base: position 2,708,951 of record JAGSMP010000018.1, read on the forward strand.
CAACCCGTCCGGCCCCGACACAAACTCAAGGTAAGGTAAACAGCGAGCTGACTATTTAACTTAAATAATGACACTGCACTTACGACTCTAAGACCAATAGTTTTGTAATTATTAATGCAAGACGATATAGACCATTACGTTACTCTTCATTTTTTCGACCTGATACCCGTATGTTTCGGTGTGTAAAGACAGTTCACTTCAAAAGTGAGCATGACACGAGTGATCTAAGCGGTACATTAGTCACCCGACAAGCGCGACGCCTGGTGCGATGTAGCGCGTGCTGTGCCCGAAGGCGAGTGGGAAGGCCGCCCGAGAGGAAGGCGCCACGGCTCGTACGGAGGGCGGCAGCTGGCGCTCGGCGCCGTCGGCCAGCCCCGCGCGCCGCAGCCACGAGCCCACCCACGACGTGCACGTGTCCACTACGCTGCGCCGCGTGTATTGTTTCCACTGAAACGGATGGTCATATTGCTGTTATTAGCGAAAACGCCGGGAAGCGATGTCGCCGTGTGGTGGGGCGTAGAATCCACTAAAATATTGATGTTGTAAGAGGGAAATTAACAAAATGGGCATTGCGTATGCCAAGCGTGGCAACTATTGCAATATATCACCTATAAGGTAGTCTATGGGGGATTCCTATGTTCAGCAGTGGACTTTTATAAGCTGTAGACATGTGTCAATAGTGAATTATTCGTTCATTATAAGCGGGTCGCATCGAAGTATTCATGATTGCAATTACATTTTTTGAACGTTCCGGATCAAACGATTAACATGACCTACGACCAAAGAGTAAAGTAATGTCCGACGACCAACTTTATCCAGCGGGTCGCACAGATCACAGAGTACTGAAACTCGAAATGATCCATTTGAATAAATGAATAATACATGTCTATTAGACTATAAAATACTTGGTATTTCTAATAAGCGAACGCAAAAGGTTGTAGGATTAACTTCGTACCATTTTATAACTTCCCATCAGAATAACATTGTGGGTCCAATTTTGTATAGTTTAAATCTTGACACATCCCCACTTTTCAAGGTCCTTAGAATAGGACGTTATTATAGTTCGTGGCTAATTTTTTGCCTCGCGTATTTAGCAAAAAATAATAATACCGAGGTTGGGCCGGTTTCATTCGATGCACTATTATATAACTCAACATTATCGACATCATTACAGCCTATCAAAAGTCCACAGCTGGACATAGGTCTCCCCCATAAATTGCCTTAAAGGGAGAATATTTGCCTTAGTTTGCAACCCAGACGGTTTGGCAACCGCAGTTTTTATTATTATTTTTGGGTTATCAGGAAGATACTGTTGCTCATCTTCTGTTTCAGTATTCCTGTGTCACCTCTTATAACATCCACGGGATGATATGGGGAAGTGTACTCTCTTATGCCGCCACTACACGGCGATTTATATTTTTTTTTATACAATAAGAGTGACAATCGAGCACACAGTCCACCTGATGGTAAGTGGTTGCTATGGCCCATAGACATCTACATCTATCTTCGATTACGAATCAAAATGCAGATGCGTTGTCAACCGTGAGGACTAAGATGGAATGTCTCGTTTCCAGTAAAAAGGGTCTCCGGTTCTCTACACTCAGCATACGAAACACAGCAACATTAAGCTGCTATTTTGAGCTGGTATTCTGTGAGAGCGTGGTCCTTCCCCGGTCGAGCCGACCCATTCGTGCTACAACTATATTACTAATATAGCTGCAGCATAGCTTTACCACGTAAAAATTATATTATTAGAAACATAAGTATTTCCAGGTCCAGCAGTTAATTGCTATGAAAAATTAAATGGTGAAAATTTAATGGTATTCTCAATTGTTTAAAAAGGTGAGAAAGCCAGGATAATCACAGGCTATGAGTCATCTCATTTTGAGACTTATACTCAACCAAATCTAAGAAATTCCTTTTGACTTTTCACATTAATCATTCCCCAGTAACTTTATACAAGCGCATTGACACGATTTAAAATAACCTTTTACGTAAATCCAAAGAATTATGAAGTTATCTATATTGCATTGTAACATGTATAGCTCTATATCACTAATTTAAATTCGAATCTTTCAAACAAAGCAAAATATAAAAAAAAAAAACCAAAATCAACTTCTTTGCTCGACGTGAAAGCGATCAACGGGCGAAGCCCTCAAGAACAGTGCCTTTGACAGGGTTTGGCACGCTAGCCTATTAGGCTTTCAGCGTACGGCTTATCCCCTAGGCTGATTGACTGGGTGAAGGACTGTTTGAGCGAACGATCTCTCGAAGTCGTCGTCGATGGCTGCTCGTCCAGTCCTATCGAGACAAACGCCGGAGTTCCTCAGGGGTTCGTTCTCTCCGCAACTCTCATCCTGCTGCATATTTAATTAATGATCTGCTCATTCCCGGTATCTATGGGTATGCAGACGACAGCACAGTTGTGGAGAGGTACCAGTCGAATGCTCGGACCAGTCGGGATCAAATCCAGTCCGAAAGAGAAGCTATGTTTGAGAGTGCGAATCTGTCACTGCAGGAAGTCTTCGAATGGGGCGTTGCCAAACTCGTGAGATTCAATGCCTCCAAAACACAAGCGTGTCTTTTCACAACTGAAAGGAGCCCGCTCACCCTGGCTTCTACTTTCCGGAATGTATCCTTGGAGTACACTGACCGCCTTCAGTTGTTAGGGGGTTGAGTTTTCTCCCAACCTCAACTATAGGCGGTTCATTGAGTCCAGGGCCAAAGCAGCCGCAAAAAAACTAGGTGTCCTAGCAAGGGTGCGGCGGTACTTCAAGCCGGAGCAGCTTCTTACCCTATATAAAGCTTAAGTCCGATCGTGCATGGAGTACTGCTGTCACATATGGGCTGGTGCTGCAAAATGCCACCTGCCGCGTTGGACTCAGTGGAGAGACGTGCTAAGAGGCTCAGTGTGCGTAGGAATTAAACGCTTTAATTCCTCCCTCTCCTTTCCACCATCGTACAACCAGGCGGTTCGCGGGTCTTCATCCGTTTGTTGTCGATATTCCACGAATTAGAACCAAACGGTTTGCTTCATCTTTTGTAATGCGTACAGCAAAGGGGTGGAATAATTTGCCGGCGTCTGTCTTTCCATCTGGGCGTCTTCAAGGCAAGAGTGAATAGGCTTTTGATACACTGAGACAGCGCGATTTACCACCTAGAGCTACATCACCACTTACCACCAGGTGGGATTGTGGTGAATCACTAGCTTATAAGTAATAAAAAAAATGTTGTTTCAATGATACGTGGTTATGTAACTTGCCGTAGTGTTTGGATGATTCAAAATCATGCTAATGCGAATAATTGTTTAAAATATTCAAATAATCAAACTTTTACATTTTTTAATTTATTATTTGTTTATTTAAATTTTTATTTTAAGAGTTGCATGAATGCGCTGTTTACCCAACGCTCGGTGCGCAAAGCACTCCTCTCCCTGGACGTCAACAAATCGAGTGGGCCTGATGGCATCCCTCCTATTGTGCTGAAGACGTGTGCTCCGGAGTTGGCACCGGTTTTAACGCGTCTTTTCCGGTACTCCTACTCCCTAGGCGTAGTCCCGAAATCATGGAAGACAGCTTTCGTACACCCGATCCCTAAAAAAGGTAACCGCTCTGATCCGTTCAACTATAGGCCTACCGCCATCACCTCCTTGTTCTCTAAAATAATGGAGTCCTTTATCAACAGTCAGCTCATGCGGTAACTTGAGGATCACCAGCTGATTAGTGACCGCCAGTACGGTTTCCGTGGCGGACGCTCGGCTGGTGATCTTCTAGGTTACTCATAAATGGGCGGAGGCAGTAGAGTCCAAGGGGGAGGCGTTGGCCGTTAGTTTGGACATAGCGAAGGCCTTCGATCGGGTATGGCACAAAGCGCTTCTTACGAAGCTTCCTTCCTATGGGCTTCCCGAGAAATTGTGCAATTGGATCATTAGTTTTCTTGCTGATCGGAGCATTAAGGTTGTAGTAGATGGTGCATGCTGCGATTATAAGCCCATTAACGCTGGTGTTCCACAAGGCTGCGTGCTATCACCAACGCTGTTCGAATCGTCGGCGAACGAACTCATTCCGATCAGCTTGACTCACTGGCACTGCGAAGAGATGTTGCATCTCTTCGCAGTGCCAGTGTTCTGGGAGTGCTCTGAGGAATTGTTCGGACTAATTCCAGCCGCACAATTTCACCATCGCACATCGCGACAAAACTCGCGATACCATCCATACCATCTGGATGACTGGCGGTCCACCACTGTGCGATTTAGAAGAAGTTTTCTTCCTCGCACAACTTCCTTGTGGAATCGACTACCACCAGAGATTTTTCCGGACCGATACGATTTAGGGACATTCAAGAAAAGAGCCTACTCCTTTTTAAAAGGTCGGCAACGCATCTGCAATTTCCCTGGTGTTGCAGTTGTTCATGGGCGGCGGTAATCACTTACCATCAGGTGAGCCGTATGCTCGTTTGCCCCCTCTCCTATAAAAAAAGAATTATATGAAACATGAATTAAACAATTCTAATTTTTTTATAATTTTTGTGAATCCCACTGCAGCGAAGTTGCGAGTAAGTTTAAAAGATGCCGGCTTGTACAATGGTGGAATAGTCATTGAGAACCATTTAGAAACTGATACAAAAAAGCAAAATAATTATTTAGACTTTAGAGCATGACTGCAAAGTATAACATTTTTACGAGAAATTAAAATATAACCAATTGGGACAACTTTATATTCATTAATGAAACATGGCTAAACGCCAACTACACTGTGCCGTAGACATGGACTGATGACACGTACCGTGGCTTTTCCCACGCCTCATAATTTGCCATGTGGGATCCGCCAGATGAGGATTTGTTGAAAATACAACTACAACACAAGAGATAACTTGGCTAAAGTGATGGAGAAAATAAAGAAAATTGTTATGGACGACTACAAAACAGACATTCATTTTAAATACATTATAGAAGATCAATTAATAATTAACGTAAACAACGATGATGACGACGACAGTTCAACTAGTTGTCGTTGAACTGTCGAAGAATTTTGATCGTTACGTTCTGGACACATGTATATTTGGAGTAGTATATTTGTTTTTAATATAGTGCAGTCTTTAATTTATCTCTAGAAATTAGTAGTAAACAATAAATATGAAGAAACTGATAAATTTTGTGTTTAAAGTTATCCGTTTCTATAATGTTATTTTAAAAGTAAAATTTTATTTTCAATAAGAATTATTTATTATCTATAATGAACAAAAATATTCTATTCTATTCTATTCTATAGCATGCTTCAGAGTAATCTAATAAATGTTATGAAAAAATAAATGTTGTAACACCACATTAAATTAGTGAGGTATCAATACAATCCGGTAGAATAAATTCTGAGGGTTTTAGGGCAAGGAAATGTCCGCCGCGCTGCCCCAATGCGTGTTGGCATACTTCACATTTCTTCGAAATATTTTTTTTCTTATTTCTCAGACACGCAGGTTTCCTCACGATATTTTCCTTCAGCGCCGAGCACGTGGTAAATCAGCACTTAAAATTTCAATTAACAATTTCATTGGTGCCCGGGTTGCTCGCGTACTGTGAATTTTACAGCAAGCGCTTAGCCCCTGAGCTACCACGGCTCATTTTAATTAGATTAGAAATGGTTAAACCAATTACGGATATCCCTAAAAGTAGAAGAATTGTAAAAAATCAAAGAAAATTGTATTCTTTTGTGTTTATACATAAATTAGGAACTGGATAAACTTATAATTAAAACGCAGCTTTTCAATGATGATTATTATGCGTATATTGCGATGCGTAACAAATAAGTTCACCTTAATCCTTACTAACGCCATCTGGTGAGCGTAAGATTATTAGCCCTCATTGACCAAGACTTAAAGTTATACAATTACTTTTTGACGTTTCACAGTAATTCTATTACAGAAATCCAAAAAATTATGAAGTTATCAGTATTTCATTACAACATGTATAGTTCTATAACACTTATTTAAATTCGAGTCTTTTAGACAAAGCAAAATATAAACAATAATTTAACTAGAATCAATATTTTTGCTTAACGTTGTTTTAATGATTTAACATTATGTACCTTACCATAGTGTTGGGGTGATTCAAATTCATACTAATGCGTAGTAGCTTACTAATGAGTCATCATCATCATCATCATTACAGCCCTTCACAAGTCCACTGCTAAACATAGGCCTCCCCCAAGGAATGTATTAGTAGTAGCGTACTAATGAGTAGTCGGTAAAAATATTCATATAATCGAACCTTTAGATTTTTTAATTTATTATTTATTTATTTAAAAATATCGAACGTGAGTCACAAAATGGTGGGCCTCTTTCATCGATCAAGCACTCGGTAATAGCAAACGTACCGTTACCAATATCGTCACTGAAAAGTACGGGCCTTCAGGCAGCGAGGATAATTTACTTCACACGCCGATAAAAAATAAAAACCAGTAAGACGCGCAGACGCAGATGCTGTTAGAAACCATGTCTACGGCTATTTCACAAGGGGCGAATATCCCACTGCAGCGAAGTTGCAAGTAAGTTTAGTAGATGCCGGCATATACAATGGTAGTATAGAGTTATTGAAAACCATTTTAAAACATAGTCTTGCAAAGAATAACATTTTTACAATAAATTAATAATATAACCAATTGCGACAACGTTATATTCATTGATAAAACATGGCTGAACGCCAACCAAACTGTGCCGGGCAGACATTGACAGATGACACTGAAACATCTTGCTCAAAGGTGCCCGTAGGAAAAGGTGGGCGCCTAATAATTTTCCATGGAGATTCTCTTATGAATCGAATTTTGAATTTTTGGTTGACATGACACAAAAGTTTTACAGTTGTCAAAAGGTATTTTTTAGAGTTGGTGGAGTATAAATAATAATTTATTTGTTAACTATACATAATTACCAAAGCGTCATTAAGTGCGTCGACGAATTGTTCCTCTGGCAATTTGAGTAGTTCTTTAGCGTGAGAGTGTGTCGTCGACCAGACCAAGGAACTTCTCGTCGAGTCAAGTGGCAACAGGGCAATGGGACCTGTTGGCAGGAAGCGCTGCCAAGCTGTTGTGTTCTCCGTCGCCTGAAATTTACATTTAAATAATAGTACACTTTAGTATATCCATGTTAAGACTGTAATAATTTATAACACATTTATAGCTTACCAGCTCCAACCGTTTTACAGGTAATTGCGATGTAATTGAATGGAATTGTCTTATAATTAATTTTTTTAGTCTGTTTAGGTATTAAAAGTAACGTAATATAATTATTAAAAGATATTTTGAGTTAATTTTTAAATAATTGCAATTTAGGTCTTGGGACTCCTTTTCTGTCCAGGTATAAGTCTGGGTGGTTATTTAAATGTCCTAATTCATTATTTACCCTAAGGGCTATAAATCAAGGTGATGCAGCAAAAGACCGTAATGTGGATTTGTAACGAATTTCTTTCCAAGCCTGAGAATCAAACTGTTGGAGACGGCTAACTTCGTCTACACGTTCTTTAATAGCTAGAGGAACAATTTTTTTGTCATCAAATTCTGTATGAAGCTCACCCATCTGTAGCTCATCATTAGTCTTACAAGGATTTACTAAAAACTGAGATTGGGGAATAACCTGATTCTCCACGTAGCTATTACTTGTAACCTGCGAATTTTGTGTCATCGCAGCAATATACTTTGGCAATTGTGTTAAATAACCTGATATATACCCAACCTGATTTATTAGTGATTCAATACGAGGGTCAGATTTCTACTTTATGTCTATACTTACGTATCTTATTAGGAGGTGGACTCGCTAAGCCCTCTTCATCTTCCGAAGATGAAGAAGACTCCCTGTGGTCACTAGATAAACCTGAGTTTGGTCGAGACAACCGCTCTTCGTCCGAAGCAGCGGCATCTGACTGTTCATCAGGCTTACCTCTATTCACAACACTCATCTCGTGATATTAACTTACGTAAAATACTAGTTAAACACTGTGAATGAGATTAATTACAGCGAATCTGTCTCGTTTATTTTTAAAATCTACTATAATAATATAGGCACTTACAAGTTACTTCAACTCTTTTCAAGAATAAAACTTTTGCGAGTGTATTTACGCGGCAAAATCTACAAACGCTATGTCTTCAATCAATGCTGTGTGTTTTAGAAAGACATATAATATGTAATAAAATAATTACAAATATTTATGTTTACAAAGCTGCAGTTTGGGTATGCTTTAAGCGGAGTGAAAATTATCTTACTGCAACATAAAATAATTCATTTCAGTTTCACACATTCCATTGTATACCTGCCCTCAAACTCGCGGTAAATAAATCTTCTTATATTTAGATTTATTGAGAATATATTTTAGTACGTTAAAGATACACAAACGAGAAGTGAAATTACATCCAGTACGTAAACAAAGACCAGGCAACTTTACCTCAGATAAGTGCAACGTAGCCACAACACCCATCTGGTCGTAGTTCCACGACAGATATTGCACGCCCATTGCTTTGCGAACGGCCGAGTTTGCGCCGTCAGCGCCGATCTGAAATAACAAATATGTTTTTTTAAGGAGATAATATTGTGTAACCTACTTTATGTTTTGTGATGAAGTTTTTGAGAGCACCGTCGGTATTTTAGTTATTAATTGAGAAAAGTATGGTGTGCCAGGAAAGAAGGCAAAATCATGTTTTTAGTAAAAGAAACTCATGTTACTACCCAGTGGAAGGGCTCTTTTTGTCGCCAAAACTTAAATATTGACGGCTCCGTGGCGTAGTGGCTTAGAATGAGTTGCAGAGATAAGGCCCGCGGGTTCGAATCTCGCACGGAACAAGTATTTGTATGGCTTACAAAAGTAATTGTTCTACAAATACTTGTTCCGGGTCTGGATGTTTGTTCTTGTAAAATTTATGTATGTAAATTGGCCCCACGATACTGGAAAAAATCGTAACGTGGAGATAACGTCTTAGGCCCGCCACATACTTACGGACCGATTCGAGACTCCAAACGCAGCAATTTCATATAAAATCTATGACCCGTCACACACGTACGGTAGCTTTCCGTTCGAAATGTTGCGGGCAAAACTGGATTCCATATGTGTGTGGCCGGCCCGTTCGGAATTCCGAAACGGAATTCTGTATGTATGTGGCAGGCCTTAAAACATATATATTAGGTCCTTACATATGAAATTAGCGTTTTGTCGTACTGACCACTTTGATCTGAAATATCTTCTCTTTGGTTAAGAATTCCAAATTCAAATTTATAAATTCATTTAGCTGGTACATTTGAGTTTTGAAAACAGTCATTCATTTGTTTTTTCCTCATTATTTTGTTCTTTGGCGTCGCTTATTACCACACAATGGAAAACATGAAATATAAACACGGTATATTTACGAGTACGAGTTCTACCGGGGCACCAGTGCTGCAGAAACAGCTCGAAGGATTAATGATGTGTACGGCGCTGGTGTCGCAAAAGAAAGCACGGTACGTTTTTGGATTCAACGTTTTCGTTCTGGAAATTTCGACCTTCAGAACCAACCCCGTGGACGGCCGGAGACCAAAGTGGAAAATTAAGAATTAAAGGCTATTGTGGAAGCGGATCCATCACAAAGCACTTCAGAGATAGCTGCAGGCTTCGGGGTAAGTGATAAAACTGTATTAATCCACTTGAAGCAAATCGGGAAAATAAAAAAACTTGAACGATGGGTACCTCATGAATTGAGTGAATGGAACTTGCAAACACGCGTCGACTGCTGTGTTACTTTGCTCAACCGACACAATAATGAAGGGATTTTAAATCGAATCATTACTTGTGATGAAAAGTGGATACTGTACGATAATCGGAAGCGCTCGTCGCAATGGCTAAACCTTGGAGACCCAGCCAAATCCTGCCCTAAACGAAAATTGACTCAGAAAAAGTTACTTGTGAGTGTTTGGTGGACTAGCGCCGGTGTCGTTCACTACAGCTTTCTAAAATCTGGCCAAACGATTACGGCAGACATCTATGGTCAGCAACTGCAAACCATGAAGGAAGAACTAGCTGCTAAACAACCGAGATTGGTCAATCGTTCTAGGCCAGTGCTGCTTCACGACAACGCAAGACCACACACTGCACAACAAACAACCACTAAGTTAGATGAGCTACAATTGGAATATCTGCGACATCCACCGTACTCCCCGACCTTGCTCCAACAGATTACCATTTTTTTCGGAATTTGGACAACTTCTTATAAGGAAAAAATTCAACTCCGATGGGGCTGTCCAAACCACCTTCAAAGAGTTTATTGATTCTCGCCCCCCATGGTTTTTTTAGTAAAGGGATCAATGAACTACCTATGAGATGGCAAAAGTGCATAGATAACAACGGTGCATACTTTGTTTAATTAAATATATTTTACAAAAAAATAATTACTATATTCCTCCCGTACAAAACGCCAATTTCATATGTAAGGACCTAATATTATCGGTTATTATACCAGTTGTTAGTAGAGCCTGAGAGGTTGAAAGTCCAGCGAGTGAGTGGCGAGTTATTGATACTGACAATATATTATAAGATATTATAATGCATGTATCATAAGTTTCCTAGAAACAGTCGAAGATATTTACTTTCAAAACGTATACTATTTGGCCTTATCTCCTCGGAAAGTTTATCTGAATATGAAGGTATAAGCAGAGGAGCGGTAGCAGTTGTAAATCATATCCTTGTTAAAAAAATAAAACCGAACAAGCGCGACTAGGACTCGCGCTCTAGGGGTTCCGTATAAGCTTAATTATTTATGTGAATAGTTCATCCATCCCGGGGAACGAGTTTCGACGATTTTTGCAGGGTTTCCATACCGATACATGAATACCCTAAATCAACGAAGATAATATTACATTCTATACAATAGGTACGTGTAAACAGTGCAGGTAAGTACGTAGGTATGTACCATCACTTTTACCAAAATTGTTGTTAAAAAGTAGGTAGATAGTACTACCAATTTTTTTTAACCCTGTAAGGGAAAAATGTTCAATTTGGCAAAAAAACGTGATTTCAAATTTTTCCCGAGGACAAATGAAAAACATATCTTTTTTTTGGAACGAAGTTCTTTATCGGACGGTTCGGATTTGGCGGATGGGGGCTAGGCGACCAAGTGTAAGATTTTTACGTCACGACCCCTTCTGACGTAGTGTAGACGGCCTTGACGGCTATAAGGAAGCGAGATGGAATAATATCCATCTCCCTCGCACTTTTCCTTATCTTGCCATGAAAGAAATATTATTTTATTTTAAATGACGCTTCATTTTAATAGACGCTAGTAATTCATTTATTTGTAATTGTTAATCAATAATATAATACGTTTATGAATAATAATATACTACGAAAGGAACTTCGTTTCAACCGTGTGTTCCTCAACACTCACGCATCTTTTTTTAAATACTAGTAATGCTATTAAAAACATTACTAATATTCCCTTTAACCAATTCTGGTAAGCATAAAATGCTTGTGTTAGAAGTGGTTCACGACATATCAAAACATATCTTTTATCTTCCTATTTTTGTGTTTTATTGTCAGTTATATTTAAAAAAAAGATCGTTTGTTACATAAAGCTAAAGTTCTATGCAGTTATTATCGTAAATGGTCACTAAATCGCACTATATCAAATCCGGGGATTTCATTCTTGGAAAACCTTACCATGATTTTCTTCCACTTTTCAATCGCACCTATATTTTGACATCAAAGACGTTGCAATATTGTTTTTTTTTTAAATATTATTATTGAAATTCTTCGTAAAACGAGTTCGCCGGGTTAATTTGATCGATCCTTAAAAGTTATCCAGCTTTTTAACCCTTAACCCTTAACTTACTGCATGAATTATTAAAGAGATGGAATGAAAATTCTTTTATTAAGAAATCGTGTTTAATTAGGCTTACATAATGAGATCAAATTGATATAAAAAATAATAACCTTATATATTAGAAGTTATTACTCGAAGCCATATATGGCTTTGTATGCAGTCTAGTCATCTAATGTAAATGTTCAATTTGGCAAAAAATTGAATTTTTCACGAATTTGAAAGAACGATATTTTGAACAATACTGGCATATCTGTCGGGTATTTTTCTCCCAAATGGGAAAATGACTAATTCCATCATGACGTACTGAATTCAAAGGGAGCTTTTAATGTCTGGCAGGAGTCTTTCGAAGCTTTTTTGCAGGTACTGGAGAATCAGGTAAGTCGATTTTGAATCCCAAAAGTAGCAATTGTTTTTCTGACACCGGCCGACCACAGGCGTTACAAATAACCTCAAATATAGTTGACAAAATGTCAATTACCATGTACTGATGATTTACGTTCGAAATTACGACAAATATGCTTCTTATAACTTAAGGTATTAATAAAGATCAAGTTTTTCATTAGGCTAGAAAAAAAAATCATAAACTTTTATGTCCATATATGGCTTGGTATGCATGCGGTAAGGGGTTAAAAATCCTCGTAATTTATTAGCGATTTCAAGTTTAAAATAGCATCTTGAAAAGGATGTTGCTTTCTGAGAAATTGTATAGTGGTATAAATCTTTTTTAAAGATGTCATATTTATATGACTCTTCCCACGGCTGAACCAAGAGACAAGGAATCCACGTAGAAACATGTTTTACAATTTTTTCTTAGTGTATCTCATTTGCTTCAAATTGGAATTGCAAGTTCGCTCTTCGTTTCGCATATATCCTGAATCGAATAAAGTTGAAATACAAGACAGACCTGTCCGGCTGGTCATTTAAAATTATGCCTGAAATACGGGACGTCCCGGGAAATACAGGACGTCTAGCAACGCTAGTGGGTAGGTAACTCATAAGTAACGTAAGCACCGAATATTACCTTAACCAAAAGATAAGTCGGATTAAAGGACAAACTTAACTTTACTGAGAAAAGAAGTCATCATTGAGATGGACTTATAGGCACAATGGACATGTACAACCTAATGAATAAAATTCGATTCAATGTTGCAATTAGCAAGCAATTTCATAAATAGTTTTAGAAGTATTATGAATTACACACCTAGCCCCGGTCACTCACATGCGCGCAAACATTCGTACATTGTACGAATGTTTGCACGCATGTGAAGGGCCGTCAGACATTCATTCGCAAACTTAGCGGATAGGCAAATAGGTTCGCATACTCAATTTGCGAACCCGTTAGCACTTCCTCCTACACTTGTTTATGGCATTAGTTTTGAGTATCCCATATGGTCGATTCATTCTGCAGGAGTTCAATGAACTCCATCACCTCGGTGTTGTTCCAATCCATGATGAAGTTAGTTTAAGTACGCTACACAGTAGACGTCACGAACTATAAAAATGGCGAAACGTCCGTTACCTTCGCAATCGTGTGCACACTGCGCATGAGTAAATATTCCGTTTATTTACTCGTGGCAACTTGTCGCACGAATGTGTGGAGACTACGCGAAGGATCGGGGTTCGCGCGCTTTGATGTCCGTTAAAAAACCGACACAGCTTGGAAAACCACGAATGCAGTGAAAACTTTGCATAATCATTTGCAAATGTCGTCCTATACTTGTGGGTTTGCGTATTCGTGCGAATGTGAGTGACCGGTGTAACGATAATGTTTGAAACAGACTCAGACCAATAAAGTACTTCTTTATTGGTCTGTGGAGACAGATATTTAAATAAAATGTAGGGAGCAACAAAGATAGCGATAATACAAATTCGTCGAAAGTGGGTGCCCATTGTTACAACTATTCTAAGTAAAGTCTGTTAGCCCTGAGTTGAACTATTATTAGAATTTTACAGAAACAAAGAGTAGATCAGGTGGAGAAGGGGCAGGTAGGTAACTAAAATATATTCTGTTAACCTTGTAGTGCTTAATATTATGGATGCTAAAAATAAAATATGTTTCATTTAAAAAGAAATAACTGATGGTTATGTTATGTCGTTATAAATCGTAGATTTACATTTTAGCGTGCGGTACGGCCGGCGGCGGCGCGGCGATGCCAATGCGACGCCTTTGCGATGTTCTACATAAGTACATATAAAAAAAATCGTGACATGGTATACGATAGTTTACAGAAGCAAGGTTAACAAATAAACACACAGTGCACCTGATGATAAGTAGATGCTATGGCTCATAGACTGCCTATAAACCTGAATTCCTTGGAGACCTTTTTGAGACCAGTCTGTGCCCCGTTGATTCTGACACAAATTTTTTTGCCATAAAGTAACCCTGTTCACTCTGTCAAAGTCTAAAAATCTATCGTCGATTAAGAATCAAAATGTAGATATGTTGTCACGGTTGTCTAAGATGTAATAATAGGTACCCCGTTTGCAGTATGAAGGGTCTCCGGTTCTCATCATTCAAGAGACATAGCTGCAGTTTATAACCGGTCGCGCCGACTCATTCCTGCTGCAGCCGTAGTATGTTTCGGCGGGGCTGTTCCACATACGACGATCTAGTACCTACACTATTTTTCTTTCGATGTGCTTAGTGCTCGGGCTTCTTTTCTACCGATTTCAAAAAGGAGGAGGTACTCAATTCCACTGTATGTTTTTTTATGTGTGTTAACCTCATCACTTTTTTCTAGGTGAACCGATTTCGATGATTCTTTTTTTATTTGAAAGCTGGTGCTTCTCATGTGGTTCCATATAAATTTGATCGAGGTCTGACCAGTAGTTTTTGAGTTATCCTTTATAATTTATATTGAAGTCGGTTGTACAATTTTTTATTTTACCACTTGTATTTTATATGCTTTGTAGTCTGTCTTGGTAGATAATTGCCTATTTCTGCCACCAAACTCTAGCCTTTTTACCATACTGCGCGACGCAAAGGAGGGTAATGTGTGCCGATTTTGATAATTCTTACGTCATTTGATTTGTCTTAATCTAGTGAGTGTCACTAACGACATGATAGTAATCAAATTTCAATATGACTACAACCAGACGCCATATTGTGAAAAAGAAAAAATGAAAGTGGACGAACTATGTTAAGTGGGGTTACATTGAATAGGTCTTTGAAAATCATCTTTCATAAGGTTTCTCTAATCATTTTTCAATTTGAATGACCATTCGGGATCTATAACGATTTAAAATTGGTTAGCATGTTAACAACCATTCTCACTTAAATTTTCAAAACTTATATTAAAACTGTGATAAACTTCTTACATAATCGTATAATAGGTCTTATTAACGTGAAAAATAATTATTCACTTATCAGTTTTTTAATTACTGTTTTAACCATTGAGTTATACCAGACTAAATGAATGGTTTTAACCATTAAGCTTGTTATAAGTTATTCTATTTCACGATGAAGTTTTGACTTTGGTTGTTGTTAGCTGTGCACATACACATTGTGTTAGTGTGTGTACGCTGCGGGCGCTTGGGACTTGGGAGTAGCGCTTCCGAAGCCTATGCACACTAATACAATGTGTAGGTATGTGCACGGCTAAACTAAAGTCAAAACTTCATCGTGAAATAAATATACTGGTAATAAAGCTTTCATCTTAGTCATCAGAGTAGTCATCAATGTAGATGTTTTTAAAAAAACGATACGTTTTATACCTGCAGCATGGCTCTACGTGGTAGAGTTATATTATAGTTGGAGCACGAAAGGCCGGGGAAGGGCCACACTATCACAGAATACCATCGCAAAATAGCAGCTTAATGCTGCTGTGTTTCGTTTCGTATGGTGAGTGTAGAGAACCGGAGACCCCATTTGATGGAAACGAGGCATTCCATCTTAGTCCTCAGGGGTGTCAAAATATCTGCATTTTGATTCTTTATTGTGGATAGATTTAGATGTCTATGGGCCACAGCAACCACTTACTGCGATCACTTTGTTCAGTTTGGCAAAGAGAGCAGATTCTCCAATTCTTCATCTTCATCTCCTATTTCTCCACCTTTAAGGATGGATTTTTTTCTTTAAATTTATGTAAGAACACCCCCAAAGTATAACCTATTAAATAAAAAAGAACTATATAAATCGGTTCAACCATTTCCGAGAAATCGATGAACATACATAAAAATATATGCGTCGAATAAACCGTTGCGATTTTTTGAATTTGATTTACCTAATAAGCTTACATGAGTACAAATTGACTTTATTTCTTATCCTAGTTGAGATTTCAAAAAAAAAAGCAATGACTGTAAGCGTCCTGGTCATATTCATTTTAGATTTACACAACTAAATCAATCTATATATGATTCAGTTGTGTAAATAAAAAATCGTTATACTTTTATATCAGCTTTATTATTTAAGAAACCACCTGAATCTAGAAATACGTAAGAATCACGGCTTTTTACATTTTCTTAGAAGCTCTGATTATTTATATTTGCAATGTGTACAGGAGCGGGCAGCAGCAATTTGTTACAGTGGTTAAGTGATTACCGACAATGTTACTGGCGTGCCCGCCAACCGCGCTTTCGGTGTTTAATGTTTGACTAAATTTGTGGTGAAAATTATATTCGTAATATCAATAATAAAATTTTACCATTTCTAATGTGTTCACTTGTGTGTTAGGTTTTATAAGTACTTTATATAGATGGAGAAATAAATATTTTCACACCGTATTAGTGCCAAAATTATTAATATTTTGCAATTTTTATTTATATTTGGCTTTTAAATTTTATAAGACGCGTATGATGTGTGAATTCATTGGTCATATGTCGTAATTTGGTTCGATTCCTTATCATATCCGGAAAAAAGTGCAAAAACATTTTTAAATATAGCTATTATTTAAAAAATGTTTACATATTAATTTTAAACAGACATAAATGACATATGGTCATAATTTGGGTCGATTTCTTATCATTCATATCCGAAAAAAGTGTGAAAACATTTTATTTTCATTCATTAAACATAAAGGTAACATTTAAAGCGCAGTAAAAACTTTACATTCAAATGCGCAGGGTATGTACCTACCTATCAGAGATGTTTCCAGGGTTCCCCAAACGATTTGTTATCATTAGATTTATTTTAAGGTTGCGCCGACCGCTTCTAGTTTTGTATGTTTACTACCATTAATTTAAAATGAAATAAGGGGCTGTAAACATATTATATTATGTGTATATAGTGACCAGATTGAAACTGATGAAATTGGTGATAACTTCAAAACTGTATTGTAAAATAATGGAGTAAAATAAGGTGTGTAGGAATAAATTCATAATATGATGAATTATTGTACGCCTGTAATTGATATTAAATTATTATTTGGCCTTATATTAATAAACCCATTTGAACACTGGGTGATCCTTCACTGGATAGAGATTAGAGAGGCGACTAGATGAAAGAAGCAACGAGTCGATTGAGGAGCCGACAGATCACCTGCATCTACGAATTATTATGGTAAATCATTGATAATAACAACCGACGTGTAACATTAAGGAGCACTTTAGAAAAGAAATCGCGATCACAATTGAATTTATATCAACTCAATACTCTATTTACGGTGGAGCAGGATTGCCCTAACGAGTATATTTGTAACTTAACGACTAGTGGTCGCCTATTGGTCGAAATTAAATCGTAATTCATTAAATATTTTAAGTTTGTATTTTAAGCAAGCTTTATTTCACTTAATTAAATAATACACAAATACCTAATAAACAAACATTTGGAGGGGAGTTGCCATAGCATTTTTCCCCAATACAAAACAGCTGTCTGAAAACAGTCGTCTGCCACTACGAAACTCACAACAATTAAAACAATAAACTAACTATTTCATACACACATAGATATATTATACCAGTAACGTTCGGTGACAGCTACAACTCGGACCAGTCGCTCAACCGATCTACTTATTGTATGAGGGCGAGCGGCCTATGTTGGTAAACAAATCCGAAACAACACGACCGTTATTATTGTAATTTTTAGGTTTAATAATTATAACTTTTAACAAAAAGTGAAAACCGACTTCAAATTGCTATAAAAAGGAGTTATTTATTTGCTACCCCTTAGGGGTGGAATTTTTTCTCCAAATTTATATGGGACCACCCTTGAAGTATAAACCTATATAATAAAAAGAGAATCATTAAAATCGGATCTCAATCTGCGAAGATATCATATAAAATTCCTTAAACAATAGTCCAATATGAAATTTTTCCACCTAATATCCACCCTTGGCGGAATTTGATCTTCAAAATTTAATAGGACCACCCTTGAGGTAAAGCCTATTTAATAAAAAAGAATCATTAAAATCGGTTCACAATCTGCGAAGATATCGCGTAACATACATACAAAAAAAACCATACACTCTAATTGAGAACCTCCTCCTTTTTGGAGTCGGTTAAAAGGAATTAAATAGCAGTAATGCGATTAAACAAAGACACAATTAAACAAAACAAAGATCATGTCTATGTCACACCTATGCCAGTAGTTGTTGGGAGCACTAAGCTCGAAGTTGTTGACAAGTATGTACCTGGGATAAATAGTCCGACTAGGTAAGTCCAACTTCGACCGAGAGGTCAATCGACGGATTCAACTCGGCTGGGCAGCGTTCGGGAAATTACGACACATCTTCTCGTCAGGTATACCTCAAAACCTGAAAACTAGATTGTACAACCAGTGCGTGTTGCCAGTGATGACTTATGGATCTGAGACGTGGTCCTTCACTGCTGGCCGTATGAGCATAACGCCTGCGTATGGCTATTCCCCTCCGATCCACCGGTGGCCCGTGTTACTTTATACAATCCACAGACTATTTAAAAAAGATTTGAAATCACACAAAATTTACAGCTCTTCCAGTCAATCTGCCAGAAATTATTCGTAAGCAACATTTTAAAATTCTTAATGTGACGAAAGAAATAAATGATCCGTTAAATATATCGTTGTCCCGATGTTTGGTGAACGTCAGCTAAAATAAATAAAGTTTAATGTGCATTGCGAAAGAACAAGTTAATTTATATGATACATTTGATATTTCGTAACAGTGCGTTGGTGATTTGATATAGTTTTGTGGACTTAAATATATGCTGGAAAACTTGAGGACGAGTTATGTTGTGTGAATCAGGTGTGACAGTGTTTCACAGGTGAGCCTATGAAGTAAGATTTTGTTTATTAGGTATCACTCTTAGACTTAAGGTTAAAGCACAGATAATGTAAATACATAATTTTTTTGCATCTATTACAGCCAATTAAAAGTACATTGCTAAACAGCAATATGGCAATAAAACATAAGTGTGTGTTTCGAGGATAAATGTAGATGTCTATGAGCCACAGCATCCACTTACCATCAGGTGGACTGTGTGCTCGTTTGTCCCCTATTCTATTAAAAATGTTTATTCTTTGTGTCATTCAAGTAAAAACTACTTCCTAGTTTACCTGAGCACTGCAGCCCAAAGCCAACTTTAGGCAACACAGTCGCACTACTACAGTGAAGATAGAATGCGAGCCCTTGTACCTCGTATTAACTATAGCTCGCTCGTTGGCGCGCAGAAGAAATAGATATTGGAAACAGCAGAAATAGTCATGAGGATATTTTTTTTAACAAAACGCGTTGTTGACACCTTTCTTTTTTATCTTTCACCTACGTTGTTGGTAAAATACCAAATAGGAATCCCTGGACGTGATTATCGTTGTTATCATTGACCAGTTCACTTCTAGCCATAGTGTTTCTACAAGCTGACAGAATTGTTATAACTGTCACACCTGACATGGAAGAAAGCGCAAAAAAAATTCAGCAGTCATGCTCAATATTTTTTTCTTTATCAAGTTGCCAAGTTGATTTTCTACAATCGTTTACGCTTCTATTAGCGTATTAACTATTATAGTTCGGCCGTTCAGAGAATGCGTTCCTGACACCTATCAGTTAGTCACGACTAGTGATGGGCACAACATAACACTGAGTTCGTTACCGTTCCTCCAAATGAACCGCCGCGTGATTTTAAGATTATTTTCGTTTAAATTGGCGGAATCATTTAAAATTTATATTTTAGTAATTTAAGTGGAAACCAAAAAGGTAATATTAATATAATAAAATTGTTTTATTTATTCTTTGTTACAAAGTTACAATGTGTATTTCTATGCAATAAAGTACATTGAATTGAATGTGCGTATAGAATATTAATCAGACTCGATTCGCTTGAGGAGGTGGTGTCTTCATCATCATCTTCGCCTACATGTATAATTATATTATTATCAATAACAGAATCATTCCTGATATCTCGGTCAAAATGTTCCACAATCAGGTTTTGGTCTTCTCAACAACCTTGCCCAGTCATCTCTTGTGACTTCCCGCAGGCTTCTTTTAATAGGTCATCACCTTTTCGTGCTGAATGGCGGGGAAGTATTGTGGCGGGCGGCGTAACCTTTATTTGAGCCCAGATTAGCTCAATCGCGTTATATTAGCAATGATACGGTGGAATTCTTAGAACGCGATGACCGTACTCAGAGCCAGTTCATCGATTTCGTATCGCACATTTGCCGCTTTATTTTCTTTAACTAATTTAATTAGCTCTGGTTTAGCATCTGCATATTTGCGTCAATGCCTTTTGCTTGTAACCAAGCCACCATTTCTTCTTTTTATTAGCTTGGGTAGGTGGTTTCTGTATTTGAACCGAGTGATAGGAGGCATTATCCATGAATATTACAGAAGCTCTGGTAGGCTGGGCAAAAGCACGTTCTGGAACCACTCTTTAAATGTAGTGGCATTCATTTCCTCGTGGTAGTCATTTGTGGTTTTGATTGAAATGCCAGTAACGCGTTCTCCACAAAGCCGTATTTTGCAGAACCTGCGGCATATTACCAGACGGGCCCCATTGGTACTTTCGACGTCGACGCTTGTGTATCATCCGTCCAAGAACGGGAAACCGTGTGATTGGCGTTTAGCCATGTCTCGTCAATGAACACGACATTATCCCAGTTATCAATATTTTTGCTTCTCTCAAAAACTTATCCGTTTTAAAATTATGTCGTATCGTTCTAATAAAATTTTTCTTTTGTCTGTTTTTATACGAAAACCAATATCTTTTAAGATTTTGGTTAAAGCAGTTTACCCCGCTAAACAGTCCAGCTTCTCTTAACAATGCCAAAACTCACACTCCTCCGTGCGTGAAATGCTTAAAAAGATGTATAGTTTTCTCTATACGTGTTAATAATATATAGATACCTCTTATAACTTAATCGTTCTATGTGAAGTAAAAACACGGATACTGTGTTACCATTAAATTCAAACAACGTTAGAACGTAAGGTAAGGCACCAGCTTCCGATGTAGATAGAACGATTTTGCTTCCTGAGTGTTGACCCCATATAAAACGAATAATTCTTCTACTAATATTAACTAATATTATTTTAAAAAGGGTCTCACACAGCACACCTAAAACAAAACAGCATCATTAGGCTGGTATTCTGTGAGAACGTGGTCCTTCCCCGGTCTAGCCGATACATTCGTCATCATAATAACATAGCTACTGTGGTGGCTCTACCACGTATAAAAAAGTAACGAATTCGGGGAGAAGTGACCAAAAAATTGATACGCAAAGCAATATTTTGCCAAAGCAAACTCAAGTTTAAAATTGGCTTTAAAGAAGGCTGTTGCTAATCATACGAAAATCGGATAATAAAAAAAAATTATTCATACGATAATCGATATATTTTATTTTATTGAATTGTCTATTTCTATTATAATAAAAATAAATAAATCATACCATAATCGTATATATAAGAAAAAATAATCATACGATTATCGTATGTATAGACACCTCAAATTTAAAACTAAATAAATCAATTTCAATCTAATTGTTGCGAGAAAAGTGCCGATTAAATATTCGTTCTCTATATTCGGCCACTTCTCTTCGAAACTGGGACAAACGGAGGAAATATCGATGGAAAGAGGTTACATAAATATTGAAAATAATTAATGTGACGAAAGAAATAAATGATCCGTTAAATATATCGTTGTCCCGATGTTTGGTGAACGTCAGCTAAAATAAATAAAGTTTAATGTGCATTGCGAAAGAACAAGTTAATTTATATGATACATTTGATATTTCGTAACAGTGCGTTGGTGATTTGATATAGTTTTGTGGACTTAAATATATGCTGGAAAACTTGAGGTCGAGTTATGTTGTGTGAATCAGGTGTAGACAGTGTTTCACAGGTGAGCCTATGAAGTAAGATTTTTGTTTATTAGGTATCACCCTTAGACTTAAGGTTAAAGCACAGATAATGTTAATACATAATTTTTTGCATTTATTACAGCCAATTAAAAGTACATTGCTAAACATAGGCAATATGGCAATAAAAACATAAGTGTGTGTTTCGAGGATAAATGTAGATGTCTATGAGCCACAGCATCCACTTACCATCAGGTGGACTGTGTGCTCGTTTGTCACCCTTATTCTATTAAAAAAAATGTTTATTCTTTGTGTCATTCAAGTAAAAACTACTTCCTAGTTTACCTGAGCACTGCAGCCCAAAGTCAACTTTAGGCAACACAGTCGCACTACTACAGTGAAGATAGAATGCGAGCCCTTGTACCTCGTATTAACTATAGCTCGCTCGTTGGCGCGCAGAAGAAATAGATATTGGGAACAGCAGAAATAGTCATGAGGATATTTTTTTAACAAAATGTCTTTCTCCTACGTTGTTGGTAAAATACCAAATAGGAATCCCTGGACGTGATTATCGTTGTTATCATTGGCCAGTTCACTTCTAGCCATAGTGTTTCTACAAGCTGAGAGAATTGTTATAACTGTCACACCTGACATGGAAGCAAGCGCAAAAAAATTGAGCAATCATGCTCAATATTTTTTTCTTTATCAAGTTGATTTTCTACAATCGTTTACGCTTCTATTAGCGTATTAACTACATATTAGATTGTATAAAATCAACGTTGTCACGTCACAAGTCTTAACGTTGTGATAGACATTCCCATTCATTTGTCTAATCTATCATTGTTTGTGTTATCCCGTCTGGATTTGTTTAGCGTAAAGCTAGTACCCTAGTACTGATAACGCTACTCCAATTGCTCGTCTGTGAATTTGAGAGCAGCATTTTAGAATGGAATCTTGCCAATCTTGACGCAACTATAGAAGACATCGTTTTTTAGTAAGCAAGTTGTTATCCTTTTGACATCCAAAAATGGCAGCTTAATATACTAAGTAAAAAAATAATATTAGAAATCCGTAAATTTTGTTGTTTCCGCCTAGACAGAGGTCATTAGATTTTTTTAAAACAAGACTAGTGTTAATATGCTTCCTCTGTGGTCGTAAATATTATGTTACATAAATAGAACATAAATATTATGTTACATACAAAATTTACTAAGTCGATAAAACATTATGAACAGATTGAGAACTAGTACGTAGCATAAACCCCGGAATAATCGGGATTACAAAGGGGAACAAATAAATTTTGAAGAAAACCTTGAGATTTTCCGTGAAAATTGAACTAAGAGGAAAATTCATACAATAAAAACATAGAAGAGAGAGAGATTGAGAGCTTATTTTGAAAAAGAAAAGAATGTTTATTTAAATTAACATAATATTAAATTTTTAGATACAGTAATAGATACTTTTAAAAATTTACGTAGGTTTATTCATTAACAATTATGAAATTTTTCTTCACCAGCCCTTAAGTCTAGACATGGGCCTCTCTTTAAGAGCTGTAGTAGCTCAGGGGCTAAGCGCTCGCTGTAAATTTCACAGTACGCTATGCAACCCAGGTTCGATCCCCGCCGGCATCAATTAAATTGTTAATTGCAATTTTAAGTGCTGATTTACCACATGCTCGGCGGTGAAGGATAGCATCGTGAGGAACCCTGCATGTCTGAGTGAACATGTGAAGTTCGCTAACACGCATTGGGGCAGCGCGCAGACATTTCCTTGCCCTAAAACCCTCTCAGAAATGAGAGGAGGCCTGTGTCCAGAAGTGAGACGTATATAGGCAGTAACATTAACCAACTTTATGGGCCTCGCGCGTGGTACGTATTGACAGTCGTTACGAACGAATTTGCGTTACTTTTCCTATCACCAGTCAGAGAATTTTACTTATGGCGTTAACGCCTTTTGGTTTCTGGTTAAACCGTCATCTGTCAGAAGCCATAATTTTTTTCTGGTATTTTGCAGCCGCCTCTTACGATACTCACGGGATGAAATGGGAGGATAGATTTTGTTTCATCGTTCAACACACGACACAATTATGATATTACTGTAAATGTATTTTTATACTTTAGAAAAACAAACGTACTATCAGTTCACTTGAATTAGCTATATGTCATGGAACTCTTTAACAAAAACGGCTATAGATATCATTTTTGAAGACTACTATAGGATCCTCGTAACCCGAAATTATACTGCTTCTCCTTTCAAACTGGAATACAATATGTGCATTGTTTCTTACCCGGGTCACTCACATGCGCGCAAACATTCGTACATTGTACGAATGTTTGCATGCATGTGAAGGGGCCGTCAGACATTCATTCGTAAACTTAGCGGATATGCAAAGGTTCACATACTCGATTTGCGAACCCGTTTGCGCTTCCTCCTACACTTGTTTACGAATGTCTCGGTCGTCTCTAGAATTTCTCTTATTTTTTAATTCGTCAATGGAACATTGAAGAGAAAATACATTTTTAATTCTTTCCCAGGCGTCATTAACGACCTTTCTGTTTTATGGGATTAGTTTTGAGTATCCCATATGGTCGATTCATTCTGCAGGAGTTCAATGAACTCCATCACCTCGGTGTTGTTCCAATCCATGATGAAGTTAGTTTAAGTACGCTACACAGTAGACGTCACGAACTATGAAAATGGCGAAACGTCCGTTATCTTCGCAAGTGGTCGCACTAATGTGTGGGAGAGTACGCGAAAGATCGAGGTTCGCACACTTTGATATCCGTTAAAAAACCGACACAGCTTGGAAAACCGCGAATGCAGCAAAAACTTTGCATAATCATTTGCAAATGTCGTCCTACACTTGTGGGTTTGCGTATTCGTGCCAATGTGAGTGACCGGCTTTAAGCGTAAGTATAGTCAACAGGGAGGAGAGAAGCAAACCTTGATAATTTTGTCTTTCGTATAATTTGCATTATTAATAAATAATTGAAATGTTAATTATTTAATTTAATGAAATCTCTATTTATATACCGTGCTTGAAATACTACAAGAAATTGGAATTCGAACTTCATTAGATTCTATTTTCTACGGCAATAACTGGAGTGTGGCGCGTGCCACGTACGAGGCGCTAATATTGAAAGTTCCGGTCTATTCGCCAGAACACCATATGCTTTCTGTTAAATGATGAAAATGTTTTGGTGTTAATTCGTTGAACTCTTGATAACTAACGCTTCTTCCTTTACGCTTACTAGATCTGCTCTTTCATGATGTTAGAGATTTTTTTTTTAATTTACTGTGTGATATGTGTTAATACAGATTCAAATAAGTAATAAGAAAAGTGAAAGATATGAACGATATGTTATTATTTTTAAGGAGCAACTTTTGTTAGAAGTATCTATAATTACTGTGTCACTGCAATTAAAAGGAGATGGGTTGATCTTATAATTTTTGGGGCATCCATATTATGTGGTATGGCAATAGAAAAGGGAACAACTTGAACATGTCACACATCTGTTGTACAGGCCTCTTGTAATTTCTAATAGGGTTTTGAGAGCACTAAAATGTTCGTCGCGGTTTTTTAATTGCTAAATGCTGTCAGCAATAAAACTACTCATTGCATATTTACCTATTCTGTGCATTTTTATTATATGGTGAGCTGTGTAGACAATAAATAAATATATTAAGTGAAATGTGTGTTTAAAAATAAATATTTAATAGCGCCAATTGAACGTTCACGCTTTATCCATTTATCAGTATATTTGTTTCTTTTTTCTTGAAATTTATAGTATATTTGCAGTTCTCAATTAAGCTATATTTGACGAAAAATACAATTTTAAAGACAAAATATACTTCTTAAAGTATTTTTTTAGAATAAATAAAGACAAAGGGTGACAAAAGAGCACATAGTCCATCTGATGGTAAGTGGATTCTGTGACCTATAGGCGTCTACATCCATCCTCGATTAAGAATAAAAATGTAGATGTTAAACGGTCGGAGTTATAAATTTTATACCAAGAAAAAACGTGACTTTGTTGTTATTGTCTACCTGTCCCTTCCACCTTACCCATTTCTGCTGTCAAGCAGCTAGTGAGTAAGAGAACCATTATATGATAGTTTGTAAAGTATTTCTCCTGAGTCTTCAGGGGTAACAACGCATCTGTGGTTTTATTTGTCTGAAGTGTTTTCATTGCAGTGTCTGCATTACAGTTGTACATAAGCTCCATTAGGTGGACGGGTAGCTCGTTCACTAGGAACTGATCAGTGCCAACACGGAGTTAAATGCTCTAAAAATTTAAGAACTATCACACTGTTTAGAAGACGCAAAGTATCTTCGATATCGGTATTTAGGCCAATTATTTCACATTGTATACAATGTGTCTAATGTTTATGGAATCCAATGAAGTTTTGTCAAAGGCTCTCTCAGAGCAAAAACGAGACAAACCGAATCAACGCATCCTTATCTTTAGTTAATATTGGCTCGTCAAAGTGCGTGGGCGCATAAATGTACGCTCGCGATTCATATGCGGAGACATTTCAGATTAAACGGCAATAAATAATAAAGATTTATACGGCGTATGTAACGTAACTGATGACGAAAAAAGTTTTTTATTTGAAAGTTTCGACGGTTCGAATACTTTCAGGAATATCCTCAGTCTACGAATAGGCGCGTGCGAGCGCTTTTGCCACGTAACGTACGTCCGCAAAACATGTAAAGTGAAGATGTCTAAATCAATGACAAAGAATATCAAACCGAAAAAGGTTCAGTTGATTTCTGTTTGTTACAATGTTTCGCAGGCTGTTTTGACGTGCTTCTGTGTGAGTTAAAAATACATAATTGCACAATATGATGTGACTGTTAACGCCTGTTTATTAGGATGATGGTTTAAAAGAGTTAAAAAAATACTTGCTTCAGCAACTCGATGTTTTTTTAAATTTGTGAGAGTGAGAAAAGGCAAGTCAAGGCAAGACACTTACTGTACTTGCAACTAACATCAAATATTAATTACATCTAATGTGGTCAGAATGTAAGTTACGATATTTTGTTTTAGATAATAAGAAATCAAGAAAAGATATTGATGGTAGAAATTGTACCTCCACTGACCCAAAATGAATTTAAAGAGTAATTTTAATAATCTTTCCTCGGGTACGCATAAGTCATAGTTTAGCATTCGAGACTAACAATATAATACGTTGATCGAAGCTAGTATGTATATAACTATATTTTGGTTTTACCACGAATAGATCGGCTCGACCGGGGAGAGACCACACTCTCACAGAATACCAGCGTAAAATTGAAGCCTAATGCTACTGTGTTTCGTATGGTGAGTGTAGAGAACCGGAGACCCTTTATATTGGAAACGAAGCATTCCATCTCAGTCCTCAGGGGTGACAGCGCATCTGCATTTTGATTCTTAACCGAATCTTAACGAAAATCTTTTCGTTAGTAAAATCATTTCATCGTATTTGAGAAAACTTACCTGAAATTGTTTGTTATTTTTTTTTCAAAACTTAAAAAAGGAAAGTGAATACATTTATGCATTCCTGCTCTTTAGATATAAACATTAATTGCAATTAGTTTGTAATAAATAATGTTTATTGTGTTCAATGTATCAATAATGTTGTATGTTAGCCGTGTAGAGGCGACATAGGGAAATTGAACAGGAGATGGGCAACAGCTGGTTGCCCATCTACCTGACAACAACTCATCACAATAAAAAACTGCGGTTGCCGATTTGCTTGCCAAGCGTGGCAACTATGGCAAATATCCCCCCTATGAGGTAAGTTATGGGGGAGGCTAAGCTATGTTTAGTAGTGAACTTTTGATAGGCTGTAATGGATGGATGTTGACTGTATTATATGTTTGCCATAAGTTTATACAATACATTGTACCGAATTAATCAATAGTACACAACATTAAAATAATTTTAGAATATGGCTTGGTATTGCAATCATTCTAAAACACTTATATCAAATGCATTTTCTAAAAAGCTCCATACTGACGCGTATTTCTATGACAAATTTTATAAAAGGTTTTATTATTAAATGATTTTATTACAAACTATGAGATATCGTAGCACTGGCGCTAAACGTTTGGTGTAAATTTCATAGTATGGGAGTAGTACAGTTACTGTATAACACAAATTTAATTAAGTTTGGCTACGCCGGTGTGGGACGCGTGTTCGTTATTGCACCGTTACAACCTATTAAAGTTCACTGCTGAACATAGGCCTCCTCCATAGATTGCCTCCTGAGGGGGATACTTGCCATAGTTGCCACGCGAATTGGCGACCGCAGTTTTTTATTTTTAGTCGTTATTAAGAAGACGCTGCTGCCCATCTCCTGATTTGTTTCCCTCTGCCGCCTCTTATGACATCCACGGGATGATATGGGGTAGTGGATATTCTTACACCGCCACCATACGGTAACAACGCTCGCTACTACAACAAGTATATTCATCAACAAATATTCACTTTGCGTCTCGGTTATGGCTCCTTTTCTACCTAGAAGTTCGTTTAAGGAATATGCTGATCTTTTCTTTCTTTTACAAACATAATCTCACGTCTATAATCCCCGATGTGGCCGATTTCAAAGAACAGCGAGTTACTCGGCCCAAGTTTAGCCAAAAAAATGGGTTAAGATAGAATTTTTTTTAAAGAGAAGATAGGTGGTTAGCCCATTGCCTATGCAATCACAAACCCAATATCACAAACTCAATATTTTTACGACTTGCTAGGCCTAATATAAGTCCTACATAAAAATAGGACTTATAAGTCCAAGACCAACATGGGATATTCGTCGTTACATGCTGTGTAACAATAATAAAGAAAGCGATGTATAGACATCAGACACCTATTAGTCCAACCAACCCAACCAACATGGGATATTCGTCGTTACATGCTGTGTAACAATAATAAAGAAAGCGATTTATAGACATCAGCCAAAGTGAAAAACGATCCAACCATTCATCTGTTGGTAAGTGATTACAGCAGCCCTTGTATAGTATACCTGCTACTAACTGCCCTAACGGGCTTAGATGGAATATCTCGCAGCCTGTAATTGTATTAGCCCTCTTGCCCTTCCGAATTGGAAGACAGGAGGGGGTGCGCATAACACCAAGTGCAACATACATAATTCTTACTATTTAATTGTATGTTTCATGAAAAGGGTTCAGAAAGGCACAGAACATCTAAGGAGGGAAATCTCTAATGTTGAGGAATGTATAACGTAACCGAAAGTTATCCGTATCATAATATGGCTATTTTTAACGAGAATCTATTTTCACAAACGCGTATTAGTTAGTGTCTAATTCATATTATTTTTCGTAACACGAAAGATGAACTAGCTGGTAATGTGACCGATATTATATTATGTTATATATTATGTATGTTTGAAAATTTTCAGAATATTTAGGTATATTTATATATAGCTGATTGTCGATGTTACTGATTTTTTTTACTAAACTTCAAGTTTTCTAAGTCGAGGATATACCTATGAGATACACTTTTAATTATTTATAATGATTTTAGAACTTACAGCGAGTTATAAGTTTATGAACAACTAAAAGGTGTAGTGAAGGCGAATTCATACAAAGTTCTCACGTATAAATAAAGTACAAAGAAACAATTAGCAAGAAACGTAAACCTCTTAATAATATTATTTGCGATGTAAAATGAAGATGCGTGATCATCCCTGAGGATTAAGATGGAATGTTTCGTTATCAGTGAAAATATGTTTGCTTCTTGTCTCTCAAAATACGGAACACAGCAGGATCATGCTGCTATTTCACGCTGGTATTGTGCGAAAGTCCTTTCTTGGGGTCGAGCCGTGCATTCACTGCAGAACAGCGTTATCACGTACTATAGTTGTAAGCATTTGGCTACGGTGCTGCAGGTTGCAGGTTCGCTTCTCCACAGAAGCTAGACTTACAAATCATTATTTTGAGTGTGGGCCCATATGTTATAGGTACCTATATAGAGGTGTTCATGAATAAAAAGAAATTTCTGGATTGACAGAAAACGAATAGTGTGTAAAATAAGAAAGTATCAAAGGTAATAGAACATAAGACACTTTTTGTACACAAAAAGTGCACTGTAGTTTCTGAAATAATAGCAAACTAATAGGCTTCAAAAGCTTAAAATGTATTGAGAGTAGGTCTGTGCCCAGCCGTAGGACGTATATAGGCTGTTTTAACTGTTATATAATTATAGATGCACGTGCACCTGCCTAAAAATAATTCTGACGGCGCCTGTGAGCTATAAATAGGGGAATAATAAGCCGAGGTAAAATTTCATAGTATGCGAGAAAATCGAGTTCGTTCCCCGTGGCCGACTCCACTGAAATTGTTTTTGCAACTAGTGCCGATACACCACGTGTTCCGCTGTGAAGGATGAAAGCTGCATGTTTGAGAAAAAAAAATCGAGGACATAATGTGAAGTCCGTCAACACACATTTTTTTATAGAATAAGGGTAACCAACGAGCACGTAGTCAACCTGATGGCAACCTGAAGAATCAAAATGCAGATGCGTTATCACCCCTGAGGACTAACGTTATGTATATTACAGACTATCATAAGTCTACTGCTGAATATAGGCCTTCCGTCCCCTAATGTTTGGCCCGGGAGGGGGGAGGGGGGATGAGTTTGTCATAGTTGCCACGATTAGCAGGCGGGTTTGCTGAAGTTGTTATTAGGAAGAGGCTGCTGCTCATCTCCTGGTTTGTTTCCCTCTGTCGCCTTTTACAAAACTCACGGGACTATATGGGTTAGTGGATGTTCTTACATCGCCACTACACAGAAAATTTGTTACTTTACTTCTAAATAGAAATTATTTGCAGGTATACCGCGAGGGTAGCGTACGATGGCGCGGAGGAATGAGCGAGGTAACTGAAGATTCGGAGGATGGTGATGCAGCGTATATTTCCAGTGATGAATCTACACATGGAGTCGATCTGGCTGAGCGACTTCGAGTGAAGCCATCTAGAGACATTTGGGAGTTGGGTAAATTTCAACTTTAAATATATGTAATTAAGGTCTGAAATAATATCATATTGATTATTGTTTCTGTACAGATTGTATCTTTGAAATGATGTTTTCATCAACAACGTTAATTGGAACACTTAATATCAAAAATAATACGATACGATAACGAAACGCACACATTCACAGTCCCATCATCTAGTCTACTCTAGTTTCTGTTCATCTATAAAATTTATTGTACTCTTACGGCTAACGCCATTAAAAATAAAAAAGCTGTAAAAACTGTTATAAAATTCGTAATAAATGTGGATATCAAAAGAAATTGGACACATCAAATTTTTCAGAGGATATACTGTTTGTGCTGCGACAGCTGCCATATTCAGAGGAATTATTAGCAATACTGGATTCCGGGCATAACGAAGATGTTATAAACTTTATATTACAAGAGGACAATAATGGGAGAATGAAGACAGCAGTGTTATGGGCTTCCTGGTTAGGAAAAAGCTCGTTGCTGTCAAAGTTAATAAAATTAGGTGCTAATCCTAATAGTGAAGATGGTGCTGGAAGGTAAATATTCATAATTTTATATACGACTGATTTGCCATGTCATGGCGACGCAAGAGAATCCATCAAAATATTTTAATCCTTTTCTTCTGCGGTTGATGTAAGTCAACTTTAATCGTGATAATTAATACGCCAACCCACAGAAATCGTAATAATATTACGAATCGGAATAATATTACGCCAACCGGATCGGCTCAACCGGGATAGGACCACGCTCTCAGAAAATACCAGCGTAAAATAGCAGCTTGATGCTGCTGTGTTTCGAATAAGAGTGTAGAGAACCGGAGACCCCTTTTTACTGGAAACGAGGCATTACATCTTAATCCTCGGCAGTGACAACGCATCTGCACTATGAATTATAATCGAGGATAAATGTAGATGTCTATGGGTCACAGCATCCACTTACCATCAGGTGGATTGTGTGCTCGTTTGTCACCCTTATTCTATAAAAAAAAAACTAACTAAACTAAAAAACTAACGATTTTCCGTAAGATGGTGGTATAACTATTTCCTATAAGCTAAATATAAAATATTCAGAGCAGCCAATAGACTTGACAGGCGTGGCAGTTATGATCAAGCCCTCGGTCTAATATCGGAGATCTTAAAGTTTTTATTTTATATTATTTACGAGCTGATACAGAAAACGAAGAACTATTTTGAGCAGTTTAAAGTAATTTTTATATGATATTTTCTCAAGGCCGAATTCAGCCTATCACACTGGAGACTAGATTTCTGTGTAAGACAGAATTATAGTGCACGGATACGTGCGCAAGTACAGGTGCACTCTTTATTGCCTTACTCACTCTCTCTTATTAGTCCGATGAGACGGCATTCCAAGGCACGGGGGTGAAATATCGTCTACTTTCTGACACCGGGCTGCTACTGAGAATTACTCGACAGAAAAACCCAATAACTTTTATTGTCTTTTATTTTTTTATATTGTTATTTTGGTCCGAACCGGGATTTTAAATCGGTCCGATGATCAGCAATCGCGCTTTATTCGAACACTAGCGTCTAAACTACGTCGAGCCTTTTATTGGTCGCACTATTATGTTACCAAAATTGGAAACAGACAAAACTATATACCTACATTGCCCATTTACGGCCTGAGGCCAAAGAAAATTGAATTTCTCTACACCTACAGTATACCGATATCTCTTATCATACATATTACTACAAAAATGACTAATCCTGCCCAATATGAAATATATATTTATGTAATATCAATTACTGTTTTTGAATTAAATGTATATTTTCAGAACGTGTCTACATCTCAGCTGTTTGGTTGCTAATGAGGAATGTGTAAAACTACTACTGGAACATGGAGCTGATCCAAATAAATGGGATTCAATAACCGAGAGGAAGGCAACACCATTGCATTGTGCAGCTAGCGCGAAGTCTTTAATATGCGTCAAGGTAAGCAAGCAGATTCTGTGGAAAGCATTCATAAAAAATATGGATTAAAAAGTCTGGAAAATTTTGTTTAGGTATTAATAGGCCACGGTGCTGATGTTAATGCGGGCCTCAGTGAGCGTTCGCCGTTGCATTACGCTGTGTTGAGCGATGCGCCGGATGTTGTCAGCGCATTGTTAGAAGCGGGTGCCTGCCCTGACACACCACAGGTGCGTCTGTTCCCAGTACTACTTACGTCAAGGAAAATTAGTATTAAACATTAAACAGATAAAGATAAAATTAAATAGAAGTTTACGTTCCGAACAAAGCGATCGGAAACAAAGAACATTAAGGTATTAGCATCATTTTATTTATTCATTCATTATATCCTATCAAAAGTTGACTGCTGAACATAGGCGTCACTTTTAGATTGCCTCATAGGGATTCCCCAATATTAACTATTTTGTATAGAATAAGGGTGACAATCGAGCACACAGTTGACTTAATGGCATACGGATGTTATGGCTCGTAGACACCTACATCTATCTTCGATTAAGAATGAAAATGTAGATGCGTAGTTACCCCTGAGGACTAAGATAGAACACTTCGTCACCAGTTAAAAGGGTATACTATTCTCTACACTTACCATACGAAACACACCAGCATTAACGCTGGTATTCTATGAAAGCTTGGTCCTTCCCCGTTCAAGTCGACGAATTCGTGCTGCAACCATAATATAGCTGGAGTGTCGCTTTATCACGTTACAAAATATATAGTTTCCACGCTTGACATTCGGGTTAGTAATCGCAGTTTTTTTATTACTTTTAGTTGTAAAATACTGATGCCTATCCTCTGTTTAAGTTTCCCTCTATCGCCTCTTACGGAACCCACGGGATGATATGGGGTAGTGGATTCTCTTACGCCGCAACTCCACGGCCCGAGATCAGCTCGTAATCGCTAACTGCTGGATTACGATGTGCTTTTGGCAGAGGCTCACTCTATGAAAGTTAAAAAGTTACAGCCTATACTATATGTACTTTAAACGTCCCACAGCTGAGCACAGGCCTCCTTTCATTTCTGAGAGAGTTTTAGGGCAAGGGCCACTCTATGACGTTTCCTTTTTTAATTATTGTTGTTTACAAAATTATTAAAGTTGGTGTTTATAATAACTTTATGTAAAAGCAAAAATATATAACGACACCTTAAAAAAAGTTTGCAAACCGAATTATCAATGGTTGGGATGATGGACTATTTTCAATCCCATAATATGTCTATGTTATGAATATAAATATATATATCTTATTATTTCGGAATAGGACGTAATTACAGAACCTATGATTTCCTACAGTCAATAGCGTTTGCAGTTCGGGATAAGATTTTTTATTAAATAAAAATAATGTACATTAAGAACATCTTCATAAGTGTCTTGGAGAGCTATCTTTCTTTCTCAGTCTCCCCACTATTGGAGAAGCTCAAATCCAGCGGAAGATTGTTTATGGGTTGATGAAAAACACTTGTTTGTGAACGTGTATTAAATTAGAATGTTTATAAGGCCACTGAAGCGAAGGTAGCCTAAAGGTTATAGATACAGACTGCAAACTTAATAAGTCGTGGGTTCGAATCCGCCATTCGACTAATGTGTTGAATAACTCCTAACATAAGCATTTCAAGCTTACTTGGAGTGGTTAACCGGAATAATTATAATAAAGTTACAAGTATTTTTTTCAAGTTTATAAAGTAATAGGTATTCTGCATATTATCTTTATTAAGAAGTGCCTCCGTAATTGTGAATTATTTCTGTATACTTTAATTGCTAGTTTTGTATGATAATCAATCAATCAATATATTCTTTATTGTACACCAATATACATTAGAACGAGACAAAATGAAATAAATATATTATACAAAGTACAATGGGCGGTCTTATCGCTCTGGAAGCGATTTCTTCCAGACAACCCTTATTTAGCAAAGAAATGTTGTTTACAGCGAATTGCAAATAGGGAAGGTGTACATAAATCTGATAAATGTACATAAATTTGAAATATGTAAAACATACATATTTCAAATAATATTCCACTTTTAAACAATTATTATAAAGACTAACAATAGAAAAAATATTTTCCAATAGAATAAAAAGTGAGTGCGTAGGAAAAGAAACACACATCACTTACCATATCTTTCCACATACATTGTAAACAAGAGTCTGTACAATGCATATATGATTTGTGAATAGTAATATTTCAATCACAGGTTTTCACCGAAACCCCTTTGCATGTGGCAGCCTCTCTGGGTTCGGATTCGTGCATGAAGCTACTTTTAGACGCGGGAGCTGACGTGCGCGCAGCTTTGGGACCCGGGAGAACCACGGCATTACATCTGGCCGCTGTGGACGGTCATGCTGAATGTACTAAATTGCTTCTAGACCATGGAGCACATATCGATTGTCCTAATTCGAGAGGACAGACGTCTCTACATCTCGGTAATAACGGCGAGAGGTAAAAGGTCTATTCATTATGCAATAAAAATATTATTTACATAAATTTGTAACTCGTTGCAGCCGCTTTAGCGCAATCAATAGAAGTAGTAGAATTACTAGTTGGCAGAAGAGCAGATGTACGTGCAAGGGATATTGATGGAAGAACCCCGTTACATGGCTCTATTGTAAGAGGAGCACGAGCTTGTGATGTGGCGCGACTCTTGCTATCAGTTGGTGCCGATCCTAATGCACCGGACAACTTTGGATACACGCCGTTACATATTGCGGCTTTGAATGAATTTTCTGCTTGCGTTTTGTTGCTATTAGGTAAGAAATCTTTCCCTTCATTATAATCTCGAATCAATTTTTATTATTTTACTCCTTATAAGTCCCCTGCTGAATACAGGCCTCCAACATAGGAGGGAAATTTGCCATAGTTTAGACACTTGGCAGGTGGGTTAGCAACCGCAGTTTTTATTGAGTTGCTATCAGGAAGATGCTGCTGTCCATCTCCTACTTTATTTCAGCTTTTACGACACCCATGAAACGTCATGACGTAGTGATTCTCTTAGGCCGCCACAAAACGGCGAAATCTTATTCGGCAATCAAAGGCAAAGTCAATTTTTTAAATTCAATTTTTGCTTGTTTAAGGCTCTTATGAACGTCCAAATCCACACCAAAAATTCTAAGATTTTTTATTCATTAGAAATCTTAAATATCTGCATAACAATCAATGTAAATTTTATATTTATAAGTTATTAAAATTTGTGACTGACATTCCCATACTGAATCCTTTCAATTTTACAATGTTATTATGAGATACCCTTTGACTTGGCTATACCGAGTGTTTAGATGAATTCGATGTAGCATCTTTCATGTTACGACGCCTTTGATGGATACAATATGGCGCAAATGTTTATCTTTGTTTAGACTAGCTAATTTTGCGTTTTGATCGCAACGCACTTGCCAAGTGTATTTAATATTTCATGAATCCTTTATCGACAATGGGAAATAGTTTCACACGTATCGGAATAGTTGCAAAAAATTGAATTAGCAATTCTTTTTTTTCCATTTGACAAGATTCTAGATGGAGGTAAAGCTAAAAGGTCATCTGTCACCAGCAGTACCCTAAATGTAATAACGCAGTTGTTTCATTATTATTTCTTTGCCTATCATTCCAGACTATGGAGGAGATGTGACCCTTCGTACAAATGGTGGCGTATCAGCACTTTCGTTCATCGTACGTCGTGTGCCTGACGTCGTTCCACGTTATTTGCGGAAGTTCGACGACGCGGTGCACGTGAGCGAACATGAACTAGGCGATGTTGACTGCGAATTTACTATAGATTTTCGACCACTGGTACCAAGCCTGTCTCGTGGTGAAGCTGAGTTGTTGTTGGCTTTTATTGAGGTAAAATTATTTCGTAACAAGAAACCGGTTATATCCACAGGGTCGTAACACTGTGCGATTGTTTATAACGAAAATGCTATTTAGGTACAATCCACATAAGTAGACGTAGGCTAGGAAATAATCAATAGCGTATACTCTGTTACAGCACTTAAAGTAAGCAAGTAGATATCTAAAATCTTTTGATTGTATAACATTTAGGAAACACTTTTAAGTCTCTCAATCTGTCATTGGCGTTTTATACTTATAGAGGTCAAAACGTTTTAAGAATAACTTAAATATTAAATAGATTTAACCTATAAAGGGCCTTTTATTCTTTAATACAGTTTCTCTTAGTCAGTGCGACTTCAGAAGCTATCAAATTTTGTAGAAATTTAAATTTATTGAAGTTGGTTTATACTTTTTTAGGTTAATATATATACAAATTACAAATATAATAAGATATTTATAAAATTCTATACAAAAAATCCATATTATTATATTCGATGGATGAGGACTCGGTAGCGCAAAGCGCAGTGTACATATGTAACAAATAATTGTTCGTTCTGAACGTTTGTCCATGTGCAATTTATGTAATAATCCTAATGGAGGTGAAGTTTTAAAAATACAACAACACTGATATAACTTTCCAGGTTGGTCATAAAGATGTTCTCAAGCATCCAGTTGCAGAAACCTTTCTGTTCTTGAAGTGGCGAAGAATACGAAAATTTTTCGTGCTGAGTTTCGTTTACCACGCTTTATTTATAACGCTGTACAGTCTCTACATTTTACGTAAGTATCTTTATCAAATCCAACGGTCTCGTTACAAAACTTAGTTTATTGATAGTTTGGGAGAGAGTTTGCCACGAAATCTCTTAGCCGGGGCACCAGTCTTCGCGAAATTTGATATTTGCCTCAATTGCATACTTTATATCCTAGTTCACACTTTTACTACCAGACTTCATTTTTGAAACAGAGTCAATTCTCTTATAATCACTCTTGACTTCTTAATACTTTCTTTAATAAGACTTTTATTAGTTACAAGTGTAGATTCGAGCACAGACGTAAAGTAGTCAGCCTCTCGGTATTCTATAGGATGCATTTTGGAGTGTGCGCAAGAATTACATGCTTTCCGAGTAATAATTAGAACCAAACGGTTTGCTTCATATTTTATAATGTGTACAGCAAAGGAATGGAATAATTTGTCGGCGTCTGTCTTTCCGTCCGAATACAATCTGGGTGTCTTCTGCGCAAGAGTGAATAGGCTTTTGTTGCGCTAAGACAGTGCGATTTACCATCTTGGGCTTCATCACCACTTACTACTAGATGGGATGGTCAAGCACTGGCTGATAATAAGTAAAAAAAAAGAATCCTGTACAATGTATGACGTAAGATTGTATCACTCAGCGTATGATGTTTTTCGTTATCAAAAAAGTTAAAAATAAAGTGCAGACTATGCTTAATGGCCAGAATAAATAACTCATACACAAATCATAATAGAAAATAGGTGCAAAAGTGCAGGCCTCATGAGCGTTTCATTTAGTTTTGATGAAAAAAATAAACTACCAAAATAAATCGATTACACAAAGTATAAAATCGATTTAGGCTGTATAGTACATTTGTCCTTTGTCTATCAAGGGCTAAAGAAAAAAATGAAAGCGCCTTTAAATTTTTAATAGCAATAAAACTTATTAAACTTGAAAATAATTTTATTAACAAACGACGCGTACTAGGCTATTGATATGAAATAGGGATGTGTATGGTTGATGTAATTCTGAAGCTAATAAAAAAAACCCGGTCTCGATACGTCATACGTTTTTTATGAAAGTAGCAATATAAAATGATTTTTTTAGAAAATGTAAGATGCATTAATTAGAGTGTTTTCTTGATATACGGCTACTCATATTATCGTATAAGCAAGCCTGTCTCATTCCGCGTTTTAGGCATGAAAATATACCTACGCTGAGCGGTCCCTACAAGCGGCTAGTTCCGTAAGGTTGTCACGCGCCCGCTCGAGCTGACGCGCGCCTTACGTTAACAAAAAAGTATTTTTCTCTTAAAAGTATTTAGCCACTTTTGATATTTATTTTTGAGTTTTTATTCAAGTATGGCCTCTCAAAAAGCCAAAAGGTACTGCATAGCATGCGGGTGCTTAAATAACAATAGGAATGTCGACTTTTCATTCTTTACTGTTCCTAAGGATACAGAAAGATTATATTATTATTTATAGGTAGATCTAGATAATTAGGTACTTAGTTACTGACGCCATAGTTACAGATTTATTATTTGATCGGGTCGCTAAACCCGACCACAGCTTCGCAGTTTTCGATTTTTTCGCGTATAATGCCAATGACCTTAAAAAATGTTCAGTGTAAGTAGACCTCCCAGTACTAGTAACTGCCTACTAATGCAAGATCAGTATATACTGTTTATTAGTTTAACACTTGGTCGATAAAAGAAAAGGATTGAAAATAGCAGCACTTCTCATTGCCACTCTTTCATAATGCCGTCACGTGTCGCATGTTTGTAAATAGCAAAAAATGTGAAATAGACAAGTGACGGCTCCGTGGCGCAGTGGCTTAGTAATGAGTAGTAGCCTACAAATAATTGTTCTGGGTCTGTTCTACGTATGTAAACTGTCCCTGCGATACAGGAGAAAATCCTAGTGTGGAGGCAACGTTTTGTTAAAAAGAGAGGAAGAGAGACAACTAATGAAATTAAAAATTTTGTAAAACCGACTTCAATATTAATACGCATACGCATTATTCAGGATAACTCCAAAACTACTGGTCAGATCTTGATCAAATTTATTTGGGATGTATAAATTATAAGCACCAGCTTTCAAATAAAAATAGAATCATCAAAATCGATTCACCTAGAAAAGTTCTGAGGTAACACACAAAAAATTACTGTCGAATTGAGTACCTCCTTTTTTTGAAGACGGTTAAAAATGGTAAGTAGGTAAATTATCTGAGTTTCAAAGACGTTCACGTTGTTATAATATAAATTTTCCTCGATGTTGCATATTAATTATTAACCTTCCTCACATTGAACAACAATGTTTTATCATTAGCAAATTGATGGCACCGTGGCGCAGTGGCTTAGCAATGAGTTGCAACGCTGGGGCCACGGGTTCGAATCCCCCACTGAACAAGTATTTGTATGACCTACAAATAATTGTTCCGGGTCTAGATGTTTGTCCTTGTGCAATTTATATTTGTAAACTGCCTCCACGATACAGGAGAAAATCCTAGTGGGTGTAACGTTTTTTTTTCAACAAAATAAAAAAAATACTAATACATTGCATAACACCTCGGTGTATTCTACTATATGCCAACTAATATCAAAGGATTCAATTTGTTTTCTCACAAGACCTAACCCTACAGTAGGGGCGGCCTTAACAAAGGCGCGTAACGGGCTAAGTGATACAGACACTCGCACGCGGACGTAAGGTGCATTTTGATTTAATACGCGCGCCGCATTAATTTTTATTTCGACGTAGGATAATTTCACGAAGGTCGCTTCCGAGGCGTGCAAAGTATTATGAACATTAGCGACGTTGTAACTAGGTTTAAACTCGCAAGTTAACTAACAGAGAGTGATCCTTCTGTTCTTGTACTATTATTTATTCTGTGGAATAAGTGCAATATGGTTATGATAGAAGAATTTTAATACCACAAAATTGCTTGACCTTGACGTGTCGAGAGTAATACACTACCTAACAACGCTTAGCGTTATGAGGCGTGCAATAGCAGTAGAACACAAAGCAAAAAAAGAATAGATATAACAGATATTGAAAAATATATATCATTCCAGAAATATTCCTGTGCGAGGACGTGACCTGCGCTGTACCATCGTATCTCCGGCCTGTACAATATTTGATCCTCCTTCTCAATCTGTGTTTTATGTGCAAGGAGCTATTTCAATTATGCCTGGATTACTCTGCATATATTAGGCAGTGGGAGAATTGGTTGCAGATATTGATAATTATTGGCGTGTTTTTATGTACGGTGAGTATATAAGTTTTTGTTTGGTAATAAAAAAATATTTCACTATTTATTACAGCCTATCAAAATACCACTGCTGAACCTTAGCTTCATCCATAAACATGGATCTTTGCCATAGTTGTCACGCTTAGTAGGCGTGCTGGCAACCGTAGTTTTTTATTATTATTTTGAGCTCAGGAAGATGCTACTGCCCACTTCTTGTTTCAGTTTCACTGTATCGCCTTTTACGACACAAATCGTCCAGTGTTGGTTGGTGTCGAGTGAAGGTCCAATGTTTTTATTTTCAAATTCTTAAATAAAATAAAAACTTTGGACTTTCCATGTTTACCAGTGGAGTTTATGGAATGGAAAGAATAAAAACATTAGGAGAACATCCGGGCGGCGCGGCGTCTAGTCTAGTCTATAATGATAGTAGAGCATGAAATATTTTTTGCGATACAATATAAATATCCCCCACTGCCATGTTTCTATGTTTTTTCTTGTTTCCTTAAATTAGATATTTTAAAAAACTAGGAACCTTTTAAAATTATTAAATATATTATTGTACTTATACCGTCGTTATTAGAATAATAAATAATTAGAAAAAATAGAACAATAAAATAAATATTTAAGAAATTTGATGGACATAAAAAATTAAAGAAATAAAGAAAGACATTCGAGCACAGCGCGACAGCAATAAAACTTTAAATCTATTTTTCAAATTTCTTGCAGCTGCGATGTCCTCTCAAGTTACATCTCACTAACTCCAATGTAGTGTTATGCATAGACGACATTGATGATATTCTATATAATATATATATAAGAGATTTCCACCTATGTACTGACTCATCACGATATCTCTGGAACCATAAGGCCTAGAGACTTGAAATTTGGCAGGAATATTCCTTTCGCCGAGTAGAGGTCAGCTAAAAACGGATATTACGAAATTCCACCGCAATGGGTTGCGGGGGCGTTAATTAAAAAAACACATTTTCAAACTATAGGTCGTAAAGGTATAAAAACTTGGCCAGAATATTATTTTTGGCATGTTAAAAATTACCAAGAACGGATTTTCATTTTCAAGAATTTGATGAAATTTTTTGTGTGTGTTTGAGTGGGTCCCTGGATGATCTAACCGATTCACAATTGGACCCGGTAGGTGGCGCTGTTGTCGTAATCCAGAAATCAACCGTGCGTAGCCGGGGCGGATCACTAGTATTTTATATTGGTCACCAAAATATAGCCGAATAAATAAAAAAAATAAGTAATAATATTTTCAGGTGCCAACATGGTATATGGAGGATGGGGTAGCAAAAATCACATCAAATTGGCAGCATGATGTAGCCGCTGTAACTGTATTCTTCTGTTGGCTGGAACTGATGATGATAATTGGCCGTTTCCCAACCTTTGGCCTGTATGTACAGATGTTCACTACAGGTAACAATCAAAGTGATTTTTTTAATAGAAGAAACGTTTCCCTAGTTTTAATTTACTTCTGTGTTATGGAAGCTTCAACACACGAAATACATTATATTCGGAACAATTATTTGTAGGGATACTTGTTATTATTTTTTGGTAATGCTCTTTCGTGTTATTATCTAGTATTAGGAAAAGCAAGAGTTTTTCATTTACGCAATGAATTCGCTTGTGGATATAACAATTATTACCTTTTAATTTATAAATATGTTGTTGTAATGCAAAGGTTTCAAAAGTCCGAATGATAAATGTCTATAGTAAGTGGATGGATAAATATTTTTTAAAGTTTTCAGGTTCTTAGTTTTTTTTCCTGTTTGATTCTACTGTTTTTGAAAGATGTCCATGAGTGTATGTACGTTGGTATGAATTTAGTTAGAGTGTAATTGATTTGGGAGATGAGTCGCTCGCGTCCATAGGCTTCGACCACCTAACCCTAGGCCCACCCTACACGTGTCCCCCAGGTGGTGCTAAACAAGCGACAAAGCCGAAAGTACAGATTTGGCTCATCGCCGTGTGGTAACGGCGTAAAAAATACCACCCCCTACTTTCGCACCATGAGGCACAAAGTAAAAGAAGTGGCCCCGAGTTCTCGGCGCCCCTTTAATGGGGCAGGGGTGCGTAGAATCTCCGGGAGGAAAACCGGCGACGAAGTTCGCCACCCGTCACGTTCTGTCTCCCGGAGGGGCGAAAAGTGGATTGCGGAAGCCCGTCTGGCTACGCTGAATGTATGTGGAGTAATGAATGATAAGATGGATGAAGTATGCGATATGATGTATGATAGAGGAATAGATGTGTATGTGTAAATGAGACGAAACGGAAGGGAAAGGATGCCACTACACATGGCATGTATACCACGTACTGGTCTGGTGTAGACGAGACCGAGCGGGCATGCCAGGGAGTCGGTATCATCCTTTCAGAAAGAATGGGTCATTGTGTGAAAGAGTATGAATGTGTAAGCCCGAGACTGCTATGGATACGAATGAAAGTGGGCTTAAAGAAGTTGTTTGTTCTAGGGGTCTACGCCCCAGACATGTCTAAGCCCACTTATATCCGAGAGCAGTTTTGGGAGATGGTAAGGATGGAGCTAATGAAATGCAAGGGTAATGAAAATATTGTTATATTAGGAGATTTTAATGGAAGGGTTGGCGTGAAGAGGCTTGGTTATGAAAGGATATTGGGAACGTTTGGTGATGAAAGTATAAATGAGAATGGTGAAAGCCTCCTCACCGTAT
This sequence comes from Parnassius orleans, assembly GCA_029286625.1. NCBI lineage: Eukaryota > Metazoa > Arthropoda > Insecta > Lepidoptera > Papilionidae > Parnassius > Parnassius orleans. Next base: position 2,752,471 of record JAGSMP010000018.1, read on the forward strand.
GTGTGGAAAAGAATCTTTTTGTGACGAACACTTTCTTTCGTCATAAGAAGATTCACATGTATACATGGGAAAGAGGTGATGATAGAAGCATGATAGATTTCATAATTGTGGATGAAAGAATGAGGAGCGCAGTGGTAGATACAAGGGTTTACTGGGGTCCAACGTAGGACGGACCATTACTTGGTCTTATGCCGAATTAATGGTCTATTCAGACGTTGGCGGCATCGGACATCTGTGTCTACCACTGCGTTACAGCGTATAAGAACAGAGGTTACAAGATAAAGGTGCGAAAGAGAAGTTCAAATGTAGACTGAGAGAAAATATAAGTGGTATGGATGAATTGTGTATGAATGATTTAGACTTGGAGACTGTGTGGTATAATGTCAAGAAAGGTTTGGTGGATGCAGCTACCGAAGTATGTGGTGTAAGTAAGAGAACGAATGAAAAGAAAAATAACACCTTATGGTGGGATGATGAGGTACGGATGGAAGTAGAAGCAAAGAAGATAGCATGGCTAGATTTACTAGCAACCAAGGCTATTATTATTCTAGTGGTATGAATGATGATATTGAAAGAAAAAAGGCAGTCTTTCCACATCTAAATAAGAGAGTAAAAGAAGTAGTTGAAAGGAAAAAGCAAGAAAGAACGGATAAGAATGATAGAAGAATATCGGATAACTTCCAGGCAAATATTAAAATGTTCTGGAAACTCGTAAGAACTGCTAGGGGACATTCAAAACAGCCTAGAATGGATGCTATACGAGACCAGAATGGCTGTATTCTGAATGACGAAGTTTCAAGTTTAAGGAGATGGAAGGAATACTTTGAAAGCGTGTTTATGAGTGATGAGACGTTTGAATTAAATGAAATAGAAATTCCGAAAGAAGAGGAAAGAGACAGAAAGATAAGTATAGATGAAATAATGAAAGCAATGAAAAGTATGAAAGCAGGTAAGGCAGCCGGATATGATATAGTATCACTCGAAATGCTAAGGGCTGGAGAGGAAGTGGTGGCAGACCTGCTGTACACCTTGTTTAATTTGTGTTGGGAACAAATTAAACAAGGTGTACAGAATAGTCCCACTATATAAAGGAAAAGGATCGCAGCAGGACTGTAAAAACTACCGTGGTATCAGCCTTCTTAGCATTGTGGGAAAACTGTATGCTAAGATACTAAGTGAAAGAGTTATGAAAGATACTGATGGAAAAATTTGGGATGTGCAAGCGGGATTTAGAAAGGGAATGGGATGTACGGATCAGGTCTTTTTCCATGCGCATGATCGCGGAGAAGTTTTCGGCCAAAAACCAAAGGGTATTTTGTGCGTTCGTGGACTTGGAAAAGGCTTATGACAGAGTGGACAGGGATGTATTATGGCAAACACTGAACTCATTTGGGTTGAGCGCTGGGTTGATACAGGCATTGAAGTCTCTGTATAGGGACTCCAGTGCTTGTGTCAGGATCAACGGGACCTACTTGGACTGGTTTGCATCCATAAAGGGGTCAGACAGGGCTGTGTGGCTTCCCCGTGGCTGTTCAACCTATTTATGGATAGTTGTTTGGAAAAATTGAAAGTTGAAGAATATGGGGGTAATAATGCGGGTTAAAAATGGGTGAGTTAACCGTCAAATTCCTTTTGTACGCCGATGATCAAGTCATACTCGCGTCGTCGGCGGCCGAGTTGCAAATGATGGTCACATTAATGAACAGTTCATTAAAAGAAAGGGGAATGAAAGTGAACGCAAGCAAGACGAAAGTTATGGTTTTTGAAAGAGAAGAAAGTAAAACGATATGTGAAATAAGAATAGAAGGGGAACTGGTCGAGCAAGTAGATGCGTTTGTGTATTTGGGATGTGTATTTAGCAGGGATGGTAGATATGATAAGGATATAGAACGACGAGTGAACGCAGGAAATAAAGTAAATGGAAATAAAGTAAAAGTAAATACAGGAAATAAAGCAGGAAATAATGGTAAATGCTCTACACTCTGTTGTGGAAAGTCAGAATGTGTCCAAAAAGGCACGTATGGCAATTCACAATGCTGTTTTAGTCTCTACTTTAATGTATAGTAGTGAAAGTTTGGTGTGGCAGAAGAAGCACGAGAGTAGAATAAATGCTGTAGAAATGCGGTCACTAAGGAGTATGTTAGGGCTGAATCTGAATGACTGAGTGAGAAATTGTGTGATAAGAAACGAGTGTGGTTTGCAAGATGATGTTGTGACCAGGATTAAGAAAGGAATGCTTCGGTGGTTTGGTCATGTAGAAAGAATGAATGAGGAAAGAGTGACAAAGCAAATTTATGTTGCAGAGGTGAACGGCAGAGTCGGGAAGGGACGCCCTAGACGAATGTTTATCGACCAAATTGGCGATATATTGAAAATGGGCCAGATTAGGAGTACCCTTAACCGACGAGCGTGTATGCGTAGGTATATGGATGTGGAGGAGGCGAGAGAGGTGTGTCAGGATCTTGCCAAATGGAAGTCCATAGTCTCTGTCTACCCCTCTGGGTGACAGGCGTGAGTGTTTATGTTATGAATAAAGAGCACTGATTCAGTTTTCATTAAAATCGATTTTGAATTTTTCAAAAAAACTTTTTAATTAGCCACTAAATAGAAAGTAGATAGTGAAAGTTGACACACCTATTTTTTTAATTATGTAAAGATTATTAAAATTATTGTATTGTAATTGTTTACAGTTACGGTGAACTTCGCAACGTTTCTTCTGGCGTATAGTTGCCTATTAATAGCGTTCGGTCTTGCATTTAGCGTGTTATTCAGCAACTACCCCGCATTTCATCTTCCCGCCGGTTTGGTCAAGACTGTGATGATGATGTCCGGTGAGCTGGAGTATGAGGACATATTCTATGACAACGGCACCACATCCAAGATCCACTATCCCTTTACAGCGCATGGAATGTTCTTGATATTTGTCTTGCTTGTTACTGTTATATTGACAAACTTGCTAGTTGGATTGGCGGTAAGCGACATACAGGTATTTATACTATGTTTTCAAATTCATTATTTCCCATTAGATTATTTGTTACAATAAAATTATATCTATTTTTTTCAGGCTTTACAAGAAAGTGCTGGTCTAGATAGACTGGTGCGTCAAACGCAATTAGTAGCGCATCTCGAAAGCATGCTATTTAGTTCTTTATTAACTTGCGCACCTAAGCAATTATTAGCGGTATTGCGTTGGGGAGCTTTACTTACCGCATCTCACATGCGGACGCTCAACATTCGACCCAACGACCCAAGGGAAAATCGAGTAAGTAAAATATCATGAAAAGAGTTTAAAGATGGAAATTCTGAAGTTTTAGAAGCTTTCCTCTCATTTTAGATACCAAAAGAGCTGATATCATCAATTTATAAAATGGTGGCCAGTCGAAACATTACAAAAAAGAGTATACGTAGGAATAATAATTACGAATGTCGTGTACGGAAATGTACAGAAGATGAAGATATCGAAAGGCGAGTCGTGAAACGGAAAAGCAATTTGTATGATCAATTTTCGTTAGAGAACCAACAAGTGGAGCGAAGAAAAAGGGCTACATCGATTTCTGTAGAGAATAGGAATAGACCTATGTCAGTGAACATCAACACAATACAAGAAATATGTATGGTTGACATAAAAACTCAACTAGCTGATTTGACAAAAAAAATCAACAAATTACTTGAAACTACTGAGTCCAAGTTAAATGTAATAGAAAATAAACTCGATAATAGATGAATAAAAAGAAAAATAAAACAAAAAAAATTGCAATGTAATGTATTTTAAGTATGTTGTCATTAAATAATTATCTATGAAAGTGTCCTAAATAAATCTAGGTACTATTACTTTTGTATGCCAATAAACTAGACTTTTACGGGGACAATCTTAGATGATTTTTTTTTGTGACACAATGTAAATATTGTTTTGGTTAATAAAATTACATAACAACATAAATAATTACATGAAATAAAAATTTAAAAATAAATTACCAATGTATTTGATAAAGGGCACTTTCCTATGGCAATCATGGAGATCATATAGCATACATATGAATTATGAATTGCCACATATTGTAAAGATAAAGAGAACATTCACACACACATTTATTCCATCCAGAACCACCTAGTAGTTGCTCCTTCTCAGAAAAGAACAACTTTACACTTTGAAGAATAAGGCTATGTATGATAACATGCTCCATGCTTTGCTGCACCTTTCTAAGAGTGAGAGGGGCAGCCTTTTTCTACTACTTCACTCCATAAACAGTGGGCTGTTTATGGACTGAAGAGTGTAATATGTATTCAGATATTTAAAATACCTTCTTGTGTAGACTTTAAACGAATTAGTAATAGTAAAACTTTACAACTATGTTTATATATGTAATTCAAGTAAAACTGGTTACAACATAGCTAATAAAGAAAAATCTGAGGTACTTACCAGTAACTGGCACTTATAGGTATCCCCATTACTCATTTTAACTGTGCTTTCCATATTTGTGTCACTTATTTTTGGTAGATCATATCCCGAAATTTTGGCTCCATAAACTATATCAACATTCTTAATATTAGAACTTTTCAGTTCTTTATCGATTGCGAACAGCAAAACATCATTTTCAACTATGTAGGCAACATCATCATCTTGAACATCAGAACTGCTGAATGATATTAAAGCATCTGAACAGGCATCCCAAACCTGAAAGAATTATACAGATATGAATATCAATGAAACACAAATCACATAGTAAGTAATCCTATGTTGTAATTTTTTTTTACTTATAATAAGTCAGTGCTTGACCACAATCCCACCTGGTGGTAAGAGGTAATGAAGCCCTCGATGGTAAATAGCACTGTCTTGGTATAACAAAAGCCTATTCACTCCTGCCGAAGACACCCAGATGGCAAGACAGACGCCGGCAAATTATTCCACTCCTTTGCTGTACACATTACAAAAGATGAAGCAAACCGTTTGGTTCTAAAGCGTGGAATATCGACAACAAAGGGGTGAAGACCCGCCGACAGTCTGGTTGTCCGATGGTGGAGAGGAGAGGATGGAATTGAATCATGTAATTCCTGTGCCTACGACTTGCATCTTGGGTTCAATTTATTTAAAATTACTGAAAGTGTGAAAAATTGCATATAAGTTAAAGCCAGTACCTAAAAGGCTTAGACAGCTATGATGAGTCAGTAGAATTAAAATGCCATGGTTTATAGCTGACAAACGAAGAGTTTGGGAATACCTTGTTTTTGTTTATCTAGAAGATATGTTTTAAATTTATTTTTAAAATTGTAATTGGTGTTAAGATTTCTTATTGGTCGTGGGATGTTATTCCAACACTTCGTTGCCATATATCGAAAACTGCCAGTAAATGCCGCAGTTTTATGGCTGTAATACAGGAGTGCTGACCTTATGGGCCTCAATTGTTTTCCAGAATTTTGCTTTGCAAACTTTATCTTTGCATGCAAGGACTCAAGTTTTTTTAAACTTAACAACATTGAAGACAAGCGCTCCTAAAGTGAGTCCATATTGAGCATGGAAGCAGTGTTCAAGAAAGGAGTAATGTGACTTCTAGGGGGACATCAAAACAGAACCGACAACATGTATTTTGCACGCGCTGTATTAGTCGTTTTGTTTTGCTGAAAATCCCATACACAACATCTCCGTAGTTAAGCCTAGATAAAATTAGAGCCTCACAAAGAGTAATGCGTGACGGTACAGAAAGTTGGTCACCGATTTGTTATAGTACCTTTATACGAGAAAAACAGTTTTTCACCATATCTAGGACATGTTTTTCGAATCTGAGAAATCTGTCGAAGGTTATACCAAAGTTTTTGGCTTCATCTACGCGCATAATATGTTTACCCAGAATCTTAACGTCTAGGTCATCATAAATTCTACTTATTTGCGTCTTTGTGCCCATGACCATATATTTTGACTTTGTGGGGTTTAAAACAAGAGCATTTCGCATTGACCAGTCAGCAATTCTGTCCAAACCCTCTTTAAGCCGTTTTACAGCTTGTGGTAACTTATCTGGTGAATCTGACACGTATACTTGCACATCGTCAGCGTAGCAGTGGTACATATAATGGTTTATAACTTTGATAAGATCAGCAGTAAATTATAAAAAGTAGTGGACCAAGTATCGAACCCTGAGGAACACCACGATTAATAAGCCTAGGATGAGAACATACATTAGACCCATCATTCTTTACCAATTTTACTGACTGGTACCGGTTACTCAAGTAACTACTGAACCACTTGACTGAGTTTTCGTCTAAACCATAATATGACAGTTTAGCAAGCAGTAGGCGAATATTTAGGCAGTCGAAAGCGCGGTAAATAGTCCAATAGCGTTAGAATAGTACTGTGACCGAAATCTAGTTCAGCTAATATGTTGTCTGTGACATCGAGTAAAGCAGTCGCTGTGCCACGTCCTTTGCGAAACCCAGATTGTAAATGAGGCAAGATGTTGGTCGCTTCAACATATTTAGCCAAATGTTCGCAAATAGCTTTCTCCAGCAGTTTCGCAAGGAATGGCAAAATGCTGATGGGCCTAAGATCTTTTAACTCGACCGTATTTTCATTTTTAGGTATAGGGGCCACTAGTGCCTCCTTCCACTTATTAGGAACTATACCCGTCATAATTGACTTATTAACTATAGCCGTGATTGCATCCAGAGTGCAAGGAAGAGAGAGTAAGATCATATCTCTGGTAATTTCATCATGTCCAACAGCATTCGATTTTATGGACATTATATATTTAGAAATATCTGCTGATCCTACGGGAGCTAATTTAAATTCCTCTGTATTGAATTTATTATGTTCAAAAAATAATATATCTGCATTGGAAACTACGTTGTCTCCCGGAATATTCAAAAAGTGATCATTGATTTTGTTTGCGTCATTGAAATGGGGAGGCAAGGATTTGTCTTTCGAGGGGTCAACCAAAATTTTTTCCTTCAAATTTTTCCAAAATGTTTTGCTATTTTTAGCTTGAGAATTAACTAAGCTATTGAAATAAGCCCGCTTTTCTCCTGAAATACTTTTTAAAACTAGACTTTTGAGCTCCTTGTAATATTTTTATGTTCGTCTGATCCGGTGTTTCGATAGACATCGTGAGCCATATTACGCTCATCGATCATCATTTTGCAGACATCGGTTACCCACGGCAGTGAATATTTGGTTTTTAGAGTTACTGTTTTCACTGCTGCATGTTTATCAAAGAGAGAGAGAATCATTGAATTAAACTTTTCCACCATCATATCCACTGAAGGTAACTCAATTACATCATTCCAATTTATTGCATATAAATCATTATTAAATTCATTTAATTTATTTTATTAATTGGTCTGAAATTGAAAGTTCTAGTTGGGATTTTAACCTTTTTTAATGACAGTGTAACATTAACCATTGCGTGTCCATTGGAACCCATTATATTGTTAACAGTGACATCACGAACTGGTGCATTAGTACATACAAGATCTATTAGAGTCTCAGTATACGAAGTGTAATGAGTCGGCTCACTGACAACTTGATGGAGGTTCATGTAATCAAGGAATTGAGTAAGTTTGACAGTACTACTATTACTTCCCCCAAGTATGTTAATGTTAAAATCTCTCAACAATACAATAAAATCATACCTTGAAAAATAATTAATGGAATCAGTTATCGCATCAATAAATATATCTACATTTGATTCAAAGTGGGCAAGATATGAACACATTAATCAACTTAAATAATATTATCCTACTAACCTATCAGTTAGAATACTATGATTTTTCAGGTAAAAGCTTTATGTACTTGTACAAATGTTATATATGTGAAAGTTTGTTTGGACATTTGCATGTTTATGGCTTAATCACACAAAAACTACTGAACAGATTTTGATGAAACTTAGCAATATTATAGATCACAAAACCACAATTACAAGCTTTTTTACAATTAAAACAGTTTCAACTTTTAACACAATGAAAAGTTTCAGTCTACAGGTTTTTTTAATTCATGGTGCTAAAAAATCACTTATAAAATTTCATTTCTTTATAGCGTGCGCTGCCTGTACTATAGATAGAACTATAAACCAATTGGACTTTTTTTATCTTCAAAAATTCTGTGATACACCATATCTATTTAATACAATATATCAAATTGTATTCTAATAAACTCCTACCTAGATGGAACTATTTACATTATGATTCATGCATAATAGTTTAATGTAAATGCCTTAAGATTCCGTTGAATTTCCTCTTCAAAAATAAAATTTCCAAATGATTCAATTTAATATTGGCATAGACCGGTTAGTAGCAGTGGAAGAATATGAATATCCACTACCCCATATAACCCCATGGTTGTAGTAAGAGGTGACAGAGGGAAACAATCGGGGAGATGGGCAGCAGCATTACCTAATAACAACTAAAAAATTAAAATCAGCACCAGCACTTGCCATGGCAACAATGGCAAATATTCCCTTATGAGGCAATCTAATGGGGAGGTCTATGTTCAGCAGTGGATTTTTGATAGACTATAATGGTAATCTTGGTATATGTAACTATGCTATATTAATATATGAGCTGACTTGCAATTTAGATGCATTGCATAAAAGGCCAATACTTTGTCGGTAGAAGCCAAGGGAGAGACAGCTCATACCACGCATTCCTATCATACCAAAACCAAACAAGCTACTGTTTGATTTTATATGATTACAATTCCCATTAAAAGGTGTATTTTCAATACAATTAACAAATCTCAGGGTCAAACTTTACAAGTAGCGGGATAACATTTGGGTGCAGCATATTTTTCTCACGGTTATCTCTACATAACTCGCTCACATGTTTCTAGGGCCCAAAATCTAGTATAGAGTATATTGCAGTAGAATGTTCTGCCACTTTTAGTTAAAATAATAATTTTAGTAATAAAAATTCATCTGGTTGTAACTAAACACGAGCAGAGCTGCGGCAAATAGTTAGTTTTTTTAATAAAACGGAAGTGACAAATGTACTTACAGTCCACCTGATGGTAAGTGGCTATGACAGATCATGGAGCCAACTTCAAACAAAGGCTAATGATACATTGTCATCACTCAGGACTAAAAGAGAATGCCTCACAGCCTGTAATTATAATGGCACTGTGAACACAGCAGTGCAACAGCCATTCAGTAGCAGCAACATGTATGGGGGTGGTACCTTCCCAGATGGTAGTCCTAGGTAAAAAAGAAGTCCTACCACCTAGTGAAATTTAAGCCAAATGGCAAAATAGATGAAATTTGACTTAATTATATTTACTTTCTAAAGTTATATAGCCTACATACATCCTACTGCTAGGCACAGGCCTCCTCTCATTTGTGAGGTTTTAGTGCTTGGAAATGTTCGCAGCGCTGCCCCAATGAGTGTTGGCGAACTTCACATGTCTTCGAAATATTTTTTCTTATTTCTCAGACATGCTGGTTTTGTAACTATGTTTTCCTTCACCGCCAAGCATGTGGTGAATCAGCACTTAAAATTACAATTAACAATTAAATTTTTTTACATAATATATATGACATTTATTTACATAACATAATATACAATATTAAAAACTATAATAAAAAAAAAAACTAAAACCAGTAATTTAATTATCAAACAGTCCTACTCCCCGTGGTATCCTGCCAAGAACGCTGGCTGCGTTTCCCTGCTGAATGGCTATGCTAAGCCTTTGAGCGAGAAAAATGCCAGCCCTATTATCACTAGCAGCAACGATCAGCCGCGGATGGAGTTCCTTTAGGAACTTCACCGCACGTGGACCCCACGGACCAATAGTCTCTACAGCAAATGGCACAAATATGTAGTCATCTCTCAGAGACTCATATTTGCGCCACTTACTCAGTTCAGCTACCTCTGATGCCGCACCGGCTCTAAACGAGGTACCCCTGAGATGAGAGGCCGCCAAAGTGTCTACATAAGTAGCATCCCACACTAGGGCTTAACTCTCTCCCAAGGGACCAATGTCACACCGTCGGGGCTCTTGCCATCGTCTCTAAATATTCCACAAGGCTCTAAAAAAAAGGGAACATTTATAGAGACAATAGCCCTTCGGATGAGATTGTTCAAAGAACCGTGACGTGAAAACCTACCAGCACTTTTCTTACATGAATGTCCGTGGAGCCCAAACTTGTCGACGCTGCTACCACAGGGGCACTGATGGGGTTGACAAATCGTCGCTCCTAGTCGGATTCCTACGGCGATGCGCAGCGCAAGCTTTCTTCATCAAGTAATGTGCCGAGATTATTTGATGGTAAAGGGTGTAACCAGTGACTAGATTCCTTAGTCGAAACAGCTAGAAGGCGTGCCTTATCTTGGTCACTATGGAAATTATGAAACAAATCTTTCTGCACCTTCTGTACCAACGGAATATCCCACTGTTTTTGTTGGTTAACTTCCAGTGGAACAGTTTCGCCGGGACAGAGCGCTCGCCATGTCTACCCCACCTCCAAAGCAAAGCACAGGTCTACTTTATTATTTAAAATTATGTTACATAAATCACTGACACTATGCACGGAAGCAAGGAAAGTAGGCAACGCAACGCTAGAAAGATTTTTCACACTAATACCACCAAATTTTGTAGGTACAAGCTACTTTACCTACAAAATTTGGTGGTATTGGCTGTTGTATTAAAGTTAAATTTAGAATTTTTTCTATAGCTATTTTAAGATTATTATCAATATCTTTTAAAATATCCGAACATTTCCAGACTGGAGTTCGCATACTGTGAAATTTACAGCGCTTAGCCCCTAAGCTACCACTGCTCGTCTAATATTTGAAAATAATTTACCTGCATATACCTGACTGGTTGAAGACGCATTTTTTCTACATGCTCCCATACTTTCAATGAATTCATTAATGATTTTGTATTCTGGTTAAGTGCAACAACTCTATTGCTATATTCTGGCTTTAATCTGAATTCAGAACTCGGATTGCCTTCAAGCAGTAAGACTTTTAAATTTGACAGTAAGGCTCTCTTACCTAGAATAAATTAAATTTATAGTTATTTTTCTTAAAAAATTACTTGTAACTAGAATTGCACTATAATATTATTCTTACCTAATGCACATGCTAAAGTGCAACCCACCATGCCTCCACCGGCGATAATGACGTCGTACGCGCCGTTAACTTTTTTATTATTACCTGAACTAAACTTTCGAGATGCAATTAAAGACCGTAAATTTATTTTAAACATTGTTGAATTTATGCAGTCCCGATAAAATCTTTTATTTCGTAACATATTTGATAATATTAAATTGGTATAATATAAACAAAATCTGACCGTTACATGTAAAAATTTCGTTCGTTCGTCAATATGCTATGACTATATATTTAATTAAGATTTCTTTTATTAAAAATAGATAGTCTTGCAATTTTGTTCAATTTTAAGATTTTAGCATAGATAAATAAATATATACCAAGCCGGATTTTAGCTGTCACCTGTCAGCCAAAGAGACAGAAGAATTCTTGTGACGTTTTAGGCCGACACATACATACGGAATTCCGTTTCGGGATTCCGTTTCGATATTCCGATTCGAGATTCCGAACGCAGCAAGTCCATATAAAATCTATGACCCGCCACACACGTACGGTATTTTTCCGTACGGAATTTTCCGATTCGAGATTCCGGCGACCGTTTGTGCAGCCATTCGAACGGAAAAACCGGAACGCAGTTTTCATAGATTTTTATGAGTCGCACACATACGTACCACGGAACGCGGTCAGTGTTCGTCGCACGAGCGAAGCGGGTGTATTTACGTATGTTTTACATTTAATCTTATAGGTGTATAGCTTTTCGTAACCTTTCATCTTATTTTATTTATAATTCATCGAAAGAGTTTACAGAACCATATTTAAACATATCTCTGGATAGATATCTACATATTGACTGATTGCAAGTTGGGAGATAGATGCACCAACATGACAGCAACACGGAATGCAACCAGTCGTCAACACAGCTCGCCGCCAGAATCTTCACCACCTCGTTATTGAACGAAATATGCGTGATGTATTCACGGAACTCGATTCGGGATTCCGAACGGAATCACGAATGAATTGATGTATGTGGCCGACCTTACAAGGTGCAAATAAGGCCGGCCACATACATACGGAATTCGAATCGAATATCGAAACGAATCCTGAAACGGAATTCCGTGAACACATCACACACATACGTTTATTTCCGTTCGGAATAACAAGGGTCAGTTGAGAGGTTAGCCATTGAGTCTAGACATTCTGCCAGCGAATAATGACGACGATTTTCTGATTGGTGATTCCATTGTTGCTGTATCATTGTTACTGGGTGCATCCCTTATCACCCTAAGCTTGCAATATAGTCAATATGTAAAAAGATCTATTTATCCAGAGATATGTTTTAAATATGGATGTCTGTAAACTTTCGACGAATTATTAAATAAAATAAGATGAAAGGTTACGAAAAGCTATACACCTATAAGATTAAATGTAAAACATACATAAACACACCTACCGCCTCGGTCGTGCAACGAACACTGAGCGCGTTCCGTACGGAATTTTTACGTATGTGTGTTGCAACTCGTACAAAATCTATGGAAGACTTGCGTTCGGAGCGGTTTTTTCCGTTCGATTCCGAACGCACAGGCGGTTGAACTCGGTACGGAATTTTCTCCGATTCGAGATTCCGTATGACCGCCTGTGCGTTAGGGATGGGCAAGGAAAAAATATCGATATATATCGAAACGATATTTTGAAACAGTATCGATATATCGCGTGATAAATATCGATATCGATATATCGGCATCATTTGCATGATGTAAAAATAAAGCCCAAAATTTAACATTGCTGACGGTTGGACGACGAAAAAACGACAACCACACATTGGTGTTTCATGTTATACAATATTTTAAAATATATCGAAATTGATATGATTTCGATACTCAAAATAAATATCGATGTATCGATATATCGCGATTAATAATATCGACGATATATATCGATATTTTTATAAGAAAATATCGATATTTCGATATATCGATATTTTTGCCCAAGCCTACTGTGCGCATGCGCCGCCACGACCGAAGCGAATAGGTGATCTTGTTGATGAAGGATTATATTTTCATCATGAAGAATACTTGTTGTGTTCGCATAGCGGAAGCAAGTGTATTAATTTTATATTACATCATTTTCCAAAGACTGATATAGGACTCAAGTAAGTGAAAAATATTAATTGTGAAGATAGAAGCAGCTCAGTTCGGAGGAGCTGCAAAAGTTATTTGTGTCATATAAGTACATTATTTTGTTTGAGATACATACATCTGCACTAATATTAAAAATATAGTACAGAAAGTGATAGAGGAGGTAATAAAACCGGATTAATTCCTGTGGCTCGGTATCAGATCAGGAACATCATTCCATTCAGCCGTTAATAAGTTTAAGGAAGATACTCGAAAAAACAAATATTGGAAGGAAAATACTGGTAAGACAATGGAATGAAATTAGAATTTATCAATAAAGTGCTAAAATTAGTATTAATGTATTCATATAATTTTGATTGCTTATTAACCAAATTACTGTTTTTATTTCAGATGACACAATCATATTGTTGCTAATAGATTTACATCATATTTGGGTCTGAGAAATAATTTATGTGAAAAAAAAATATTAAGGAATGAAAAACATCTAAATGGGATGACAGTTAGATGTTTATTTATGAGACTGTAAACATGCACGAAAATGATATAAATGATGAACATGTCATTCCTCAGAAATTTAAAAAAAATGTAGGTAAGCCTACCCCTATAGGAAATACATTATCATTACATAACATTTTTGTTCTTTTTTTATTGTAAATAAAAATGTTGATCTAATATCTATTTTATGTGAATACAGCTTTGAAGTAAAGCCAAAATAATTAATATTAACATTTGTTTTTCAGGTGAAAAACTGTAGTTGTGTGCTAAGCATGACTGTTGAGCCTTGGCATACTCATCACAATTTGTAAGTTTGTTGATTATTCTAATATTTATATTTTAATCTGCAATATGGGGGAATATATCAACCTCTTCACCAATTTACCAAATTCAAACATCACCTGCACTATTAAGTAAGCCCTGCTTACTAGGAATAGTGCTTTAGCAACTTACTGTTGTAGGTAATCCATATATATTAGCAGAAACGAAATCTCACAGAATGATGATGGAGAGTATTGCAGCTATCGGGTCATTCTAACATACTACCATCTTCATCATTACAGCCTCTTCAAAAGTCCACTGCTGAACATAGGCCTGTTTCAAGAATGCCATCATAGACAGACCTGACCCATGTGCATCCATCATTTTCCTGTACGTCTTATCAGGTCAACATTCTAATGGACTACTGGTATGCGGCTACCAGTGGAGAAACTTTTGTATTCACTAATCTATATAGGCCTAACTCCAACAGTGTATATGTATATGTAGAAAGCTAATATTTACATATTTTACTTTTTAATACTTTTATTGTATACAACATTATATAACATAAACACTGACAACAAACTATAAACTAAATGTACAATTAGCTGGCCCTAGTTCTAAACAGAGATCTGTTCCAGGAAAAACTATGGGAAGATTATTTTTAACCGACTTTAAAAAGGAGAAGGTTCTCATTCGACTGTATCTTTTTATGTGTTTTTTATTTGAAAGCTGGTGCTTCTCATGTGGTCCCATATAAATTTGATCAAGATCTAACCAGTAGTTTTGAGTGATCCTTAATAATGCGTATTTAATTGACTTCAACTATATTGATGATGTTCTCATTTTATAATATATTGAAATTAGTTGTACAATTTTTTTTATTTTACCACTTTTATTTAAATGTGTAGTACCCGTAAATACATATAATGTTTATTATGTAAAATATAGGAATAAAAGAGAAACATATAACATTATATCATAAAGATAATAATATTTTGCATATTTTAATAATTTAGGCTTTTATGGCTAAGATAATGTTAATAGTTTGTTATTTGTTGTCATTTTACAGCCCACTATGCTGATGGAAAACCCATAAGCTCAACTTTATAAAAACAGAAGTTGTATTATTTTTGTTGACTTATTTGCCTCGTGTAATGGAGCAGTTTTAGCCGGAAAAACAAAGGGAAGCCCTTAAGGCAAGCTGTAATATATCGTAGCTGTGAGATATCGAGCATGAAGCCTTTTGGTCTAATACCAAAAAAAATTTTATTAAGCCCGTGACATATGAAAAAGTGACTACGAGCCAAAGATTAGATTTTAAAATTGAAATGCTCCAATTGGTAAAAAAAGATAAATAATAGTGAATGTCCATATTCTAGCCCTTCGACCTCCCACAATAGTTCAGAGCAAGCTCCCACGGCTTTTCTGAACAGAAGAATGAACATACGTGAATATTCTCGCCCTTCTAGATCATATCATGATCCAAATCATGGCACTTCACCGTCCACGTCATCTCTGATACCTATCATATCTAGTTATAATAACCAGCCTATATTTGTAGAATCACAACAAAATTTTCTGAATATATCAGAAAAATTCACTAATGGATAATAATGATTTTGTTTTTAACACTGGGGACAATTCTCAAGTAGTGGTACTAAACTCATAAGAGCCAATTGAAAATACCTTTCGTTTAAAAATAGGCACAGTTAATTTACCTTAATGTTAACTGATTAATAAACTTGTAATTATAATAACCTTGTTAAATTTTACCTTAGTGTTAATTGATTAATAAATGCTATCTTGTTAACTGATTAATAAATGTTACCCTAAAGTTAATTGATTAATAAATGTTATCATGTTTACAAATTAATAAATGTTACCATAATGTTAGTTGATAAATAATTCTTGTTAACTGATTAATAAATAATGTTACCTTCATGTTAATTGACTAATAAATGTTACCTAGTTAACTGATTAATAAATGTTACTTTAATGTTAGTTGATTAATAAATTGTCGCATTGGATAAACAAGGTTAGGCTATCTGCACATATTGTGAAATAATTTTTGAGCGGACTAGTAAATTTTTGCAATTTTATATTAAAACTTATAAAAACAACTAATGCCTGATAAAATTAGAGGGCAACATAGTTCTATCCTAAAAATTACATTTTGTGATATGTTAACAAGTTACTATCTGTAAATTTTGTACGGAACTGCATTCAAAATAATTTGTTGGTGTTCCTTGTTGTGTTTGCTATACAACCATATGCGAGTACAAGCCACAAAAACTTTGACATGCAATGCAAGCATTATAATTGTAGGCGTTCAGGTGTTTTGCAGTGTCCACTCTCGCATAGACAGGGTATTTATAACTGTAGAATTTTACTCCGCAGTTTCACTTAATTATGAAGTTGTTAAATAATTTTGACTTTAAAAATCTTTTCAAGATTATCCAAATGGCTAATTCCAATTATGGTTGCCAACTTTTTTTAATGTTATAAGTTATACTTGATTATAAAGATAAAGACTTGAAAAGTATTTTTTTAAATTGTTTTTGGTAGGGTTATGGCTGGCACTAGTGATATTTGTGATAAAAATGTAAGTTAATGAAAATGGAGTATTTGGTATGCTCTATTATTGTTAAAATTATAAGATTTACTTTCATCTTGTACTTTGACGCTCTATTAAAACTGTATAACACATAATTGTCTTTAACATTTAATAATACAGTGTGAGTCTTTATAAAGTGCATATCAAAACCAGGAAACTACATATAATTTCATCGACGGAAAAATTATTAAAAAAAATATAAAAATTATTTATTTTTATGAATATTTTAAAATTTGAAATTGCAGCTGCTAACCCTATTTAAATAAATTGTTATAACTTTTAAACTGAATGTCCTATCAAAGTGGAATAAATTTTTAAATGATTAATAATGCCAATAAATTAAATAATTCCAAAAAGAAACGCCATGAAACTAGAATAAAGAGGTATTTGATGAAAATCTGGTATTTTTTCGTCTTTTTACAATAATTTTAAAATTTCTCGAAAAATCGTCCTCTTAATCCTACTTTTTAATCTTATGTTGTTCTACATTATTAGCTTCCAATGGTAAAAATTCACGTTTATTACTCAAATGCAACCATTTTTATGAGTGTTTAAAAGCCCTTGCGTTTGCGCATCGTTCAGCTACGCACCCGCCGTTGTTTATCAGGCAGGTAGAGACCTTTTTTAGATGTCATTCATTGTAGAGGCAGGCGGGCTGTAACTGTAAGGCCTCATTCGCACGAGAGCTAAAAAACGTTGCGTCAAAACTCGGCGTTGGCGCTTTTAAAACGTTTACGATGTGATTGTTCATACGAACGCTTTAAAATCACTATTGTTTCGGCTTTCGCTTCATAAGATGTGAAATGGTTTCTACTAAATTACTAGCAATAGCAATTTGTGCCGCTAGACGGCGAAAAAACAAAAGGCATTCTGGGTACATCCTCTGAATGAACAGAGATACTTAAAAGGACAGTTTGTGACAATATACGAAGAGTTGAGGCAATACCGGCTAAATTTTTCAATTATTTTCGAATGTCTATAACAACGTTTGACGAATTGTTGGAAATAGTGAGGCCTCAAATAACACTTCAAGATACTAACATGCGTTTGTCGATACCACCTGTACAACGACTGGCTGTTACACTGAGGTAAGTAAATAAAATAACAAAATTACAAAGCAATTTTTATTTAAGTAACAAAAGACATATTTATTAGTTTGAACAATCATTCGGAGACAAGTCTTCTGGTGAATTTATATTATTAATTAATGGGCTTTGAGCAGTTGTTGAGCTTGACAGGTCAGTGTCCGATGGAGATGGGCAAATATTTGGGTTGAAAGTCGTAAGAAAGCTCTGAGCAGATTGTGGCCTAGAACTTTGTGCAAAATTAGCGGGGCGGTATTGACGATTCTCTAAAATCTTAACTTTTGATGGATGTTCGGGATCGGATGAGGGTTGATGCAAGGTCAGAGTTGGTTGTGACTCTAAATGCTGCTGCTGATACATATTACTGGCTTGAGTGAACTTTGTCTGTGAGTACTGCTGCTGTGGGGTCTGAGTATAAATGAACGGGGTGTCAGACTGTGAGTACTGCTGATACACATTACGAGTTTGAGCTGATGTTGGTTGTGAGTTGGTATGAGTTATGGGTGTTGGTTGAGGTGAAAGTTAAAACTTTGGTGACTGAAATATGGCTCAATGTTTGTTCTGTTAAACGGTGTTTGGGTAGGCTGTCTGACTGGCTGGCTGTATGTATTTTGCGTCCTGTTTGTGAAAGTGCGAAGTACTTTTAATATTTCTATTTTAGCTAACATTTTGCTATCATCGTCCATCTTTTTTAGTGATTGAACCAATGATAAACAGAATGTTTTATCCTCGTCCATTCCAGACTCATTTTTGATGGCCTTCAAAATTTCACTTTCAAAGGATGATGTAGTTTTCTTTTTCTTTTTTGGAGTCTCTGTAACATTACAAGTGGCAATCGAAGGTCCAGCGGGTGAATTTTCAGTATTAAATGTTGATGGGCTTCCAGTATTTTGCTCTGGTACATTTGTGGGAATGCTGTAGTTTCCAGAAGTTTTTGCATCTTTGACGTGTGGAACTAAAAATAGTAATTCGTCGTAATATCTGTATTTTTTTCTCTTTTTTACACCTTGTCCTGACGTCACATCTTTTTGCGCTTGATATTCACGCCGGAAGTTGTCCCTTAAGTGTTTCCACTTTGCTTGTATTTCTTTGCCTGAAAAGTAAAAATCATTAATGTGCCATAAAATTTGATTTCTTACAGATTTCTAGCATCAGGCAACAGTTTTCATGACTTACATTACCAGTTTTTACTTGGAGTGTCTACCATACATTATATTATTAAACAAGTCTGCGACGCAATATGAATTCTTTAAAACCTATGTATATGCCAGAAAAACAAAGGAAGACTTTGAAAAATATCAGAAGAGTTTTATCACCGTACTAATTTTCCCAATGTGATAGGGGCTGTCGATGGCAAACATATTGAAATAGCACAGCCCGATCAGAGCGGTTCATTGTACTATAATTATAAAAATTATTTTCAATAATTTTAATGGCAATTTGTGATGCAAACTATTGTTTCACTTGCATTGAAGTAGGAGCATACGGCGGTTCTTCTGACTCAAACGTATTTAAAAATACAGCATTCAACAGGCAGTTAGAATCGGGCCGAATCGATTTACCAGAACCGAAAACGCTACCGAATGATCCGAGTGGGAAACCTATGCCGTTTGTTTTTATTGGCGACGAGGCTTTTGCCCTATCTGAACATGTTTTGCGACCATATCCGAGCCGCAACTTGACCGTGCAACAACGTGTTTATAATTATCGATTAACACGAGCACGAAGAATGATTGAATGCAGTTTTGGTATTCTATCAAACAAGTGGAGAATTTTAACACGAGCTATAGATCTTCAACCTGATCGCACTATATCAGTAGTTAAAGCATGTTGCGTTCTACACAATCTTGTAAGAACTAAAGATGGATTTCAATTTGATGATACTTTATTTGACACTACAATACAAGGTCTACAACCGACAGGTCTCAGAAGTAACCACACGGGTCTACAAATACGTGATTATTTTACTAAATATTTCACATCGCCACAAGGTTCTATTCCATGGCAATACCAAGTTATCAATAGACAGAACGGTGACTAAATATAAATAACTATATACCTACCTATCTATTTGAATTTTTAAATAAATAAAGGTACATTATTTACTTACATCGACTATTTTTTTCATCATTGTTGAGGGTTTCCCAGTCCTCTGAGAGTTTTTTGGTTATGTCCTCCCAGGCATTATTCTTTATAATTTTATTTGAGTATTCTGGCAATGTCTTTGCATATAGAAATGGCCGAGCTCCACCTCTATTATAAGCACTTCAGGATCTACAACCCACGACATCGTATCGAATTTCAAATTACGTAAACGTCCGACTGCTAAGCGAGAGCGCGGTACACTGAATGCAGCGCCGGCGCTTTTTAGCGCTCGTGAATAATAATAAGAAGTTTCATATGATCTATTTCTTTAACGCCCAACGCCCAGCGTTGAAAATACAACACTGCTCGATAAAAAGCGCCGCGTTTAAAAGCGCTTATGTGAACATATACTTGGGAATGCATTTGTTCTATTTGAACGCTTTTAACGGACGTTAAAAGCTCTCGTGCGAATGAGGCCTTAGACACGTGTCCAGTCGAAGTCGAAGGACAAATAGTAATAAATTTTAGTCGCTCAGAACTATTCGCCGCTGCTATTCGTGTTTCTCCTGCCAAAGTCGTTATCGCGCCACGTGTTCGCTTTTTTGGTCGCGATGCCGCACATAACTGATTTCTCTCCGGCACACATCGCCGATATCCATTATTACTATGGAATGTACCGGGGGAGTGCTAGAGCTGCTCGCACAGCTTATCTAGCTACGTTTCCAAATCGACGCCCTGTGCCATCAGCCCGAAATTTCCAAGAAGTCCATAGAAGACTGGCTAACACTGACTTGGTTTTGCTCGAGATCGCCGCGAACCAGGTGTTATTATTGATGCTGCTATTGAGGAAGCCATTTTGAATGATTTGTTTGCTGAACTGACTACTAGTACTAGACGTTTGGCTTTACGTCATGGTGTCCCAAAAATCAGTATGGCGCATCTTGAGGAAAGAAGGCTTGCATCCTTACCATTATCAAAGGGTGCAGCACTTACATGAAGATGTGGATTGGCGTCCAAGGTGCGTTATGTCCACATGGATTTTAAGAAAAACAAGGGACAATCCTGAACTCTAAAACGATTTTGTGGATGGATGAAGCTCATTTCACGAGAGACGGAATCGTAAACTGTCGTAATTTACATAAGTGGTGTCCAAAAGGTGAAAACCCTAAGCTGAAAAGGGCTTCAACATATCAAGTTAAATTTTATTAAATGTGTGGGCCGCACTAATTGACAACATTTTGATTGGTCCAATTATACCCTGAGGACCCTAACTGGAGAGAGATTTCAAACTTTAAGGGACGAATTGCCGTTGCTGTTGAGTATGTGCCGCTGCTAACGCGTCGGAGAATGATGCTGCAATGGACGGATGCCCTGCCCATTACTCCTGAATTGTCAGGACATTTTGAACGAAAATTATCCGCGCCGCTGGATCGGCCGACAAGGACCTGTTGGGTGGCCGGCGCGTTCCCCTGATCTGACGCCGCTCGACTATTTTTTATGGGGGACAATGAAACAAAGGGTGTATAACAGTCCTATAAACAGCGAAGCGGAACTCGAAGAAAGAGTTTTGCGTGTTGCTAATGAAATTCGAAATGACCCCGAAATGATACGTAGAGCCACAGAGCAAATTTTGCTTTCGCCACAATGTGTTTGCAACAACGGGTCTTCATTTTGAACATTTGCTTCACTAGGCTTTTTGTTTTCAAATTTTTTTAATAAATAAATGATTTATGTAGATAAAATCTAGTTTTATTCCTAAAAATGTAGTTCTCTCTACCTGCTACGGTGCTTAACTGAGTTGTGTGCTTTTCTTTAAATGCTGATTAATAAAGTTGTATCTGTGTAATAAACGTGCATTTTTTACCATTGGAAAGCTAATACGATGTAGAACAACATAAGATTAAAAAAAAGTAGGATTAAGAGGACGATTTTTCGAGAAATTTTAAAGTTATTGTAAAAAAGATGAAAAAAATACCAGATTTTCATCAAATACCTCTTTATTCTAATTTTATGGCGTTTCTTTTTTTGGAATTATTTACTTTATTGGCATGACTTATTAATAATAATCATTTAAAAATTTATTTCACTTTGATAGGACATTCAGTTTAAAAGTTATAACAATTTATTTAAATAGGGTTAGCAGTTGCAATTTCAAATTTTAAAATATTCATAAAAAAAAAATTTTTTTATATTTTTTTTTAATAATTTTTCCGTCGATGAAATTATATGTAGTTTCCCTGGTTTTGATATGTGCACTTTATAAAGACTCACACTGTATATTCGTTTTTACAAAACACTTATTTTCAAGTTAAATTAAAGTGTCAATGTAATCTTATGTTGTATTTGATTCACCCATATTTTTCATAACAACACCACCCTAACTACATATTTCGCAACAACAAAGCTCTATCTTAAGATAAGATTTTGTTGAATTTATGTTGTACACTGCTACATACTAATAATAGACAGGACCTGTGTAAATTAAAAGCTCGTTTTATTATGAAAAGCTTAAAATAATAATATAAAACCTTGTGCTTAGTCTACTTTAGATCCTCAATATTGTGTCAAAAGTTAAGTAAAACATTGAAATCACATCTGAGGCAGAAAAGAAATTCATTAAATTTTGAAATCCTTATAATGGTTTTTCTTTCATTCTTCACTTGGAACCTTGTATACCCAACGCGACGAAATGTTACCTTGTTAACTTATTAATAAATATTACCTTAATGTAACAGCTAGTTTTTCTTCCGCGTTGATAGCTAATTTCATATGTGTGTCTGTTTTGTAACCTTCCTCTTATTTTGTTAAATAATTCTTCGAAAGAGTTCATAGACATCCGATAGTATTTTAAAAAAATTCTGGATAGGATCGTAATTGGCTCTTTTACATAATACTGGCTATCTTGTAATCTTAAGGTGTTAAGAGGATGCACCCAGTAACGGCGGCGATGTGTTTTCTTCTGGATCGATGCAGCAACAATGCTATCGCAATTAAAAATCGTCGTCCATATTCGCTGGCTGAATATCTGTACTCAATCGCAAGCATCTCTCAACTGAGCCTTATTATTCCGAACGGAAAAAACGTACGTGTGTGATGTATGTACGGAATCCTGAATCGGAATTTCGTATGTATGAGGCCGGCCTAAGATAGCTATATTATTCTCACTTTCTTTCATTTACAAGTTTGTTGCCGTTTTTCCATTCCATAGACACATTTAACATATTTATTACCTATGCTATTGATGTGCCATTAACGAAACAAAACGTTATCGATAAATTCATTTAGTCTATGGCTTAGAAAAATTAAAGATTTTGCTTTTAATCCGGTTTGTATATGTTGTTTTTGGAGTTTATGGCCTGGTATCTAGACCTTTAGGCCAAGTCTTAGGTATTTTTATTCGGTTTATTATAATTTCCCAAATGTTTATTCATCCTTCCTAGTACACTGCTTCACAATATGTTGATGCGTCACATCAGCAGCAGCCCTTTGGAGATTTTGACGGCAACTTGAATCAGCAGACAGTTGACAGTTGGCGATGGTATCTCAAGGCGCCTAAGCAGATAGACACCTTATCTTGAGAATCACATCACCATCAGAGCACTTGTTTCACCGTTTTCACTAATAGTTTATATGCGCAGACACTAATACACAAAATCGCACCACTTTTACATATCAAAATCCACTTCAAACCATTATTCAAACAATAATACAGGAGCAGCAAACCGCCGCCGATCAAGTTCCCGCCAAAACTCGTTTGTATATGTTGTAATACTAAGTGGTGCCAAGTTAGGCGATTTTTCGCCTTTTAGGCTATCTTAAAGGGTGTCGGGGCGACCGAAAATTGCGATTGGCGACTGGTCGCAATTTAGGCTACTTCGGAAAAAACAAGGGCGATTTTTGGCTATATAATTCTCTCTCTTATTAAGTAAGTCTCTTAGGATATATAATAAAAATACGTGTAATGAAGCATATGTTTTTGACACAGAGAAATATCAAAGAAGACTAGATTTTAAGGTATCAATGACCTAAGAATAATGGGAAGGACTTTTATATAAGGGATGTAAATATATGTATATTTGAGGTGGGGGGAGGGGAGGGGGAGCGGTGGAGATCCACCCCCCGCATGGGAAAAGTTTAGGAAATGCAGTTCTTTTTTTATGAATTTTTTTAAAATCGGATTTTGAGGTTATGTTTTCGTAATGTTTTTGATATTTATGGGGAAACCTGATTTATGGGGAAGAGAGTTGGGGGAGGGATAAGGCCCCCCTCTATGCTACTCAATGTGTCGCAGTCGACGGAGCCCCGCGAAGCGGGGTCAACTTTTTATTTGCAAAATAAAAACGTATTATTAAAACTTTCTAAAATAGCAACACTTGCTGTCAAAATTACGTCAAAGACAATAAAATAGTAAGAAATTTAAGGTTAATTTAGCAAAGTTTGATATTTTTATTTCAGAAAGTATTTGTTTCCTAAGCCTGAAACTTCGTGAGATTGATCAAGATAATAAGTACTGTGCACAAAAAAAATTGAAGAGTCTACTGCGGATCCCGTATATAAAAGACGAACCGAAAAGGTGGTCTTTCTTATATATATACACATATATATATATATATATATATATATATATATATGTGTATATAATTCGTTAATCTCTTTAATTGTAAGTAAAATATTTCGTTTAAATTTTGTGTATTGATCTTTTCTTGCACGTTTACGATAAACTGCTTCAAATTTTATCTTGTTAAAATTATAAATAAAGTTGATTAAGGTAGGTCTACGTTTAAAAATAGCCTTTATAGGCTACCTGACAATTCAGCAGGCGATTTTAGGCTACATTACAGAGAAAATAAATTAGGCGAATTAAGGCTACTTGACAACAAATTTTTGGCGACTCGGACCGATCTAGACTTGGCAGCACTGTATATTTAATCAATGAACGTTATTACGTTAGTAGAACCTTCATCTGACATCTTACAACAAAGACGTAGTCAGCATATAAAATTGGGATTATAAATAGGATCCAACTCGCTTATGTGCTGTGTGACTATCAAGACTTAGTATTCATACTCACTAACTATTAGTTTTTAAAGTTTGCGATACAAATATTCGCAATGTAATAATGTCATCATCACTTGATTTAGAAAACAATTCACTTGATCGCTCGAATTATAATAAGTGTAGTCCTTTTTTCTTTATATTTTTAGACATATAAGTAATAAAAAAATAAATAAATAAACAAAAACGAGTATAACCATGTAGATTGTTGATAACATTAAGAACGAAATCACTATACTATAGGTTAAAAACGTCAAGTCTTGTGAACATGAAGTTATAGATAAAGATGGAGGCCACACTTGGAACAACAGCTTGAGTCAAATACCTACGTATCTTTATCTCACTCTCTGTGGTCTGACTTCTTTTAGTGTGGAATACAGTATTGCTATGTTTTTATTTAAATCTCCTGGTAAATTCTTGGAAATAGTTTCCACACTAACCAAATCAGAAGTTAAGCTCTATAAAATAATGTACCAATAAATAAATAGTTGAACTACGATTAGTTACATTAAAAATTCCAAAATTGAAGGTCTCGTATGCATTTTGGGTTAATAAATCAGTGAATTACAATCCCATTTCCTAAGGGTCCGGTAATGTGGCAACATTAGCCCAATATGTCAACATAAATTAGATAAATATGGCGGTTGTTTACTTAGTACTTCATAGCGTCGTTTGAGATATTTAAAGTTAATTATTGTTATAATTCAAGAAATGGTGCAAACTTGTATAGTGTGTGGTTGCGGCAGTAGTTGGTGTCCAGGAGGTGATATAAGATTTCACGCGTAAGTGTTTAACTAGTGACTTCTGGCATTGAATACTTGTAAACATACTTTGTATTTTCAGTTAATTTTTGCTGAAACGTTTTACCAGTGTTTTAAACATATAAGTAAATCATAACTTTGTCAAAATCAAATAGTTTTACAATGAATTTAATTGACTCTGAACAATTTTATTGTTTTTGTTTAAAAGAAATCGCACTGAAGTAGTGTGACCATATTGAGGATGTATCTGAGACTTTCCGTGTGACCTTAACTAATTATTTATATGTACATTTTAATATTATATTACCGGAAATGATGAAATTTAGGAATTATATACAATTCTATGTATTCTATATATTTTTTTTTATAGGATAGGTGACAAACGAGCACACAGTCCACCTGATGGTAAGTGGTTGCTGTGACCCATAGACATCTACATCTATCTTCAATAAAGAATCAAAATGCAGATGCGTTGTCACCCGTGAGGACTAAGATGTAATGCCTCTTTTCCAGTAAAAGGGTCTCCGGTTCTCTACACTCACCATACGAAACACAGCAGTATTGCTGCTATTTTACGCTGATATTCTGTGAGAGCGTGGTCATACCCCGGTCGAGCTGACCCATTCGTGCTGCAACCTCAATATAGCTGCAGCATGGCTCTACCACGTAAAAATGACGGATTTCATAGATTTCATAATATTAAATTATTAATTAGTAACATTATATATTCTTTTTATTTAGTTTTTTAGACAGACAATTTACTTTTTATTTAGTTTTTGTTTCTCATTATTCTGATACTTTAATAACGTTTACAATAATTACGAATATTTTTTTTAGATTTCCTAAAAACAGTACTCGGAGAAATTTGTGGTTATCCATTGTACCATTGAAAATGAAGTATTATGAAAGTGCAAGGATTTGCAATTTGCATTTTCAAGAATCAGATTATGATTCAACAACAAGGCGCTTAAAACTAACAGCAGTTCCTACTGTTATAATAAATCAAGAAACAGTATCACCAGGCAAGTTAAAAATTTAATATAATTATCTATTTTCGTAATATATTATATATTTAGAAATGTAGTAGTTTAAATGTATGATATAAAGCAACATTTTGTAAAATATGTTATCATTTGCAGACAACAAGTGCATTACATGAAGAGTCTATGGTGCAAATAGCTGCTCTGGCTGTACCAAGCACTAGTTCTGGCATTTATGAAAGTAGTTCTGCACTTAAGGAAACAGGAGTGAAACGTACTGGCTGTAATATTGAAGACCAAACTAGTAAAAAACAATGTCGAAAAATTCTTGAAAATTTATGCAATCTTAACAAGTTACCTGTAAGTTTCCTTTTCCTTTATTACTAAATACATACCTTTTATTTGTATTTATTATGACTTTAATATTACATTACATAATATATTATATAGCTTAAAACACATACATATTTAAACTCTTTAGTGCCAATCGCAGTGTGGTAACCGTCACTACGACACTAAGCATGAAGCTTCTTGTTTGATGCTTCATTTATGCGTGCTCATGAAGGCGCGCTCTGAGTATCTTTTCTCTCTACTAATGGTCTAATAAACTATTACGTGATGTAAATTTGAACTGATATTATGATGTAGAAGAGTTATTTGTTTCTTTTTTTCTTTGTTTGAGTTCTCTAAACTATACCAGTCACGATTTGAAAATATTTTTTTGCGTTTTTATAAACAATTCTTCAGGAAGGCTATCTAACATCACGCTGCGACCCTTATGAGCGGAGCAATACGATGCTAAAATTACCGATTTCACAGTTTTCTTGTTTTCTTAGGTCAGCAGTGAAGACGACGATCCCGCGAAGATTGGTAGGGGCGTGCATGTGAAAATAAAGTCTAGTAAAGAAGAAATATTTGAGAAGAAAACTAAGATTCTTAAGCAAAAAGTGGCGCGCCAAACTAAAAAAATTCAGGATATATCTTTTAATGGCAACTATTAAAAGTATACGGGTCAGTAAGAAATTGAAAATATTATTCAAGGGCGCTTTGTTGTTGTGCTCACTTAAAGAGTCATACAGAAAATATACTTAGTGATTTACGTTGTAAGAGACAGAAACTACACAGAGCAATGATATTTAGTCATGTATAATAGAAAATTTCAATAAATTATTTTAATATGGAAAGTGTTTTATTTATTTTTTGAGGTTTTTATATATTACCGTACCTATTATAGTACCTATGTTACTAAATATCTATGAAACCGTCATTATATAGAATTCCTAGGAATTGTAGATAATTCTTAAAATGAACAAGATGTGTGGAATATAGTATTATACATTTCAGCTCAGAGCAGCCTGGCTCGGATGGGTAAGGTCAGAAGGCTAAGGCAGGAGCTCCGCCACACCTTAAGTCTTCGTGATATTTTTTAAATAATTGTCCAAAATAGATTTAGTCTGTCTGAACAATAAATCAGGTATATTTTGCCCAATTCATTGAACATCCGGGGTGTTATAATACATTTTAATTTTATATTTCGTTGGTACCGTTTAGGAATTGCATACAATAACCAAAAAATACATTATCGAAATGGTAGTTATAAAATATTCTGTGATATATTATATTTTCCACATTTTCTAAATAGGCTCGGCATTATATGGGTTGTAACGGAAATGCGTGGTCATATTTTAGATACTGGTTCTGCCCATGGAAATGAAAACCTTTCTTTATAAAACCAGTCATTTCCAAAAAATTGTACAAAATATATAATCTATATAGGCTAGGTCTTAGTAGTAAACAGAGATGTATATATTTATAAATAAACCACTTAATGTAATGCAACTACTTATAGCGATATCCTGGGAAAAATAAAATAAAGGTTACCTACTTAGAAAGAAGGTCTGCCCACAGAGAGCGAGATAGTAATACATAGGTTAAGCTTCAAGTATTGGTCTCCATCTTTATCTATAACTTCATGCTTGTGAAATAGACATGTCGATCTAAAATCGATTAATCGAAAATCGATTTTCTAGAATAAAATAATCGATTTTTCAGATTGATTTTGAACACCACATCGATTCGATGAATCGATCCAAAACCCTCGAATCAGACCGATTCATCTGATTTAAGAACTAGCGATAAAGTTCCTAAACTGGCTGCGGTTAATTGGACGGGTTGGTTGGAATTCAAAGACAAACTCAACAAATTGCAGCAAACATTTACTTGAGAAGTATAAAAGAAAAAGTAGAATAAAAATAATTTTATTAAAAGGAGCCATTTCTACATTATTTGTACCAGTAAGCATAATATTGTTATAATAATAATACTTCAAAAATTTTACTTTCAAAACTTTAAATAAAAATAGAGACAGATTTTTATACATTATAAAACTGTAGTACATTAAAGATAAAAAATCTTGACATTATCTTATTTAAGCCATTATGAACCCAACTAAGTATCTATTTATCAACCAAAAAATATATAATCTTACTTCACCACCCGCACCTCACGGTCACACTAGTGCAATATTCATAGCAACACGCTATTTTCCCCAAGGGGTTGCTCAGAGCTTCGGATTATATTCCCAAGTCACAATGATAAAACTTTTAGCGTAGTTAGATATAATATATGTAATAATTGCTCTTGAAGTGGCACTAGACGCCCGTGCATGAGACGCGCGGTTTAATGTGCCAGGATAGTATAAAATCCATAGTATTTGATACTCACAACGCTCGATGCCCGATTCATGCTTGATGGCCGACGACATTGTGCCGAGGGCTTAAATAGCGTGGTTCATCGCCTACAGCGTTAGTCGTAGAGAAGAGGAACTCGTGGTTAAGTAATAGCTGCGCGGATCAATAGATCTGCGAGATTAAGTTGCACTTGCCGCGGTCAGTCCATGAATGAGTGACCATTTTGAGATTAAGATAGAGAGTGCATCTGTATCCTCATACACTTGGTCTACATTACTCTGTTAAGATCATTATGTTTTTAAAATTCATGCAGCTAAAATGATAATAAGTTTATTATTAGGTACTTTATACTTTTCAGGGACAGATAAAAGAATTTAAACATGAAGCATGATGAAGCCTCTTAAACATATTGGCATTTACAAGTTTCCTTACTTGAATTATTAAGTTTACATTCATATTTAAGTCGAATGTTAAAATATTACTTATATGAAAATAAAGCAGCCATTATGTACTCCGTGTCCCGGTTTTTTATTTCCCCATCAAAACATTTTATAAAATATATAAAATATAAATAGGTACATAGTTAAGTGTCTACCTATTTATATTAACAATATGTTAAAAAAGAAATTCCGGGGAAACTGTCCATGCCAGTAAATATTTTTCTCCAAAGATCATAACTCGAAAATACAACTTTTCGATCTGATTCTTGGGGGAGTTTTTTTTAAGTTTATCGGTAGAGTCACCGGGGATTTTTTTACATTTGAATTAAAATCCAACAAAAGGTTTATACCCAGGAACATGTTATATGAATATTTTTTAATTATTTTAGAACTATCATTGTAAAAATTCAGTTAATTTTTGAAGTTATTCAATTTCGTGCATTAAACTATTTTTTAAATCTTTTTACCGCTTCCTTAACAATCATTTTTCGATAGTCCTTGTAAATAAAATGTACATCACTAGCTAAGGCATACAATGACAAATCAAAATTTGTCACGCGTTTTCGGGCTGTCAGGTCTATGCTTTGATACGAGTATTGAAAAAGTCACCGATATTTTTTTCTGTCCTTATCGCCATTGCCAATTTTATGCTGGCCTACTGATAAATTTTGATTATATACTCTTTGGTAGCCACGTAAGATGCAAGGCTGCAAGGGATCATAAAGCAACACGGGTCACCAGCTCAACGGACCGAAGGGGAGTAGCCATAACGTTTTTCCCGATACAAAACTGCCTGTAATTTTAACAATTAAAATAATATACTGACAATTTCACACACATATATATATACATTATAACACCAATGCTCGGTTACAGCGACAACTCGGATACTGACTGGGATTAGTCGCGCGACCGATCTGCAAATTGTATGAGAGCGAGCTGCCTGTTTTAGTACACAAATACGAAACAACACGACCGTTATTATTGCAATTTTTAAGTTTCATTATCATCATCATCACAACCCTTCACAAGTCTACTGCTGAACATAGGTCTCCCCAAGTAATGCAACATAGCACGGTCCTGAGCCATCTGCATCCATCGACTTTCTGCATGTCTTAGCAGGTCGTCACTCCATCTAGTGAGGGGCCGCCCTACACTTCGCTAACCGATACGAGCTGCCACTCGACCACTCGAGAACCTTTTTCCCCCATCGGTTGTCGGTTCTTTGAGCTATATGGCCAGGCCTTACTAATCCGCTGGGCTATGTCGGTTAATCTGGTTCTACTGCGGATATCCCCATTTCCAAGTTTACCACACAGAAAAACTCCGAGCATAGCCCTCTCCATAGCTCGCTGAGCAACCTTGAGCTTCCTCATACGGCCAGCAGTGAAGGACCACGTCTGAGATCCATATGTTATCACTGGCAACACCCACTGTTTGTACAATCTCGTTTTCAAGTTTTGAGGTATATCTGACGAGAGGATGAGTCGTAGTCTCCCGAACGCTGCCCAGCCGAGTTGAATCCGTCGATTGACCTCTCGGTTGAAGTTGGACTTACCTAACCGGACTATTTGTCCCAGGTAAACATATTCGTCAACAACTTCGAGCGTAGTGCTCCCAACAACTACTGGCATAGGTGTGACATGGACGTTACACATAATCTTTGTTTTGTCCATGTTCATCTTAAGACCTATTCGTTGGGAAGCACTACTGAGGTCATTGAGCATAGTGTTTAGGTCCTCCAGCGATTCTGCCATAAGTACTATATCGTCGGCAAATCGAAGGTGAGTGATGTACTCGCCATTGATGTTAATACCGTATCATTTCCAGTCCAGTAGCTTGAAAACGTCTTCCAATGCAGCGTTGAAGAATTCTTTGTTTGTTTCTTAAGTTTAAAAAGAAGTAAATAGCAAAAATGTAATTAAAAATTACTTAGGTATATATGAAAGGTACGCCTGCGTATGGATAATCTTCTCCGAACCACCGGTGGCGCATGTCGCTCTATGGCAAGCGATGCAAGAGGATGCAAGTCTAGGCGTAATCAAGTGATGATATACTCTTTGCGTGTAATAGGTCAGTGGCCGCAGTGATTATATTCTCTTTGTCTGTGGCCTGCGTTTACTGCATAGGCATAGAATATACTAGCGTATAGACCAACATAGTGTGCAAGGAGAAGAAAATTCCTTATGGCAAAATGCAAGATAGAAAAGGATACCAAATCTCATGACTCTGTAACTGATTTTGAATGACAGGTCGGCACAATTCGGCACGCAAGAAATAGCTCCGAGATATTTTGTAATTTTTAAAGTATAATAGTGGTTATTCTAGTAAGTAACTTTTTCCAAAATTGTTAATTGTTCCGTGAGTGACTGTGCTGTTAATAATAGAAATAATCCTGATAATTTCACATATCACAGGTTAATTCTCAAGACGTCGTCAATATTATGACGCGTTTATTTTTGGTTAAAATGTATGTTACATACTGTTTAAAATATAGAATATATTCAGTTATTTTGTTAATTTTGATATTTTGCAAAGAAAAAAGGCACGTTGTTGATAATTTGCATGAATTTGGTAAATACATTTTATACAAAATATTTTACATGTACGCTAGGGATTGATTCAACTATATCAAAATTAATGTCGATATTTATCTTGAATGTTTATAATGAATCGATAGACTTGCCTACACAACAAGAAAATAAATCTCGGTTTGCGTTCTAAAATGTAATTTTATTTTGCCGTTTTCAAACAGATTCCTCCGGATTCTATAATTAGAAAAAGTGGTTAAGGTTCATTGGACGGGTTGGTTGGAATGCAAAGAAGAACTCAACAATTTGCAGCAAACATTTTCTTGAGAAGTATAAAAGAAAAGTAGAATAAAACAATTTTATTAAAAGGTCATTTCTACATTATTTGTACCAGTAAGTAAAATATTGTTATAATAAGACTTCAAAATATAACTTTCAAAACTTTAGATAAATATTGAAACAGATTTTCATACATTATAAAACTGTAGTACATTAAAGACAAAAAAAATCTTGAGATTATCCTCTTTAAGCCATTATGAACCCAACTAAGTATCTATTTATCAACCAAAATAAATGTATAACCTTGCTTAACCAACCGCACAGCCTCACGGTCACACTAGTACAATATTCATAGCATCATGCTATTTTCCCCAAGGGTTAAGCGGAGCTTCGGAACTTCGGATTATATTCCCAAATCATAACGATAAAACTTTTAGCGTGCATGAGACGTGATAGTATAAATTCCATAGTATTTGATACTCACAACGGTCAATGCCCGATTCATGCTTGATGGCCGACGACATTGTCGCGAGGGCTTAAATAGCGTGGTTCATCCCCTACAGCGTTAGTCGTAGAGAAGAGGAACTCGTGGTTAAGTAATAGCTGCGCAGATCAATAGATCTGCGAAATTAAGTTGCACTTGCCGCGGTCAGTCCATGAATGAGTGACCATTTTCTTAACATACCGAGATTGAGAGAATAGAGAGTGCATCTGTATCCTCAGACACTTAGTGCACTTTACTGTGTTAAGATCATTATGTTTTAAAATTCATGCAGCTAAAATGATAATAAGTTTATTATTACTTTATACTTTTCAGGACAGATGAAAGAATATAAACATGAAGCATAATGAAGCCTCATAAACATATTGCCCTTTAAACAGAGCAATCTTATTTAACTGATTCCTACAAGTTTCCTTCCTTAAATTATTAAGTTTACATTCATACTTAAGTCGAATGTTAAAATAAACTTCTATAATCTATTTAATTATTAATTATTAAATGTTTGTAATTATCACAAGTAATACTTATATGTAAAATAAAGCAGCCATTATGTACCTGTGTCCCGTTTTTTCCCCATCAAAACATTTTATAAAATATATAAAATATAAATAGGTATATACTTATTTAAGTATCTACCTATTTATATTAACAATATGTTAAAAAATAAATTCCGGGGAAACTGCCCACGGCAGTAAATATTTTTCTCCAAAGATCATAGCTCGAAAATACAACATTCTGATCTGATTATTGGGGAGTTTTTTTTAAGTTTTTCGGTAAAGTCACCTGGGATTTTACATTTGAATTAAAAATCCAACAAAAGGCAGGTAGGTTCTGCTTATTCCCAGGAACATGTTATATGAATATTTTTAATTATTTTAGAACTATCATGGTAAAATTCAGTTAATTTTTGAAGTTATTCAACTTCATGCACTAAACAATTTTTTATAATCTTTTTACCGCTTCCTTAACAATCATTTTCGATAGTCCTTTTAAGTAAAATATACATCACTAGCTAACGCACACAATGACAAATCAAAATTGGTCACGCGTTTTCGGCTGTCAGGTGGTCTATACGCCAGTATATTCTAAGTCTATGGTTTACTGCATAGGCATAGAATATTACGCCAGTATATTCTAAGTCTATGGTTTACTGTAACACCACTGTCCTCTATATATATGGACTGGCTATACACCGTGACATAATGAGGCGATTTGATTTTCGCCATTTTGGCGCTGACAGCAGAAGTGAACGTCCAAGGAACTAATAATAGAGATAAGACAGTGTGACAAAATATATCGATAAAAAGTCCTAAATAGAATGGACTTTATGGGTAGGCCTGGGTATACCAGGCCTACCCATAAAGTCCATTCTATTTAGGATTCATATTAATATAATGTCTTACTAAAATAAATACCTTAGACGCAAGCTTTATACCTCATATAAAACCAAGATCGACGCTGCGTTGGTCTATCTACGGTTTTATTCGTAACCACAGAAAGGATTTTGTTCCAGGTTTCAAATGACGAAATGCCTACGCATACCCGCTTCGCGGGGGAAGAATGGATTATGTCAGACTCGCACCTACTAAAACCCCATGGTGTTCCACCTTCACCGTATATTGGCAGGGCCACGGAAACGCTTTCAAACACATCCGCGGCCCCACCAGCGCCAGCCACCCAATAGCAGCCCCTCCTTAGTTGAGGACTTCTCCTCCCCCTTTCCTTCTCAGATAAGGCACACCAGGAACACAAGGCACACTGCCCTTCGTGGCCTCCAACTCCACCTTCACAACAGATTCCCCCAGCACCAAGTGGTGTAGCCCCGCCAAAGTCGCGGAGAATAGTCGAGTAGCGCATCGCTGCAGCGATATAGGGAGAGGACTCTCCTCTAGCCGCAGCCCACTAACATATATCCAAGGGCTCGACAAGCCCACTCAAAGTGGCCACCTTGGGCCAGCCCTTCACTTCGGGCCAGCCATGTGAGTCGCCCTACGTTTACCATGGGTTACTAAGCCACGCCCCCCCCCCCTGCCACGACAAGGCGGGAACCCGTTTAGGGAGGAGCTATTTCTCACCTTAAGTCACGCAAGCTCACTGAGGACATTAATAATTTTTCAATCCCATTATAAATTTATTCCCTTGATATAATAAATTGGTCATATTTAAACAGATTTAACAAATTTACATCTAGTAAACACAAAGTCATCATCAGGCGACCTTTCTACACTAGGCTATGGCCCTTGAGTCTGGGGAAAATAAGAGAAAAGAAATAAAAAACATTCGAAATAATAATCTAATACTTTTATACTTACTGGTACTGGTACTTCCAGAAAATATTGTGGGTATACTGCACTTTTTCAAAGTGGTGCGTTTATCATGTCTAATAAAACAGTCGTCTGTGAAGTATTTAGAATAAAGATAATCATTTTATTTCTGGCGTCCGAATCACAATTTTTATGTTTTTTAGCCATAATTTTAGTCTAGGTTCAGTTGGAAACCTGTTAATTAATAAACATTTGATAATTATCTATTGTCGGCGACTTTGGTTGTTAACAGATATGGGTAGAAAAAAACATCGATAAGTATTATAGACAAGGAACTCGACAACCCTATTAAATTTTATTGTATATCAAAACTCAGTAATATAAAGCTAAACATGTTGGTAATTACGATATTAAGATTAGTAACAAATTTTTAAGTACCTATATTATCAAATAGTTTTAATTTGTTTAATATTAGCTGTAAATGAACTTACTTGTTTAATGTTATCCCACTTTCCTTTTGGTAACGAGTTTTATATATTACGCACACTCTCACCATTACTAAAAATAATCCAGCGTACTTGTATATATAGAGGTCAGTGTGTAACACTGTAACATTCGGGTAGAATCTACTAGTTAGTCTGTGACTGTAACCATAGCAACCACAACATCAATAAGACAATAAAGAGAATGAAAACCAATATATTACATAAAATAATAATATAACAGTGCTCAAGTGGTCAATACGTTTATATAACGACTTTAATCAAAGAGGTTTACATTGAATGGTTTAAAGAAATAATATTTCTATTTCCATATAACCATGTTATTTTAACGTGATGAATAGTAGTAGTGTTTTCACGAATTCATGCATTAAAGTTCCCGTAGATCCTATAAATAAGATGCCTAAAGCAGCATACGAAAGAACGAATAAAACATTATCAGAACATAGCTCTATTGATTCATCTACTACTTGCTCTGTGTCAACAGCGGATGTAGATACTGAAAAAGTAAAAAATTTTTATCGGAGCATACCTGACTATAACGATATTAATCATTTATCATCCACAGAATTTTATTCGACATTAAAATCTTTAAGAGAAAAAAAGAAATCTATGTTAGGACTTACTGTGGAACTCATAGATAATGATCGGCAATATGATAACAAAAAAAATTCTTACGATGAATTGTATGGCTTTTGTACTAAGAAAGAAAATAATAAAGTAAAGATTGATAATAAGAAAAGTTTAAATACAGTCAAAATTACCACGAAAAAAAAGTCTCTTGGAACAAACAAAATAGATAATGAAAATTTAACATATCATGATCAACTTCCTGATACAGACTTGAAATCAAGTAAAACAAAAACAGTTGAAATAAACAGCCGAAACATAAACAAGATTGAGAGATCGCATAGAAATCATTCAGCTTGTTCAATCTCATGGCATGATGATAAAAATGTTCGTAATAAGAATGAAATAGACAAAAAATTTGATAAATTTTTTCAAATTACGAATTTAGATCCTTTTGACAGTAGCCGACAATGCACAACGCAAAGTATGCCTTCGAGTCCTTTAAGAACTAAAAGTTTGAGTACAATTTCTCGCAAAAAAAAGAATATCACAGTTCCAAAACCTTTTAAAATGACGGAAAGGTAATATTCCTTAATAAAAAAAATCGCAAGTGTTCTTTTTTAAGTATTTTATGCTGACGTTTGACTAGTATGTGGTTAGGTTTGACTACAATCCCACCTGATAGTAAGTGGTAAGGTAGTTCGCATTAGATGATGATCACGTCATCTTTGTAGATTCTGATAGTGAACACAACTTCTAAAACTATCGAAACATGTGACCTGCGCAGGAAATATAATGTCTTAAGTACACGCGTAAGCACAAGCGCTAACTGCCTAACCACGTATGAATATGTAATGAAATTTTAGGTAAGTTCGGATGCAGTGTAAAAGACACACAGTACACACAGTACATCCAGAACGGAAAACCAATTGCATAAAATTGTCTGCAACTGTCATTCGAACTCGGACTTCATGTTTCAGGAGTCAGGTTGATGATTAATACACAAAGCAATTTTTATAAAACTGTGAATGAATCAATACATTCATACATACATTTTTACAGGGATGACCAAGAAAGGATGGCGAATGAGCTTCGTACGCTGCAAAAATCATTTTCTGAGGATATGTTAAACCAAAAACGGGATAGGAAACAATTTCGAGCCAGACCAGTACCAATTGAATCACGGATTCCTCTTTACGACAAAATTCTCGAAGATCAAGCCATGAGGTTTCCGCAGTTAAAACTTGTATATTTCACGCTTGTTTGTTTTATTTATATTCCTTTTTGATCACGTTTAGCAACATTAGGTATGCTTTAAAATGTACTGCTTCTTTTTTATATGGTTAATGCATGTATTTAAAATTATATAGATATACCTCAAAACTTGAAAACGAGATTGTACAACCAGTTCGTGTTGCCAGTGATCACATATGGATCTGAGACGTCGGTCTTATCGCTAAGAGCGATCTCTTCCAGACAACTTTTGGATGGACAGGATTGCAAGAGAACAATAAAAACATGTGTGTAGTATGGCGACAAAAATAACATTATTTTATTAAAGCCATAAAATAGAAATATAAGATGGATATATAAGTACATAGATAATATAAATACATACATACTTATTAATATATATATGTATATATATATACATGTAAATATATATTTTATAAATATAAATATATAAAAGTACAAATATATACTTTAAAACTATTACATATAACATAAATGTGCCATACATATAAACAAATAGTGTAACTAGATAAAGCTAGAATAATTATATACAAATTAACTTGATAGAATCTGAAAAAGAAGTTGAAAAAAGTAATCATGTACCTACATGTTTCTTAAAAACCGGTAGGGATTGAGCGCGTCTTGCTGATAACGGCAAGTCATTCCATAATCGGACAGCTTGTATTGTGAATGATCTGTCCAAAAATTTGGTAGTGTGAGCTGGCATTTTTAATATCAAATTTTCTGATGATCTCAAATGTCTCAAATGTGAGTCATGGAGAAATTCAAACCGATTTTTAGGTAAGAAGGATAGAAAGGATTAAAAAGAATATTATAAAGAAGCGAGAGAATATGAGCATTCCGGCGAAGACGGATTGGCAACCACTTGAGCCTTTTACGAATATCTGACACATGATCATATTTACGCAAACCAAATATGAATCTTAAGTATACAAAAATTTTGAAGTCGCTCAAGTTTATCCCAACGGATTAGTAAGGGCCGACCATATAACTCGAAGAACTTATTAACGCTTATTTATTTATTTATTTAGGCTTACCAACTAAACGCATATAAAACATTATTAATAAACATTTGCAGTTATTAACAAAATTATACTAAGTATATATGTATTTAACTTAAAGCTATGCACAACATTTCAACATGAAACTTAAAACTGTTTTATTTATATTCCTTTTTGATCACGTTTAGCAACATTAGGTATGCATTAAAAATGTACTGCTTCTTTTTATATGGTTAATGCATGTATTTAAAATTATTTTAGATTGTGTTGCACTGGAAACTAATTAATATACTTTGAAACATAGTAATTTATAAACTAGAACTAATTTGATGTCAAAGGTTTGTTTTAATACTGATATTACTTTAAGAATTTCTTGACAACTTTATCTTAGCTAATCTTTTCTTAAAGGTAAGATTTTATGTTATAATGGCAATACTCAAAGCGAAATGTAAATCGGTTTAACTTTAGCTAAACATAAAACTGAAAGATATGTTCACTTTCGAAAGATATTAATCAGAATCCTTAGCCAATTATGTAAACATTTGAAAAATAATATTTTCTCTATCGCTAGAAATACTCAGCCGTTGCCGTAAACGATAAATAGGTACCTACACAATGTTAAATTCATTTATTTACGATTTATTGTTCTAATAATCATTAAAAGGGTTACAAAGTGCGAACTTATCAAATATTTCCTTTAAAACATACAAAATTAACTTTAAAATTCAATTATAAAATATATTAAACAATTTTATCATGCTTAAATAGGTTCCTGTAAAAAGTCGATAAGAGTTATAAATAATATGGGTTTTCCAAAAGAACAGGACGTTGTTAAGTGAATATATATGTATATTAATATTATTGTTGCCAACGTATCTTACTAACTGAATTCTGTTTGGTATGCTGATTATGCTGCGTTACAGAATAGTTCAGAATTAACTACCTTTGGGCACAGAATAAATAATAGTACTTACTTCGTACTTTGGGGTTTGAGTAACTCATTACCTATCTTGTTTTCTTGAAACTTTTGCGGTAGAAATCAAAAAGAGTTAACGAAGTAACCATTTTTATATTTTATTTATATAATCTCTGAGAGCAAACGAACCAACAGTCCACCTGATAGCAAGAGGCACATGTAACCCATGGTCTACCACAGATGGGGCGTTACCCTGACGACTAGGAAAAAATGCTTCGTAGCCTGATATAAAATATTGAACTAATTACTCAATTACAGTGAATAGGCTTTTGTTAAGTCAGTGCGCTTCACCATCTTCGGCTGCATCACCTTTTACCATCAGGTGGGATAGTAGTCAAGCGCTGGCTTAGAATAGTTAAAAAACTCTTTTTAATATCTATATCAGGTGGTATCTTTTCTGCCTAGGAGCCCATCTGGGTGGTATAACATTCCGCCCCTATATTAAAATTGTAAATACTTATAAATAAAGTAGCGGTCCGGCCCGGCTTCGCACGGGTGATTTCTATATCTTGACAACAGCGCTACCTATCGGGTCCAATTGTGAATCTAAACCCTTCTCGAATCAACTGAGTCACACACACGCAAAATCTCATCAAAATCGGTCCAGCCGTTTAGGAGGAGTTCAGTCAAATACACAGTAGTCAGTCACGGACAGTAGAATTATATAATATAAATATAAAAATATTTAGAATATATTATAGGATAAATGAGAATGTCCCGCGCCCAATGCTGATTAATTATTTACTACCAAAATTTCAAGTCTCTAGGCCTTATGGTTCCAGAGATATCGTGATGAGTCAGTACAAAATGTGA
Organism: Parnassius orleans; assembly: GCA_029286625.1. Lineage (NCBI taxonomy): Eukaryota > Metazoa > Arthropoda > Insecta > Lepidoptera > Papilionidae > Parnassius > Parnassius orleans. The sequence continues at coordinate 2,792,796 of JAGSMP010000018.1, forward strand.
ATTATTTTTAATTAACGCCCCCGCAACTGCCCTTGCGGGTGGAATTTCGTGAAATACATTCTAAGCTGACCTCTACTTGACAAAAGGAATATTCCTACCAAATTTCACGTCTCTAGGCCTTATGGTTCAGGGAGATATCAATATGAGTCAGTACATAGGTGGAAATCTCTTTTATATATATACACACACACACACATAGATATAGATTTACTTGACCAGTCCAATGAATAAAGAATAATCTAATCTTAATAAGCTAATCTTTTCAGAGTCATTGTTGGAGTTTGCACCTAACACCGGTAGTAACACTTTTTTTTATAGAATAAAAAAACGAGCACACAGTCCATCTGACACTGGATGCTGTGGCCCATAGACATCTACATTTATCCTCGATTAAGAATCAAAATGCAGATGCGTTGTCACCCCTGAGGACTAAGATGCAATGCCTCGTTTCCAGTAAATAGGGTCTCCGGTTCTCTACATTCACCATACCAAACACAGCAGCATTAAGCTGCTATTTTACGCTGGTATTCTGTGACCGACCCATTCGAATTTCGAAAAATTCGAAACATTATTGCTCTGCATCTGATTAATTAAAAAAATCTCAAACATTCTGTCCTTTTTATCTTTTAAATTCAAAATGCGTGGTAATGCATTATTTTAACTGATTTTACAGCGCACGCACACATTCGTAAGGGTCAATCGGTAGGCAAAAACGTTGCTGCCCATAAATCATTTTCAATTTGGGATAATTTCAAATAAGAGTAGAAGCCTTATTTACTCGTATTTTCAAAAACTGCAATTACGGTATATCATTATTTATATATTTGAACTTAAGTTTACAATTTTGCTACTCTTTGAAAAATAACCCTGTATATCTGGTATCGGTGAAGATAAAACTGGTGTCTCATCATAAGATTAGACCACTACTCCTTCGCTATCGTTTCCCAAGACTCCCATGCGTACAACTATTACATAGATAAATAAATAAACACTACTTGCACTTGTCTTCATCAGTAACAACCTAATTTAAAATGGTCCTTTTCACTGTTGCGAGGATTTGCTGTAGTCGCTAGCTAACCTTGGCATGCGGATAGGCACAGTATTACACCCCCTAATAGATAGCATGACGACCTAGTAGGACATGTATGAAATCGATGAATACAGGTGGCTAAGGACCGTGTTAAGCAGTGGACTTGTAAAATAATGATAATGATGATGATTACATACGATGGGTATACCGCTATGAATCAGAGGCCATGAGATATTTGTAGTATTTTCCATATAGTCTTCTTTTATGATACCAACACGGAAATGAGGTGACAGATTATCTTAAACCACTCCATAGTTACACTCGTTTACTTATTATTATTACAGACGTGCAATAACAAAAATAAACAGCGAAGCAGAACTACGCGCACAAATGAAACCATTTAGTTTCACTAAGAGAGAAGAGAATGGCACAAGTGATGTGTGTGAGAGAGCGGTTCATGTTCTTCCTAAACCAAAAAAGAAAAAGCGTTTCAGGGCTCGACCGGTGCCGAAGAATCTTTTCTCCAATTATATCTACGATAAGATGAAACAAGATCACTATTTCAGGTAAATTTATGGTAAAGTCCTACAAAGTAATTTTAATATGATGCTACATTAAACATTTGACAGCGGTTAGGTGCAGAATTGAGGAATGGGCCAGTTGCCATTTTTACTTTTTCAATATTGTAAACCAGCGCTTTACTATTATCCTACTTTATTGCAACGGGCAAAGAATCGACTTAATTTTTATGCAGGTATGGTGTATGGGCCGGAGAGTGACTTAGGTTTATTATAAAAATATAATAAAAAATATAACACACATTAAATAAAAATAATTTTACGGATTTTATAGCGTTTAATTTTAAATTAAATTTGTTAATTCTCGACGTTTCGGGCGCTTTACAGCACATATGGTCACGAGAAGATTGAGTCGATTTACGTTCTGATGTCATAGTTAACGAAGGCTACCTTACAACTTTTAAACATTAATTTTTAGTCCGATCTAGGCAAAAGGTCTCACGAATCTCACCACCATCCTTCACAATTAAGAAAAACCATGGGATTTTTTGTTTAAGTACACAAAGGATCTGTGACACTGAGCACCTGGCACCTCCAGCACATCAAGGAAGTATTACACGATAACAAGCTTCTGGTCCTGCGTTTACATCGCAGTGACCAAATGAAACCAAAAGAGTATAAATAGCTGTCCTAGTGAAACCGGGCATAGTCGTACGTGTACCTGGGCCATGTTTGACCATGTTGTAAAGTGCCCGAAACGTCGGATATAAAAAAAGTTAAAATTAAACGCGATAAAATACGTGTTGTTATATAATTGTGTTGTTACAATTATATTTATTCAATGTGTAGTATTCGCGTTAATATAAGAAATCAAATATAACGCAGTTGCGAAGTAATTCCCACTGGCAAAATATTCTAAGTACTGTAGGTCCTAAGGTTTTTAATTAATTCAGTTTTCTTTTAGATCAATAAATCGGCGCATCAGAGCTGAAGAAATGTTACGAAGTGCTAACTATCCGGGCAATATGGCAACTCGTGATCGCAGTCGCTTATCAACCCCAGCAGCTCATAGTGATTTACCTATCGACCCTTCGCCCGCAGCTCAATCGACTTCGTCCTCAGATAGGTTAAGGTGTGCTAGTCCAACCAAATCGTGTAAAACGTCGAAAGAAGACTTTATAACTACTAGCCCGCAACCATTTCGGTTTAAAACGGCTAGCAGAGCAAATCAAAAGGTAAAAAGTAGTTTTAAAAGTCCTTTTGTGGGTTTCACACGCTGTTCCCTTTAGCTTGAGATTCTAAGTAAACACAAAAACAGTGTTTCTCAAACATATTCGACCTCATTGGCTTGCACTAATACTTGAATGATATTACTGAATGTGTACTGTATATTGTATAAATATAAACCACAAAGTTACTCCCCTTATTTATCTAATATTATCATCATCATCATCAGCCTGTCAAAGTCCACTGCTGAACATAGGCCTCCTCCATAGATTCCCTCATAGAGGGAATATTTGTCATAGTTGCCGCATTAGTGAACCGCATTTTTAATTTTTTTAGATTTTATTAGGTAGATAGACGCTGCTGTCCATCTCCTGGTTTATTTCCCTCTGTCGTTTCTAACGATTCACGGGATGATATGGGGTTGTGGATGTTCTTACATCGCCACTGTACGGTCGGCATTTAGATAATATGTAATGTGTTATATGTTGTAGCCAACTAGCTTAATTAGCCTTTCAGTCAACAGTTTAGTCTTTTTACATTTATAGAAATATCATTGCTAGTATTCTGTAAAAGCGTGGTTCTACACAGGTCGAGCCGACCCATTCTTGTTACAATCACACTAAGTAGTATATTTACATCGTGGCAAAAAAAAAGTAAATAAAATGTCTATATTTTAGATGCAAAATATAGTCAAAAAAATTTATCAAAGCAACAATAATAATAGCAGCATTAGCGATTGTGTTTCAAACACTCGAGCATATTCTGCATTGGAGTTAAGAAGTGCTGCAGCTGGAAGATCTAATTTAGCAGCTTTATTGCGAGCTGAGTCAGTAAAAAGGAAATTCGAAATGGAAGCGGAAAAAAGCTTGGCAGAGCAACGACGGCGGATTGAGCTCAGACAACGGGATCGTATACTTCGATCTAAGCCTGCCTGGCACCTGGTTAAAAACAAGTAAGAACTAATTTTATTACTAACTAGATTTTCCCCGCGACTTTGTCAGCAAAAACACCTGCATATTTATAATAGTGATCGTTGGACAAGTAGTTTAATTATCGAAAAATCACTTTAAGCTCTGTATTTAACACGACTGCCCAGAAGGAGGGTAATGTTTATTAAATGTATGATGTATATATATATATTTGAATGTATGTATGACAATTTCTTTGGCACGCTCTGTAGCCTAAACGGCTTGATGGAAAGAAACACATGGGGTGTCGTTAGATTCGTCTTAACTGTGCAAGTGACAATATACTATTATTAATTTTTTTCTCTTTTAAAGAAAATCGTTACGCAGTTGGATTTTTAAATTCCTGTTTTGACCATTTGTCTTGTTTGCTATTATCTCGAAAACTATATGCGATACGGGAAAATGCTTAAAAAAAATTGAGGATCTATTAATTTCACATTAAACAGATCTTATCAACTTATTCTTTAACTCTCCTAGTTTAAAAATGTTAGTGATCGATTTTTATCAAAACTAAGAGATATAAGATAAAGTGTAAGGATTTGTTTGTAAAATTGAATACCAAAATAGTTCTGTTTGAAACTTTTCTTTATCTCTTATAGTTTACGAGATATTATTAACCATTTATTAGATTAGTTTTGCGATTTAAAAAATCCTGCACCGTTTCGATAACATAGGTATATATAGCCTTCGATAATTTATGGTCCTGGGTCCTGGCATTGCATTGCTCTCCATGCGTTCGTGTTACAATACAATGACACAGGCAGATACAGGAGCCGCTGAGTTTAATAGAAATCAGTTATTTAGATATAACAGACAGACACTTTAATTTATGTGTAGTATACACTATTCATGTAAAGATTTGCTGGTTTGTATAATGTTATGAATGTTTTAGTTTATTACGTAGCTCTGAATGACTTCATTATAATACTACTCTACAAAAAAGCTAATTTTCAGCCTCACAATAACTGGTAAAACGATTATGTTCTCTTTGGTAACTAGCTACTGCAGCCCATAGAACCCTGCAACCAAGTAAAGAATGTCATAAAATGCGTTCTCACTTCTGAAGACAAAGATGAAATATTTCATAGCCAGAAATTATACTGACTTTCTTACCCTTGTCGGAATAAAGTAGTAAGTGCACTGCTGCTTTATTAAAATGATAAATTTTATGTTTCAACTCTATATATCTCTATAGAACCTTGATATAAAATATTGTTTTTGCGGAAGCATCAATATAAAGACCGTGTACGTGTGCGTGTACGCTCCCAAGGAGAATCCGCATTGCTTTCCTATCCTATCCTAGTGGTCAGATCTGGTTACTGCGTCAGTAGTCCTGGTCTCGAATACCGGTCACAGCCAAGATTTGTGTAAAAAGCTGATGATGTATCCGAGTTCATCTTCGATTTCATATCCTGCAAATATCTCCATGTTATAGTTATGGAAATTATATAGAAATTGTTTGCTTGGTATCTTTTTTTTATAGGATAAGGGTGACAAGCGAGCACACAGTCCGCCTGATGGAAAGTGTTTGCTGTGGCCCATAGACATCTACATCTATTCTCAACTACGAATCAAAATGCAGATGCGTTGTCACTCGTAAGGACTAAGATGGAATGCCTTTTTTGCCAGTAAAAAGGGTCCCCGGTTCTCTACACTCACCATACGAAACAAAGCAGCATTCAGCTGCTATTTTACGCTGGTATACTGTGAGAGCGTGGTCCTTCCCCGGTCGAGCCTACCCATTCGTGCTACAACTATACAATTAATATACGTTTGTTATCTATTGATGGAAGATTTTTTAATGGAGGTTAAAGTGACAAACGTTCACACATTCCACATGATGTGAAGAGGAAGTTGCGGCCCATAGACACTTTCATCTATCATTTAATAAGAACCAAAATGCAGATGTGTTGTCACACCTGAGGTCTAAGTTGGAATGCCTCGTTACTGGTAAGAGGTCTCCAGTTCTTGTCACCACACGAGAACCAGCAGCATTATGCTGTATTCACGTTGGCATTTTGTTTGATCGTGGTCCTTTTACCGGTCGACACGTTTGTGCTGTAGACTTAACATTCTGTAGCGAGGCATGTACCTACAGTGTTGAATAGTGTTAATGATAAATACACCGTGTAGTGGCGGTGTAAGAATTCCCACTACCTCATTTCATCCCCAGGGTGTCGTAAAAGGCGACAGAGGGAAACTAGAACAGGAGATGGACAGCAGCGTCTTTCTGATAACAATGAAATAATAAAAAACTGCGGTTGCCAACTCGCTTGCCAAGCGTGGCAACTATGAAAAATCCCCCCTATGAGGCAGTCTATGGGGGAGGCCTATGTTCAGCAGTGGACTTTGATAGGCCGTAATGGATGGACGGTTAATGGAATGATATATACTACATGTTAAGCTTTTCACTGTGTTCAATTTCGAAGTATTGCGGCAAAAGCTTTTTGGTTTATATATGGATACTATACGTTATAGTTGATTTATTTGCTCCCAAATAATAATGTCCTCCTAACTGAATTTTTGGCCACGGCCGCCAATCTCAACGGAGACTAGCCATCTGCGCAAGACCGGATTACAGTGCCCGAGTGTATGCGTAAGCACAGGTGCACACTCTATTCCTTCACTCCGATAGTCCGACGTCACGGCAATCCGATACAACCGGAGATAAGGTGCAAGACCAACTGTTTTACGTACTTTCTGAAGCACCGGGAGTAAACACCGCCAGCTTCTTGACTCTAGGCTGCTAGTGAGAATTTCTTGACAAAAAACTCAATCACTGATTTTAGGTTGGACTCGGGTTTCTTACCCGTGACCACATGATCAGTAGCCGCGTTAACATTAACAACCATTAGACAAACGAGGAAAACCGTTACAGCCTATTAAAAGTCCTCTGTGGCACATAGGATATTTACCAATGTTTTCACACTTGGCAGGCTTTGCAACCATAGTCTGTTATTTATTTTTTAGTCATTATAAAAAGATGCCGCTGCCCATCTTTCGGTTTTTATTCCTCTGTCGCTTTATACGACACCCACGGGACGATATGGGGTAGTCGATATTCTTACACCGCCACTACAAACAAGGTATAAAACAAAGAAAAGGAGAAAAAAGCAAAGAAAATTTCTATGTGACAAAATTGTTGTATTATTACTAATTTCTACATATTATTTTCAGTCATGAAGAAGAGATTGCAATTCGGTTACAGACGCGGCGTGACGAGGAGAGAATGCGTCGGGAGGAATTCCTTCATGAAATGGAATTGATGTATGGAAGAGTTCAACAGCAACCGCTTCTATTTGAAAGATACTACGCACCTCGTTCTTATTCACCAGGTGTGAGCATTCAATTATCACCAAGGAAATGCTCAAACAAGAAACGATACAGTCGAAGAAATCGAACATATCAAATTACCACAGCAAGCGACGGTTGTGATAGTGATGGGCAAAAGTGTATCGATAAAATTGAGAAAGACGGTAAATTGTTTGAGAATTCAGAGGATGTGACTGACAGTGTCGATAGAAGTTGCTTGTAAGGTTTTTCATTACATCCTGAATATACTTTTTATATGTTGTTGCACATATTGTTATGTTACACATTTGAACGCTATCAATATTTATTTATTATTTATTATTTAGAAACTAATTTAATATAAAACATTTTTATTGAAAAACACAATGTAAATACTTAATAATGTTAAATATAAGTACAGTAATCATTTAGCTTATTTTGTGTAACGTTTCTCTCTTAAAACATGGGTCACTAAAGACGAGACAGTACAAAATAAACAGTGTTTTAAATAAGATCAAAACAAACGGCTGATGGCTGTCCTGACAGTTAAGAAATGATCGTCACGAAAGTAAATTTTTTAATACCTATACGCAGTTTGCGGGTCAAATATGCACATACACATGTAGAAAGTATACTACAAACTTTATTTCAGGCGCTGCAATTTCTAATGGTTAAGTTTTAAATGGTGTCTTCAGAAGTTATATTCTTTTAATGGTATTTTCATACTTCTACTATACTATCAGAAATCCTTTTTATATAATGATCACTTTATTTTATTACAAGGGTCTCCGATAGTTAGTGAGTTCTTATGAAGTCCGGAACATTATTCTTGAGGCAGGTTTGAGGCGTCCGGAACATTGCAAGAGCCAGGCACTATACGATCCAAGACAATCTCTTGACAAATATTGGCCAAAGTCACCTTTCGAACATAATAAATTTCGTGATAACTGTCACGATATGTCTGTCTGTCTGTATGTCAACTATCATGTGATAACTGTCACCCCCACCAAATCATGATGCAGAATGATGAAACAAATGGCGATGCTTCTTTAGAGCTGTAAGCATACACTCATTTTATTGTAGTGTTATTCAATCATAATTTTTTCATTTTTGACAATGTTCACAGCACATGACAGGCTGTGAACATTGTTAAAGCCAAAATTCGACAAAACCTCATAAGAAAACAAAAAAAAATTGGTAAATCCAATTGGGCATGCCCTAAGCGCATTAAAAAAATTACGTATAACATGATTATACGGAATATTTTAAAGTAGTTTAAATACACACAAATTTTCACTAATATCCTTATTATACTTCCAATTTTCCGATAATTTTATGTCAAACTTCAATTTAAAAAAAGTTTGGAAAATCCAAAAGTGCACGACTCATAATGCTCATATGATCATCATATCATCATTCAGGTCACTCCATAAAGTCCAAGACGTATTTAAGTATAAATATTACATCCTACTTACTTTTAGTACGTACTACTATTATTTATTCTGTGCTTTTAAAATATTGTAGTAAAAATCTCTGATTATTATTATAATCAAGTGTGTAAGAAATTTGGTTTTTCGAATATTGTGTATTTGTACAGCGATCTTTTTGAGCCGCTGCAAACAACCGGATACAGTGTCCACTCACGACGGCGATTGACGCCGAACTAACTGAGTGAGTGACGCAGTCTCCATTTAGTAAAAACTAAATTCATACAAGGCTGCTAAAACACCAAATATTTCGACATTTCGCAGCCGAAAAAAAATAATTATAACTGAACAAAACAAAATTAAACTGCCATTTACATTCAATGGCTTCTCACATGATAGGTGAAGAGTTTTAAAAATAGATTGAGTTGAACAATTGATATTTTCAAAAGTTATCGTGTTTACGAAGCCATGCGGACTTGATAAATCCACACCATAAGCCACTAAAACCCCTTTTTTATGTAAAAATAGCTATTAATCGATTAAAAAAAAAATAGTTCAATAATCATTTATCTTTCTGAGAATGTGCTTTTTATATCACTTATATGTACAATATGATTGCTAGATACGATTTTATGTGACAAAACGTTGGAATCTTAATTTTTAGGCCCTAGTAGAACATACCGGCGCGCTTAGCGCTTACGGCATGCAATATTGCGTTAAATTAGGATTCCCGCTAGGACAATTTCATGAATTATTAAATAAGACCACCAAATTCTCTAAATTAGTCTCTGCAGTTTAAGAGAATGGGTTGATTAAAATGATTGCTGTCCCAAATCCTACGTAGGAGATCACTACATCAAGCAAAATGACAAAATGTATGCTCACAGCTCTTAAGAGGCATCGCAACTTGTTGAAAAGGTTCGAAATGGTCATCATCTTGCAACAGTTATGGTTTGGAGAGGGTGTCTACAAGTAAAGAAAACTTTGGCTAAAGTTTTACTAATTTGGAACAGTCTATCAGTGATACGCTTTTTAAAAGGTTCCGTGGAGTTTACAGTCCAGTTCCACACTCTGTTCCTAGTCACCAGGTATGAACAAATCAAACCTGGTCCGAGAACAATATTCTGCACTTCATAAGAGCTAAAACACTGGCACTCGTGCAGACCAGATCTCTATTCGTCGAACTACAAATTGAGGTCTGTATCGGGGTCATGGCATGCTCAAAATGTTACTCCGACATTAAATCCATGAATCCTTGGCTAGAGAGATTACAGAAGCTAAAGAACCCTTTAATAAAATTATTATTAATTAATCAATTACACTTCGACATATATGCATATAAGTTTTAGGATTATTACACTGTTTCTTAAAAAATAATTTTAATGTGTAAAAGAATTTATGGCCATCCTAGGTAGATAATTAATTTTGTACGTGGTAGAGCCACGCTGCAGCTATATTATGGTTGTGGCATGAATGGGTCGGCTTGACCGGGGTAGGGTCACGTTTTCATAGCATACCAACGTAAAGTAGCAGCTTAATGTTGCTGTGTTTCGTATGGTGAGTGTAGAGAACCGGAGACCCGTTTTTACTGGAAACGAGGCATTCCATCTTAGTCCTCAGGGTGCTAACTGAGCACATTTAGCAAGATTTCAGCAAGATTTATTTGAGGATAAATGTAGATGTCTATGGCTCACAGCATCCACTTACCATCAGGTGAACTGTGTGCTCGTTTGACAGCCTTATTCTATAAAAAAAACTTTTAACAGACGGTTATTGTGTTTATTTCAAAAAAATATATGTCTACTTAACTTTAAAATATTTTTCGAGGATTGTATTTATTCGTCCATGAAAAATTTTCGCGGAGTTTGGAATAGCATAAAAACATTCACTTTTGCTATAGTTATATTTTTGGTCTATGAAGGAACAATAATGTCTTTTATAATTTAATATCAATTTCGTTATCGTCGTGCACATAATTACTGTTTTTTTCTTCTGAATATTTAAAAAAAAATTGAAATTCAAATCTTTTCATCATGTTTATATTGTTACGTGATTGAATGGTATGTTATACGTAACGAATTTCTTGTGAAACCATTACTCACTAATATTTTGAATTATCCAGTCCATATATGATACTATTCTAGTGTATACTGCAGGAATACCTCCACCGCAATCAGCTAACCCTATACTGGTAATACCGTAGAGGAACCAATTGGTATGAAAATCCTCCGTTACTTCTTTCACCAAAGATCCACCCGAATCTCCATTACATGTGTCCTTACCATCATTGCCGCCCGCGCAAATAACATTTTGAGTGTTTAGACTTTTAACAATAGACAATTTCTCAATGCATACATCTATGGGGACTGCATTCAAGTCTACTTTACGTTTAATAATTGATGGTTCACCTGCAATAAGCGTTTATTTTAATCAGCCGGCATAATAAGTGTGAATCAATGGACGATTATAATACAGAATTATTGCTGACTTCGATACAATAAAGACAATACAAAAAAGGGAAACCACAAAATCTGAGGCTGGATACATTGTCATTAATATTAAGCTCCGACCAACAAAAAATATAGACGGAGCGCTGCGTACATTTCAAGTGACGCCGAAATTATGCTTAACTTACCGAATTCTGTCTTACCCCACCCAGCAGTCCAGAAAGCAGTCCCATTCACGTAGTCTTGCTCCATCACGTATTTTGTATTTGGCAAACACACTGGCCGTATAAATTCTGAACAGAAGAATGATGATTACGTCTAACAGAAGGAGGTTATTATTGAAATTATGCAAAGCAATAAAAGACTACATGTAAAATACCTGTAAAATTAACCACTTTTTCAAGGCGTATAAGCGCAATATCGGAAGCCAATGTTTTTTTATCGTAAAACGGATGTATGATGATATTATCAATGTATATATCTAATGGAGGGTCATTACAATAGCTTTCTTGACAGTCGTGCTTCGTTTCGGTATCCCATTCGCCTAACCGAACACTCACACTGAAAAAGTTATAAATATTAGGTCGGAGAAAATTTTTCTTCGTATTTTATATACAACTAACTGTCCCCCGCGACTTCGCCCGCGTGGAATTTACTACGATTTCATGAGTTTTAATTCTTTTGCGCGGAACCCTAATTCTTTTTCTAAAATAAAGTATTCTAAGTTACTCCTTATAACATCAGCTATCTGCCAGTGAAAGTCCCGTCAAAATCGGTCCAGCCGTTTTGGAGATTAGCCGGAACAAACAGACAGACAGACAGACAAAAATTTATGATTTGATGCAAATTGAACGCGAAGCGGTGCGATTTATTTCCGCGCGAATATTTTGTGCAGTATAAAATAAGTATGGCTATGTCCGCACTGCGGAATAAAATTCGCGCGTTTCGCGTCTCTCTCCAGCTAAAATTATTTTTCTCCAATTCGTATCTTGATAGGTAATAGCCCAACCAACAAGTCTTAGTAAATTATCGAATGATTTTATAGTCATTCTGTAATATCCGAGAACTTTTTACTGTATTTTCGCAGCCTTTGATGTTTTATGTAGAAAAATACTTTCATAGGTCTCAAGGCCGTAAATGAGTGAATGCAATGGTCATGACATCTATTGATACGTCTATCACGCCGCCGCCGTAGTATCAGGTACATTAAAAAAATTCTGTTGTTAATTTTTAGACATGCGTTTCAGCGGGGAACTGCATCGAACTGACAAAAATCGTACGAAATTTTATTCGCAGTGCGTACTAGGTGTAATTCCTATCACGGAATATAATACGCCACAATAAAAGTCGCGCGGTGAAATATCGCAGTGCGGACAGAGCCTAAAGGTTTTACGACGAACGAACGATTTGCGACGAAGTATAGAATTAATATATATTATTATTTATATTATTTTTGGGTAACTAACTACTTACGCAGTTTTATTGAAGAGACAATGAGCAGCTGTTAATATGTATCTATCTGTTATTAAAGAACCAGCACAAGTGTATTTTTCATCCGATCCAAATTCTAAAAAAAAATGAACATTGTCAAATTTTGATAAAAACTAAAAACTTCCCCGAATAAACTTTTACTCCTGTATTATAGTACAAACTAATGTTCTTTTGACGATGAAATCCTTGTCCGCTTTGCCTTTCATTGACGACATCGTCATTGACTCAATATGCATCAACCTCAAACTAATAAAAAAGTTATTGGCATCAACAGAATGTGAAAAATTTCGTGAATAACTTGCAATGAGGTCCTTGTATAACTAGAATCTCAAAGTATAGATACTTTGATACATTTTTTCTCTTTTAGAGAGGGTATTTATTTACTTAGCTTACCAAAGAACAAATCAACGGCCTAAAATAACAGTTTTCTTATTTAAAAAGGGCCACTAACAGCAAGAAAGAACCTTTTTTTTAAAAAGGTATAAATGTTTATAAAAACGCATATTTTATTGTATGAAAAAGTACCTTTTTTATGAATTTAAACAATATTTAAAAATAATAATATTAATTTTAAATTTTTTATTTAAAATAACTATTACATTGGTTATTTAAAAATAAATAGTTGTGGATAGAAATAATCTTATAATTTAGTTTATTTTCAACCGACTTCAAAAAGGAGGAGATTCTCAATTAGTCGGAATCTTTTTTTTATGTATGTTCACCGATTACTCGAAGACGCCATAACCGATTTGGAAAATTATTTTGCTTCGCATGTGGTCCCATATAAATTTGATCAAGGTCTGACCAGTAGTTTTTGAGTTATTCTTAATAATTTATATTGAAGTCGGTTGTGCAAAATTTTTAATTTTACCACTTTGTTAGTGCTACTTGCTGTAAGGTTTTTTATAATATAATCGTTGCAACCAATATTTGAAATTTGTTATGCTTTTCTGCGTCACGCTTTAACACTCTTCCTGAAGACTCCTCATAACTTTCATTTTCTTCTTCTATTTCCAAAGAGGTCAAAGAGCATGAGGAAGCAATGTCACGTTCAGTTTTTTTATAATAAGTGTGACAAATCTGCACACAGACCGATGCTGTGGCGCATAGACGTCACCCCTGAGGACTAAGAAGGAATGCCTCGTTTCCAGTAAAAAGGATCTCTGATTCTTTACACTCACCATACGAAACATAGAAGCATTAAGCTGTTAGTTTACGCTGGTATTCTGTGAGGGCATAGTCCTTCCCCGGTCGAGCTGACCCATTCGTGTTACAACCATTATATACATAGCTACATCACTGCCACTTATAAAGCTATAACTCTGTAGCGGTGTGGGTGTCTGCTGTGTGTGTACAGTACGCATCCTGCGTACGGATGTATAATAGTCCTGCATTAAAAACGGTTTATTGTTACACAAAGACGAGGATTCTCAAATATACAGTCAATAGGAGAATGGTGAACACTTAAGGAGAAACAAACATAGGAATATAGAGAAAAACGTAGAGAAGCTTAAAACAAAGTAGGTATACAAAGTTTATCACACACATAAATAGTTCCGGTAAAGTATGGTAATTATAGTTATGGAATAATTTTTATTCAATATTGATTACAAGTAATTCTTATTGAAAGTCTTTTTTTTATTTTACCTTTTCGAAAAAAAATCTCTGTCCTGGGAAGAACCAGCAAGACCCAGCGGGACTTTTTTTTAAAATAAATTTTACAATATAAATGAAGGCTACAGGGAAAAAAGGAGCTCATTGACAATTTTACGTTTTTTGAATGAACTATACCATTTTACTTAGTTTTCTATGGCCAATCAGAGCACGTTATTTTTAACACGATAAAAGGCGCTGGTTTTGCATAAAGTTATGTGAGAAAAATTCTACTTTAGGATAAAACGCGCTCATTGCATTCCATACCGAGTAAAAAGGTGCCCATTGTCTATGAAACCAAGCTAGAACGGGCTGATCGCAACGATTGTAACAGAAAACGCGCTCATAGTCGGCCATCTTTATTATTTTGACATACCAGTGGCAGCTGTCCGATAAGCTTCCTTGCATAAACCCCCGATTGTACTAGCTTATCTATGGCATAAACTTTACGACTCCTTTAGTGTACGTTAAGGTTTTAAAAGCATAGAATTATTACGTATAGAAGCGCAGTCTAGTACAAAACACGAGCGTTAAAGTGAAGCAAGGTCATTATGTTAGTGGGCGCGAGTCGGATGTGCCTACGCTCGTCACACGCACACATACACGCCATTCAGTGATACCAGTTTCTGGCGTTTGCAATCAAATTGTGCAAATCACTATTTTATTGATTAATTTTAAATAATCGATATAATAAAGATTACGTATTGCGTACGAAGACGTATTTTATGAGAATAATAAATGGAATAAAATAAACACGATAATGATGGTACTAATATAACTTTAGTATACATATTTTAATGGTACAAAAATGCAGACGTAATAAAATTTAAGAATATTATTAAACATAATTAATTTGCTCGAATACAATAAGCACATCGTGTAATGTTTAATTTTAACCGACTTCAAAAAGGAGAAGGTTCTCAATTCGGTGTATTTTTTAATGTTTTACCTCAAATTCTGTTATTTCCAAATCGATTTAGATTTTTATTTGAAAGGATATACACAGATTGATCCCATATACACGCTGAAATTTTAATGGTTGTTTTCCTGAAGTCAAATGATTTTGTCTTGGTAGTACAATATATTTATTAATATAAAAATTATTAGGATGCAAAATGGCAGATTTACAATGAGAAAACAAAACTCGATGAACCTCAAACCAATAGCAATATCTCGCGAGTAGGTTGGACGTGCAGTCTAGCTTATATAGTATTACTACGCGTAAGAATTTATTTAGCTCTGAATATTTATTAAAATAAGTTATTATTTGTTCAAGCAAGTGATATACATCCTCGAAATCGACATGACCCCGAACAACTTGTCCTAGATGTCATTCCTAGGCTCGTTAAATATAACAAAAATTGTCTTAATACGAGTATGTGTGTAATAATATTTAATAAAATACCTAAAAATTTAAATTATTAAGCGAAAGATTATATAACAAATATTTATATAATTGGTTAAAAATTGAATGCTTTTATGATTTAAAAGATTTTTTAATAATTTTAAGATTATTTTTTAATTTAATAATTATCGATATTGTCATTATATACTAAACATTTTAAAATTATAATTTACATTGAGTAGGAATGCGAAAACAACCACTAAAATTACAGCATGTATATACGAATTGATCTAGAATCATCTTAGAAATCAGCGTACATACATAATTGATAACCTCTCCTTTTGGGAGTCGGTCAAAGATAGATATGTTTGGGTGTAAAGTGACATCTGCTTAGTAAAGGCGTTCTTATTAATAATCTCTAGATGTAGTAAATAAAAAGTTTTATTCTATACTCTAAAACGTCGACTTGGTCAATGAACAAAGCAATAAAAATAAATTTAGTTGCTATAATAGTTGCGTTAAATGGCGTCGACGGATCGCGATCAGCTGATCACTCCGTATTAGTTTTAAATAGGCACCCATTGTTAATATTATGTTAATACTTAGAAAGTAGGTATTTACATATAAACATTTGAGTTTTACACAGAGCGTTGCGATTAAACGTTTTAAACACAAATAGAAAATAAATATTTTTAAAAGGAAATTGTGATTTTTTTCCCCACAACTATCAACTTTGTATTATGATAGCTTAGGTAAGTATTTTTTTAGTTTTACGTACTAATAATGAATTAAATATATGAACTTACCTGTGAAATGTAATACCATCACTTTTTTTATGTTTATCATCACTGTTGTGTCAATATTTTACAACACAAACGGTCATTTTACAATTTTCGCGAGCTCTTCTCAGTAAGACGTGACGTTGCGCACTGACGCGTCACTGAGTGAACTTACGCGGTTTCGCGTTAGTTTTACTTGCTTCACTTTCGGTGCGCGTACTAGTATTCTATACGTAATAATTCTATGTTTAAAGTTTTGCTATTTATCTCAAAATGGACAATAATAGTAGTGATTGTGAAGAAAATTATGTTTATAAGGCTACAAAAAGAGAAGTCACACGATCGGATGTCTAAAGTGTTGAAAAGTAAAATTATCTAGTCATGAACCCGGTCTAGCCTATGGTTGCAGATTGGGATGTTTCGACAGGATTCTAGAACTGGAAGCAAGAACTCAAATTCTCCAGAATTTTAATTTACTTCACATGATGCCCAAAATAGCTATTTAGTAAGTGGATTGATCTCTGTTCTCCCAGTTAATAGACATTCCAAGAAAGAAGGAATATTACATTACGATGCTGTATACAAGTACAGGGTACTTGCTATGATTGATTCGGAAATAAAAGAAATAATTATATGCAAGAAGGCTTTTATGTCAATACATGGAATATCGAGAAAAAAAATTGAATATTTAGTAGTAAAGAAAACTGGATATGCTCTGTTTGATAAGAAAGGAAACATAATAGTCATGTAAAACTTAACGATGATGTCAAAAGTTTAATTAAAAAATATAGTGACCTTCAGGACTTAAAAAAGTTTTGTTCCCCTGAAATTATTATATATTACTCGAATTTACCCCACAAATAAATTTCATGCTAATTAACATGTTTTTTATTTCATTAGTGTGTTTATGTAATTAGACATTGTTTATGATCACCATTTAAGTTGTAAAATGTAAAAAGGAGATCATTGTGACAATGAGCACCTTCTTGCCAATTACATTTGGGAGTTTCATAACTTTCAAACTATATTTTTTTACCAACCCAGTCTTTTAAAATAACAATCTATTATGTTAAATATACACTGTTCCTTTTTTATATGGGTACAAATCATATTCTAGTAGAGTTGTAAGTGTAGAAAATGAAATTTTAGGTTTAATTCTTTAATTATTCGAAACAATGAGAATGTTAATGAGCTCCTTTTCCTGTGCCCTTCAAATGATTACAACCTATTTACAAAATTTATTTTACCAAACAGCTTGGAAGCGACCATCTCATTCCCAGGGGTTATTATCAATCATGTATTCATTTAAACAACATTTAAACTTGGTAATAGAGAGAGCCTGTACACTTTCCGGGACCTTGTTGTAATAGCGTATACATTGCCCCAAGAATGAATTGCTGACTCTGTGAAGTCGAGAGACTGGTATCACTAGCTTGTGTTTGTTCCTAGTGTTTACAGAGTGTATATCACTTTTTTTACTAAAACTATCTTTTTTTTGTGAACATACATTAAATTTTCGTAAATATACTGAGAGGCCAAAGTTAATATATTTATTTCTTTAAAATTTTCTCTGAGAGACTCTCTCGGTTTAAGGTTATAAATAGCTCTTATGGCCCTCCTCTGCAAAACAAAAATAATTTCTAAACCAGCCGCATTTCCCCATAGCAAAATCCCATAAGACATTATGCTATGGAAATAACTGAAATAAACCAATCTAGCTGTCTCGACACTAGTGAGATCTCTAATCTTTTTTACAGCATAAGCTGCAGAGCGTCTGCTTGCTAGTTTGGATATATGGGGCTCCACTGAAGCTTTGCGTCGAGAGTGATGCCAAGAAAAACAGATGATTCAACAGGGCTCAGTTCTTCCCCATTTAAATACACATTGGTATTCAGATTTTAACATTCATTGTTGTAAATTTAATACATTTAGTTTTATTGCCGTTTAAATGCAATTCGACTCCGGCGTCGGTAGTCGAGCGACCCCTTGTAAAACTAAATTGATTTTTATGAAGCAACAAAAACTTAACATCTGATCTAAAATAACTTTTCAAAATTTTACTTAATGTTGGTAGTACAGAAATTGGTCTAAAATTGGCGGGGTCTAATGTACTACAAGATTTAAATAAAGGTATGACTTTACTATGTTTCATTGGATCAGGAAACACACCAGATTCGACGCTTGTATTAAAAAGTGTGGCTAGATAAGGTGCTACAGTATCTATTATAGACGCAATAACTTTAACGGAAATCCCCCATAAGTCTGCCGTTTTCTTAACATCAATAGTTTTAAAATTAACGATATCTTTTGGCAATACCCTATGGAATTTCAAATACTTTGAAATTCCATAGAGTATTGCCAAAAGATATATAGATATATAGGCTTTACGTTTTGTTTAAGCAATGATTCAGCGACAGTAGGAGAAGAATTTAATGATTTTGTTGTCAAAAAAGGAACATCAGTAAAATGTTTCTCAAAAGCCATAGCAATTTCTTAATCAGATTGAGTTAAATTATTGTTAATATTCAATTGAAAATCCGAGTTCCGTGGTTTGACCTTGCCCGTTTCACTATTAATTATACTCCATGTCATTTTAATTTTATCGGATGCAGTTTTAATTTTGTTGCTTAAATGTAAAGCTTTAGCTGTGGAGCATACTTTTTTTAAATTTTAGAATATGTTTTTACATACTCTCTAAATATAACACTATGATTATATGATCTTTCATTATAAAGCTCGTATAACTTTCGTCTACTTTTATAAATTCCTACTGTCGCCCATTGATTAAATGATTTGCAACTGATTATAGAGAACATTTTAGAAGTAAATATTCTATTAAATTCACATGTTATAATTTTAAATAATGAACCATACAAATAATCAGCACTATTTTTAAATAAAAGTGATGGAAGTCCTTTTACTATGTTACTTCTAAACCTCTCCAAACGATGTTCATTTATTGGAACAAACACAACTTTCTCATCTTTGTTTTTGTGTGTGTAAGACAATGAGACCAACTGTCCACAGTGATCTGAACTTAAATTTTGAATGATTGATTTATGCAAGGGCTTAACATCTGTAAAAATGTTATATATACAGGTCGCACTAGGCCCAGCAATACGTGTCGGTTCTAAGGGTGCTTACATAAAGAAACAGGTTTCCGGTACAGACAAATCTGTGCTGGTCGATACCGATCGGTGCAGGTATAATATTTCTATGTTATCTTATGCGGTCACTTATAAAGAAACAGGTTTAAACTTGTCGGTGCCGACCACCTGTACCGAGCCATACGGGTTTAAGCATTTGCCGGTGTAGGGTGTGTGTGTTTATGAAAATGGATGTGGATAACGAAGTTTTGATAGCCTTTGTATTTGATATTTGAATATGCCAGTTGCACCATCTCTTAATTAAGCGATGATCTATTTTATTTAATATGTAGTTAAATGTTTTTCGTGTCATCCTGGTATAATCATAAAACCTTGAATGTCTTTTATAAATAAATGATAGTATGACCTATATTTTCTTCTTTTCCTGTTATTATTAGAGACACTAATGGTTCTTTTTTTTTCACTTTTGTAAAGTGTTTATTTAAAATAAACACTTTCCAAAAGTAAAAAATCGTCGTCCGATTAACTGGAGGCCATGGTTGTCACTAAGGACAGATTTTCTAAGGAAGATAGATATTTCTTTATGCAGGTTAACCCTGCACCGATCGGTACCGACCAGCAGAGATTTGTCTGTACCGGAAACCTGTTTCTTTATGTAAGCACCCTAAGAATAAATTAACAAGATTATACGATTTAAATAATGAGCTAAACTTAATACTAATGGAAGAAGTTTCAAGGAGATTGATGTTAAGGTCTCCACATATTACAACAGACTTGTTCTGTTTACTAAGTTTGAGCAAAACTTCTTCCAAAAACCTTTCAAAATATTCGTAAATAGCACATGGGGGTATGTAAACACTTACAACAATGAGGTGCTCGAGCTCGACACAAGCCATTTCTACAGTTCGCTCAACAGAGAGGCTCACAATATCCTTACGTTATTTATATAATAATGATTTATCAGCTAATATTAAGGAGCCACCACGTAAACTTTTTTCTCTATTGAAGGAACTGACCATATCGCAGTAGATGTTATGATAGATGCAGCAAGATATCCGCAGTAGAGTCATTATTATTAACCGACATTGCCTAAAGGATCAGTAAGCATGAATTACTGATCCTTTAATGAAATAGAATTCCAGGCTTCTCCTGTTATCGTAGTGATAGGAGTGACGGCTATGGCGGTGCTCTGATTTTATTAAACCATTAGGTCTAATAAAACCATTTATTAGACTATTCCTTTATCACTCATTCCTCTTCCTCCTCTACAAGGCAATATAAATATAGTACCTAGCTGTTAAGGCTATGGACATCACAATTCTATTCATTTACATCCCCGCTCCCACTCCTTCGTGTATACCAGAACTCAATTTAATTCTATCAAGCATTTCTCCACCTTGCATTGTTCTGGGAGTTCTGAATTGTTAATGGTTCGGCATTTCGGCTAAATTGCCGATGGCAAAGAAAAAAATAAAAGGTTCTCGACTGGCAGCCTTGTAATGGCAAGCGGAGTATAGGACGGTCTTCCACTAAATAGGGAGTGGAAATAATATGTACAAGAATATCTCGCTACTGAAGCATGATTTCCTTTTCTTTTGCAACGTTAAAACAGGAGGAGATTGTGATTTTTAGAAGAACTTAAATTTTTTATAGTATTGTTTTAGTTTAAACTTACTTGTTTTAGTTTTAATTTGAACTAACCATGGAAATTCGTCAATCGCAGCGATAACACCTTCCACAATTCTGTCTAAACCGAAACCACCAAAACCACATATTTTTCTACTAGGTAAATTATCTCTCTTTACATTTCGTAGCGTTGTATCAGACACTGAAAGCGTATTTAACTCTTCCACGGTTGTAGTAGGAACTTTTGGCGTAGTAGTGTTTGTAAATCTGTTAGTCGCAGTATCTGTATCATTTATCTCTGTATCATTAGGAAAAATTATCTGATTATCCGTGGGGCAACACACCTATGAAAAAATAAAATTATTATATGTACAATTTAACATAATTTTACTTGTGAAAACAAAACTTAAAATATTGTAAATATTTTAAGTTTTGTTTTCACATAGTTACAATGTCTTATAATATTATTAAAAAGTAAAGTTACAGTCTAAAACACTCCATTGTTGATGATTAGCCTCCTCTCATATCGCACCGTGATCCCGTCGCGGCTACACGCAGCGGGCTCCGTCTGCGCGTAGCCTAATACGCGTAAATAAGGTTTCTACATTTATTTGAAAATATCCGAAATTGAAAGTGATTTATGGGCAACAACTACAGCGTACGCACGCTCGTGTGTGTACGAGTCAATGCACGGAGCTTATGCCTATTATGACAGCTATTATTTACTTAATGACACGTTCACAACTAAGTTGATAACTACGCGACGTGTATTATGATTCCAATTTTCCCTCCATACTTGAAACGGGCTTAGGACCGTCATCTATACATCTATATAAATAAATAAAATTGAAGTGTCTGTTTGTAATGTCAAAATAACAGCCTTTTACTAAATGCATATGAAAGTATATACGGTACTTATAACAAAAAAACATTTTATTAAATTTTTGTGTCTGTCTATCTGTCTGTCTGTTTGTTCCGGCTAATCTCTGAAACGGCTGGACCAATTTTGACGGGACTTTCAATGACAAATAGTTAATGTTATGAGGAGTAACGTACGCAAATTTTATTTTACAAAAATAATTAGGGTTCCGCGCAAGAGATTAAAACCCATAAAATCCAACCTTAATAAATTTCAACGACGTAACAGATGACAGACTGTCTTTACTATAGCGTATATGAAAAATTGGAATCAAGTATTAACAACTAAATTACGCAAGTAGTCCCAATAACTAATATTGATACCTCAAAATGGAATCCGTTTCTCTCCATGCACTATTACTTGTGCTTGAGCACTTTTAACTTCCTTAACTCCTAAAATCCCTTATTCGAACTCAGACTGCCATCCATACGAGTATAGGGAAAGGTAGCGAGTGTTAGGAAGCGCGGCACAGCCCACTGATACACCCCTGGCGCGTGTACATATACATGAACATCATTGAGTTTTAAGTACCACGTACTAGAGAAGCTATTCCACACAAAAAAGTGTCGCATCTTGATGACAGCGGGGCGAGCGCACCGTGGACTGACAGGTATTTTCTGCAGAGCTAAAACTTAGTTATGTCGTCTAACCAAAATCGCTTATAGAGTATAGTTTTTACACGACCAAGTCGTCGTAATCGCCAGGAATTTCATGGTGCTTACGCGTTTCGTTCAATTTCGATTTTGCAACGCAAAAGTTACAGCTTTTGTACCTTCAAAATTTATTAATAGTTAAATAAATTAAAAAATAAAGTAGAAAAGTAAGTGTTCAAAGCGCAAGGATATCTATACATTCATTACAACCTATGTAAGTCTCGTCGCTGAACATAGATTGGATTGGGAAATTTTACCACAGTTACCACGCTAGCAGGCGTGTTTGTTAGAATATCTAGCGCATATTTGTTGTATTTGTTCAAGTACCTTTATATTTTTATTAATTATCAATTATAAGCATTAGCGACCAAACTTTATTTGCGCGTGCAATATGATTGGTGATTTCGTAACTCACTTTAACTTATAATTAACCCAGAGATTAGAGAGTATATCAACCACGACGGAACGCGCAGGTTCGAATTTCACAATGTTGTAATTTTTATTTTATTTTTGTATTTTTTACTTTTTAGGATACTAACCCCACAGATCGGCAAAGATAAGTTATTATTTGCGGATTTACGTACATTTTTAATGTGCCTTGCGTATTTTTTAACCGTGAGGTCAAAGTTTTGGTGGAAAAATGTTTAATTACCGTATTTTTCTCAGAAAATCATTGTTTTATTGATATACTACCAAAACTATTTAATACTTTTATAATAAAATAATATATGAATAAAATAATAATATGTATATTTTAAATGTACATAATTAGTTTCTCGAAAACCGGGCCTCCGTACGATTTGGGTGAAATTTGGTACTTAGATAATGTTTTACATTACTTACAAATTTACGTGTAAAGTGCACACCTATCCAGAGAATTATTATTTTTTTCTAATTCCGAGCAAAGTTCTGTCAACCAGGTACTATAATATTATACACATCATATAACTTGCAAAGATGTTTAAAAGAATAAAGAATGAAATAGTATGTTTTGCATACGTAGTACTATTATTAATTCTGTGCGTGACCGCACATGACCCCGAGCGAGTAATGGTTGTATCTACATAGTACCGCACTCCACCGTGTGCTATTGCGCCGTGGTCTCCGTGCGGGTCGCGGGGGTGAAATCATAAATTTTTCTGGCTGAATACCCGCTCTTAAAATCTTATTCAAAAAACCTTATATACACTTACTAACTACTGGATTTTTTTTATACCTTGAACTTTAACTCTTCAATTTGTTCATTTTAAGGAACATTTAATTATTAGTTATTCATTTGCTCGAAGTATATTGGTTGAATATTTAGATGTTACCTTTGGACCCTTCTTATAGAATCCACAAAACATTTTTCTTAATGATTCATCAATTTTATTCATATTATCATCTTTTCTTGTTTTTAATAATTCTACAGCTGCTGTGCATTGATTAATTAAAATGCATTTCGTGTTATTATTCACACATGGCATGTAGGTTTGCGTTATTTCTGAAATGAAAAAAATAAACTTGAGATTAATTATTAAAAACCTATAAAATGTAAATTAAGATACAAATACTGAAACAAAAATTATTTTATTTTAATGTTTTACTACATACCTACCTTACTGTGTTTTGGTTTTAAGAAGTGCGATTTTTCTTTTAACACTAAACAATTAATTAAAGCAAATTGTAATTATAAAAATATGTAGCACATCTATTTCTTACAAATTAATCATGCAAGTTTCGGAATCATCATCATCATTACAACCCATCGCAAGCCCACAGCTCAACATGGTTTTCCCATAGATTTCCGCAAAGCACGGCCCTTAGCCGCTTTGCTTTTCATGAGTTTTTCGTTTATGTTCTAAATCATTATTGTTGGAACGAAGTTCCTTATCGGACGGTACGAATATGGCGGATGGGGGCTAGGCGAGAAAAAGTGTAAGATTTTTCCGACACGACCCCTTCTGACGTAGTGTAGACGGCCTTGGCGACTATAAGGAAGCGAGATGGAATAATATCCATCTCCCTTGCACTTTTTCTTATCTTGCCATGAAAGAAATATTATTTTATTTTAAATGACGCTTCATATTTGTATTTGTTAATCAATAATATAATACGTTTATCATTAATAATATACTATGAAAGGAACTTCATTCCAACCGAGTGTTCCAAGACACTTACTTATGTTTTTTTGCTTCTTTTTGTCCTTCTCAAAAAATAATGAAAATTTATGGTATTCTTAATGTAAAACAAATGTCAGATAGAAAAGCAAACACATCTTTTGCTAAACTTTCAATTTAAAGACCAATTTTATAATACTGACGAATTGATGTTAACTTTCTTAGCGCTGTCGCCTAAAGTCAGCGTCAATCACTAAAGAATAGCGTTGTTGTCTAGTCTCAAAATAGTTTTATCGCTTATACTTTGTCAAAGAGGAACGCTTGCGTATGGCTACTCCCCTCCGGTCCGCGGCGCCGGTGGGCCGTGCTGCTCTATGGGTACGTCAAACCAAATAAGGCCGACCACATACATTCGAAATTCCGTTTCGGGATTCCGTTTCAGAATTCCGATTCGGTATTCCGTAAATACATCACAC
The DNA here is from genome assembly GCA_029286625.1 of Parnassius orleans. Classification (NCBI taxonomy): domain Eukaryota; kingdom Metazoa; phylum Arthropoda; class Insecta; order Lepidoptera; family Papilionidae; genus Parnassius; species Parnassius orleans. The sequence goes on from JAGSMP010000018.1 coordinate 2,817,852, forward strand.
ACATACGTTTATTTCCCTTCGACTCAAGGCTCAGTTGAGAGACGCTAGCCATTGAGTCTAGACAATCTGCTAGCGAATAATGATGACGATTTTCTGATTGCGATTCCATTGTTGCTATATCATTGTTACTGGGTGCATTCCCATAACACCCTAAGATTGCAATATAGTCAATATTATGTAAAAAGATCTATAAAGTTTTTCGGCGAATCATTAAACAAAACAAGATGAAAGGTTACGAAAAGAGATACAAATATAAGATTACATTTAAAACCTACATAAACACACCTACTCGCTTCGGTCGTGTGACGCATACTGGGGGCGTTCTGTACGGAATTTACTGTGTGATGGGACTCACACAAAATCTTCCATAGACTTACGTTCGGAACGGCTTATTTCCGTGTGGGATTCTGAACGCACAGGCAGTCTCATGCGGAATTTCAAATCGAAGAAAATTTGGAACGAAAAGTGTGTGAAAGGTCTTTGATTTTATATGGATTTTCCGCGTTCGGAATTCCGAATCGTGATTCCGAATATATTTGGCCCGCCTAACAGCCTGAAGGCTGACATTATGCACTCCATACATTTCGTGTATCTAAATACAGCCCCATTAATTCCCACTAAAAGAAAATAATATCAAACAATTTATTTAGAAATAAATGCATTACTATGTATTTAGTCATATTCATTGAAATCAGAAGGTCTTAAGAAAAGATAATGTAAAATAAGCATAATTTTATTGGGACCATAACTTGTTGTAGTACCACTAGAAACCTTATGTTTATGTAAAAAGACGAAAAATCTGGTATTAAGGGCAGGGCTGGTATTAGGAAGGAGGACATCTACCCTACTTCACAAATAAGTTTTAAAACGTACTCGCACGTCACAATACAATAATAATATAAATAATTTTAATGTTAAACAAATACATCTATGTATGCACGATGTTAAATTTTCTATTGTTATGCTTGTTAATAGGTTTCTGTAAATATAGGTACTATTTTACTATAGTAATGCTATGAAAGGCTAACTAATGTTTTACGATAGTTTCACATGATCGATAATAAACAGAATAAATAACGTTACCGTTACAGCCTATTAAAGTCCACTGCTGAACATAGAGCGTCCCCCATAGATTGCACCATGATGTTTGCCATAGTTGCCACGCTTGGCGAGCGGATTGGCAACCGCAGTTTTGTATTTTTAGTAGTTATTAGGAAGACGCTACTGCCCATCTCTTGATTTGTTCCTCTCTGTCACCTTTAACGACATAGTGGATATTCTTTCACCGCTACTACACGGTACAACAATAACAATAACATATAAATAAATATAAAGAGGAAAACCGCACATTTTTGTATAAAGAGTCTCATGTGAAACCTTTAATTAATAAAACTTACGGAAAGATCCAATCACAAGGACAACAAGAAATATCCGGTTTGTGCGACAGCTTCTCATCATGTTTACTGTTACGTACACGTTTAATAACACTTTTTAATTCACTCTGTTTCGACCGCACTGAATGCTGACTAATGCCGTGTGATGGGTATTAAGAACTGACTGGGACTGACATAGAATATCGCCTATAGTGCGAATACGGCGCATTTTAAATTTGCCTGCATATATGTACACGGTGCGATAAGCCAGTGTGGTTTGAGTTGTATATAATTTATGTATTCTGTGGGTTTTATACATCACATAATTGTGCTTTGTTTCTGGCGCTACTTAAGTATGTAATTACTTTATGACTCTTGAAAAAGTATCATACAAGATTCCATTCGTTCTACTTCAGAAATTCCTACAGAGAAAATATTAATCTATACAAGTAAATAAAATTCAAGTGTCTGTTTTTAATGCAAAAATAACAGCATTTTACTAAATGCATATGAAAGTACGGTACTTATAACAAAAAAAAAACATTTTTTTAAATTTTTGTCTGTCTGTCTGTCTATCTCTTTGTTCTGGCTAATCTCTGAAATGGCTGGACCGATTTCGACTGGACTTAGCCGATGTAATAAGAAGTAACTTGGGAAACTTTTATTTTAGAAAAAGTGTTAGGGTTCCGCGCAAAAAAACTCATGAAATCCTATTGTAATAAATTTCACGCTGAGAAAGTCGCGAGAAACAGTAATTTAATAAAAACGTCTTTCAAGTAAACAAGTAATACTCGCGAATTTTTGTCAGTGTCAGTTGTTTTTAGGGTCTTTACATGAATTTAAAATCTATGTAACGAGGGAAATAACTAATGAGGAGTCAAACTTAATTAATAGATAATATCATCAATTCTTAGATACAGAATGCCTAATATTTTAATAGAAAGGAAAAGCGAATTCCATGTCTAACAGACAGACAAGCATATAAGAATCAGTTTCTTATATGCTTGTCTCTCGGTCTGTTTGTCAAGTCTGTCTGATCTGATCTTAGAGTAATTACATACATATGCTAGTAATTACTGAGGATCTGATAAAATGATAAGACCTCAGGTATGTAATTACTCCAAGGATAAGACCAATTAAAGGGTGGCACTGACAGAATAAAAGTGCAGAAGACGTCAGAAAATGTTAAAGTAGTTAACTGTTTAATTTTACCGTATTTGTACCGAAATTGGCTTCTTTACACATTCATGTTTTTGGTGGAATATAGTTCATACTGCTTAAGCTTATCATTCACTAATTAAAAACTTTAGGAACATTAAAAATAATTACGGGATGCGTATTGTTGCAAGAAGAAGACCAGATTTTACTTTTTGTTATAATTTAATAATTCTGTACATTTAATGTTTTAAAAATGTTTTTTTTTTATCCTATATAATCTAATATCCACTTAAGGAAATATAATACGGATGTGTAAACGCCAGGTTTTTTAATACCACACACTGTTGGGCCGAAAGATACGACACCTACGAGGAAACTCTTCGGCCCTTCCGGAGTGTCGAAGATCTGCAATACAAGATTACTTTAAAACGTTGGCAACACAAGTACAACACAACGCAGTTAATAACATGTAAAATTATGATTAAGTATAAAAGTAGTGTAGGTGCAGTTGTCTTTTTGGTCAGTTTTCGACAATGGCGGCTTCTTCCGAATAATCTTAATAAGGAAAAAGATAGTATTCATTATACACGAATTATTATATAGCGCGATCAACATCTGTAGATTTATTGCCTAGATCAATAACTGTCCAAAATGCTGGTTGGACGAGGCCCCGCTAAGCGATTGTTGATGGAAAAATCCATCCAAATTACTGAACTCTAATTTTTAAATTTGATTGATGGGTATTCCCCCTGTGCTCACCAACTCAATAGTCGGAAAATGTTTAAAAAATTTGAAGATCTATTATTTTAACATATAAAAAAGGGTATTATCGCCTTATCTTTTAATCATAGTTTTGTTATAAAACGGGGTTTAAGGTAAAATGTTTAAAATCGAATTTGCATCACACTTTAAAAGTGCAAACCAAAAAAGTTTTTTATTTCCATTTTTGTTTAATATTGCTTATAAGATAGTTATTAGAAACCATTTATTTTATCAGTTTTCCGTTTTTTTTAAATCCTGCATATCCTGGCATTGCTCTCTATCTGTTTGCGAAGTTTCGTTACAATTCGTTAAGCTATTTTGGAGATTAGCCCGTTCAGGCAGACAGGCAGTCACACAGACAGACATACAATAATTTAAAAATGCTTAATAGCGTGCAGATAAACCCTGAGCATAATATAGAAGTCAGTTATTTCGATATAACAGACATAACATTACGCTTATGAAAAGTCCATAGATGAATATAGTCCTCCCCAATACATTGCTTCATAGGGAAGGATATTTGCCATAGTTACCACGCATGGCAAGCGGTTTGACAACCGCAGTTTAATTTTATTTGTTTTTAGTAAGGCGCTGCTGCATCTCCTCGTTTGTTACCTTCTGTCGCGTCTTATGACACCTACAGGATAATATTGGGTAGTGGATATTCTTACACCGCCACTACACGGTAAACCTGGTTGGTGTTTTATCAGTGGCGTAGCTAGGCGTGGGCGAAGTGGTCGCTCGCCCACCGCCTCGCACTTAAAGGGGCTTCGCGAGGCCCCTTAAATGCGATGCCCCCAGACTTTACAACAAATGACTAATTAATTTGATAACTTTTACGCTCAAAAAAGAACATCACAAATAAAAGCGTGTTTGCTTGGGACCTCGCAAGAAGCCCCTCTTAAGTGCGACTGAGAGGCCATTGTAACTGCCTCCAAAGATCGCAACCGTTAGATTGAAAGAATACGAGACTTGTCAGGAATTAATAGCTATGAGTAGGTATGTCGTGTCAAAGCATGTATGGTAGGATAGATCTATTGGGTAGATTTTGGGAACGAAAGAAAAGGGGCTTCGCTGATGCGACTCCGCCCACGTCTATATTAGTCCACGCTACGCCTCTGTGTTTTATACAATAAAGTGGAAATAAATAAATAAATGAAACTAAACGGGGTAGATAACATACAGTTACTGTAACATGATAATGAATTATCACCAGTGAGAAAATTATTTTTGCAAGTCAAAGCATTTACAAACAAAGTCGGAACCAGATTTTGGTAATATTAGGGCCAAATATGAAATAAACCAAATTTAAACGGATAGCTAAATGTAGATGCGATAACCGAGAACCGAATATATGTCGGGATTGTGAATTATTTTTATCGTGACAGTTGTCTAGCGGAAAATACCGAGATATTTTATTGGCAGTTGTAAAAACGCTCGATTCATTCAGGACAACTAAAGCACCAGATGTTTTATACCGTTGTATTAGTTTACCTTCATAAGGGGACCGCCGGAGTCCCCTCCGCATGCATCTTTATTGTGCTGTGCACCTGCACAAATTTCCGAGTCTGCTATTTTGAATCCTCTTCCAAAAAAATTGCATAATTCAGGCTTCACTACTGGTAACTGTAATATATGAAATAAGATATAATAAGATACTAGGAATATATTCAACGACATGTTATATAAGGGTTAAATATAGATACGCACCGAAACAAACTGCAAGATATCAGCTCGCTCATCAGTTGACATGTTCATTTTGCCCCAGCCCGCCACTGTAACCAACTCACCGTCTTGAAGATCGAATAGTTGGTCACGTTGTGGCAAACAGATTGGGGCTACGTAATCTACAAAATCAGTATTTTAAAGTGTATGAAGTAAAGGATGTAAGTGATTTAAAATAATTGTAAAATATAGTTTATACCAGTTTATAAAAAGGTGTAACGCATACTTTTCAGTCAGCGTCCGATTAAGAGGAATAATAATGATGTTATCGCATGCATAAAGAGACTCAGATATTCTTTAATGAATGATATGAGAAGGAATGATTGTCTTCTTCTTTTTTTATCAGTACTTAAAAGTCCACTAGTGGAAATGGGTCACTACCATTTAATAAAGATTTGTTTTAAACGTCAAGCTTGACATGTGGAAAGTTTGGACATGGTGAAAATTTATTTCAAATTTATTTATATAAATTTCAGCAAATTTATGCTGCTGAAGTCCGTGCAATGTATGCCCTAGACGCAAGTTTATCCAACAAATTAGTGATACATTGAAGATGGGCCAAAATAAGAGTAGGTAGGGTGTAAAGGAGGCGAGAGAGGTGTGTCAGGATTGTGCCAAACGGAAATATTTACTCTCTATATCTCTAAATATCTCTAAATCTATACTCTGCATACCCTCCTGGGTGACATGCGTGAGAATTGTTATGTTATGTTTACTATTAAGTAAGAAAGGAAAATTTTATATTATTCAACATGAAATAATCTCATTTCGATGGCTTAATACGTTAGCACTCCAAATCTACCTTTCGTATAGAAAAAATTGGATGATGTTAAGAGACCGTAATTACTAATTTGGTTGTTAATTAAAAGCTCAAAATAATTCAGCGTGGAAAAATTAATTAAATTTAGGGAAAAGATTACTCGAAATTTCTATAGCGATTATGCCTCAAAATAAAGTAATTAACTAGACAACTAAAGTATTAAGATATCTTATGGTATTTCGTTCCTAAACTGACAGAGTCCTAAAATCTGTTGAGATGGTGGCGCTTCTAAACGTTTCGATCGTGGTCAGCCAACTATGTTGCTCTTTGGAAGAAAAGGTAACACGAAGCGATTAACAAAAATTTGTTATTGAATTAAGTGGCGTGGCTGGCCTTAAATACCATTTTTATTTTAAATCAAACACCATATTTAAAAGCATTTCAAACTTAGCAGACAGGCAGCGATTGCCAAGAAGGTCCTAACCATACAATTTTCATTTCTGCACTTAAATTCATTCTTACCATTTAACTGAAGCGGTGTTTCTAGCGTGATGACGGCTATGTCATTGTGAAAATGTGGTTTGTTAAAGTTGGGATGGCTGAAGATATTTTTTATTCCTCTATCTTGATAAGGCGGCGCACAGACCTCAAGTTGGCAGTCCGGGTTCGAGCGCGTGTCGTACTCGCCCGCGCGGACAGCAACTCTAAAAAAAATATATTACATTGTAAATACGAACTGTAAAGAAAAAACAAAGCAAGTATCTATGTTTTGTTAATCCCTACCTTAATGTAGGGTTGAAAGTTAGGATGTGGCAGAAGAAGCATGAGAGTAAAATTAATGCTGTAGAAATGAGGCCATTAAGAATTATGTAAGGGGTGATTCTGAACGATAGGGTGAGAAATTGTATGATAAGAGAAAAGTTTGGTTTGTAAGAAATTAACGCTTTGGTGGTTTGGACACGTAGAAAGAATTAATGAACAAAGTAAATGCAGAAATTACTAGCAAAGTCGGCCTAGCCTAGACAGAAGTTTAGTTAATGATTTCTTATATTTACGCAAACACTACACATTGAATAAAACTATTTTTACGGATTTTATCGCGTTTAATTTTACTATTTTGATTCCCGACGTTTCGGGTGCTTTACAGCACCCATGGTCGAATGTTAACCTTACCTTAATTCCATATGTGAACCTTAATTCCATAAACTCTAAAATACAATTCACAATGGAGTTAGAGGCAAACAATTCTTTAGCTTTCCTAGATGTTTTAGTCATCCGAAATCCTGATAACACTATTGGTCACACTGTATAGGAAAAAGACCCATATCAACCGATATTTAATTGGTGAATCGCACCATCATCCATTACAGTTAGCTACCGTGGGAAAATCTTTGTTTCCAGAGAGCACGAGGGATCTGTGACAGAAAACATCTGGCCACCGAGCTTCAGCACGTCGAGCAAGTATTGCAAGACAACAAGCTTCGGGTCCCGCGCCTACGTCACAGTGACCGAGTGAAGCCGCTGAAGCGAGCGAAGCTGTACTACCCTATGTCAGAGGTCACAGAATTGAAATATAAATGTCGCACATTGGCAGTCAACAGACATGAGTTTTTTTTTTTTCGCCTTACATATTTTGGTATGGAACACCAATGGTGGTGGTGAAGCCAAATCCACGCGAGCAAAACGACCTGCCTGCTGCCTGTCTGTTGCTAATGCCTTCAGCAAGATTCTGAACTGGATAGCACCTGCTTTGAGCATGCCTATTTCTCCAACATCTCTTCAGACTTTTTTTATCTTGAATTTAGAATACAGAACAATAAGTTCTTTTTATGTAAAGAAATTCTCAGCAGCAGCCTGGAGTCGGGAAGTTGGCGTTGATTCACACCGGTGCTTCGGAAAGCATGTAAAGCCCTTAGTCCTGCACCTGATCTCTCTCCGGTACTATCGGATGGCCGTCCCATCATACTATGAGAGTGAGGGAATAGAGAATGCATCTGCGCTTGCGCGTACACTTGGCCACTATAATCCTGTCCTGCGCGGATGGCTAGTCTGCTTTGAGGCTGGCCGCGACGGAAATTCGGTATAGAGGACATTATAAGTATACAGAAAAGAAATGTGCCACGATCAAATTGACATTTGACTTTTTTTATATTATAGTCTGTAAAATATAAGCTAATAAACGTGAAATATCTCTACAACTGTGTTGATATGTGTTTTTTTTAAGAAAAAGGGTCCGTCGCGTTTTTGAAATGGATTTAACAAAGTGCACAACATATTCTTGGAAATATTGGTTTATTCCTAGGACATATGGGTTTTCTCACCATATTTATCGTTGACTCCAAACACGTGGTAAGTTAGTTTTTAAAATGTAGAATAATTTCAGTGGCGCTTAAGGAAAATAAATTCAGCTTTCTCTTGTTATATAAAATTTAAGACCTAAGCTTAATTCTCTTGCCGGCTCACTATGTTTTTACCAAATTATGAAATTATGATATATATAAATTGTTGAAGCAACAACCCTTTTCATAGTTTCCACAACACTAGAATCATGTTTTTTTATGGAATAAGGTTGACAAGCGAGTACACAGTTGGCCTGATGGTAAGTGGAAGCTTTTGCTCGTAGACATCTACATCTATTCTCGATTTAGAATCATAATGCAGATGCGTTGTCAACCCTAAGGACTAAGACAGAATGCTTCGTTTCCAGTAAAGGTCTCCTGTTCTCTAAACTCATACAAAACGCAACATCATTTAGCTGCTATTTGACGCTGGTGTTCTGTGAAAGCGTGTTCTTTCCCCAGTCGAGCCGACCCATTCGTGCTATAACCATTATATAGCTGCAGCGTGGCTCTACGACGTATGTAGCAGGAAAAATTTTGCTGTTCTGTTGTAGTGTAAATGATAAAATACAAAAATTGCAATTTTTTATTTACGAAGTTTTCCTTAAGTAAGTTACTTTTGTTAATAAGTACAAATATTCTAAATAGATAGCAATATCTCACAGTTGGTATCCATCTTCAGCCGTTTGTATGCAGTGCGCCGCGGTGACCAAGTGCTGATCAGTTACGAGCACCCCTCCGCACATCCAGTCCAGTTCTTTCTCACCTGGTACTATAAAGTGTAAGAATTAATTTGTAAAATGTATGTTTTTATTTTTTATTTTCCATCTCTTATTTTGCCAGTTGGGATGAGCTAACGTTTGAAGTATTTGAAAGAAGTAAAGACATTTACATCCTCAAGTCAATGTAAATTCGTCAGGAAACAGCCAAAACTTTGCTCACCCATAACAAAAATTATAAGAAGTAATAGAAATTTAAATTAGCTAGGGATACCCTTTTTCACAATTGGTTTCGCCAAGCCCATTACGATACGTAAAAAAATTATAACCATCTACCGAATTATATATTATGTACTTGAAATGAATTATTGACGATAATGACAAAGAAGTAATACTTCGGTTACATTATATTTCTAATTATTTTAACTATGTAATTTATGAAATAAGACATTGAATGTTTATGATATGATATTTTATAACTTATGTTTAAAAGCTAGATAATTAAAATAGAGTACTCTAGTGTTGCTAGGCCCTTCAGCGTCACATGATCTTTTTGTAATGTGACTTGTAATAAACAATTTGAATTTGAAACACAAAAGCCCTACATAATATTATGGTAAAGCACGGTCGCGGAGCAGGAATTTTTTTATTGGTTTGCATTTTGAACAATAAAAGATAGTTTTAGGAACTTTTGAACAGTATTTGTGGTTTGAAAACCGAGTTTATTCTCAATTTATTAAAGTTCACGTTTGTATAAATTGCAATAATTTGAAATTCTTCCTGATCCGCGATCACACATAGTATTGTACACAAATCATCTTACAATGTCCAAAATATGTAACAGGTTAAATAAATATTTGTAATCACCGACGTTTGGAGTGATTTGCAGCATCCATGATCACGAAGGACTGACTAAGTGAATTGGCTTTAAAAACATATGGTTGACATTATTAACGTTAAACACCGACATTTTGGGAATTCTGCAATCTGTGATCGAGAACGGGAAAGTTCGAGAACATTAACGGTAGACCGGGCCTTACTATATGATTACGACATTGAGTGTCTTGTTCTCGAGTAATCTCGTGTGCTTCAAGGGATTTTAAACGTCGGAAATTAAAAATATGCAAGTTAAAAATAACGCAATTTCTGCTTGTAGCATTAGTTTTTTTAATGTATCAAATTTAACATACGAAATCATTCATCAACTTTAACTTCAACATCAACATGTTTAAGCAAATAGAGACTTCTCCTAACATGCATCAAATTATAAATTTCCCATGTTTACAAACCAAATATTATGAAAGATTTACTAAAGTTGGAAGGAGTGTCATAGGTACCTACTTATTACATATTTACTACAAAAATATTATTATTATGTTACTAACAGGTATATCCAAGGCGTAAGATCCAGGGAAATTGACCAAGTGCAGCATTCATGCCTCCTATTATCCGATCAGCAGCGCTAAACCCACATTCATATGATTCAAGTTTTAGCCATGCTGGGTGATTCACGACCTGATGCCATTTGTCATCTGCATTACAAAAATAATTTGGGCATAATATATGATTAAGCGTAATCTGTTCGATAAAATATAATTTTAGCAAAATTATGACGTGATTTAAGCCTCTAAGGGTGGATTAGACCAAATACCATGTAGCTGTACCAAAGTAACTAACCTCCGAATAATTTTCTTTGGTATTACTCTCAGATAACTTCGTTTGCGTTTTTCCATCACAAACATATAGGAGTAACAATACCCAGTATAGGCTACTCTGCCTATACTGGGTATTGTTACTCTAGAGTTAATGACTGAATAATGAACAAACATGTAAGCCAACTAAAATGTAAAATACAATTCTTCGGCTCTTGCGGCTCCCATTAAAATAATCTAAGATAACTAGTTTACTCCACGAATTTTGGGGGTATAGCGATTTACTCTCTGATAAACAGTTACTCCTAGATTAAGATTTGGTAAAACCAAAAGTGCTCTAAATCTAGAGTAATTAGTGATATTATTCGCAGGATAGGACTCATACAAGTTTGATCGAATCCACCCTAAGACAAGCAGTAATTGATTACTATTATAATAGCTTACCCGATATAGAATGACTCACGAGACTCATTATAATGAGGGTGCATTTCCACTGAATCATGTCCTTTTATTTGAGTTATTCTTAACACTTGAAGTGCTGAAGTTCTCGACACACGAGACTTCTCGCGACTCAATCAAGGCTCATGACTGCCAGCGTTTTCCTCTTAGCATATTGTAAAGCGACTGAGTTGGCCGAAGCGATGAAAAAGCGATTGGTTCCGCACTGCGCCTCGCATCATTAACAGAACTCAATGCAATGTTTTAATATGAAACTGAATATTGGTAAGAAATATTTACTCAGGTTTGATTAGTACATTCTTAATTTCATCACCATTTCGTTTTACAATACAGTACACAACCCATACCATATATATTCAAGATTCTCAAAAATGAATTTGTTTTAAGAAGATCAAAAATGGACTTGATGACGATTTGCACCTGCAAAAGGTAACGTGTTTAATCACTAATATACAACTTCTACTATGCGTTAGGACTCTTTTTCTGCCTAAGAGTCCATCTGGGTAGGTACCCCATTCTTACCTATTTCTGTCACCAAATAGTAGTGTTAGAAATTATAATGTAGAGCTACAAGAAAAAGCTTTAATCCCACTTCTGATGTTAAAAATAATTCTCAAAATTATTTAAATAAAAGAACACTACTCGGTAACAAACACTCGTTACCGTCAGAAACCATTCTGGAGGCCAATTGTTAAAGATATTAAAGGTGTGAGAGAGTATGCTCAACTTGCTCTCCTGCTTACGCAGCCAATCATTATCAGCAACAAAACAGCGCACTGCACTATACATTCAGTATAGAGCAATACAGTTCGACCAACCGTAACGTTTTCCCGTCCCAAACACACAACGGTGTAACATGAAGGACCCAATTACATGATAACACCTAAGTATGCAAACCAACAGCAACACCACCTATCTCAATGTAACACAGGGCAGCCTCTCAGTAACACGACCTGCCTTGCCTACATTAGTAGAATAACAAAACAAGCATAGTAAAGACAATAACACTCGTAGAATTACCGACTGATCCCTCTTAGTCACCTGCGCTACTTTATACTGCTAGAACGGGGAGATTGTTCTACCTTCGTTTGTTCGTATTTCCTTTTATTTTTTTACCCTCATTCCTAACAGTAGTATTAGCACTGCTATGTTCAGGTCTGAAAGGTAAAGTAGAGCCAGTATAATTACAGACTGTGAGTCATTCCATCTGAGTCCTCAGAGGTGACTCGCATCTGTATAGCCTTCTTTGTTTGAGTTGAGATGTCCGTGGGCTGCAGTGGCCACCTACAATAAGGTGGACTGTAAGTTCGTTTGTGAGTTAAGTTTTATAAAAAAAAAACGTTTGCAGAAAATAAGGAACACGAATTAAATCACAATTTTCTTGTTAAATCCTGCGTCTTTCCTAAGGATCCATTCTAGGCCCTTTGCTATTCCTAATTTATATGTTGACCTGGTATCGTAGTAAGTTGTTCTACTTCGGTAGTTCAATAGTTTTTTTTTACTTATTATAAGCCAGTGCTTGACCACAATCCCACCTGGTGGTAAGTGGTGATGCAGCCTTAGATAGTAAATCGCACTGTCTTAGCGTAACAAAAGCCTATTCACTCTTGCCTTGAAGACGCCCAGATTGTATTCGGACGGAAAGATAAACGCCGGCAAATTATTCCACTCCTTTGCTGTACGCATTACAAAAGATGAAGCAAACCGTTTCTAATGCGTGGAATATCGACAATAAAGGGATGAAAACCCGCCGACCGCCTAATAGTCCGATGGTGGAAAGGAGAGGGAGGAATTAAAGCGTGTAATTTCTGCGCACACTCACCGAAATGCATCCTATAGAATACCGAGAGAGTGGCTACTCTGCGCCTGTGCTCGAGGCTGACAAGATTGGTTTCAACGAAATCAAGGTCACCAATGAGCCTCTTAGCACGTCTCTCCACTGAGTCCAACGCTGCCAGGTGGAATTTTGCAGCACCAGCCCATATGTGACAGTAGTACTCCATGCACGACCGGACTTGCGCTTATATAAGGTAAGAAGCTGCTCCGGCGTGAAGTACCGCCGCACCCTTGCAAGGACACCAAGTTTCCTTGCGGCTGCTTTGGCTCTGGACTCAATGAACCGCCCATAGTTGAGGTTCGGAGAAAATTCAACCCCTAACAATTGAAGGCGGTCAGTGTACTCCAAGGAAACATTTCGGAAAGTAGGAGCCAAGGTGAGCGGGTTCCTTTTAGCGGTGAAAAGACACGCTTCTGTTTTGAAGGCGTTAAATGTCACGAGATTGGCATCGCCCCATTCGGAGACTGCCTGTAGTGTAAGACTCACATGCTCAACCATAGACTCTCTTTCTGACTGGATTTGATCCCGACTGGCTCGGGCACTTGGTTGGTATCTCTCCACAACTGTGCTGTCGTCTGCATACCCATAGATACCGGGAATGAGCAGATCATTTATATGCAGCAGGAAGAGAGTTGCGGAGAGAACGGAACCCTGAGTAACACCGGCGTTAGTCGCCACAGCATCGGATAAGCAGCCATCGACGACGACCCGGAGAGACCGTTCACTCAGAAAGTACTTCACCCAGGCAATCAGGCCAGGGGATAAGCCGTACGCTGAAAGTTTGCCCGACAGACTAGCGTGCCAAACCCTGTCAAAGGCCTTCGAAACATCGAGGGAAACAGCAAGTGCTTCACGACTGTTCTCGAGGGCTTCGCCCCATATGTGAGTGGCATACGCTAGAAGGTCCCCAGTTGATCGATTTCGGCGAAACCCGTGCTGGCGATCACTGAGGAGATCATTTTGCTCTAGGTATGCCATAAGGTGGGCGTTCAGTATACGCTCCATAATCCAAAGGTAATTGAAATTGGCCGATAGTTGGCAGGGTCGGTACGGCTACCTTTTTTAGGCACAGGCTGCACTCTCTTCCTTTTTTAGATGCGATAAAGCAAGCATACTCGTAACTTAATCTAAATATCTTAAATACTCCGTGGTGGTGCTGTGGATGGTAGTGCTGCGATTGGCGGTGACAAGTATAGTGCACGCAATTGAAAGAGGGTGGGAGGTCGCCTTAAAGCTGGGCAGAACACATCATTTTCTTTCTTTACGCGGAATTAAGCAAATTAAGTTATAACAACCTCATTATAATGGATTTCCGCAAAGTAACGCCTGATTCTATTAATTATCTTAAAAGACAGTTGTTACATTTTCTTACAGTAATTGGTGATTTTCAATAACCTATTGGTCTCTTGAAATGAGTAATTTAATTTCAGAGTTTGAGTAGAGTAATTTATTTTCTTTATATTATGATGAATTGTATTGGACGAAAGACATACTACACAACGGGAGCAGCTTTGCATGATGCTTAGAGCTGTGCATTATGCAAATAATTTTTGTTCTTTGCGTAGACAGCAGCGATGTAATGATTTTTTTTTTCACTTTTCGTATCTAAAGATGGAAGTATAATTAGTAAGATCTTTTACAAATACAAATTCATATAAAATTAATTTAATTTTTAATTTAAAAAATACTAAGTACTTTACGCAGTATCAATTAATTATAATGTTCTTAACATTGAATTCGCCGCTTGGTAAAAAGCTTACTTAAAAAATTGTGTTTTATTGATAGATCAATTTGATAAAATGTCAATAAACAAACAATAAGTTTGTAAAATATCTTTGCCCTAAGCTCAAACTCATCCTAGTTTCACACCAGGCCTGTTGTGTGGCCTGAGGTGTTATTTATATTTTACCAAATGTGAAGCCGTACTACTGTACCGTGTAGTGGCGGTGTATGAATATCCTCTACCTTATATCATCCCATGGGTGTCGTAAGAGGCGACAGAGGGATAAATATCAGGAGATAGGCAGCAGCTTATTCCTAATAACGCCAAAAATAAAAAACTGCGGTTGCCAACCCGCTTTCCAAGCGTGGCAACTATGGCAAGTATCCCCTTTGAGGCAATCTATGGAGGAGGCCTTACACATAAATCATTAGATGTGTAATGATTTATGTGCTGTATTTTAATTTTATTTTAAATGAATTCTTACTTTACAAGATGACTTTGTGTATTTCCGTGTAATGGCAGTTAAGAATATCCACAACCCCATATCTTCCCGTGGGTGTCGTAAGAGGCGACAGTGGCAAACAGGCAGGAGATGGGCAGCAGCATCTTCACAGCCATATCACAATAAAAAAACTGCGGATGCCAACCCGCTCGCCAAACTTGGCAACTATAGCACATATCCCCCCATGATGAAACGGCGGGGCAGGGGGTGCTAAGAATCCCCGGTGGTTTGGTTGCCACATAAGACGACTCGACCTGGCAACATACAACGCACGCACCCTGAGGACTGACGGATAGACAAGTTACGCTGGCATATTACCTAGGTGACACTGAAAGTTCTTAGAAAATCAAAAACTGAACAAACTAGCAAGTTATTAGTTTTATTATATCTTTTCAAAATAGTGTCCATTTACATTAATACATCGCTACATCCGATGGAACCACTGAGAAAAGCACTTTGCCCACTCGTCCTTAGGGGTCTCTTCGACGGCATTTTGAAACGCAGCCACTGCTTCCTCGGCGTCCATAAAACGTTTTCCTCGAAGTTTTCTTTATTTTCGAAATAAATAAAAATCGCAAGGTGCGAGGTCGGGGCTATAGGGCGGGTGATCCAGTAATTCCACGTCTGACGTCGCCAAGTAGTCGATTGTTTGCTTGGCGGTGTGCGACGAGGCGTTGTCGTGGTGAAGGAGGATCCTACTACGAGGTCGTTTCTTCCGAACTTTTACCAAGACAAGTGGCAAACAATTGTTAGTGTAGCACTCTGCAGTAACTGTTTTTCGATCCTCTAAAACAATTGTTGCGTAATGACCTGTCCTTCCGAAGAACGAGGCCACCATCTTTTTTCCCACGCTTCGACCTCTGTTCACTTTAGTTGGCAACTCCTCGGAAGGAAACACGAAATCGATGAGATTAGTGCGACCACGTTTGAACTCATTAAACCAGTTGTAAACAGTGGCACGAGATGGGGCTTCATTGTGAAAGGCCAATCGAAGTCTATCATAACTTTCTTGTTGACTTAAATAACATCGAAAGTCATAAAAAATCATTGTACGAAAATTTTTTCACGTTAAATTCATGCTGACGTGACACACACAATTTTCAATTTGCCGCCAAATCGTAAACATGACAAATTAATAAAATACATACACAATAATATTGGCAAAGAGTTCCATTTTCAAAATTTGAACTTATTTTTTTATTATATCGTTTACAAGTGGCCAGTTCTAATAACTTTCAGTGTCGCCTTCATATAGGATTATCCGAGGTCCGAAGAGAGGGGGAGGACACGGTAATCCTCGCATCCGGCAACTTGTTCTATCACCGGGAGGGCGACCATCTGTCCCAAGGAGGTGTCGGATTTATCGTCCACAAGTGTCTCGTTAACAACATTGTAAAGATTGTGAGTGTGTCGACGAGGGTTGCGTACCTTATACTCAGATCAACAAACGGTATTCGTTCAAGGTCATATAGGTTTACGCACCAACCTCGGCATATCCCGATGAGGAGAGGTGGAGGAAATGTATGAGGATATCTCTACAGTCATGCATTCCTCCAAAACCTACTATACGGTGTTAATGGGAGACTTCAATGCAAAACTAGGCACAAGAGAGAACGGTGAGCTGAAGGTAGGGAAATTTATAATTTATAAATAAGGGGCCAGCATCAGGCCGACTTCATGGAGAAAGAGGGACTCTTTATGATGAACTCTTTCTTCCAGAAGCGGCCCCAAAGGAAGTGGACCTGATCGAGCCCCGACTGCTTGACAAAAATGAGATTGACTTCATTATGACGACCAGACGACAACTGTTCAGTGATGTCTCAGTGATCGCGAGGGCGAAAACTGGACACGATCACCGAATGGTTAGAGGCACACTGAACCTAAACGTTAAGTTGGAGAGGTCTGGTCTAATGAAGTCAACGCTCCGCCCCCTCGTGCTCTAATCCAAAGTCCCGAAACCTTTCAGCTCGAGTTACAAAACGGTTTTCAGTGCCTAGAAGACTGCAATGAAGTGGACGATGTAAATGATAAGCTCGTGGAAACTGTCCATGCGGTCGGAGCTAAGTTCTGCAAGAGCTGCCGCAGAAGAACATAAAAACTCTCCGATCACAGTCTTTATCTCATGGCAGTCAGACGGGAAATGAAGCTGCAGTCTTCAACAGAATTTGACAGCATACAGGCAACGAACAGACAGATCTCCAAATGCAATCGGCGGGACTTACGCAACTTCAATACAGCTTGTATTGAATAAGCGATCGAGCGGAACCAAGGCTCCAAAGTCTTTGCCAGAGATCTATCTGCCAGAAAGAGCCAACTGTCAAAGCTGAAGACCAAGTGTGGCAGCATCGATTCCGGGACACCTGAGATTTTGAGTGAGATTTAGAGATTGTATGGGCAGCTGTACACGTCATCGTTGGAGCCACACGCAAGTGTGATTAACGATCCAAGACGAGTCTTATCCGACACTATTCCGATGATATCCCGGACGGCAGTCTGAGCGAAATTAGAATGGCTCTCGAGCATCTTAAAAATGGCAAGGCACCAGGTGTGGATGGAATTACAGTGGAGCTTCTGAAAGCGGGTGGAAAACCGTTACTTGAAGTCATTCAGAAGCTGTTTAATTCCCTCCTCCATGGTGGGACTACTCCTTAGGCGTGGAGCAGAAATGCGGTGGTCCTGTTCTTCAAGAAAGGCGACAACGCTTTCTTGAAGAACTACAGACCAATTTCCCTTCTGAGCCGCTTCTACGTGCTGTTTTCGAGAGTCATTACGAATCGTCTCGCACGTAGACTCGACGACTTGCAGCCTCCCGAACAAGCCGGTTTCCGAAGAGGCTTTAGTACCGTAGACCACATACACACCCTTCGGCAAATTGTACAGAAGACAGAAGAGTACAATCTGCCACTTTGCCTTGCGTATGTGGACTATGAGAAAGCCTTTGATTCCGTCGAAATTTGGGCGGTGCTACAGTCCCTTCAGCGGTACCAAGTTGACTGTCGGTATATCGTAGTGCTGAAGTGTTTGTACAGTAGGGCTACGATGGCTATCCGAGTACACAATCAGACTACGAAACCTATCCAACTGCAGAGAGGTGTAAGACAGGGTGACTTTATATCCCCGAAACTCTTCACAGCTGCATTGGAAGACGTTTTCAAGCTACTGGACTGGAAAGAATACGGTATTAACATCAATGGCGAGTACATCACTCACCTTCGATTTGCCGACGATGTAGTCCTGAGAAGTATTGGCACAGCCGGTGTATAAAGTATTGCCAGTGCTCTCACCTGCATTACAATGAATATTAGGCTTGCAACATATTTTTGATTTATAGAAGGAACAGCGTAGGTGATAGCAGGCCATCAGCATTCATAGGCTAAATTCGGAGCATGCAGCGTCGACTGCGGCCTTAATGCTCCAATCTGCGAGAAATTGGTGACTCAATTGCATAATTTCTCGGGAACCCCATAACATGGAAACTACGTAAGAAGCTCTATAAGCCAAACCCTATCGAAGGCCTTCACTATGTCCAAACTAACTAACTGTTTTTTTGTAATTTTTACTCACTATATTATTTACTAGCTGATACCCGCGACTTCGTCCGCGTTGCTTGATTATATTAACAAAGTTTTCGAAGGAAAAAAATAAAAAACAAAATTTCTTTATAAACAATGTTATTCGTTGCTCCGTTTGTAGCTAAAATATATAAATTATCTGGGTTAGTAACGTGAAAGCAAGCGACGCACAGTTGACCGTGTGAAAAACCCCGTATAAAAATCGTTGTTTCTTAAAACTTTAATAACTTTATATTAAATTAAGATATCGCAATAATTATTTTTAGATAAGGGCCAAGTGTCTAAGAAATAAAACAGAAAACCTAATTGAAATCTATCCAGTAGTTTTTCCGTGATGCGCGCACATCTGCAAACCTCTATCATTTTATTTATAAAGATGTACATATTTTTAAATTAATCCATATATTTGTCATTTATCCTTTAAAAAATATATCATTAGCTTACCTACTACTGTCTACGGCACGTCTCACATTGAGTATAGAACAAAGAGATTTAAATATTGGTATAGAATATAGATGAACAATCACTCGCTCGCTTACTGGTTTTAGCCTTAAAATAAACCAGTTTTCACCTTCGCGATCACTGAGATATCATTGAACAGTAGCCGTCTAATCGCCATAATGAATTAAATTTCATTTTTGTCGAACGGTCGGGGCTCGACCAGGTTCACTTCCTGTGGGGCCGCTTCTGGAAGAAAGAGTTCTTCATAAAGAGTCCCTCTTTCTCCATGAAGTCGGCCAACTGCTGGCCCCTTGGGTTCCGTTGCCCTATTCCGAATTTCCCTACCTTCAGCTCAACGTTCTCTCTTGTGCCTAGTTTTGCGTTGAAGTCTCCCATTAACACCGTATAGTGTACACTTCCTCGTCGGCATGTGCCGAGGTTGGTGCGTAAACCTGTATGACCTTCAATGAATACTGTTAGGTGATTCTGAGTATATGGTACGCAACCCTCGTCGACACACTCACAATCTTTACAACGTTATTAACGAGAGACTTGTGGTCGATAAATCCGACACCTCCTTGGGACAGATGGTCGCCCTCCCGGTGATAGAACAAGTTGACGGTTCGAGGTTTACCGTGTCCTCTTTCTCTTCGGACCTCAGATAATCCTATAATATCCCAGCGCAACTTGTCTATCTCTTCTTCCAGCTCCAGGATCTTCTCGTTGGTCCTCAGTGTGCGTGCGTTGTATGTTGCCAGATCGAGTCGTCTTAGATGGCAACCGAACCTCCACCGGAGATTCTTAGCACCACCTACCCCGCCGTTACCATGGTCGCCACCGTAGCCAGGAATAGCGGGGTCGCCGGGGACTGGGGGGGGTCTGTTCGTAACTTTCATCATGGGGGATGTTTGCTATAGTTGCCACGCTTGGCTAGCGGGTTGGCAACCGCAGTTTTTTTTAGTGTACTATTGCCTGTTTCCCATTGTCGCCTCTTACGACACCCACGGGAAGATATGGTGTAGTGGATATTCTTAACCGCCACTACACTGAATTGTAGTCTAGCACTGGCTTATTATAAGTGATAAAAAAATTTATGTTGGGTTTTTGCGCGGTATGTTGTTGTGCGTCATTGTATTTCTCATACATTTTAGTGAAGCATGTTACATTATTTAACCTAATTGCTGTGAACGAATCGTTAAAATCACAATAAGTGAATTTATGACCCAATTAAAACGTTGATAATTAAAAATTAAAATTGAGAAGTTAGGCATGGTTATAGGTATGCTACAGGAATACAGAAGTGAGTTTTTATAGTTACATTAATATACAAAATTGCATTAAGCGTAAGTAGAACTTATCTTGCGAGTGTTAACTATGCATCTAGCAACACCTATCGCTTTTTTTATCGAACATGTATCCTTATAAAGGGTAAGTTGTCTCGGTATCAGAATTGCCTTATTTACTTTTTACTCTTTAAGATATTTTTAAATTAAAGTTAATTTAGTTTTGACAAAATAATGTTGAATTTCAAGGTCTTAATTTACGACATGATGTTTATTGGCGATATTTGATTCATATCTTTGGCCCCATTGAATGGTACCATAACATAAATGCTGATATTTCTTTACGTTGGAGTGGACTTCAAATTATATAAAAATGTAATTCTAATCACGGTGGATGTGAGATGATGACGTGTGAGTGATGTGAGATTCATGAATGTACCTAAGTAAGTAGATTCACTGTGTAGTGGCGGCGAAAGAGAATCACTACCCCATATCGTCCCGTGGGTGTTACGAAGAGACGACAGAGGGAAGTTGAAACAGGAGATGATCTACGCTTCCCTTAATATTTGCGGTAGAATGAAAACAATAATGTTATATCTCCAAAAAATTTATTGAAATAACAACTGCATGATAGTCCCATTAAAGTAAAAAGTAGTAGCTTACATATTTGCAATTAAATTGTTAATTCCAATTTTAAGTGCACGGCAGTGAAGAAAAACTTCTTGAGAAAACCTGCATGTTTGGGACATTAAAAAGATATTACGAAGACACTTGAAGGCCGCCAAAATGCATTGAGGCTCATAGTCATACCAAAACCGCGGTTTTGTGTGCTGGCTCGCCAGCGTTGTATGGAATTTGACACGTTGATTCAACAACATTTTTTTTACGTGGTAGAGCCATGCTGCAGCTATATTAATAGTATAGTTGTAGCACGAATGGGTCGGCTCGACCGGGAAAGGATCACGCTCTCACAGAATACCAGCGTAAAATAGCAGCTTAATGCTGCTGTGTTTCGTATGGTGAGTGTAGAGAACCGGAGACCCTCTTTACTGGAAAAGAGGCATTCTATCTTAGTCCTCACGGCTGACAACGCATCTGCATTTAAATTCGCAAACGAAGATAGATGTAGATGTTTATGGGCCACAGCAACCACTTACCATCAGGTGGACTGTATGCTCGTTTGTCACCCTTATTCTATTAAAAAAAAAAAAAAAAACTAAAGAAAACTGACCAGCCATTGTATCAGGACTTTAATATTTCCTTATTTCTTAGTAAGAAATTAAAAATGATATTAATATAAATACCTACCTTAGATTATTTATAAGCAAGTGCTTATTTTATACTCTAAGATACCTACATATTATTTTTAAAATAATATTAATATTAAATATGCGTACTGGTGGTACTGGTAACGCCAGTTAACAATTTAATTTATAAATCTAATAAAATCCATATACATTACGTAAATTACAACAAATTCTTTATGCATAAGTTAAAGCTTTTATTTCCTGTGTGGTTATATTAATATTTTTGTGATTTAAAATTTTCTTGAGTAACCTGTGACGATGGAAATTCAAGCGTTACTGCAACGAATCGTAGTAAGCATTATAATTGAGTTTAAATTTATTTTACTACACTACAATATCAATACAAGAAAATAATTAGAGTAAATTAAGTATTTTAAGATGTTTAGAGTTTTTTAATTTCATAAAGATAATATTTTTATATATTATTAAATATTTAAATTATTAAAATAAATATGTATGTCGTTTTATTTTCTTATTGCTCTACTTTTTCTTCATTAGCCCACAACAATGAACTGATGTACATGAATATTCTTCAATGCATTTACCGTAGGATGGCTGCGCATGAGAATTCGTCCTCCTCAATACGTTCTCTCGTATGAGTGTCGCATAGGTCGATTATGATAAAGGCCAAAAAAACAACATGGCCAGACAGGGAATACCTGGCACTGCGATGTTCAATCAGCCTGCTAAGCGTGGTGATTACAGTTAATTTTTTTATTACTATAACTAATTCAACATGATCATCATCGTAGGCTCTCACAAGTTGATACCGAACTTAGACCTTTTCTAAGAAAGGTCCTAAAACCACCTTTGTCTTACCAGGTCGTCACTCCATCTAGTAGAGGGCCTCTCTAGACTTTGCTTACTAGTACAAATACGCGTAAATGCAAATATTATTATTTACTTATGTAAAAGAAGGAAAAAGTAGAAATTAATCTATACAGGGTTATTTTTCAAAGAGTAGCCAAATTTTATACTTAAGTTCAAATATATAGATAATGATATACCGTTATTACAGTTTTTGCAAATAAGAGTAAATAAGGCTTCTACTTGATTTTTGTCGGGAACTTGACCGGCGGCGGTTTGCTGCTTCTGTATTATTGTTTAAATAATGGTTTGAAGTGGATTTTGATATGTAAAAGTAGTGCGATTTTGTGTATTAAGTGTGTGCGCATGTGAACTATTAGTGGAAACGGTGAAACAAGTGCTCTGATGGTGATGTGATTCTCAAGATAAGGTGTCTGTCTGCTTAGGCGCCTTGACATACCATCGCCAACTGTCAGCTGACTGCTGGCTCAAGTTGCCGTCAAAATCTCCCAAGTGCTGCACAATGTGACGCATCAACATATTGTGAAGCAGTGTAGCATGAAGGATAATTATACATTGTAACTTCAGGCTCAGAAGGGCTAGAATCCAGAGCTGTAAAGTCAGTTATAAAAAAAGGCTTCTACTTTTTTTTAACTATCCCACATTGAATGTGATTTATGGGCAACAACTACGTGTACGCGAGCTCTTCTGTGTGCAATTCAATTCATAACGTTTTCGATCGACCCTTACGAACGTGCGTGCGTAGTAAAATAGTAGGCGTTAGGTATTTATGAATGACAATCAGTTAAAATAATGCATTACCACGCATTCTGAATTTAAAAGATAAAAAGGATAGAATATTTTAGATTTATTTTAATTAATTATTCTTCACCATTCGCTTATATTACTTATTCAAAGAAAATGTATACTGCAAAATAACCCTGTAGATATATATAAAAATAAATTCTCGTGCGTTAGTCTCGGAAAAACTCGAAAATGGCTCGACTAATTTAGATAATTCTTTTTTTGTGTATGTTTGAGTGGGTCCCTGGATAGTTTAGATTTATAATTGGACTCGGTAGGTGGCGCTGTTGTCGATATCCGGAAATAACCCGTGCGAAGCCGGAGCGGATCGCTAGTTTCTATACAGGGTTATTTTTCAAAGAATAGCCAAATTTTAAACTTAAGTTGAAATATATAAATAATGATATACCGTTATTGCAGTTTTTGAAAATACGAGTAACTATGGCTTCTACTTTTCTTAGGAATTATCCCAAACTGAATGTGATTTATGGGCAACAACATTTTTGCCTACCGGTCGATTCTTACGAATGTGTGAATTTTAAAGATAAAAAGGACAGAATGTTTGAGATTTTTTTAATTAACTTTTCTTCACCATTTGCCTAAATTACTTATTCTGAACCTTCTTTGCAAATTTGGCCGGTTATTGCAAAATAACCCTGTATAATAAAAAGACAGAACAATCATAACACTTTGACCTATAGTAACGTATTTGAATAGAGTACGGTGGCGGTGTAGGTTATATTATCCACAGCCCCATATATTCTCTTGGGTGCCGCAAAAGGCGACAGAGGGCAAAAAAGCAGGGGATGGGCAGCAGCATCTACCTAATAACAACTAAAAAACTGCGGTTGCCAACCCGCTTGTCAAGCGTGGCAACTATTGCAAATATCCCCCTATAAGTATAAATGAGGGAGGCGTACGTTCAGCAGTGGATCTTTGAGAGGCTGTAACTGTAACGATAAAGATAAAAATGCATTTGTTGTTTTCGATTAGATTATTTTTTAGATATACTATTCGGCATTATGTTTGGGATATCACCTTATTCAAATGATCACTCCGGATTCGTATGGTAGCGTGAATACAAGAGGTTCAATTTTCCATAAATTTTTGACGTATTAGCACCTGTATCTCATTGATGTCGCTTGCTGTTAAGTATATCTTGGGATCTTTGATAGTTTATAGCTTGTTTGCACCAATCATTTCACATAACCATAAAAAAGTAATCAAAGGGCGTTAAATCAAATGATCTTAGAGGCTGTCATGTACCCGAATCTTAAGATCAAAAAGCCGTTTTATTTTTCTTTGGTATTATACATAGGTGGCACCAACAGGTTGGTCCATTTCTGCTAATTTCGGTCAAAGACATAAGCCATTTACAGTTATTCAGTAATTACATCTGCATCAGTTCAAAAAGTTTAGAACAATTATTTCCTCTAGTATAAAATGCGCACCAGAAAGTCATCATTCAAAATGCAACGGCTTCTCACATCTTGAAGATTATTATTTGCCAAATCCGACAACTTTGTCTATTACAAATCATATCAAATTAGCGAAGTTTCGACGAGGGAATCGTTACTGATATTTAGTTATTTCTTTTGCTGAATTTTGTATGGGTATAGATTCAAGACTGCAGCTTCATTTCCCGCATGGACAGTTCATCCCGAAAGACAGCTGACGCACCATAACACAACGCGCTAAGACGCCGCGCCGTCCAGAATCGGTAGGGGTAGGTACGCGTTTTTTATTTCATAAACCTTAATTTCGTAAGTCTATAATGGGGGACCTTTTGTACAGAAGTACTACGGTACTCGAAGGTCGGTCGCGATCAACTTCTTTACTGTGCATGTATCGCCTAATCTAAATGTAAAGTAATATAATAAGGAGAAAAGATTTTTTGTAGGTAGGTATTTTATTTGTAATAAATAAACTCTAAAATTACTAAACTGATTTTAAAAATTATTTCACCCATAGAAAGCTGAATTATCAGTGAGTAACATAGGCTATTTTTTAAATAGGGTCCCTAAGGAAATTCCAATATTGTAACCCCAGGTATCAAAAAATTGCCTATAAAAGTCATTCATTACTCGGCGTGCACACTTTATTTTATTTTACGGGGCGATTAACTAGAAACTTACTGAAAGTATGTTTATATATTCTATGTTCATAGAATACATGAATACGTATATTTCGATTTTTCATAACAACCCCTTACAGGGCCAGAAGTACTTTTGAATTCATTCATTACAACTCTTCACAAGCCCACTGTCCACTGCTGAACATAGGCCTCCCAGAAGGAATGCCACAAAGCACGGTTCTGAGCCACCTGCATCCATCGATTTCCTGCATGTCTTACGAGGTCATATAAATAAAAAATACTTTTAAATAAAAGTAATAAAATATCCATTTTATTTTATTTTTTTTTTGAGTGCGAAGGTTGTATGTAAAATATTGTATTTAGACGCACAGTCCAAATCGAAATAAAAAAAACATGTGTGCAGGTAACACGCGGTAGAAGTGAAACCTTCAGAAAACTAAACTTCGAAAGAATGAGACGAATGCAGAGCATCAGGAGTTTTTATTCCACATATAGTTTTAGACTCCAAATTTTCAATTTCAACAAATGAACAAATGACATGAGTGGCATATGGTACGTAACACCTAACTAAAGTGTGAATATAATTTTAATATTGATTTATTTAATGTGATAATTTTCAACTACAAGTGCGGCATAAAATTTAAGACAAAAGTTTAATTTTATAAGAAATAAATGTAACAAACCTTATTTTTAGACAAGTAGAGCAAGACAAGTAAATGAAAAGAATATTTTCTTTCGAGTAAAATTACTTTATAATAGTGCCATCTAATTTATTCTGTAGGTAAAGTCATTTTATCGAACAAAAATTGATTGACTCTCAAGGTGGTACGTAAAATAGACGCTAGGTGGCCTGAAGTTATGAAATTGTGGATTGTTATGAATGGATTGGTTAAGATAATTTTGTTCAATATGGTTAATTTTATTTATTTCATTAAGTTATTAATTTTTATACTATTTATTTTAACAGTTAAAATATATATTAACTATCTTGTCTAGTGCCGGATTAACCACGTAGCAAGAGTAGCAATTGCTACGGGCCCCGCGCAAAAGGGGGCCCTGCGTCAATCTTATTAAGACAAGGTATATTTAATTTTTCTTGATGTCACAAAAACGTGAAACGTTACATCTTTTTCGACTAAGACAATCCACGTCAGACAATCGGTAACCGACTATTTCGTTGGCGAAAACAAAACACAATTTCATACGGTAAACGCACAAGTTTCAACGCCCACCATGCTGAATGGTTCGGTTCTTGTACTACCGATCCGACCGGGAAGATTTGTTTACGACTTTGCCTTGGCATATGATCTGACACAACTCGTCACTTCGCCCACACGAATTCCAGATTTGAAGGATCATACACCTTCCCTGTTGAACCTTCTGTTGACCTCTCATCTGGACGGCTATCAGGTCTCCGTCGATGTTCCTCTTGGCTCTTCGGATCACTGCCTGATCCGGAGTACAGTGCCCATCACTTGCTCATTGCAGGCGCGATAGGGAGGCTGCCACCACGTGTGGTACTATAGGTGAGCGGATTGGGATTGGATGCGGGTTTTTTTTTGCATCCTACCCATGGTGGCGAATTCGTTTCACGAGTTTGTCGAGGTCGCTCAGCTGGTGATCTTCTTGTCTACCTGAGCCATCGATGGGCGGAGGCAGTTGAGACCAAGTGGGGGGCCCTGGCGGTTAGTTTGGACATAGCGAAGGCCTTCGATCGGGTTAGGCACAAAGCGCTTCTTTCGAAGCTTCCCTCTTATGGGCTTCCCGAGAAATTATGCAATTGGGTCACCAGTTATCTTACAGATCAGAGTATTAAGGTCGTAGTTGACGGCGTATGCTCCGACTCCAAGCCTGTGAATGCTGGTGTTCCACAAGGCTGCGTGCTATCGCCTACCCTGTTCCTTCTGCATATAAATGATATGTTGCATGCTAGTAACATTCATTGTTATTCAGATGACGACCAGCACTGGCGATGCTTTATACACCGGCCGTGCTTATATTTCCCTGCAACACGTCGTCGAGTGCCGGAACAAGCTTGTGTCTGAAGTAGAGTCTTTGTTGAACAAAGTCTCGGATTGGGGCGACTAAATCTAGTCTAGTTTAAACCCCAAAGATAGGTTTGCGCGTTAGCCGCAAAAAACCCTTTTGTCGTATCTCCTCGATTTCAGGGCACTACCCTCGTTGCCTCAGCCAGCATCGGAATCCTTGGCGTTGACATTTCGAGAGACGTACAGTTCCGTAGTTACTTGGAAGGGAAGGCTAAACTACCATCTAAAAAAGCTTGGTGTGCTCAGTGAATCGAGACGGTATTTCATGCCGGACCACCGCTTGCAGCTTTACAATATTTTTTGGCCTCATATGGAATACTGTTCTCATCTCTGGGCCGGGGCACCTCAGTATCAGCTCCTTTCACTTGACTGTATTCAGGCTTGATCAACTGGCCTTGCGAAAAGACTTTCAATTTCTATGCATCTTCTACCGCATATACCACGGGGAGCGCTCGGAGGGATTGTTCAGATTATTCCAGCTGCTGAATTTCACCATCGTACACTGCGACAGAACTCAAAATTCCATCCTCATCATCTCGATGGCCGGCGGTCCACTACTGTGCGATTTACGCAGAATTTTCTTCTTCACACGACCAAACTGTGAATTTACTGTCACCAGCGGTTTTTCCGGACCGATACGACAAGCTTATGCCCATATAGGACACGTCATATTTATCTTAAACAACATGCGAGGAATTTATCAAATTAATTGCATCAAGCAAGCAATGCATTAAATGCATGAAACGGAAATAACAAATAATGAAAGTTACGTGGAATGGAATAATAGAACGCCTGCAAGCGACTACTACGTCGGTGCAATCGTGTAATATAGACCTTAATACAGAATACCCTTTATGAATCATTTTATGGATATGTAAAAACAATGCGATCAACATTTACAGATATTGAAGCAAAAGCCAAAGATCTGACGGGGTGTCATGAATATCAGCAACAGATTTCAAGACGACGCAAGCGAAACACAAATTATGACCATTTTAGCGGTTCTAGTACACTTGACGAATTTGTTGAAAAAGAAACACCTTGTGGACAGTTTGAAATTGAGGTGTTTGTTGTCATTATTGATAACTTACTATATGCTTTAGATAAATGCATGATGAAAGCATACCAAAATGTTTTGCAAGAAACTCCAATTTTGATCAGTGCTTATGCAAATGGTTTGGAAGGCAGCATAGACCGCGAATTAGTGCAGTTTGCCGAGCTGCTCAAAACGGATGTGGCTGGTGCGATTGTCAGTACGAAAAACGAATCTCTGGAAATTCAATATTATAAATTCCTAATGGATAATTCATTAGAATCATGTTTCCCCAATTTAGAAACTGTTTTCCGCATTTATTGTCTCTCATGATCAAGAACTGCAGTGGTGAACGTTCATTTTCAACATTGAACCGTATAAAAAATAAATTAAGGAACACTATGAGTCAAGAACGCCATAATTATCTCTCTGATGGATATATAAATATGATTTGCTTAGAGAAATTGATACGGATAGTATTATTTCTAAATTTGCCCACATGAAATCTAGAAAAGTTATTTTGTAAAAGTTTAAAAAGTAATAAAAGAAACAGATATTTTTTACGTGGTAGAGCCATGCTGCAGCTATATTAGTGGTATAGTTGTAGCACGAATGGGTCGGCTCGACCGGGAAGGTCCACGCTCTCACTGAATATCAGCTTAAAATAGCAGCGTAACGCTCCTGTGTTTCGTATGGTGAGTGTAGAGAACCGAAGACCCTTTTTATGGAACCGAGGCATTCCATCTTAGTCCTCATGGGTGACGACGCATCTGCATTTTGATTCGTAATCGAGGATAGATGTAGATGTCTATGAACCACAGTAACCACTTACCATCAGGTGGACTGTGTGCTCGTTTGTCACACTTGTCCTATAATAAAATAAGGATAAATAAATATAAAATATTTACATAATTTAAAGTACACCATTGATACAATATAACATTACCTATTCCTAAATTTTTATATATTTTGTAATAAGTAAATATAAACTTGAAAATATGTACTAAAAAATTACAATTATTTGTGTAGTATCGTCAGTTTTAAATTGTTAGTTTCTTATCAAAATCATTCTAAATTGCCAGGACAAATCTCACCTCTGACTTTTTGTACTTGTCAGAGTCTAACAGGGCCTATAGTAATCTACTTTACTATTACATAAACACCAACAAAATTGTAACCTATAGATGGAAAATAAACGTATTAAGTATGGAATTGTATTTTACCTCTTTATACTTAAGAACCCATAGCAGATCAAGGGCCCCTCGATAGAATTTGCTATGGGCCCCGCGCTTACTTAATCCGGCACTGATGGCACTATTACAAAGCAATTTTACTCGAAAGAAAATATTATTTCGATTTATTGCACTAAAATTTAGGCTCTACTTGTCTAAAAATAAGAATTGTAACATTTATTTGTTATAAAATTAAACTTTTGTCTTAAATTTTATGCCGCAGATCGAACAGTGATTTTTTAAACATAGATGACATCACATGTAATTTGCACCCGTGCGAAGCCGGAGCGGGTTGCTAGTTTAATATAAACTAGAGTTCTGTGTAACGCGTAATTCTATAAATAACATTGACCAACAGCTAGTTTGCATTCATTTTAATATATGACTCAAACATTAAAACATATAGTGTTATGTAACTAATAACTATTTACGAGTATAGACGCTATTGAATTAAAATAGTAATATACGGCTCGTATGTGATCACTTAGTTATTAAAAACGATTAAGATTTCTACGAATAGTTGTTTATACCAATTCTCTACTTAAATATATTTATTCAATCATTATAAAATTGTGGTCGAATGAATCAAACTCGGTAATTCAAATGTTAATGTTCTTAGAATTATGAAAACATTTTAATAACAGTAATTCCCAGATCTTAACTAAAATTTTCCGTATTCTTTTTTTATTATTGGATAATGGTGACAAACAAGCACACAGTCCACCTGATGGTTAGTGGATGTTGTGGCCCATAGACATCTACATCTATCTTCGATTACGAATCAAAATGCAGATGCGTTGCCACCCATGAGGACCAAGATGTAATGCCTCGTTTCCAGTAAAAAGGGTCTCTGGTTCTCTACACTCACCGACTCAGCGTTAAGCTGCTATTTTGCGCTGGTATTCTGTGAGAGCGTGATCCTTCCCCGGTCTAGCCGACCCATACGTGCTACAACTATACCAGAAATACCAGCTGCAGCACGGCTGCGGCATTCAAGAAGGGTTTCGCTTCGGTGGCACTTGTTCATATGGAAATCGCACTCGCCCGTACTCAGTTTTTCTTAGTCTCCAATATTACAATAAGAAATATTGTACAGTTATAGAGTTACATTTGTATATTTTTATTTATCACGATTGGGTTGACTCCACCGGGAAAGGAACACGCTCTCACAGAATACCACCCTAAAATAGCAATTTAATGATGCTTTGTTTCCAACGGTGAGTATAGAGAACTAGTGAATCTTTTTCCTGGACTTTTTACTTTTAACTGGAAATGCACGCATCCATGTGCATTTTGATTGTTAATCGAAGATAGATGTAGATGTCTATGTGCCACAGTAATCACTTAGGTACCAAAAGTATGCTCGTTTATCACACTTTTCTATAAAAAAAGTTTACCTTATAGGGGGGATATTTGCATGGTCATCAACCGCAGTGTATTTTTCTAAATGTTTAGGTCCTGGTTTATTTCCCTCGGTCGCCTCTAAAGACACCCACGGGACGATATGGGGTAGTGGATATTCTTTCACCGCCACTGAACTTCATGCTGCTATACATCTGCCGCGTATCTTTACCACTCCTTTATTTAAAGTTTACTTTCAGGCTTTCTTTTGCACACTTGTGTTCTGTCTTGTGCAATATTGTGTTCTTTCTTAAAGAATACAGATTCAATAAAATATATGGACTGTGAGCTATGTGGCACCGAGTGTGTTGAGTGCACCGCCGCATTTCTTTAGATCGACTGTTTGTTGTTGTTGTTTAGCTCGTTTGTAATCTATGAATATTTTATTTTAGAATCATTTTTAATCAATATAGATTACAAGTAATTCTCATTGAAAGTCATTTTTTTACTTTTACCGCTGGTGCGGAAAAAATGGGTCTAATTTTTTCAAAGTATATTTAACAATACAATACAGGTTGTACAAACTACTTACAAAACATATTTAAAAACAATTTGGAAGCGACCACCTCATTCCCAGGGGTTATTATCAACCATGTATTAAAAATGTATTGAAAACGTTATCCCACCGTACTAGAATTTTCTTCTGTATATATACAGACCCGGAACAATTATTAATTTGTATTCGATGCGAATTGTTTTCGAAAATTTGGGTTAAAGCCCGTGGCCCTCAGCACAGCTCGGTGTTAAGTAAAAATAAATCTGAATTATCTGTCTGTAATAACTAAACAAATGTCTTTTATTGAGCCACATTATTTGCATGCCATTAAGAAGCCGAGGCGGGTCGCTAGTACTCGTATATCATCATTCATCATCATTACAGCCATTCACAAGTCCACTGCTAAATATAGGCCTCCCCCAATGAATGCCACTAAGCACGATCCTAAGCCTCATCTTTAAGCATCCATCGACTTCCTGCATGTCTTACCAGGTCGTCACTCCATCTATTGGGGGCCACGCCACACTTCGTCTACCGGTACGAGGCTGCCACTCGAGAACCTTGCTTCCCCATCGGTTGTCGTTCTTCGATTCTAGTATATCTACACATATAAATAAAATTGAAGTGTCTGTTTGTAATATAGAAATAACTGGTTTCTTTTAAGCTCAGAGGATCATTTGCATGCTATTAAGACATAAATAACCATATGTGATGACATTTTTTGCGTAGATCTTCAATATAAAATAAATATTTTTCTATATCACACATAGTTTTCGATGTATAATAGCAAAAAAACTGAGTTTAAAGTGGTTTTTGATAAGTGAACTGCTTGCCCAGAGACCACTGTTACAGATTTACCAGATTTTATTAAATTTTAGTTTTTGTACTATTATTTATTCTGCGGTTTTAGTTTTAGAATAGAATAGAATAGAATTTGAATGCTATTGTCTGTCTGTCTGTCTGTTCTGGCGAATCTTCAGAATGGTTGAACCGATTGTGATGAAACTTTACGAACAGACAGGGAGCAATTCCAGGAGGAATCTAGGCTATATTTTATACGAAAAACGAAATTTATTCTGTGAAAGCGTGGTCCTTCCCCGGTCGAGCCGACCCATTCGTGCTACAACTATACTACTAATATAGCTGCAGCGTGGCTCTACCACGTAAGAAACTACTTTTCCAATCCCAAAAGCAGCATTCTTATTGCGAGTGATTTCCACTTACCAACACCCAGTTTGATATGTGAGTATAAGCTATTACAAAATGATACCTAAATTACTATTAATTTTAAGAAACATACGATTGTAATTTACTTTTAAACACAAAGTTAATGAAAATTTACTTGCACAAAAATATGTAGGTACTTACAATATTAATATGTTTATCATAGGTAAAAACAAGGGAAAAATTAACTATTAAGATAAACAATTAGCGTATTGATATGAATAGGGTCGTATTAATTAAGAGTAATAAAATTGAAATTTAACGATTTCATATTATTGGACGTCAGTTCTCGTTAAGTCACCTACTCATTAGCCATTTGCCATTACTCGTCACACGGGGAGAGCCCGTTCATGTGGTCAAGTGAATAGTGGTATTTATTCACACCTGGTTGGAGTGCAGCACCTATTCGGAAGTTAGACGGAAACGTGCCTAGATTCCCCTATTCAATATTACATTTCAAGTTAAGTTTGTGCAACGACACAGAAAATAAAGTCGATAATTAAAATAAGTAAAGTCCGTAAAATTAGTTTTAATCAATGTGTAGTATTCGGGTAAATAAAAGAAATAATTAAGAAAATAAGTTTTAAAAATGCGATATTAGGGTTCAAAATTGCTGATACATTCTATAACATACGTGACCGTGTGTGCTGTTGGACGGACCTGGCTTTTTCTTGCTATACTAGTATGGTAATGACCGCCATCACGGCAAATGGCCGTCGGTAGATCCAACTTCAACACGTCATTCAGTCTACTGCCTCTTGTTCACGATATCCAGTTTTATATAAATATTTATGATATTCAAAATATTAAACATAATAAATCGAACGAACAAAATCGAGGCATGCAGTGTCGAAACAAAATTTATCGGGCAGCAGAATTAAGCTGTGTTAATCGTGCTAACAAAAGTAAAGCAAAACGTTTTTATTTTGACCCGACGTATTGTCGAATAACCTGTATGCTGAGGATGTGTCGACTAATATTTGTGCGGCCAGTCTGATAAATTATTCTTTTCTTGTTGTATGGACTTTCTATTTATACTGTTAGCAATTTTGTATTACCTACTTTAAGACGTTCTTGAGTTGCAGTTCGCCAACTGTATTGTAGATATCTATTTCTTGCGCAGTATTATTTTGACATTAGAGTGAGATAGGAATATATCTTTAACAATGTGGAAGTGTTTACTTTGTGGAATTGTGTTGTACCCCCTCCTGTTATTACCAATTCAATGTCGTAAGTTTACAATTTATTACTGAAAATCATATTTTATTATCAACTATACTACTTAATTAAGAAGCTAAATTAAATGTTAAAACACACATATTAAGTACCTATTATCATGGATGACTAATGAAGTGGGCAATATGCACTATCTGTTCTTGTAAGTGCCAATGAGTAATCAGTGTACAGCCTACTTTATCGTCATTGTTCGGGAAATCGCAAATTAATAAATTAACAAATCCCTTTTACCTAGACTTGCAACGAATATTCGGCTATTATTCGATATTCGGCCTATTCGGCTACTTTTATCCTATTCGGACGAATAGCGAATATCTAGGTACTATTCAGCCGAATATCGATTACTTAAGTAAGATTTTATTGTAGGTTTTATTGTGGTCAGATAATTGGTAAAATGCAAATATTTATTTATTTTATAATAAAATTTTTTCTTGTAATAATTAAAGTAGTCATAGATACATAATCAACTATCATATTATAAAAATTAAAAAAGAACTATCAGTTAAATGTCTATGCACTCGAATTATCGTAATTAAAGTGGAAGATAATGGTGCAGAAAGACTAATTTTTCTTCAATTTCAGGCAGTAGTTTACTCCTTTTCTTCTCGTAGACAATCCCAGCTTCAAAGAATAGACGCTCTGAAGAATAAACACCCTAATATTCGGCTATTCGACCAGGAAGTCCGCAGAATATTCTATATTAGGCGTG
Organism: Parnassius orleans; assembly: GCA_029286625.1. Lineage (NCBI taxonomy): Eukaryota > Metazoa > Arthropoda > Insecta > Lepidoptera > Papilionidae > Parnassius > Parnassius orleans. Next base: position 2,852,549 of record JAGSMP010000018.1, read on the forward strand.
TATACTATATGCGAATATACTAACCTATTCGTTGCAAATCTACTTTTACCTACTTTTAAATAATGTGGTATTCAATTTTACTTCTGTCCATTGAATTTTTAAAACATTTAATTTACATTCACTAGGTCAGGTTAATTTTCTGGGTAGTAGAACTCCTTTTCTACCCAGGAATCCGTCTAGGTAGATACCTCCCGCTTAGCTATTTCTGCTGCCAAGTAGCAGGGCGTGCACTGTTTTGTTACGGTCTGAATGGTAAAGAGAGCCAGTATAATGAGGGCTAATAATTTTCTGCTCACCAGATGTCGCTAGTTGACACAGAGGTAAAGTTTTTGTTACACAATGCCATTTATTTGAGAAGTTAGTTTTTAATAAAAGTTTATCAGTTTCCAGAGTATTATATTAATACACAAACCAATGCCTCAGTGGTTTGCTCTTTAATTTTTTTTTCATTTTTAACTTTTTTAAATTTTTCTATTTTTATGAATATCTGTGGTTTCGTTTATTTATTTTTAATCTCATTAATATAAAATATAGCTAATAGTACAGCAAGAAACATTAACCTTTACATTTTCCGAACAAATTAACTTCCCCGCTCTGAAATCTGTCAAATATTATACCTCACTTTTAAGTGGCGCCGCCCTGGTGGCAGAAAAAGTCGTAGATGCCCCCTCATTACAGGCTTTGAGGCATTCCCTAAGTGAGAACAAGTTGATAGCAGGAGTCCATAGGCTGCAAGTTCGTTTGTCACTTAATTTTCTTTGAAAAAAAAACCTGGTATAACTCTAACTACATACCTTAGGAAAATCACGAAGCTGATTTTTAATTTACTATAGTTATATGGTGAATATATCAGATTTTTACCATTGATACCGTGTAGTGGCGGTGTAAGAATACTATCATCATCATCATATACCCCGTGGGTGTTGTAAGAGGCGACAGAGGGAAATAAATCAGGAAATGGGCAGCAGCGTCTTACGACTAAAATTAAAAAACTGCGGTTGCCAACCCGCTCGCCAAGCGTGGCAACTATGGCAAATATCCCCCCTATGAGGCAAGGGGAGGCCTATGTGTGTGAATTTTAATAGGCTGTAACGCATCAGATTTTTGCATGGCTTAATTAATTAAATCAAGTAAAATTTAATTCGCTTTGTAGGTAGTGGCCACTTCCCCATATCATACCGTGGGTGTCGTAAGAGGCGATAGGGGGAAATGAAACAGGAGATGAGCACCAGCATCTTTCTGATATCATCTCAAAGTAATAAAACACTACGGTTGCGTTGCCTACAGCGTTGCTACAATGCCAATTAGCCTGTAGCGTTGGCTACAATGGCAATTATCCCCCCTCCCCCCTCCCGATGAGGCAATATTTAGGGAAGCCTATGTCCAGCAGTGATCTTTTGATAAGCTTTAATGAATGAATGATTAAAAATCGATTAAATAAAGAAAAACGAATTTTAATTTTCAGAATATTCTGGAGCTAGCTGTGTTTCAATAGTAGACAGCAGACCTGGAACATGTGTCCTGTTGCAAGAATGTGTACCGCTTATGAAAGAGATAAAAATATCTGGTTCGCCAATATCACAACAATTAAGAAGAAAGCTGCAATCGCTCTCATGCGGCTTTTTGTACGAACAACCTTTGGTATGTCAAAATTTTGATCAAATCCTTCAAATCATCAAATTATCAACTGCATGTTTCCAAGGGCGGGCGTACTAGCTTTCATGTATTACTTCTTTCTTCTTTACACTTTCTTTGAGATTTGTCATTACTCACTAACTACACTGGACAGTACAGTCAGTTGAAGTACGCAGGGCCACTACCGTCATAATTACGTATTGTTGAATCTCATTAACAATCTGTGAGATTTTTATTGTATTCTTATTGTATCAGATTTTCGAATGGAAATTTTTTCATAGTCGTAGTAGTATACGAGCTTACTTGAATTTCTTGTCAGAAAAATCCAATTGATTTTATCCCGAGCCGGGATTCGAACCCGGGACCTCATGATCAGCAATCGTGATAACGACCATTAGACCAACCAGTCTGCCATAGTCATTGATTGATAGCATAAATGCGTCATTCCGTCCGTTCGCGCAAATCGTATTGGAATAGAAATAACTGATTTTGAAATAACATAATATCTTTTTTTTAAAACACACACACACACACACAAAATATTTTTAATGGACTTAGAGGGAATATAAACCTTTTTTTTTCAAATATTGACCTTACTTGCCCTTGCACTCCGCAAAAATCGTCTGTCCAGCGTGGTGATAATGAGCAAGACACATGAGTCATTCATTCATTTTAGTGACCCAATCATTCAAGTATTGATTCACCTTATGAACCGGGTCATCATTCAAATGGATGTACTCTATGATCTGTGAGACCCGCTCGATATTGTCGGTCGTTGGACATTACTTTACTCTTTGGTGGTAAGGTCCTGTCAGTCGTTTGATCCGGAACGTTCAAAAAATGTAATTGCAATCATCAATACTTTGATGCAACCCGGCTCAAATGAACGAACCATTCACGATTGACACATATCTATGAGCCTCTTTCAAAAACGCATGTTTGGAGGCGCATTCTTGAAGAGGTCACGTCTAGTGTTGGATTTTGAAGAACTTATAAATATAAAACGAAATATGTACAAGTTTTTGAATTTCTATTCGCAGGTGTGTTGTTCGCCGACAACCGACGATAGAGACGAAGTCGGTGAAAATGATGCGAATAAGAATGGAATGACTAATATTATCTCAAACGGCGGCCCACCCGACGTGACAAGACATCGAAATCTCAGCTTATTACCCACGCAGTGCGGAGTCATTGAAAGTGATAGAATATTTGGTGGAAACAGGACGCGCCTATACGAGATGCCTTGGATGGTGCTGATCGCATACGATTCAGGTATTATTTATCAAATTTAAGTTGGCTTAACATTCCTTTTAGGCGTAGGAGGCTTTGAGTAGGCTCCCACTTTCTAATTCATTTCAGTCACAAATTAAAAATACTACTTTTGTTTTTCGGTTTAAAGGATAAACGAAAGAGATTCGTTATTTAAATACAGGCTAAGACGGAATTTCATATTGGTCCTGTAGCCATAATTTGGAATTGATTACAGAAATGTATTGACATATTCATAATTATTCCCATACCAATTATTTCACCAGTAATTATCGCATGCTATACCTACCTACAATAGGGAACCTCGGCAACTTGAGATACCACTGACTGTTTTAATTTGTTTCCCGTCACCCTAACCACTTACCGTTAGATCATATTACTCCTCAATTATTAAAAACAGTAATTTATTTATTACGGCACAAATTATGTTTTATTTTCGTTAACTGGAGACTGAACACAAAAGTAGCTACGTATATGATTTTCGAAAATCATATTTCGTATGAACTTTTTACATGGTAGAGCTACTACATTGCAGCAAGATTTGTATGCATGCAAATGTATACTTATAGATTAATTCAACCAGAGCATTATAATTTTATTTTTTCTTCATAAGCTAAAACAATTTATTTTAAGCTCTTCTGAGTATCAAAATTTACCCCCAGTTACCTTGTACTAATAGAATTGGGTATATTAAGACCAAATATTATATATAGATCATCCGCAGGAAAAACAATAAAGGCCATGTCTTGTTATTATGTTCGGCAGATCAATAACATAACCTAAAAATAAAAAGGCCCAACAATCGATCCCCGTGGGACGCTCATTTACTTGAAGTCAATAAACTGTATTGCAAACCTTTTGTTCACTATTTGAAAGATAACATTTTAGTAAATCTAATGTATGGTAATGTATGTATGGTAATAAATCTCATACTTTGTAGAATATAATTAGAAAACTTAATATTTGTAAATTTTCATACAAAAAGCGATAACGTTTTCCCCCCGTAAACATAGTCTAATTTTCATAATTTTTGGAAATGTTCTAGATATTATGAAAAATTAGGTTCATACGTTTTAATTTTAAAGAAATATTGCATAATATATAAGTAATTAGCATCTAAATATCTATACCTTTGACTTAAAAACTTCCTTGAGCGTTTTAATTTTTTGAAATTAAACTAAACTGAATTACTAAAAAACAACGTACAGACCTAGATTATGGTGTACTTAATATAATGAGACCGAAATTGTCTCATTTCGTAAAGGTATAAGGGGATGAAAACAATAATTGATATTTAATTAATCATAAGGAATGTATTTATAAATAACGTAATGGTTTATTTATGACGTTTATTATCTAAAATTGCCTATCTGTTTCAAGATGAGATAATTTTAAAACATGCTAAAGATATTTTATAAAGGTGATGTGACATGTCACGGTAATCTTAAAGTAGTATTAAATAGGATTTTTTTTTGTTACAGCACGTGGCACAAAACTTAGTTGTGGGGGCACACTTATTTCGGAATGGTACGTCCTAACTGCAGCCCACTGTGTGAGCTTCTTAGGAACTAGGTTAACGCTTTCAGGAGTCATCCTTGGCGAATATGATGTCAGGAAAGATCCCGACTGTGAGCGAGTAGAGGGAGAGTTAAACTGCGCACCTAATTCAAGGGTTAGTTCTGTATAGTTAATTCTTAAATGTGTACATGTTACAGACAAATCTCATAACCAATCAAAACCACTTTTGACTGCAAAAGTTGTTTTGACCGACGCCCTTACTCAAAACAGTTTTGATTGATTTTTGTAGTCAAAAGTGGTTTTAACCAACGTTTTCAGTTATAAGTGGTTTTGACCAATGTCAACAAATCTAGTTCAATACTTTCAATATTATATTTTAATTTATTTATGATTAGCGATTTTATCATTATAATGTACGTGGCTTTAGCCAGCCGCACCTTAACCTACTGTCACTGATATTACAAGATTTGTGAAATGTTTTATTAGACGCAAATAGCCTAATCATACGAATAAGAATCAGAGTATATAAAAAATATGTACGACTGGTACATATTAGACATTTAAAAGAAGTTTTGACTAACATTCTTGGTCAGAACCACTTTTAACCGATGTAATTTGGTCAAAATCACTATTACCCAATATTTTTGAGTTAAAAGTGGTTTTGACCAACCTCCTAGTCAAAACTACTTCTGACTGCAAAAATCACTTAAAAGTGGTCGTCCCTAGTCAAAACTCTTTTGGTGTGAGTGTTAAAAGCACCAGTGTTAAAAGTGGTTTTTCCCGGTTATGAGTTTTGACTGTACCATATATCATATCATTTAATAAGAATCTCATACCATTTAAGACATCATTTTATTAAAAAAGCTATATTGACTTTTTCAGAATGTAACAATTGAAAGTGTGGTAGCACACCCGGGATACAATCCACAGGACCTGGTCGATGATATAGCATTAGTGAGGCTATCCGAACGTGCAGACTTTACTTTAGGTAAGCGATTTCCGTTATTTACTTTTTATGTAAAGTTATTACAGTATCATAAGCTATATTTTATAAAACAGCCTTTCTGTGCAATCAACAGCTGAAAAAAATTAAGTACACGCCGACTTCATATTTCATATTTTAGAAAATTAAACGTTTATTAAAACTAAAACAAACTTCAAGAACTATTATAGAGAATAAGTAATTTCTACATTATAGCTTCTAAAGTCGGTTAGGACATTGCGTACCTACTGCGACCCGACTTCAAATAAATTATGAATAGTTTTGGAAGTCGGCTTTCAGTTTGTATTAAAAGTTTACTTTTTAAATCCTTTTAGGTGAACTAAACAATATGTCCCGCTCACGCTAATAACTAGAATGTCGCTTTAGTAGTTTCTTACGGTAAAACTTTCATCCCCTAATTTTCCACCTTTAGGGATGGAATTTTTTCTTTAAATTTAAATGGTGCCACCTTTGAGTGTATACCTTCAGTTAAGAGAAGAGAGAGAATTTCAAATCGTCCTAAGTGTTTCCGAGACATCGGCAAAGATACATTAAAACGTACGATTTGGAACCTCCTCTTTTTGAAGTCTTCTTAAAACATCATTGTCATCACTGAAAAGGACTAAGCTAGATTGAACTAATAATCATTATTGAATACACCTAATTAAAGTAATTTGAATTTGGCCAATACGCCCATGCCAATATCTAGCATTCGATTATTTTACAAGTTGTCAATGACGATGATGGTAACATAAGTTGAAATATGTTGGACCAAAAATTCATACCCGGCTACAGGCAGAAGAATAGGGATCATTCCTTAATGAAAATGTTAATATTACTATCTTAATAACTACACTATAACTTATGTAAGTATGAAATATCTGTCCCTATTTCAGCAGATCATAAAAATAATGATTGCTTATGTTTACGTTAACACTACACATTTAAATGAAACTAAATTTTACGGGTTTTATCGCGGATATTAACTTATATTGAATTTCCAACGTTTCGAGTACTTTACAATACCCATGGTCAAGGGGGACTTAAGTGTTCGATGTCCCAATGTCATAGTTAACCATGGCTTCCTCCTATTTAAATTGATTTCTTGACTTTTTGGAATGAAGAAACGCTCCGGAAGTCTGCAGTCTGTGAACACGCAGAGGATCGCCTGTCACTACAAAATTTGATAGACCAAAATCCTCGCTAAAGAACACCGAATCCTTCCAAGGATGATTCGCGAGGCTATTGAAATCAAAAAACATTCTTATTTCAATAGAAAACATGGCTGGGCGCTACCATCTGCTTGGGATCCCATAATTAATAAAATTAAATCCAAACCCAAGCATACTACTGCAAGACTTCAAGATACTGTAAGCTAGTTCTGCGTAGATCGAAACAAAAATTAATAATTAAAAGTTAAAGGTAGCCTTCGTGAACTATGACATCGGGACGTCAAACACCTCACCTCACATTCTCACTTCATAAAATTAAATCCCAACCTAAGCATACTAAGCAAGACTTTAAGATACTATAATCTCATTCTGCGTAGATCGGACCAGAAATTTATAATTTTAAACTGAAGGTAGCCGTGGTTAACGTGACCATGGATGCTGTAAAGTACTTGTAACGTCAGGAATTTAAAATAAGTAAATATACGCGATAAAATCTGTAAAACTTAGTTTCATAAAAATGCTTCATTTAATTGCAGATAGCATGAAACCCATATGTTTGCCGACTACACCAGAACTACAAAACGAGCCACTGGACGGTTTAAAGGGCGTGGTTGCAGGTTGGGGAGCCACGGAAAATGGACTGCAATCTCCAGTGTTACTCAGCGTCGACCTGCCGATTGTAACCAGGAAGGAATGTCAAGCAGCATACAATGGGTTAGATCTTTATTTATGTTTTAACTTTCTTTCCTTGCATATAAATTTAAGTTGGAACAAAAGTTACCGTTTTCATTGTAACGGTCTGGTTCATAATAATATGTTATCATAACACTATTGCTCGATTTGATGGATTGTTTGGAAAAGAGAATGGGATTTTTGGACTTGAAGTTAACTAATTGGTTTATACTTTAAAAAATTGACTATATTTTTCTAAAGTTAAATATAAAAAAAAACTCTTTTTACAATCTAGATTTCGAAAAAACAATAAAATAAGAAATAAGTTAGAAAATCCATTATGTTGATGCAATCGATTTTATATTTATTCGGATCAAAAAATTAAACTGAAAAAGCTTCCAGGATTTCATTAAAAAACTATTATTTACTTTGAATGATATATTCATTTGGAAATAAAATATATTATTCGCTTAAGCAAAAAAGAAATAAGCATTTTATGGCAATAAATCGAATATAATAAAGAATACACTAGTGAAATTCTCGTTTCTGAACGCTAGCTGCTAGTACTTCTTATTAGTTTGTGCTACCTACCAATAAATTACTTCTCATTTTGAAACGTGACTTGACAGTTCAAACTTCAAAACTATTCACTTAAAAGAAAAATACCGATTTTCGATTCGATTTGAAACGAGCGTAATATAATCGATTTTCGATTAAATTCGGCATTTCAATATCTATTTTCGATTATTTTTCTGTGTTAACTAGGGCGATAAAAAAAAATTGAGAACATATTTACAAAATAATAATAAAAAATACAAAATATCAACATGCCAATATACCAACAAATAACAGTAACAGCAATTCAAGTAATCGATCTCAGATCGATATGCCTAATATTCACTTCAATTAGTTGTTGTTGTTTTAACTTTCGTTAATTGTTTCACCATTTTGTTTCCTAAATAACTACAGCTTTTCTTTCGTGATTTTATACTGATCCTGCTTTTATATCTTTAAGTAATTATAGTGAAAAAATAACCTGTTACAGTGTAATTACAGTGAAAAATCACCTGTTACCTGTTACAGTGTAGGTAATACATAAAATCACTTTTATAAGTACTTATTCTACAATAACTCAGCTCCTAGATTGACAAATCTTGCCACATTTTCAGCTATGAATTGTTTATATATAAGCTTTCAAATGGTCCGACTTTCATCTTGTTAACATCTGGGCCCAAGAATGTATGGAGATGTCTCCTCAAGTTGAAATTGGTTCGAGAGAGTTCCTATAAATATTTAATTCATCATTTACCGTTCCGTTATAGCTTATCGAAAGTCCACAGCTGAATATAGGCGTAATAATATCCACTACAGCCTACTAACTATATGGTTCCGTGGGCGTTGTAAGAAGCGACAGAGGGAAACAAACCATAAGATTGGCAGCAGCGTCTTTCTAATAACAACTAAAAAATTAAAACTGGAACAGTGAGAGACTGAGAGTAACGGTAAATTTTATTGCTTTGTACATTTTAAATGGATGTAACGTAAAGTTCCGAAACATTTTGTGTTGTCAAAAATCGGCAACACACAAAAAAAATCATCGACCGATTCTGATGGTTTTTTTGTGTGTGTTTGAGTGGTGGCTTAGATTCACAATTGGACCCGGTAGGTGGAGCTGTTGTCGAGATCCAGAAATCACCCGTGCGACGCCGGGACGGATCGCTAGTATTAAATAAATTAATAATGTATTAAAATTAAAACATATAAGTACCCATGTCTTCTATTTTCAATATGAATATTATTTTGTTTTCAGATCACCACAAATCCACCAAAGACAATTGTGTGCAGGAGGCGTTCAGGACAAGGACTCGTGCGGTGGTGATTCTGGTGGTCCACTTATGTACCCGGGTCGAACACCGGTTGGCGTAAGGTATAACATAAAACAACATACTATTTAAATTTAATAATTCAAGAAAGGATTTTAAAAATTCAAGAAAAGAGATTACTCCTTTCTAAAAGGCCGGCAACGCACCTGCAATTCCCCTGGTGTTGCGGTTGTTCATGGGCGGCGGTAGCCACTTACCATCAGGTGAGCCGCATGCTCGTCTGCCCTCTCTTCTATATAAAAAAATTGGTTGCCTGTAGGTCGGTATACGGGCGAAAGTTTTACGTGACAACGACTTTGAGTGGTAAAATAATTTTATTATGTCTGTCTCTCTCGCTCTTAGGCGGGCTAACCATGCCCGAGTGGAAGGGACGCGTGCCTCTCACTCGCTCTCATTGTGAGCGCATAACGTGAGCGGAGCGTAACGCAGTTTCTTGAAGTGTCACCCGGCAAACCAATTTATAAGACGTTGTATAGTATATTTAAATTATGTTAGTTTATGCAATGACAACTATATTTTTTAAATATATTTCAAGTTTTATATTTTTTTTTTTTTTTAAATATGCAGAGTGATTTAAAGAAAAGTTTCACCAGCGTATTATTCCGTTACTTGTGTATTCTTATTTGCATCACGCCATCTAGAAGCTGATATTTAGATTTAATTTTTTGGATATCAACCTACCTTTGCGTACTAATTGAAAATATACTATCCTAGTGCGAGACGTCTCGTACATTTGACGTTGCTGCTCGTCGTCTGTCTGAAAATTGAACCACTGACGTAAACAGAGATGTTAAACCACTACCTATCGGAAGTTATATGATTTTTCTAGCAATTCCCATAGTCGCCTATTACGACACCCGCGGGACGAAAAGGGTGATGTATAATCAAATACTTCAGAGCGGTCAGAACGAAATAAGCCCAATGTAACAACACTTATCCGTGACTAGAGTAACAGGCTTATAGGGCGCATAATATACGTCATGTTTATATAATATATAACATACGTCATATTTATATGACACAAGTAGCACACACATTACATACTTATAGTAAATAAGTTTTATCTAGCGTCGTGAGCATCCTTAAACACCATTACAACGTGCTCACAAAGTTACATACCATAATACCTACCTAAAAATAATATATATTAAAGAAAATAAAAACCAGCAATACAAATAAGTAACATCTTATGATATTATTCACTTACTAACTTGACTCACTTACTCACTCTCTACAGTCCATCACAAATCCACTTAAACCTCCCCAATATTGCCATAAAGTACGGTACTGAGCCATCTGCATCCATGACTACCTGCGTGTTGCATCAGGTTGGTGGTCGCCCAACACTGCGATTTCACTGAGCAGTACAAGGCTGCCGCTTGAGAAATTATAGAGGGGACATATTATATTAAAAGACATACGATATCAGATTATACATTTTTTTTGATTAAGTTTCCGTATCAAAATTTCAGATTCTGAATTCCATCAGAATCTGAAATTTTGAACACGCATTTTTTCCTTCTATTAGGACGACGTGGTAAGCCTGGTAAGATATGGAGGAAGTCGATGGTTCCAGGTGGCTCAGGACCGTGCTTTATGGTATCCCTTGGGTGAGGCCTATGTTCAGCATCGAACTCGTGAAGGGCTGTAATAATGATGGTGATGAATATCACATATCACTCACTTTAAAAATGGGGGAAAACAGAATAAAATACATAGAGGATTGCTAACAGCGTTTTTAATTACTTCACTATTAAATTTTTAATAATATTCACATAACTTCATTTAATTTTTAATCACAACCCCAGGTATGTTCAACGCGGCATCGTCTCCTACGGTTCCAAGCGGTGCGGAGTTGGGGGCTTCCCCGGCGTCTATACGAACGTCGCCTATTACATGGACTGGATATTAGACAATATGCACAGTTAAGTTCAGTGTATGCACAGTTAAGTTCTGTGTTTTAATGTGTGATGTCTAACGGATGTTAATTGTAATACATATGTATAAATAACATATCTTTATCTAAATGTTACATGTGAAGATCTAAAAATTAATTAGATCTATGAAATTTAATACTCTTATTTAAAGCTTTATTCATTTTGCTAGGTACATAAGCATTTATTCGTATTGATCACAGTGATTATTTTTAGTGACCCGTTACAACTTAAGAACGCTACGCTTGTGTCTGTCTGTCACAGAGGGTTTAAAAGTTCGAATTTGCAACATAAGTGTAGGTACACATTTCACTTGTTAAAAATGGAAGTAGATAAAATTTGCAATCATCGTGTTAGTTATCAATTTAACCATAATATAAAAAAATGTAATTTACAAATTTGTATTTAAATAGTGTTTATCGAAAATTATTCCTGAGCAAATTATGAAAACAAAATTATGAATAATATAGTTATTGCAAGCACATTAAGAACAGTAGTAAGTTTAAGGATTTAAATAATTATTCATAGTATTTGGGGAAGAAATTTCACAATTATTGAAACAAAATGGTCAGAATTACTTTGTTTTTGATTTTTTCAAAAGGCACTATTTTGAATTGTTCAGCACAGGCAAACATGCAGATTTTTTTTCTTAGCATTTTTTTTTTACGGTTTTTTTCTAACTAATATATTTCTATTAATCTATCTCGTATTAAGCGTGACAATTCGTAAACTCTAGTTTACGTCAGTATTAGCCACGGAGCAAAATTAGCATTGGATTATATTCAAATAATTGAATTTATATTAGTAGAAAAAAGTAATCCAAAAAAATGTTTTTTGGCAACTTGATTTCTTTTTTATCTCTTAATTTAGTTTTTATATATTTAAAAAAAATCCCAGATGTTTTTGTCGGTTATAAAGTATTACCAGACCTCTCCAAAAATATTTTTTTAAATTCCCAAAAAATATACTTTTGGCGATCTCAAATTTTAATCACGTATTTATTGAGTAATATTTAATAATACCTGCAAATTGCCAGACGAATTTAGCGGTTTTAAACAATTCCCAGACGTATTATGCTGTTTCCAATCTAATCCGTAACATTTGTGTTCAAATTTTTTTAACTGATTTTTCATCCGCAGTATAATCGGTATAAGGTTGATTATTGTTACAAAATATAATATATTTTCCCATTTACATCACTGTGACTAATAATATTACTCATAGTTGTTACAAGCATATTGACATTGATTTATAGTCATTATGATTAAAACACCTAAAGAATAGGAAAACATTATAAAATATCTTAAAAATCCTAAACTTAAACAAGAATGTCTAATTGGTTCGTGGAATTAATTTATCAATACTAATTACATTTATAACTCACTGTGTACTGCCATAGTTTAAAGATATACTGTCTTTAAACTGTATTACTGCAGAGCCTGAGGCAGGCTATTGCTTACTTTCAGATATTAAATTTTCTATTCCTTAAATAGGTTAAATAGGCGTTTATGTTTGTGAAATTAAATTATGTTGTGTAAATGAATACTTAAATAGGCATGTAGACGAAAGAGGATCGTCCCAGATGCACTCATGATGGATGGCGCAAAGATGCGTGCATTACAACATAAAGTAAAAGAAAATATAATAAACAGATCGTTAGTTAGAATCGTTAGAATGTTCCTACGACCAACCGCTCGGGTCTGGCCTGGACGTTACTGTTATCTGTACTTTGTTCAACCAACCTGACTGGACCGGACGGGTAACTCCACAATTCATAAACCTGGACCGGACGAAAGTGTCCTTTCAACCAGCCGAGCGCAGCATGGCCCGGTACGATATTATCCCTTCGACCAACTTCACCCAAATCCAACCCTCAACATCAAACATTCATAAGCCTAGACCGGACGAATGTGTTCTTTCAACCAGCCGCGCGCGGCATGGTCCGGTACGACATTGTCCCTTCGACCAGCTTCACACAAATCCAACCATCAACATCAAAAATTCATAAGCCTGGAGCAGATGAATGTGTCCTTTCAACCAGCCGCGCGCAGCATGGCCCAGTACGACATTGTCCTTTTGACCAGCTTCATACAAAGCCAACCCTCAACATCAAACACCAATTCTGACGACCACATAATATTCAGAGCAAAACTGCTAACACTAAAACTCATTAACACATTAGAACACAAAAAGGCCACTCATTCTCTCAACTCATAGCATGTTAATGGTAAACATTTCCCCGGTATATCGCTAAACATTTAGAACTTTAAAATGTACCACATGTAAATCATATTTTGCATGAACATAAAACTGAAATAACAAATCCAGTAATAACTTCATCAGGCATGATTGTTTTAGGAATTTACTAGATGAGGAATCATAAGCGAAGACCAGTTTCAGACACTGTTTCTTTATTATTCTATTTGATTACACACACTGATCACAATGCCGCAATGACTAGCAACAAACTGTTACCCTATCTTCATCACTTCTTGTGATACGATCTACCGTAGAGACAACGACTACTAGGTCGTTCCAAGTCGACCAACAGTAGTCTCTACGAGACAAAGGCCTTCCACCACACCTTCAGATGTTCATCATTCATGAATAACTCACAAGTAAATCGTAGTTACAACTACGCACCAATTCGCGCAATGCGACCAAATAGTAATAACAAGTGACTAAGAGTATGAACGCTTGAAAATACTTCCGGCAACCTCTTCAAAACTTAATTCTACTTCAACTAGATCAATTCAAAGGAAACTTTACATCATAAAATAAAATGTCCAATAGCCATAATCTTTTTAATCGTTCGTTACGCAACAAATGTATACTACACTTCATTTTATTTTTACTCATCTCTATGTTCAGGGTGCGGTATGGCTGTTGACATAGTCAAAACACAAAATAAAATGAAGTAAGCAACTCTGCAATTTAACAGGGTCATTAATCATCCAAACAGACTCAGGTTAGTTAATTGAAATAAGCTTGGCTTTCAGGCATTTCTCTCAACCAATTAAAAAGTTAACCACTTGATACTACAATATATTTTTTTCAAAGCAATATTTAAGACAAATTTACTTCCCTCACGCATCAAATGTTGGTCGGCAGCAGCGTTAAATAATTCTCCAGCGGCGTCCCACGCCGACAGCATACTTCCATTCAAGAACGATCGGCAGATTATATGTACGCAAAAGAGGAATTTTATCCCACTTCTGATGTAGGCGAAAGAGGATCATCCCAGATGCACTCATGATGGATGGCGCATATATGCGTGCGTTACAACATAAAGTACAAGAAAATATAATAAACAGATCGTTAGCAATTCGTCGCAAATATATGGTACGCTTTCCCGATGATTTTAATTTTCAAAAATCTTTCAAACAACATCGTTTTTGAAGATTTGTTGTTATAAGTCTATCGACAGGCATTTATGTTTGTGAAATTGAGCAGTAATAAGACATGTAAACAAAATACAAATTTCAACTATTACAAATTCGAAGTGGGTCTAGCCCATCTGCCACTAAGTAAATCTTGTTTGATGAAATATAAATTCACTTGTCTGTACCTAATAATATACACATGCCTATCACAAGCTAAATAAAGGGCTGAAGGTGGATCATCCGCTAAACCGTAATTCACTATATCAGCTAATAGGAATATGGTGTAATATCGTTCCCCTGCGATAAATTTCGTGTTTTCTCTCACCGATCTCAACACCAGTAAATATTAACTACATATTTCAACACTATTTTACTACGTGTTTGTCCGTGAAGTTGTCATCGCAGTAGCATCGGCTGCATTTTATCGCTCAATTGCCCTCTCAATAATGAAGATTATGTCTAGCAGTGGGACATTTATAAACTGTTTATTTTAAAAAAAAATTATTTGTTTTTTGTTTTACTAACAAATTTGGCCAGGGTAGCTCTAGCTATAATTGCTAAAAAAAATATCGTGAGGAAACCTTCATTAAAAATACTTAGGACTTGTGAAGTCTGCTAACACACACTCGGCGAAATAATGGCAGATTGTTTCTTTGCCCTTCTACCCTCACAGGAATTAGAGCCTGTGTAGAGCGGGCTGGCAACCGCAGTATTTTATTATTATGAGTTGTTTTACCAAGAAGATGCAGATGTATTTGTTGCTCTGTCTTATATGCCATATTCTGTAGTTTACCTTTGTTCTTATAGCATCAGTTACACCAGGCGGCTGCGTTAGTCAACAAGCCTACACAACGGCACTTGTTTTCAAAGCACGTGATAACTGCCCATAATATTATGTATTATGATGACCCTATATTATTTTCGCTGCGCAATGATATGCGTCCGATAAAACTTAGATTTAGAGATTATAATAGCTTCCAATTATGCTCAATCGAAGTCTCTATTCATATAAAATATCTAAATTAATGGCGTAAGGAAAAACTAGTCAATTTAATTACTAACTATATTTTAATTGTAGAACTATCACAAATGTATTTTTTTTTCTGTAATAATTATGATAAAAATTTAATTAACCAAACGCAAGCATAATTTTACGAATACTAAATGATCTAACTATCTTTGAATATTGAATGCCCATCTTAGAAATTAGGTTTCTGAAATTTTGCATATCATTTTGTTGAGAAGGCTCATGATAGTTGTTAATCAATCTACAGAGCCGTCAAAAATTGTTTGTCTTAAAAAATACTTTTCTTCGTCGTATAATATGAAATGCTAGCAGGTCCGGAAAACGTTGTTCTGCCCTGTCCGGTAGGTGGTGCGCTAAGGTGGTGCGATGTGTTTTTCCAATGTAATTATAAATAACTCAAACACAGCTCCATCTATCGGGTCCTGATTTTGTGATTTTCTTTTTTCTAAGCTAACATATATTGTGAATATGAGTCATGTTAGTCCATAAAAATAGAATTTGTTAATATTTGACTTTTGATAGGCTGTCATGATGATGATGATGATGATGATAATTGTGATGATATAAAAATAAAAAGATTATATAAAAGGCGTAAACAAATCGAATGTATTGTGGAATATATTTTTGAATCATATGTATTCATTTGATTCAAAAATATATTCCATTTGTTTATACATTATAACAGCTTCTAGTACCTACTGCTATGACATATAACTCGCAAATATCTATATTTTTTCCTCACACATCCCTTAACCAGTTCACTTGACCAAGCAACCATTAAAGAAAAATGTAATTATCCTTCTTCGACGGAGTTAGGCTTAAAAAGTAACTAGAGGATGAGCACGCAAAAATATTGCACAAAAACGTTCCAGACGTGGAGTTTTTTTTATAGAATTGGGTGACAAACGAGCACACAGTCCACCTGATGGTAAGTGGATGCTGTGGCCCATAGACATCTACATTTATCCTAAATTGAGAATCAAAATGCAGATGCGTTGTCACCCCTGAGGACTAAGATGGACTGCCTCGTTTCCAGTAAAACGGGTCTCCGGTTCTCTACACTCACCATACGAAACACAGCAGCATTAAGCTGCTATTTACGCTGGTATTCTGTGAGAGCGTAGTCCTACCCTGGTCGAGCCGATCCATTCGTGCTACTACCGTAATATAGCTGCAGCGTGACTCTACTACGTAAAAACTACAACGTCTGGCGTACTGTAGTAGGAAGTAAACCCACTGGGTAGGTAGTTAGAAATCATGACCCAATCTTCTTTAACTTCTTCTTAAATATTTGACAAGCAATAATTATATGTGAAAGCAGGATTACTAACGCGACATGTCCATAATTTTTTTAGACGTCATAAATTAACTAGCTTTTTATAAACGTGACCAAGGAAGGACAATGCTCTCAACGAATAGCGTGTTCACATCTGTCTGTGTAACACACTACATTGTCTAGATTATTTATCGAGATTGAATGTTGTCGTATATACATGTAGTGTGAAGAACAACAGTTACTTTATAACTGTGTGTGTATGTTTGGTTGTCTTATAACAAATGTTGTTCGTTTAAACATAGACTTAGTAAAAATTATAAAACGTAGGTAAGTAGCCACAGAAATTTCGACATGGTTCAGCTAAAAGGCCACCCCCACAGGTCACCCAATCATTTTCCAAGTGAATATGTGCGTGCGAGCGTGTGACATTAATAACAAAAGTATTTAGTTTCGGATTTTGAATTCTGAATATTTTGCGCTGATTTTCATTCCCAAAATGCCGCCAGCGGGTATGGAGCCACCTCTCTTAAAACTAGGACAACAGAATCTGAAAAATTAATAATTTAAACTGAAGGTAGCCGAGGTTAATTACAATATTAACATTGGGACGTCAAACACCTCAGTCCCCCCAATGACCATGGGTGCCGTAGAGTACTCGAAACGTCGGTAATATAAAATAAGTTAATATACGCGATAAAATCCGTAAAAATAATTTAAATGCGTAGTGTTCGACATAAGAAACTCTCACCTCTCTCTTTACTATGTCACCGTTCAAAGGATGTAAAAATGTAGGGGACGATTTTTAATGCAACTATTTACACGACATTTTAATTGTTACCTTGACCTTGTGATATTGCTTAGTCCACTCTAAAAGGGTAAGATAATAAAAAAAATATAAAGTAAAAACACGTCGTTAAAACACGAAAAAGAATAAAATTGCTTACTCCTAATATTGAACAGCTTTTAAAGTCTGTGCATATATAAAAAATAAGTAGAAAATATTTTATTCTTTTTAGTTTTATGAAGCCGGTTTTTACATTTATTTCTTCGCAAAACTATTATAAATCAATCGTACTAGTCTTTTTGTAACGATTAATGTTTTAATGTGATAATATTGTTAATTAACAAAGCCAGTTTTAAATGAATGTCTTTTATATTTTATTTTTATATTCTTAATAAATTTGATACATAATTACTAAAATAATTGTTTTTTTTTCTAAATGTAGAAATCCCACCTGTTTTGTGAATGTATATTATATTTAATATTAATTAAAAAATCTAATGAGTATCTATTTATGCTATCACTTTCGATCATAGAGCAACACGGGCCACCGGCGGATTGGAGGAGAGTAGCCATACGCAGGTGTTCCCTTCTGTCAAAGTATAAGTCCACGCGGTCCTATGCATAAAATAAAACTATATAGTTGCAGCCACACTGCTCAATGGACTAAAACTAGTTGCGCGGCTGAATCGACGTCTTATAAAAATGCATGCAAATGCAAGAAAAAGAGATCTGCCACATCAAATTTACAAAAAGATGGCGTTACCTTTTATATATAAGTAATTTTTAATCACATTATTGCTATTTATTTCTTTTTAAACTTAAAAATTACACTAATAACGGTCGTATTGTTTCCAATTTGCTTATCATCGCAGGCCGCTCGCCCACTTACAATAAGCAGATATCCATGTCTGTGTCTGTA
Source organism: Parnassius orleans (assembly GCA_029286625.1). NCBI lineage: Eukaryota > Metazoa > Arthropoda > Insecta > Lepidoptera > Papilionidae > Parnassius > Parnassius orleans. The sequence goes on from JAGSMP010000018.1 coordinate 2,871,003, forward strand.
TCTGACGACGAGTTGTCGCTATCACCGAGCGATACTGTTATAATGTGTCTAATGCGTGTGTAAAATTGTTAGTTTATTGTTTTAATTTTTATGTGTGAGTTTCGTAGTGACAGACGATTGTTATTGTGTGCGCAGATTTCCCCACGCAAAAAAATGAGAGACACTTCTGTATCGGGTAAAAACGCTATGACTACTCCCCTCCGGTCCCACGGTGGCCCGTGTTGTTCTATGATTTCGATAGTCTAAAACACCTACTATTGACTAATGAGTTGCCGTTCTCTTTAAAGTACTTTCGAAAAATTTTTTTTTGTCAAAACTTCTTTCATGATAATTAATCTAAGAATACCATAGCAAAGTAAATATCTTCGATCTACAATAACGTACTTACAAGCTTACAATCGAAAATCAAAGCGAAACATAGTCCTCGTTGACGAATAACAATAGCAAAAGTTTAACATAATATATTTAAATATATTTATTATACATTTTGCAAACAATACTTTTATTCTATATTTATACATTACTATTTATAACAACTTAATAAAAAGGATTACAAAGGGCGGACTTAATGCTTCTAGGCATCCTCTCCCAGTCAAGCCGGGACGTGTGGTATATTACTATTTATTCCATAATTTTGCCGTTTGGTTGTGGCGTGAGAAAATCCATCATCCAATTTCGTCCCGTGGATGTCTAAGAGGCGACTATGATGTCATTGCTTTCGATATAGATAGCGGTATATCTTGTTTACGCCAGACGTAACATACCCAGAGCGACAACTTGAAGTAGAGTCAAAGGTGCGAGACGCCTGGATCTGTGATCGTCAATCAGCATTCCCAACATCTAAATTCCCAATATTTAAACAACAATTAAGGCAAATCTTCTATCGTTGCAAAGAGGCCTATATCCAGCAGTGGACTTTTTGGCTGGAGAAATTGAAGAAGAAGGTAATTTATCGTCCTGTGTCGGTCAAAAGTATTTGTAACCATATGTTAAATTGTGATCCGAAAAGAGTTCTGACTGTAGTCTATAAGAAATATAACGGAGAAGATGTCCCTTAACTGTCCAGCGATTTAATATGAAGATATATAAATATTATGGATACCTCCATTTTGGTGTACAACGTGTAACCAAAACCGTAATCTTAGATTATTCCAAGATACTAACATATAATTTTATAATTTTCAAAGTAGGTACTTTTATATGTAATATACATATAAGAACCTACTTTGTATGTGTTTTTATATGTAATTTTCTGTCAACGGCCTTCGCGATTATCAATGGCATTAATACCAAAGAGTATTTAATTACTACGTATGACGTACTTATACAGGGTTATTTTTCAATAACCGGTGAAATTTGCAGAGAAGGTTCAGAATAAGTAATATAGGCAAATGGTGAAGAAAAATTAATTAAAAAAATCTTAAACATTCTGTCCTTTTTATCTATTAAATTTAAAATGCGTGGTAATGCATTATTTTAACTGATTTTACTGCGCACGCACACATTTGTAAGGGTCGATCGGTAGGCTAAATCGTTGTTGCCCATAAATCACATTCAGTTTAGGATAATTTCAAATAAAAGTAAAAGCCTTATTTACTCGTATTTTCAAAAACTGCAATAATGGTAGGTATATGATTATTTTATATTTGAACTTAAGTTTAAAGTTTGGCTACTCTTTGAAAAATAACCCTGTAGTACGTCCATGCGTATGATAATTTATCCAAGTTACTACACTTTTATATTTTACTAACTGATGCTTACGGACTTCGTCCGCGTTGTTTGATATATCAAGAAAACACACATCACTGAACACGTAGTGCTTATAAAAATCGTAGTTTGTTAAAACTTTAATAACTTTATATTTAATGAAGATATCGCAATATTTTTTTTAGATAAGGGCCAAGTGTCTAAGAAATAAAACTTAGAAAACTTACATATTGAAATCTATCCAGTAGTTTTTCCGTGATGCGCGCACAACTGCCTGCAAAACTCTATGATTTTATTTATATTATGGGCAAATAAATAGTTTTAAAAATTATAGAATAATCTATGGAAATATTGTTCATAGATCATATCTGTCAGTAGCAGTCAGTAGTTATCAAAATTTATCGATTTTTGTTATTAAATTACCATACAATTAGCATCATGAGCAGTTGTTGTGAGTTAAAATGCATTAAAAAAGAGTTTGCGAGGTATCGAGAACAAAATAATGCTCGGTGTTCGGTTGATGGGCAATCAAGGCCGCATACTCCAACACCGAGTTATTCTTCTAGCCGAAGCCAAAGTCCCGATATTGTTGCACGAAGAAGATCAACACCAAGATCGGACCACAATTGCTGCTCAAATGTAATTATTTAAATAATTAATAAATGAACGATTATATAATTGTTATTGCATACGTATTAATACTATACACTATACATTTATTTACAAGCATACATTAATATACTTATAATACCTATACTATTCAATATAAATCTAATAAAATAAAGTAAATCTAAATACCTTTGCCTATAATATTCAATGAAGCAATCCAGTCTTATTAATTTATTACATTTGCAACGGATCGGCTTGCCTGGTCTTCGTTTTACCAACTTCATTCGTACCTACGAGTATTCCATTCCATGCTACTTGTACTATTATTTATTCTGTGTCCATGGCAAAATTTGTAAGAGCTCTCATGAAGTCACTTCAAAAAGAAAAAATAAATGCTTTAGAATTGCTCTCATCGTGTCTTCAAAAGTATCAAATAGGTACAATTTCTGAAAAAATCTCGAATGGAAATAGTAATAGGTCGGGGAAAAAGTTTCCTCGTATTTTATATACAAATTCAAGATGTTTTTTAATAGTTTAATTACATTTAATTATAATATATATGTGCCATTTTGTTCGATAACTTGTTGTCATCTTGTAGGTAGTGACACAATCCCGTTGCTGTAAAAATCTTGGGATTTTGATAAAAAAATGCGACAAGTAGTTTTGATAGTATCTTGATGTTAACCTAACACTACCCAAAGAATTCTGAAGAGACCGAAACAGCTTAAAATCAGAGGGTGCAAGGTCAGGACTATATGGTGGATGCATTAACACTTCCCAACCAAGCTATCTCAATTTTTGCTGAGTGGCCAAAGATGTGTATGGTCTGGCGTTATCATGATAAAAGACCACTCCTTTTCTGTTGATCAAGCCGTTTTCTCTCAATTTTTTGCTTGAGTCTCATTAGTTGTTGGTAGTAGAGATCCGAATCGATGGTTTTGCCCGGCGGTAAAAGCTCATAATAAACGATGCCCTTCCAATCCCACCTTACACAGCATGGTGATGCTGTGTAAGGTGGTTAATCCGGGTTTCGCTACAGTCTTTGGAGCTTGACTACCCTTTGACCATGATCCTTTTCGCACGTTCTTGTCGTAGGTGATTCACTTTTCATCACCAGTGATCAATCTTTTCAAAAATAGTTCGGTTTCATTACGTTTCAATAGAGAATCGCAAATGAGTACACGATTCATTAGGTTTCTTTCAGTGAGCTCGTGTGGTACCGAAATATCGAGCTATTTTTGTATAGCCAGACTTTTTCAAATGAGTCAAAACTGTTTTGTGGTCAATTCTCAATTCCTCGGCCATGTCGTAACTACTAACATGCCGATCTTGCTCCACTTTTTCAAAAATGGCATCGACTTAATCCGTATGAGGGCGATTAGAGCGAGCTGCATGTTTGACATCAAAATTCACGGACTGAAAACGTTTGAACCAACTTTGTGCTACTCCTACGGACACTGCATTAGGTCCATAAACATCACAATTTTTTTTCGCGGATTCAAAATGTATCGAATTTCTTCGTTCATTCACACAAAAATAAATAAAGTAATCATCTTTACCATCCACATCATCATGTATGCTTGGCGGTCCACTACTGTTTGATTTACTAGAAGTTTTCTTCCTTACACGTCTTCTTTGTGAAGTTGTTTACCACTGGCGATTTTTCCGGACCGATACGACTTAGGCACCTTCAAGAAACGAACTTACTCCATTTCAAAAGGCCGGCAACGCATCTGCAATTCCCCTGTTAATGCAGTTGTTCATTGGCGGCGGTTAACACTTATAATTGGTTAAGCCGAAAGCTCTTTTGCCCCATCTTCTATTTAAAAAAAAACAATATGATGCCGAAAAGATAGAGTACTAACTACAAAAACCCCTGAATATTTTCCAAATATGCCGCCTTATTAAAAGTAAAAGAAATAAAGCAGCAGCCTTCATACGCCTCATTGCTAGGTATAGGTCACCCTTCATCACTAAACGTAAAATTAGTTCAACGAAGCTTCAAGTTAACAAACAGAGCCCCAGTTATTACCAGAGCAAAGGCAAAAATTTTAACAACATTTTGGGCGCATTCAGAATTCGGCGAATTCAATTTAAGATGTTGAACGCAGCCTGCAATACACCCACGACAACTGAATGTTAATGGGTGGAGTGGTCGTCTTGCTCGCAGGCAACTTTCGGAGGAACAGCGGCAGATGAGATTAACGCGTGTTTTAAGGCTTCATCGTTATGAGCTAGATTTGAAAGTTTGCTCCTCACAGCGAACATGAAAGTCCAGCTCTATAAGGGCCAAGATCTATATAACTATCTATATAATTTTTATTCAGTTATATGTTATTATCCTACTGATACAAAAGAAACTAAAAGAACCAGCAAGAAACCCAGCGAGATTTTAAACGAAGAAGCCGAATTTCACCTTCAAGAAAAGAGCCTGCCTACTCCTTTTTAAAAGACCGGCAACGCATCTGCAATTCTCCTGGTGTTGCAGTTGTTCATGGGGGGCGGTAGTCACTTATCATCAGGTGAGCTGCATGCTCGTTTGCCCCCTATCCTATAAAAAAAACATATCCTCGAATTTTTTAACTTCTCAGACACAGATTATTTTACGATGTTTTCCTACACCGCCGAGCAATTTAAATCGCGGCTAACAATTTCATTGGTGCTGGCGGTAAACAAGCTAGGTTTGCTCGCGCACTGAGCAATTTAAATAATTTTCTCCGTATGTACCACGACTCTTATTAAAAATGTCTAAATATAATTCTAGAGTAGAAATAGATAATTTGTCTAAATTTTTCATAAAATAAACAATGACTACCACTTTAACCCTTTCGCTGTCCCGTGCACTACATATAGGTCATTGCTATTGTCTTACTATTGTGTCTGAAAACCGGACGGTGAAAGTGTTAAGCTTCTTCTAATCCATTCCGTTTTTAATTTCATCAAGGCAGTGGTAGTACTGTTACCTGAGCGAAAGCCTGACTGAAGGCTTTCGTTTAGGTTCGATTCGGTTTCGGTAAATCTTTTTTGCCCTCTTCCATATTGTCGTGAACGAGGCAACTTGACCCTCGTCATCTTAATCAGATTCTAAACAGTCCACCGCTGCACTTCAGCCTCTTGAATTGAAGGGAGAATTTGCAGTAATCTCCAGGCATGGCAGGTTCGACAGGCAACTTCGAATACTTTGAATTACGCTACACGGTCGTTTACCTTCATACTAATACCAAAATACGTTTATTATGAGCAAATGGGAATTTCCCATTCTTATAGTTTTTTATTCTCTTTAAGCATATCTATATATTTTTTTTTTATACAGAATGACGCAATTATACATAAGTATTATATTTATGATACTAGCTTTATTCCACGGATTTGCTCGCGTGGACTTTGCTTTGGTCAACACCATTAGTATTCCATGTCAAAATCGGCATCACCTAGTTGTCTATCAATCTTTTCTTTGTCACAAACATTATTTTCAGAAACTTGATGATGTTCACTCCATAATTGGTTTACAGTGTAAATATAAATTTTATATAAATATCCGACTTGATAACACCGCCACCTATCGAACGCAGATTTTGTGATTTTCTTTTTTGGCGCTAAACCAACATAATATATTGCGAATATGAGTTATTTTTAGTCCATAAATATATATTATTTTGTTAATAACTTGACGACAGCACCACAAATCGGGTCCTAGCATAAGGAAAAATGTAAGATTAAAATATGTTATGTTAAATGTTAATGTTACATAATATATAATGTTAAAGTTTAATGTTACATAATATATGTTATATTAATGGATTCGCGTCCGTCGCGGTGGTGAATACGTGAACTAAGACATTTTTTATTTAATTGTCAAACTATATAGCGATTGCTTTGCGTAAAATGTTAACGCCAGCAGAAATGTACGGTTCGACCGTACAATAATCCTCATGTTGTAGGAGGCGACACAGGGAAATGAAACAAGCCTGGCAGCAGCATCTTCCTGATGTCAACTCAAAGTAATAAAGGTCTGCGGTTGCCAGCCCACCTGACAAACGTGATAACTATGGCATATATCCCCGTTATGAGGGAAATATATGGGAGAGAGAAGAGACCTGTATTCAACAGGAGACTATTGATGGGCTGTTATTAAAAATAATATATTGTAGGATACGAGTATAAGCATAAAGCGTTGTTTACTCCAAATAACCTTATATTCACGTGATGCGCATAATCTGATTTCGGGTGATGTCATATGGAGCACCACAAGAGCGTGAGTGAGTGTGTGTGGTGAATATGGGTGAGTCTTACAAGTCATGCATGTCAATCAATGTCAAAAAAAATTATACTCACAATACGAAACACAGCAACATTGAGCTGCTATTTTATGCTGGTATTCTATGAGAGCGTGCTCCTTATCTAGTCGAGCCGACCCATTCATGCTTAGTAGCATGGTACGTGGTAGCATGGTAGACATGGTAGAGACTTTTACGGGCTGATAAAGAAGAAGAAGCCGTGGTAGCTCAGGGGCTAAGCGCTCGCTGTAAATTTCACAGTACGCGAGTAACCCGGGTTCTATCTCCGCCGGCGCAAATGAAATTTTTAATTGCAATTTTAAGTGCTGATTTACCACGTGCTCGGCGGTGAAGGAAAATATCGTGAGGAAACCTGCATGTTTGAGAAATAAGAAAAAAATATTTCGTCGACATGTGAAGTTCGGCAACAAGCATTGGGGCAGCGCGGCGGACAGTTTCCTTGCCCTAAAATTAGTAATGAGAGGAGGCCTGGGCCAGCAGTGGGTCTATAGGCTGTAACTGACTAAAGAAGAAGAAGAAAATTTGTATAGTATAGCGTCGTCAGCCCTTCGTCTTTTTATTTTAGAAAGACATTCCAGAAGTAAATATGTACCATATATAAGCCTTCCATTTAGGAGCCTTGTAACATTAATATTGTAGATACATTAGCTTAAGCCCCCTGATCCACAGCTTCATTTAAAAAAACCATTCAATTGCATCATAACCAGAAAATGTATTACGCAAGTTTTCATTTGTTTCAGTTAATGGACAGAATCATCTGTTCGTTCAAGACAACATGGAAAAGTGCAAATGATATTTGCATGAAAATCTACGGTGATCGATATTATTGGCAACTTTTTAAAAGTATCCTGTTTTTCAGCCTCGGCCTAAAACTATACGATGATATTGCAGGGCATGTAGCGACGAATATCAAATCATAGCCCACTATCATCCGCTAAATTTGTTAATATTATGAAACGCACGTAAAACACTTGAAAAATAAAATAAAAAAGAACATTGAATTTATTATTATTTATTTATATTTTTTTGTATAAATATATTCTATTTTTTTTTTAAAAATACTTTTCACCTTAGGGTTTTCATCTGAACCGTTATTGCAATTTACATTATGTGAATTGGACATGGTATTTTGTCCATAGACCGGAACAATTGCTTAAAGTCTTCATTTTATTTTTAAAAAAAATGAGAAGTGTTAGACATTAATAGATAAACATTATGGTATTTGTCTTGATTTTAATCAGATTTCTAAGGTGACAACTTTTACGTAAACTTGTCCTAGCGGAGCTTTGCAAACGAGCAAACTAAAGTTAGATTAAACTTAGGATAGATTAACGCCAAGCTGTCTGCTACCTGACTAGTAGAGTTTTAAAAGATTAGCTGTTAATCATAATCCAAAATACAAATGAAATAAAATGAAATCATTTCGTATATTTAAACAATTTTTACGGATTTTATCGCGTTTAATTTTAACTTTTTTAATTTCTTTCACACGGGTTACATATCACTCATGTGAAGCACCGACGCTTCGGGAAGTCTGCAATATGTCAACATGTCCAGGATCGTCCCAACCATTACATCAGATTTGACAGGCCACAAATCCTTGCAAAAGAACACCGATTGCTACTAAGGATGATTCACGAGGCTATTGAAATTAAAAATCATCCTATTTGCTATAGAGAAGATGGCTGAGTGCTACCATCTGCTTGGGATCCCATAATTAATAAAATTAAATCCAAACCCAAGCATACTACTGCAAGACTTCAAGATACTGTAAGCTCGTTCTGCGTAGATCGAAACAAAAATTAATAATTAAAAGTTAAAGATAGCCTTCGTGAACTATGACATCGGGACGTCAAACACCTCACCTCCTCCCGTGACCATGGGTGTTGTAAAGCGCCCGAAACGTCGGGAATTAAAAAAGTTAAAATACAACGCGATAAAATCCGTGTTTTATTAAATAAATTGAAATGTATATTTTCTTCTTAATCAGCCGTAAAACTCCTCTCCTGTTGTAGTGAAGAATTGCCTCAATCTCGTTTGGTAGTGAATTAACGGTCGCAGCTCCTGAGTTCTAGACTTTTTGTATCTTCGACGCTGTTCCCCGGCGAGGATTTCCGACGTTAAAATTCAAACATGCATATCCAGCACGAAATAAACGTGCCATATTCGGTGGAACAAAAATTACTTTATTTGAACCGTTTTTGCTTAATATCACGGAAATAAAGGCCGATTAAGAGTCTAATTCAATAACATGCCTGTCATATTATCGATAAAGATTATTTTGGTTATCGCTTAAAATGAGAACTCGAACGTCAATGTTTTTTCCTGGCGATTAAATTATAATTTTTATCTCTATTCATATAAATTATTTTAAAAATCCCTTCGATAAAGAATTTAATTGAGTATTTCATGTATGCCCATATTTTTTTCGAGCCTATACTATATTTTAAGAAGTTTTAATTTTCGAGCATAAAAATCGTGTCTAAATCTACGATATTTCATTCAACGTGCGCTTGCGCGACAACTTGTACGTCCTGCGCAGTTAATATCTTCGGAAAACATTCGGAGGTTTTCGAGTTATCGGTCAGATCCGGCCTGGAAAATTTCATTTACTCTATACAAAAACGTCAAAAAGGCTAGAATTTGGATCAGGATCTCTAAATATTAAACCTCTAAGCATCTTTAAATTTTTTGTTAAGCCCGTACCTCGCTCAACTTAAGAGGAAGTCTGTGTTTAAAAGTATATACTTTAAGCAAACCGAACGATTTTCTTCGTCTTTCGTAATGCATACAGTAAGGAGTGGAAAATTTTGCCACCGTCTGTCTTTCCGTCCTTTTACAAATATTGTAAATATTCTAACGTTCATTTTTAAGTTCTTTTGTTATTTCATTTTAGTTGGAATTAATAAATTTATAGTTACTAATTACTACTTAAAAAGTGACATCTATCGAAAATCAATAAATGTGAGATGTTTCTAAGTTTAATTTCTAATCTATAAAAAAAGTTTTGTTTAATCTATAAATAAATATAATATATAAACACTCACGCCTGTCACCCACAGGGGTAGGCAGAGACTATGGACTTCCATTTGGCACGATCCTGACACACCTCTCTCGCCTCCTCCACATCCATATACCTACGCATACACGCTCGTCGGTTAAGGGTACTCTTAATTTTGCCCATTTTCAATATATCGCCAATTTGGTCGATAAACATTCGTCTTGGGCGTCCCTTCCCGACTTTGCCGTTCACCTCTGCAACATAAATTTGCTTTGTCACTCTTTCCTCATTCATTCTTTCTACATGACCAAACCACCGAAGCATTCCTTTCTTAATCCTGGTCACAACATCATCTTGCAAACCACACTCGTTTCTTATCACACAATTTCTCACTCAGTCATTCAGATTCAGCCCTAACATACTCCTTAGTGACCGCATTTCTACAGCATTTATTCTACTCTCGTGCTTCTTCTGCCACACCCAACTTCCACTACCATACATTAAAGTAGGGACTAACACAGCATTGTGAATTGCCATAGGTGGCTTTTTGGACACATTCTGACTTTCCACAATAGAGTGTAGAGCCCCATTTACTCTATTTCCTGCTTTCACTCGTTGTTCTATATCCTTATCATATCTACCATCCCTGCTGAAGACACATCCCAAATACACAAACTCATCTATTTGCTCGATCAATTCCCCTTCTATTCTTATTTCACATATCGTTTTACTTTCTTCTCTTTCAAAAACCATAACCTTCGTCTTACTTGCGTTCACTTTCATTCCCCTTTCTTTTAATGACCTGTTCATTAACGTAACCATCATTTGCAACTCGGCCGCCGACGACGCAAGTATGACTTGATCATCGGCATACAAGAGACATTTGACAGTTAACTCACCCATTCTTAACCCGCATTCTTCGACTTTCAAATTTTCCAAACTACTGTCCATAAATAGGTTGAACGGCCACGGAGAAGCCACACAGCCCTGTCTGACATCTTTATGGATGCCAAACCAGTCCGAGTAGGCTCCGTTGATCCTGACACAAGCACTGGAGTCCCTATACAGAGACTTCAATGCCTGTATCAACCCACCGCTCAACCCAAATGAGTTCAGTGTTTGCCATAACATATCCCTGTCCACTATGTCATAAGCCTTTTCCAAGTCCACGAACGCACAAAAAACCTCTTGGTTTTTGGCCAAAAACTTCTCCGCGATCATGCGCATGGAAAAGACCTGATCCGTACATCCCATTCCCTTTCTAAATCCCGCTTGCACATCCCAAATTTTTCCATCAGTATCTTTCATAACTCTTTCAATTAGTACCATAGCATACAGTTTTCCCACAATGCTAAGAAGGCTGATACCACGGTAGTTTTTACAGTCCTGCTGCGATCCTTTTCCCTTATATATTGGGACTATTACGGCTTTGCACCAGTCTCCCGGTACCCGCTTAAGTTCCCAACATAAATTAAACAAGGTGTACAGCAGGTCTGCCACCACTCCCTCTCCAGCCCTTAGCATGATACTCGAGTGATACTCTATCATATCCGGCTGCCTTACCTGCTTTTATACTTTTCATTGCTTTTCACTATTTCATCTATACTTATCTCTCTATCTCTTTCCTGTTCATTCGGAATTTCTATTTCATTTAATTCAAACGTCTCATCACTCATAAACACGCTTTCAAAGTATTCCTTCCATCTCCTTAAACTCGAAACTTCGTCATTCAAAATACAGCCATTCTGGTCTCGTATAGCATTCATTCTAGGCTGTTTTGAATGTCCCCTGGCAGTTCTTACGAGTTTTCAGAACATTTTAATATTTGCCTGGATGTTATCCGATATTCTTCTATCATTCTTATCCGTTCTTTCTTGCTTTTTTCTTTCAACTACTTCTTTTACTCAGTAAAGGGCAGTCTTATTTAGAAATCTAAATAAGACTGCCCTTTTCTTCAATATCATCATTCATACCGCTAGAATAACTAGCCTTGGTTGCTAGTAAATCTAGCCATGCTCTCTTCTTTGCTTCAACTTCCATCCGTACCTCATCATCCCACCATAAAGTGTTATTTTTCCTTTCATTCGTTCTCTTACTTACACCACATACTTCAGTAGCTGCATCCACCAAACCTTTCTTGACATTATACCATACAGTCTCCAAGTCTAAATCATTCATACACAATTCATCCATACCACTTATATTTTCCCTCAGTCATTTGAACTTCTCTTTCACACCTTCATCTTGTAACCTCTCTGTTCTTATACGCTGTAACGCAGTGGTAGACCCAGATGTCCGATGCCGCCAACGTCTAAATAGACCATTAATTCGGCATAAGACCAAGTAATGATCCGTCCCTACGTTGGACCCCCGGTAAACCCTTGTATCCTGTACCTGTACCTATTGTATTCCCTTCCGTTTCGTCTCATTTACACATAACGCATCTATTTCTCTATCATACATCATATCGCATACTTCATCCATCTTATCATTCATTGCTCCACATACATTCAGCGTAGCCAGACGGGCTTCCGCAATCCACTTTTCGCCCCTCTGGGAGACAGAACGGACGGGTGGCGAACCTCGTCGCCGGTTTTTCTCCCGGAGATTCTTCGCACTCCTGCCCCATTAAAGGGGCGCCGGGAACTCGGGGCCATTTATTTTCCTTTTTGGCTCATGGTGCGAAAGTAGGGGGTGGTATTTTTTACACCGCTACCTCACGGCGAGGAGCCAAGTCTGTTCTTTCGGCTTTGTCGCTTGTTTAGCACCACCCGGGGGACACGTGTAGGGTGGGCCTAGGATTAGGTGGTCGAAGCCTACGAACGCGAACGACTCATCCCCCCATAAATAAACTGATAAAAATTTTAATTATTGCAAAACTCTCACTATCTATTTAGTTTAAATAAAGAAATTTTTTTTAATATGTATTGGCCAGATCTTAGAATCAATAATATCATAAAGTAGTCGATTATGGCACGAAATAGTAGCATTTAATTAAATTTAACATTGTTTTTTTAACTATATCATGATAATTGTTTCTCTGACCAAATCAATGAATAGAGATCGTTTGGCGATATTAATTCTTCATACCGTTATATCGTAAAATAATTTCATTACACACCGCTAGCAGCGCTGATAGCGTATTTTTAACAGAAGCAGAATTTTTATTTTTTAATAGAATCTACATCACACTTTATGCCTAATTTATGTTTTATATAAATGTTGGCGGCTTTGTTGTGTGAGTGGGCCACCCCAGTCGCACAGCAACTTATTGTCGCTGAGTATTAGGCAGTACAATTTTTGTTTTCATAGTTTTAATCTCCTAATAGCGCCATCTACTTACTGCTAAATAAACTAATAATAAGTAACTGATGAAATTAAAGAGAATTCTATTGAATACTTATTCTTCCAGCATCAAAAATTGTCAGGCTTAAAATATCGAAACCGGTGTCGGGATGATTTATCGTTATTGTCACTTTTAGCAAAATCACTAACAGACTGTGTACACAAAAATGTGATTAAGACAGAATGTCTTTAGTTGAATATGTTGTGTGTCTATCAGCATAGCAATATTTTACCAACTTCTTTTTGTATCAAGTCCGATGTAAGTAATTGAAAATTAAGTGGACGATTAGAGTGGTAAGATTTTAATCTCTAAATGATGGAATAGTTTGAATGACTAATTACAAGGTAGATGGGGTCCACAATAGTGCAAAAGCTTGTTTTCAGTTTTAAGATAGCTTTCATATTTTCAGACATACCTACCTATTGAGATTTTTGTGACAGTCCCGGTTTAATGAACAGGCTCTTGCGAAAAAGTACTATAAATATCAAAGACAGCAAATTTTAAACGCATGTTTATTTTGGAACGAAGTTCCTTATCGGGCGGTACGAATTTGACGAATGGGGGCTAGGCGAGAAAAAGTGTAACATTTTTCCGTCACGACCCCCTTTCTATAGTGCGAGCGAGATGAAATAATATCCATCACCCTAGCACTTTATCTTATCTTGCCATGAAAAAAATATTATTTTAAATGACGCTTCATTTCAATAGACGCTAGTAACTCTTTTCGTCCTAAAATTCGCTGCGGCCTGTCCCCAGTAGTGGGATGTAGGCTTTTTTACTTTTAATAGACATATCCACTGCTGATCATAGGCTTCTCCCATTGTTTGTCAAATGGGCCGCATATTTGCAGTAGTATCCACGCTTGGCAAGTGTGTTGGCAACCGCAGCTATTTGTTACTCTGCACTGTTATCAGGAAGATGCTGCTACCCATCTCCTGTTTCAGTTTCCCTTCTTTCGCCTCTTACGACACCCACGAGACGAAATGAGGTATTTGTTTCTATTTCGCCGCCTCTACATTGCTAATATATTTCTACTCCCGTTCATCATAACAATTCTTCCCATAGATTACGAAATAAGTTGGATATTGGCCGTTGTTGCCACGCTTGGCAGGCGGGTTGCCAACTACATCTTTTTATTATTTTGAACTGTAATCAGAAAGAAGCTGCTGCCCATCTTCTCTATATTTCTACTCCCGTTCATGAATATAGTTCCCCTCACACGTTCATCATGAATATAACTACATTTATGAAATTTTAACTTTAATTGAAGTAGTATTAATTATATTTCTAAATTGAAGCCAACGCGAGCGAAGCCGCGGGTAAAAAGCTAGTATAAACTAAATCTTGCAAGTTGTTGTTGCCCTCCTAGGGTCGAGTGATGATAAGTGCTATAATAGCTTCAATTTATGAAATATTAATAGTGATGGTGAAGGTAAAAACTTATTTGACGATGTAAAGATGCTGTGTCTCAAGTAATAAACTATTTTACAAACAATACCAGCCACTAAATGCAATATTTCTCCACTAGAAGAGTAGTCGAAAGCACCAGTTTTAGTAGAAAATCCAATAAGTTGGCAACATTAGGAGTAAGTAGTAGTAAGAATTATCTTACTATATTTATCATGTCGCAATTATCAAAATTCACTAGTTTTTTTATGTCATAAGTCACTATTCTATTCTTATTACATCATTTATCATTCATCACAGTCTATCAAAAGTCTGAGCATAGGGATATTTGCCATAGTTGCAGCGCATGGCAGCCGCAGTTTTTTAAATTATTTTGAGTTGGTGTCAGGAACATGCTGCTGCCCTCCTCTCCTGTTTCATTTCTCTCTATCGCCTCTTACGGCACCCATAAGAAATAATATCAGATTGCATTGGCTAATTGACATTTTTTACCGGTATAGAATTCAAAATAATGTTGTAGATCCATTTAGGACTATTGACAACTTTCTTTTTCTTGTTTCTTGGAATCGGCTTCATTTTGATTATGCCCAGTTTTAAAAAACCTGTGCGTAATGTAAATCGCAAATAATTTGGCGGCATAGGCATACAAGGATAATTTATACATACATATTTTTATCTGGACATAGCAGCCATCAGTATAAAATGAAAATTCGTTGATACCTGTTTCATTTTCAGTTTAAAAAAAGTTCATCTAGCAACACACTATTATCATTGCTGCCTTTTTTGCTATTTTTAGTGTCAAACATACTCGCTGAGCGACCTTGAGCTTTCTCATCCGGCCAGTAGTGAAGGACCACGTCTCAGATCCATAAGTCATCACTGGCAACACGCGCAGGTTGTACAATCTTGTTTTCAGGTTTTGAGGTATACCTGACGAGAATATTCATTTATCGTCTAGTTCCTGTTTAAAATTATATTTTGAATAGAATTTATTTTATACTTAAATTAAAAATGTCCATACTTCTAAAGAGAGTACAATATCTACCATTTTCTTTCCTAATAATTGAACCTGATTTTTTTCCAATAGATTTTTTTTTACCTATTTAGGCACATAATTTACTTAAATTATTTCTCATTTTATTGCATTGATTGGATGTTTTTCCTACTCCAAATTAATCCTAAATTAAGTTGCACGACTCAATCTGTGAATGTTATGTACACTTGTAATTGATATGCATATCAGAAAATATAAAAGTGGGTATGTTTTAGCGACAATGTCATATATGTATATTGTAAGTGTACTTGTTAAATAAATTAAAAAAAATTAAACTGAAATTAAGATGTGTCGTAATCTCCCGATCGCTGCCCAGCCGAGTTGGATTCGTCGATTGACCTCTCGGTCCAAGTTGGACTTACCTAGTCGGACTATTAGTCCCAGGTAAACATACTCGTCGACAACTTCGAGCGTAGTGCTCGCAACAACTACCAGCATAGGTGTGACATGGATGTTACACATGACCGTTGTTTTGTCCATGTTCATCTTAAGACCTATCCGTTGGGAGGCACTATTGAGGTCATTGAGCATAGTGCTTAGGTCCTCCAGCAATTCTGCCATAAACTCTAGAGTCTTTGGCAGACAGATCTCTGGCAAAGACTCTGGAGCCCTGGTTCCGCTCGATCGCTTCTTCAATATGAGCTGTATTGAAGTTGCGTAAGTCCCGCCGCATGCATCATGGGGGGTAATTTTTGTCATAGTTGCGCCACGCTTGGCGAGCGGGTTGGCAACCGCAGTTTTTTTATGGTAATATTGCTGTTATCAGAAAGATGCTGCTGTCCATTTCCTGCCTCAGTTTGCTCTGTCCCTTACCACACCCACGCCACGGGAAGATATGGGGCAGTGGATATTCTTGCACCGCCACTACACGTGTAAAGATTAAAACGTAAACTGCATTGATTAAAACGAATAAAAGATTAATTAAAGGCTACCGATGCTAACTTATCTATTAGTTTCCTGACATCTTTCCTGGCGACGATAGGATTTAATGACGGCAGGCATTTCCTATACCGCTGAACCGGTATTTACTCGGTGCGTTAAGGAAAAATAAATACTTGCCTAGTGAACGGATGACGCGAAATCAACAGATTAACACACAACAGTTGACTCGCCACACAGACAATAGTGGGGATCGTATCGCAGAGTTTAATTTATATTTTAGTACTCAAGATGAATTCATGTAAAACGAACAAATAATACGCATAAGAAGCGTGTGTCTTAAATGCTTATTGATTGTGACTAAAGTGTTGATAACCTTTGAAGTCAGTGTTCGTAACTTATTTATCTATCAGTTGAATAGAAGACGTATGAAGAACAACATTCATGTGAATAAATTTATTATAATTTGTGATTTTGTACCATGGATTCAACAATACTTAAGGCGGTAGCTACAATATGCCTCCTAACATTTATGGCAGTATCAGCTCAAGGTATGTTTTAATACTATGAAACTCAAGTAATTGAGTAATTGACCTTTTCAAATAAGAAGTTTTATAATACAAAATTCATTATATAAGTATCCGCATTATTAATTATTCATTTTCAGTAAAATATACGTTAGTAATTATATTATAAAATATAAGTTCAATTTTTATATGCTTGTTTCGTCCCAAAAAACAAGATTTTATATTTCTTTGATTCACTCAAACGTGTTATTATAATGAAATAAAATGGCGTTGACTGTTTAGTACATTCATGCACAGTTTGTATACTGGCATGAATGTACTAAACAGTCTTACTTTACTTAATTATATACTATTTAGGGACTTATGATGAACGGCATAAAATTTAAACCTAAGCAAAACTAGAACAATCTGAATACTTATATTAATTAAATGTCACAATTTAAAACAGAAGTGCAGTTACACCTACGTTTAGCTCGCTACAACTAGGTACAGCCGATTGCGAGTAATTTAACTTAGGTGGGGTGGATACCCCTATTACCAGCCTTTAATTAGAGCACAATATTCGTAAATATTTGTTTTAATCAATAGGTTATTTATTCAACAATGTAACGAACATCCATTTGCAATCATCTTATTTTAAGAACAATTTTGAAAACGATGATAAACAAAAAAAAGGTGATATGGCTCAAATTTCAGCCAAGTTGTACCGAATGACGTCCTTTTGTGTACCTGATACCAGCCTAGCATAGGCACCTATTTAGTTTTTAATAGCTATTGTAAGTATGTTTTGAAGGCCCAGTAATAAGTTCATAGCAATGTAAATTAATCATCATCAAATTAGGTACTTCTTGTTAGATACGTCAAACAAAATAACAGCCTGACGGCTGACATTAGGCAATCCCTACTTTTCGTGTATCTAATTACATCCCCCTGTATTCCCACTAAAATAAAAAGCTTGTAAATTTGTACAGAAATAATTGCATTACAGTCTAAGTCATATTCATTCAAAACTTATTATATCAGTTCCATAACTTATAAAAAAGGAGCTTTGTTTTAGCTAAACTTATCAAAAAATGTGTTAAATAAGTATATGTACCATGTAATTATTATAAAATACTGTAAATAGCTTTTATTTGACATCCCCACCCGATTTTCTTAAAATATTTACACGTTAAAACGCATCCATTATATCTTGTTTTTCTTAGTCTGTCGTGCGCGACTGTACCTACCAAGACTCATAAAACCAAGCCAATGAATTCAACGAGCTTTATGACTGCAGAAGCCAAACCTGTTCTCTGTTATTAACCGCAGAGGAGTATTTGTTGAAACTGTTTTGACTTCTCATATACTATTAACAATTACAAACATTTTATAAGGTTTTACTTTTTAAATTGTTCTATAGGAACCATTATCATAGGTAACGTCCATGTCACACCTAAGTCGATAGTTGCTCGAAGTTTTTAGCGAGTATGTGTACCTGAGGCTTTGAGTATTAAACAAATACTCAAAGACCTGAGGCAAATTGTCCGACTAGGTATGTCTAACTTCAACCGAGAGGTCAATTGACGGATTCAACTCGGCTGCGCAGCGTTCGGGAGGACACATACCTCAAAATTTGAAAATTAGATTTTGTAACCGGTAGGTGTTGCCAGTGATGACATATGGAGCTGAGACAAGGTCCTTCACAGTTGACCGTTAGGGTGTCTGTGTAGGGTGGCTCCCGCTAGATGGAGTGACAACCTGGTAAGACATACAGAAAATCGATGCATGCAGATGGCTCAGAACTGTACTTTATGACATTTATTTGTGGGAGGCCTGTGTTCAGCAGTAATGTAAAAAGCGTAATCATCATGACGATGCAAATCGCACTGATATGAATACATACAATGGCAGGGTAAGACTTTAATTTCTTAGCGCTCTGACACATGACTGCCTCGTTGGTATAGAAGTCGTAAGCAATACTGCTGATTATGAGGTCCCGGGTTCGAATGTGAGTCAGGCGTCAGGCCAAAATAAGTTATTGGGTTTTCTATCAAGAAATTAGCAATAGCAGCCCGGAATCTAGAAGTTGGTGGTGTTTTACCTCCGTGCCTCAGCAAGCACGGAAGCTCTCTCTATTCGTGTCGGATTTCGGTCCCATCAGAATATGAGAGTGAGGGAATACAGAGTGCACCTGTGTTTTAATCGCATTATAGGTGCGCATTCAATTAGAATATGTATACCAAATGGTTTTTTTTGCCATAGGGAACAGAATCTACACATCCTTGAATTGCTTGGTCCCAAAATGGCCATGCGCTTTTTTAAACACGCAGTTTGTCCTTATTTAATCCTAAGGCTTTTAAAGCGAATTTACAATCATACGCTGGGATTAGTGTTGATGGGAGATGACTTAGGTTCATAGTGAAGGTTTTCGAGAGTAAATTGGGCCAAGCTTTAAGGGATTCCAAAAAATGGCTCTGATCCCTTAAAGCAATGGTTTCATAAGTCGGTGATGATCCTATCTCAAATCATGATATGTTTATGGTCGTACATCGAGTTTTCGCTACTAACTCGCTAATCAGTTATCCGCCTAGCTATATGTTATTAATTGATAGCAAAAGTTATAAGTATCTAAGATTTTCTTAACTAGCTCGCGTTACAGAGGTTTGCTTACACTATAAGATTAGGCTTACCAGGCGACTACTCTTTCATTAATGTTCGTTCTTCCCAAAGTTATGTGGTAAGAATATTCGCATCACATCGTACCACAAAATTGTGTCTGGCAAATCAATGGCAAGATCTTAAATCTCCTCTGCACGACGTTACGCGATGTATAAAATCAATTACCTAATAAAATGAAGAAAGATTTAAGATTTAAGAAGATCAATTTTTTTTTTCACGAAACGTAATCCATGCGAGAGAAGATAGTAGTAAGAACAATTGAAAACCAAAGAAATATGCCAATTTTTCTTTCTTTTTTGTTGGAATTTACAAAAAAACATATGATGCTTGCTCAGAGCGACGCTCACGAACGTGTCGCTCTTCTTTTTTAAAAATAATTTATTTCGGGTTCCTCTTTTTTAATATTAATTTATTTGCTTACCTTATGAATGAATTCATAAGTTCTCCTTCCTTCTTATGGTGAGCAAATTATATCTTCTACGGCTTAGCGTATAATGGAAGGTTTAATTTATCGGATGAACAACTCGCAATTCGCAACAATATTCGTGTGTCAACCGCAGCCGAAACCGAGTTTCGCTCTTGTGAAATTCTTAATTTGATCTGAACCGAGTACCAACTTATATTTTTTTATATATTTTTACAGACACTGACTATCATTAACCGTTATCTATAAATGATAACGGTTAATAGTAATATAATTAGTTCACGGGTCAACTGAATAATGATATGTAAACACTTACGAATACACACAAACAGTCCTTTTATTCGCACTAAAAAACCGGCATCGAGTGGATAACAGGCGAGTACTCGGGCCGAGTAGGAAGCACACAAAAACAAGTCGATAAAAATCGAAAGAAACCAATTTAACAAATGCTGGCTTTGCTGGTTGGGCGAAATAATATGAATGCAAAAGCAAACTGATGTTATTCGAATAAACGTTTCTCTGATGATATTTGTGGACTGATCGAGTTCCAAATGATTCATTCTAAAACGGATTATGTTTTTATCAAGTCGTCACTCTTTCTAGAGAACTGCTCTACACTTCGCTCACAGGTGTTAAGCTTCAACTCAACAACCTTTCTTCCTCATGGTGCCGCTTCTTCGAGAATAGAATAGAATATTTTTATTCAATATAGATTATTACATTATACTTATTGAAAATCATTTTTTTAATTTACGCCTGGTTCGGAAAATGGCTCTGTCCTGGGAAGAACCAGCAAAAAACCCGAGAGGATGTTTTTTTTTAAAAAAAAAAAGGACCGTTTACAATCATATTTTAAGTAACACAATTACCTACACCAAACAAATAAGAAATAGCTCGGTAGCGATCATCTCATTCCCATGGTTTATTATCCTACTATCCCACTTTTTATATATCTATTTTTATATAATAATATTATAAACGTGAAAGTTTGTGAGGACGTATGGATGTATGGATGTTTGTTACTCTTCCACGCAAAAACTACTGAATGTATTTTAATGAAACCTTACAATAATATAGCTTATACATCAGAACAACACATAGACTAAAATTAATAAAGATATTGTGTAAATTGGTCAAAATATAACGATAAGTGTTAAGTAAGTCGAAAAAAATCTGTCATCTGCGAGCTATTTTGGCGTGCGGTGCAAAAACTAAGAGTTACACAAATATAATGTATGGTGAAATTGTTTCTCCTAAATAGTTCTACAAAAAAGTCTGTGACAGTATATATCTATCTTTTATGTGTAAGCCATTATTACCAAAATAGTGAACCATAAATACAATAAAATTCAATGATTTCTTATATTTACGCGAACACTACACAATTAATAAAACTAGTTTTTACAGATTATATCGCGTATATTAACTTAACCGAAATATTTTTAACCGAACCTCAGCAAAGACGAATTTATAGCGTTGAATAACCTACGCAATAAACCAGAACTTACGATTCTCCGCACAGATAAGGGAAAAGCCACGGTAGTCATGGATACATCAGACTATAATTCTAAAATTCAAGAACTTTTGTCGGATGTAAGCACTTATAAAAAGGTTATAAACGACTCAATAACACACTTAAAACAACTAGTGACCTCATAAAGAAACACTCCGAAAAATTAAATCTGGACGTAAAATCGATAATACCTACGTGTGCCAAACCACCGAAGTTGTATGGGTTACCAAAAATACACAAGCCCAATGCTCCACTACGTCCCATAGTGAGCCAAATCGATTCACCAACTTACAGATTGGCTCAACACTTAGCGATAATACTCTCACCGCTCAAGGGACATACAAGAGCACACACAAAGGATTCCTACCATTTTGTCAGCGAGATTAAAAACCTACATTAGACAGACAATGAAACTATGGTCAGTTTTGATGTGCTGTTCACATGCTTACCTGTTGAAGACTGCATCTCAATTGTAACTAGAAGGCTGGAAGAAAACAACTTGCCTGTAGAATATGCAGAATTATTCAGACACTGCTTTACATCTGACTAACCTACTTTAGAAGGAAGAGTTCTACAAGCAAGTAGATGGTGTGGCGATGGGCTCACCTGTCTCTCACACTGTGTATAGAAAAAAGACCCATACAGATAGATATTTAAACGGTGATTCTCACCACCATCCTTCACAGTTAGCTACCGTGGGTAAATCTTTGTTTCAGAGAGCACGAGGGATTAGTGACAGTGTGACACCTGGACGCCGAGCTCCAACATTTCAAGCAAGTTTTGCACGACAACAAGCTTCGGGTCCCACGCCTACGTTACAGTGAACGAGTGAAGCCAGCCACAGTCAAGCGAGTACCTCTGTACTGCCGTATGTCAGAGGTGTCGCTGACAAGATTGGCTACATCTTGAAGCGTGCTTCCATTAAAACATACTTCAAGCCGCCGAAGAAGATTAGTCAGTTTTTACCATGTGTCAAGTGTAATGTCCCTCTGCTAGATGCAGGAGTGTACAAGCTTGATTGTGAATGTGGTCTCTCTTATATAGGACAAACTAAAGATCAATCAAAACCCGCGTTAAAGAACACATAGCTGATGTAAAGAATCGACGCTCCGGGAAGTCTGCAGTCTGTGAACACGTACAGGATCGCCCCCGTCACTACATTAGATTTGATAGACTACAAATCCTCGCTAAAGAACACCGATTCCTTCCAAGGATGATTTGCGAGGCTATTGAAATCAAAAAACATCCTAATTTTAATAGAGAAGATGGCTGAATGCTACCATCTGCTTGGGATCCTATAATTAATAAAATTAAATCCCAACCCAAGTATACAACTGCAAGACTTCAAGATACTATAAGTTCATACTGCGTAGATCGGAACAAAAATTAATAATTTTAATCTGGAGGTAGCCGTGGTTAACTATGACATTGGGGCGTCAAACACCTCAGTCCCCCCTGCTGTAAAGTGCTCGAAACGTCGGGAATATCAAATTAGTTAATATACGTGATAAAACCCGTAAAAACTACCGAAAGTAGGTAGTATATTATTATTTATAGGAAGATCTAGATAATTAGGTACTTAGTTACTGACGCCATAGTTACAGATGTATTATTTGATTAGTGACCCGACCACAGCTTCGCAGTTTTCGATTTTTTCGCTTATAATGCCAAATGACCTTAAAAATTCGTTCAGTGTGAGTAGACCTCCTAGTACTAGCGACAGCCTACTAATGCAAGATCAGCATATTATACTGGTTATTTGTTTAACTCTTGGTCGATAAAAGAAAGAGATTTAAAATAACAGCACTTCTCATTGCCACTCTTTCATTAATATTGAAGTCGCGTGTCGCATGTTTGTAAATAGCAAAAAATGTGAAACAGACAATGACGACTCCGTGGCGTAGTGGCTTAGTAATGAGTTGCAGCGCTAAGGGCCGCGGGTTCGAATCCCGGACTGAAAAAGTATTTGTATGGCCTACAAATAATGGAAAGTCGGTAAATTATCTGAGTTTCAAAGACGTTCACGTTGTTATAATATTATTTTCCTCGATGTTGCATATTAATTATTAACCTTCCTCACATTGAACAATAATGTTTTATTATTAGCAAATTGATGGCACCGTGGCGCAGTGGCTTAGCAATGAGTTGCAACGCTCGGGCCGCGGGTTCGAATCCCGCACGGAACAAGTATTTGTATGGCCTACAAATAATTGTTCTGGGTCTAGATGTTTGTCCTTGTGCACTTTATGTTTGTTAGCTGCCTCCACGATACAGGAGAAAATCCTAGTGGGAGTAACGTTTTTTTAACAAAAAAAAATACTAATACATTGCATAACACCTCGGTGTATTCTAGTAGAATATGCCAACTAATATCAAAGGATTCAATGTGTTTTCTCACAACACCTAACCCTACAGTAGGGGCGGCCTTAACAAAGGCGCATAACGGGCAAGTGATACAGACACTTGCACGCATCGGCTTTTTTAATTGTGCCAATGTCTATACTTTAATTTCTTTGACAACATAATCATTGGCATATATGTCAATCACTATACTTTCTTTCTTTTGTCCAAAATTTATTCTTAGCACTGCCAATTACTGTATCCTTTGAGTAGTGCCAATGATTATGACTTACCTTTTTCATATTTTAGATTGATGAAGAATACCGATAGTTAAGAGTGGAAGCTATGAAAATTGTATGGAAAAATAACTGCCGCACACATTTAACATTCCACGCGTGAATTTATATTTCCCGCTAAATAAGTAAAGTCAAAAAACCTAAGAAGCTGAAAAGCCGACCTGATCCTGACACAGTTTTCAATGTCATAAAAATGACAATGGTGTGAGGTTTTTGAACAAAAACCCCATTACAAACCGTTTTATAGAGGGAGAATAGAACGTCTAAAAGGTGGATTATGCCTAATCGAAGTCTTGCATCACTGTTCTTTGGAGTAGATGGTAAAACCTATGACTATTTTCCCCCTATAGAAAATGCGAGCAGACGTTCAAAAGTTAGTGCCTAGAGAGAGTGGTATTTACTATCTTAAATACGTTATTTACTTATCAGAAAATAGGTATATAAAGGCAGAACTTTTTATCCATTACGAATAAAACGTTTTTCATTAGTCCTACAATAAAGAATGTCATTTTTCAGTGATTATTTTTGTAGATGGTCATAAGAGCCACACTTATCTTGAGCTGGCGCAACTTTGCCCAAGTTTCGCCATAATTATTAAGAAATGCTAATATTATTATTTTTTAATAATTATGGCGAGGCAAATGCCTACGTCCATTTCTTCCAGTTTTTCCGATCCAACGCCACTTACACTTAACAAGTGAATAGTTGTCAAATAATCATTTTAGCTGTCAGATTTTTTTTCATTAGTTATTCATTACTTGCTGTGGCTGTGGTCCGCGACTACACCCGCGTTAATCAAGATAAAAGCATACACTGATCTCGATTCTTGCCACTCAAAGAAACTACGTGTTATATTTAATTTAACTCTTTAATTCCCATGCCTATGTTTATCAAAAAAAAAGTCGCGGCATGTAAGTCTAGCACTGAACGAAACGTGGACCCCTCCTCCGTCCCCACGCGCACGAATTGAATTGCACGAATGCTACTGGAGAGCCAATCAGCGCGTGCGAATGATACGCACGTCCAATCAGCGCGACTTATGCGCAATAAGCCAATCAGTGCGACTTATGCGCAATAACGGTCACCGCTAGACTTTCGTGCCGCTACTTACATGTTTCATTAAATCAGGAAACATACCATATTATGCAATCCTAGTATTAAAAATAATAGCTAGTTGAGGTGCGATTATATCTGTTATAGACGCAATAATTTTAACGAAAATCCCCCATAGATCTGCGGTTTTCTTAATATCAATAGTTTTAAAATATTTTACAATATCTTTCGATGATACTTAATGAAATGTAAAATTCTTGCACACGCACATTCATTTGAGTTTGACACAACATTCGGCGACGACAGGAGAAGAATTTGGTAACTTTGTGGTTAAGATCGGAGTTTCAGTAAAATATTTCTCAAAAACCATTGCAACGACTGATCTGATTTAGTTAATTTATTGTTAAAATTTAATTGGTTGTTTGAATTGAGAGCCTTGACCTTATTAGTTTCACTACTAATAATAATTATACTCCACTTCATTAAAATTTTATAAGAAATCGTCATATCTTTGGAAACAACTTCGAACACTTCGGAACAAACACAAATTTCTCATCTACTTGCTTTTTGTGAACATAAGGTAACGAAACTAATTGTCCACAGTGATCAGAACTCAATTTTGAATGATACGTTTATGCAACGGCTTAACATTTGTAAAAATGATATATTATTTATATAGAATAGGGTGACAAACGAGCACACAGTCCACCTGATGATGACAGGAGAGTAAGTTTTCATAGAAGTGACTGCACACTAGGAATTTCTTCTGTATAGTGGTACATACAATGTGTCCCTCGGTAAAGTGCAACCCCGAAAGAAGGTGAAACTAGACCATAAATTATCGACAAAAAATGGACCTAAATAAAAAATATATATATTCTACTTTTTATTGACTAATTAAGATTTTTATATCTTATGTAGTCTCTATGTACAAAAATAACGATTTCGTCCAAAGCAGTGCGTCGATTACTTTAAAATAAAAATAAAATATTATGCCACGTACTTGGCGGTAAGGATAAAATAACAATTAGCTCGCAAAAAAAGTGGCATCATGACTTTAACTTTGCTTTTCGTGAAAATAATTCCATTTTTTATTACTGTTTTTCAATGATCTCTTATTTTCTCAGAATTATGCCCAATACCCGGAAAGTTTATGATTTATTATTATTCTCTACCATAAAAGTTAAAAAAAGTAAAGTTACAGCCTATATACGTCCCACTGCTGGGCACAGGCCTCCCCTCATTTCTGAGAGGGTTTTAAGGCAAGGAAGTGTCCGCCGCGCTGCCCCAATGCGTGTTGGCGAACGTCACATGTCTTTGAATTTTTTTCTTATTTCTCAGACATGCAGGTTTCTTCACGATGTTTTCCTTCACCGTCGAGCACGTGGTAAATCAGCACTTAAAATTGCAATTATTAACAATTTTTTAACTCAGTCTATCTTGCCTTGTATTTTTTGATGCACCAAGTATAGACAAATTTCTTTATAGTTTTGTGGAGTCATACAATTACTGATTTCAAAGCTACTTTTAAATAATTATTTGAATTATATTAAATACCAGAGATAATCTCTATTGTCTCAATTTCTAATTAAATATACTTGGAACTGGATCCAAATCCAATATCAAGTCATTACACTGCTCAATAAAATATTCTGGGTAACCAATCATATTTGTTGCGTGGACTGTTTATAACAGATATGACGAAACAAATTAATTTAAAAGGAATGGATTCGGGACGTTTAGGATTCATAAATTAGGGAATAAATAAATAATTTTTTTTAAAGTAACGGTGAATACAACTTAAGTTTTTCTTTTTTATTGTGAAGATTAATGCCTAAACATCGTTTCAAGATACTCGTAATAACACCGACCTTATTTTTTTATAGGACATGACAAACGTACACACAGTCCACCTGATGGTATGTGGTTGCTGTGACCCATAGACATCTACATCTATCCTCGATTACGAATGAAAATGCAGATGCGTCGTCACCCGTGAGGACTAAGATGGGATGCCTCGTTTCCAGTAAAAAGGCTCTCCGGCTGTCTACACTCACCATACGAAACACAGCAGCGTTAAGCTGCTATTTTACGCTGGTATTCTGTGAGAGCGTGGTCCTTCCCCGGTCGAGCCGACCCATTCGTGCTATAACTATACTTATCCATCATGGCTCTACCACGTCCTTATTCCGGAGAACTTCCCTTTCCAATTATTGAACTCTAGTGTCTGATTAATGTTGCTTCTAATAGAAATAATTACTGATATTGCATTTTTTTCTTACAGTAACGTGTAGTAATCGTTCAACCTGTGTTAAATTAGAACAATGTCCAAGCTTACAACACTTACTTGGCGGGTTGAAATCGGAAGGTTACGTATCGCAGCTATTACAAGAACTGAGATGTGGCTTCGAAGGCGAACACACCAAGGTAGAAACAATAGGTATCTACTTTATGTATCAATGCTTTATACTTAACTGTACTAAATATTTAACACGAGATATTATGAACAAACAACCACGGTGATCAGACAGTAAAAGTAATAAACGAGCACGCACTCCACCTTATGGTAATTGGATGCTTTGGCCCATAGGCATAAACAACCCTCATCATAATATGATGAATTAGGAATCAAAATGCGAATATTTCGGACTATAGTATGGGATGAATTTGTTACCAGTAAAAAGGGGTGCCCAGTTCTCTGCATTCACTATGCGAATAACAGCAGCATTATGCTGCTATTTTACGTTGGTATTCTGTGATATAGTCCTTCCGCGATCGAGCCGACTCATTCATGTTACAGCTATGAAACAACTGTAGTGTGTCTGTATGACGACGTCCACAATCTTCTTTTTCTTGTTTCTTCTTGAATGACCTTTCTTAATCCATTGCTGAATATAGGACTTATGGATTAATGAGTGCGCTTTTTGATTTTCCTTTCACCATGCTAGGCTGATATATTAGTAAGCACAGAGCCGACACTCGCTGACAGTTAAATCATCATCATCCTTACTCCTTGTCAACAGTACAATTCTGAGCAACCTTCATCGTTCCCGTAACCCATTATGTGTGGCAAAGTAAGAGTACACTACCCCATATCATCACGTGGATGCGGCAACAACATTTTTCTAATCCTAATAAATAACTTTTAATGTAAGGAGGAAATCTCGTAAGAGGGAAAAGAAATGTCAATTGTGTAAATTATATATAAATATTTCTTGACGGAAAAACTCAATAACAGATTTTTATACTTAGGTATACTTTCCTATAACCCCTGCCTTTTAACTCCCTCTTTCATAATCCTCTGACTAGTATTATAATTATCTGCAAAGAGTATACAATTACTACGTTTTAGTTATCTGTGTTCATAATATAAGAACTTAATAATTATAACTTTTAACAAAAAGTAAATAGAGAGTAATTGTGTTATGTGAACCGACTTTAAATTACTAAAAAATAAGTTATTTATTTGCTACTGTTAGGGATGAAACCTACATACTTAATAGTATTTGTGTATTACCTACAAACTACGAAGTCAAAAAAGTTACTGTGTAAAGAATAATATGTTAAAAATGTTTAAAAATTATTGGTACAGTAAGTCTTTAGAGTCTGTAAGTTAAAACGCAATTTTCGTTATTTCTGTTATTCAGGTTTGTTGCCCACCAAATAATCCACCAGTTCAGCAGCAGACTGTCAACTCTCCATCAAATTTATTGCCAGATACCAGTGTGTGTGGCATTCAAAACAACGATAGAATCGTGGGAGGCTCCTCGACAGAA
This sequence comes from Parnassius orleans, assembly GCA_029286625.1. NCBI lineage: Eukaryota > Metazoa > Arthropoda > Insecta > Lepidoptera > Papilionidae > Parnassius > Parnassius orleans. Next base: position 2,899,894 of record JAGSMP010000018.1, read on the forward strand.
CTTGACGAGCATCCATGGCTTGCTCTACTTCGATATGATAAACGTAAGTTAAAAGTTAAAGTTACAGCCTATATACGTCCCACTTCTTGGCACAGCCCTCCTCTCATTTCTGAGAGGGTTTTAGGGCAAAGAAGTATTTGCCGCGCTGCCCCAATGCGTGTTGGGTGTTGACGAACTTCACATGTCTTCGAAATATTTTTTCTTATTTCTCAGACATGCAGGTTTCCTCACGATGTTTTCGACGAATACGTGGTAAATCAGCACTTAAAATTGCAATTATAATTTCATTGGTGCCGGCGGGGATCGAAACCGGTTTGCTCGCTTACTGTGAAATTTACAGCGAGCGCTAACCACGGCTAAACGTATGGATCACTTAATTCTTATAAATTTTTTTACTAGGTGGTAAGACTCCTATTCTGACTAGAAGTCCTCCTGGGCACCATCCTATTTCTACAGCAAAGTAGCTGTGATTGTACTGCTGTGTTCCGGTCTGAAGAGTATAATAATAATAATAATAATGTCCATTTAAATAAAACTAGTTTTACGGATTTTATCGCGTATATTAACTTATTTTATATTCCCGACGTTTCGAGTACTTTACAGCACCCATGGTCACGGGGGGGACTGAGGTATTTGACGTCCCAATGTCATAGTTAACCACGGTTATCTCCAGATTAAAAATTATAATAATTTTTAATTTTTAATAAGGGAATATAAAATAAGTTAATATACGCGATAAAATCCGTAAAACTAGTTTTATTTAAATGTGTAGTGTTCGCGTAAATATAAGAAATCATTATAATAATGTCCTCCAGACCGGATTTCAGTAACGGCGGCCAGCCTCAACGGAGACTAGTCATCGGCGCAGGATAGAAACAGAAACTTTTTATTCAATATAGATTATAAATAATACTTATTGAAAGTCACTCTTTTGTCTAATTACCACTGGTTCGAAAAAAAACCTCTGTCCTGGGAAGAACCAGCAAGAAACCCAGCGGGACTTTTTTTTAAAATAACAGCTTAGATAGGATTATAGTGTCCAAGTTTATGCGCAAGCATAGGTGCACTCTCTATTCCCTCACTCTCATAGTCCGATGGGACGACAAACCGACACGATCGGAGAGAGATCAGGCGCAGAACCAACGGCTTTACGTGTTTTCCGAGGCACGGGGGTGAGACACCGCCAAATTCCTGACTCCGGGCAGCTACTGAGAATTTCTTGACGGAAAAACTTAATAACTGATTTTTTTGGCCCGACCCGGGATTCAAACCCGGTACCTCATGATCAGCAGTCGATCTGAAGAATATACTATATGTGGCATTCCATCTTAGTCGACAGAACTGACAACACATTTGTAGCCTTCTTCTTTTGAAGTTGGCTGCAGGTGTCCATGGTCTGCAATAGCAACTTACAATTTCGTTTGTCATTTCAGTTTTAAAAAAAATTACATCAATAGACGATAGTTGTGATGTAGGTGATCGCTCTTTGTATTTATACTGGCACGCCAAGGATTAAACTTCTCTCTGATGTGATAAATACGACGCAGGTGTTATAACGTCATTGCAAGATGTCTCTACCACCCGCTCACAAGCGGACAGTTCTTAAAAGGATATCTGTGCTGCAATTAATTTGAAGCATAGGTTTTTAACGGTCTATTGCTGTCTTGATGTGCCTGAACAACCAAGCTAGACAACCTAGAAATACAACTGCCATTCGCACTGATTATTACCTATTTAAAGACATCATCATTCCATATTCAAGTTTCCTTGTCCAAAACTGGTCGATTTTTTACAATATAAGAAGGATTGTGGCTATGTCTATGTTTTCTTATATTTTTTAAATTTGTTAAATTTGTTTGCTGGATGTCTAATAGCGGCGGTATTAACTGAGCAGTTTTAGTAATTTTAGGAGGTTCCTAGTTTTTGAAATAATTAATTTTTGAAAAAAAAAACATAGGAACGTGACAGTAGTAGATATAGATTGTATCGTAAAAAAATATATGCTCTAGTGTTTTATTTATTCTAAGTGTTTTATCTAGAGAGAAACCAGATATAGGTATTATACGTTTGTATTTCTCGTAAAAGCAATAGCTTTTAATGTGGCAAGTATCCGCAGTTTGTACATTCGGTGCTGGCCTGCCAGTAGCGTGTAGCGACTTACTTGCTGCGTGTGCCTGCAGTCCTGCAATTTGTTACCTATCACTCAAACTTATAAACAACTATTATATAAGAATTCGTTTAGATTATATTATAAGATTCGTTAGCATTTATTACAAGCTTCTAGAAAAGCAATACCAGTCAAATGCAGCGTTTGGCTTAAAACGTTTGGCTTAAAACGTTAAAACGAGACTTATAATTATTCCATGTGCAATTTACTGTATTTTTTTTTATAGGATAAGGGTGATAAACGAGCACACAGTCCACCTAATGGTAAGTGGTTGCTGTGGCCCATAGATATCTACATCTATCCTCAATTAAGAATCAAAATGCAGATGCGTTGTCACCACTGAGGACTAAGATGGAAAGCCTCGTTTCCAGTAAAAAGGGTCTCCGGTTCTCTACACTCACCATACGAAACACAGCAGCGTTAAGTTGCTATTTTACGCTGGTGTTCTGTGAGAGCGTGGTCCTCCCCAGTCGAGCCGACCCATTCGTGCTACAACAATAATATGGATGCAGTGTGGCTCTGCCACGTTTAGAACTTCATGCCTTTTTACTTACATGCCTTTTGAAGTTTTAATAACTAATACAAAAATTACAGCAAAAGGTTGGGGATTCTACTGTGCTGGAGTTTTGATATCTCCAAGATACATCCTAACAGCTGCTCACTGCGTTAAAGGAGCCGATTTACCAGAAACATGGAAATTGTAAGTTACATTTTCTACATCAATACAGATTTATTCTATGTAAGAGAACTCAACAAAAATGCGAAGCACCTGCTTAATACATATTGTGTGATAAGAGTTGTTGTTCTTACAGCCTATCAAACCTCCACGGCTGAACATAGGCCTTCCCCATAGAGTGCCTCGTAGGGAGTGATATATGCCATAGTTGCCTCGCTTGTTTTTTATTTTTTAGTTGTTATTAGGCCGCTGGCTATCTACTGGCTTGTTTCCCTCTGTCGCCTGTTACGACACCCACCGGACGAGTGGATATTCTTACACTGCCACTATACCGTTAAGGGTGGATTCGACCAAACTTAGTAAAAGTCTTATCCTGAGAATAAAATCACTGATTACTCTCGAGTAAGAGAACTTTCGTTTTACCAAATCTTAACCCAGGTATAACTGTCTATCCGAGAGTAAATTTCTATACCGCCAAAATTCATGGAGTAAACAATTTATCCTAGAGTATTTTAATGGCGGCCGCTACGTTTTAACAGCTCTTTTGTAAGCTTTGTTGAAAAAGTAGGATATTTTATCGTTGTGCATTTATAATTTCTTGTATTTTTGTGATAATTGTAGGGATTATTTTTTTAAATGAATGAAGTTGTTGACGAGTATGTTTACCTGGGACAAATAGTCCGACTAGGTAAGTCCAACTTCGACTAAGAGGTCAATCAACGGATTTGATCTGCGCAGCGTTCTGGAGATTAAGACACATTTTCTCGTCAAGTATAGCTCAAAACTTGGAATCAAGTGCGTGTTGCTATTGATGACTATGAATCTGAGACATGGTCCTTCACTGCTGGCCGTATGACGAAGCTCAAGGTCGCTCAGCGAGTTAAGGAGAGGGTTATGTTCGGGGTTTCTATGCGTGATAGACTTAAAAATTAGGATATCCGCAGTAGAACCGGAGTAACGGACATAGCCCAATTATTTTACTGGTAAAAACCAAATCTTTTGTCGAATCTTCTTTGAAAATCCTGTTGAATTTCCTATTTCATATTTTCGCCACAGTAGCATGAAAAATATTTAAATCAAAAACTGCTATGTGTTAAGCTCATATCCAGCAGTGAAGTTCTTACGGGCTGATGAGATAAGATAGCTTCTTTTATTTTAAATTTAAATAAAAAGTGTATAATATTTTACACCTCAATGTAAAAAAGTATATGTATATGAAAAAAAAGTCTCTTCCTATATTTTTTTACTTCGCTTATGTCAATAATTGTCCATTTCCAGAAGTCAAGTACGTCTTGGCGAGTGGAATATCACGAGTAGGCGAGACTGTGTTCAAGACGATTGCAGCCCCACCCCACTGGACGTCAAAGTTGAAGCCATAATACCTCACGAGGAGTATTCAAAGTTTGATTTACATCAACAGAATGACATAGCGCTATTGAGACTAGCACGCGACGTTACATATAGCGGTAACTTTGATTTGTAGTTAGTGACGTTGCATTTATTCGAATTCGCCATCACAGCTAATCAGTAGAAAACGCTAGGCGCAGTGTTCAGCGCATCTACCTTCAAAGTTTCGAATTTTAATCATAGTAATACGGCCACACTGATGATTAATTTTATTGTTCTTTAAACCATGACTGTATCAATTTGTCCTGTCAGTTCACACTTTTGCATAATATTCAAGTTTAAAAACACAAAGTTTAAAAAACACAGAAACATGATACATATTTTACGGAACATATGAACGCCAACCCTGCCAAGCGATGGGGAGTACGGTAAATCCTTTATGTTTAGTATTAAATAAAAAAATGTATAAAATAAGTAAAAGTATAAAACAAGTGAAATTTTTGTAGAAGAGTATGCAAACAAGCATGCGGCTCACTTGATGATAAGTGACTACTGCCGCTCATAAACCACTGCAACATCAGAGGAATGGCAAGTGTTGCCGGCCTGTAGGATGTTTTCTTGGAGGTCCCCAAGTCGTATCCGGTCCGGAACAATCGCTGGTGGTAGCCTATTACACAAAAAAGGCGAGGAGGAAATATCTAGTAAATCGCACAGTGCTTAGCCAGGGATCAGAATGGAGTGGAATGTAGATGGTATCACGAATTTTAACGAGGTGTGTGATGGCGGAATTTGGCGGCTGGAATTAAATCCGAATATTCCTCTGATCACTCCTCGTGGCAAATGCGATAGAAAATGCAAAGGGATGCAACAACTCTTTGGAGCGCCAGTGAGCCGAGCCGATCAGAAAGAACTAGGTCGTTCACGATTTGGGCCGCTTTTCGCTCGATGCGGTCAAGTGGAAAAAGCAGGAACTGGGTTGCTTCGGGTAAGATATGAGAAATGTGAGGCCGAACTTACCTACGCCTTGTAAAGTTGCAAGCGGTGTACCGGCATGAAATACTATCCCGCTCTACTGAGCACGCTAAGCTTTTTGGAGGCCAATTTGGCTTTCTCTTCCAAGTGAACGTGACTCGATAAGTCGATACCAAGGATTCCAACACTAGCTGGATCAACACTAGGGAGTGCTCAGAAATTGAAAAGTTACACTAAAAGAGTTTTATTTTGTGGTAAACATGGAAACCTGTGTCTTGATTGATGATTTTTTTTGATTAAGTTAGGTAAATTATAGGCGGCCGCTTGGACCAAAATTGTAAATAAGTAATGTCCGCCAGACCGAATTTCGGTCACGGCAGCCAGTCTCAACGTAAACTAGGCATCTGCGCGGATCAGGATTATAGTCCCCGAGTGTATGCACATGCACAGCTGCACTCTCTATTTCCCCACTCTCATCTAATTTCATTATTATTTAATTGACGAATGGAAACATTAAAATTATTTACAGTTGATTGAGCAATGTGTATGTTGTCTTTCATTAGTGAATATATCTCGTTTTCACTATGCTGACAAGTAGAAATAGCTTCATCGTATTTTCTGGCGTCATCGGCGTCCAATGTGCCAAAGAAGAACTTAAGAATCTTACCGCCAAATTCAAGAGATCTTTTAAAACGGTTAATAGGATTTTCGGAAATAATATGTGATAACGAGTCATATTTAAAATAATTAGCGTTAATTAAAATTTCTAATGGGTTTATAATATCTTTGCAATCTATTGTAATGATCGCGGTATTCTGCGCCTTCTCACAAAACTAGACATGCTCGAAATCGATTGATCAATTTTCTTTAAATAAGGCCTTATAGGTATTATTTCGACATAGGTTACTACATTCCAATAATCGTTGTAGAAGTATGCCATAGAAGTCGGATCGAAGTATAAACCTGGACTATGTACACTTTGTTCAATCGGTTCTGAATAACTCGATCGGAGGAGAAATCTGAAACAATTATTACATAATTTACGTTAGTTTTATTTCTTTAATGTGGTGTTTTACGTGTTTCCTATTTATGCATACAGTAACATTATTTTTGCCGTTAACCTTAATAATTTTAAAAGGTCCCTTCCAAATTGGGGACAGGGCCTTGCGCAACCTATGGTGCTGTTTAATATAGACTAGATCACCTACTTTATATGATTTTTCTCGCGAAGAGGCATCGCAGTACCTCTTTGAAGATTCTTTGCTTTTATTTATATTTTCCAAGGCATTATTAATTATTATTATTATAGGTTGTATTTTCGTCGGAGTTGTATATGCTACTAGGGGTATATGGCTTATGTCCGTATAATAATTCAAAAGGAGTAAATTCAGTAGTACAATGTGGAGTGGTGTTGTAAGATAAAATTGCAGTAGCAAGATAACAGTGCCAATCGTCATGGTTTTCATTTATAAATTATTTTAAATATTCTTTAAGGGTAGCGTGACTACGTCCTAATGCGCCATTCGTTTGGGGATGTTATGGACTCGAGAAGATATTTTTTATTTTAAGAATGCTAGTCAATTGCTTAAATAACTCTGAAGTAAAACATGAACCTTGATCAGTTAGAATCATTTAAGGAAACCCAAATAATGAAATAAAAAAATGAATGAAATTACTCGCGACTTCGCGTTTAGTGAGTTTATCTTTTCCAATCTCGCCCTGAGACAAAACTGCGCCAACAGCATAATTAGAAGCATCGGTAGTTACGATAAAAGGTCGAGAGAAGTCAGGGTATTGAAGTAAAAGAGCTGTAACCAACTTTTGTTTAAGTTGATTGAAGGCATATTCTTGCTCACGAGACCAGTGAAAGATTGTGTCCGTTTTAAGTAAAGAAGTAAGAGGTTTTGTGATATGAGAAAAGTTTTCTATGAAACGACGATAAATAGTTTTCTATGATAGACGATAACCTGTTAATCCAAGAAATGACTTTACATCTTTAGGAGTCTTAGGTGTGGGAAATTGAGTAATAGCCTTTACCTTATCAGGATTAGGCGAAACACCTTGATCTGTAATTACATGCCCAAGATAAGCGACTTCTCGTCGCAAGAACTCACATTTGTCAGGCTGTAATTTTAAATTAGCCTCTCTGAATTTGGTAAAGATTAGTTCAAGTTTTTTCATATGCGAGTCAAGATCATGAGAGTATACAATACAGTCGTCTAAATATATATAACAATGAAGACCTTGTAGTCCAGAAAGAACAGAATTCATCAGTCTTTGAAAGGTTGATGGGGCGTTTTTGAGGCCAAAAGGCATACGTGTGAATTCAAAATGTCCGGAAACATCATTAGTGGTAACATTGAAGCCCGTTTTTTCAGTATCTTTAGGATCTAAGCAAATTTGATGAAATCCAGAGGCTAAGTCTAATGTACTAAAATATTTGGAATGACCTAGTTGATCGAGAGTATCTGTAATGAGAGGAAGAGGATAAACTTTAGAAACAGTGACGTCATTTAGTCGGCGATAGTCAATAACAATTCGCCACTTTTGCTTGCCGGAAGCATCTAATTTTTTGGGAACAACCCAAACTGGGGCATTCCAAGGCGAAGTGGAGGGTCTAATAATATCTTAGTCGAGCATTTTCTTAATCTGCTTCTCGACTTCATCTTTATGTATCTCGGGAAAGCGGTATGACTTTACGTGTATAGGGGATGCGTTCCCGGTATTAATAGAATGTTGAATAACGTTTGTATGGGTTAAGAATTCGCCATCAAGATGAAATATATCCGTGTATTTTGAGATGCAAGTCATTAGTGCTTTTCTTTCTTGAGAATTTAAGTGTGGACATCGTATTTGTTCAAGTATCTTTTGAGAACGATCAATGTTTAAAGAATTTAAGTTATAAATAATTTCTTTATGAGAATTATCTAATTTTGACGACATAGGTTGGTATGGAGTCAATTGAACCTGAAAGTTTTTAATTTCGATTTCATTTTCCGTAGTGTTTAAGACGGTAACGTTAACCTCTATTATTCGGCTTTAAACTTATAATACAATTAGCCAAAAATACGCATTCGCAAACTTTCTGATCTAATACTAAGACTTCTTTACAATCACCTACTTCTAATAAATTGGCTACTTGGCACTCATTTACCATCTCCGACCGTGGAGGTATAACGTATAATGGTTTACTAAAATAAAAAGGTATTGTATGACCTTGTAAATTAAGAGAACTAATAGAGTACTGTATATCTACATTAAAATGTTGTTTAAAATCACTACCTATGATACCGTCGTAATGTAAATTAATTTTGTCGTCAATTGCATGAAATAAAAAGTTAAATACTATCTTACTCTTAGAAGAAATCTGGTATACGAAATCAATCCTAATAGATCCGAGAGATGTGCAAGTGGAGCCGTTATCACTGAGACCTTTCAGTGTAATTATATCAGTCCCTAGAACTGGTTGATTTAATAAACTAGAATATTTCACAATAGAAATCGTTGAACCAGTATCTATAAGAAAACAGGGGCTTTTCATTAAAATTAGTCCTTTTAACATAACGTGAGGCAGAGAAATATTATTAGTAATATTATTTATTGTATAAGTTTTCTCACGTGTGCCAACCCTAGAGAGTGACGTAAACGTTTCACAATTTGTTACGTCACGTTGATAACCATAATTTTTTTATTATAAGAATTATTAGAAATAGATACATTATTTTTAACCTTTTGAGTCTCTGATTTTTTATTATCCTGTGTTGAAAATAACTTAGGAACACAGGAATCGAGTCTTTTATTTGAAGTGCAGCATATTAATTGCGACGAAGGTGCATTAAAATTAGAATCCTGTGCAACCGAGAATTGACCACAGGTGCGACCTTGAAACTCCATTGAAGACTTGAACGTAGTATTTAAAAAATGGTCATCAACATAATTTAGGAACACGTGATTTAAAACGTTTAATAGTTTTCGTGTCATTTAAATTAATACGATGTTTCGGCAGACACGTCACCGAAACCGTGTTTAGTTTAAATCATCATTATTATTTTCAGAGGCCCAAACAACGTGTATATTAGAACGATTATTGTCCGGCACATTACTAGTGTTCAGTACTTGTGTACTTGATAGTGCAGCGTTACGTATATCGAGACGCAAATAATTGTTTTTAAACTTAAGTTTGCGACACTCGCATATTAAATGACCTTTCTTTTTGCAATATGCACATATTTTATTAGGAGTAAAATTAGAATGAGGTTTATTACAATAATTATTTGGATTATTTGATTTTTTACTATGCAATGAATTAGAATTAGAGTTAAGATGATGGAGGTTAGGATAGGAAACCTTTGATTTTTTATTTTTGATTTGGATGAGCGCTGCGATAATTTACTTAATTTAAATAATTTTTCTTCCTCGATAGCATGTGTAATTGCTTCGGATAAGGTTCGAGGGTTCCTACAGCGTACAATATGCGAATAACTAGGATTCATGCCCAATAAGAAAGTATTTAAGGCTAAGTCTTCCATTGCTGCAAGACTACCTAAAAGTTCTTTTTCATCCTCACAGCTGTAGTGAATATCGGATTGGATCTTCACTACAGCTGTGTAATTGGAAGATTTTAAAATTTATAAAGTAAGACACTATTCAATCCTTAATGAATATTGTGTCACATCTTCAGAAGGCAACTGTTTACAATTTTGTAGGTCTACGAGTAAATGCGTCGAATGTTTTTTGTCTCCGAATGTCGATTTAAGAAATTGTTTTAATTCGGGCCAACTACTAAATTTCTTTAAGCAACAAGCTAATTGTGCTTTTCCTTCAAGTTGGGACACAATATATTCAAATAAAACATTCTGTTGGTCTGTACTTGCTAATGAAATTACGTTTTCGCAATTTGTAAGAAATGCGGGCAAAGACTCGTGATCCCCATTGTAGGTCTTAACAAATTTGATTAGGACTGAAAGAGTGATTTTTTCGGACATTTTCGGTTTAGTCTTTTTCGGTGTTGGATTTGGTCCCGACAATGAACTATCTGAGGAGTCAGAATTTGAAATTTTAACTTCTTCAGCTTTTACCTTTTTAGAGAACATTAATTAATAGATAATATTTTTAAAATACATATGATACAGATCATCAGAACACAACAATATATGTTAAACAAAATATTAAAATACAATGACTTAATGTTAAAATAAATCTCTTACAATTGATTACTTTTTGAAATTAAATCACTTTCACTTGGAAATTTAATTTAATTAATAACTTTTGAAAACTTTAATTTTATATTATATAAAATTACTCACAAAATGTAGATTCTCATGAACATCTCGGTTTTCCAAAACGTGTCAGTTAATTCGACACTGCAGCACGCGGCGTGCAGCGATGACGTCAATGGCAGCGGTGGCTTAAGTGTCCGACGACTCAGGAAGTCTTAAATTACGGCGCCAACTCGAAGTCACGTTGCGTTGTCCGTGAAGAGACCTTACACGTGGTGATGATGATGGTGAGGTCTGATGTTGGTGGCGAGTCAAATTGTCCGGTGATCCGATAGTGCAGAGGTTGTGATGCGGGCTCACACTCGAAAGTGGAGGCTTATCGTCGACCACGATGGAGCAGCATGAGGTTCTTGATGATGCGGTGCGGGCTCGCGCTTAGTAGCGGAGTCTTATCGTCAACCACAAGTGCAATCGTGCGGGCTTAGGCACATCTACCCAAGACTTACCGTCGACAGCTGGCACCTTACCCAAGGACCGTGGTGATGAACGCTGAGGTTCACGGAGCCAAATAGTATTAGGCGGGAATTCTTTATCGCGACGCGCCTAACACCTAAGAATCCCAGTACTGCAATTGTTTTCCCAGGACATCCCACTTCTGACACAAAAATTTTTTGGATGGCTCGCTTTGGGTCCTTTTTAAAAAAAGACACCTTTTACTGCTGCAAAACTAATTTAATTTAATTACACTTCGGAATATTATAAATTTATAAGAAAGTTGTGTACCGAACAAAGGTTAAAAATTGACTGCCTGAATTATATGAAAAATCACTTTTATATATTTTACATAATACTTACAATAGCAATTACTACCTTGTACATCGGTTCATAACAGTGCGTAGTAAAATCCAGTTAAAATAATGCATTACCACGCATTTTGAATTTAAAAGATAAAAAAGACTTTATGTTTAAGATCTTTTTTAATTAATTTTTGTTCATCATTTGCTTATATTACTTATTCGGAACCTTCTCTGCAAATTTGGCCGGTTATTGCAAAATAGCCCTGTATAGGCTTGAAATTATAGCAAATGCAGGGTGTTGCCCATAACACATTTCATCAACAATACACCAACTTATGTTATTGTTTTTTCAGATTTCATCAAACCAATTTGCCTTCCATTAACACAAGATCAAAGGAATAACTTATTTGTTGGATATGACATGGAAGTGGCTGGATGGGGTAAAACCGAAACAAGTGAGTTAATTTAATGTAGGATTACGTCAAAATTGATCACATTTCCCTCAATTGCTAAGGATGGAAAGTTGCCGTAAGGCGAATTTTGTGACACCAACGGTAATTAAAATTATAAATCGTGTCACACACTACGCAGATACGATAAGATATCTGTATCTGAGCGCATATCTTTCAATATCGCTCTCTATGAAATTTAATGAACTAACACACACAGCGCAGATAATTTATATAGAATAGAATAGAATAATTTTTTATTCAATATAGATTACATGTGTAATTCTTATTGAAAGTCATTTTTTACTTTACCACTGGTTCGAAAAAAAACCTCTGTCTTGGAAAGAACCAGCAAAAAACCCAGCGTGACTTTTTTTTAAAGTAAATTTTATATAAATGGTTGTACAAACTATTTAAGTACAAAATATATTTTAGAAACTGCTTGGAAGCGACCACCTCATTCCCAGGTGTTATTATCAACCATGTATTCATTTATACTATAATAACCCTTTTTATACAGTTTCAGCTTAAAAAACATTTAAACTTGGTAATAGAGAGAGCCTGTATACTTTCCGGGACCCTGTTGTAATAGCGTATACATTGCCCCAAGAATGAATTACTGACTCTGAGGAGTCGAGAAACTGGTATCACTAGCTTGTGTTTGTTCCTAGTGTTTACAGAATGTACATCACTTTTTTTACTAAAACTACCTTTGTTTTTGTGAACATACATTAAATTTTCGTAAATATACTGAGAGGCCAAAGTTAATATATTTATTTGTTTAAATTTATCTCTAAGAGACTCTCTCGGTTTTAGGTTTTAAATAGCTCTAATGGGCCTCTTCCCAAAATCCCATAAGACATTATGCTATGAAAATAAGTGAAATAAACTAATCTAGCTGTCTCGACACTAGTGAGACCTCTAATTTTTTTACAGCATAGGCTGCAGAACTTAATCTGCTTGCTAGTTTGGATATATGGGGGCCCCACTGAAGTTTTGCGTCGAGAGTGATGCCAAGAAAAACAGTGGATTCAACAGGGCTCAGTTCTTCCCCAAAATATTATATCGTTAAGTATCTGTAAGCACAGACATAATATATTGAAAGATAGTGACAATATTATCTGCTTATACAAATATGGCATAGGATTTTACCTGCAGATAAATACAGGTGGTCGCTGAAAAAATGCGATTAAATTCGCCTGGGTCCTTTTTAAGCTTTATAAGACGTTTTATCCAAATTCTTCGCCTTTTAGTAAATGCTAATGCAACACGTGAATCAAAATTAAAATCTGAATCCTATTCTGACGAGCTGTCTAGCAAATCTAGAAGCAATATACGCCAACTCATTGTAGGTAACACTCTGTATAAACAATCCGGTCCAAAAAACACGTCTTGTAAGTTAGAAGGATTTCGAGTCAATGTATCATTTCGTATATTATTATATCTGCGTAGTGTGTGATACTTACAGATAATTGAGTTTTTATACGCAGATAAAATATTATCGTATCTGCGCAGTGTGTGACACGCTTTATGCTAATGGCATTTAAGTCAGTGACTGTGACACTGACACCACGAGACTTAACGACATCATGCGCAGTATCCTCTTAGTAATCTGTGACGACATCTTAAAATCGAGTAGCGTTTAAGTATTTGGGCACGAATCCTGCCTTTCTTATTTTCTCAGTTTAATTAATTCAATCTTAACATCAGGTAATATTCCTTCATCATGGAAAATCTATGAAGTTATCATACAATACATAAGCCCAATAAACCAATAAATGATTCATCATCATACAGACCAATTGCATTAGCTTCAGTTATTTCCAAAATTTCCGAAAATTTAGTTAAAAATAGACTAGAATGGTTCATTGAGAGTAAGGGGTTATTATCTCCAAACCAGTTTGGATTTAGGAAAGGCAGGAGTACGATAGATAGTCTCAGCATCTTTATGACAGACTTAAGATTGGCATTTTCGTACAATAAATCTGTGTTAGCAGCATTCTTAGATGTGTCTGCAGCCTATGATAATGTCAACCTTTCAATTCTGAAACAAAAAATGATTAATTTGGATATCCCACAAATTTTTATAAGCTTCACAATTAATCTTCTCTCTGGTAGAATGCTTAAAGTAATATCAGAAGACTCCTACCAATCCCGTATTGCCTGGAAAGGTTTACCCCAGGGCTCAGTTTTAAGTCCCTTACTTTACAATATATATTCTCATGATCTGGAAGCCTCCCTTAAGGGTAAAGTTAACACACTCCAATATGCAGATGACTTACTCTTCTATGTCTCTGGTGATTCTGTTGACAACATGTCTGATACTATGACATATTCTCTTAAGTTGCTAAAAGTCTGGCTTGACAATAACTCTCTAAGCCTTTCGGTCCCTAAAAGTATTATAGCCTTATTTTCACGTATGAGGCTTCCTCCATCAGTGTCTGTATATTATAATAACATTAGAGTTCCAGTTAAAAGTGAAGCAACATTTCTAGCAGTAATCTTAGACTCGAGACTTACAGGAAGCCCTCATTGCTACTATATAAGTGCCAAATGTGAGAAGATCCTAAATATACTGCGTTGCCTCTCTGGAGTTTGGTGGGGAGCCCACCCTTTCTCTCTAAAGCTTCTATATAAAGCCCTAATTAGGAGTATTTTAGACTATGGAACATTTATACTTGAACCCTGTAATGCAGTAGCTCTCCATAAATTAGACATTATCCAGTCTAAGGCTCTGAGAATAATTGCTGGGATTATGCGTTCGAGCCCTATTAACGCTTTGCAGGTCGAATGTTCTGAAGCCCCCCTGCACCTCAGACGACAATTTCTTTGTGACAGGTTCCTGTTTAGAGCATTCCAAGTCTATAATCATCCTCTTTACTCTAAGTTACGGTCTTTGTTGGAATGTATGGATTATCCGTACTGGGCTCATAAATCGCCGCCATGCCTTGTTGTTAGTCTCCAAAATACTTAGCTCTCTAAGCTCCAACACATAGATCACAATTCTTTCCTATATTTTGTGTTAACTATGATGCCTTAACTTTAAATCCATCTATTTTGTTTGATTTCGGTGTATGTAAACAAGATCCTTCTGCCAATGCCAAATTTATTGATATTATTGACAATGACAGCCGATGGAAACATAGTCATTTAATTTTTTGTGATTCTTCCAAACCCAGTCCCGAGGAGTGTGTGGAAGTTGGCGTTTTCCATCAACAGTTTGGCATTGTACAGAAAATAAAATTGCCTCCAGAGACTTCAGTATTTACTCGAGAATGTTTTGGCCTGCTGAAGTCTCTGGAGTACATTTTAATCATGAAGTTAAAAAAACTCAATAATTTTAACCGACGCTAAAAGTGCCCTCCAAGCCTTGGAAAGATTTCCTTTTAGCAGTAACAGAAATAATCATCCAGTCATTATTGCATGTCGTGATTTATTGTATCAATTAAAAATTACACAGTTTCTTTTGCTTGGATTCCGGGGCACTCAAGTATCTTTGGCAATATCAAGGCCGATAGCCTTGCCAAAGCTGCGGTCAATGACGGAGATCTGGTTCCGTACAAAAACTTTTGTTGTGATTTGGCTCTCCTTCCTAAATGCCAGTTATTTAATTCTTGGTCACACATTTGGCGTTCTTCAAGTCAGACTAAAGGTCGATATTGCAGCACGATCCAGATATATATACCTCCTAAACCGTGGTTTTCAAATCTGACGTTTGGTAAAGCTATCACTTCGACCCTTATTCGTATGAGGCTGGGCAATACATGCATTCCCCTGCATTTGGCAAGGCTTAACCTTTTGCCTAGCGATATATGTGAGTGTGGCAATGACGTTGGGGATTTTAATCGTATATTCTTTGCCTGTCCTCGACATGACCGCTCCGCTTTTATTTCCTCGCTTTTGTCCATTAAAATTCCTTTTCCTACTTCAATTTCTGTCCTCTTATCTAATATAAATATTAATGTATATAGAATTTTAGCCAGTTTCATTTTTCATAACAATATAAAATTATAACCATCAATGTACTTATACTACTAAATTTACCTGATCCTTTTCCAAATTTCGTTCCAATTTTCAATCCAATAAAATAAATCCAATTACACACTTCCTAACTCTTTTTGTATGGCTGACGCACAAACCGTGCAGGCCAAGAAATGGGGAAAAGAAAAAGAAAGAGTATTTGGGCATAAGTATCTCAGACTAGTTATAACGAGTCCAGTCAGAAGAGTAATAGGTAAACCTGCAACACTCACGTCCATCCGTATGCGAGGCGTGATAATCACTGCACTGTGGTGTTCTGATAACCATCCATTATTCATTACAGCCTATAAAAGTCCACTGTTGAACGTAGGCCTTCTTTATAGATTGCCTCAAAGGGGGTGATATATGCCATAGTTCCAAAGCTTGGCACACAGTTCATTTTTTATTTTTAGAACGAAGTTCCTTATCGCACGGTACGAATTTGACAGATGGGGGCTAGGCGAGAAAAAGTGTAAGATTTTTCCGTCACGACCCACTTTCTATAGTGCGAGCGAGATGGAATAATATCCATCTCCCTCTTACTTTTTCTTATCTTGCCATGAAAGAAATATTATTTTAAATGATGCTTCATTTTAATAGACGCTAGTAATTCATTTATTTGTATTTGTTAATCAATAATATAATACGTTTATCAATAATAATATACTACGAAAGGAACTTCGTTCCAACCGAGTGTTCCACGACACTCACGCATGTTTTTTACTTGTTATTTGGAAGACTCCGCTGCCCATCTACTGGTTTGTGTCCCTCTGTCGCCTCTTACGACACCCATTCTTGTGAGGCCCCAAACAAACACGGTTTTAAATTTGTAAAAATCGTAAAAGTGATCAAATTAATTAGTCATCTATAGTAATGTGTGGGGGGATCGCGCGGCCTCTTTAAGTGCGAGGCCGTGGGCGAGGGCCCACTTCGCTCACGCCTAGCTACGCCACTGTTCGTTAGTCTAGTGGACGTAAACGCGATTGCTAATCATGAGGTCCCACGTTCGATTCCCGGGCCGGGCAAAAATTAGTTACTGGGTTTTTCTGTCAAGAATTTATCATTAACAGCCCGGAGGGAGTCAGGAAGTTGACGGTGTTTCCCCAATGCCTCGGAAAACACGTAAAGCCGTTAGTCCTGCGCTTGATCTCTCCGTTCGTGTCGGTTTGCCGTCCCATCGGACTATGAGAATAAATGTATAGAGAAAGAGTGCTATGGAAATAACTAAAATCTAATCTTGCTGTTTCAACTCATGTTAGGCCTCTAGTTTTTTTGCAGAATATGCCACGGAACTAAGTTTGCTAGCTAGTTTAGATATATGGGGGCTAGTTTGGGTAAATTTACGGGTTGTGATTATCCAGACACACAACTTTCCCCCGAATTGGGTTTTGCAGTATATCAGTAATAACCATTTTTCTTATTATTTCAGGATCAATGTCTGAAATAAAACTAAAAGTACGTGTGCCTGTAGTCGATAAAAACACATGCTCAAATGTATACAGTAAGGCTAATCGGATTATAACTGGGAAGCAGATGTGTGCTGGAGGCTCTAAGGGCGAAGACTCTTGTCGCGGAGATTCCGGCGGACCTCTGATGGGTCAAATGCCTACAGCTCAGAACTGGCTGGTAGTCGGTGTGGTGTCCTACGGTCCAACGCCTTGTGGTACAGCCAACTGGCCCGGAGTGTACACACGTGTAGGCGCTTTTGTCGACTGGATTGTATCGCATATCGTCGATTAAACGGAAAAGTGACATTATTAGAAAAGAGTAAATTATACAATACAAACATTTAAAGTTTATATATTTCTTTTATTGGTTCTCTGATCTAATGTTGAATTTTTCACATAAAAGTTTTATGTATCATACGAAAGGTATTTAAATGCTCATTAAGTGTCTATTTATTTTTAATAATATACCAAAAGAAAGTCATTTCCAACTATAAGTGTCATTTTTTCTAAATAAATAGAAAAAAAATTAAACACCACTGTAGCAGTCAAAAAAGTTTTATTTAAGTGAAAACATTTCATTAAATGAGGTACCATAAAATAATCATTTTTACTGATAAATATTAGAAAATACCAATTAATAGCAAACCTTTGTTTAAAAAACGTACTTCTTAGATTAGGAATGGTAATAATATTGAGATCAATCAGTTCGAACTTAAGTCTACTAAAGTTTTCTTGTTCAACTTCAACTATTTCTGTTTGGTATTCATCTCTTGCAACTGTTTCGTCTTCCGACGTGTTTCGGAAGTGCCAGATCCTCGTACAAGAAATCAGGGTCATTATCTATGTCGTCAGACGAAACATCTTTTTGACTATCCGGGCATTCAGAGTTAGAAGAACTATCATCATCATTTGATTCCGGTATTATTTTGTTAAAAGAAGAAAGTGGATGGTAAGACAATAGGATGTTAGCACTTTCTATTAACTCTGGATCGCTTTCAACAGATTCCACATCAATTCTGTTCGGTCCAGTTTGATCATCCCGCATGCCGGTCATAATTTCTGAGTTCGAAAAATCAGAAATAGGAACTTGACATTGCTATTTAAACTAATTCAAAGACTTCGTATGGGTTTTAATTTTATCGACGCTTGCTCCATGTCGATTAAGTCACATACTTTAGATTTAGAAGCTTCCATTGCTGGATCTTTATTTTCTATTGCAGAAGAATGCGCTTGAATTGGCTCTAATACTGAACTAACTTCTATGAATCCAGAAAATGTTTCAGGTGAAATTGTTTTATACGGTGGTCTTGGATTTTCTTCATCAATTTCGTTAGAAATAATTACAAAAATTTTCGCGCCTCGATTCATCCTAAAAAATAATAATTGAATAAGCCCAATTAACACAATACGTACGAAACTCGCGAAAATATTATTAAAATCGGCATAGTAGATATTTTGGAGATTATTCACTATAAAATCACAAACAAACAAAAATAGATTAGTTCATAGAAAAAAGTCATTTTTAGATAATTAACACAATAAATCAATAAGCATCATGCTAACACGTGTACAAAAATTATGTAGAAAAATGTCATGTCTGAAACAGTCAACAGCTTAATTAATTAATTAATTAATTAATTTTTAATAAATTAATTTTTTAAAAATCCGTCACGTCAAAAAAAATACATTTTTCTACAAAATTATGGCCACGAAGAAAGTTAAGGATTTTAATAAATAAACGTCATTTCTTGAAATATTACATTATTCAATAAAAATTACTTACTTTTTGTAATCGTTTCCAAACAACTTTTTGAGAAATATCACTTTTCTTAACAAACATACGTTGACTCACTTTCGTGTCCAGGTTGCAAATGTTAAAATGACATTAATCAACAAACAAAATGGCGGATATCCATAGATTACATAAATGACACTTTTGACATTTTTTTATAACTGGCTTTACGGCTCTGGGTTCTAGCCTTTCTGAGCCTGAAGTTACAATGTATAATTATCCTTCATAGTACACTGCTTCACACTATGTTGATGCGTCACATTGTGCAGCCCTTGGGAGATTTTGACGGCAACTTGAGCCAGCAGACAGCTGACAGTTGGCGATGGTATCTCAAAGCGCCTAAGCAGACAGACACCTTATCTTGAGAATCACATCACCATCAGAGCACTTGTTTCAACGTTTCCACTAATAGTTCACATGCGCAGACACTTAATACACAAAATCGCACCACTTTTACAAATCAAAATCCACTTCAAACCATTATTTAAACAATAATACAGGAGCAGCAAACCACCGCCGGTCAAGTTCCCGCCAAAACTCTCCACTTTTGACAATAGTAACTTTGAAGTAGGTATAGATTAATGAACTGTCATTTTTCCATATAAAAAGCGGGAACTTTCAATCAATATAATAAATAAATCATAACAATCTCAGAGAAATGACACTTTTCCATTTAATCGACGATATGTATTAGCAATTAGAGGTCAGTGCCCTACAGGAAATATATACGTTATAGTTGAGTAGGAGGCGATTGTAATCAACTTATGTAAGCATAATTAAAGATGTAAGTAGGTAGTGTTGTGTGCGGATAATATCCCAAGCCGAGATTTTTATTAAGCGGTTCTACTCAAAATACAAACGAATTAGAAATTCAGAAAGATGTTTAATATTGTTTAATATTTAATGTTTAATACAAAATTTTACTCTTAAAATGTGCCATGGTACTATTAAACTGTTAAATAACTGAGGTTTTTCTGTTTAATTCTAAATTTCTAAAGAACATTGCTGATAATATTCTATGTGTGTATCGCAAATGATGAATGTGTAGAGAAAATTACCTAATCGATTGGTAAAAAGAACTTAATTCCGTAAATAAACTTTTTCTCTTTTGACAATAAAAAAAAAAGTTATAAGGCATTCCGTGTACTCCTTAAACACCTTAGTACAGCTATGAAGAAAAACACCAAATTTAGGAATTACCATTAGCTATATTATCGCAGCGGTGACTATCTTGCTCCATCAGAACCCTCTAAGAAATAAGGTAGAAAACCTGTGGTTCAGCAGTTATTTATTACCTATAAGGTACGGTTTGGCTTATATGGAGGTACCAGTACCACTAATTGGTATATAATAAATTAATCATTAATATACTAAAAGCTATCATCTTAATCGAAACTAGGATGGTGCACTCTTCCCAGGTCAGGTAACCACGACGTACAAACGACCTCTACAGATTTAGTCTCCATAGTGAAAGGAATGTACAACAAACTTCAATGAGGATTGAGGACTAATAATCTTACGCTCACCGGATGTCGCTAGTTGGGACTGAATTAAACTTATTTTTTACACAGATGATATTTGACCATTTGTGTAACAAATAAGTTCGTGTCATGGTCATTCAAATTCCTTTTTAAAAAAAAAGTTATTCGATTGCTAATGTATACATGTACGCAAAACAATACCTCGGCGGTGTCTTTATTATTTTTAACGTTTTGTTTTAAATTCTTCGACTTTGTTATATCCGTAATTTGGTTTATACATTTCTAATCGAATTGATACAAAATATAACTAATATTTCAGAAAGATATAATCTTTACTCTTTTATAACAATCATGAAATCTATCAAATATTTATTTATTCCAAATTGGCGCCACTCTGGTGGCAGAAAAGGTTCTTATTGATTTGTAGAGTTGACAAACATACAAATATAAGTGTTATGGTAGTTAGATAAGGAGTTATAAGAGTAGTAGTTCCTATAATTATAGTTACCAATAGTTTTGGAGTTATAAGGGTGTCGAAAGTAGCTCGAAAAAGTTTGTGTAATTATTATCATTATACACACAGACGGTGCGTCGGCCTTTTTTTTCAGTAATTTGCTGTCCCACTAACATGTATCTTAGATGAAAACAAAAATATTAATTATAAAGATCTTTATTTTCCAAATTAACAATTTCAGATCTATTCATTTCTTAACACACTCTTCTAGGCAACCTAGTAGATTTCATATCTACATTATAATATTACATATTAAATATTTGTGGCAAAATATAAATTTGCACGAAAAATACAAAACATAACTTAATTAGAGGTATATAATATCAGAAATATTAATAGCAGAATTGGCACATATTTATTGTTTGTACTATTCTTCTTCTTTGGAATAAATGAAGTTTTATGCCACGATTCATGATGCTGACTAAAATATTAGTACAATGAGAATTATTTATAATATTCTAGAAACAAGAAGTTATTACTCATACAATTGTGTAAAAAAAATTATAATAAGACATAATATACCTATAAAATACTTGATTTACATTATTTTGATGTGTTATTGTTTTATAATAATCCAGTACACTGATTTATTTTGTTATCTTCTAGTATGTAGGTAAATACTTGTAAGGTGCTATCTCCGCAAAGTAAAATAAAGTAAATTCAGTATAACGTTTTGGTGGATCTACTAAATAAAGTGATGAGACAATAAGCAATACTTGAAAATAATTATAAATAAAAAAATGTGCAACATTAAATTGGTTTATATTGGCTATTTATACTTCTTAAATTATATTATTGCTATATTTTACTTAAAATTATATAATATGTAAATACTACTTTATAATTTTAAACTATCTCTAGAGGAATGTAATTAATGGAATGTTATTGTTTCGAAGGAACTTATTTAAGACCAGGAAAATTTACCTATACTCTGTAATATATTTAAATAATGTTAAGATCAATGGGATATGGTACAAAAAAAATTAACCTACACTATTGATTGTAAAATATAAAAAAGATTTCTTTATTCTAATAAAATATGTATGAAAACCAACAATGCACATAAACATATTTAAACACAGGTACATATGCCCTGATTCAAACTGAAATTATGTGTAATAGGAATAAATACAAATATTTTTAAATGACAATAGCAATGATGACTATTGGAAGAATATATCTGTTTAAACTTTATATCTATCTGCATTTGAAAATAAATAGTCATATTACAGATACATTATATTTTAAACAACCTTAAGATGCAGCTGTTATTTCAATTGAGACATTGTCTTGATTGGTAGGGGGTAATTCTCGATTGACATCATTTTGTTCCACAGTTTCCTGATCAGTGTTACTTTGAATATCTTGTCTCTCTATCGGATCTTCTGTGGCAAATGCATCTAACCCATTATCATCACCATTCAATTGAGTTCCTTTAACAAGAGCCTCCTGTAGTTTGCTACTAAAATCTGGATCTAAATCAGATATCTTTTTAACAAGTCTTTCTTTTTCTTCTTCGGCCCATGTTGGATACCATTCATTAAACAATTTTATCTAAAAAGGTTAAAATAGGATTTTAATGAACTTTTAATTCAATTTTAAGCAAAACTTTGATATACCTATAATATCCCCAGCTAATCATCTACTTTTAATTCTACTGTTACCATTACAGACTATTAAAGTCCACTGCTGAACATAGGCCTCCCCCATAAATTGTCTTATAAGGGTAATTTATTTCATAGTATTAGTCATAGTTGCCACGCTTGGCAAGCAGGTTGACAACTGCAGTTTTTTTTTATTTTTAGTCATTATTAGGAAGATGCTGCTGCACATCTCCTGATTTGTTTCCCTCTGTCGCCTCTTATGACAACCACAGGATGATATGGGGTAGTGGATAGATATCTTACAATGCCACTACACTAAAATTTTTATTCTAATAAAATCAAAATATTAAATGGTTGTTAATATTTAATGGTTGTTGCAAAAAGAAAACATAGTGTGTCTAAGAATTGGCTCTTACTAGTATCATAAACATCTATTAACAATATTTTTGATTTAATATTTTAATGTTAGTAATCCAGTAATTAACAAACTTAAACAAATTTAAAAAAAATACTGTTTTTTTTTCACATTATACTACACCGAGTTGACCACATGGGAGTTTTTTTCTTGCAATTGAAATAACAAGCTTTATTGCTATATAAAAAAAACTGCCATAATCAGATCAGATTTCAGGCCAAAAATCAATTCTCTAATTCTACTTACTAATTCTCTTTTAAGAACTTCTTAGGAGCAGCCAGAAAGTTTGTGTAATTTCACTCCCGTGCCTCAGAATACAGTTGTGTGGTATTGCTGTTCTATCACACTATGAGAGTATGGGAATAGAGAATGCATCTATAATAGCACATAGGATTATAATACACACACTTGTGCAGTATAATCCTTTCCTTCACAGACAGCTACACTTCATTGAGATTGGCATTATGACTAAAATTTGGTCTGGAGGACATTATATCACTTTCAATTATTTAGTTGTTATAACTATATAACAAATATATATATATATATATATATATATAATAAGGCTAAATGGAAAATAACAAGAATTATTTAAGGCCATTGTCTGCCACAGCAGAATGAATCATACAGACTAAGGAATTTTAATGAGATCTTGTGTAAGGTCGTTAGGACATTGAATTATTTAGATTACTATTGTGGGATATTCATATACAAACATTGGGAGGAAACCTGCATGTCTGAGAAATAAATATTTTGAGAACATGTGAACATGTCTCTGTAAACAGGCTCTGGAGCAATGTGGTGGACAAATTCCTCTATAACCCTCTCAAAAATGAGAGGACGCTTGTGCTAGCAGTGGGATATATAAAAGCTGTAAAAATATTTTTTTGTAGTTATAAAATATTTTTTGATAA
The DNA here is from genome assembly GCA_029286625.1 of Parnassius orleans. NCBI lineage: Eukaryota > Metazoa > Arthropoda > Insecta > Lepidoptera > Papilionidae > Parnassius > Parnassius orleans. The sequence continues at coordinate 2,923,709 of JAGSMP010000018.1, forward strand.
CATCATTACTCCTTTTTCATTTCCATTTTGTCTTGACAAAAATTACTAAAATAAGATTTTGTTATAATAAAGCAATATCTCAATATTATGTTATGTACTTAGAGCAAAGTATGTAAATAGAATACTACTCCACTAGTTGGTGCAACTCTTTTTTCTGCCTAGGAGTCTGTCTGGAAAGTTAACAACCCTTTTACCTACTTCTGCCATCAAACAGCAGCACTCGCAAAGCAGTGTTCCGGTCTGAAGGGTATAATTACAGGGTAAAAGGCATTCCATCTTAGTCCTCAGAGGTGACAATGCATCTATAGCCTTCTTTGTTTAAAGTTGACTGCAGTAGCTGCTTATCATCAGGTGGGCTGTAAGCTCATTTGTCACTTTGATAAAAAAAGATAGATGAAGCATGTTAAGCACATAAATGAGGTAACTTACACGGCACTGAAACAAACTGACAGGTTTGTCTTGGCATGATAGACTAGAAAGTGTTGCTGCAAGCTGATCTGGCCTATCTCCATGAGCTGCAGCAAGTACTGGGAGAAAGTCTTCACGTTGAAGTTCACTAAACTCTTGGAACCACTGCAGTATGTACTGTAGCTGAGCTTCTGGGGTCAATCCTGAGGCGGACATATTGCGGACAATAGGATGCTGCTCACCTGTAAAAGTAATATTCAAGAAATAACAGATATTTCCGAAGGTGAAGTGATAAGCAATACAAATAGCATACACTTTAAAAATATTTTATAATCACAAATGAAAGATAATAAATGTAATGAATCACTGTCAAAAGAATTCAAATTATAAAACTAACTTTCAGATGCCGCTGGTAAGCAAACGGCAGATCTAATAAGTAAACTCATTGCAAAAGGTTAATAATATAAAGTTAGGATAAGTGATATGATAGTACACAAGCACGAAACAAAACACTACGAAGGTTCACTGATTAACTAAAATATTTCCGTGAGTTTCTTGGTATATTGCTGCGCCGTAACTTTCTATTATGTGGCGATTAAGCAAGGTTAAATAATCGACATAATTTCACCTGTATGTGTTAAATCATGCACGGTGCCACACTTTCTATTCAATTAAATTTGCATTTTGATAACGATTTAAGTCGTAAAGTCACAATGATATTTTACCACGAACAAACAAGTTTCACTTACTTTCAATTTTATATTATTCTTGCTATTCTTAAAAGTTTGATCCACTTTAAGAATTGTAGATGTAAAGTGTTTGTGTTTTGAAAACTATGAATTATTGTTACGCTAACTTTTCTGATTAGTTTGCTTTGTGAGTTTTATTACTTCTTAGTGATGGGTCAACTCGAGTTACTAACTCGAGTTAACTCGAGTTGCGCTTAACCCGAGTTAACTCGAGTTGGATCTCCCTAACTCGAGTTTGGGCTGCTGTACATGAGAGGATCAAGTGAGCCAGCAAAAGAGTAAGCGTGCGTTTCTTTTGTTGTGTGCGCGCTTTGTGTTTCAAAGAGTATTTAGCTACAACCAAAACAATTTTTTATTTAGAATTTTATAGTAGGTAAGTTATGTAATTTAATTTCTTTTTTAATTTTGATTAATTATGATCAATATAGTTATGTAAGTCACAGACCTATTATTGTAATATCCGAAGAGGGTGGTTAAGTTGTAAGATACATCATATTTTAAATTAACGTCAAATGTAACATTTAACTTACAATAAATATTTTGAATTTGAATTTATTTAAAATAATTTTGACTGTGACAGATAAACTATTAATAGCTTTTGTACCTACATCTTAAAGCTAGACTAATAGTGTATCGTGAAGACTGCTGTATAACTAGTTTTCTTGTTAAATACAGGTACTTACTATAACTAAGATTAAAACCAAAAATACATAACTATCTGATACATGCTAAATATACCTTTTTATTTCAATCCTACATAATAAGTTTGGTAATTATAGTTATCCCAACCCGCCAAAGAGTTAAATAGAAAAACAAATTTATAAAAACATTTCCTCTAAAAGATGAAGGAGTGTACAAGCTTGATTGTGAATGTGGTCTCTCATATATAGGGCAAACAAAACGATCTATCAAAACCCGCGTAAAAGAACACATAGCTGACGTGAAGCACCAACGTTCCGGGAAGTCTGCAGTTTGTGATCATATCCTAGACGGCCCCCGCCATTACATTAGGTTTGATAAACCACAGATTCTCGCGAAAGAACATCAATTCCTGCCAAGGATGATACGTGAGGCTATTGAAATTAAAAAACATCCTAATTTCAATAGAGAGGGAGGCTGGGTACTACCACCTGCTTGGGATCCTGTAATTAATAAAATTAAAACTAAACCCAAGCATACCACTGTAAGACTTCAAGACACAGTTAGTTCATTCTGCGTAGATCGGACCAAAATTAATAATTAAAAAAGCTGAAGGTACTCCGGATTAACTCTAACATCGGGACGTCAATCACCTCAGTCCCCCGTGACCATGGGTGCTGTAAAGCACCCGAAACGTAGGGAATTAATAAAAATAAGTTAATAAAACTCGATATAATCCGTAAAAGTAGTTTTATTCAAAATCATTTAATCTTTTTCGTACTGCCAAGTGCCAACTCGAGTTACGTAACTCGAGTTGCGTGAATTTCAACTCGAGTTAACTCGAGTCGTAATTCTTCCGAGTTGGCACATCTATATTACTTTTTCCTCTTTGGCAGAGTTGCCACCTCAAAAATTATCTTTTCACTAGATCCAGAGTAAAATGTCGCCATATTTTGGAAATTCGGATTGAAAAAAAACCACCAGTTCTCGCCATTTTTTTTATTAAAATTAATTACTTTACATGTAAGAAATTAAAAAAGAAACAAGATATAGAAATATTATATCTTCCATCATATCTTCATTATCCACAGACTTTTCTATACTTTTGCGTATATTTTTTTTTCTTGGCCGGCAGTTCCATTCTTCATTCGTCTTCTTCCAGTTTCTTTAATATTCTTAACTTTACTATTCTTACTCCCACGATGCACAGTGGTCCCGTTTTAGTGTTTCATACAAGTAGGATTTTTAACCGACACGTTTTTTCATATATTGGAGCAAATCGGGTTTGAATATTTTTTTCCATACATTGAAAAAATAAGTCATTCATTTTTGTACGTTTTATCATTCCATCGGCACACCGATAAATATGTGATGTTAAAAGAGGCTTCCAAATAAGAATCTAAAATAAAACTAGGAAAACAGACACTTTGATTTTTCGAAAATCCTACTTGTATGAAACAGGACCACTGTGCGACGATACGATACGATCGACAGACTCTTTAACTAATTTATTAACTGTTCTTTCACTGAGCACATGCAATTTCCTACCCACTTTAATCGACTACGACGACACTTTAAATAATGATAAAGTACTAACATCAATAACTAGGAGTGGGCGATACAAATCGTATATAGATACAATATCTATATATCAGTACAATATCCAATATCTATATATCGGACGACAAACTAACTATGTATTAGATATTACGATTTTACGATACCGTGTTGATATGAGTCATCGCAGAATATCTAATATCTACTCAAAAACGAAACGTAAAATATCTAAATATATACATTGATTCGTATACCGAACAAACCTTGAGCGCGATAGAATATCTATGTAGGTAAAACAGATATTACGACTACTTTACAACGAAAAGGTGATATGCTTACGCCTAATATTATTAATATTAATCCTTATTAGTATTATCATACGATTTATTACAGAACACATCATTTTCAATATCCAGTCTAAGTAGTATTTCATTATTATTTTGTTGTGTTGTACTGTTTTCAAAAAAAAACGATTTTAGATCTTATTGTGTATTTAATAGAATGTTATTTTTGGTATGTAAATTAAAACTGAGAAAATTATGAAGAAAAGTTTATTTCACCGATTCTGAAAAACTATACCCGCTTTCTAGATATGGGAAAATTTCCTTTGACATAGGGGTATAACCACTAACCATAACCTGTATTGAAACAACGAACAAAAAATACACCCCGACCGTCAGTCTTTTAAAACATGATAATTTTCAACCACAAGTGTGGCATAAAATATAAAAGTTTAATTTTATAGCAAATAAATGTTACAATCCTTATTTTTAAACATTTAGAGCCTAAATTTAAGTGTAATTAATTAAAAGAATATATTCTTTAGAGTAAACGAGTAAAAAATATTTTGTAATAGCGCCATCTACTAGATTGAATGAATGAATGAATGAATTTCTTTATTTTGCAAATATGGGTGAACCGATGGGTCACCCATATTTTGCAAATATGGGTGACCCATCGGTTGTCAGTTCTTCGAGCTATATGGCCGGCCCATTGCCACTTCAGCTTACCAATGCGTTGGGCTATGTCGGTCACTCTAATTCTACTGCGGTCCTCATTTCTAAGTTTATCACGCAGAGAAATCCCGAGCATAGCCCTCTCCATAGCTCGCTGAGCGACCTTGAGCGTCCTCATACGGCCAGAAATGTGGTGACAAATATATAGTATAGATTCCACCATATTTTACCAGAAGGCATGCAAAAAATATGAAATAATTATTTTTTTTTTTATCAATTTACGTAGATATGTCATTCACAACACAATATCACATTAGATTAACAAAAATAAAAGAGTCTCTTCAAATTACATGTATGTCTAATAAGTCAATCGGTACATTATTATCACTATTATTTAATTATTATAAGCCATTGTCAAATTAATTACAATAATAATAATACAATTTATAAATAAATATCCATGTGACAAACGTACAAATTTTAACATAACATTTTGTCCATTAAAAAGTCATTAATATTATAGTACACCTTGTCTGCTAAAAAGTTTCGTAGCCTTGTCTTAAATAATGAAGTGTTGAGATCCCTCCAACACTTGGGTAATTTGTTGTACATAGCCGGCCCCATACAGCAGACACTGTTGCGTATTAGTGCTGTTTTTCCTTAGGAATGTAAACTTTCTATTGTCGCGTCTGTTTCTTGAGGTGGTCTGCTAGGCACTTAAAACGGTTCTGGTTCGAATTTACAAAGACTGCCATCTGTAATATATATATATATATATATATATATATATATATATATATATAAAATATTAACTGTACCTACTAGGTACAGTTAATATTTTATATTGTTTAAAATATGGCTTGCAACTATCGGTACACTTCAGCTTAAACATGGAGCGTATAATCCTTTTTTGGGTCGTGAATACCTTTCCTTTTTCGCAAGAGTTACCCCAAAATATTACGCCATATCGTATGTATGTTTCTACCGTACCATAATACGCAGTAAGGAGTCCATCCGTACAAATTATAGATGACAATATGCCTAGTTGCGTTAACTGAAATGTATAGCCTTTGTTTTGCTTAAATTTATTATTAAATTATTGTGATCTAGCCATTTTATTATTGTTTTTAGAGAATTGTTTATGTCATATTCGTATGTATTAATATTTTTACAAGGTATTGTTATGGTGCTATCATCTTCAAAAAGCGTCAAAGGTTGTTCTGTGTATTTAGGTAGGTCATTAATATATAATATAAATAGTAACGGTCCCAGTACACTCCCTTGCGGAACTCCAAAGCTAACTTTACGTTCCGACGATCGAAATGTCTCTTCGTATTTATTAACCTTATTAAAATTCTTAATTTCAGTTATTTGTATTCTATTGTTAAGGTAAGATTCTATAAGGTTAAGTACATTACCCCTGATGCCATAGGCGTGTAGTTTATATAAGAGGGTAGGGTAGTGGACATAGTCAAACACCTGGGTCATATCACAAAATATGGCACAAACTGGTGTTCTTGTGTCCATAATATTAATAATATTATGTACAAAGTCGTATAACCATATTTATTGTTTTACGCTGCCTAAATCCTTTTTGTTCCTCACACAATATGTTTTGTTTTTCTACATATTTATATAATTTATTGCAAATGTACTTTTCAATTAATTTTGAAATTATGGGAATGAGTGAAATTGGTCTATAGTTTTCAATTAACTCTATTTTTTTTCTTAAATAATGGTTTTTAAGAAGGTAAATGAAATTGTATACTTGGGGAGTGCTTTTAGCCGATGGAAGATGTGATTTAGATGATAGGCGAAACAAGCTGCCGGGAACAAAGTCAATGGTGCCTTGACTGCTTTAGTCAAAAGGCAAGGCGTAGTGAAGAGCGCACGCCTTTAATACATAACGCAGTGTTGGTACCAACTTTGTTATATGGCAAAGGAAACCTGTATGCCAGAAGAAGCATAAGCAAGTTGAATGGTGAGATGCGATCTCTTCGTAAAATGTGCGGCGTTACCATGGTGACCGAAAGCGAAACGAAGAGATTCGCAATATGGCAGGTTTGAAAGATGACCTTATCACAAAATTGATAAGGGTGCCTGATGGTTTGGGCATGTTGAGCGAATGAGTGAAGACCGAATGGAAGAAAATATATAGCGCGAAAGTTAATATTAAAAGGTGTCGAGGCACCGAGACTAACTTTGAAGACCATGTGAGCAAACTGCTCGAAGAGGAGGGTAAGAGTACCTGGATACCTAGACGTGCATGTATGAAGAAGATTATGAATCTGAAAGAAGCGAAAGAGATATGTAAGGATCGTGACACTCAATGATCTGTTCTCTGGCTACCCTGTCAGGGTTTGTGAAGATAAGTAAGCAAGTAAGGTCTATGTTTTCAATTAACTCTCTATTTTTTTTCTTAAATAATGGTTTTTTAAGAAAAAAAAATAGAGTATAATAAGTAATATTATAGAGGTTTTTAAGGCATCTGGATATATGCCAGCACAAATGCAAAGATTAGTTATATAAGTCAGGTGATCACATATCTCATTAGCCACATATTTAATTACCTTTGCACAAATGTCATCATAACCTACACTGCATGTGTTTTTCAGAGACATTATTATTTCCTTTACCTTGCCATGCAGGCCGCGTCAGAATGCGACAGTGTCGGCGTCATTCGGTGCTTGGCCCGTTCCACGTACCATTGGTCGCTCCAATGATTTTATTATTATTATTATTTAAAAAAAAATCTCAACTGAAAGCTGGTAAATAAATGGCGATTAGGGGTTGAACCCAAGTAACCGTCATTGTAATAGGGGATAAACTACATTACTGTCCTACATGAATTTTCGAACGATGCGACATGTATTTAAGATTGCTGCTTTTTGTAAATTAATGTATGAGTTCGGTGATATGTCATTTTCAAACTATGATTATTACTATGTTCTTAGAGCATAGTACAGCATATGCGGCATATGCTGTACTAGGCTCTAAGAACATAGAGTTAGGTACAGTGTTTATATTAATTGCTTTTGGTTTACTTTCGGCATGCAGTTTTGGCTAAATTTTATCGACAAACTATTTGTTAAATACATCACAAATTTTCGCTGTGTTCAATTTAACTTGGCTACTTACCTCATTTTTATTTATATAATGTTTTGGTGTATTGTTTTTGTTTTGATTAATTATCTGCCAAGTCGTTTTTGACCTATTTTTGGAAGTTTTTATTTTATAGGTATTTTGTGTCTTTTGAGTTAGGTTTATAATTTTTTTGAATATAACAGAATAATTTTTAAAGTTTGTTTTATTGATATGGTTGGGTTTTAATCTCGACAGCCACAAAAGTTTTCGTTTCTTTTTACTACATAATTTAACACCTCGAGATAATCACCTAGGTTTTTTAAAACATTGACTTCGTGTACGATAACCGGAAAACATAGATCATAAAATAGTTTTAAAACATCGATAAAATTATTGTATGCTACATTAGGATCATCTGTTCAGTAACTGGGTATTGTAAAATCTGTGCTGTATGATCTGATAATGCAAACTCTATCACATTAGACTTACACTGCTTATCAGAGTTGTACGCAAAGTTGTACACCTGGCGATGATAACTTCGCTATTTTTGATAGTTCTTTCCATTGGTGTCCGTTTTTTACCAGGATACAAGTTCCACCTCTTTTTTCATCCTTTCTACAATAATATGAAGCTAAACAGTAATTCGGTACATATAGTTGATTTTCATAGCCTTCCATGATAAAATGCTCGGTAATACACAAAATATCAACATTTAGTTGTTTTTCAAATACCTCACACAAACATACAGTAAGAGCTTTTGACTTTTTTATTAGGCCAGCGATATTTAGATGTAGTACATTGAGATAATAACTAGAGAAAAAACAGCTCATTTGTGTTAGTTTCGCTTCAGGATTGAGACGAAGATCTTATATCTTCTATGTGTAAGGGAATGTGTGTACCTTTAATATACTCCTTTATTTCAGTATTTATCATTTCTCTCAGATTTTCAAAAATGTTTTTAATACCGCGGTTATTGAGAGTACCACTGCTCCTCAAAAACATTTTATAATCATATGATAGATTTAGGGTAGAATCGTATAGTCATGCATAATTATGAGTGTAATTATCCAGATATAACAGATTATTAAATGTTTCTATTCTATTGTTAAACATCATGGAGCTATCATTTAGTTTGAAGGTAGGTAGGCATAAAATAATATTTGTGTGTTTTATTTTTAAAAGAGTTTCACGAATATGAACTGTCAGATCGACTGTCAGATTCTATACGTAAAGTGATTTTATCGAACAAAAATTGATTAACTCTCAAGGTGGTACGTACAATATACGCTAGATGGCATAAACACAACAGGATTCAATTTAATATTCTATTTCATTATCTCGCAGATAAATCAATCCGGATCAATCCTTTTGTCACTTTTATATTATGAGATACTTTAAGAATACTTATATTACATAAATAATACCATATATCTATAAATCTATATATGAAAATTCGTTCATAAATCGCGTATCACCATGTGATACTGAGTACTGACTTCTACTCAGAATTTCAGAACGAAGATATCAACAAATATATAGATATTGAAATATATAGATATTGAATATATAGATACAATATCGGATATTCATATTGGATATGAATTTCATATCCAATACATAGGTACGATTTTCTATAGGGTAAAAGTGATATTACCCATGCCTATCAATAACTATAAAATGACAGCGTCTGGGATTCCCCGACCATAGACTAAGGCCAGAAAAAGAAATTTGCCGTCTCAAATCAGTGTTGCCAAATTCCAATATTTCATTCCAAAAAATAAATAGTCGCTAAACGATGAAAAAATAGAAAGAGAGATAAAGAAAAAATTCCAGAGAGTCTTTGGAATTTTATGCAATTAAGCAACCAGCAACCACAACTATATTATAGCAAATAGCAAGTAGCAACTACTATAAAAAGTACTCTGTGGCAACTACTTTGCAGTTTGTTTGCAATTTGTAATTACAAAAATTGCAAAGATAAACAATTATCAATTTACGAATAGGGATGGCGATCTGAGTATGAAATCGATTAATCGAAGAATCGATTTTAAGGGTCAAGAAAATTAAACAATGGATCAATCCGTGGAATCAATCTGAGACACTCGAAAATCGAGATTTGATGATTTTATATCACCATCTAAGCACTTGTAACATCGTTTCCACTTCCACTAACAGTTCACATGGGCAGGCATTTAATATACAAAATTACACCACTTTTATGTATCAAAATATATTTCAAACAATTATGTAAATGATATTACAGGAGTAATATCCGCTATCAGTGAATTTCCTGCCAAGACTCCTTGAAAGGTGAAGTATATTAATTAGTAATTTTTTTGTGATTTCGATAAACATTTGTACTATAATTTATTGTATAGTTAGTTACAACATAGCCACATAGGTAAAAAGCCTACACAGCAGCGACCTCGACAATTGGAGCTCAGCAATATATACGAGTATTTACTTTATTTTTATTGTAATAATTATAATTCATTCTAGATCTAGGCATCGATCTGTTCGACTTCTATTTTAATTGTAATAATTATATTGTAATTTTTATATCATAATAAAGTATTTTAAATTAGTTTCGGTTTTGTTTGGGTCTTTCGGCAGCAGTTAACATAATTAGCGCAGTCGTTAGGATACTCAAAAGTTAGTTAGACTATCGTAGCTTTCAAGCTTTATACGAGTATTCGAATCTACTACGGACCAACTGCAAGCCAAGAGGATACACCAAGACATCGATCCCGAGAAAACCGAGATGAAATTTATGTCAGTACACCAGAATTTTGTTGCTTTGTTGTTGTGTTGCTTCCTTTTTCCTAGTGTAAATCTTTCCTGTCAAAATTTTCCATCCAAGGAAATTATTCCACTGTGACCCTATATCGCGTAGGCTGCCACGTAGACAAAGTTTAGATCATAATAGAGATTTGAATTGTTATTTAGAGTTAGATATAATTACTGTGGAATCGAAAATGGCCCATGACCCCGACACTATTTTGAAAGTTTTACGCCCAGTGTCAGCGTTCGACGGTAACCCTAATGTACAAACTATATTTATAAAATTATGTAACCAAATATGTGCTGCCTACCTAAGTAATGATCCTGGCAGTGAATTATTGAACTTATGCCTGCTTAACGGGATATTGAACATAATAACTGAACCCGCCGCGACCTCTTTAAATTCAAATGGTATTCCTGATAGCTGGCATGGTATTCGTACAGCAGACGAAACGGCACTCAATCTACAATGACCTCTCGTTAGCTACTCAGGGAAACAGCTCTCCCCAAGAACTTAATGCACGATGTCAGACACTATTCAGTACTATCATGACGTATGTTACACTTCATGTAACCTTGCCTACTACAATAGAAGCCAAACGTATACTACATAAAAATCTAACAAAGCAAGCTTTCGTGCGCGGTTTAAAGGAGCCATTAGGCTCACGAATACGTTGCATGCGTCCTAATACCGTTGAAAAAACCTTGGAGTTTGTACAGGAAGAACTGAATGTTATGTACTTGCAACAACGCGGTGAATCTTTCGCTGAGAGGAAATCTCAAGCGCCTAAGCCTCTCCAACCTAGCCATATAACCTTACCTTTGCAAAAACAATTCAGTTTTCCTACACCGATGCCAATACCCAATTTACAGCGACCTTTACATGTACCACAACAATAAGCTCTTAGGCCCAACGTGCGACCACCGTATAACATGCCTTCGCGAACTCAACAAATGTTCCTCGCTTTGCCACCTATTGTATAATTAGGTGACAAAGCGTGGAACATAGTTACTAAATAGGAATCCACCCTATGAGCCCGAAGCCTATGAGTGGCGTTAGCCACTACGTACCTAAACCAATACCTCCGACAGGTCTGACCGGTCACGATTGGCGCAAATACGGTAGGTAACCCGCCGCCTTCAAATTACTTCTAAATTAAGGAAATGAATTTTAACGAATGTGCATGTTACGGTAGTTACTATTATCCTGAAGACCAATACGACTATTACGACTATAATGATAATGACGACTATACCAATACTGCCAATACTGTGATCTATGGCTATGACGACACGCAGCATTACCAATACCATGATGCAACTGAGATAAACGAAGAAGATAACTTAGACTGCCAACCTTCTACAAGCAGTTCGACTCGAGTAGACTCGTTCTTCAAAAAAGCCAAAATAGAAGACTTACATACGCAAAGAGAGCTTCCATATATTTGTCCCCCCCCCCCCTAAAATTTCTCATCGATACCGGGGCGAATCAATCCTTCATAAATCCAGAAGCCATACAAAAACAATAATAAAATATTAATTCGATAATTATTTCAACAGTGGTAGAGCCACGCGACAGCTTTTGCTGCCGCAAGGATGGGCCGGCTCGAACCGGAGTGGTAGCACGACCTCACAGAATACCAGCGTGAAGTAGAAAGATTACTTCTGTGTTTCGCTTGGTGAGTACAGGTGGCCGGAGGCCCAATTCCCCCCTCCCCTTTTTAACATGGTAGCGGAGTTAAATAAGACACTATCCCAGGAGAGTACCAGCACCCCTGGTGTCGGAGAATCACTCGCTGAGCATCCACACTCAAGCTACCCTCCTCTTCCTGAGCGTGGGTGCTCAGGCTGCCCCGCGTATTCTGAGAGGGAGGGCAAAATTCCACTCGTGACTAATACTGCTCGGGGCAAACGGAGCAATAAAACAAAGGCGACTCCTGCCACGCTATCCGTGAATTTCTGCAACATCAGGGGACTTCATTTGAACCTTAACGCCGTCCATTACCATCTGGAGACGGCGAAGCCGGCCTTGCTCTTTCTAATCGAGACACAGGTGTCCTCTCCGGCTGATACTTCGTATCTCTCCTACCTGGGGTACAAATTAGAACACTCATTTGTGCCTCGGGCTGGGGACGTCAGAGAAGACATCTGTTTTCGATGCCTCGGCAGACTTGAAGGTACTGACCTGTCCATCCTACGGCTGCGCGTACACAGCGACGACTATCCTCGCGTCTACGAGTGCCTCTATAGGTCCCATAGTGGTAATGCCGACACAGACCGACTCATCGACCACGTCCAAATGGCTGCAGATTCCTTGCTACAGCAGATCCCATCCGCAGAGATCGTTATCCTCGGTGACTTTAACGCCCACCACGCTGAATGGCTTGGTTCCCGTTTAACCGATCATGCGGGTAGATCTGTTTATGACTTTGCCTTGGCATATGGTCTGACACAACTGGTTACTTCGCCTACGCGGATCCCAGATGTGGAGGATCATGCACCTTCCTTGTTGGACCTTCTGCTGACCTCTCATCCGGACGGATATCAGGTGTTCGTCAATGCCCCTCTAGGCTCCTCGGACCATTGTCTAGTCCAGAGTGTGGTGCCACTCACACTCCCATCGCGGTTGCGTTCTGCAGGTTGCCGCCGTGTTTGGTACTATAGGTCGGACGATTGGGACAGGATGCGGTCTTTTTGTGGATCCTAACCTTGGGGGTGGGTTTGCTTCTCGCCGGATGATCCCAACGTTGTTGCTGATACTGTCGCTGATGTGGTGCTTCAGAGAATGGAATTATTTATTCCATCATCTGTGGTACCTATCAGAGACAGAACTCAGTCGTGGTTTGGTCGCTCCTGCAAAATGGCTTCACGCCACAGCTATGAGTGCTATCGGGCCTGGGCTTACGCATCGACGTCTCGGGATGCAAATACCAGCGCTCTCAAAAATAAGTATAATTCCGCCTCCAGGTCCTTCAAAAGTGTCATTGCCAAGGCAAAGTCAGAGCACATCGGCAGAATTGGCGAGAAACTAGTTCGACTTCCTTCGGGAACTCGTGCATTCTGGTCTCTCGCCAAGGCTGTCCAAGAGAACTTCTGTCAGCCATCTCTCCCATCTCTGCTCAAGAAGGACGACTCATTGGCCCATGCCGAAAAAGAGAAAGCCAATCTTCCAGGCACTCTCTTTGCGCCCAATTCGACTCTTGATGACGGGGGGAACACACCGCCGACCATCCCGCGTTGTGAGTGCTTCATGCAGGATGTGCTGTTTAACCAGCGCTCGGTGCGCAAAGCACTCCTCTCCCTCGACGTCAATTAGTCGAGTGGGCCTGATGGCATCCCTCCTATTGTGCTGAAGTCGTACTAGACGATGCATGTTCCGATTATAAGCCTATTAATGCTGGTGTTCCACAAGGCTGCGTACTATCACCAACACGGTTTCTTCTGCATATCAATGATATGTTGCAAACCGGTAACATTCATTGCTATGCAGACGACAGCACTGTTGATGCTTTATACACGAACCGTGCCAATATTTCTCGGGAAAACGTCGCCGAGTACCGGAACAAACTTGTGTCTGAAGTCGAGTCTTTGTTGAACAAAGTCTCGGATTGGAGGCGACTAAATCCAGTCCAGTTCAATCCCTAGAAGACACAAGTTTGCGTTTTTACCGCTAAAAAGACCCCCTTTGTCGTATCTCCTCAGTTTCAAGGCACTCCCCTTGTTACCTCAGCCAGTATCGGAATCCTCGGCGTCGGCATATCGAATGATGTGCAGTTTCGTGGTCACTTGGAAGAGAAGGCCAAATTGTCCTCTAAAAAGCTTGGCGTGCTCAGCAGAGCGGAACAGTATTTCATGCAGGCACACCGCTTGCAACTTTACAAGGCGCAGGTTCGGCCCCACATGGAATACTGTTCCCATCTCTGGGCAGGGGCTCCCCAGTGCCAGCTCCTTCCACTTGACCGCATCCAGCGCAGAACAACTCGAATCGTCGACGACCGTGTTCTTTCCGATCAGCTTGACTCACTGGCACTGCGAAGAGATGTTGCATCTCTTTGCGTATTTTATCGCATCTACCACGGGGAGTGTTCTGAGGAATTGTTCGGTCTAATTCCAGCCGCTCAATTTCGCTATCGCACATCGCGACAAAACTCGCAATACCATCTATAGCATCTGGATGGTTGGCGGTCCACCACTGTGCGATTTAACTTTAACTTTATTTAATCGCACTAAAACGAAATGTAATTCATGACTCAAATGTCAAACATTTAAATAACATTTAAATATTAAATGGAGACCACCATTTTTCTTGGAATAACACTAGACGCGAAGCTTCAATGGAGCCTACATATATCAAAATTAGCAGAGCTTAGTTCTGCAGCATATGCTGTAAAAGATTAGAAATCTTACCAGTGTTGAAACAGCTAGACTTGTTTACTTGCTATTTCCACAATGTCGTATGGTATTTTCTATGGGGGCACGCGACTGACTACTGAAATTATATTTGTTTTACAGAAGAGGCCATAAGATCAATCTATGATTTAAAACCTAAAGTCGCTCCGACAAAAATTGGAAATTCATTTATTAACTTTGGCCTCTCAATAAATTTATGAAAATGTAGAAAAGTACACAAAATAAAAGTAGTTTTACAAAATAAGTGATATTCATTCTGTAAATACTAGGAACAAACACAAGCTAGTAGTACCAGTTACTCACTCCACCGAGTCAGTAATTCATTCTTGGAGGATGTATACGCTATTACAACAATCCCAGAAAATATACAAAAATTTGACCTGCTCAAAGTTCAAAACTTTATTAAACAAGCTTGTATAAAGGGTTATTATAATATTAAGGAATTTATGGATGATAATAACCCTGGAATTAGTGATCGCTACCAAGCTATTTCTAATTTGTTTTGTGTGGTTAATTGTAACATACATGATTGTAGCTGTTATTTAAAATAGTTCCGCTGGGTTTCTTGCTGGTTCTTCCCAGGACAAGTTTTTTTCGAACCAGTGGTAATTAAACAAAGTGACTTTCAATAGTATTATTTATAATCTATATTGAAAAAACAATCTGAATATATCGGATGTACTAGATAAGTTAGAAAAGTGACAATACTTCACAACCCAGGATTTAGCCAGTGGATTTTACCAGGTCGAAATAAACCCTAGTGACATCCCGAAAACCGCATTCAACGTTGAACATGGGTATTTGCAGTTCTTATGGATGCCCATGGGCTTAAAGAACTCGCCATCCATGTTTCAGCGTCTCATGGATAACGTGCCCCGTGACCTCCAAAATACAGTATGTCTCGTGTACTTAGATGACATTATTGTGTGCAATACTTCCTTTCAAGAGCACATGGTAAATGTTGAGAAAGTATTTCAGAAACTACGGGAATTCAATTTTAAAATCCAAATGCATAAATCCGAATTTCTTAGATTGGTAACCGCTTATTTAAGACATATAATTAGTAAAGATGGCATTAAGGCAAATTCTAGCAAAATATCCGCCATAAATATCCATTACCCAAAACCGCAAAAAAAAAAATTAAACAGTTTTAGACCTTATAATTATTATGGAAGTTTATCCAGACTCTGCTCGAATTACTAAACACTCTGACACAATGTCTAAAAAGGGACGAAAAATAACTCTTGACACAGACTATACTAACTACTTCGAAAAGTGCAAGACTCTCTGACCAATGACAATCCTCAATATCCTGACTTCAATAAAATTCATCCTAACAGAACTATCCAGAACCTCATCATCAATCAGTCTATAGCAAAATCCTGTAAGATGACCGACATCGCACTATCAAAAGAAGCTAAGGAACGTCTTGACGACAAGCACTATACCATCTCCTTCCCTCAACAAACTAAGGTCCATACAGTATGCGGACGTGAAGACATTACTACATTACAGGGTAGCTACTAAGTCACAATACCAATTAATTGCTTCCTGCGAACACAAGAATTTACCATCACTAATATTAACGATCAAGTAGAAGGCCATCCCCTGAAACTAATGAAATTATCAATGGATATAAACGCAAAAGGCGGTACCAGAGGGGTAGCACGGATCAGCCTTAATACAATCAACCTGAGTGTACTACACGCTGCCCAGGACCAACTCATGATGCAACCATCTGCGAGAGATGCATCTCCTTACTTTATATCACACCACTATTCCCTTTTACGCCGTGTTATCAAGCGTAGTAGGGCACTAAAAAGTTAAATCCGACGCTGCTTCAAAGTATATCATAATAATCGTCTCTCTGTAAAAAGACCTACTGAGATACTAAGAAACGTATATTACATAATAAGATGATAAAATTATTGCCAAGGCTCCAAAGTCTTTGCCAGAAATCTGTCAGCCAGAAATAGCCAATAAGAATTGCTAAATAGAATTGCTCTCCAGCATCTTAAAACGGCAAGAAACTCTGGGGATTTTAATTTTTTAAATGCCATGTTACAATTTTGGTTACAATGTAAAATGTGGGTATTAATATTTTAATAAATAATATTAATATGTTTTTAATGTCACTTTAACAAAATATCAGTAACTAGAGGACTGGCAAAGAATTATTTCAACACATCATCGTCCTTAATCATCATCATCATTATTATTACAGCCCTTCACAAGTCCACTGCTGATATAAGCATAGGCCTCACCAAACCACATAAGTCAACATATAAGATGACAAAGTAGCAGATTGAACTGTCGGTCTTGATCACCCACGAAGAGTATACATGTGATCTAAGGCACTTAAGCCTTTCTCATGGGGGATGGATTTTTGCCATAGTTGCCACGCTTTGCAGGCGGGTTGACAACCGCAGATTGTACTTATATTTTTTGTTAGGAAGATGCTGCTGCCCATCTCCTGGGTTATTTCCCTATGTCGTCTTCTTATGGCATCCACGGGAAGATATGGGGTAGTCTGAAACCGTAACTACACAGAAAACTGTGGTTTCAGACCCATTATAACAAAATTTAAATTTATAACTATGGAGATTCAAATACAACTTTGGAAGTCCACCCACCTCCGGGTCTCTGGAGTTCGGTTATACTGTTTTAAAAGGATGTCCTCATATTTATTCCTATTCCGTTTTCAGAATGTAAACAGACAGAATATTACAATATTGTTAATAATGTTGGTTTAATATTATCAACAATATTACAATATTGGTTAATAATATTAACCAATATTGTAATATTCACTTAATATTGTCTGGGCGATTTCGACCACCGCGACATCCACAGAATAAATAGAAAGTCACACATTTATAAGTAATTGTTTTATTCATTATTAAATACAAAATGCGGTCTTATTTTAATATACTTACATTGTAAAACTTTGTACTTATACTTAAACAATACATATTTACATTATTTAGGTATGCTGCGGCTTTTTACAATATTTGTAGGTATCACAGACACACATAAACATAGTGTTTAGTTTATACTAAAAGTTAAATAATACTTTAATGTTCAAAGTCACTTACGTCGTAGCATAATGTATCTGTGTTGTGTAACAATACATTGATTATTCTTTTACAAAATATATTAATCACAAAATGATTTGTTTGATTCCCAAACACAGTCTTAGGCATCAACCAGTCACATAGATAATATTAAATATTTATACTTTATCAAAGATAAAAAGATTATTGTTCATTGTACACATTATAAGATGATAACAAATTTTAAATATTTAAAATAAGATGTACAAAGGCGAGCTTAACCCTAATAAGAGTTCTCTTCCAGCAAACCCTTTGGGAACGAGAAATAGTGTTTTATGTAAAGTAAGTAGGTAGGTAGAAGTGCGTACTTAATAATTAACAAAAGCACTGATTAATAGAAACTCGTAAGTTATATTTAACAATTAACATATTTGTGTAGTTAAATATTCTTGTTTTAAGAGGAAATGCGGGTGGTCTTTTCTCCATACAAACGTTCACGGCTGTTATATTTCTTGTTTATGACCTTATATTAATAAGTTTTTACAGTAAAATAAATATCAACCTCTTCTCTGTCCCTATGTTTTCCTTTTTGATGATACATTATCTTTAAAAGCACTAGAACCCTTACAAAATGCTCAAAATTGCCTATTCAACATTCATATGCCGCTGTCAACAGGGGCCTAGTGTTCAAATTTGATAATTAATACTGAAAAAAGAAAAACATAGGGACACAGTGTATATCCTTTCCATTCAGTTTATGAAATATCTTTTAAATTGGTCCAATATTGGAGGAGAAAATGGTAGAGAACCAAACCTCAAATTATGCCTTTTTACTTAGGCTATTCAGTCGGATCTGTAGTTGTCCTTATGGGACGCCGAGCGCTCGCAGAGCGACAGCGATAGTTTCTTCAAATACCTAATTTTCAAAAGTCTCTCGGCCCGCATTTCCTCTTAATGGCCCGAAAAAGTCCACAGCTGGACGTGGTCCACCTCCGTTGGATTTGTCTTAATTGTCACGCTTGTCAGGTGGATAGTTGACCGCAGTACCAGACGCCTCTCGCCTTTTACGCTGCTGCCCCTCGCTGGTACGAGATGAATATGTTGGCAACTACCGAATGCCATTAGATTTTTCTGTTATTTCTCTTAGTCGCCTTTTACGAGAGCCTTGGGGTGAAATTGGAGCTCTTCGACCGCCGCTCTTAAATACTAAACCAGTCCAATATTTTTAAAATATTTACTATGTCTCAGAATTACTCATGCAGAAAGCTATAGACATGTTATTTTTACGAAATAATTTGGATACATAATTTCATAAAAAATATAATTTGGCATCGCTACCTAGTTCGACTAGATAGATAGCTTTTTGTTGTGTACCTACCTAAGCTAAGTTCAACGAGCGCAATTAGAATATGAACATTAATTACATACGAGTACACTACGTGTGTAACGTCAACAATTCAAAACAAGTTAAAATTAACACAATTCGATCCTTAAAATTAGTTGTTTTCAATATGTTCGACTGCTTAAATCAAGTCATTGTCATTAACCAACGGCTTTCTTTATTTTATCATAACAATAGCCTTCGAAAGTTAACTGAAGATGTATATACAATGTCTAGTAGGTACTGTAGATGTTGTTTCTCGTCACCGCTCGAGTAGCAGCGTCTTTCAGCATCGACCTTAACTATTGTATTCCTGTATTCATTTACGGATCAGATGCTGATTATTAAAATTATCACGACGCCACAGAATGGAATTTTTTAAAATAAATTAACAAACACACCTAAACGTGGTAATGATTTTGCAACACCTAGTGCAAGCGATCAAAGCTTGCTTCAAGCTTTATTTAGATTTAGATTTTCCACCAGGAACATTAATATGATAAAGCAGTCATACTTGCATTATAAAACCCATAATTCAATTAATTTATGGGCCGCATGTGAACAAAGATTGTTATAAGTTTAAAAAACAAAAACAAAAAAAACAAAAATCTTTACAAGTTCCGTAGGAATTCAAACCACAAGTACCATAAAACATACTCACAACCGTCATATTATTAGTACTATTATTTATTCTGTGATGTTATATAAAAGAAAACATTGTTCATTCATTCGTATCATGTACTAATGGCACTGCTCAATCTCATTAAAAAAAATCGAAAATCAGTACGCCACGCCACTGTGATAACTGGTAACTAACTGTACAAGAGTACGATTTGCTATGCAACTGTACTTTGGAAATATTCTTGTAATTAGGTAAACGTTGTAATTAACAATTGATGATACATTTATTTTAATAATATATATTTATAAGCATGTATAGCGATGCCGAATAATCTAATCAGTACGTATCCATAATTGATCTCTATAAAAAAAATACCTAAAAAGATTTTTCGGCAACGAAAACTAAATTTTACACAACCCTTCAAATAACATTCCAAATAAATTCTTAAAATTACTTCTTGCAAATGAATGTCACACTTCTATCTATAACTAGGTTTAAACATAATTTATGCCGGACACTCATACGAGTACGTGCACAAAATGTGGAAAAGCACACGCTTAGAAAGCATTTGCATATGATTGGAATTATAAACAAAAATGTCATACAAATTATACATAATATTATGTGTTATAAGATGCCAAAAATACTTATGCATTAGTGTGTCACATAAAAATGGCCGTTTATACATTCTTTTTATATTATAGGTACCTACTTATGTGCACAACTCTTTGCACAGTGAGTGACCGGCATTAAATATAAATTTACAAAAATATATTAAAATACTATTCATCACAATTTCTGTATCACAAACGTGTTGTTCATATATGCTCCGATATGTTAACACTTACATCTCTTTGTAACATCTGGTCGCACGAGCACTTTAACAGTCGCAATGTTTTAAAACCAAGAACCTAGCTCTTTGAAAACTTTTCATTTGTCGTGAGAGTGACCGTGGTGTCCGTTGCTATCTTCGTGGGAGTGGCTGTGCGAGTGACCCGCTGTAACAAAAGTCATATAAATTCATATTTTTTTTTTTAATGTTCTTTTTTCAATTTATGCTAGCCTCGCACTAGGAACTTCCCTTATGATATGGAGACGTTTTTGACATTGACTAATTTCAATTACTTAGATACGGAATGAGTATTTGTATGGCCTGCCGAAATCGAACTCGCGACCCGCAACGCTACGTTTTACGATTACGCTCACTACAAAAGCTTAGTCATTTCGTACAATTCGTCAGAGTAAAATAATTCTATTTTTTTAGTCCGTATGGCTCTGTAATACTTATGGTAAGAATCAGAACAGGTAAATGCTTATTTTAGGTTGGGCATATCCAAGATGTTATTTAGCACTCCTTTAGGCAATTTTTTTTCCTCTTCTTTAGCTCGTAAGAGTCCTGAGAGCTGGAATATCGGATAGAAGGGCGAATGAAAGTGTTAATTGCAATTTTAAGAGGATATCAGAGGCTGCAAGAAATTTGAAGAATAGGTTCTTAACTATTTGTTGCTATCGCGTTATGCTAGACAGCTGCAGCTTGGGCTGATGATCTATAAAAAAAATTGACGAAAGGAAGATTTTCGTATTCCCCTGTTCTTCTCCAAAACCGAACCGATTTTTTTTAAAGCACAATATAAATAGGATTGTGACTATCTCTGTATACATGCTGGATGTCTATTTAATAACGGTGGTATATCTGGGCAGTTTAGTATTTTTAGAAGGTTATTTCTTAATTTTTAAATAACAATAATTAAGGGAAACAAAACAAAACATGGGCCCGACCCTGGTTCGGACCCGGGGACCAAAATCAGTTATTTGGTTTTCTATCAAAAAATTCGTCAGACTATGAGAGTGAGGGAATAGAGTGGAGTGCATACCTGTGCTTACGCATACACTCGTGGACTATAATCCTATCTTGTGCAGATGGCTACCTAGTCTCCGTTGAGACTGGCTGTTGTGACTTAAGTTCAGTTGGATGACATTATTATTATTATTCAGCAGATAAATATTAAGAAAACTACTTACTCAACATTTGTAATCCGAACATAACACAAAATCCGGCAACAGCTGCGAAGTACTGGACGATACCAGTTCTGTCGTTCTTCCAAATCTCAAAGAAGATGACATACAGTAGAGTTCCTGATGCTAGGCCTTGAAGCACCACTGAGTAAACTCCTGCAGCTGTGGCTCCTTGGCCTCCGACTAATAAAAGTCCACTGCCGATACCCAAAGGAGATACAATAGCGAATGTCGTAATGTAGATTACAGCAAGCCAGATCTTTGTGCGTGTAGCAATTAATTCTACACCAATACAAAATGCAATGACTAGTTTGTGGGCGGAAACTGCTCCTAACATGTACCTGTAATAATTGTAAAAGAAAATTATTTAATATTACTTTAGTTACAGAGCCATCTAGTATTTGATAGCCAATATGATATGATTCTGCTATTCTACAACAGATGGAAAACAAATTTAAAGGTGGCTTACCATACATGAGAAGTGCTCGATTCTAATCCAACAGCCAGACCCTCGAACAATTCATGAACGGAAAGGGCTAGCACAATTAGTAGACCACGTAATGCAGAAGTGACGTCATCATCTTTAGTCACTGGCATGTGACTGTGATTGTGGGAGTGATCGGGATGGTTGTTAATTTCTGGATCCTGAAATCATTAATTATAAATATTATAATCTTCAATTATTAGGTACTAATAAGCACTTGTCTTTTTTAACGACGTAAAACGGTTAATTAAAAAACAATATTAATTTTATTTAACGGTTGGCAGGTAAATTATAATTATATTCAACAACCAATGGGGAAGAAAGGTTCTCGAGTTACAGCCTTGTACCGGTAAGCGAAATGTAGGGCGGCCCCCAATGGATGGAGTAACGATCTGGTAAGAGATGCAGGAATTCGATGGATGCAGGTGGCTCAGGACCGAGCTTCGTGGAATTCCTTCGAGAAGGCTTATGTTCACCAGTGGACTTGTGATTTTCTGTAATAATGATGATGATGATGATGAAGCATTTTCGTCAAAGTTAGTAACAGTAACAGTCCACCTGACGATGGTTATCGTATGTAGCTAGCGCCGGATTAAGCGAGCTATGTAGACAAAAATCGCGGAAGCAATTCAAATTGTAGAGCCTCTTCACAGCTTCTTAAATTCCATAAATTGCCCCATACCTGGGGAAATTGCCATACTTACAGTGGCCACGACGCTTGGAAGGCAGGTTGCCGACCTCAGTTTTTTTAATAATTTTCGGTTATTATCAGGAAGATGATGTTGTCTATCTCCTGTTTCAGTCTGTCGCCTCTTGCGACACCCACGGGATGATATGTAGTGGATATTCTTACGCCGCCATTACATAGCGAAAAATCATTTAATACCTAACTTAAAAAGTTTTATGATGTAATAATTTACCTTAGACTTTTTTATTGAAGAGGGGTCAATAAGGTCAGCGATTGAGTTAGTGACGCTCTTGTCACCGTTGCTCTCGCTACCTTTGGTCCGACTCTTCCTTACGCTGAGATTCCTCACCAGAAGAGCCGCCTGCCCGTTCCTCTTCTCGCGGTAATGTATATATATGTGCACCAGTTCCTCAACCAGATACATGATGAAGAAACCGCAGCACATGAGAAGTGGCGGGAGGGAGAAGTCAAACTCTTTCATCTTACCGACTCCTGAAACGTAAAGCATTTTGATTATGCACTTGCTACGCTAATCAATTGATAGAGAATACATGCATGCAAGCAGTTTCTTTTTAAATATGTGATTTGTATCATTAGTGATTTATCTCAAATAATAATGATATAGATACATGTGAAATCTTGCAAACAGGGCATAAGGCAGCCTCTTTTAATTTCTGAAGGGGTCCTGTGCGTTCGTGTTATGCGAACTTCGCATGTCTTCGAAAATTCCTCAGAATAATAACTAACTCTGTTTGTTTGATTTTTGTGAAATGATTACATTTAAGTACGTTCACAGTTACCGTATAGTGGCGATGTAAGAATATCCACTACCCCATATCATTCCGTGGGTGTCGTAAGAGGCGACAGAGGGAAACAAATCAGGAGGGATCTTCCTAATGACGACTAAAAATAAAAACTGCAGTTGCCAACCCGCTCGCCAAGCGTGGCAACTATGGCAAATATCCCCCCTATGAGGCAACTTATGAGGGAGGCCTATTTTCAGCAGTGGACTTTATTAGGCTGTTACGGTAAGTAGGTTCACAGAGGTTCAAAAAAGTTGTACCGTCGCCTTAGTTTATTTTACCGCGTTTTTGCTTTGTGTGCGAATTGAAATTTTTGTACAATGTTAGATATTTATTTTCAATAGGTATTGTGCTAAAATGTAAGCATTGACAGACAGATGTCTTATAATCCAATAGCGTACTCTAGTGGTAATAGTTTAGCTTAGCAATGGATTGTTAACAGGTCTCATCAATACTGGAAAAATGAAGATTTATTTTCGATTATTTGAAAATAATGTGTTTTTAATTATTCACTTAAGCCATACCCGTCATCTGATTTGTCAAAATAATCTTGTAGGTCGTTACAACATAAGATTTTGTTCATTGCTTTATTGTTCTCCTAATGCACATGTGCAGATCTAAAAGAAGTACTTACTACCTATTCGCGAATATGTACATGCATACCTATACACATAACATGCATTTTGTATGAGATAAATCATGTGTCATACACACATACACACGTTCACTTTATTTTAGATTAACGGCCGCATACAATGATCTTACTGGAAAACTATAAGATCATTAGCAGCATAAATACTTTTTTGCCTGCATCTATATATAGCACAGTACCTTTCGAATGATATAAGTTTTTTTTAAAATATTTGTTGTAAAAGGAGTGGAATAATCAATTTTATAATATTTTTTTTTAAAACCGTGTCGCTCGGGTACTGTGAAATTTACATCGAACGCTTTGCCCCTGAGCTTCCACGATTCTTCACTCGATAGTATCCTCCAGATCGTATTTCGGTCACGGCGGCCAGTCTCAATGGAAATAATGCAGATAATATGCATAACTCACACAGATATTAGAAATGAAATACAGTCGAAACCGAATATAACGACATCGTTTATAACGACGAATCGGTTATTACGACCGAATGGTAAGGTCCTGGCCGAATCCCTAATAAACAGTTAAGTAAACATACCGCCTATAACAACATCGGATACAGCGACATATCGCTTAGAACGACGGAACTTTATCGATATTCATCGGCTATAACGACTAACCGTTGTGCTTGTACCAGAAAAATAAAACAATACGAACAATTTTCAAACTTATTCTAATCTATGAAGGAATGTTTTGACTTATTATTACCTGCACTTTCTCCCACCCATCGAACCTCTTGTGCGCTCTTTTGCCATTGACCTTGCATGTTCCAAGACTTATTTAGTGCAATAGTTAACAGCGTGAATTAAAGGTTGAATTGATAAGTTTTGGTTTTGATGGTGTTTTCGCTTTACCATGTCACAAAAACAGTGTTTAATATTGAAAAAAAAAAATCACACGTTATATAGAGATTACAAAATGGCGAGTCAAATGGTGAAATTGCAAAGGAATGTTTATAGTTTACAAAAATTTGTTGCTTTAACGAAAGTTTAATGCTGATGATAATCAAACAATCTTGACGAGAATGAAACGTAAAATGCAAAACACATTTGAGACTCAGCAAAAAAACAGACCAAAGTGACCGTTACTTTAAAATTAATTGTAGTCTATGAGCTGTACTATTGATCCTGCAAGGTTTTCAGAATAAATATTTTTATGTTTGTATACTTGTGTATATTGCTTATAACAACTATCGGATATAACGTCCGAAGTTATATGGTCCCTTCAATGTCGTTATATCCGGTTTTGACTGTATATACATTTGTCCCAGGTAAACATACTCGTCAACAACTTCGAGCTTAGTGCTCCCAACAACTACCGGCATAGGTGTAACGTCTAAGCAATAAGTGTATATATAAAAATGTTTTTGTTTACAAAATATCTATACAAAAAAAAAATAAAAAGAGAAATATTTTGCGAAAATAATTGTGACTTGCTTACGTATCACAGCATGCAGCTGTGATCTTTTTTTAATTTAAAGGAACAACAAAGCAAAGCTTCACTTGTTTGATAAAAAAAGAAAGGCGTAAAATCCGGGCGACCTCGGATCGTGATCCGCACCGTTTCCACCATTCAACAGAATCACTATTTATAGGTATTATGAAAACCTAGGTTTTTCAATTAAATATTTGATTTATATTTCAAATAAAGGACTTAAGCCTATTAAAAAAAATATTTCTTTATATTGTCTAGGAAAAAAGCATAATTAAAAAAAGCTTGTTGAATTGAGTTCACGGGAATCTTAAATAGGTAAAAAAGATATTTTTGACCTTCATTATTTAATTAATTTATGATCACAAACACTCAAATTTTTTTGTAGGATAAGCGTGACAAGCGACACAGTCCACCTGATGGTAAGTGGTTGCTGTGGCCTGAACATCTACATCTATCCTCGTTTGTGAATCAATATTCCATTCGTGCTACAACTATTCAATTAATATAGCTGCAGCATGGCTCTACCACGTTTAAAAATGATGGACCCAGCTTCAATAAAGAATTATAACCATCATTATAACCTTACTACGCGGTGGACTAGTGCTGGGTATCCCACCGTACTGTAATTCTGATTTCCTTGAAGATAAATATGTATTATCATAATTTTCATCATTACACTCTTACGAGACCCACGAGGTAAAATGAGGTGATGAATATTTTTACGCCACCATCGAGTTCGCCTGCCAATCGAGAACATTAATTTCTTCTATCGTTTGTCAGTCAGTTGATCCGTTGTGCTAGATCTGTTACTCTAAATACATGGTGAAGTTAGCTGAGATAGGGTCGGCTTGACCGGGAATAGGGACCGCTCTCAGAATACCAGGTAAAATAGCAGCAAGGCTGCTGAGTTTCGTATGGTGATTGTAGAGATCCGAAGACCCTTTCTACTGGAAATGAGGCGTTCCATCTTAGTAATCATGAGGACAACGCATCTGCATTATGATTCTTAATCGAGGATAGATGTAGATGTCTATGGGCCACAGCATCCACTTACCATCAGGTGGACCTGTTTGTCAGCCTTATTCTATATTAAAAAAAATACTCTTGTTCTGCTGCGGAAATAGTTGATATGGATTTTATCAAGTAGAGAAACCTCGAGCATAGTAGCCTTCTCTTATTTATTCTGTGCTGTTAGCTTCTTTATACGACCGGCAGTGAAGAACCACGTCATGTATTAGTACATTAAATAATGAATTCTAACATTTCGGATACATCGTAATATTGAAACACAAGTACTCTATTGAAGCATTAAAGTGTTTTTGCACACTGGTTAAACTAATACTTTAAATTAACGCAGCAAATTTTGACACCTTATAGTATAGGTAGATGTTGCATGATTTATGATTGTTCTCCCGCCTGTACAAATAGCAGTACGGTATGTGTGTAAATTTATCTTAACATTTAAGCAAGCGGTCTATGATGAATGTCGCAAACAGCTCTTACGATTTGAATAAAATTTTATATTCAGAAAATGTTTTACTTTTCAAGTTTTTCAGCTACCAAAGTTGTCATCTCCGACAAAAATGATATTATTTTTCTAACGCCGAGCGAAGCTAGGGCATGTAGGGAGTTCAGTGACTTTGCAGTCAATATTGGAATGTCGGTAAAATATTGCTCAAAGGCCTTTGCAACATCTTGATCTGATTTTGTTAAAGTATTGATAAAATTCAATTGAAAGTATGTGTCTAGTTTCAATCTTGCCAATTTCGCTATTGATTTTATTCCCCGTAATTTTAATTTTATTTGAATTATTTTTATTTAAATGTTAAGAGCTGGCTGTAAGCACACTCTTTTAAATATTTTTTTTAAAATATTATCTAAATGTATCTCTATGATTATATAATCCTTAATTGTAAAGGTAGTTCTGACTCTTCATCCTCGGCCCGTAAAAGTCTACTACTGGGCTTCTTCCGTTGTAGGTAGGACTATTTCGTCACGTTTGGCAGGCGAATTGACCAGACGCCTCGCATCTTTGTCACTTTTTTGTTTTTTTTGTCACTGGTTTGGGTATTTTACGTGTAGCATAATTGGTTATATCTCCATCTATCGAAAGCTATTACATTTTTCTAGAATTTTCCATTGTCGCCTCTCACAATATCCACGAAATGGGGTGATGGGAATTCTGACGCCGCCACCACACGTCCAAAAAAACTAAGGGTTAGTAAGTATGATACGCAACTTATTTTGATCTCTTAAAAATCAAACCAAAGTAATAGATATTCTAACACCGCCACTATACGGTTGCCATTGCCTTTTTGTACTCACTTTAGTTTAATGTCTCCTTTGACCTTCCAATTATTCACCAAATTGTAAGTTTATATTATTGGTAATGGTGGCCCAAACCGAAAAATTCCAGCACGACTGACATTTTTGACTATACATTAGAGAAACCAAACATTTGATAAGATACAAAGAAGTTTTAAGATGTTGCTTTTACAATTACAATCAACAATTTAGATTTTATATCTTGAGCATCATTACTTCAGAACTACGTATTCGTTGTGTTTGTCGGTTTAAAAAAGAAGCAAATAACATGAAACATTTAAAGTCTTTAAGAAATCTTTAAGATCAACCTGTTTTGTTATTTGAAATTATTGCTCCTTTTACTAAAGCCAGGGGTATTTGGTAAATTGCACTGCGCCTCAAAAGCCCGTTAACCCGTGCCTAGAAACCCACATTGTAATCGGTCGGAAAGACAGACGCTGACTAAAACATTCCGACGAACGACGAAGCAAACCGTTTAGTTCGAATGTGTGGAATGTTGACAACAAAGGGATGGAGACACGCCGAGCGTCTGGTTGTCCGATGCTTGAAACGTGAGGAAAGAAATTGAATCTTGTAATTCCTGCGCACACTCCGGAATGTGTCCTATTGAATATTGAGAGTCTGAATACTCTGTGGCTACGCCGGAGACTGACAAGAATCGTTTCAACGAAATCAAGGAAACCAATAAGACTCTTAGCACGCCTCTCCACTAAGTCCAGTACTGCTAGTTTGCATTTTGCAGCACCAACACATAAGTAATATCAGTACCCTATGCACGACCGAAATTGCGCTTTATAGAGAGTGAGTAGCTGTCCCGGCGTGTCCTTGCAGCTGCTTTGGTCTTGAGCTTAATGAACGGCCCAAAGTTAAGGTTCGAAGAAACCTTAACCCCTCATAACTAAAGGTTGTCAGTCAGTGTACTCAAAAATATATCCAGGTAAGTAGGAGCCAAGGTAAGCAAGCGGGTTTTTTTTTGCAGTGAAGAGACACGCTTGTGTTTTAGAGACGTATCCTTAGAATATAAATAAGCACTATGCTTATGTATGCTTATGTATACTCTAAGTAGGTATCACAAAAGATTGTCATCGCCCCATTCGGACACTGCTGTGTACACACGCTTCACCATAGCTTTCTTTTTGGGTTGGATTTGTTCCCGACTGGTCCGAGGATTCGGTTGGTATATTCCTACAAACTTTGGTGTGGTTTGCATACCCATAGATGCCGGGCATAACCAGGAAGAGAGTATGTTATGTAGACATTTAAGTTATAGTTTGTTAACGATCGAAAGTAAATATTAAAATTAAAAAAAAATTAAAGAAACTATTAAAATAATTTTACTGTAAAATTGTAAATGAAATTGAATATAGTTAAAATGCATAAATTATTATTATATTTCTAGCAGTAAAAATAAATTTCATGTAATATTATTTACAAAGTGACATCATTGAATCGTAAAAATATAATGAATGGCTATTCTGTCAAGTTGACGACAGTAGTAAAATTATAGCTTTACGTATACCTATATCTTTAAGTATTTAAAGTATCTAAGGTGTAGAGAATATTTTTAAACTTTTGACTACATAAAACCGCTGCAAGAAGCGAGCGCTGAGTGTCCTTGGCTCTGATATTGATATTACGTTCATTCTAACCGGTCATAACTTCACATAGCTCCATTCATTGCCATCGTTTAGCAACATCCGTTTAAAGTTTTTACCATGATAATAAATGTTCCTGCTAATGACTATTCGACGCGTCGCACTTATATTGTTGTTTTATTAAAGCCCGTATTGTAAATAAAAACAAGTACTTTTTTACGTAAAATACGTAAATAAAGTACTTGTTTTTATTTATCACTTTTACGAATGAATTATTGTCTTATTGTTTTAAACTAAAATTAGATTTTGTGTACCTACGTACTTAATTATTATATTCATCATTACAGCCTGTCACAAGTTTACTGTTGAACGTAGGCCCACCCCAAACATTGCTACAAAGAACGATCCTGAGCCACCTGCGTCCGTTGGCTTCCTTTTGTCTAACACTCCGGTCAATACTCCACCTCGTGGTCGCCGCCCTACACTACCATATCCGATATGAGGCTGTAACAGCCCGCTTGATTATCTTAGTTTCTTTAATTAAAAAGTTTTAATGAAACTGCTAGAAAATTAGAATTAAAATAACAGAGCAATTTT
Source organism: Parnassius orleans (assembly GCA_029286625.1). Classification (NCBI taxonomy): domain Eukaryota; kingdom Metazoa; phylum Arthropoda; class Insecta; order Lepidoptera; family Papilionidae; genus Parnassius; species Parnassius orleans. Next base: position 2,953,940 of record JAGSMP010000018.1, read on the forward strand.
ACAATAGTTTGTAACTTTGTAAGTGTGGTACCTTTCTTGTATTTACGTCTCACTATTGACTGATGGCTTTGGCGTAGAGAAGAGCCCGTCGCTTTGCCATTATACCTGACGGCAGATTTCAGACAAGACAATTTCCTCATAAATGTTTCCTTCACCGTTGAGCACTTGATAAATAAACACTTCAAATTTGCAATAAGAAACTGATTGGTGCAGTTAACTTAGTTAAGATTAGATCAAACTTAGTTTCCTAATGTAGGTAGGTACCTACTATAAAATTTTAGTTTAGGGCTTATAGGTACTAAAATATTATAGTTTTTATACAGTTTTAAAAAGCATGGTTTTTAAAACTGCTACTTCAAGCGTAATATACAGTGCAGACAAGCATTATTTTTTTAAATAGCGGGAATTATTCAGCGATTATATCAGTTTGAATTATTTAACCTTGACATTTCCGTCATTATAAAGCATCAGATAATATTTGAGTACTTGTCCCCGTTTTCGCCATTCTACGTTCCTACTTGATATTGGTATTTTGGTCATTGTTTTATCTGGTTAAAGGTTTTGCCACAACAAAATAAAAATAAATATATATAAAAAACTTAAATTTTTAAATTCAAAGTAATGTTAATGGTACCCTAATGCCCAAATAATCAAACGCTGCTCAATTTTAAGATGCCTTTAAATTTCGTACTGTCTCTATCACTTTAAATCAAAGTGACTGTGATACAACAAAACGACATCATAAAATCGAGTAGCGTTTGAATATTTGGCCCTTAGTCGTGTTTTTTCTTGGTCAGACCTACTCGGATTTTATTGTTTCCCGGTGAAAATACAGAGTTATTTTGCAATGTATAAACGCGGAAATCTGGGAAAACTAATACACAAGTTTTAATCTTTGGATTTTATTAAAAGGGCGAGGATTTTTGAGAATATTGTTACTAATGTACGTTATGGATAAATATAATATCATAGAATGATCACATAAAATAAAATGGTAAAATTGTGTTGACAGTTATGTAAAACATAATCTTTAATTTCTTATACAAGATGAAGTATAACGTATAAACGGCACATGTCATCATCATCATCATCATCATTACAGCCCTTCCACACAAGTCCACTGCTGAATATAAGCCTTCCCCAAGGAATGCCACAAATGCCTCAATGCCCTTTTGTAGCATTAAGCTTAATGCAGTTCTTAAAATCGCTTGCGTGAAAATATTGCTTAATGACAGTTTGCGTCTGACCTTCAAATGTCACATGCACACGTACTGACACGAATGCCAATGACTACAAAGGCAGTTGCTGCAGTTTAAAAAGTTCGAAACAAACTAAATTCAATATCACCCATCATCATGTAGAAAAAGGCCTCACGAAAGAAACAAATTTCTAATGAATTTGATAGATACCTGTTTCGCTTTAAGCTACAGAATTTTTAATGTTAGTACAAACTTGTTTGTATTAACAATACGTATTATCCCGTCGTTATAGTTATTCATCGTATGTCCTTTGACGATTACAAGCCTTCCACAAAGATATATTCATAATTATGTATAAATACTTCTCGTCTGAATATTTCAAAAAAAAAATAGCATGCATTTGTAGGCTGAAAACATGTATTGGGGTAGCACGGTGGACATTTTCTTTCATTCATTTCAGTTGTGCTGGCAAAGATTGCACTCGGATTGCTCACGTACTTTGAAATTTTCGGCGAGTGTTTATTCCAGAGCTATAAAGACTTACGGCTTGATACGATCTAATGTAGTTCAAGTAATCATATTTAAAGATAATTTTTCTTATATACAATATCAAAAACTATAATTAAAAAAAAAAACTAAAACTAGTAACTTAATAATCATACAGTCCTACTCCCCGCGGTATCGTGCCAAGAACGCTGGCTGCGTTTCCCCTGAGATGGCAATACTTGGCCTTTGAGCAAGAAAGAACCAGTCCTCTTATTACCAGCAGCACGACCAGCCGCGGATGGGTTCCTTAGGAACTTCACCGCACGTGGACCCACGGACCGATAGTCTCTCAGCAAATGGCACAAATATGCAGTCATCTCTCAGAGACTCATATTTGCGCGCCTCAATTCAGCTGCCTCCTGGTGCTGGACCTAGTGGGTCACCCTGCTGAACACCGACAGCAGAATCGATAATATGGTTTCGTAAAACAAGTTAGTATTTTGACTGTAACATTACTAAACGTAATGATAAATTTCAGGGTTATTGTTAGCCACTTCTTTCAGCAGAGGTTACCCTATCGATAGAGTTAAAAGCATTCCTTAGGTCAACCTTCACAAGAACATCTGCATCAGATTTTGTAAAAATGTACGCACTGAATGTACCGCCGCCTCACAGCCACCTCTGGTGCCAAAGCCTAGTTGAGTAGGCACTAGAAAATTTGTCTTAGGTTAGAGATTATGTACCTGCAAGCTAATTTTGAGTTAAGCGTCAAATATGGAACCAACAGCAATAGGACTTTTTGAGAGGCACATAATTTTGCCCCATATAAGAATGGAATAAATTTGGATTAACATTACCAAAGTTTAAAGTTACATAATTTTGTAATGTCATTAAATACTCACTAGGCGTCACTGCTGAGAAGCGCTTATAAGATCTTTAAGATGTTGAGGCGTAATTCCGTCAATACCTTAGCAGAGTCATTAAAATGACATAATTAACTTCTAAAGTGTCTTTTCAGAAATTTGTAAAGGTTGCATAGAAGTCTTGGGAGGCAGCGGTAAACTTTGAGAAGGATTGACCGAAGGATGCTTCTGACGAAAAGCCTTCAAGAGTTTCGACATTACGAGACAGGATGTCATCTGAGAATAAAATACAGGATGCATTTTTAAGTCGCCATCCATTACTTTCGACTCAACAACTTATTTTAAATCAAATTTAAGACGTGGTCGAGATAAATGAGTATTAATTGGGTAATCTAAATTTTAAAAGATGTCTCTTTTAGTTGAAACGTAATTGATTTATTTATTGTTTTATCAAAATGAAAATGGGAATACGCGAAAGTAAAAGTAAATAATTTTTGCCAACTCTTTTCACTATTAGTGAAACAATTTTGAATAGTGCATGACAATGCTTTAGCAAGCTGCATCCTCGCACCTCTAGAAATTCTTTTAAAAACTGGTACATTACGATGATAATTGTAAATTTGCTCCGAAAAAAGGGAAAAATTTGTGTCATTAGAGGAATTACTAATAGAGTTATGAATTTCTACGGTAGGCTGTGAAGCCGAAATACTTTTACTATGGCATCGAACTACATACTAAAACTATTTTTCTTATAAATAACTTTCTATATTAGGTTTAAACTTTGTTTTTATTTTAACAATATCTAAAATAGATTTAAGTTTTGTTGTTGTTTTAACACTTTCTGAAAAAGGTTTAAACTTTGTTGTTGTTCACTGCTTGGGGCGGCGTCGTGTGGCGGGTCGTCATCTTTCCTTTAATATGATCGAGGAGGATGCTGTTTGTGGAGGTTGGTCTGCTGCAAAAAAAAAACCTTAAAAATTTCTATGTGATTCAAATTCTTAAGGTTCTTTTTAAGTGCTTATATATACATATATATTATATATGGTCCAAGACATTGTAAGATTAATAGACTTTAAAAGACAAATATAATATAAATATAGACAAAGATAATATATAAAAAAAATTACAAAATTACAATAATGAGGATACCTGTGGAGTTACTTTCACGAAACTTGATTCGATTTAAAAGAAAATGACGTTTTACTTATAAAATGTTTGTTTCTATATTTCATTTCATTTCAATTGTATTAAAGTCGCTTTCGAATTTGTAACAACAAGTTATGAAAAACAAAATACACGAAATCAAAAATGTTTCGGTTAAATGTTAGTTTTGTTTAAGTGCTGAAATCGAACCTAAGATCCGCGGTGAAGTAACTAAATACTCTGACCACTATGCCACGCCGTCGTCGTAAAATTAATGTACCTAACCATCTCTACAATAAACATCTTAGATGAATTCAAATTTGTCGTTTAAGATATGATACCTGTTATTTTCAAGGTAGTAGTGGTTTTCAAGTTTGTTTAATATAAATGCATATGTTACTAAATTACCCGATACACAGAAGACGGCCGACTAAACAAGCGAGATTTGTAGCTCTCGTTTGGTATACATTTAAAAAAAGTAGTTTAATATTCATGTGGATTCCATTGTGGAAGATTTAAATAAGGAGCGTGCGCTGGATTGTCTGTTGTTAAAAGATTTTAAAATTCCGTTTGTGCAGTGCATCTGTTCGGAATTGAAAATGACGTATTTCCCTTCGCGCCGTGCACCGGTGTTACGTCAAGCCTTTCTATTTGGGTTTGTCACCGTCTGGTGTAGGTATTTGGCGATTTGTATGCAGTAGATTTGTGCACAAATAGCTTATTGACTTAATTTAAATATACAATGTAAAGTATGTGGGCTTTAATAAGGAGACCTTTCGGAATGGCTTTGCTATTGAAAATGCTTGCATGAGAATTACAACAGAATAAAAATATCTCTCAGTGTTGAGATTTTATATTGTTTTTGCTTACACATAGAAACTAGAAAAACTGTAACAAACGGCAAGATTAATTAAATTTCATGAAATTAAAAAGTTATAATATCAAAAAGTTTGAAGACAGTTCACGGTGAAACTTCCTTTGATTTATTTTCTTAAACGGGTTTAAAATCATGTTCTGTCCACTGAAGGATGTCCGGGTTTTAAGATTTTTATCGACGTAATTATCATAACACCTAGCATTAACACAGCAGTTAGATCTTGTTAAGTCACTGACTTCAACTTTTGTTATGTAACGTTTATTCTGTCTATTCAATTTTATTGTCAAGATATACAAGATAATATATTGTTGATAGCAAATTAAATAAGAAATATTACTTATGTAAAACTTTTATAAACGAGATATACCTAGACAGAAAATATTTTTTATATTTGTTTACTTTTTATATTACATTTTTATCTTCACAATAACAAAAACACCTCCCTGACACGACTTGCCTTGGCCCAGCTGACACGTTTGTAAGTTGTACTTAAAATTTCAGTATCATTATTTCATTCAAATTTCATTCACTATAAAAATAATTCCGATGTGCTTAAAGATTTTTTTGATAATATCTATAGGAACAAGGTTTTTATTTTACCACGTTTTTATTAAGTCACTTTCTTGTTTGTCTGTCTGTCTGTCATTCCGGGTGGAATCTTGCAATCCAATTAATCTTCATCATCATCATCATCATTACAGCCTCTCACAAGGCCACTGCTGAGTCGCTCACTCCATTTAGTGGAGGGCCGCCCAAGACTTCGCTTATCGGCACGAGGCTGCCACTGCAATACCTTTATTATCCATCAGTTATCGGTTCTTCGAGCCATATGGTCTGCCCATTGCTACTTCAGCTTACCGATCATATGGGTTATGTCTTACTTACTTGAATTGATTTGTGAAACACTTTGATTTCCAATTGATTAATCAATTATTGCTTGATTTTATTGATTTTTAACTATATACAATATTAAAAACTATAATTTAAAAAAAATTAAAAATATTTTTAACTGTATCGAATGACCCTGTAACGAGGGAATTTACAAAATATATGATGTCAGTATAAATAGTGTTATACTCGTATATAATGAGTAATCACAAGTTTTCATCACGAGGTTTTGTGTTACTTTAATAGCTAATCTTTAAACCAATTCTCCATTTTAGATTAGTGAAGTTATTCATTTTGAATTCAAAGATATTTTTATTTTGTAAAAATGAAGTGACAAACGAACTTACGGTTCATCTGATGGTAAGTGGCTACTGCAATACTGCAAAGAAATCTACGGATGCGTTACCCCCTTATAGGACTAAGATGGAATAGCTCGATGTAGTTATACTGGCTCTCTTTATCATTCAGATCGAAACACAGCAGTGCAGGCATTGCTATTTGGTGACAGAAATACACAACAAGTCGCTACTTACCCTGACGAAATCCTAGGCAGTAGACAGAAAATGTGTCATCACCTAGATATTCAATGTGTTTATTTACATTCATCACATATACAATTGTTATATACAGAGTTATTTTTCAAAGACTAGCCAAATTTGAAACACCTGCTCAAATTCATTTATTACAAATTGGACATCGTGCCTGCAATTCCCCGATATAAGACAAATCCTCCCTCAAAACCCTCTCAGAAATGAGAGGAGCGCCCAGCAGTAAGGCTTATATAGAATGGCACTGGGTGAAGTATTAGCGTGGAAGCTTGGTTTATTTACGCAAGGATATTATAAATTATAATGTATAAATTTTAGACAATTCCCCCTTCCTTCATCGCACAACAAGTTGCAAGATAGATATTTTCCTTGTAGATTCCTAACTAGATACTAAAGCATTTTGCTTCGTTATTTGTGATACGTACAGCAATGAATTAAAATAACTTGCCTTAATTTACTTACGTCTAAAAAGTTATGTAAACTAAATTGTCATTGAGATAAGCGGAGCGGAGCGTTCCTATTTAAAGACAATATTCATGGCTGAGTAATTCTGCGCTTGGGGTATCCGGTTACAATAAGTCACTTATTAATGTTTTTTTCTTATTCACTTTGAATCTTCGACCAAAGCGAAGTTAATCCTACAATGCATGTGGTTCCACATCTCTCACACCTAACTGTTGGTAATTTTTTTCATATAGAGAAAAGTACCGCCAATCAGTGGAGTAGAAATAAGCAAATAAAATAATTGATAAAGATGGCAGTACATTTGTTGACGATCAAACGTTTCCAAGGTAGTCGTGTCACGTTAAAAAAGAATAATATGCTAAGCGCAATTAGAATCTGATAATTAAACTGACATAGATACTGAAGAATATGAAGTAATATCGGAGGAAAGAATTCGACAACGTCGAACTTCTTTCGTTGCTATGATAGTAACTCCCTGTAATCTCAAACTTTAAGTGAAAATAAATACATAGTGCATGTTACACATGTGGGACAGAATTAAAAACCTTTTCTCTCTTCCATAACCTCTCAATGGTATTCTACCAGCGTGAAATAGCAGCTTAATGCTGCTTTGTTTCGTATGGTGAATGTAGAGAACCGGACACCCTCTTTACTGGAAACAATGCCATCTTAGTCCTCAGGGGTGACAACGCATTTTGATCTTAATCGAGGATAGACATTTACGTTTATGACCCTGACTGTGCTCTTTTGTCACCCTTATTCTATAAAAAAAGTCCTTCAGGATCGTATTTTGTAGCATTCCTTGTGAGAAGCCCATGTTCAGCAGTGGACTTATAAAGGGCTGTAATAATGATTATGACGCTATAGCCTTGTTGTTTCCAAGAACAGCTGCTGTTTAATGCAACGTATGTGAGAGCGTGGTCTTTCCCCGGTCGAGCCGACCCATTCTTGCTACAACCATAATATAGCTGATGCATGGCATGTGGCATGCATATAATTGCAACTCCTGCATCAATTGACTTTCTGCTGATTACCATTGATGTTCTAGCAGGTCGTCACTCCATCTAGAGGGGTGGCCGCACTACGCCCGATTGATTACGAACCGGTACAGGGCTGCCACTCGAGAACAATTTTTCCCCGTCCATTGTCGACATATCCTTACCAGGTCGTTACTCCATCTAGTAGGGGTTCACCCTAGACTTATCTTTGTGTAGATTATTTTATGATATTATGCAAATTCAATGTCCGATAAGTGGCATTTTATTTAGTTAATTTTATTTTTTTATAGGATAAGGGTAACAAACGAGCACACATTCCACCTGATGGTAAGTGGTTGCTGTGGCCCATAGACATCTACATCTTTCCTCGTTTGCGAATCAAAATGCAGATGCGTTGTCAGCCGTGAGGACTAAGATGGAATGCCTCTTTTCCAGTAAAAAGGGTCTCCGGTTTTCTACACTCACCATACGAAACAGCAGCATTAATCTGCAGCTACGTAGGACACTCAATAAGTTTTAAGATATACAAAAAGTATTCTAGATACTATTAATATTTGTTTTACATCTTTTCAAAATATTCTCCATCATGCTCTATCTATACAAAGTTCCATTCGCTAAACCAACTCTGAAAACACTACTGTCAGTCTTGATCTGACAGGTCGAAATCGCTTCTTCGTAGGCAGCCACGGCTTCTTCGGCTCTTGAAAAAAAACATGCCTTTTATTTTTTTCTTCGACTCTTGGGAACAAAAAGAAATCACAGGAACTAAGTCAGGGCTATAGGGTGGGTGACTTAGAGTTTCAACACCAGATTCCTCAATAAATGCTTTTGTTCTAAGGGAGGTATGTGAAGAGGCGTTATCGTGATGCAGCATGATTCCCCGAAGCCCGGTCTTTGGTCTTCTCTCCGCACAGCTTGAAAAGCTTTGGGTAATGCAACTGTAGTATACCATTCAGAGTTGACTGACCTGATTTTTCCAGCATTAATGTCGACAAATGTCCGCTCCACGAAAAAACAATACCATTTTTTTGCCGACGTTGCAGGTCTTTGCAGTTTGTCGGTAACTGTCCTTCTGGGTAGACCATACCGATGATTGCCTTTTTTATTTTCCGGATCATATTGATAGATCCATGTCTCGTCACCAGTAACGATTTCTGAAACACGCCTAGATGCCCCGTTTTCAAAACTTAGACGCATTTCATGGCACCAATCCACACGAGTGTTTCGCTTTCGGAGAGCAAACGAGGGATCCATCGACAACAAAGCTTCCTCACACCAAGATTTTGATGTGGATGGTATGAATGCTCCCCGAACTAATGCCTACAATCTTTTGATATCCGTATATGTGATTCGTGGGTCTTCTCGCACCAACATTTCAGTAGTCCATACATTTTCTGCCGTAACTGCTGTTTGCATGTTGGTTCTTTGGTCATCTTTAAGATTAATTTTACCTTTTGATTCAGCAAACCACCAAAATTGTTGGCGTGATGGAGCTGAGTCCTCTAATGCTGATTGTAGTTGTAAACTTAATTGTTCGGTTACCCCAAATTTAAAATCATAATAATATATCATAGCGCGCAAATGTTCACGGTTAAGATCCATCGTTTTAAATGAAAAGCGCGGAAGCGTTGCAGGAAAATTAATAGAACTTTGTTTTTTTTTTAATATTGAGCAATTGGCTATGGAGTTCTATTTTAAATAAATTTGCTTTTAGAAACATATATAGATTGCGTTCCATTTTTAAATTTCGAGCATCTCAAAACTTATTGAGTGACCTAAATACGCTGGTATTCTGTGAGAGCGTGGTCCTTCCCCGGTCGAGTCGACCCATTCGTGCTACAACTATACAATTAATATAGCTGCAGCATGGCTCTACCTCGTTTAATATTTAAATATTAAAATTTTGTAATAACATTTTAATTTTTATTTATTTCTGTACAGATAAAATTCGACATGTGCTAACTGCTAATCAGTCCGTCGCAGCTTCCTTTAATATATTTCTTATAATTTTCCTTTCTTTTACAAACCATTTGTTTTCATATCACATATTAAGTATATAGGTACATTTCCATATCCTTTGTGTTGTTTCTTACGAAATAAATTAACTATAGCAATACTTTAAAGTTGCTGCAACGCGATAAGATGCCGATGCGATTTTGTAATTACACAATTAACAGAAAACGTTAGATTACTGCCGTCGAATTATCAGTGTATTTGCTCACATTTTAAAATAAAATACTGATCAATTTCGTGACGACATAAAGACAATAATAGACTTTAATAACACGCAATAATCATGAGCTGTGATGATTTTCGTAAGATCCTAGGTCATAGTCATGAAACTATTTTATTGTCATCGGTTCTTAATAGGTACATCTGTAAAATTTAATATGATTCAGACGCCTTGAAGTGGGTGAAAATTGAATAACAAAGTTCTGTTATATTCATACATTAATACAGAACAAGCTAATATAAAGTGTGTAAAAAGTATTTCAATCATTGTATACACAGGTGTGCAAATACATTTGGTACCAAAATTACAAAATATAAGAGAATTAATCAAAAATATAAGTTTGGTGTATTTTTATACGTTTATGGCTGTGCAGTGGCAGCTTTGGGGTTTCCGTCTCCCCACAGATTTACGGGTTCATCGTGAAAAGCGGTAAGGGCGTGTAATCTTGGGAAAGACGGTTTTAGGGATCTAGTTGGATAGCTAATAAAATGACAGCCTATATTCGTCCCACCGCTGGGTGTTATTATATGGCCATGTGATAGCGTTGGGATTTCCATCACCCCATAGATTCACGGGGCCACCCTAAAAGCGAATAAGTGAGAGTAATTTCGTGGAAACTTATGACGAAAAACTACCACAAGATTATCAGATCTTAAATATACAGGTAACTAACGAGCCTATAGCGATCTAGTTAAATAGCTGATAAAGCAACAGCTTATATACGTCATCAGCTGAGCTGGCCTGCTTTCATTTCTAAAGGGTTTTTAGAGCAGAAAAAATACGTCGCTCTGTCCCAATGCGTGTTGACGAACTTCATATTATGTTCTCGGAATGTTTATGATTCCTAAAACATGTGGTTTACCTCATTAGGTTTTCCTTCACCGCCCAGTAAGCACATGTAAATCATCATTTAAATTAGTTGGTGCTGGTGGAAATCGAACTAGGTTAGCACGCATACAATAACATTTTTAAGGCGAGCGCTCCTGAACTCCTACGGGTAACAAGTTTTATTATTACGTAATAAAGAATATCAACACCTTTCGAAGCATGTTACTGCTATAATTCTATATACTTAATAGAAAATTACTTTATAGTAGTGATTATGGTTTTTGCAAATGGAACTGTAACGTGTTTTCATGCCAACTTCAAACGTTTAGTACCTATATAAAAGTGGTTAATACTTTCAAATTCGTTTCGCTTTTGGTTTGACGGATAAGTTTTGAAATGAATATATGTCGTGCGGCTAGAATTAAAATTGATTTTTCTTCCATTTTACATGTAAGAAATATTTTTTATGATTTTGTTGTGCCGTTAGAGTTGACTATAGAAACTGCCAGAAGATCTCAGGCTACCGATTGATGCCGGTATAACCATAAGGCCCAATTTACATTGCGGCGGAATGGAATGGAAGCGAATTTTTGTAACGAAATTGTACATAGTAAAATGAATTTTATATCCCTGGTTTTTGTAAGTCAGTTCAATACCCAGACCAGACCGGTGACGAAGAGCAGCGTTTCAAAGATGCGAGACTAGTACTACGATCGCCATCCGCCACCAATTGTGGCGATTATGGAAACTCCTTTTACGGCGGGAGATGCCCACGTTCAAAAGTAAGCTTCTATGGTTTGATAAAGAAAAAGATATCATAATTATTATCATCATTACAGTCCTTCGCAAATCCACTGCTGTACATAGGTCTCCCCCAAGTCACACAATCCTGAGCCATCTGCTTTCATGGACTTTCTTCATGTGTTACTAGGTCATCACACCATCAAGAAGATATCATGTGGCTATATAAATAAAAAACTTCGTCTGTAAAGAATGTATTGAACAAGAGGTAAAATTAAAAATGTTGTAGAACCGACTTCAATATAACAACTTTGACAGAAATGAGGGTGTACCGTGGTATACTGAACACATCTGCGTAACCTCTTTAGAGGGTACAAGCCTGATGTTATGTTGTGTGATTCTGTAAACAATGCATAGGTATGCGATAGCAGCAATCGCAGGTGATTTGCTGGCATTTATTGAAGAGTTCCGTTGTATGTCTACGAAACTCATCATCAGATCTTTACGAAATTTAAATGGGACCATTTCGGAATAAACCTCTTTCGATCAAAAAAGAATTTTGCAAATCCGTCTATATATGACGGAGTTATGCCCGAACATACATAAACATTCGAATTGAGAACCTCCTCCTTTTTTGAAGTCGGTTAAAAATCGTATTCATCAAAACCCATGAAATCCAATCGTAATAAATTACACGTGGGCGAAGTCGCGGGGAACAGCTAGTCTTATATAATAATAATGTACATTAATATTTCTTCTTTACTTGTGTAGTACGTCTAATTGGTGAAGGCCATTAAATTTATAAATTTTTCATTAAAAACAAACACTATTTTAAGCTTTTTAAATAGCCTAGATCCGTCCTGGCATTGTTCTCTATCTGTACCTAAATTTTTATCACAATCGGTTCAGTTGTTTATGTCTTAATAGCATTCAAACAACCGTCTAAGCTAAATAGAAGCCAGTTATTTCAATATTACAGACAGACACTTCAATTTTATTTATATATATAACCTCATTATGTCAAATATGTATGCTGTATGCATTTCTGTACCAATTGCTGTACCAATTCTTATGAGTACGCCATTATCACGTGCTGGAAAAATTGGTCAATCGCCCTACCCAATCTGGATAATACTTTAGATTTTTAATTTTATTGTACTTAAGAAGTAGGTTATTAGTTATAATTACTTTTAAAACTAGTTGTATGCCCAAACACAAGTGCACTCTCTATTCCCTCACTCTCCTAGTTCGATGGGACGGTAAACCGACACGACCGGAGAGAGATCAGGCGCAGGACCAACGGCTTTACGTGATTTCCGAGGCTCGGGGTGAGACACCGCCAACTTCCTGACTCCGGGCTACTACTGAGAATTTCTTGACAGAAAAACCCAATAACCGATTTTGGCCCGACCACGGAATCGAACCCGGGACATCATGATCACGGCCAACGAGGCAGTCATAAAGTAAATATTATAATCTATCTAAAGTATGACACACGGTCAATTAAACTGATCAGTTGAACTGACGTACATCCAAAAACTGACCGTTAGTTTAAAATCTTAAGTTGAAATTTCTAACTGACGGCAATCCACGGATTTTTCCGGACACACGGTCAGTTAAACTGATCAGTTGAACTGACTTACATCCAAAAACCAGGGATATTGCGGATAGTCGAATCCGCATCCGCAAATGCCAAACATCCGCATTGATTTAGACATCTGCATCTGCATCCGCATCCGCATAAATCAATGCGGATCTTTTATGCGGATGCAGATGTAGAGCAAGTCACGACACGATCATATAATGAGAACGCACACGCTGTTGACAAAATACATTTCATGTTTTTACTTTCGTTAATAATTAATATACAAATCACTCAATGAGTGCAGCGCTAAGGGCCACGGGATCGAATCCCACACAAAACATTTAATTCAGAGAATGAAGCAGAATTTATTCGGATTGGAATTCATGGGTTTTAATTTTTTTGCGCAGAACCCTAATTATTTTTCTAAAATAAAAGTAACCTCTGCCAGTGAATGTCCCGTCAAAATCGGTAAAGCTGTTTCGGAGATTAGCCGGAACAAACAGACAGACAAAAATTTCAGAAATTGTTTTTTGTTATTAGTACCGTATATACTTTCATATGTATTTATTAAAAAGCTGTTATTTTGACATTACAAGCACACACTTCAATTTTATTTATTTGTATAGATGTGATACTAAAATAGCCCCCTGCCTTACAATTTAACTCTTTATTGTTAATATGCGTAAAATTATTTGAACGTTCACTTATCAACTTATCATTCATGAATTATACAGACAGTGCATCGCGCACTTGACGTCCATGTACGTATGCGGCGTGTAGCCTAACTCATACATATTCATAGTATTTTGATTAATTAGACAAAGAACCTAGATAATGTGACGCCTAAATCTATCCTAACATACGTTTCTATTGAGGGGTATCTATGCCGAATGGTGTTTTGTTGTTCTCTAAGTCCTTACAGGAAATAATTTGTAGTCTAGACGCGTGATAATGAGTTATATTATTTAAATGTAAAAAGTAATTTTAATTTATTAATATAAAATGCCCTAAAAGTTTTGCTGTTTTAGACAAATACGCAAATGTAAAAATAATAATAATAATAAATATAAAAGGCGTAGGAAGTGACGACCCATCGCCCGCTGACGTAACAGAAGTGACAACTGCTACGTCGGCGCAGCCATCAGCGCCTTGCCAAGAGGTGTGAGCGCCGTGCCCGGCGGAATTGAGGGTAAAAGCCCGTTTGTGCTACGGCCACACTATTAAACGGTGCCGGGCCTGGGCGTTCCCGTTAATTGACGCCCATTTTTATGGATGATGGACAAAATAGAACGCGCATAGGGCCGCTGCCTGGGGGTCGCCTGGCGTTCGAGCTGGCGCTGACGCGACAGCATGCGCCGCCGCCGAGCGCGAGGTGCTGCACGACCACCCAGCAGCCCTCGCATCCATCATCCCCACCAGATGGCTTGGTGTCGGCAGGTCTTCTCGGACTCGGCAAGCGGCACCCGCTGCTGGTGGAGTACGCCGCATGCGTTGGACAAAAGATATGAACATAAACGCATTGCGGGCGTACTATAGGGGAAAGGGGAAGAAACTGGGGATAGCGTATCGGGCTCGGATGCACCGCTTTTTGCTGAGCTGGAGCCGTCTGTTCCTGTCACAGAGCAAAACCTGGCAGACCGAGTTCGGTACATCATACGCTCGAAAATATTTGATGATGCCGAACTCGAACGACTACGGCGTGAGGCTATTCCCTCATCGAATGAACCAGCTATAGCTGGGATGCGCTCTAAGGCATAGACCAGCAGCCATATGTGGAAGCCATGGATCTTCCCGCTTTGGTTGATTCAGGCGATGATGGAATGGTCACCCAAGAACTAGAGCAGATGAGGATAAATTGGAGGAGGCGATTGTGGAAACGCGCAGTACGCCTCTCGAAAATAGACCGCGACTCCACGCATAACCCTAAGCAAGCGGAATCGGGATGTCGTGACGGCTCTGAACCCATTGCTGGCATCCTTTTTGAAACCAGCCGGGACCTTTGCGATACGGACTCAATACTCTTTGGCGCCGCTTTGGCAGTTTGCCGTATTGTTGGTGCCAAACTTCCCATCTGGACGTGCTACTGGGCAAAGTAGTGCTATCAGCCTGGAGAAGAAGGATTGAGGACCGTATCGCAAAACAAACCCTCATCGGCAGACTGATAAGCTTCAGGTCGGGCAATAATAAGCCGAGGTGTGCGCACCGTCAGGATGGCGTTGCTGGGACAAATATCAGTTTGTCCCAGCCGGATATAACAAAAAACTGACGGAGCGCATAGAGGACCTAAAGCAGAGAATCGCTGCTTGGGGAAGCGGATTCGGCGATATACCGAGAGGTCGACACGGTTCAACCAGAATCGTCTCTTCCAGAGTGATCAGAAGAGGCTCTATGAATCATTGAGCGGCAATGGTACGTGGAACGGGCTCAGCACCGAATCAGGCCGACACTATCGCATTCTGGCGCGGCCTGTGGTCAGAGCCCGTAAACCACAACGAGGGCGCGGACGGAAGTTGTGGCGAGTCAGTGTGCGAATGTTACGCCCATGGACCCCGTCATCATAACGCCGGATGACGTAGCTGAGGCGGTCCGTAGGGCCCCGAACTGGAAGTCCGGGACTTGACGGACTGCATCACTACTGGCTGAAGGGTTCGTGGTGTGTCACGCTGTGCTCGCCGACAGTTTCAAGAGGCTCTCGACCATAAGTCACTCCCGAGCCTCTTCACTACTGGGATCACTCATTTGGTTCCAAGACCAGGATTCCCAGACCCGAGCAAATACCGCCCCATAACGTGTCTACCACCATATACAAGACACTAACATCCATTTTGAACGCGAGAATCACTCGCCACCTGAACGCAAATCAGGTGATGTCGCGCGCTCAAAATGGATGTCGGGGCAATGGTCGTGGAACCAAGGAACCACTCCTCATTGACGCGGTCATTGGCAAGGTGGTTAAACGCAACCGTTGGAACCTCTCCGCCGCCTGGATAGACTACAAAAGGCATTCGACTCGGTGCCTACATGGCTTAAGAGGGTCCCCGAGCTGTACAAGGTTGACTGTACAGTTCGAGACTTCGGCAGGTGGCAGGGCATGGGCTCTGATCCTTTGTCATCTAGGCGAGCGGATGACGGCGGAGAACCACATAAGGATAAGAAGGGTATCTTCCAGGGCGATTGTTTGAGTCCAATCTGGTTCTGCCTCTCTTAACCCTCTCAGTACCTTACTGGAGGGTTCCGGGAGGATTTCAGCTTCGGAAGGTGGTACAAAAGTGACCACCTTTTCTATATGGATGATCTCAAATTATTCGCCTCAGTCGCTCTCATCTTGTGGAATGCTAAACATCACTTGTGATTTTAGCAATTCTATAGAATGGAGCTGGGGACGGATAAGTGTGCGGTCCTCCATGTCGAAAGGGAAGGGTTACTAAATTTGAGGGTATAGACTTATCTATGCCCATAAACATAAAGACCCTATCCGAGGCTGAAACATACCGATACCTGGGTATGTCACAGAACATAGGTATCGATGAGGCGGGCATGAGGCAGTCAGTTTGCGATGTGTTTTATGCACGCTTGACAAAAGTGCTTAACAGCCTTTTGTCGGGCGTTAATAAGACACATGCATATAACGGTTGGGTCATGCCTGTTCTCATGCATTTGGCATACTCAGGTGGACAGAGACCGAACTGAACGCTGGATAAAAGTCCGCACTATTATGACGTCCCATAGGATGCATCATCCGAGATCGTCAGTAATGAGGCTGTACTTGCCGCGGAAACATGGTGGGCGCGGCTTTTTGCGCGCTTACCATGCATAATCGCGTGTGCAGCCTTCGTAATACTTTATGGCGAAAGCGGATGATCCATTCTATAGGGACGTTATTTTTGTGATAAAGGACTTACCCCTCTATCCTTAGCCAACGAGCAATGGCAAACCCGCCAGTACAGAGCATTTCCGACCGGGAGACCGTATGGAAGAGAAAAGCTCCACGGGAGTTCTACAAGGCTCTACATGGGCCTTTCGTGAACACAGTTGCTTCCCTCCACTGGCTACGTTTGGTGACCTCTTCGGAGAAACCGAGGTTTGTCTGTGCAATACAGGATCAGGTTATTAAGACCAACAACTATCGGAGATACATCTGAGGATGGCACCGTCGACATTTGCCGAGCTTGTCGCCATCCCGGTGAATCACTTAGGCATGTCATCTCTGGTTGTTCGGCGCTTTCTCCTCTCTAGTGCATGGGCACAACCTAGCCAGGATTCTACAGAGCTCGCTCTGAAATACGGTCTCGTGGATCGAAACTGCCTTATTATAAGTACATGCGGAAGCCGTGCTCGAAATGACCGCGCGGCTCTACTGGGACCGGGCCATCATCGCAGATAGGACCATTCTTGCGAATAAGCCTGATATTGTGCTGATGGACCGGGCACAGTCAAAGTTTTGGTCGACATTACCATTCCGTATGACGAGAACCTCGTGAAAGCCGAAACAGATAAGCGAACAAAATATCTGGACCTGGCTCACAGGTGACCGACGTATGGGGTGGACTGCCGGCCAATATACCTGTAGTTGTTTCTGCGAATGGGTTAATCCCAGTCAGCCTCTCAGTCATCTGAAGCGACTGGAACTCCGTGACGGACCGCTCCAAGCTCAAATGCAGAAGGCGGTGCTCCTCGATACCGCCCGCATCGTCCGCCGGTTTCTTTCCCTTTCCCAACCCTCGGTCGTTTAGTCTCCTCTGCCGAGGGCTTCCATCTGGTTGGGTTTTTATTTATTTATGTAATTTGTTATGTATTTATTTTATTTCATTGATATTTATGTATGTTTATCATTTTCATTTACAATTATATATTTATACAGCCCAGATGAGAAAAATAATTGATACCCAATAAATAATAAAATATTTATTTGC
Organism: Parnassius orleans; assembly: GCA_029286625.1. Lineage (NCBI taxonomy): Eukaryota > Metazoa > Arthropoda > Insecta > Lepidoptera > Papilionidae > Parnassius > Parnassius orleans. The sequence goes on from JAGSMP010000018.1 coordinate 2,971,707, forward strand.
ATAAAACATGGTACATTTTTAGGTCTTATAACATAGTGTGAACATGCATGTTTTACCGATTTATCGGTATGCAAATATTACGTCGACATGCAATTGAATAATTAAAATTACAAAATTACAATAACATTTCATATCAAAATTAAATAAAACAGTATTATGTCAATAAATTTAGGATGTAAAAAAGAGAAAAAAAAAAATATACAGGCATGGTCATGTCATAATGGATAATGTTAAACTAGTATAATGTCAACCTTACAAATTCTAATTCATTTGTCAATTTAAAATTTCAAACATCAACAACAATTCGCTTGAGGTGACCATCACGGCAGAATTTGATAAATTCCTTTGTCATAAAAATATATGCACATTCTTGTATATTGTCATCTTACTATATTACTAAAATTCATCTTTTAATAAAAAGAAAACCGACCTCCAAAGAATAAAATAATTTCCACAAAACAGCTTCAGAAGTCGGTGCTAAGACATAGTGTATTAGAAAAATTAAAGCCCAGACTTCAAAGATTTTTAAATCTTTGAAGTCGGCTTTTACTCTTATTAAGTTTCATTTTAATAATCTAATAATTCTATGTTATATTGTACCTAATAGTAATAGGTACCTTAGTAGACAATATTAGACTTAGCTGTTACAAAAAATATCTGCTTAAAAGTATTGAATATAAAAATTAACAATTCAATTTATGAATATTCAAGGTACATGTTTTGGAAAAATAATTGATTTATTTGAAAGTCGGCATGACTGTATCACGAAGGCTCTGTTTTAGTGCCAATTTCTATCTGCCTAGACATAATTCCAACTGTGTCGTCACGTTGGCAGCCTTGATATAAGTTTCACCGGAGAGAACAAAGTTTCTCTGGTACTTTTATAACAGTAGGTACATTTACGATCTGAACGTAAATATTTTAGTAATCAAACTACGTTTTTTTTGACTACATACTACGTAATTTTTTTTGATGATCAAATAATATTGTGGGCTATTATTCTACTTTATAGAAAAAATAAATATACATTTCGCTTAAAAGATAATTGATTTCATTCACAAGTCACAGGCTTTCAGAATATCAAAATACTTTCAGTAGTTTTATGTTTATTACTCTCTATATTTTTTTTTTAATTTCGTATAAAACTGGTAATTTTTTTTTTCTTTAACTTCCACCACATTGACAAGTTTTTAATAACTATTGTCGAAAATGGTTTAGTTTTGAATACTGTCCCGTGTAGTGGCAGGTAAGAATGGCCCATATCTTCCCGTGGGTGTCGTAAGAGGCGACAGAGGGAAACTGAGGCAGAAGATGGGCAGCAGCATCTTTCTGATAACAGCAAATTACAATAAAAAACTGTGGTTGCCAACCCGCTCGCCAAGCGTAGCAACTATGGCAATATACCCCCCATTTATTGGGGGAGGCCTATGTTCAGCAGTGGACTTGTGTAGGGTTGTAATGATTATAATGATGAAGGCTGTAAAAATCTTATTTTAAGCTAATGTTATGAGATATGCTACCCTTCATCAGTGTGTGAAACTGAGCTTGGGTGTTGTTAAATAGATTTACCGAGAAAAAGCCGATATATTCTCACTTACATCCCTTGTTCTAGGCATAGAAATAGAATAAATAACTGAACAGTTTTATTAAATACAGATTAATACATAATACTTACTTATTGAAAGCAATTTTTTTTTTTTCCCACTTTAAATGAAAGTAATTTTACGGATTTTATCGCGTTTAATTTTAACTTTTTAATTCCCGACGTTTCCCCACTTGTTTGATAACTCGGTTCTCGGCCCATCAAGAAACCAAGCAGGGTTATTAATGAACTAATTTTATATTTCATTAGTTAGCATATCAAAAATCTTCTGCTGAACATAGGCCTCCCCCATATCTGGCATCATCATAGGGGTCCCTTATGAGGTATAGTTGCCAAGCTTGGCACAACCGCGTATTTTATTATTTTACTGTTTCAATTTCTGTGTCATCTCTTACGAAGCCCACGGGATGACATGGGGTAGTGAATTATCTTACGCTATCACTACACGGACTTACGGATAAACATGAAAGTAGCCATACAACAATTCAAGTAGTATGTACGGAAATCATACACAAGCTTTCTACGAAACAACTTGTTCAGCAGTTGTTAAATCCCTTGACTTATTACCTAACTAGCGACTCGCCAGTGTAATATTATATTTTTACGTAAAATTTGCATGTGTTATTCTATTGCTAAGTGATAGCTGATGGCACAAACCGCATCGAAATCTATTAAGTAGTTTAAATGTTTTAGAGCCGATTTTAAAATCCTTAGACATAATGATTTCTTATATTTACGCGAACACTACACATTTAAATAAAACTAGTTTTACGGATTTTATCGCGTATATTAACTTATTTTATATTCGACGTTTCAGTACTACAGCACCATGGTCACAGGGGACTGAGGTATTTGACGTCCCAATGTAGTTAACCACGGTTACCTCCAGATTAAAAATTATTAATTTTTAGATTATATTTAGTCACATTATAATTTATTTGATGAATTACTTTTATCTGACTATTTAAAAATTTGCCTTAGGTGAATACACAGGGACAAACGTGAATAAGCTACTTTTTAACACGCTTTTATTAGCTTCGCGTGGATCTATCTTTTTTTATAGAATAAGGGTGACAAACGAGCACACAGTCTACCTGATGGCAAGTGGTTGCTGTTGCCCATAGACATCTACATATCTATCTTCGTTTGCAAATTATAATGCAGATGCGTTGTCAGCCGTGAGGACTAAGATAGAATACCTCTTTTCCAGTAAAAAGGGCGGAGACCCTTCTCTTCTCGTTCTCTACACTCACCATACGAAACACAGGAGCATTAAGCTGCTATTTTACGCTGGTATTCTGTGAGAGCGTGGTCCTTCCCCGGTCGAGCCGACCCATTCGTGCTACAACTATACTATTAGTATGGCTGTAGCATGGCTCTACCACGTAGTAATATCTATTTATGTAAAGAAATCTTTTAATGTAATTTTCACCAAGAACGAAGTAGACGATTATCTTGAAATTTGCACTCGTAACAAGGACCGATGACAATACAATAATTTAATTACTTTATCCTAGTATCCTGGTCAGAGTCACCAGGATAAAATAAAATAATCAATGCGAGTTATTTAAGTTTTTTTAATATCTTATAGTACTATATTCATTAGTGATAATATGGAATATTTTGCCAATAACCGAGTACACCAATAAAGGTATAAAGTTATGTAATATAAAGTTAAACTCAGATGTGTTTTTACCTCTAATGGCAAAATGGAATGCCTCGTTTCCACTAAAAAGGGTCTCCGGTTCTCCCATACGAAACAGCAGCATTAATTGCTATTTCTCGCTGGTATTCTGTGGTATTCGTGCTATAACCATAATATAGCTGCAGCATGGCTCTACCAAATAAATTATATAATGGTCTCAAAGTTACAAACTATAAACGATTCATGGTCTAGCACAAATCTCTTCTCATTTCAAGGACTTTACGGAAATATTTCATTCTTCAAACATTCAGTTTTTCTTACGACTTTTCCTTCAACGCCGAGCACGTGTAAAATCAGCACTTAAAACTTAAAATTTTGATATTCACGGCGAGCGTAGTCCCTAAGCAAGCACGGCTCAATAGTTCAAATATAATAAATTTACTATAGAAACTATACATTGCTATCGGAGATTGTTAACAAGAAATTTAAAGTTCATTTGTCATATTGTTTACACGTAAAACACGTTAATAATTACCCATCGTATTTTAAAATAATTACCAATTGTTACGGACTCCATTACTTAAATCATAGGTGCTCGTGCATTTTATAACTTTTTGTTATGTAGATATTGGTATTAGTGACATAATATGGTTTCAATAAATAAATAAAGTTATTGTATGTTTGTATGTTATGTCATTTATATGTATTTATTTTCTAGACAGAGGTTTTTTAGATCAATTACGTATTTTTATATCACAAAAGTTCTGAATTTAAATAAACTCTATAATTTCCGCGAATATCTTGAACTAAGCTATAATCGAAGATATATTATACACAGACATGATTTTATTAAACTAAATTAAATGTATAAATTTTTTCTAAAAACGGTATTCACATACTATCACACGTAAGAAAAAGTTTAACTTATAAAGAAACAGAACTGAATAATGTTATATTTCTTTACTTATTGAATTTTCTGTCCGTTACAATCAGATTAATTGTTAATAATTTATGTAATACTTTTAGATAATATACATACATTACAAAATGCGCTAGTTGACACTAACTAGCGCATTTTCAAGAAGCCCTGTAACTACCAAGTAAATTAAAACCAGTATTGGAGTAATCTAGTAAAAAGGCTGGTTTGTGGTGATAATATGGTATTAAAATAATGTTAAATATTTGTAGAACCTCTTTTATGAATATAATATATTGCATAAGAATATTTATATTAAAAATGGGCAGCCACCAGCATTTAACCATTTACGGTTAACATTTATTTTTAAATTGAAAATGCAACTTTCTTCGTTGTATATTTTTATCAATGTTGCCATCACGAAAGTTAAGTCCCGTTAAATGTCCTAATATTTGTATACGTGTGACATAAATGTTTACGCCGCACGTGACTTGATTACAAAAAGTCCCCTTCTGAATCAAATCTTGTGTTGACGTTAAGACATCATGTAGCACAATTATGGTGTAAATTGCAACCAAATCATAGTATGGTATTGTAAAAGAAGTATAATAAATCTGTGATTTCGGCTACAACTACCTATAACTTCTTTATACTTAAACATCCAAATTTGCAAAAAGTAAAAAAAATATTTCTATTCATTGAGTTCTATGTACTACGTACTAGAGAAGCTATTCCAAACAAAAAACTTGAACAACAAATAATTTTACTTATTTGACTACTGAATTATTAATTCCGTTCAGGTTTAAACTTTAATTTAAAATCTCGTATTATTAGCGCAGCTCCACACTCTATAAATGACACTAAAGGTGTACGGATTGCAGTATAGTTCATTTGAACATAGTGAATGTTCGGAATGCCAAATCTAGTACGTAGTACATATATATCGATGATTTCTATTACATGGGAAGACGTTTTACGTGGTAGAGTCATGCTGCAACTATATTATGGTTGTAGCACGAATGGTTCAACTCAATCTGGGAAGGACCACGCGCTCACAGAATACCAGCGTAAAATAGCAGCTCAATGCTGTTGTGTTTCGTATGGTGAGTGTAGAGAACCGGAGATCCTTTTTATTGGAAACGAGGCATTCCATCTTAGTCCTCAGGCGTGGCAACACATCTGTATTTTGATTCTTAATCAAGGATATATGTAGATGTCTATGGAACACAGCATCTACTTAACATCAGGTGGACTGTGTGCTCTTTTGTCACCCTTATAAAAAATAAATAATAAATCACCAACACGCATATTGAGACAGCACGGCGAACCTATCCTAAAAACCGTTTCATGAAAAAGGAATGGAATATTAAATATTGCTTTAAGTGATTTTTATACAGGAAAGGAAATTAATTAAGTGCGTTGCTCGTGCATAGCGGACGTACACAAGAGCACTAAAATAAAATAGAATAAATGAGAGAGAGGGAAAGTTACCATGAGGGATGATTTCGACCCTTTTACCAATTTCTGCCAGCAAGATTTTTATGTATACTTTAAGAGCCAGTATAATTTCAGATTGTGAGGCATTCCATCTTTGTCCTTAGAGGTTGCAACCTATGTCACCATCGCATGTGTAGCCGTTTCGTTTACGGATTGTAATTTCGTGTGTCACTTCAGTTTTATAAAAAAAACACAGCAACGAGTGCACTGCTTCTGCTTGACAGCAGAAATAGTGGAGCAGCGTGGCGCTCTTTAAAATCAGTAAAGCCACAGAAAGATAGGCTATTACAATGTTTGTTTCTGAAAATGTTTTGTGTGTTTAATAGTGGAAAGAACGTAACTACGAAGTCTAGTTTCAAACAAAGAGAACTGGTACGTAACATTATTAATAATAAAAAAACTAAATTGAATTTGTTTTAGGCTTTTGGTCCTTAAAAGTGTTAGTACAAAATTGAACTTACAACCTATGTTAGTAACAGAAAGAAACTACACTATGACATTAATTTAAATATTTTCCGGGCCAGTGTATGGCCTCTGGTTTGTGTTTAATGCAATAAACATTCATAATTAAATTTATATCTTCTTACTTTGGACAATAAAGCAACAACAGAACATCATTAGGCGAGCACGGAATGTCATTTTTATCGCATAGTGTCATCGTATGCAATTATATAATATTACCAGTCCATAATAACTTGTTTTTGGGGTCGATACTCAATCCTTTGCATATTGTCGCATTTGAATTGGTTTGTTTCGTTCGATTCTTGTAATATATTATAAATTAAAATAAATTAAACAATGTTTTGGATGTGTAGGTTTTTTGTAATGTAAATAATTAATGGCGAAAATAATAAATGCAGCTATGTACGGATGTTTGCATTTAGTTTTTGCTTTTCTACAATAATAGAAGGGTGATTTGTTTAAAATAGGTAGTTTATCCGTTGGTATAAAACTTTCAAATTACGGCTCAGAATCTCGAACAATCAACTTCTGGCATTTGATCACAAGACGAGGGAGTTTTCCGTAATCGTCATCGTTATATGACATACATGTAATAATATGTCATAGGTATCACCTCGTGGGTGACATAAGAGATGATAGAGAGAAATTGAAATAAGGGATGTTCACAGCATTTTCCTTATAACAGCTCAAAATAATAGAATAATACTGCGGTTGCCAACCCGCCTGCCAAGCGTGGAAACTATGGCAAAGTGCCTCCTATAAGGAAACCAAGGCAGCAGTAGACTTTTATAGGCTTTAAATGATGGATGGATGTATAAAAATAATCAAAGATCTCGCCTATCATTAACCAGGTATGAGTTCTAGAAATTGGGATATGAATATTTGAGGTATATTGTATGCAGCTTAAAAGCTGCTTAAATACAAAATCTAATGGATAATACATGTTTTATTAACGTGACTGTTTAAAAAACCATACTAATGAAGTGGTAAAACATTGCAAGCAAATCCGAAGAAGTAATAACCCGAGTCAAGGAATATACAGTACAACTTTAGTATAACGAACCTCGATATAACAATTTACTCGATTTAAAATTTTTAGAAATCCCCTAGAACCTGTAGCTTATGCACGGGCCTTCCCCGGTATAAGCGGCTAGTTACCGTGTATCCGATTACTTACTAGAAAAGACTGAGGAGTGAATATGTAGGTATTATTCCATCATAGTTTGATTATAAAACACAGTCAAATTCTTGTTAGTTAGAATATGCCATATTTGAAATCTTTTTATCCACGCGGTAATAGTAAACAAAACATTGTGCATATTACTATAGACTACACCAAATAGACTGGACTGTTATAAAATATATTACGCACATAGCACTGACTTGTATAAACATTTACCATTATATTTTAAATATTCTTGTTTTGATCATATTTTTAACCTACGACAACAGGTTTTAAAATTAATATTGTTGAGGAAACTTGCTTGACAGTTTTGCACGAAACGAAAATGGGACCATCCAGTGGCGTGATTTTAATACTGGCATTTTTTTTGAGCAAAAATCCAGTCTTGCATCCGCACTCGAAGTTTGTGACAAGAAATGTTGCCTACAGAAAAAGTTGTTCGTTTTAAAGCGCCAGGTTCAGTTCAGGCTGGTTTACCAAATAAGTGCTATAGCATGTACCTAACCAATAAGTAACTGTAAAAATATTATATTTCTGTTCGTAATTTATAGGAGTAACGACGACACTAAAATAATAATAATTTATTTATTCTCTATTGGCCATCTGTTAGGTATATACATATTATTAATAATTGATAATAATAATTTATATTATATCGCGATCGAAGTCGTGTTAATTTTCTACTTGTACGTCGGAACACGGATCGTCGAAATCGAACCCAAATCGTGGGTTTGGCCGGTATGTATGTATGTATGTATGTATGTGATGGTTTTTTGTACGCCTGTAACCACACGTTGGATTTTACAATATTATGATAATTCAATCAATTTCTTATTATTTATGACGTTAACTTTACAAAAAATTACGACTTGAAAAAAGTAAGTTAGGTCTTTACCAGACTCTTACCGATGAAATTTTGTTGAATCGGCCTCTTTGAACTGTATAACTATTATCTAATCAAAGTCGGATTATTTGTTTTTTTCAATTATAATTTACTTGTATTTGTCATAAATTTCTTATTGAATAATTATTTCTAGAATTAGTCTATTATTAAGTAACAGTTCTTTGATTTCGTAAACTTGAAAACTAAAGAAACAGAAAATGTTAAATCTAATTAAGAAAAAAAACAAAAATAATTTAAAGGAAGGAGACAGGAAATAATATAAAAAACCTATATTATAATAAATAAAGAAGAGTTTTTTTATGGGACAAGTGAAGCACCTGTTGTACTTACGCGTTTATAATATTTATTTATGTTACGAGTATATTCTGAATGGTTTTTAAAACTGTGAGCATTTTCAAAGGTAAAAAATTTTAGAATAAGCAGTTAAAGTTAACGATTTACTTTCACATGTGAGATCATATGGATGCTTAACGCTGCACTAGCTGCCGCATTGCATACTTTATATGGCGGAGCATTTTTAGATCTAATACAAGTATTCACACGTATATGGAATAGTCGCGAATATCTATTTGACCTAATAGGTTATAGCAGTTATAACAAAGAGATCTGGGAATAACTTTTTATAGAATAAAGTTGACAAACGTGCACTCAGTCCACCTGATAGTAAATGGATGCTGTGGTGCATAGATACATTCAACCTCGAATAAGAATCTAAATTTACATATGTGACAACATAGGTTCTCGGGTAGCAGCCTCGTACCGCGGAGTGCAGGGCAGCCTCCACTAGATGGAGAGATGACCTGCAGGAAATACAGGAAGCCAATGGATGCAGCAGATGCGATTGCATGTGGTAGAGCCATGCTGTAGCTATATTATGGTTGTAGCACGAATAGATCAGCTCAGGGAACACGCTCTCACAGAATAACAACTGTGTTTGACAACAACAGATGATAGCATAATCATCACCATTATTACAGCCCTTTACAAGTCCACTGCTGAACATGGGCTTCCCCCAAGGAATGCTACAAAATACTGCTAAGCTATCCTGCGTTCACCTTTGTTATAGAATAAGGGTGACAAACGAGCACAGTCCACCTGACGGTAAGTGGATGCTGTGGCCCATAGTCATCTACATCTAGGAGGACTAAGATTGAATGCCTCGTTACTGTCCTCTACACTCACCAAACGAAACAGCAGCACTAATCTGCTACTACGCTTGTGTTTTCTGAGAGCGTGTTGCTTCCCTGGTCGAAACGACCAGTTCATGCTTAAACTCACAGTACACAGTATATCTTTGCAACTCGTAACTTTGCTTTAGTTTTACAAGATAATTTGCTGGATATAATTGATTTGTTAATTATACTGACAAAGTATTTGAAAATGATTTATATTGGTACGGATTAATATATTACTTTGAATCTTTCCTTTGGATTAAAGATTACAGTGCTTCTTATCTTATACGCTGGCATATTTTACCGTAGTGATTTCGTCATTTCCAGATATTCGATCAATGCCTTTGATAATTGCAACAACATGGAATAATCTCGTTTTCTAACCGACTCATAGAATTAATTGATGAATGTTAGGATTTTTATATAAACAAATCTACACGAATTCTCATCTAACAAGCTCAACAAAATTATATCTTATGCAAAATTATATCTTTTAATAAGAATAATTATATGTTTTAACAAAAAGTAAAAACCGACTTCAGATTGCTAAAAAATAAGTTATTTACTTGCTACCCTTAGGGGTGGAATTTTTTCTCCCAATTTATATGGAAACACCCTTGAAGTATAACATATTTAATAAAAGAGAATCATCAAAATTGGTTCACAATCTGCGAAGATATCGCGTAACATATTAGTGTTACGTATAAGCTAATACATACTAGCTTTCTGTATTAGCTTATAAAAAATAAACTAGTAAATAATATGTTTACATAATCTGTTGATTTTGCATATTATATTTTATAAAAATATAATGACAAACGAACTATCCAGTAGCTGTAGCATATGCACGCCACCACCAATTACAAACTAAGGCGGCTTCAGATGCATTATTAGCTAGGTAAGAGGGTGATTCGTTACATACACAGACATAATTCTAGGCAAAAGAAGGCATACCCCCTCGATAATTAAGTTACTAGTTTTAGTTTTTTTTTTATAGTTTTTAAAATTGTATATAATATAGAATTCCAAATGTTGAAATTACGTTGAGAATGTACCCGGTGTTGATGGCGTCGAACCGCGCGTCATTTTCCAAAATGAAAATTATAAAAAAAGACCTCGAACTACAATGACATTGTATAAATAGCGACTGGATTTATATATTTAAATAATATATAATTATATTATATTAGCGACCCGCTCCGATTTCTCCGCTCTTCTATTCTAATTATTCTATTCTATTCTTCTACTCTACGACTCTTTTAATTTGGCGTTGTTTAGATTTAAGATATTCATCAAATGATTTTATAAATTTTTTAATTTCTCAAAAAAATATATAAAATGTAATAGCACTCCAGGTATTGCTCTCTACCTGTTCATGAAGTTTCATTATAATCGGTTCAGCAATTCCGAAGATCAATCCAGACGCGTGTTCTCAAATGCTTCTTCATGCCAACAGTTGTACGGGGTTGTGCTAAAGAAGCTTTTGGGCAGACAAATTGTATACACAAGTTACTCATGCTTTTATAACACAACATATAAACTGTGTTGAAGCTAAGAAGGCAATGCGTTCTGTTCGCACGTCACTGGTTTCCAAACGCTTCTATTGGCCAACGCTGCACGCACCGCCCGCGACCCTGCGTCTCAAATAAAATTGATTTTGTTGAACTCCAACAACTGCAAAAGCTGTATTACGATTTTCCAGCTTTATAGAGAAAGTAAAAACTCCTGCACTGGCATTCATATTTCACAAAAATATGCAATAGAGCTCCAAAACCATTAAAGTACAATCGACATCTATGTCCAGAAGAAAAGAGAGATGCCTGGGCAAAGGTGTTTACAGAATACAATCCGGTCGTCCTACAAATAAGGAAAAAGAATCGAAACGATTTGCTTGTTGCACATTTTTTCTAAAATTTCCTGAAGATGCCCTAAAATTACCTGATGATGGGCGGTTCTTCCATGGCAACATGGATTGCACCCACTGCTGTCTCTGTTCTATATATATAATTCTAGTATGACCAAAGAAAAAATGTAAAAGTTTTGTTTAATTTAATAAAATTTGAATAAATTGAGACTATTTATATCGACGTCCTTGACAAATTGTTAACAATAACTGAAAAAATACATTAGTAATGGCAACAGTCAAGTTTAAAAATATAGACATAATCATCAAAAAATACATCATTTCTCATATAGATATTCTTGACAGGTTAACATAAATACATACAGACATTTATCCTCAATCTATTGTGACACCTTCCTATCAGTTATTGTCCACTCAAAGAAAGGTTTGGAACCCAGTAATGTGCGAACACAGCGCAATGCCTTCTTAGCCTCAACACAGCTTATGTGTTATGTCATAGAAGCATACGTAACTCGTATGAACAATTTGTCTGCCCAAAAGATTCTTTAGCACAACCCCGTACAACTGTTGGCATGAAGACGCATTTGAGAACACACAGCCCAGACAGACAGACAAAAATTTTAATAATGGTTATTCATGTCATAACGGTATGCTTATATTATGCTAAGCTCAATAAAAGACAGTTATTTTGATATTGCAGATAGACACTTCAATTTATTTATATGTATAGACAAAAACCATTACTTAATCCGACTGAGTACAACACAATTCTGGGAGGATTAAAGAGCAGTCCGCCGCTGTGTATAATTAGCATAGGAGTACGCGGTAACGGTATATAATTAGTGTATAAAAGTAGCAGTATTCAGTAGTGATTTCAGACGTCCTCCAATTATTTTTAATTTCTCAGACATGAAAATTACTTCATCATGTTTTCATTCACCGCCGAATACAGGACCAATCTAATTAGTTGGTGCCGGTAAGGATCTATCCGTGATTGCTCGTGTATTATGAAATTTAGGCAAACGTCCTGAGTTATTATGGGTGATTGGGAAATGTACACCGAGTTTATTTATTTTATAGTAGCATTTACAATGCCTTTTCTTGCCTAGGAAGTGTAAGGTTCAATCACCGAAGATAAGATTAAACAACAGATTGGTACTTGTGAAATGGGCACGTCTATAGTGTAACAACGGGAGGCAAGTTGGCGGCGCAATACGTGCAACGTTCGACGGGTAATTTCCCACGCTTACTATTTCCTTATCACGTATGAATCATTAGTATTATTTTTCACAGCGGGCGCTAAGATTTTAGTCTAAGGAAATTAAACCGTAATTTTTCATATTAACGCGAACGTACATACAATTCATGTTACTAATTTAACGGATTTTATCGCTACTGATGCTATGATTTTAACTTATTTTTAATTCCTCACGTTTCGTTTGATTTGCATCATTTGTCTGTAGGTGCGTCAGTGACCATGGATGCTGTAAAGCACTTAAACATTTGGATAAAAAAATACGTTTAAATTAGACACGCTAAACCTGTGAAATCAGTTTCATTAAAAATAACAAAGATATTATATAAGATGCGATATTGATATTGTTTGGATAAGAAATTGATCATTCTAATCAAACCTAAAAACTATAATTACTGATGTGTGTTACAAATTATAGCTCCACTAAGAATTTTCAATTGTTAGAGACAACAAATACTTTAGGTAGAGACATATGGCAACTGTAGTTTTTTTAACTTTTAGTGGTTATTAGGAACGTTTTATGGATCTGAGACGTGGTCCTTCACTGCTGGCCGTATGAGGAAGCTCAAGGTCGCTCAGCGAGCTATGGAGAGGGCTATGCTCGGGGTTTCTCTGCGTGATAAACTTAGAAATGAGGATATCCGCAGTAGAACCAGAGTGACCGACATAGCCCAACGGATTAGTAAGCTAAAGTGGCAATGGGCCGGCCATATAGCTCGATAAACCGACAACCGATAGGAAAAAGGTTCTCGAGTGGCAGCCTCGTACTGGCAGGCGAAGTGTAGGGTGTCTCTCCACTAGATGGAGAGATGACCTGGTAACACATGCAGTAAGTCGATGGATGCAGGTGGCTTAGAACCGTGCTTTGTGGCATTCCTTAGGGGAAACCTATGCTCAGTAGTGGACTTGTGAAGGGCTGTAATGATCATAATGATGATGATGATGATGATTAGGAACGACTCTAACGCGACACTTACGACACCCTCGGGATGGTATGGGGTGGTGGTTTACACCGTCACTACGCAGCCAATAACAGCATAAAATAAGCTCATAATTAGTTTATCGAGAGAGTTAAAAAAACGAAAACTAGATTACTAGCAACACTTTAGGAGCGATAACTCATATCGTTTTGTGACTGCTGTGTATTGGGATAATCTGTCACCACATATGGACAAGATTCGTAAGCCGCGATAATGGTAAACTTTAGAAAGATCTCTCTGCCTCCAGCCTTTGAAAACTTTATATAATTCGTAAAATATCCAGATCGGCGACGGTAAGCAGCGTCTTTCACCTATCAAGTGTAGCGATTATTAATATTACTCCATAAAATCGACGAAGTGTCGGAAGTGGACTTGGACGGTCTGATATTAATAAATGATAAATGTAAGTGTCTTTAGGAAACAGCATCCACTTACTATTAGGTGGACTGTGTGCTCGTTTGTCTCCCATACTTAAAAAGTAATATTTAATATATTCACAATTTAAAAAAACATAGGACCATTAGTCATTTGGCTACCTGTGCCCGGCCACGCAATATGTAAAGAATAATAGTAATTAACAAGGGATGATGATTTAAGGATTCAACGCACGCACGCTTCGGTTTCTGTGTTTCCCTTCATTGAATTGGTAATAAGATAATTGTTGCACTCGCGTCCGGTGTCTCGACACAGAAAAATTGCTTGTGTATTAGCTTTGCTTATTTGTGCTGCCTTATAAATAATAACACGTTTAATAAATTGAAACTAAAAAAGTTTAACCATCGAAACTTTTAAGTCGAAGAAATGTTCATGGACTAAATTGCTTCCTTAATGAATAAACGTAAAACCAGGCGTGTAAGGGAGAATATATAGACAAACTTATTCTCCAGAATGTCAACCTCACCTGTACCTTGCTTAAAATCAACATGAGACTCTGATGTCCGAACGCTAGATGTCCGCCTGCTAAGCTAAGCTATACTTTTTAAGACTTAACTTCAATCAACAAGTGAGTTCACAGTTAAACGTAGGACTTTAAAAGGCAAACGAACCAGAGAACTGATTTAAAAGTAGTTAACTATATAAATAACCATTCAAAATTCATTGGCAAAAAATTATCACAAAACCTGCCGATTTACTTTTCAAAGCAACAATAAAATTTAAGTCAACTAGCTCGTGATAAAATAAAAACAAACATGAATGGAGGTTCAACTGTCGTTTTATATAAGGCGTCACTATTTTTAGTAACGTAACCGCCACACTTAGCACTAAAATGTTTGAAAAAATATTACCGAATTCATTTACATTTAATACTGATAGTATTATCGATACAGAAAGTTACATTTTAAGTGCCTTTTAATTTTTTAATGAAAATTGACTTTGAATAAGACATGCGCCTTGATAAAATTATAAATAGTTATGGGACGACTTTTCTTCTTAGATTTTTATCTTCCTAAACATCGTGTGTCTAATTATGTCTTACATGTTTGTAATACCCACTGGTCACAATTGAATGTGTTCCAGCTGAAAATCGAATAAAGTGACGTTGCAGCTTCTGACTAGTGTAGTAAGTGTAGGCAAATCTTCAAAGTAATGCTAGCTGGAATAGTTTTTTTTTATAGAATGAGGGTGACCAACGAGCACTTAGTCCACCTGATGGTTAGTGGATTCTGTGGGCCTTTGACATCTACAACTTTCCTCGATTAAGAACCAAAATGCAGATGCGTTGCCACCCCTAAGGTCTAAGATGGAATTCCTCGTTTCCAGTTAAAAGAGTCCCCGGTTCTCTGCACTCACCATTCGAAATGTAGCAGCACTAACTTCTATTCTACGCTGGTATTCTGGGAGCTGAGTTCTGTGAATTTCTGAAAGGACTACGTTTAGCACTTAATGTGAGATGGTGGTATCATAAAATAAGTAATATTTTAATACAAAAAAGAACTCGTAAACAATATTTTAAATAGCTTGTTAATTCAATTTTTATAATTTAATAAACAATTATCAAGAATCTGTGCACGTAAATATTAATGCTTCATTTGACATATTATTTTATGAAGTTATTTTAAATATAAGTATAGCCCTTAATTTTATAATAAGTTATTTTGAGTTCCTTTTTTAAATAAATATAAGAAAGAAGCTTAACGAATATTTTTTCAAAGGTATAAAGTTGACACAAATACGATGTCCATATAAAAATTAAAGTTTTAAAAATAAGACAATGAAGACTGGAGAGTAGACTATATTACATTGTCATTATTATTTATTTTTAAGTAAGCATCAGCCTTTAGTTACAGCCATGAGGTGACCGATCGGTTACGGCGGCCAATGGCACACATATCCAACCTCAGTTCACTCTTGCGCAACCTCAATCTATTAGATAATATCCTTTAGAGCGCACCGTTTATACCTCCTTAGAACATCCGAAATCATTGAACCTTCAACGTTATATAAAACGGTCGTGAAAACTGAATTATTTTTATTTAATGGAATGTTTTTTATTTAACATAATAATATATAATATATTTTATGATAAAAAAAACTAAAAACTAAAATAATCATAGAGACCTACTCCCCGCGGTATAGTGCCAAGAACCCTAGCTGCGTTTTCTCGCTGAATAACTATAGAGCGAGAAAAGAACCAGCTTTCTTGTCTCATGCGACGACAGTATACAGTTTTTTCAAAAAATTCACAGTGCGTGTATCTCACGCATCGGTAATCTCTAAATCAAAGGTAACAAGATACATATAATCATCAATCTTAGAGCCTCATAACATTTGCACCATTTACTCAGTTCAGCCACCTCTAATGCCGCCCTGCTCTAAACAAAGAACCCCTGAGATTAGAGACCGCCAAGTGTCTATGCATGTAGAATCCCACACTAGGGCCTTGCCTCTATCCCAAGGGACTAGAGCCATACAGTCAGGTTGCCTGCCATCATCGCTAAATATTCCAAAATGGCACTCAAACCAAGGACACATTTATAGAGACAAGAGTTCTTCGGATAACTTCGTTCAGAAAACCGTGACGGGACAATCAACCAGCGGTTTCTTACATGAAAGTCATCTACGTTCTTATCATTCTGATCGCCGTTCTTAGCCGGGTTCCTACGCATGCGCAAACTTTCTGTTTCAAGAGTAATTGCTTTTTAAGATTAATTTGTATTATATCTATATAAATTTATTATATTTAGTTATTTAAGTCACCGGTCACTAATTTCTCACCAGGCCATGGGTTGACTGGCGGAGAATGCTAACTGGCATTAAGTCCGCCTTTTGTAACCTTTATGGTTAATACAATAAAGTTTTTAAATAAAATAAAGCGTGTAAACAGTGGCTAGATTTTTTAGCCGAAACAGCTACAAAGCGAGTCCAATATTAACTAACTGATAATAACTCACTTACTTTTAAAAAATTGAAATTAGAACACCAACTATAGTTATAGTTAAGTTTCTGTCACTATCGAAAAGGTTTTTTTGTTTAAGTTTAAAAAAATAGCTTAAGAGCGTACTACGAAGATACTAATGTTAAATTGTGACTGAAATCAATAATGCAATCTTCGTTTGAGTTTGGAGACTACTACGTTTACGATATATCCGTTATTTCATATAAAATCTGACTTTTCCACATTTATTTAAAAGTAATAATTATTAAACACCAAAATCGTACCATTTTCTTAAATTGCATGATTTTCTATTACCATCTACATCCACAGTACAAAACTTTTGTTTTATAATGTCCAATTTTATTAAATATGTTATAATTTATTGATAATTACAATTACAGTCAAACCAATTAATTGTCATTTATTAGTATAAACGAATATAAATTGTTGATAACTTTCAAATCTATTACGGCCTTGCCTAGTGTCTAGTCGTTATATCATTAACATAAACCGGAATACAGTGCTACTACACAACCTAGTACACAAACAAATACCGGCCATATGTTAAATTAAACAATGATAGTTCTTTTATTTCGATACAAATTACATATTAACTGTTAGACGCTATTACCATAGCATAATACCACAGTAACTGTTTGCTTATGACGCTTATTGCCTACCACAACTTGGAAACCGCAAAACCGTAATGACATTATTAAGTGTGTATAAAATATAAAAAAGGCAAACTCACCCTGCAAATAGTCAACGTTCTCCTGAACTTCAGGCAGCAGATGAAGGAATGTAGTCGATAGTAGAACACCCCCACCGAATGACAAAAGGGACATGACCACCCGGTTTTTGGACTTCAAATTTTCCGCCTCATCTGTTGAGATCCACCGGAAACGCTTTGCCAGGAAAAGAGGAGTGATTCCACAAACCATAGAGGCACAGAAGAGGACCGCCATAGCGACTCCTTTAGCCATAACCACTCCTGTATCATCTACATGGTCGTGACCATGGCCGTGTTTTGAAACAATGTTTTCCATTTTAGATCGTGCTGCTTACAAGAGAAGAGTTTAAGTGAATTGCACCAAGGGCACGGGCCCTTTTATACTGATCCTCGATATCAGCTAGCTGCGCGTGCGCCGTGTGGGAGCGACGCGCCGATACTATAATCGAGCCCGCCAGTTCATTCCACTCCCTCGGAGCCTACGCATACAAACGCGGTAAAGCCTTCAATCTCGCACGCAATCCTTTTGTCGTTTTCACGATCGAAATTTACCTACTCAGTTATCAATGTCAAAGGAAAGCGTATAATATACTTATTAGGTTATTTTTTGAATTTGAATTAACTTTTGAACAATAATTTTGACACGTTATTAATTCTACTTAATTGTATTTTTCTTGACAGTTTTTAGGAAATTTAACAAGTGCATTGTCATTGCAACTTTGTATAAATACATAATATTTATGAAGTATTGAATAAAACTATTTTTACGGATTTTATCGCGTTTAATTTTACTATTTTGATTCCCGACGTTTCGGGTGCTTTACAGCACCCATGGTCACGGGAGGGACTGTAAACCATGGGTGCTGTAAAGCACCCGAAACGTCGCGAATCAAAATAGTAAAATGTATGTAGTATAATGTAGTGTAGTATAATGTAGTGTTCGCGTAAATATAAGAAATCATTATTTATGAAGTAATTAAAATGCAAGCGTTTTAAAGAATTTTGCTTTGAAATCTCTACATATAATTAATAATTGAACTAAAATGCTTAGGTAAGTGTAATAATTGCGAATAATTGATAAATGCTATGATAAACGAGTGTTCAGTATTTATTCAGTATTTACTACTGATCTTGGGTTCGAAGTCCAAGGGGAGACAACATTTGTGTACCAACATAATTGTTCTGGTGTCTCTGATTCTGCACCTTAGCCTACTTCCGTTCCTCACGAAAGTATGAGAGTGGTATAATATCTCATGTAAATTTAATAGCTTCCGATAATTAGAAAGTTGTCGCTGTGATCGAAAATCGACCAGGGGGACATTCTTCTTCTTCGTCACCAGCCTATTAAAGTCCACTGCTGGATATGGACCTCTCCCGTTGTAGGGAGGATATGCCTTAATCGCCAGGCTTGGTGGGTGGATTGACAATTGCAGTACCAGAATTCTCACATCTTTGTCGCTGCTGCTATTTGATGACATTCATTATATCTTATCTTTTGAATAAACTACGTGCGATCCTAACATACGATAAACCAAATATAAAAGATGATTTTCGAGCCAGGATTGATGCTATGTAAATATGCCATTATTAAATAAATTGTAACATTTTATTTTATTTTTTGATTTGAAAAATAGTTTACTTTCATTATAAATCTATAAAAAACCAAGTTTTTGCGTAAACTTACTTCAAATTACGGTCATGATGGCACGTGCGGGAAGTAATTTCTCGCAACTTAAAAATTGCAACTAGAAACTGCGAAAGAGCCAAAATTTTCACAAATAGCAGATATTGTGGCACCTAGAGTTGAAAATATCTGGCAAACTGCGTCTATTCCGACCGTGACTAGAACGCGAGTTATACAAATGTTAAAGCCTACCGCTTAAAATGTAAAAATTCACTCAAGTCTATTAAGAAGCTCTCTTCAGAAAAATTGGATAATTTTCGAGAAAATAGTAAGCGGCTGTTTGATATTTCGGCATGCAAATGCAAGGAACTCACGAATTGCACCTGCCCGACCGATAAAAAGGTTCCCAAACGCGAACATTCATTTTTAATTGATCAGCGAACCTCTCGCAAAATGATAATAGGCGGAGTTGACGTTACTACTACGAAGAAGCTACTAGATCGGGAAAATCGGTCGGGTACATCCTCAAAAATTTGTTCTACTTCAATTGATTCAGAAATAGACGTTTCTATGTTATCGTCGCCATCCGAGCAGAGCTATAGATGATTTTGCAACTACCACAAATGAAGTCGTTTCTGAGAAGAAGAAGAAAAAGTTGTCTTTATCTATCTTAGCGAATACGTGTGACAGATATGGAGTCTCAGACAAGGCAGCAGCAGCAATCGTTTCATCTGTTTTGTACGATATTAGATCTGATGTCGAGGTTATTAACAGACATAAATTACGACGCGACCTAGCACTGGTTCGGCGAAAGCAGTAGAATCAGCAATCACCGGGTTCTTGGCAAAGGACCCTAGAACATCCTGTAGCAATAG
This sequence comes from Parnassius orleans, assembly GCA_029286625.1. NCBI lineage: Eukaryota > Metazoa > Arthropoda > Insecta > Lepidoptera > Papilionidae > Parnassius > Parnassius orleans. Next base: position 2,991,793 of record JAGSMP010000018.1, read on the forward strand.
GTTGTGATGGGACTTATGTAAATTATGGAAAGTACGGTGGTATTATACGACTCCTTGAAAAAAGGCTACAAAGGCACCTCCAACGGATTATTTGTTTACTGCATATGAACGAGCTACCGTTAAGGCATTTGGTTTTAAATATTGACGAAGGCACTTCGGGACCCAAGTCTTACACTGGTCAGTTGGGAAAGATACTGAAAACTTGTGAACAAATGCCGATTAAACAATGGACGTCCGTATGTTGATTTTGTACGTGGTCCCAAAAAAATTAACGTATCGAGACTGGGTTTTTTTTATTAGCTTCAGAATTACATCAACTGATTTCATATCAATAGCCTAGTACGCGTAGTTTATTAATAAAATGATTTTCAACTTTTCTAAGTTTTAATGCTATTAATAATTTAAAGGCGCTTTCATATTTTTTCGATTTTATACTTTGTGTAATCGATATATTTTGTTAAACATTTTTTTTCCCTGTAGGTGACACTACCTGTTAAAATAATAGAGCGCTAAATTTAAAACACGTAAATAATATATTTTAAAAGTCAGGAATACCTACAATTTATTTTTTCAACAAAATTAAATTAAACGCTCATGAGGCGTGCACTTCTTTGACAGTATGTCGGTGAAAACAATTTTTTTCACATAATTTATTACATAAAATTAAGTTTTTTTTGCACGAGTAAATGTTTTGCACGTGTAATTATTTTGTTAAATGGAACAAACAAAGGCATGTATTAAATATAAATCCCGTCTTGTGCTTTGAGGTTTTTAGCAAAGAAGTTTAAGGATAGTTACGTATTATACCTTCTATTACTTATTTGTATTCTTATATGCAGAACATTTTTCCTTGAAAGTGTTTCCTATTATATTTAAATCTGGGCGTGTTTTTGGCGGCTCAAGATAATTCATAGGCTGTGATTCATTTTATCTTAGTCCTCAGAGGTGACCATGCATCTGTAGCCTTCTGTGTTTGAAGTTGGCTGAATTTCGGTCATGGCAACCAGTCTCAACGGTGACTTACCGCACGTGTTCGTAAGCACAGATGCACTCTCATAATCCGATAGGACAGCTATCCGAAACGACCGGAGAGAGATTAAACGCACGACCATTGGCTTTCTTTCTCACGGGGGTGAGATTTCCTTGACAGTAAAACCCATATAACTAATAACTCCTTTTTGGCCCGACTCGGGATTCGAACCCGAGACTTCATGATTAATAGCCGCGACAACCGCGACTGCCTCGTTGGTTACGTCTTGTTGGTAATGACCAATCCACCAACAGCAGGCCTCTGTCACTCTTGCTACCTGCGTGAAATAATTACCTACAATTGCGAGGCGCCCCCGGGGCAGAACGCAGTCGGGGCTAGCTCGTTCTAGGCGATTAAATGTTAAAAGTTTTTTAACGCTGTTTATGTAAATAGTTTTTTGTAAATACTTGTTGAAATACTCGTCGAAATAGTTTTTGTTTAGTGTTTAGTATATTTAATTGTAGGATAAAATAGTTGAAAAAGTTTAAATGTAATTTAAGAATAATACATATGTATATTACCTATCTGTTTCATAAATTATAATGGCAAAACGTCGTTCCTACTATAATTGTTGCGGGGATGGATGCTCAATGAGCAAACAAAGGGATTCAGATATACCATTTTTTAAGTTACCGAAGGATAATGAAAGGTAAATTTATTTAATTTTTTTTTTGTTAGATAGGTATTTATAGCGAAAAAATAATTAAGTAATAATTTAACTACAGAAGTAATAACTAAGTAGTTTATCACAAAAATTTGTTGAAATTTACTTCAGTACTCAAGTACCTACTTACATACCTATACTTGTCTTTTGTAATTAAAATATTTTAAGTTCTAATAACACAAAATACAGAAATTAAAACTTTGTTTACAATATTTTTAACCAAGTAGAATACGATCACATTTCTGTTAGGAATCGTATTTCGGGTTTATTTGTTGTTTACACTATCTACCTATTTCTTACGAGCCAAGCATCGCGATTCCCGACGAATGGCCTTGCAAGTTGCATGCGTTGGGCATCACAGAACTCACATAGTAGCGGAAATATGGTCGATCATAGTCAGAATAGGTACTTTACCTAAGTAACTTACTTACAATTTCACAATGTATTTTTTTACTCTTTATTAACAGCCCTTAGTAACCACGGAAAGTCCGTTGTGACGTAGGAAGGAGAAAAGATGCAAAGTAATACGGACACTCGCGCGCAGCGATAAAGTTTTATTTAGCTTGCGTGCGCGATTTATCTGATTAATAATAACTATGTAGGCTATTAAAACGTCGGCAAGCAGTCAACATCAAAGGAGTGCAACTTCTGTACGTAGTACTATTATTTATTCTATGCTATAATACTGACTGACATTAAAAACGTATTACATACTTGAAAGTGCGTTAGAACCATCACCAGTAGAGTTTCAACTGCATCTATAGATATCAATTTCATGGTAAATTACGCATCAAATTGTTTAAACCTTTCTTTATCCGATCGTAAAACATGCAATAAAATATAAATGTTATTCCATTGTTACAAGTCTTTTATCACCCACTAAGCTTTATGATAACTGATTGAAATTGCCTCATTATATTGATTTTTTAACTTATTTACTTTTTTTATAGGATAGGGTGACAAAGGAGCACACAGTCCACCTGATGGTAAGTGGTTGCTGTGACCCATAGACATCTACATCTATCCTCAATAAAGAATCAAAATGCAGATGCGTTGTCACCCGTGAGGACTAAGATGAAATGCCTTTTTTCCAGTAAAAAGGGTCTCCGGTTCTCTACACTCACCATACGAAACACAGCAGTGTTAAGCTGCTATTTTACGCTGGTATAACTAGATTATTCTAACTATATATAACATTTATTTCTAAAAGACAAGGAAAGAAGAAAGGAGTTAAATAAAAACTGATATATCTATAATTACAATATTATTTCATTTTGGGTATCATTTCTACATTTTAGGGTATACATTTTTGAACTTTCAATATTTGTAAAAAGTATTGTATTTTTTTTACTAAAGTAAAAGATACAGAATAATATAGAACCAGATATCCAAAAAAAATTATGCCTTTATTTATAGCTAGTCTGTACTCTGTACCGGTTTCTTTACATATGTGTCTTTACTATGTGTCTGTAATAAGTATTTAACAAAATTCCAAAGATAAATAGATTATAACCGATTGAAACGTAATTTACTTATTCTTACTTAATAGGCCTACTTAATTGGCTTTTTGAAAAACAATTTTATTCGGTATACTTATCAACATTTAAAAATGAAAAAAAGATTTTTACTGACTACTTTTTCGGTCATGTTTTAAAGGGTTGATATAAAAAATTGTAAATTGATGCATGTTTAATTTTACTTTATTAGTCTATTTTCTACTTCATTATAATATATGGTACCTTTGTTTTATTTATTCATGTGACCTTTGTGTCATATTTCTTGTGATTTCAAATTTATGAATTATTTATTATTATTATTTATATAACATCGAGGGAAATTATTAGAAAACTTTTTCCAACCACAGAGTATTATACCATAGAAACCATAACATCAGACTATTGACGTAGTAATAATATAAACTCGTATTCTTTAACTGTAGCGCGAAAAAGACGACCGAATCGCTTGCACTTGAGGCAGACAGACCAGAGTGCTGAGGGCACCTTCACATGTACACAAACATGTACACACGACGGTACTTGAGCAACGCATGCTATGATGAAACCTGCGAAATACTTGACACACATACTTCCTAAAAGTAAATATGCAATAAAAATACTTGCAGTCGGTGACTATGATTGCAGTGTTAAGCCAGCGATGTATGAGTATTTGGACTTTGGGACAAAGAAGTAAAATAATAAAGTGTATATATTATAAGTAAATTATACTTATATAATTATTGGTTTCTTTACGCTTAGTTTAGCATAGTTCTTCTAAAGTTAACACATTCACTGTCCGATTTCCAGACACAATAGTAAAACAATAGCAATGAACTATACATATGTACTTAGTACACGGAATCAAATTTTCGTTTTTTTTTAAATCTTCAAGTTTTTGGGATCAAATATAGCCTAGAGCTCTCTTAGAATTGCTCTCTATCTATTCGTGAAGTTTCATCACAATCAGTTCAGCAGTTCCGAAAATTAGCCCGGACAGACAGACAATTTTTTTATAAATGGATATTTAATATTTATGTCTTAATAACAAGCAAATAATCCCCTGAGCTTAATAGAAGTCTGTTATTTCAATACTACAGAAAGACACTTAAATTTTATTTACATGAATAGATTATAAATTTAAAACGTTAGAAAAAAAAATCTGAATTTATAAATATGTTCCATTTGATATAGAGATGAAATGAACTAAGGAGATGAAATTTGGTATCTGAAATTGAAATTGCTGGCCGTATGAGGAAGCTCAAGGTCGCTCAGCGAGCTATGGAGAGGGCTATGCTCGGGGTTTCTCTGCGTGATAAACTTAGACATGAGGATATCCGCAGTAGAACCAAAGTGACCGATATAGCCCAAAGGATTATACCGGCCATATAGCTCGAAGAACCGGCAACCGATGGGGAAAAAGGTTCTCGAGTGGCAGCCTCGTACCGGTAGGCGAAGTGTATGGCGACTCCCCACTAGATGGAGTGACGACCTGGTAAGACACGCACTAGTCGATGGATGCAGGTGGCTCAGGACCGTGCTTTGTAGCATAACTTGGGGGAGGCCTATGTTCAGCAGTGGACTTAAAAGGGCTGTAATGATGATGATGAATTATGAAATTGAAATTATACTAGCTCTCTTGATCTCTTGCCCAAAGCATATTAAAGCTTGGCGTGCTCAGCAGAGCGAGACAGTATTTCATGCCGGCACATCGCTTGCAACTTTACAAAGCGCAAGTTCGGCCTCACATGGAATACTGTTCTCATCTCTGGGCCAGGGCACCCCAGTGCCAGCTCCACTTGATTCCACTTGACCGCATCCAGCGCAGAGCGGTTCGAATCATCGACGACCGAGTTCTTTCTGATCGGCTCGATACACTGGCATACATACATAACATAGGGATGTTGCATCCCTTTGCATTTTCTATCGAATCTACCACGGGGAGTGCTCTGAGGAATTGTTCGGATCAATTCCAGCCGCCAAATTTCACGAAAGCACATCGCGTCAAAATTCACGATACCATCCTCACCATCTGGATGCTTGGCGTTCCACGACTGTGCGTTTTACTAGGAGTTTTACTTCTCTGTGGAATTGTTTACCACCGGCAATTTTCCGGACCGATACGACTTAGGGACCTTCAAGAAAAGAGCTTACACCTTTCTAAAAGCCGGCAACGCATCTGCAATTCCCCTGGTGTTGCGGTTGTTCATGGGCGGCGGTAGTCACTTACCATCAGGTGAGCCGCATGCTCGTTTGCCCCCTTTTCTATAAAAAAAAGCATAAATAGGTAAAAAAAGTATGCCCAACTAGAAAATATTCTATGCCGTAAAGAATGCACTATCGTCCAGTAAAAATGAAAATCTAAGTTCTAACCAAATTCGAACCATTCTAAACAATAGCAGGAAAGTTTAAAATTAAATAAATACTAAAACAAAGAAATATCCAGATTATCTTTTGCGCAACGTTGTATTTATTATCTGATGGCTTATAAATGAAATATAAGGAGAAAAATAAATATAATATTTGATTAGGTAAACAATTGCAAAACTCTTGTTATCTTTATAATAAAATATCTTTCATTAATTTCTTCACAGCGATAATATTTCGATGCGATATGATCTGAGGTAATGCTATAAGGTTTTGTTTATACAAAATAATTCAAAACTAGGCCGGTAAGACAGTGGCTAAATATTTGGCAGCGGCATTGTAGGCCGCAGGTTAAAGCTCCATACGACATTTATATAACCCATAAAAAATTATTACGCGTCTTGGTATTCCATTTTCAATTTATGTCCTTCGTGTGGTGGTAATGTTTTATTTAACTTATCATTATTTTTTATAGAAAAAGAATGACAAACGAGCACACAGTCCACCTGATGGTAAGTGGATGCTGTGGCCCATAGACATCTACATTTATCCTCAATTAAGAATCAAAATGCAGATGCGTTGTCACCCCTGAGGACTAAGATGGAATGCCTCGTTTCCAGTAAAAAGGGTCTCCGGTTCTCTACACTCACCATACGAAAGCGTTAAGCCGCTGTTTTACGCTGGTATTATGTGGGAGCGTGGTCCTACCCGATCGAGCCGACCCATTCATGTACAAATTTTTTAATTATACTGTCTATAAAACTTGTTGCGCATCTTGGTATTCCATGTTCAATTCATTTCCTTCGTGTGGTGGTAACGTTTTATTTAACTTATAAAAATTTAGGTTTTATAAAATGTATAATAATATACAAGAGCAACCGTCTATCCATGGGATGACCCCGCAATAGCAATTGAAATTCAGCATTATAATCATTAATAAAATAGTCGCACAACAAATCCTATATCCAGGATATAGGATTTGTTGTGAATTTTATAAAGAACGCTGCGCTATATAAAACTTTTTTCGTTATGTTGATAACTAAAATGACACTGGAAAATTATCACTTATTATATCTATTTTAGACGTTGTGAGTATTGTAAAATTTAAGCAATTAAAATTTTGTGTCATTATTCGCGAGAAGCTATACACATACTTTTAGCGTTAGATGAACTGGTGGACTGAAGACTTTTCGAATTACTAATACTTAATAATAGACCGGACCAAAATTTATAATTTTAATCTGGAGGTAGATCATAGTTATGACATTGGGACCTCGAACACCTCGGTCCCCCCCGTGACCATGGTTGCTGTAAAGTGTTCGAAACGTCGGGAATATAAAAATAAAATCCGTAAAAACTAGTTTTATTTAAATGTGTAGTGTTCGTGTAAACATAAGAAATCATTAAATAAATTAGAGTGATGATGCTATACTATATAATATATAAATATTTAAAAATGAATGAAGCTACAGTTACCTAACACAAGTTAACTTTCGTGGGAAAGTTACAAAGAAGTTAATATTGCATTTGTGAGATTTTCCTTGCTTTGGGGATTTCCCCCAATAACGTATTAAGATCGCGTCTTTATTCAAAACCTGTTTCTGAATGATGTTCTCATTTTAAAACCTGACAGATTCTTTCTTTTAACGATTGTCTCGTTTGGTGTAAAATCTTAGTTACTAATGATAAGAAGACTAATAATAAGGAAGGGATGATAAGAAAATTGTTTTATATTTATATGCAATAGTTTTGAAAACTTCAATGGTGGATAATAAACGGCGATATATTTTCATGTTACGATATCTAAAAGAGGAAGTACCTAATGATAAACTGCATAAGTTCTAGATGAGAGTTGTTTTCTGCCTATTAGTCCGACACGTTTTTAATTTCTGAAGACTGTGAGGCGTTCCATCTTAATCCTCAGAGGTTACAACGCATCTGTGGACTTCTTTTTTTGAAGTTGGCTGCAGGTTTCCATGGACTGCAGTAGCCACTTACAATCAGGTGGGTTGTAAATTCATTTGTAATCTCAGTTTTATCAGGCCTGTCTCACTCCGTGCTTTAGGCATGAAAATATACCTACGCTCCGCGGCCCCATACAAGGGGCTAATTCCGTGAGGTTGTTTGGCGCGCGCTCAAAGGTGACGCGCGCCTTACGTTAACAAAAAAGTTTTCTCTTATAAGTATTTAGGCACTTTTGATTCTGAGTTTTTATTCAAGTATGGCCTTTCAAAAGCCAAAAGGTACTGCACAGCATTATTTATTTATTTATTTAGCTTTATTTATCCCTTACATGAATATTGTTAAGTTTATAATATTATAGCTAGTATCCATTGTTTTTATTTTATTTGTTAGTAGTGTCAGTATGTCTTTATATTTAATTTTGTTAGTTTTGTGTTAGTTGTAAGGACGCCTTTTGCGGTGAAAGCCTCCTCCAAATTACTTCAAGTGCATAGAATTATTACAATCACGAATCACATGGGTGACCCGTAGAAGTATAGAAGTCGGCTGTATGTAGGCTTGTTTAGCGAGCAGTGAGTTGGCAAAACGCAGGAGCCCAGGCGCACAAACAGCGGTCGCCTGGGGAGCGGTAGACTTCGAAATAACATAGCAAATGGCTACTGGCCAGCAAACCAGCATTCGAAGTGTTCAAAACGTTCCGCTTACCATCCGAGCATATTCCCATAAATACTATTAAAAAATATTTAAACTTCTACTTAATTCTCATAACAGAGTGTAGAGTAACAAGTTATTAGGCAAAATTCTGACATAGATTGAAGCTATTCGTCATCACTCTAACTGACGACGTCAGAAATTCATGACGTCAGACCATTATGTTATGTAGATTTAATTTATTTTAATATCTTTTTATTTATTTATTGACTAAAACATATTTGTACACATACAGAATTAACTTATATGTCGAGTGATGAATAGGGTATTTTACACCATGTAAAAAAAAAACAAAAAATTATATATTTATGATAGATTTTGTAAAAAGTAAACGAGAAATATTGATTTCTATTTATAAAAATGCATTATAAATTTTATATTTCAATTTTAAGAATATTTTTTTTATATGTGCCTCAAATCTGCAAAACACTCCGCCATATTAGATACCATCGTGACGTCTCTGGTGAAGAGAACTAGCTAATGTGCTGTGTTATTTCGAAATGTTTCAAGTTATCATTACGATTGTTGAGTTTTATTCTGATTTTTATTGAAAAGGCATCATGGAAGACGGATTCGTAAAAGCAGAAAGTACTAATCTTTATTCTATTAATTCGAATTCGTTTAACAGAACCCATAATTTTATATTGTGTGTAATTTTCCAGCTAAAACATGCAATAATCTTTATGACATTTGAAATCAAAGCGAGTTTATTACTTCGCTTTTAGCACTAATGTTATAGATATTATAATATAAGCTTAGGTGAGAAAAACTTTTTGTTATATTTTTTTTGTACAAACCAGTAAAACACTGCACTCCACTTGCAAGGGCTGTCAAAATGGCCTACAAAGGGCGGGACAGACGAGCGATTAACCTAATCAATTACAAAATTTGACTTGCAATAGGTCATGCACCTGTCATGTCATGATGTTTTGTTTTGTATAAACGATAGTTAAATATAAGTCATACTTACATCAAAGTGATCTTCACAGAAGTATAGTTTAGATTTTGTAGACAATGCCTTCGGGTCTCTTCTTGCCAGTTTTAACCTAGTATTTCTCATATTTGAATCAGTTGGCACTTGAATCCATAACTTCCCTGGCGTTCATATGCTCGTATTTTTGCATTCAGGCACAACACAACAATGATATAGATGATAATTCATTATTAAACATCCAAAAGTATCTTATTCCTTTGCAAAATAGGCAAAATTCTAGGACAGTGACGTCACGAGTTGAACAGCATGGCGGCTATCGTTTTCACGCGAAAATTTAAAACGATAGATTAAAAGTAATTTTTATGGCACTATTCGGTTTAAAAAAAATATATAAAAATTATAGTGGTTCATTATAACTCTAGGATTCATTTAAAACACTTTTTGAAAATGGGTGTACCCTATTCAGTTTTACACTTACATAGTTATTTAATTATCGGAACGAAGTTCCTCATCGAACGGTACGAATTTGGCGGATGGGGGCTAGGCGAGAAAAAGTGTAAGATTATTCCGTCACGACCCCTTCTGACGTAGAGCAGACGGCCTTGGCGGCTATAAGAAAGCGAGATGGAATAATATCCATCTCCCTGCACTTTTTCTTATCTTGTCATGAAAGAAATATTATTTTATTTTAAATGACGCTTCGTTTTAATAGATGCTAGTAATTTGTATTTGTTAATCAATAATATAATACCTTTATCAATAATAATATACTACGAAAGTAGTATATAATTCCAACCGAGTGTTCCACGACACTCACGCATGTTTTTTTTTTAACCTATTTAAATATATACTATGTAAATTCGAACAGGAATATTTGGTATAGACCATAGATATAGAGAGAATGGACTATGCGTTCCGTATTCAGTTGTGCAGATAATACAGACCGAAAAGTGCGAGAGAGACAAAGCGAATGTGCGCCCAGTAGTAGTCTCTTTCTGGAATTCTGATTGGTCCATGTCACTGGCTTGCAGGACGTGGACCAATCAGGCTTGCAGAAAAGAGACAGGTATTGGCCGCACAGTCGCTTTGTCTCTTTCTAGAGAATGGTCACTTTTGTGAGGCTAACACTCAGTCCATTCTCTATGTCTATTAGTATAGACTCAATAAATAATAACAGGAACCATTGAAATTTTGAAGAAGTGAAAAAAGAATAACCATATTTTAGTTAAAATATAACCATGTAGAATATCCACTGCACCACATCGTCCCATGGGTGTCGTAAGAGGCAACAGAGGGAAACAAACCAGGAGATAGGCAGCAGCATCTTTCTAATAACAACAAAAAAAAATCTGCGGTTGCTAACTCGCATGCCAATGTTATCGCAGGCCTATGTTCAACTGTGGACTTTTGAAAGCTGTAACGGTAACGGAAACGGTTACGAAAATTAAAATTAATAATATGGTTATTATTTACTTATTATGTTTATGAGTTACATATAAACTGTAAAATGTAACTTAATAAAAATAAACATTGAAGGATAAGTACCTAACTAAATATACTAAAAAGATCTTCTGGCTTCCGATTGAATGTCTATAAACCAAATCCAAAACATCAGTACAATATCTTTTTAACACTTTTACTGGTAAGTATTCTTCTTACGCGACACCGAACAAAGTGGACGTGTTATCGGTTGTAATTACAAAAACAATAAAATACGCTTAAACGAACTTAATCCTTAAGTTAATAGGGTGCATATAATAAATCGGCATACACTCCCCTACGCTGTTGTGACATTACTCTGCTAAGTAAGCTGCGAGTGAATACACGCGCCACAGATCAACATGATGCCAATACGCTCACCTACTAGAAGTGACACAGGTGCCGGACTTAGTGGTTCACAGCCCAATTTGTCGACGGGAGAGTCAGCCACAGACGTTTCTACAGCGCCACAAGTTACATTTCGTAGTAAGCGGAAATACACTGGTGATCAAGATATTAAAGAAGAATTACGCGAAATACGAAAAGGAATGGCAGAAATGATGCAAGTTCTAACGTCAATAAACGCGAATCAAACGGAAGCCATAAACAAGATATCGGAAGATGTAAGTTCATTGAAAGAACATGTAAAAGATCTTAAGACCGAGATAGATAGTCTCCGATTCGAAAATGAGAAAATAAAGCGTAATATAGAGAACTTGATCAGTAAATATAACGAAAAAGATAAACAAATAGAAACGTTAGACTCTGAAATAAAAAACCTTCAAAGTACAAAACTATTAGATCCACTTACCACAACAACCATTAGTAGCACAATAGAAGATACTGTGATGGCAGAACTTTCTGATCGATTGGTTAGAAGCAAGAATATCATAATAACTGGATTAATGGAAACAAACATATCTGACTATAAAGAAAGAAAAGAGGCTGACAAGAGAGAAGTGCTTGGTTTATTAAAAAAGATCTCAAACGATTGTACAGAACCAAAAAGTATTACACGCCTGGGAAAGTATGCGCCAGACAAGCAACGCCTACTCAAAGTGTGTTTCTCAACACCAGAAGAAGCTATTTTTGTATTACGTTCTAAAAGTAATGAAAACTGAGTCCCATTAAAATTTTCCCAGATCAAACGCCTCAACAACAATCTTTCTACAAAAAACTTAAAGAAGAGTTGAAACATCGTAAGGACAATGGAGAGATGAACCTAACTATCAAATACAACAAAGGTATACCTAAAATAGTTAAAATTAAGCCAAAAAACTAACAAAATTCTATTATAATCAAATTCCAATCTCTACAAATATTTCATACCAACTAGCTTCTCACTATGAGAATATCATAACGACAAAAGACTCTTTAAAATGCCTATATATCAATGCACGGTATAGTTAAAACCGGCAAATTTGACGAACTAATATGTATTTTAAAATGTTTTAAATTTACGATTCACTTAATTTTGATAACGGAAACCTGGATAAAGTGTGAAGAGGAAGCTAAACAATTTCAGATATGTGGTTATACCCATTACTATAACTTTAGACCTAGTAGCAGAGGTGGTGGAGTATCAATTTTCGCACACAATATTATGAAACATAATTTTATAGAAGAACAATGTCTTGATAACAATCATTATCTATGGATACATGTTGACAAGTATTCGCTGGATGTGGGTGTTATCTATAGAAAACCCGACAACAGCAATATTAATAAATTCATAGAAACATATTCAACAAAATTAGAATCGCGCAGAAGGGCAGTGGTATTTGGTGACTACAATGTAGACCTATTATCCCAAGAACGTACAACTTCGATGTATATGGAAATGTTGGAACAGTGTGGCTACAAATTATTAAATAAAATTGACTGAATACTCTACCGTGTAACTTCTTCTTCGAATACTATTATAGACCATGTCAGCACGAGTCTCAAGAACAACAATTTCACCTTGCTATAATAGAATCAGCTATGTCTGATCATAAACAGATCTATTTTGAAATCAAGAAGTATAAGCAAGATTCGGTATCAAAATATGAATATAAATCAATAAACTACACCAAATTGTATAATACAATAACTGGAAACAGTAATAATTGTGAATATAAAACTGGAAGAAAAATCTTATCTAGTATAAATAAAAGCAAAGACACTAAGATCAAATTCCTCAACCTACCAAGAAGAGATTGATTAATAAAGATATCTTAAACGAAATAAACGCAAGAAACAAATTATGGCACAAATATAAAACTAATCCTGACAATGAAAGTACAAGAGATAACTTCGTGAAGAAAAGAAATGAAGTAAGCAATATAATACAAAAAACTAAAAGTGAATACTACTATAAGGCGTTTAAAGACTGTAAACACAAACCAGCTAAAATGTGAAACTGATAAACGATCTATCAAACAACAAGATCAAAGAAACTACTGCTCCAAATAAACTGATCACGCAAGGGGGATCTGTCGTTAGTGAGGATAAAGCTATCTGTGAATGTTTTAATTATTTTTTCGCGAATATTGGTTCAATCCTGGCAAATCAAATACCTAAAGTTAATCAAACAGTATTAGACGCAATAATTATCGAGACTGGAAGTAATGTTATGTCTTATTGGCCACCCGTAACTCTACACGAAATTGACAACATTATAGATGATTTAAATCCTAACACTAGCACTGGATTAGACGGGGTAAGTACGAAATCTATAAAATGTATCAAGAACATAATTGCTGATGAGCTTGTAAACTGCATCAATAATTGCTTTGAACAAGGCGTATTTCCAGACAGTCTAAAAGTAGCAAAAGTAACTCCAATATATAAAACCGGAACTAGATCAGATCCCGGAAATACAGACCAATCTCAATATTACCAGTACTATCCAAAATTTTCGAGCGTGTGTTATATAATCGTCTTGCAAACTATTTAAATTCTAAAAAATACTATTCGATAAACAATATGGCTTTAGACCGAAATCGAACACTCTTTCAGCTACAATAGATTTAGTCACAAAATTAAAGTTGGCATAGACAAAAACAAATAGCGCTCGGTATTTTTATAGATCTTAAAAAAGCATTTGATACAGTTAGCCATGAACTGTTACTGTGTAAATTAAAACATATGGGTATTTCCGGATCTGCTTTGAATATTTTTGCTTCATATTTATCCAATAGATATCAAGTAGTAAAGATTGGCTCTAATCAAAGTGAACCAAAATTAATCACTTTTGGAGTACCGCAAGGTTCCATATTAGGACCGCTGCTTTTTCTGATTTACATCAATAGTATTAAGGATATAGGGTTAAAAGGTAATATTACATTATATGCAGACGATACAAGTCTGTTTTACTATGGATATTCAATTGACGAATTGATTACCGATGCCCAATTAGATCTCAACACATTGAATCTGTGGTTTCAATCTAACCGTCTAACTATAAATATTACTAAAACACACTATGTAATTTTACATCAAAAAATTAAAAAATTGGTAACTATAAGCCTCTCACAATAAATAGTGAACCAATTTCTAAAGTAGATAATGAAAAATACCTTGGTCTCCGGTTGGATAATCATTTGACATTTAAGTCTCATATAAATAATATTAAATCTAAATTAGTTTCTCTCACTGGCGCACTGCGAAATATAGTAAAATGTTTCCACGTAGTGTGCGTTACACTATTTATAATTCATTAGTCAAACCACATATTGAATACCTATAGAAGTCTGGGGCACAGCAGCAAAACCAATATAGAAACAATACAGGTAGCACAGAATAAACTGATTAAGGTACTTTTTAATTACGACTTTTTCACTCCAACAGCCCAAGTTTATAAGGACACTAAAATCATGAATATATCACTTACATATAAATATTATACTTGCATTTTAGTACGTAAAATACTAAATAAAAGCATTCACACAGAATTAAGTTTTACAAAAATAAACCTATAACAAAACTAAGACCAAGACTTTACAGAGAATTAAAACTACGTACAGCACGTACGTACTAACTACGGTAAAAATGTATTTTAAATGAAGGTGCCTTAATCTACAACAAACTACCAAAAGAGATAGGGATGCCAAATCTATGACAACCTTTAAAAGATTACTAAAACAATATTTTCTAAACACATAATCAAGGTGGTTTACTTCTTCGTGAAATTGTGCTTAATTTGATTGGGTGGTTGTAATATTGCTAGGTAAATTAAAATGCTAAAATGTTAATAAATTAGCATAATATCAGCTTCGATCTAATAAAATTATGATTAATAAGCCTTACTTTTATAGCAATATAAATATGTGTCTATAGGTATGTATATATGTATGTATATATGTATGTATATACGTATATAAAATATGATTAAATATATATGTATGTATGTACTAATAACTAATAAAAAAGCAAATAAAACAAAATATTAAAAAAGGACTTCTTAACAAGTATACATATAAATACAGATATAGTTATTAAATTTCATTAGGTCATTTAATTATCCAACCAAGTAATAATTGCGCTCAATCAAGAATACATAATGTCACTTCGTCTCTATTGCTCAACGTAAATTGATTAAATGAAACTAAAAGTCGGTATATGAATATTTTTGCACTCGGCGATCGAACCAAATAAGTAAGCGTAATGAATGTTTACCTTAATCTTTGGTAGCCTTCTTTTATTGTTGTACTATGTACTCATAACGTTTTAACATTATTTGTTTAGAGTTTAGACTATATAAAATGGTGTATTTTTATTTTGTTATCAGTTTGTTTGTGTGTCGTGCCGTTTAATATAAAATCATGTTAGTGTTGTACATTTCTCATGTAAGTGAATTTTAATTCTTTTGAGAAATAAATATCTTAAACCACATTTGAGCAAAGGCAAAGGAATATACTTTCGTTATCACGTTCCCACTGAATTATTGGATGTCTTATTCTAGAATTATTGGAAACTCACGCGCTGTACATGCCATATGGAGACGACAAAAATTAATCCATCACTCCATTTTGACGGCCTCGTGGCGCAGTGGCTTAGCAATGAGTTGCTGCGCTGGGGGCCGCGGGTTCGAATCCCGCACGGAACAAGTATTTGTATGGACTACAAATAATTGTTCCGGGTCTGGATGTTTGTCCTTGTGCAATTTGTATTTGTAAACTGCCTCCACGATACAGGAGAAAATCCTAGTGTGGGGTAACGTTTTTTTTGAAAAAAATCTAAAACAAAATCTAAAACATTTTCTACAATGAGTGTCGTAAGTCGTAACAAGCAATTAACCGAAATACCTCAAAGGTTTTATAGTCTGTTAATCATCTCGTTAACATATGACGGATGCAAAATATATTAGGTCTTTACTTACGTAATTGTCGTTTTCTATTACTGGCCAGTTTGGAGTCTTGTTATCAACATGGTATTTTAAACTCAAAACTCAAATTAAAGTTTTAATAGTTGCCATATATTTATTTTTTAATATGTGCACACGTGAATTCGTCGCCATTTATTCTGACTGCTAATATATATTGAATCTTCAGCATATTTTTTTAAAAGCATATGTTTTTCATCAAGCATATTTTTAAAAGCCTTTCTTTTTGCCCTTAATCGAACCCAGCTTTACTTAGAGCACCAGTTGGACTAAAAACTGAGAATGCTAAGACATGATGCTGTTTATTGCAATGCCATAAAGAAAACTTCTTATTTCCCATCAAAAAAATTGTGAAAATAAATTATATTATAATGCATGTTAGTTATTTAATTATTATTAAATATTCAACATGTAAAATCGAAAACTACGAATTTTCTTTTTCATAAATATATCTTATTTTGATATTTGTTTAATTAAATTAGTTTCTTCCTTTTGCCAATCGTTTAATTAATCCACATACTTGTAAAAGGATCCTTACAAAGGCATAGTGCTAATAGTAAAAGTATTATGTTCTACGCACAGTGGAACATAATATTTCAATGGTGCTGACATTATAATTAGCAATGGAATAGGGTATATATGTCGCAGGTTTATGGTAAAATGGAGTTTTTGATCAAAAACCTAGGCTTTTCATGAAGAATCGAAAGAAGACAAAGTTATTAGCCACTTAATCTTATCAATAAACTGAAAAAATCCTGTTTTTTTATTAAAAATATGAATTTGTTTTGGTTTATTATAAAATTTAAGCTAAGATTAGGTTAGGTTAGGTTGATTTTATCATGAAACGAAATCAATCTAGGTTTTTGATCAAAAAACAGGATTTACTCAGGTTTATGATAACATAAAGTAGTAAAAAAGGATTCTAACAGCCAGTCTATCTTGGTAAAAAGACCATTTGAAGCAGCTACCCTCAACCAACAATGCATGACTGCTTTCCTATAAGTATTTTTCTTATTATTTTAATCATTTTATACTAAAATTAAAAACTGTTTTCCTAATTTTTTTTGTTAAAATACACAATTTGACTACACACACAACAAACATACTCAACTATTATTATCACGTCCACTTTCCATCTCACCACATCAGAAATTACTCAACACACACACAATACTACCTTAACTCTCATACTACGCTTACACCACTAAAATTTCATATCAGTAATTGTTTATATCTCCACGCTCTTATTATGAATAATTGCTTAGGACATATATATGCCCAAACATTGTATTCCATAACTTGTTCTTATTACTTAAAAAATATCCAGTGTTTTAATCTTTTAAAACCTGTTGTAAACTTAGGACACAGTTTTAAAAAAAAAATAACCAACTTCCTACGCCCCCGTTCTGCCCGGTTTACTTTACTACAAAAACGAATAATAGCGTTAACTATGTGATTGATGACATTGACCATCTTTCTGTTAAGTTACAAGCCTATATACGTCCCACTGCTGGGGGCACAGGCCTCCTCTCATTTCTGAGAGGGTTTTAGGGCAAGGAAATGTCCGCCGCGCTGCCCCAATGCGTGTTGGCGAACTTCACATGTCTTCGAAAATATTTTTTTTTGATTTCCCAGACATGCAGGTTTCCTCACGATGTTTTCCTTCACCAGCACGTGGTAAATCAGCACTTAAAATTGCAATTAACAATTTCATTGGTGCCGGCAGGGATCGAACCCGGGTTGCTCGCGTACTGTGTAACTTACAGCGAGCGCTAACCATCTGTGCTACCAACTAATACATGCCCACCAGAAGAAACACATACAATTGTCAAACATCCAAATAGCTATGTCAAAATTCTATCGCAAAACATTCGTTCTATCAATGTAACTTCTTAAGCTTACAAACCCTCATGCACCGCATCTCCTTTGATTGCGATTGATCTGGTCGTCTTGACTGAATGTTGGTTACCATGCTCTAGTAACTCTACTCTTCCTATCTTGCAAAATTACACCATATTCAAGACCACCAACCATAATAACCAAAGTGATGGTGTCACCTATTGGCTACATGCGAAGAACTAGACTTTCACCAATCAGCTTCTGAGCTCATAATAAAGATAAATACCGACGTGGCAATAGTTTGTATCTACCGCTCACCATCAATAGACAATATAAATAGTTTTCTCTTAGTCCTTAATAACATTCTTCTGTCACTACGTATATTCAAATCTGTTGTCATAACAGGTGATTTAAATTTAGATATCAAACCCGATACGCTTGACACGCGATCTCACGAATATTTGAATTGTCTTGCCTACCACGGCTATCTTCCTGCCCATACTTTTCCAACCAGGAGTAGCAATTGCTTGGATCATACGATCCTAAGAACATAGTCTCCACTATTACTTTTGTCTATAGCTCCACAGTAACTGATCACTGTTCCACATTACTTTGCATACACACTCAACATATACGAACGGCGTCAACTTCGTTCATTACCAGGATCGACTATAAGGGGCTTGACAAATCAGTATTACAACTGGACTTCACCCCTCTTTTCTCTATAAGAGATGTAAATATAGCTACCGATAAATTCATTCAATAAGTAACTTTGGCCATTTCTGATAATGCGACAGTTAAAAAAGTTCCTTCGAAAAAGAAAATTCTCAAACCTTGGATTACTCCTGGTTTATTACGGTGCATAAGAAATAGGGACGCCCTACATAAAAAAGTTAATAACTCTCTTGGTAACGAGGTACTAAAAATTACCTACAAGAGATACAGAAATTTTTGTAATAGTATTTAAAAAAAGCGAAGAGACTATTTGATACACAGGAACTAAATAAAGCAAGTAATAACCCAAAAAACTTGTGGGATACTATAAAACGAGTAACGAACACCATTAAAACTAAAAACCCTTCTACACAATTACTAACTTTATTACCTTCACCTAAGCAGTCGTGCAACAGTGTAAATTCGTACTTTGTAAATATTGAAGAGAAACTTGCAAATGATATAATCATCTGCAGAACCTTTCAAACAACAACCTCCCCACAAACCCCATCTAACATCACATCGACTTCATCTTTTGTCCAAGATCCTACAGATCCTAATGAAATTATTTCAGTTATAGACTCCTTACGGTCTAATGCTGCTATAGGTTGGGATGGCATTTCGCCTTCCTTCCTAAAGAAATATTCAACCACTCTAGCACCGATCTTATGCCATATATTTAATCTTTGTTTCGACACTGCTGTCTTTCCTACGTCACTTAAAAATGCAATTATTCATCCAGTCTTCAAGGGAGGTGACGGGAACGTACCGAATAATTACCGTCCTATAGCGGTTCTCAGTACTCTATCAAAGGTTCTCGAAAGAGTGATTAATAAAAATATATAATAATATAGCTGTAGCACGAATGGGTCGGCTCGACCGGGGAAGGACCACGCTCTCACAGAATACCAGCGTAAAATAGCAGCTTAATGCTGCTGTGTTTCGTATGGTGAGTGTAGAGAACCGGAGACCCTTTTTACTGGAAAAGAGGCATTCTATCTTAGTCCTCACGGCTGACAACGCATCTGCATTTAAATTCGCAAACGAAGATAGATGTAGATGTCTATGGGCCACTGCAACCTTACCATCAGGTGGACTGTGTGCTCGTTTGTCACCCTTATTCTATAAAAAAAAAAAAAAAAAGACTAGTTTCCTACCTCGAACATTATAATTTGATTTCTTCACAGCAGTTTGGCTTTCGCAAGAATAAATCGACTAATGATGCAGTTCAAAGTTTAAACGATCATGTCGTTCAGAACTTGTATCAAGGCAAAAAGGTCCTAACTATATTTTTTGATCTTGCGAAAGCGTTCAAGAAAAGGTAGGTGTCAGGGGTTGATTGCAACTAGATCTCTTTCAAAGTTACCCCACAAATCGCTCCCAGACTGTCTGGATTGATGATCACAATAGTGATGACCTCCCAATCTATTACGGCGTACCACATGGAAGTATATTAGGTCCCACTCCCACTTAAGTTTAAAATTTGGATACTCTTTGAAAAATAGTCCTGTATAAATTTTTAGAATAGCGAATAGAATTTTTTCTCCATTACGAGGTACTTCAAAATATTAGCTGATCCTTATAGGCCCTGATAGAATATTTTATAAGTATATTATATATTATATTTTACACTTATAAAATATACAGTAATCCGCTGATTGATTTCAATTTATAGGTTCAACCCTTTCCATATCAAGCTTCATTAGGCTTGGTCTCAACAAATAACAAATGCATTATAGCTGCTGCACTGCTTTAATTACGGTATTCGTGACAGGGGTTTGCAATGAGACAGTGTTTGTATGCTGCATCATACAGGACACGGTTCTTTTTGTTACCCGCGTGTTATGACGTGGTGTCTACACGTTGCTTCAATTAGTGCTTCACTTAGTAACTTAGTCACGATCTTACAACGTGATTTTTCTTTCGCTAGTACTTGAAAATTAAATTTATTGTTAAACCAATGTGTGCTTATTAAATTTCAGAATTTTAAATCTGCATGAATTATTAAAGCACGAATGTTAATTGCAATAATATTAAAATTAAGTTGGTTATTCTTATCCTATAGATAATTATCCTTTTCTTGTAATGTTGTAATCGGTTAAAATAATCTATAAAGGAGATGTTCCAGAAATGTATGGAGCCTGGGCTAGCACTATGTACACTATATGTAAATATCGCTATATAATATAGTAACCGTTTTTTATTATTAGTTTTCTTTAATTTCACTTCGTTTCAATGTACATTCAAATTAACTTGGTATTTATCGTAACAGATAAAAATACAGGTATCTTAAAATAGCAGACCGTAACTGTGACAAACAAAATGAAAGAAAGCTGTTCGACGAGATAACAAATCCACTAAAATACAGTCACAAGTTTTTCTTTATTCTTACATATTATGACAGATACCTTTGTTAGAATAAGATAAAAAATGTTACTGTGATACCCTGTTACTCGTCATAAGCTCTTTCCTTTTCTCGCATAGGTTCAACACTTTAGTTAGAAAGAGAATTACCTACCTACCAAGACTGTAGTAACAGACTGCTGGAAGTATCTTAAAATAGCAGCCTGTCACTGTGACAAACTAAAAGAACAGCTCCTGTTCCGCGAGATAACAAAATTCATTATACAACAGTCACAAGCTTTTCTTTATTCATACATATGACCGTTACCTTTATTAGAATAAGATAAAAATGTTACTGTTACACTGTGACACCCTGTTACAGTTGTCACAAGCCCTGTCCTTTTCTCGCATAGGTTCAACACCTTAGTAAGAAAGAGAATTACCTACCTACCAAGACTATAGTAACAGACTGCTATTTTGTAACAGGTTTTTGGAACTGTTATTTATTTGGAGCTGGAACAGGTAGAACAGATATTTTTTACCTGTTACAGCCCACTCCTAAAGCAAAGAAAGACTCAAAGATGTCACTTAGTCACTTCTTAAAACTGTCAAAGTCGTCAGACGTCATGTCAAACCGTAGATAGTAATAGTAAGATACTAAGTCTATGTGTCAAACACAACTGTCATGGCTGCCCTTAAAATAGGGTTATCATAACAAAAAACTTTTCAAATTATCATTTTTGTACGCCTATAGCCTTCTTCAAATTAATTTGTTAGTATTTTTATGAAATGCCTCAATTTTTTTCCTATTTATCTATGTAGTGTACATAGTGGTAGCCCAAAATCAAACAGCTCCTTTTTATGTATTTTTTTTACTTATATTGTATAAGTCGCGGCACGTAAGTCTAGTGGTGACCGTTATTGCGCATAAGTCGAAAATAAGGTATCATGGGGTAGTAAGCGGGTCGCGGGGCCGGCGTGCGTATCGTTCGCACGCGATAATTGACTCTCCAGTCGCATTCCGTGCCCCGTACCGATACATGATGCGACACGTGTGCGACAGTACTCATGCGCAGCTATCCCCTCCACGTTTCGTTCAGCGCTAGACTTACGTGCCGCGATTTGTAAAGGCCCTCGTCAAGTTGTAGTGTCGGTGGTCTGATGAAATATGAAAAGAGCGTAAGCCGATAGAAGTGTTACATGATCCCGATGGGGAAGAAATGTTCTGGTGTGGCAACCTAGTATGGCTGAGCGCAACTAGCAGTGAACTAGATTTGTCCTTTGCTACACAAGTAAATGTTTATTCGAGCTTTAGTTTTCATTAATATAATCAATGCATTCTATGTATATTGTTGTGTATACCCACTGACGTTATTTCAGTTAAGAGCACTTGCATAATTATCTGCTAGCTGGTGATGTCATTAGCATAATTGAAACCTTTGCAAAACAAAAATTGCTCAAGATGACCCTTTATAGTCGGTTAGGGAATAAGAGAGAGGTATTTATAAGAAGATTATATAATTGGATATATATAATTGGTTATATAATTGAATATGTAATTTTTATGTTAGTTTTATATGAATAAGTTAATTTATTTGTGTTATTTTTCATGGACCATAGTTCTAAGTTAGCGCAAAATCTAACGTTTTATTGATGTGCTAAATTAAACGAATCTAGCGCTTTTGTATCGCCATATGCGCGGAATGGGTTTTTGATCTGACAGCACTAATTTTAAGCTGTCATAATTTGCCACACAAATAAATCTTAAAAGTACAGTTGGAATTACAACTTGATAAGACCAGTAGAAAGTCGATGGATGCAGATGGCTCAGAATCGTGCTTTGTGACATTCCTTAAAAAGGTATATGTACAGCAGTGGACTTATGATAGGCTGTAACAGAGAAAGATGGGATCTTTAGATGAAGAAGACAATATTTTCAATAGTAACCACGTTTGGCAAGCGGGTTGACAACCGCAGTTTTTTTAATAATTTGATTTGTTATCAGGAAAATGCTATACCTATGTCTATGTCCTGTTTCATTTGCTCTTGATGAAAATAATATAGTAATAACGGAGTTTGTTGAAATAGTTTTGTTCATAGTGGCGTTACTGAACCTAAGTTAGTGGTAATATTATTTATTGACGTTCGTGATTGCTTTGTTTAGAATCATTTGACGTGATAGAGCCACGCTGCAGCCAAATTATGGTTGTAGCACGAATGGTTCGGCTCGACCGGTGTAGGACCACACTCTCGCAGAATACCAGCGTAAAATAGCAGCTTAATGCTACTGTGTTTCGTATGGTGAGTGTAGAGAACCGGGGACCCTTTTTACTGGAAACGAGGCATTCCATCTTAGTCCTTAGGGGTGACAACGCATCTGCATTTTGATTCTTAATTGAGGATAAATGTAGATGTCTATGGGCCACAGCTTACGTAGCCACATACCATCAGGTAGACTGTGCGCTCGTTTGTCACCCTATACTATAAAAAAAATCTATATGAGCTTTTGAAAAACTTGGTCTAATAAAGTACGTTCGTTATCTTAAAAGATGACCTCATTGACTGATCCATCAATCAACACACACCACACAGCCCAAACTGCTTGACATAGAAATCTGAAATTTGGACAGTACCCGTTTTTACTGGAAACGAGGCATTCCATCTTAGTCCTCATGGGTGACAACGCATCTGCATTTTGATTCGTAATCGATAATAGATGTAGATGTCTATGGGCCACAGCATTCTCTTACCATCAGGTGGACTGTGTGCTCGTTTGTCACTCTTATCCTATAAAAAAAGAAGATGAAAAGAGAAAATACGGAGAAAAAGAGACAAGAAAGGGCAGGAAGTACCTATCATGGGAAATATTAGAGTGCCAAGTAATAAAGCTTTGAGTAAATTTTTGAAGCAAAAGGAGATTGAGCACGGCGAATATGTAGAGGCAAGTAGTTCCACAAGCGTACAGCTGTAACAGAAAATGATTTATTGAAGAGGGAGGAGTACATTCATACAGGAGTACGAGGAGAAAGACTGTTAGAGTGGTTATCACTGTTCGAAAAGCCTTAACCTAACTTAAAATCTGCGATTAATATCATTCCGAAATATGATCAACTTTCGGAATGATAATAATCGCAAATTACGCGATCTCATATAAAGCGTGGGTCATGGACGTGGTGTCCGGACGTACAACTTGGACGAGAGGATATATTTTTTTTATATTTGCATGATAAAGTTGGTATCTTTATAATAAGCGCTTGTATTCAAAACTAAAAAGGGAAAAGCTGCAAAGAAGATAAAAAAGTTAAAAAAAAATACAGCCTATATACGTCCCACTGCTGGGCACAGGCCTCCTCTCATTTCTGAGAGGGTTTTAGGGCAAGGAAATGTCCGCCGCGCTGCCCCAATGCGTTTTGGCGAACTTCACATGTCTTCGAAAATATTTTTTTTTGATTTCCCAGACATGCAGGTTTCCTCACGATGTTTTCCTTCACCAGCACGTGGTAAATCAGCACTTAAAATTGCAATTAACAATTTCATTGGTGCCGGCGAGGATCGAACCCGGGTTGCTCGCATACTACGAAACTTACAGCGAGCGCTAACCATCTGAGCTACAACGGCTCTTCGGCAAAGAAGATAACAAGGCTATAAAATACCCGTAAATTTCTTTATTTTCTTCTTTCTCATTTATTTTTAGAAACATATTTTTCTAATAATTTTTGAGTGTCACTTGAACTAACAGACTACGTGATGACTACTGTAGCCCTTAGAGAGACGCTACCATTTCAGATAAGGGACACAGATTTGTCGTCATCCCTAAGAAACAAGTGCGTGGTGCTCGTATTACATTAATCCAAAGTATTCAGTACCCTTCCCCTGTTCCTATGCCACTGTTTGGTCTTTGATAGCAGCGTACATTAATTCTACAACTTTTATTTTTGTTATTTATTTATTCTCTCGTCTCGACATTTAAAACTGTAGTTGTGAGGCGTAACAAAATTATTATAACCAAAAATAAGAAAAATATTTATATAAAGTCAAAGAGTATTTTATGTTTCAAAAGCTACCTTTGTAACATATTATAGGTAAGGAACATCGACCTACCTATTATATTTTATTTATTTCTCTTAAGTCGAAACAGATACTCGGTTTTCCCAATACAAAGATAGCGGATGATATCATTCCCATAATATGCATTTATCACGGAAGTTCATGCTTGATGGTGCTATAATTTAAATACTAGCATATTTAACAAATAATAATAATAATAATAAAGAGGAGGAATAAAATTTAAGGGAAGGAGAAGGAAATACCAGAGTTAGATTATTCATAATGTATTTATTTAAAAATTAATTCTTAAGGCTCGGCTACACGCTCTATCTTACTTGCACAAATTTTAATTTGCACAAGCAAGCATGTTAAGAGGAAATGCGGGTAATCTTTTCTCCATACAAACGCTCTCGCCTGTTTTCTTTACCTTATAGCAATGAGTTTTACAGTAAAATAAATATCTATGTCCCTATGTTTTCCTTTTAACGATACATTATCTTTATGAGCACTAGAACCCTTACAAAATGCTCAAAATTACCTATAGCAGTCAACAGAGGCCTAGTGTTCAAATTTGATAACTAACACTGAAAAAAAATACAGTGTATATCCTTATTATTCAGTTTATAAAATATCTTTTAAATTGGTCTAATATTGAAGGAGGAAATAATAGAGAGCCAAACCTCGAATTATGCCTTTTTACTTAGGCTATTCAGTCGGATCTGCAGTTGTCTTTAACGGACGCCGAGCGCTCGCAGAGCAACAGCGATAGATTCTTCAAATACCTAATTTTCTAAAGTTTCTCGGACCGCATTCCCTCTTAAGCCGACAAAACAGCATACTGTGCAAATGGCTTGCACAAATTCTAAGTTGAACAAGCAAGCATGTACGTTATGATATGATTCATTCATTCATTCAAGCATATACGTTAAGACGGCTTGTGGATGCCACACATGTTCTTTGCAAAACTTTGTACAAACTGTTTGCGTATGCAAGGCGCTATCATGTGGACGTTGTGCACTTTACCATGTTGTTTGCGCAAATTTTTTGCACAAACTGTTTGCGCATGCAAGGCGCTGCGCAAATTTTGCAGGAGCTTAAATCCTAGTTATGTAATAGGACTTCCAAGGCTTTCAAATCCAAGTATCGGCCATTTAATAATACATTGTGATAAAACAGTTATACACAGTATAACATCACAACGTACCACTCTATATGAATTTTAACTATAGTGACCTCTGTTACCAGTGGAGTCAAACTCGGTTTGATCATACACCATGAAATTTTAAGACGAGCACTTATAACTTGAGCTACTACGACTCCCTAAGCTAACACGGCTGATATTACCCTCTAGGGCCGCGGAGGCTAGTGTTAATTTTTAGAAAGACATGCCTTGTATCCAGCAAATCTTGCTTGAAGAAAGAAGAGAGGGAGTCCTCTCGAAAAGGATATCATAGGTGATCGTCTGCGACCCTACCAACTGCGGCAACGAATACCTGTAGCTTGACGTTTTGTAGCGAAGGTAGAATACCGTAAGGTTTTCTATTTATATAATAACTTGACTTTGCCCCGCATTTATTTCACCGCCAAAAAAAAGTATTAAAATAAAATGGATACAAAAGTAACCTATAATTATTTAATTATTTAAATTTTTTTACAATTGCATGTATTATATGAGACCACAAGGATATGTATTTGTTGGGTTAATAAAATAGAGAATCATGTGAATTGGTTAAACAACCTCGGAGTTATCATATTATTTACATTCATAAGAAAAGATAGGCGGAGATTCCTCCAAATTTGAAAACATTTAAAACTTACTGAATATACATATATAAGAAATGTAGCAAATGTTTTGTATTATTGTAATGTAGCAAATATATGAGGATATTGTCAACATGTTAATATAAATCGTTTTTTTAAAACATACATTATCGAGTTGAATAATTCCGTAGCCGGAGCCGCAAAACAAAACAGCGTTTCCATTTTGCACAGAATCTGCATAATACTTGTATGTGCATTCGTAATGTACATTAATAAATTCGTAATCGATGAATATCGAACTTTTTAGACTTCTATTACAAATTCGTGATACATGCGTCCATTGTTGTGGTTTAAAACGTAATGCGCGTGCGCGGTCGGACGTCAGAACTTGGCGATGACAAAACAAAAGGAATTCCCTGCACTTTGACGTTGCGAATTCATAGATTCTTTCCTGAAGCGTGCTTGAATTGCATAATGTTACTTTGCTTCGACGCAGTATACGTGAAGAGATAACTTTGTACCCTTTTTAGCAAATTGCGCGCACGGTATGAACTGATACAAAATGAATGGACAACCAGAAGACTTTTTAAAACGTCAGTTCGTTTCATAAAGCATCCTATTTACAAACTAGTTTTAGTTGTGCAATCGTTTTACGACTTGTATACTAAACACCTAAATTTCTCTGTTATCGTTATTTAAAACATCTGTTATTTAAAATATTCATGACAACCTTCCTTTTAAACTCTCTAAGTTATTTTGAAAAACTCATCAAATTTTTTCAAGTAATCTCAAAATTATTAGTAATTATAAGTATTTAATTAACAAAACGATATGTGAAATAAGAATAGAAGGAATTGGTCGAGCAAGTAGATGCGTTTGTGTATTTGGGATGTATATTTAGCAGGGATGGTAGATATGATAAGGATATAGAACGACGAGTGAACGCTGGAAATAAAGTAAATGGGGCTCTACACTCTGTTGTGGAAAATCAAAATGTGTCCAAAAAGGCACGTATGGCAATTCACAATGCTGTGTTAGTCCCTACTTTAATGTATGGTAGTGAAAGTTGGGTGTGGCAGAAGAAGCACGAGAGTAGAATAAATGCTGTAGAAATGCGGTCGTTAAGGAGTATGTTATGGCTGAATCTGAATGACAGAGTGAGAAATTGTGTGATAAGAGATGAGTGTGATTTGCAAGATGATGTTGTGAGCAGGATTAAGAAAGAAATGCTTCGGTGGTTTGGTCATGTAGAAAGAATGAATGAGGAAAGAGTGACAAAGCAAATTTATGTGGCAGAGGTGAACGGCAGAGTCGGAAGGGACACCCTAGGCGAATATCGACCAAATTGGCGATATATTGAAAATGGGCCAAATTTAGAATACTTAACCGACGAGCGTATGCGTAGGTATATGGATGTGAAAAGGCGACAGAGGTGCGTGCCAAATGAAGTCCATAGTCTCTGCCTACCCCTCTGGGTGACAGGCGTGAGTGTTTATATTATGTTATGTTACTTAACACGTTAAGTGCGTTACCGGACATATATAGCCGGTAATGAACTTTCCGCGGTGCAAACGCGAAAACTAGTTAAAGATAATTTTAGTACGATATTCGCTTTGCGCGATCGCTTTGTTCGATAGGCGGTGTTTTCGAAGAAAAAGGAAGATAATGATATTACATCCGACGGCACAAGCAAAAATCGAAAGATTTTCCATCCTGGTAAGCAAATCAAAGTTTTGAAAGATATAAAGATTCCATCACGTTCAGTTAAAGCTACATCACCTGGGGCACATACATTTCACCAGTCAACTACAAGCAAAATAATTAATCCAGGAAAAAATACATATCTTTATTACACAATGTCTCTTTTCCTGGATGTCCGAGTGAAGCTGGCTCACCTAGCGACTTATCGTATAATAATTTATTAAAAATTGATTGCAACCTGACACCAGAATCTATAAACGAATTATTATCTACACCAAAGTCAAATAAACAGAAAACTTTAGACATCCATCATAATCATCATAAAAGTAGTAACCCTAAACAACAGACCTTGGATTTGATTCAAGAAAGTAATGATGCAGTTAATACCTCGCAAGCAATAGATTAATCATTACCGGCTACTAGTTCAAACCACGACGGATACAATATCTCATCACCCAGAGACCAATCAGCTTGTAAACGAAGACCCACATAATTGTAGCGACGTAAGTACAGACAATGACAGCAATTATAAACCTTCTAGTTCAGAAAGTTCTTCAAGTGATACGGAGACGGTATCCAGGGTTGATGATGAAGATACAGTAGATATTCAGAGTCCATTGATTACGCCACAAGATAGCGAACGGGTAAACATCACTTCTTCTACGCCAAATATTGGTAATTTTAAAAATGATACTGTAATAAACATTCCACCCGATGTGACGTCGCCATTTCAAATCTATAAGTTATTTATTACTGATGACATTTTACATAAAATGGTAGCAAAGACAAATAATTACGCAAATAATTGTTGTCGTAATGAAAGTATCAAAAATAAGTCTAGGCTGAAAAAGTGGCAGGACACCAATTTTGAGGAAATGTGCACTTTTTTGGGTATCTGGAGTTGTCAAACTACCAAGCTTAAGTAACTATTGGTCGAAAAAGACTTGTTATAAAAACGTATACATTCAATCATTAATGACGCGAGATAGATTCATATTGCTATTAAAATCTTGGCTTTTCAGTAATTATATCGTGATGTTTTGAACATGATTTTGAGCAAATTTAGTGAAATTTTAACACCCGGTCAGTATTTAGCTATTGACAAATCTATGATTCCGTGGCGAGGACGACTGAAATTTCGACAGTATATCAAAAACAAAAGCTATAAATATGGAAAAAAATTATTTAAATTATGTACATCTGAAGGGTATATAGTCCGTAATTGTTTACACAGGTAAAAATGACCGACCTAGAAACCAGCCACATGGCCATGATATCGTCCTAAAATTAATAAAAGACTTAGGTGGAAGCGGTAGAACTGTTATAGCCGATAATTACTATACCTCTGTGGGCTTAGCAGAAGATTTATTGAAGAAAAAAACTGAACTGTGTGGAACAATAAGAATAAATAGAAGAGGTCTACCTAAAAATGTTATATCTACTAAGCTGAAAAGAGGACGGTGTATTGGTAAAATGAATGATAACGGAGTTAAAATAATTAAATGGCATGATAAACCGGCTGTTACGATGATAACAACGTGCAAGAATCATGCTGCAGCTGTAAAAGACATAGGCAAAAAATACGTAATGGTGAGATAATTTACAAGCCAGAATGTGTATCTTTATATAATTTAAATAAGAAAGGCGTTGATTATAGTGACTAAATGACAGCATATTATTCGTCATTGAGAAGAAAATGGTATCGAAAACTTACCATAAGTTTTCTTTTCGGTACCTGTGTTGTTAATGCGTATATATATATATATATATATATATATATATATATATATATATATATATATATATATCATTCATAACAATATATCTAAGAAAAAGGAACATTGATAGATTTTGTTGAATCTGTTATACAAAACTTTACTGGGCATACATTTTACGACGATAATAAGTTCTCAGAAAAAAAGAAGTACCATACATTAGAAAAAAATACAAAAAGAAAACAGTGCACACTTTGCTATCAGGAATTACGAAAAACAATGACTAGTCGGGAAGCTGACAAAAAGCCAAAAGTTAAATAGACGTGTGTTGAATGTAAGAAAGTTTTTTGTCTTGCTTGTTTCAATAAAGCTCATGAAAATATTGTTACTTAATTTGCTTTATAAATAAAAATAATATCGAGAAATATTATTATTAACATCACTACTGTTCATCGAATATTTGAACATTTTCAGCACTTTAGGTGCGCTACATGACATATAAGTCCGGTAAGATGTTTATATCTATAAGTCAAAAAATATTTGTCCAATTCTAGAACTAAGAGAAATGTATATAGTTCAGGTTTTTAGATATTAATAAAAGTCAAAGAATTGTCAGAAAGAAATTTTATGAGAAATACAAGTTTTAAAAAAAATTGTGTACCGGACACATTAGCCTTGTTTCGCACTAGAAAAATTAACAGTACATGGCAATATCGTCTTGTACCGCACCAGTGGAATATTGTGTTATTGAGCTTCGCAGTAAACGTGTTAAAATCGCCTGTTTATCCATCCATCCATTACAGTCTATCAAAGTCCACTGCTGATCTCAGTCAGCCCCCTAGCTTGCCACATATTTTTTTTTTTAGTTTAAAACGTTACCATGCTTGGCAGGTAGGTTGGCGCGCAGTCTATAATTTTGTGTCGATATAAAGATGCTGCTGCCCAACTGCTGTTTCGGTTTCCCCTGTTGCGTTTTACGGACACGAAATAAAATGAAATGAGATTGACGTGCTCAGCAGAGCGGGACAGTATTTTATGCCAGCACACCGTCTGTAACTTTACAAGGCGCATCCAGCGCAGAGCGGCTCGAATCGTCGACGACCGAGTCCTCCGATCGCCTCGATTCACTGGCGCTGCGAAGAGATGTTGCATCCTTTGCATTTTCTTTCGCATCTACCACGGGGAGTGCTTTGAGGAATTGTTCGGATTAATCCCAGCCGCCCAATTTCACGAACGCACACCGCGGCAAAACTCCCGATACCATCCACACCATCTGGATGCTTGGCGGTACACCACTATACGTTTCACTAGGAGTTTTCTTCCGCGTACGACCTCTCTGTGGAATAGTTTACCACCGGCGATTTTTCCGGACCGATACGACTTAGGGTCCTTCAAGAAAAGAGCTTACTCCTTTCTAAAAGGCGGGCAACGCACCTGCAATTCCCTGGTGAGGCAGTTGTTCATGGGCGCCGGTAGTCACTTACCATCAGGTGAGCCGTTTGCTCGTTTGCCCCCTCTCCTATAAAAAAAAACATAGAACAAATTAGAAATAACATGGTAGCGATCACCTCATTCCCAGTGGTTATTATCATCCATAATGTGCTATGCAAACGATTTTTTTTTTTATAAAATAAGGGTGACAAACGAGCACACAGTCCACCTGATGGTAAGTGGTTGCTGTGGCCCATAGACATCTACCTCTATCTTCGATTACGAATCAAAAT
This sequence comes from Parnassius orleans, assembly GCA_029286625.1. Lineage (NCBI taxonomy): Eukaryota > Metazoa > Arthropoda > Insecta > Lepidoptera > Papilionidae > Parnassius > Parnassius orleans. Next base: position 3,023,642 of record JAGSMP010000018.1, read on the forward strand.
GCAGATGCATTGTCACCCATGAGGACTAAGATGGAATTCCTCGTTTCCAGTAAAAACGGGTCTCCGGTTCTCTACACTCACCATATGATACACAGCAGTGTTAAGCTGCTATTTTACGCTGGTATTCTGTGAGACCGTGGTCTTTCCACGGTCGAGCCGACCCATTCGTGCTACAACTATACTACTAATATAGCTACAGCATGGCTTTACCACGTAAAATTTAAGGCAATCAATCGTCATCTGAGCTATAAACGTGTCTTTGTAAAAAAATATATGATAAAATTAAATCACTTAAATCATCAATCAGTATCTATAAATCAAAAATAATAAATGTAATCGCTCAGATTTTGGACACTAAGCCATAGGTGAAGCCATTATAATAGCTCTTGACATAGTACATTTTCGTAATAAAGATACCGTACATAATTTACAACTTCTTGATAGTTTCAAGTTATCATGCAGTAATTGGGCATAAGTGTAAAGCCAGTGCGTTGCAACGCACTGTTGCCAGTGATGACCTACGGATGACAAATGTGGTCCTTCAATGCTGGCTGTATCAGTAATCCCAAAGTCACTCAGTGAGCGATGAAGGAGACTATGCTCGAAGTTTCTCTGTCTGATAAAATTCTTAACGAGAATATCCGCAGAAGAACAAGAGTAAGAAAAACAGTAGATTAAAGTGGCAATGGGCCGATCTATAGACCATGTTATATATTATATTGGGAAGAGTGGAGACCTTCCACTAGATGGAATCCATCGATGGCCTGATGAACCATCCAGGTCGTTGTGGATGAAGTGGCTCAGGACCATACTTTGTTTTATTTCATTGGGGCCGCCTTTTTTCAGCAGTAGACTTGTAGCAGTAGCAGTAGCAGTAGAATTTTTAACCTTCTCACAGAATATCAGCGTAAAATAGCAGCTTAACGCTGCTGTGTTTCGTGTGGTGAGTGTAGAGAACCGAGGACCCTTTTTACTGGAAACGAGGCATTCCATCTTAGTCCTCACGGGTGACAACGCATCTGCATTTTGATTCGTAATCGAGGATAGATGTAGATGTTTATGGGCCACAGCAACCACTTACCATCAGGTGGACTGTGTGCTCGTTTGTTACCTTATCCTACAAAAAAAACATGGTCAATAGATTACGATCAATAGGTCGAATGTTTATTTTTTATAATCTGCATTACATTTAATATTTTTATTATGTCCTAGAAACGCTAATGAACAAGAAATATTTTTATTTTTTATCCTCTACAGCGAGTCGTGGAGAGGGCTACACTAAGAGTTTCCCTGAGTGATAAAATCCATAAAGTGGATATCCGCTGCAGACAGAACAAAAATAGCTAATATTACCCAAAGGTTCAGTGAACTAAAATTACCAGTCGTATTGCTCATAGAACCGGGGATTCCCCAACGGTTTTCCACTAGCTGAGAATTTTCTCAGCGATAATATTTCTTTAAAGACGATCGCTATGATTTTACTTTCTTGTCTCATCTCATCATTTGCACCGTAACCGGTTCCTCAGCGGTAAATCCACAGTTTAAAAAAAATTTCTTGTAAATTTTCGGAGTCTAAATTTGCATCCAGTACACATCACTAATGGGAAATAAGGATTCTCATGCGACAATCTCGTACTGGCTAACGCAGTGTAAAGCAACTCTTAACCTAATGCAGTGACGACTTGATGAATCACACAGCATCCTTACAGGGAAATGCGTCGGCATCCTGTATGCGGGATTTGTGAGGGAGGCGTATGTTTAGCTATCGACTTGTAATGGTCTGCATTGATTTTGATGTATCTAGGAAATATTTCTTTCATCATCATCATCACCATTACGGCCCTTCACAAGTCCACTGCTGAACATAGGCCTCCCCCAAGGAATGCCACAAAGCACGGTCCTGAGCCACCTGCATCCATCGACTTCCTGCATGTCTTACCAGGTCGTCACTCCATCTAGTGGGGGGTCGCCATACACTTCGCCTACCGGTACGAGGCTGCCACTCGAGAACCTTTTTTCCCCATCGGTTGCCGGTTCTTCGAGCTATTTGGCCGGTATAATCCGTTGGGCTATGTCGGTCACTCTGGTTCTACTGCGGATATCCTCATTTCTAAGCTTATCACGCAAAGAAACCCCGAGCATAGCTTTCTCCATAGCTCGCTGAGCGACCTTGAGCGTCCTCATACGGCCAGCAGTGAAGGACCACGTCTCAGATCCATAAGTCATCACTGGCAACACGTACTGGTAGTACAATCTCGTTTTCAGGTTTTGAGGTATATCTGACGAGAAGATGTGTCGTAATCTCCCGAACGCTGCCCAGCCGAGTTGAATCCGTCGATTGAACTCTCGGTCGAAGTTGGACTTACCTAGTCGGACTATTTGTCCCAGGTAAACATATTCATCAACAACTTCGAGCTTAGTGCTCCCAACAACACCGGCATAGGTGTGACATGCACATCCATACTAATGTTATAAATGCGAAAGTGTGTTTGTTTGTTTGTTTGTCCTTCTTTCACGTCGCAACAGAGCGTCGGCATGGCATGATTATTTGTATGGAGATAGTTCGGTGGCTGTAGAGTACCATAGGCTACTTTTTTCAGCGGAAAAACATATCATTCCCGTGGGAAAATCGAATATGTTGCAAAATTAAATTCAGCTAGGTGGCGCCACCGTGATTCTACAAGACGGACGACGGTACGGTGGACGAACACAGAAGGTCAGAATATCTGGATTATTATGTCTTTTACCAAAATTAAGATAAAAATGTATGGATCTGTATTTTTCCACACAGGACCGGAAGAGAGCGATAAAAACATAAAATTCACCAGCTGATTTTCTTCAAACGTTTTGGTGCATCGTAATTACAGAATAGGCGATAACCTCGCAGACGATATTAAGTAATCCGTTGATGCTCTGCCTACCCGCAAGGGTTACAGGCGTGATTATAAGTATGGATCAAATACTATCACCACCTGTCACGCTTTCACCCTTAACTATTACTTAACAATGGTAGAAACAGTTCTTAGTAAGCCTTATTAATAAGCCTTAGTAATATTTATCGAACGGAAATGAATACAGTTCTTATATGTGGTTATGAATGAATCGGTGTTACAATAAGAAAAATTGTGCAAAATTATAAGAAAAATATTTTTGAGAGTTCTTATTAACTAACAACATAGTTTAAATTGATTCCGCTAGATGTCGTTACTAGGTTTTAAAACGCGGTAACGAAATGTTTCTGACATGTACTTAACTCCCGCCGTTGAGCCGCGCGTCAACTTATAGTGCATACGGTACCTATACGCTTAAATTGTTTCTATTTCGTAGCTTATTCGACTACCTGCTTTCGATTTCGGTTGTTTGTTAATTGCTTTGTGATTTGGTTAAGGTTGAATGGATTTATATTGGCTTTCATTTTCGGACTTGTGTATTTTCTTGGATCGGTTTTGTTGATTTGGTTAGTATTCCTATACATATTTAGACTCTGGCTTTGATTTTGGATTTTGTTTATTTAGAATCGTGAATTGGTTTTCGTTGTTTTAGTTTGTTTAACAATATTTCAAAGGAATATTAATAGTATAGATAGTGTATACGGTACCTATACACTTACTTCTTTTCGTTGGTTATATTTATATTGACTACTGCTTTCGATTTCGGTTTTCTGCGATTTGTTTTGTGATTTGGTTTGTTGATTCGATTTTTTGGCTATCGTTTTCGGATTCGTGTTGTGTCTTGAATTGGTTTTGTTGATTTGATTTTAAAATATTTAAAAGGAATATTTATTCCTTTTAGATATTTTGGATTTGCTTAAAAAAATATTTAAAAGAAATTTAATTCCTTTTAGGTATTTTAACGTTTTTTATAAATAGGTTTTTCTTACTTCATAATGCCTCTGCAAACGTAAGTCCAGCCTTTCAAGAGTATCTTCTCAAAACAAGCGAAAAGATTAGCCTCGATCGCTAGAATCTTTAGAAGATGCTGAACTGAGAAGGCAAGAACAAGCAGAGCGTCAGGCTGCTTTAGAGCATCTGAGACACCTTCTCAACGTCAGCAAAGGCGTCTTGAACAGACAGAGCGTCAGGCTGCTTTAAGAGCTTCCGAAACACCTTCTCAAAGTCAGGAAAGCGTCTTGAACAGGCAGAGCGTCAAGCTACTTTAAGAGTACTGAAACACCTGCTCAAAGTCAGCAAAGGCGTCTTGAACAGGCAGAGCGTCAAGTTACTTTAGCTACTGAAACACCTGCTCAAAGTCAGCAAAGGCGTCTTGAACAGGCAGAGCGTCAATCTACTTTAAGAGCTACTGAAACACCTGCTCAAAGTCAGCAAAGGCTATTCGAACAAGCGGAACGTCAGTCCGCCTTAAGAGCCGCAACACCTGATGAAACTCAACACAGACTCATTGAGCAAGCTGAACGTCAATCTACTATAAGGGCATCTGAAACACCAGAACAGACACAGGCGCGAAGAGATGCAAATGCACAGCTCCAAGCTGAACGTCGACAAAATTTTCAAAGAAACAATTGGTCGGTTTTAATGACGCAGCATTCAATTATGATCCGTTGATTGATTATAAAAATCACAGGTTAGTTGTTATCGGACTGATGGACAAGGCGTGTCGATTTTGCAGCGCTTTAAAATGGAAAGATGAGACCGCAGGCATGTGGTTCCAATGGCAAAGTGTCTCTTCCGTTACTTGGGGAACCAGAAGAACCTTTGAAAACTCTCTTTTATATGATGCTAGTGAGTCACGGCGCTTTTAAACAGGATCCGGAAATATAACTCATGCTTTCAAATGACGTCCTTTGAGTTGAAGGAAATAATAATGCCGGGATTTTCACCTACATTTACGGTAAGGGCAAATTTATCATAGAATAGGTTCACTTTTTCCAGCTGAAAACGAACAGGATAAATTTTACAAGTATATTTTATGGGTGACGAAGAATTGAGGTAGACCGTCGCTGCCAATTTATCCAGGAGTTGAGAGAGACACAGTGTTCAAAATTCAAAGATTCTTGCATGAACGTAACATTTTAGTCAAAACATTTAAAACTGCTTTAGAAAACCTACCTGAAGAGGATATAAAGTCGTCATTCACGCAGATCGGACCCCTCGAGGAGAGCATGAAAGGCGCTACAATGCACCTTTGATAAACGAAATAGCAGTCGTAATTAGTGATGATCAATTTTCTTCACGAGACATTGTCTTGCGAGCACGTGATGATACGTTGCAACGGGTAGCCGATACACACAAGTTTTATGATGCTCTGCAATACCCATTGATTTATTGCAAAGGACAAGAGGGTTATCATTTTCAAATTCCACTCATTAACCCGGTCACAAAGGAGCCTCGAACAAAAAGTATCATGTATGGATTTTATGCGTATCATATGATGTTGCGAGAATATAATTTTAACCTCTTAGCCCGGTGTAGACAATTATTTCATCAATTTTGGTAGACATGTATGTGAAGGTAGAAAGTGAACGTCTCCGTTATATATCTTTAAATCAAAAAAGCTGCGTTGAGAATTATATACATTTACAAGATGCAGTTTCTAGCGACGACAATGTAAACCCCAGAGATTTAGGTAAAATGGTAATTCTGCCCTCATCATTCGTTAATAGTCCCCGCTACCTACATGAGTACACGCAAGACGCATTCGCCTATGTACGAACTTACGGAAGACCTGATCTTTTGTTACTTTTACTTGCAATCCCACATGGAAAGAAATAACCGAGGAGCTAATGCCGGGCCAAAAGTACTGACAGACACGATTTAGTTGCTAGAGTATTTAGATTAAAAGTACAAAATTAATGTATGTAATTAACAAAGGGAAAATTTTCGGAGAGGTGCAGTGCTTCATGTATTCAATTGAATGGCAAAAAGAGGACCGCATGCCCACATTCTAATATGGCTTAAGAGAAGTTGCGGCCCAGTAGGGTTAATGCCCAGCGGCCCAGCCAAATAGACGACATAATAAGCGCGAGATTCCGGATCCTGAGCAAGATAAAGAATTGTATGATACCATCGTCCGAAATATGATTCACGGTCCATGTGGAGCACGAAATTCAATATCACCATGTATGAAAGAAGGAAAATGTACAAAGAAATTCCTAAACAGCTATTAAAAGAAACAGCACAATGACAATGGCTACCTTTATACAGACGCAGAGCTCCCGAAGATGGTGGCAGGAAAGTTACAATCAAATCTCGCTCTAGAGCGTTCGAAACCTTAGATAACAGCTGGATTGTCCCGTATTCGCCCATTCTATGTAAAATGTTTAATTCCCACATTAATGTAGAAGCATGTAGCTCTGTCCGCGCAATCAAGTATATCTGTAAGTACATAAATAAAGGAAGCAACCAAGCAATATTTAATCTCAGGAGTGAAGGTGAGGCAAATCCGTTAATGAAGTACAGACCTTTCAAGCAGGGCGTTGTCAGCAGTAACGAGGCAGCGTGGCGTCTCCTTGGCTTCCTTTACACGAAAGGACCCAACAGTTACTCACCTTGCTGTGCACTTAGAAAATGGAGACGTGTATATTTCACCGAAAGAAATTTCCAAGAAAGAATTGCATCACCGCCAAAACTACACTAACAGCCTTCTTTCAACTTTGTCAAACCGACCCTTTGCAAAACGTTGTTATATTCTGAAGTCCCCGCTATTATACTTGGAACACATCTAGGAAGGAGTGGAACGCCGTATTGAAGGCGCGCCTGTTGCAATTGCCCGGTGTAAAGTCATCAGATGCCCTTGGTCGTGTATACCGTCCATGTAACTAATTTTGAATGTTTCTGTTTACGATTGCTGCTGCACCATGTTCGGGGTCCTACAGGATATAAAGACCTTAAACTGTCAACGGTCAGGAATGCGCAACTTATAGAGAAGCATGTGAAGCTCTGCATCTTTTAGAAAACGATAATCACTGGGATGAAACCATGGAGGAAGCTGTGCAGTGCCAGTCACCAGCCAAAATTAGGGATCTTTATGCAACTCTCATATCATCTTGCGGGCTATCTAATGCACATAAATTGTGGGACAAATATAAAGAGTACATGGCGGAAGATATTTTATGAAGGTTACAGCAGACACACGTGAACATGACATACAATGAACACATTTATAATGAAGCACTTGGAAAAATTGAAGATAAAGTAATAGCAATGGTAGGCAAAAATTAAGCGACTATGGAATGATAAGCCCTCAGCGAACAACCGAAAATGAACTAAGTGATGAAATTATACGTGAAACAAACTACGATATACCAGCTTTGCAGCAGCAAGTAGCCGAATTGTACCCTGCTTGCTTCCCGAACAAAACGAGTTTTGACAAAGTATTAGGACAAATTGAATCTGGAAATGGTGCACTTTTCTTTTAGATGCCCTGGAGGAACTGGGAAGTCATTTTGTTAAATTTATTATTAGCGCAAGTACGGAAAGATAAAAACATTGCGTGACCGTAGCTTCCTCCGGTATAGCCGCCACGCTGCTAAGGGGCCGCACTGCACATTCTGTTTTAAACTCCTCTAAATCTAGCCCAGGAAGAATCGCCGATCTGCAACTTTAGCAAAAATAGTGCACGAGGTATAATGCTACGACAATGCAAACTTTTAGTGTGAAACGAGAGTACAATGTCGCATAAAAAAGCTGTAGAAGCACTAAATCGAACGCTCCAGGATTTTCGCAGTAATACCGATGTAATGGGAGGAATGGTGGTTTTACTGGCTGGTGACTTTCGCCAAACTTTACCTGTCATTCAAAAGAGCACACCTGCAGATGAAATTAAAGCATGCCTCAAGTCGTCTATTTTATGGAACATGGTGACAAAATTCAGTTTAACTACGAATATGAGAGTGCATTTGTATAATGATATCAATGCTGAAACTATGCTGACACACTAACATGCGTTAAATTGACGAGATTTTTATAATTTAGTACAGAGTCATTCGAATTAATTGCGAGCGTTTATTCAGATTTAACGAACAACATGCATGAAGACAAATGGTTATGTGAAAGGGCGATTCTTGCACCAAAACATGAGAGCGTTAACAAAATAAATTCAGATATATTAAGCGAAATAGCAGGAGAAATAACAGAGTATTTGTCAGTAGACACAGTAATGGACACAGAACAGAGCACTTCATCCTGTAGAGTTTCTAAATTCTAGAGTTGTGTGGTGTGCTCTCACATGTTTTAATTAAAATTAGCGTCCCAGTCATGCTAATGCGAAATTTTGATGCCCTCGGTTATGTAACGGGACAAGGCTGTGTGACACATCTTGACGGAACATAATCGGTGCTACAATTTTGACAGGCGTAGAAAAGTGAAATTGTTATTATACCACGGATCCCTATAATTCTACAGATCTTCCTTTTCAATTCAAAAGGTTGCAGTTCCTTATTAAGCTCAGTTTTGCAATGACACCACAAAGCGCAAGGGCAAACGTTACAGGTAGTGGGGGTCAACTTAGAAAACCGTGCTTTCTTCATGGTCAGCTGTAGTATTTTCGCGTGTGTCAAATGCCCAGAATTCCACATTTTTTCCTGAATGGAAAAACATATAACATTGAGTACAGTAGCGTCTTAAAATAGTGTTCAGTTATTTTTTTTCCAAAATTCACAATCAATTAATCAGAATTCTACAGATCTTCCCTTTCAATTCAAAATTTCCTATTTAGCTCAGTTTCTTTTCAATTCAAATGCTGCACCTCTGACGGACCTATTAAGCTCAGTTTTCAACTCAAAAGCTGCATCCTGACGGATCTTTTATTTGCCCAGTTTCTTCAATTCAGAAAACTGCATCTCTGACGAATCAATTTAGCTCAGTTTCTTTTCAAAAGTCTGCATCCCTGACGGATAATTATGCTCAGTTTCCTTTTTAATAAAAATATCCTTTCCATTTGGAATAAACAGCCTGTTTATTTTTCTGCGCTTCCTATATGCTGCGTTTCAAAACATTTAAATAGGCTGACGAATCAATTTTGCTCAGTTTTAATGGCTGCATCTCTGACAAATCTATAAACCTGAAGTTTTCAATTCAAAAGCAATGATAGTTCATTTCAGTGACCATGCGGGCGAAGGCGGATAACAGCTAGTTACACATGATCTTTGTTTTGTCCATGTTCATCAAGAGCTATCCGTTGGGAGACACTATTGAGGTTATTGAGCAGAGCTTGGCGATTCTTTCTGCCAGGATTATATCGTCGGCAATTTGAAGATGAGTGATGTACTCGCCATTGATGTTAATACTCGCCATTGATGTGAAGAGTTTCGGGAATATAACGTCATCCTGTCTTACACCTCTCCGCAGTTGGATAGGTTTCGTACGCTGGTTCTGTACTCGGATAGACATCGAACATAACCTAACGTTGTAAATTTTCGGAAACCGGCGGTCGGGAGATGTATCCCGTAACAATCGGGATACATCCCGAACAAGTCGGTTTCCGAAAATTAGTCCTTTAGTCTAATTTAAATTGGCAGTGTAAAGAACAATCGATATCGCCAGTCTTGAGCATAAACAGTGACGTTATAGCCATAAATTGTTATATATAGAGAGAGAGTTATAGCTACAGGATAATGCTTCACAGCTCTTTTTAAGACACTAATAAAGTAAATTTACTTGTAGATATTTTAAAACAAACATACAGCGATTCTTCACATTTATAAACAAAATAAAGCATTTTTTTTTCATATTCCACAAAGCATAATCGCGTTGACAGATTGGACATATCTCTACTATAGGGATTTGCTTATCGCGTTTGCGACATCAATTGTTTTTAACGGATAGCGACGGGTGATAACGACGTTACCTATAACGGCGGCTGTCGTGTAGCGGCCGTTACCTTCGAGCTTACATAATGATAACGCTTATCACTTATCAAATTTGCCACGAGTTTTCTTGGGTGCGTACGTGACATAGTTGAGTGAAGCGTTGCGGATGTAAACGCTTATCAGTACTAACATCTACTTATGATATGTCTGTATGTTATTGTTTTATAGATTTATTTTTAGATGTTGATTTTCTTTAAATATCTATGTAATTTATTAAATTCTCCAAAATATTACTTAGACTTAATGAAAAAATTAAGTATCGTAAATAGATGAGTAAGTATAACCAGAAAATAAAATTAGGTATCTACCTAACTATATTAAACTCTTTATTAAAAAATCAAGTGACATTAAAATTAGCTACATTTTTAGGTAGTTTTAATATATATAAAATGATATCAGAGCAGCCCTCTGAGCTCACAAAATTGGAATCGGTTGACTAATAATTTAGCATCTCTTTAATATGACTGAAGGGCCCCGGACCCCGAACCACTTCGTTAATATAGCTATCTCTACATAGTATAAAACAAAGTCGCTTCCCGCCGTCTGTACGCTTAGATATTTTAAACTACGCAACGGATTTTGATGCGATTTTCATCAATAGACAGAATGATTCAAGAGTAAGGTTTAATATGTAAAACGTTCATATTAAAGAACATTGTTATTAGACACAAACTCTAAAATCTTATGGAATAATAAAAAAAAATATTACACATACTAAGGAAAATAATTAAAAAATAATTAAATATTGGATTATTAGACAATCAAGCCCTACTCAATCAGTTAATACAGTCAATAATTTTTTCGCAAATATTGGGTGTAAGCTTGCCGATGACATTCAAAAGAACACTGCACACGATCACAATAGATATATTGCAGCACACTTAATTAATAACCAGCTCTCATCTTTCGCTATCTTAGATACTAATCCTAATGAAGTTCTTAGTTTATAGGCCAATTTCCATCTTACCAGCTTTATCCAAAATCTTAGAAAAATTAGTTTATAACAGATAAATACGCTATTTAGATAAATATAATATTCTATCGCAAACACAGTATGGTTTTAGAAGAGGAAAAAACACACAGAACTCTGTCATAGATCTAACTACATATATAGTTGATCACCTAGACCAAAATAAAAAATGTCTTACTGTATTTTTGGACCTAAAAAGTCATTTGACACCTTCTCTGTTCCCATGCTTGTTTGGAAGTTGGAAAAGATCGGTATAAGGGAAGCCCAACTAAAATTAATGAGAGATTATTTAAGGAACAGAACGCAAAGTACTAGAATAGGCAATTATGTTAGTAACCCAAGCAGCACACAAGCGTTATGAACATCAATATACCAGCCCACATAGAACTTAGAGTTCTTTTAAAAGCGTTTAAGAGTATTGAAAAGAGGTTGTATCCTTATAAAAGTGATCTGATCTAAGTAAGCTTAGGGTTCTTAATAAGAATATGAAAACTCTAGTATACAACTTTAAGTATTTTGTAACACTTCAATCTGATTTTATTATTAAAGTTGTATAGAAGCTGTTTTTTTTTGCATGCTGTCCCTTACTTATACAGCTCTAAGTGTTATTATAGTATCACTGAAATCTTATTTCTGAACAAAGGTGTATGCAAACTCTCTTCTAAAACTTATTTTGTACACTTTTGTAAATACAGTAGTTTTATGACTTCTGTCTATAAGAGTGATATAAAACTAAAAAATAAAAACAAGCCAGTAGTACAACTTAAATCTGTATAAGTGACAGAATATCGCCATTTTGCATGAATTGATGTTTATATTGTGCTAGTGAACAAAATAAATTTGTTATCAATATGTGAAAAAGAAAAAGATTTGGTGCAGTAAAAATCATGTCAAATCTAAATATAAAATTTATCCAACACTGTTTTAAGACAAGGTTTTTCAACTTTATAATGTCTCTAAAGAGAGTTATATGTAATGTTGAAAAACTGTTATATAGCGTAAATAATAAAAATATCCTATTATGGAACTATTATTATAAGAACGGATTGAAATAATGGCTGTAATATAATCCATAACATTCATAGTTTTTTTTGTAGGTAATAGTTTTGCACACAAAACAACTGTAATACAGCAGTTATACAGCCTCTTTTGTGCTTGTACAACTACTATACAGCGCCTAACGCATAAAGCTTCATAATTTGTGTCAATATTTTACTTATAAGAACTGTATAAGCGCTTATACAGCTTTTATACAGCCAGAAAATACAGCCTCTAGTATAGAAACGAACTTCAATACAACTCGTGTACAGCTTGCATGCTGCTTGGGAATGATCTTCAAATAACCTTTGGGGTGCCGCAAGGCAGTGTTCTAGGCCCTACCTTATTTCTCATTTATATTAATGACCTCTGTAAATTAAAACTTGATAATGGTAAGATTTATTCGTATGCGGGAGATACTGCTATCGTTTTTACGGGTAAATCGAGGGATGAAGTCATGACACAGCAGAATTTGGGCTGTCCCAAATTGCGAATTGGCTCGAAATAAACTTGCTTACCCTTAACACGTCTAAGACAAAATATATATGCTTTTCCATTAACAAACGGTCACAACCTATAACAAATAATCTCAAAATACACAACTGTGGTTTGCGTAACAATTGCACGTGTCCTACTATAGAAAAATTAGCTAGTACTAGATATTTGGGGTTATAATAGACTAAACATTTACATGGCATTCATTTATAGAAGCAACTAATAACAGATTACGAAAACTTATTTGGATCTTTAAAACAATTAATCTATTAATGCACTAGCCCAATCGATTTTAACATATTGTATACCAGTTTGGGATGGTGCTACGAAAACGAAACGAAACTACTACAACTGGAACGTGGTCAACGATCATTAATAAAGGTACAATAAATCATATAGATTTCCTACAAAAGAACTTTACTCAGTTAGTGGTTTACTAAGCGTTAGAAAGTTATACATTTTAAATTTGAACAAATTTTCTACGACTGCAAAAGTAGTAATAGACGAGGAAAAGCTTTTGAATTAACTCTAGTCAAGACAAATTTTGCTAGTCACCAATTTAAAAGACAGGCTGGTTATTTATACAATGTAGTCAACAAAAAACGAAACATTTATTCATTGAACTCTAATGAGTTCAAAAAGACAGTTACAGAATGGCTCCTCAAACTTAAGTATGATGAGGTCGAGGCATTATTAAAAGTTATTAAATAAATATTACATACGCAGACAAACACACAAATGCGTACATTTACACACGCAAACACACAAAAACACACACACACACATATATAGTTAAGTAGTAAACAGTACAACAGTAACAGTAACAGTAGTAGGTAGTAAACAGTAACAGTAGTAGTGAAACAGGTGTTGCCATCACCTGTTTCACTTCCCTCTGTCGCCTCTTACGACACTCACAACCCTCAATAGATTGCCTCACAGGGGGGATAATTTCAACAGTTGTCACGCTTGGCAGGCGGGTTGGCAAGCACAGTTGATTATTATTTTGAGCTGTGATCAGGAAGATGCTGCTACCATCACCTGTTTCACTTCCCTCTGTCGCCTCTTACGACACTCACGACCCTCAATAGATTGCCTCATAGGGGGGATATTTTGAATATTTGTCACGCTTGCTAGGCGGGTTAGCAAGCACAGTTGATTATTATTTTGAGCTGTGATCAGGAAGATGCTGCTACCATCACCTGTTTCACTTCCCTCTATCGCCTCTTACGATACTCACAGGATGATATGTGGTAGTGGATTCTCTTACGCAGCTACTCCACCACTAAAAAGGAATGAACAATATAATGTTATTAAAATCCTTTGTTTAATAGTTTACACTGGAAAGCAAATGACCTTAAGCATGATCTCTCATATCTCTTTATGATACCTGGTAACTATGAAGAATCTATACAAAATAAAGAGGCACTCGGTATCTTCGTGCTTAGAGTAGTGTGATTGTTATATGTATTTGCCTAATCTTTTGTTCTTGAATACACGTGCCTGTACACTTGGAAGTGTTCATATGAGTAATTGTTTCAATTGAACACTAAACAAATACATGGCATATTTTACACAAATATCTCATCATGACTATAAATAATCATCGTAATCAAATTACTTTTTTTATTTTATTTTAGAAGTATGGTTGGTAAAAAGAACACACAGTCTACTTGATAGCAAGTGGATGTTTTAGTCTATAGATACCTACATCTATCTTCGATTAAGTAATTAAAATGCAGCTATGTTTCACATCTGAGAATTAAGATGGAATGTCTCTTTTGCAATAAAAGGTTCTCGCTCACTCACTGTACGAAACACTTAAGCATTATTCTTGTCGCTCACGCTGATATGGTGCATTCCTGTGCTGATATGGTCGAGTCGACACTGGAAAACACTGGCAAGAAACCAACCGGCACACAAATAATATTAAGGAACAAGAACATTCGAAGACTACTAACATTTATAGTTTTATTGCTATATATTTATTTAGAACCTCAAACCATAGGTCTTTATAATATGTATATGTCATTGTGGACAAGATATAGACACACACACACACACATACATATGGATGAGGTGGTTAGGTGGAACACTGGAACAGCGCGGGAGACCAATTTCTCTATAACCCTCTTAGAAATGAGCCCACCAGTGGAACATTTGATGCTGTAACTATTACTATCAGATAAAAGTACGACACAACGAGAATAATCTCTAAAGAATAGAAATCGGGGATCCGCGCTTGACAGTTAAGCACATAGTCCACCTGGTGCTAAGTGGATGCTGTGGCCTATTGACACCTTAAATCTATCCTCTATTAACAATCAAACCGCAGATTGCGTTGTCGCCCTGAGTACTAAGACAGAATGCTACAAGTGAAAAGAGTGGTTTTTTTCCCCGGTCATATCGTCCTATTCGCGCTGCAGAACTACTATGTGACTCTACCACATACTACGCGCATAATTTTATATATATAAATTCTTCTGTACGTGTGTTTGTCTGAACTAAAGTCCTCTTAAACATCTGGACCGATTTTGATGATTATTTTTGTGTGTATTTGAGTGGGTCCCTGGATGGCTTAGATTCACAATTGGACCCAGTAGGTGGCACTGTTGTCGAGATCCAGAAATCACCCGTGCAAAGCCGGGGCGGATCACTAGAAAAATATAAATATTCATGCTGAGTTAAAAACTATGATATCAGTTTTAGAACATTTTGAAACCATCTAATGGACATCATTTTCCGATACATGTATCCATTACAGCCTATTAAAAGTCCACTGCTGAACCTAGGTCTCATTTGTCGTTTGCCACATTTGGCAAAAGTTTACAACCGCAGTTTTAATCAAGTTGTAATCAGAAACATCCTGCTGCCCATCTCCTAATTAACGTCCCTCTGTGGCCTCTTACACAAAATCTTACATTTACTCGAACAAAAGAATAAATTTTCTTCACATTCTAGTGATTTTAAAGCCAATAACCTTTTACTTATCTCAGTACTTGTACTATTCAAGATACTAATTCATCGTTACTCAAAGCTTTCAACGGCTCGCTACGTACGTAATAACGGCGGAGATAACACTTTCCACTTCGTAGTTTGTTATCAAGCTGTTGAAGACTGATAAATACTTAAGTATATTGAATTTCTTCTATATGCATATACTTAGCTGTATGTATATATTTACGTACGCATATAAAATATTATCTATGCCGTGGTCGCTTCGGGGGCTAAGCGATCGCTGCAAATTTCCCTGTAAAGTTTCCCGCCGGCAGTAATGAAATTGTTAATTGCAATTTTAAATGATGATTGAACACGTGCTCGGCGGTGAAGGAAAATATTGTAAAGAAACGCGTATGTCTTAGAAATTACAAAAACATTTCAAAGACAAGTGAAGTGCGTCAACAGGCATTAGGGCAACGTGGTCCACCGCGTCCCTTCTCTCATCACTTCCTTGCCCTAAATCCCTCTCAAAAATGAGACGGGGCCTGTGCCTGTGCTCAGCAATGTTTAAGTGGTGCCGCCCTGGTGGCAAAAAAAGTAGTTGATGCCCTCCCCTCATTAGGAATAACCGTTTCGTAAAATACCTATCAAATATTTTTTACTAAATACTCTTGGTCAAAAGTGATTTTAATAGCGTGAATTCAGGAATCCTAATTAAAAATTAGAAAACAAACCAATTTTGAGCCTGTGATTACACTGCATTGAATTCAAGAATTCAGGATCTAAGCTGGACATGACATTTACAATGGCGCTTACTTTGTCCAGACATAAAATAATCTTAATATAACAAACGTAAAACAGGTAGGTTGCGTGAAAGAATATTCCATAAAAGAGAGAAATTAAGTAAACACATTTTAAATATGTTGGAGCCATAAAATTTGAGAAATGGCTTAAGAATGGAATCTACACAATTTAATAAATTATTAGTGTCCGATTATATCCAAAAAACAGTTGTGAGCACAGAACACTGTTATTCCCTAGGTTGACTCAACTTCCGAGCCGGCCGACTGAGCGTCCTAAACTCCTTTACTAATTAGGAAACTAGGTTTGGAAGCCAGGAACCTTCCTAACTGACTAATTACAACCCTAACCCTAAACGCCCTCAGATCGATCGCCCGTGGCTAATCAGAATAGGTTCCTAAACGCCTTTAACTACCAGTATTGGGAAAAACTTTTATCCGGTATTTTTCAGTCAAAACCTCTAATAATCAATATTTTCCCGTCAAATCTTACTTTTGATTGTAATCATCACTCAAAAGTAGTTTAGTCCAGGAAAGAGTTTTAACTGTAACATATTAAGTAATCAATGACATTATAGGTAGTAGATTTTGATTACTGAAATGAATAGTGTAATAAACATGGAATTATTACGTAATTCTATGTCTATAAAATATTAATAAAAAGGATTTATTTGCTTAAAGTACCGCCATCTATTGTTAAAAAGCTTTATTATTTGTAATTAATGTTATCGTAAGTACTCTTTGAGTAGCAGTAACGACTAACGAGTTTTGCTATTTGACAATAGATGCCGCTATGGACACTTCTTCAATTTTTAAATTTTTTAGCTTGCTACATATTTATTTATCTATGAAAATTTCACAGCAATGACTTTGATCTGATTTAATCCTAAAATCATTACTGTATGTAACTTTTGCAGTTAACACAATTTATTTTGTATTGTAATTACTTTAAGTTTTGTATGCGAAACCGAAATGCAATACGCGCATGACAATCACAATAATAACCAATGCGCATAGTCAAAACATTGCGCATTTCAGCTGCTAACCTTACAGAGTCGATCGAACGATTGCTTGTCAGCGTGAACGTGAAAGTCTTTCATTACTTTCATATACCTAGTTGTTCTGTATTTTTGGTGCCTAGTGGGTGTGCTAACCAGTGACTTCGGCTGCTTTTGTTTTACTTGGTGCTAAAATAATAATTTCAGGTAAGTCTTTTTTTATTTATTTGCATAAATTTTCAGCACTAATAGAGATTTTGCGCATCTTTGCAGTCTTAAAATTAAAAAAGTAAGTAATATACGAATATCGTACGTATAGTTTTTGATATGAATATGTGAATTGAATTAGTTGCAAATAATCTGCACTTAAAATGATGTCATGAGCGTTTATATACAGCTGACGTCAAGTATTTAAAAGTATTACTTAGACTACAATAACTAAATAATCTGACATTTAACTTGTTATCAAGCAATTCTTAACTTGCTGACCTGTTACAGTACCTATGAATTTAAGCTTAACAAAATTATTATATGTAAATAATTTATAGAAGACATCCATGGAGGATGCATGTGACTCAGAATTGTGATTTGTAGGTTTGAGGCCTCCCCTATGTTCAGCAGAGGATTTGTTCAGGGCTGTAATGATTATGATGATATAAGCTTTTCTTATTATAGGTATTTAAAAAAAATTCACTTCATAATTTTATTCACACTTCATAGCTTTTTTTGAGTATTTATCATTTAAAATTGCACTTTTTACAATAAATTACAAGCAGGCTAAAAAAATAATGTTCTTGAGTTCATCAAAAGATGTTATAATTTGACTGTTCTTAATACTATTATTGCTATTGACCAATTTTGTTTACTTTTGATGATATATTATACTTTCACAGTGACTTCATATTAATTTCAACTATATCCGATGGTGCACCCAAACCAGAGGGATGGTAGTCTGATTATAACAATGTTTTATTTAAATTATCCAGTTAAATTCATTTTAGATCTCAAGGTAACAATGTTTATTCATAGTTTATTTATCAAGGAGTAGGGGATGATAGGTCATTGTAAAAACTTGCTCTCAAGTAGACTTTATATTTGCCACAATCACAGTAACAGTTTAAAGAAACTGTCTAATACCCAAATACTTTACTCAATTTTAAAACACCGTTAAGTCTCATGCTGTCTCTATCACTTTAAGTCAAAGTGACTGACTCCATGATGATTTAACGACATCTTAAAATTATGTAGCGTTTGAGTATTTGGCCATAAATCTACTATCATCGAGCTGGCAACGAAGATAAGATATTGGATAATGCTGATAGTCCTGCAGATATATTTTATGGGCTTCATTTTCAACTTTAATATAGTGAACTAATAATTGTAGCTTTACTATGCCCTCGCCTTCCCCAACTGATGGTGCAGAATCCGTCCTGAAATACTTAACATATATTTCAAATACCAATAGGGCTGGAGCACTATAGGGTGTCAGCTCTGTAGTGTATAGCTCACCAACCCATTTGCAAATGAGATGAGTATTTGCGAATCTTTTAAGTTATGTTACATTTGATCTATAAAAATACTTATACTCTATATTTTATTCCTTAAAGTGCTTGTGTTGGAGTGGTTCACCGCAATAGTCAAATGGTGGGTTTGAACCCTGACTTTCTGAATTTACCGAGAATACTTAATAGTACAAGGCCATAAGGGTTCTATTACTTACTGTGATTAAGGGTATATAGATATGTACCACTTGAGCTCATAAACAAGGTTAAGATTAACGTTGTGAATGAGCTCAAGTGCCAGAATTGGCAGCAATGTTAGCATTATTTTAATATTGATTATTTTAATTTGTTATTTATTGCATATTGCCTTAAGGTTTACAACTGGCAGACATAATGCCTTATGGTGGCAAACCCTGGCACTATTACACTACTACTAATAATTAGTGTTCTTAAAACGAAATATAACATAAAATAAAAATTATTGAAAGTAATTTCACTAATTGAAAATAACTTACTACTTTCCGCTAGCTTGAAAAAAAACCTGTACTAGAAGAACCAACAAGAAATTCTGTGATTTTTTTAAATTAACAGTTTAAAGTAAAGTAAGTTTTACAATCATCTATATATAAATAAAATGATAGAGGTTTGCAGTTGTGCATGCATCAAAGAAAAACTACTGGATAGATCTCAATTAGGTTTTCTAAGTTTTATTTCTTAGACACTTGGCACTTATCTAAAAAAAATATTACGATATCTTTATTTAATATAAAGTTATTAAAGTTTTAAGAAACAACGATTTTTATAAGCACTACATTACACAGTGATGTGTGTAAGCAACGAGGACGAAGTCACGGGTATCAGCTAGTCAATTATAAAAATCATTTTAGAAACAGCTTGCCAGTGATCACCTTGTTTCTAATGGTTAATATCAACCATTATTCATCAATAGTATAATTAAATGCTTTATAAGTTATAACTTAAAAGACCTTCTGTATTTTCTGTAACTCATAATATGTCACTTGAGTTTGACCTCCTTTTAAGAGTTTTATCTCAAGTATTGCATATTGTTACTGCCAAGTACTTTAAATTGTGTGATTAAGCTTGCCAAATTATGTTGAATTTATTATATTATGCTAGTTTATGTCTGTGGCTCTACTGAAGTGGAGAAATGCCTTCATGTTCTTTTATTATTGCTTAGGAAAAATATCCCATGTATCCATCCACATAACATGCATAATTGAGTAATATCAAAACATTATCACAAATGTTCATGTATTATTAATAAAATTATTGTTTAAATAAGTACTTAATATTATTTTATACTTTTCTGCAATGTATAAGACATTTGATTTCAAATAGGAAATCTTTTATAGTAATGATTCAGATCATCAATATGAAAGATGAATCATTTTAACGTTCTCAAGGTGTTTCATTAACTGGTGATAACACTTTGGTGTTAAATTTATATTAAATAATCTACTGATGATTTTTTCACTATTAGATTTTCCTGGTGGTAGTCCTTTTTCTGTCTAGAAGTCCATCTGGGTTCAGTCAACACTCATCACCCTTTTATCTATTTCTGTTGCCAAAAAGCTGTAATTGCACTGCTGTATACCAGTAAAGGTTTAGATGGCTAATATAATTACAGCTTGTGAGACATTCCATCTTAGTCCTCATACCACTGGTGACTTATTTGCAGCTTTCTATGTTTGAGGTCAATGGACTGCAGCATCCACTTACTATTCAAGTGGACTGTAAAATCGTTTGTCACTTCCGTTTTATAAAAAATAATAAAACTACCTAGATAATTTATTAAATTATTATTTATACTTTATTTGGTTGATATAAAACTACGGAATCTAGTGCAATCTTAGGCAATGATTTTTGTTGTCTTTGGATATGGAGATTATCACAATTCGTGATACATTTAATACCACATTCAAAAAATCTTCAGTTGTGCGATTGATTTTTATTGGAAGACTATCGATCCGTCCGCCCCGTGTGATTTCTGGATCTCGACAACAGCGCCACCTACCGGGTCCAAATATGAATTTAACCATTGAGGTAATAGGTTACTACGTAACGTAACATATTACCTCAATGCAGCAATCGATTTTATATATAGAGATAGAGATTGAGGTGAGATGGTCAGTTTCGGTTTAATATTTAATATCATAATTTAATTACTCACATTGTTATCGAACGCCGAATCATTTTGTAGATAAAAACCAACATGGCAATACCAACATAAAAAACAACCATGGCAACAATTTCCGAATGACTGGAAGTTATCAATTGTGCATGGTATATTATATCCCACAAGTGATAATAGAATAACAGAAGATAATGTGACGTTGTAACTATGAGCCTTAGTATCTCAGGGGCTAAGCACTATAAATTTGACAGTATGCGAGTTACCCAGTTTCGGCAATCAATGAAGTTGTTAATTGTAATTTAAGTGGTGATATAAGTGATGATGAACCGTGCTTTGTAAGAATCTATAAAAACCGGTTCAGCAATAGCAATTCCCATGCTAATTAACCTGGTACGTTCACTTCTTAACTCTCTTCCTGCTGCATAACATTGATCTGCTTATGCCCGGCAACTATGAGTAAGCACAGCACAGTTGTGAAGAGATGCTATCCGAGTACTTGGGCCAAATAAAAAATCCAGTCCGAATAACTAAAAACCCCCGAAACAAAAGGAGCTGATGATCTTCAAACGGCTTAACATATTTTCTTGAAACATAGCTAAGAACACTCTCGATTAAGGCACCTACCAGACTACCAGACGCTCTGCACCTCTTTGTTTCGAACTTTTTTGTTGTCGAAACAAACGGTTTGCTACATCGTTCATCATGCGTAGAGCAAAGGAGTGAAATAATTTGATGACTTGGTTGACTTCATGGTAAGAGTGAATAGACTTTTGTCGAGCTGAGTCGCTTTATTATCTTCGTCTGCATTCATCGCTTACTATCAGGTGGGATTATAACCAAGCACTGGCTATATACCATTTAAACGTGGTAGAGCCATGCTGCAGCTGTATTAATTGTATAGTTGTAACACGAATGGGTCGGCTCGACCGACTCGACAGAATACCCGCGTAAAATAGCAGCTTAATGCTCCTATTTTACGCTGCGTGCTGTGTTTTGTATTATACATATATTCCATCTTAGTCCTCACGGCTAACTACGCATCTGCATTTTGATTCGCAAACGAGGATAGATATAGATTTCTATGTGCCATAGCAATCACTTACCATCAGGTGGACTGTGTGCTCGCTTGTCACCCTTATCCTAAAAAAAACCTTATACTGGTAAAAGGACATTCCACCTTAGCCCTCAGGGGTACCAACGCATCGCTTTTGTTTTCTTAATCGAAGATAGATGTAGATGTCTATGGCCCATAGCATCCACCAACCAGTTCAAAAAACAACCAACGAGACACTAGCGATCGGTAATTGGCGTTATATCTATTAAAAGATGCAAAACCTGGCTGGTGATGCGGAGTAGTATCACCAGTGCGAAGGTCATCAAACTGCGCTCATTACGCTCATTACCAGCATGCTGAGTAATTGGCTAAACTTTCAAGGTTGCATGTCTTTAGTCACTGCACGCTAAGAGGCCAACAACTAGCAGTCAATTTAGAGAGAAGCATAAATAAGTGTAGGGCGACCCCCTGCGCGATGGATTGACGACCTGCCGAGTTAGCCAAGTTGACATTCAATAATCGTTAACGCCAATATAAAATTGTAAGCTGTAACCCTACTCCACCCCTTCAGGGGTTCAATTTTCCAAAATTCTTTCTTAGTGGGTGTCTACGTCGAGAAAGGAGTATATATCTCTAATTTTAAATCAATCGGGCGTATAGTTTTGATGATCTCGTGATGAGTGAATGAGTCAGTGGTATTTCGCTTATATTTCCTATTTATATATATGTATATTAATTTTTCCCATAAATTTTAGACATAATATCTCGACGTTAAGTAACGTTTGTAGAAATTACAATTTGTAGAATTACAGCCCTTCACAAGTCCACTGCTTAGGTCTCCCTCAAAAAATGCCACAAAGCACGGTCCTGTGCCACCTGCATCCGTCGACTTCCTGCATGTCTTACCAGGTCGTCACTCTATCTAGTGGGGGGACGCCCTACACTTCGCGTGCCACCAACTCTGAAGTAACTTGACTAACTTGGCTAAACACGCGGTAAATGATGAGTAGATGCATGCAGTTGATGATGGGCTGTAATGATGATGATGGTATTTATTTATGATGCTTACTAAATATTTTGAATAACTTTAAGTTTGCTGAATAGAATTTTTTACGTGGTAGAGCCATGCTGCAGCTATATTAATAGTATAGTTGTAGCACGAATGGGTCGGCTCGACCGGGGAAGGACCACGCCTCACAGAATACCAGCGTAAAATAGCAGCTTAATGCTGCTGTGTTTCGTATGGTGAGTGTAGAGAACCGGAGACTCTTTTTACTGGAAAAGAGGCATTCTATCTTAGTCCTCACGGCTGACAACGCATCTGCATTTAAATTCGCAAACGAAGATAGATGTAGATGTCTATGGCCACAGCAACCACTTACCATCAGGTGGACTGTGTGCTTGTTTGTCACCCTTATTCTATAATAAAAAAACGTTGGTTTCAATTACATCGTAAACCAATTAATATGCTTAGAAAACCATATAAGTAGAAAATACGTCACAAATGTTTTACATCTAAAATTATCCTTCTAATTCCAATATACTTGTTATTTAATTTTAATAATTAAATAACAATAAATTTTATAGATTCTGCAATCGGTGTTCAGCAGGGTGACCCACTAGGTCCAGCACTTTTCAGTTTGGGAATTCAACCCATTATTTCAAATTTGAAATCCGAGCTGAATGTCTGGTACCTGGACGACGGTACACTGGGAGGTAGAGCAGATGACGTACTCAGTAATTTTACTCATGTTTTTCGAAATTTTAAAAATATTGGTCTTGAACCAAATAGCAATAAATGTGAAATATTTTTTTCCAATAATTTATCTACTTCTCACAGAGACACTTTAATTCAAAATTTCAATCATATTTCTCCAGGAATAAAAACTGTCAGTACGGAATCACTATACCTGCTAGGTGCTCCGTTGTTTTTCGATAGTATTAAACCTGTTTTAAAAACAAAATTTGATCTGTTTTTAAACCACGTTGATAAATTGTATAAAATAAGCCCCCACATTGCGCTTACTATTTTAAAATATTGTCTCCTTGTACCTAGATTTACATACTTACTCCGCTCGAGTCCAGTCTGGAAATGGTCGGATATTTTAAAAGATATTGATAATAATCTTAAAATAGCTATAGAAAAAATTCTAAATTAACTTTAAATACAACAGCCTGGACTCAAGCTACTTTACCTATAAAATTTGGTGGTATTGGTGTGAGAAATCTTTCTAGCGTTGCATTGCCTGCTTTCCTTGCTTCCGTGCATAGTGTCAGTAATTTATGTAACATAATTTTAAATAATAATGTACACCTGTCCTTTGCTACGGAGGCAGGGCAGACATGGCAAACGCTCTGTCCCGGCGAAAATGTTCCACTGGAAGTTAACCAACAAAAACAGTCCGTTGGTACAGAGGGTGCAGAAATATTTGTTTCATAATTTCCATAGTGACCAAGATAAGGCACGCCTTCTAGCTGTTTCGACTAAGGAATCTAGTCACTGGTTACACGCTTTACCATCAAGTAATCTCGGTACATTACTTGATGGGGAAAGCTTGCGTATCGCTGTAGGAATCTGACTAGGAACGGCGATTTGTCAACCCCATCAGTGCCCCTGTGGTAGCAGCGTCGACAAGTTTGGGCTCCACGGACTTTCTTGTAAGAAAAGTGCTGGTAGGTTTTCACGGCACGGTTCTTTGAACGATGTCATCCGGAGGGCTCTTATCTCTATAAATGTTCCCTCGGTTTTAGAGCCTTGTGGAATATTTAGAGACGATGGCAGGAGACCCGACGGTATGACATTGGTCCCTTGGGAGAGAGGTAAAGCCCTAGTGTGGGATGCTACTTGCGTAGATACTTTGGCGGCCTCTCATCTCAGGGGTACCTCGTTTAGAGCCGGGGCGGCATCAGAGGCAGCTGAACTGAGTAAGTGGCGCAAATATGAGTCTCTGAGAGATGACTACATATTTGTGCCATTTGCTGTAGAGACTATCGGTCCGTGGGATCCACGTGCGGTGAAGTTCTTAAAGGAACTCCATCCGCGGCTGGTCGTTGCTGCTGGTGATAAGAGGGCTGGCTCTTTTCTCGCTCAAAGGCTAAGTATAGCCATTCAGCGGGGAAACGCAGCCAGCGTTCTTGGCACGATACCGCGTGGAGTAGGACTGTTTGATAATTAAATTCTAGTTTTTTTTATTATAGTTTTGAATATTGTATATAATAAAATATTGTATATTTTAACGTAATAATATATTATTTAAATTATAACAATAATTCCTCATACTTCCCACAGCCCAGTATAAGAAAATAATTACGAAATATATTAATAATTACGACCCCACAAATATAAACGTAAATTTAATAAATTTAGAAACGATTTCCAACAGATTGAGAGGCTCCTTAAAGATATTTTTTATCTAACAGCCATAAGGTCCGAGTCTATGGGGCAAATTATAAGTGATATTTAATTAAGTGTAAGAACATGAACTTGGTGCTTAGACGTTATTCAAATGTTTAATGGCGTTCAATGGTTATGTATATTATTATGTATACGGCATTATAAGATTAGTTTATCTATACTCTGTTGACCAACCAGTTCCCGCTCATTCGCGATTACGCATGACGTGTGACGTAATACCCCACGGGTTGACTACTTACTGTGTAAATTAATTTTTATATGACGTCGTGAGTAAATCGTATTAAAACTCATGGTACACACTTAAGCGTGAACCTTACCTAAAGAGTCAAGTCGCCGAGAACATTTGACCACGATAGCATCTATTCTGTTTTGTTTTTAACTCTTATTTAAGCCAGTGTTTGCCGACTTTCCCAACCAAAGTTAAGTAGTGATGCAGCCGAAGGTGGTAGAGTGCACTGACTTAGCCTTAACAAAAGGTTATTCACTGATTTCAAATATATATAATATTATTAATAATAAAAATTAATAAATTATTATAAAATAATTATTTTAATAATTAAAATTAAAATTTTGTACAACTGACTTCAATATAAATTATTAAGAATAACTCAAAAACTATATAGGTCAGACCTTGATCAAATTTATATGGGACCACATGACAAGCACCAGCTTTCAAATAAAAAAAGAATCATCGAAATCGATTCAGCCAGAAAAAAGTTACGAGGTAACACACATTAAAAAAAAACAGTCGAATTGCGTACCTCCTCCTGTTTGAAGTCTGTAGAAAAATATCGTAAGCCGCGTGGGAAATATTCGCGCACACAAAGAGGTGGTTCTTCCTCGGATTTCCGTGTCCGATATATATCTCAAGCACAAGGTCGAATAAAGGATTAAATGCTATAACGCTACCACGTTGATAACATTACAGATAAACCAACTCACAGACACGCAGGCACATCACGGCCGTTTCTATTACAATCTATTTTATTCTAATAACTGTACCGTTATTTGCTAAACACGCGTTTTACGGGTCAACGGATCAATAAGCTGAAATGGCAATGGGCAGGCCATACAGCTCGAAGAACCGACAACCGATGGGGAAGAAAAGTTCTCGAGTGGCAGCCTCGTACCAATGAGCGAAGTTTAGGGCGGCCCCCCACTAGATGTCGATGGAAGCAAGTGGCACAGGCTCGTGGTTTCTGGAATTCCTTGGGGGAGGCCTATGTTGGCCCTGGCCTAGCAGTGGGCTTCTTATGGGCGGTAACCACGGTGATGACGCGTCTTAGAGGGCATCCAGGCTAGTTTCTAGCTCAAGCTACTACAATACGGAGTTACATATATCAGACAAAAACATATTGCCAGAAATGCAGATTTTCTCTTTTTTAGGGTTCCGTAGCCAAAAGGTAACCAACAGGATCCTATTACTAAGTCTCCGCTGTCCGTCCGTCTGTCTGTCAGCGGGCTGTAGCACATGATCCGTAATAGGTGGACAGTTGAAATTTTCACAGAATGTGTATTTCTGTTGCCTCTATAACAGCTAAATATAAATAAAAAATTAAAATAAATTAAAAAAAAAAAACGTGTGTGTGTGTACTTATGTACGCACGTAAGAAGTTATACTTCTTTAGCGTAACAAAACAAAAATAATTAAAATAAAACACGTCTTATAGATTCATATATATTTGAATATTAATGTAACTACCTTGAATATAGTTATCAGTTCTCACGAAAACTTGACAGTGGACAGACAATTACCAACTGAAGTTGTCGCTTTTAGGTTTCGGTGTGCGCGCATCGTAACAACTTCATGGTGTCGTTTTTCTCTGTCGGTGTGCGCGCGCATCGTAAAAAATTCACTCTCATCATTTTTCTCAAACGCGCCAAATGAAGTATAACTTCAATTAAAGGGGGCTCCCCTGCTAAAAACGTGTATTGCGATGGTAAGGAACCTTTTATGCGCGAGTCCGACTCTCACTTGGTCGGTTATTTCATTTTAGTCATGTCTACTCACACAAATTTGAGTCATGTCTGAACCACGGGAATTGAATTCGTTTTATTGCCACATCACGTTTCTTGACCTAGACTTGTTTCCTGCGCTAAAATGTTTAGATAATCTTAAGTAATAATTTACCTGCAAAGTTCTCTTTCTCGAAACTTTGCTATTCTAAATAGTTTAAGTTTTAATTAAGTTTACAGAATTAATATTAGAGGGGCAATGTTTACGCATATTGTTAATGACTATATATTGTGTAACTAAAATTTTAAAATAGCTTGAAAAAGACTAATGATTAAAAAATAAATGAAATACAATGCAAATATAGCCACTGTTACCGTACTACAAAATGAACACAGAAATGTGGTGATGGTGGTGGTAAAGATATGGTCATCTGTTGATAAATGGTTAGATCTGATGAATTGTTGGCGACGATAGTGTGGCAGATGATCGGACCTTTCCTGACGCTGAGTACGTGTTTTTTTATAATATAAGGGTTACAACTCCTTTATCACACATAGTCCACCGGATGGTAAGTGAATGCTGATGTGTTTTCACCCTTGAAGAATAAAATGGAATGCCTTGCAGATTTTAGGTAAGAACTATGTAAAAAACATAGTCTCAACCATTTTAACCTGCCTCCAATCTTATAGCATTTACTGTTGCGACCCAAATCCTAGTTGCGACAGACGTTCAAGTGGGTCGTGAGAGGGTCCTAAATAAATTGAAAAGTAACTTGTGCCAAATGAAAAAAAAGCCGTTTGTTTGCCACAACCCGCCGGCAGCAATGAAATAGGTAAGTAATTGAAATTTATATTAATTAAAATAAAGTAAAAAAATTAAATAAATAAAATTACGTTACAATTAAGGATAACATCGTGAGGAAAATTGCATATCTGAGAAAGAAAATATTTTTAAGACGTAGAAATCGAATACGCATTGTGTTGGGGCAGCGCGACGTACTGTTTCATAACTTAGAAACGAGAGGAGAGGGTAGGCCAGTTGTGGGACTTATT
Source organism: Parnassius orleans (assembly GCA_029286625.1). Lineage (NCBI taxonomy): Eukaryota > Metazoa > Arthropoda > Insecta > Lepidoptera > Papilionidae > Parnassius > Parnassius orleans. The sequence continues at coordinate 3,051,841 of JAGSMP010000018.1, forward strand.
TAGGCTGTAACTTTACTTTTTAGTACTAAATTAATATTTTTAATATTCCAATATGTTTATAGCCCCAACTAATTCAATTTGCAATAAAGTCGATAATTATGGCACATCATTTTATTTTATACAAAACTATAACTATCTTAGAAAATTAATTTTTGTCGTCTTTAATGTAACAGATGTCCGCAAAGTAACGCCTAGTTGTATAAATTATAATAAACTAAGATAAACTTCACTAGTCTCATCACAAGTATCTATTGACACTTGTCTGTAATAACTATTTTTTAATCTGTGGTAGTACTACTTAATACGAATCATTACAGGGTCGCCAGCCAAAAAGGTTAAAAACAGACGCCGCTAATTTTAATCATTATATCGGGTAGATTTGCAGTGACACTTGGCATTCTAATTTCTGCGCAACGGATATTTTCCTAAATTATTATGAAGTTGCTATTGTGATCAAAGTAAACCAGAGGAATAATAGTTACTCGCTGCTACCTGTGTGAAAACTATTTTTTTTTGTTTATATAAAAAATACCTCTAGATTTTCACTTCTAAGCATGACAAGGCTTCGTGAATTTGGTCTATATTGTATGCTTCAGATTGGTTGCTCATGACGCATTCGGACCATCGACCTACTCTCGGTATATGGTACACTTGAACTACTTTTAATATTGGATCATATTAAAAAATGTTTAAAGCTTTTGAGATATTTAGTTTTTATATTTTTTATTGGTTATATCGCAATCTATGGAAAGCCATAGGATCTTTCTGGCATTTTCCATAGTCGCCCCTTATTACACCCACGGGAGGAAATAGAATTGTGGCGGCGCTGTCGTCGCACCACAAGCGAAAGGCACCAATTTGGCCGTGGAAGGAAAAGAGGAGATCTCCGCCGGGCAAGGTGTTCAGCCCGGGGAGCAGTCAACTCTCCATGTGTATGTACAGAGCTGTTCTATATATAGCACAGTTCTTCGGAACTTTGATAAAGGAACAGGAAACGTTATTCCAGTGCTGCGATTAACCTTGTAAAGCTAGATGGCTTGCAGGATCTGAAGACTGCAGACAATATCTGCTCGATTTTTAGATATACGTTTCTTTCCATTTGTTTACTAACTATGCGAATAAACAATTATGTCAATGCTTTATTTCACTATAAAATACTTAAAAGTGGTTGTACCTGAATCCTCGTTAACAACGATTCAAGTTCGAGCATAATTTACGATCCTATCATTCGTCTTTATTAATTCTCGTTCGCCCTTGTAAAATTTAGCCCTATACAAAAATTATTCCACAAATCTTTTCAAAGGCGATTTGCGTGAATATATTTAATTTAACTCGTATCAAATTAGAACTTTTCGAAAAAAATATAAATCTTCCGAAGATCTTAAATTATTCTGCAAGAACGGTGTAAATATTTTACTCGGCAAGCTTGAAGGCTCGTAAGAGTTTAGCTGCTCATTTGAATGGCCTACAAAAAATTGCTCCTGCTCTGGTTGTTTGTCTATGTGCAATTTATATACGTCACTTCTATGAAAACTCACTCTCCTGTTTCGTCTGGTATATTCGTAATTGTCATGTTTTAATATTTAGTGTGTCATAGTATTTGCTAATGCAGTCTTGTACGCGTAATTATTAAGTCGCATTATTCCAGTGAAATCCTATTCACTCTTTTAATAATAATTAAAAATTAAAAATTTTGTACAACCGACTTCAATATAAATGATTAAGAATAACTCAAAAACTATTGGTCAGACCTTGATGAAATTAATATGGGACCACATGAGAAGCACCAGCTTACAAATAAAAAAAGAATTATCGAAATCGATTCACTCAGAAAAAAGTTATGAGGTAACACACATAAAAAAACATACAGTCGAATTGGGTACCTCCTCCTTTTTGAAGTCGGTAGAAAAAATGCATTTAATTTTGATGGAAGGCTGATTCTATTAAATTATTCCAAATCTATTGTACTTGCACGCATTATAAATATCGAAGTCTTATTGACCGACGATGGAAAGGGAATGGGAGCATCAAATAATAATTCCTGCGAATATACTCCAAAACGTGTCTTGTGGAATACCGTGAGAGCTTCCTTATGCCTGTATTCAAGGGCTGTAAGGCAGATCTGGTTTTTAGTTAAGGCTCCTAGCACATCTAGAAAGTAGATTAGGTAGGTATCCCTTATTACAAGAGCAGAAGCGGTCACTCCATGAAATAATGCAAGTAATCGTGTTTTCTTACAGACAGCTGCGCTTGTCTTAGGCTTAATGAACCACCCAAAGTTGATCTTTGACGAGATAATGATTCCTAATATCTTAAGCCGATGGTCGGTGTATTTCAAATATGCATTTTTTAAACAGCTCCACGGTGAAGAAGATCGTTGTAGTAGTGAACACGTGTTTACGTGTTATCAAGATCGTCATTGTTCTAGCTGAAGGCTGCCTACAGTATTAAAGGCGTGAATACCCATACCATCAAATTAGAGAAGCAGCTTGCATCTCAAACAATAACATGTAAGGTATGGAATTTGACAACAAATGTTGAATTTCTCGAAGACTGATGCTGCGGATAAGAGACTTATTTCATGAGAAGAAAGACAGACTCTTCTTAAACCATAGTTCCAGACCGAGACTATCAATATACCATTTTATAATAAGATGATGATAGATAATGATGATTTTATAATCCGTCATCTTTATATTATATAAAAATCAATTGCTGTCCGTTAGTCTCGCTAAAGTTCGAGATTTGCTCGCCCGATTCTGATGATTTATTTTGTGTGTTTAAGTGGGTCACTGGATGGTTTAGATTCACAATTGGACCCGGTAGGTGGAGCTGTTGTCGAGATCCAGAAATCACCGTTGCGGATCGCTAGTTTTGTTATATTTCATCTCGGTGTGTTTATTTCAAATCCGACGTTACAGTTACTCAAACGTTTATCTTAAATCATTAACCAGGAAGTGGATGGATGCAAGTAGCTCATCACAATGTTTAATAGCATTTTTTGGGGGAGGCCTATGTTCAGCAGTGGACTGGTCATGGGATGTAATGAATCATTTCTTTTGATATAATTACTATACTCTTTGATCCTTTCTATATCTGCCAAAATTATTCGTGTTCTCTCGTATTTGATCTTTAGTATTCATTATCGGCATTCATCGAGATCTTTAGTATTCGTCAAGTCCACTGCTAAAATTGAGCTTCCGAAAAGTAATGCTGTAAAACACGGGTCTGAGGCAACAGCATTCGTCGACTTTTTACATATCTTACCAGGTCGTTACTCCATCTAGTAGGTGTTCACCCTAGACTTATCTTTGTATAGATTGTTTTATGATATTATGCAAATTCAATGTCCAATAAGTGGCATTTTATTTAGTTAGTTTTATTTTTTTATAGGATAAGGGTAACAAACGAGCACACATTCCACCTGATGGTAAGTGGTTGCTGTGGCCCATAGACATCTACATCTATCGTCGACTATGAATCAAAATGCAGATGCGTTGTCACCCGTGAGGACTAGGATGGAATGTCTCGTTTCCAGTAAAAGGGGTCTCCGGTTTTCTACACTCACCATACGAAACACAGCAGCGTTAAGCTGCTATTTTACGCTGGTATTCTGTGAGACCGTGGTCTTTCTCCGGTCGAGCCGACCCATTCGTGCTACAACTATACTACGAATATAGCTGCGGCATGACTACCGCGTATTTATAAGCAAGTTAGCTTATTTACACTCTAAGGTGGGGTAACATAGCATTTATTTGCAGTAATAAAACATTTAATTCAGTTCATTTAGCGGTAGAATTGAATTTACACAGTTAATATTATTGATCGCATCCTGGCGTGAAATGGAAAAAACAAAGATGTTGAAAGCTATGAAAATAGCAAAAAATATAATAATAATAATATATGAAAAGGTTTTTATTCCAACTTTTGCTGAGTCATCTTTTATGTTAAGATGCCTTCACTTTATTTCGTGTCGCAGGTGTGAGATTGTTGATGGTCCTATCTCGTCAATGTAATTTATATACCAGCATCAATAAAGTAGATATTTGGCGTTTACCCTTGCCATATAACTCAGCTATTTAATAAACTGATACAAATACCAGTCAGTCTTGCAAGATCTCTAGTAATTTATTAACACCACATACATAATATGTTATGATGTAGTATTTGTGTTAATATAAAAAAAAAACTTTAAATTGTTGCATAAAAAGGAAATATAAAAAAATAATGTACTTGGACTTTTTTATTTTTGGTAAATTAAAATTACCAGTGTCAAAAAATTTACATAAGTTCATTGTAAACGGATTTTATATAAGTTAAAGAACCTAGGTTCGCTGTAGTGGTGACGTAACAGATCCACTACCCCATATCATCCCGTGGGTGTCGTAAGAGGCGACAGAGGGAAATGAAACAGGAGATAAGTAGTAGTCCTCCTGATAACAACTCAAAAATAACAATAAAAAAACTACGGTTGCCAACCCGCCTGCTGAAAGTGACAATAACTGCAAAAATTCCCTCCTTTATCTATGGGGATGGCCTAGGAAGCTATAATATTTTTATGGTATTTCAAAAACTGCTCCAAAACCATAAAATGAGATGAGGTCTGTGCTCAACAGTTGGTCGAACATATGCTGTAACTTTACGGTCCAAAGTTCCTTTTACGACACCCACGGGACGAAATAGGGTGATAGATTATTTTACGCCACCATGACGCAGTACATTTAAGTCTATATTCGTCCCACTGCTGGGCACAGTCCTCTTATTTCTAAGAGGGTTTTAGGGCAAGGAAATGTGCGCTACTATGCTCTAACGCGTGTTGACGAACGTCACATATCGGTACAACAAACATGCCGGTTTTACCTGACGATGTTTATTTTATTTTCACCGCTGAGCAAGTGGTAAATCAGCACCTAAAATTGTAACTAATAATTTCATTGGTTCCGACAGGGATTGAACTGATTGCACGCGTACTGTGAAATTTACAGTTAGCGGTTAGCCCCTGAGCCATCACGGCGGTCTCGGTAACTGTAAGGCTTACTAAAAGATAAAAAATAGTTATTATCGCCTGTTTTTAGTTTTCCTAATAAACTTGACTATCGTTTATTTTTCGTGGTCAAAGTCAGCAAACAATCGCGGTCAACATTCCGTAATTAAGTTTGGCCGCGCAGCGGGTGCATAATTAATTGATTCAAGTACGTGAGCAAAAGCTCGCTCAACGGCAGTGATTAATTAAGGATGTTTAGATATTTTTCCCTTATTTTATGTTTAATTTTAATGAAAAAATTTAGGCTCCTAAGCTATAGATGTTTGATGATTTCATTAATGAGTCATGGTCCCAAGGTACCCAGCATACGGAGGAAATTCAAAATAAATTAAAATGAATTAAGCTAATCCGTAAAAAATATATATGTATATCTTGGATCTTCTATCGGAGAACTACATATCGCAGCATTCACACCTAACCTACTTTTTTTGTACATTACGCATACCCGCCTCGCGGGGGAAAGGACTCGGAAGCACCAAGCACTGGATCTGGTCTATGGCTCTGCTGCCAACCAAGTTTCGGCCGCGGAGGGTAGGGAGAGCTACGCCTTCCAATACCGACACTCTTCTCCTCCCGCCGTCCCACCACCACCGCATCAGTGATGCGGCCTCGCCGGAATCGCGGAGGATAGGGCGAGTGGCGCATCGTCCTACCAACACTACACTTCCTCCTCAACTCCACCTCACCTCTAACCTAACCTAACCTCTAGTCTAACTCCATTAAATTTAGCACTTGGTCTTAATATTGATATTGTCATATATAATATTAGCTTGTTTGAAGAGAAAATTAATCGTATTTTCGTCCGACACAATGACGTCAATGTTACTGTGCTGCGTATTAGGCGCCTACGTCACTTATTAGATACTAATTTTCTAGAATAAATATAGCTGTCCGATAAGTGACGTGTGCGAAAATCCTTAAGGCTAAGGCATTAATATTAATTAAGGTGTATTACACACACTTTTCTATTAGTGTACTAAATGTGGATCATTGAAAATGTATGGCAAACGAACCGTTACGCCACACCCCGCCATACGATTTCTACTGAGACCTTATGCTTAGGCTTCGAAATGTATTATCCGTCTTATTACAACAAGTGGTAAAATTAAAAATTTTGTACAACCGACTTCAATACAAATAAAATGAGAACATCAATGGAGTCGAAGTCAATTAAGTACGCATTATTAAGGATAACTCAAAAACTACTGGTCAGATCTTGATCAAACTATATGGGGCCACATGAGAAGTACCAGCTTTCAAATAAAAAAATAATCATCAAAATCGGTTCACCTAGAAAATGTTCTGAGGTAACACACATTAAAAAAAAATACAGTCGAATTGAGTACCTCCTCCTTTTTTTGAAGTATGTTAAAAAGTAGTTTAGTTATAGTCTAAGGGTTTAAGCTCTATCTCTGTCTAAGTCTGTTTTAATAAAAAAAATCCCTGGAAAATATGTGATCTACTACTGAGTTTAACTTCTTGCATTTCTTAGGTAATTGAGATGGCGGACTTCACATGTCTCCGAAATGTTTAATTTCCCAATCATTCAGATTTCCTTACAATGTTTTACTGCATCGCCGGGCACGTGGTTTATTAGTATTTAAAATTGCAATTAATGATCTCATTTGTGCCGGTGGATCGGATTTCGCGTTCTCGCTTACTATGAAGTTTTAGGCGAACAATTATTCCCTGACTTTACAAACCTCTCACAACCCTGTAATTATTAAAAGGCGTAGTATGACTTAATACATATTATGACGAATATTTAATGCTACTTTTAACTTACAATTTTATAAGCTTTAAAAAACCAAACATTTATAAGGTACGTGAGGGTAATATGGTCACCTTAAGCTTTACCCCCCTATAAAACCAAAACTAATAGGAGGACAGAGACAAAACACAAAGTCGTATACTATAACTAATATATTTAAAAAAATAGCAAACAAGCTTTGACAATAATTGCGAACACTTCGACAAAACAACTTAAAAAAAACTGACCACACTACACTATACTAAAATCGACTAAAATATTTACTATAATGTCAACTGTCAAAATGACATCGATGGCTGCAGTTTTTGAGTTATAAGAAAGTGACCATATTAACCGGACGACCATATTACCTTCACGTACTATAGTACATATTCATATAACTGGAGGACACCAATGTATAAGATTGGCAAATTTGTTAAGAACATCAACAATGAATACACCTTACGAAACCAGGAGCAGACATTGAGGAAATCTTGAAAACATGCCGATTATTTAACGTCACATCAAAGAATTATATTAAGTGTTGAAGAACATGACAAAAACCCTTATAAAGTAATGACGAGTTAAGTAGCTTTCTAAAAACAATAGATAAAGAGTGTCTTGTATTAGTTTTAGGAACTCGCACAAATATGTACTTAAATTAATTGAAACTTAATAATATTCTTAAAATGACATGTAATCAATACCAAAATTGCAACTTTATCGAATACACCAATTTTTCGAAAAAATTGATAAAATTATTAATCAAAATTATTATAACTTGAAGTTTTTTAGTTTTATACAACATTCCAGAGTAACAAAAGTAAATATACATCTTAATATGTATATGTATTTGTATATTTAAGTGAGCCGTTTGACATATTTACACCAATTTCAAGCAAACGTTATATTACGCCAGTAAAGGCCGCGTACTTTTCAAATATTTTCGCTAACTTCAAATTAGGCTGTGCGGCAGCTATTTACATAATCACAGCTTTAGCTATTTAGCACGGCACGTTTAAAATATACTACAATTTTGTTCGAAATTTGTTCAGATATCTCCGCGATTAATTATTTTTTACTTATTTGTTCAGACAATATAAATATCCATAGGTGTTAGTATCCATAAAAACTTTATCACTATGTTAGCACTTAAACACTAAAGACATAGCTCTCTGTACTATGTGCATTCTCATCAGAGGACAGAATGCTGTTGCTACTCCCACGCACTGGTTAATAGCCAGGCTTTGGAACTCAACTTGCGCGATATTGCATCAAAGCCATCTCCGCGCCACAGTAAATATAGCCGCAACAGCCTCCTAAACACATTGTTATATTAGATACGCATTGTTATATTGGACTCGTACTAATGTGAATACCATTTTATTACTGAGTGCTTGAAAAATTATGTATCTACTTTTTTATTTTATTTTATTTAGAAAACCAACAGCTCTTGTGAATATACAATGATAATAATTTATAAATGGTTATAACAGCCAATTATAGGTTTCCTTGTATAAATCTTCCTCTTCTTCTCCTACCCTTAATTCATATAAATAAAAATAAAGCTAACAAGGTGAAGCTAGTAAACTAAGACTAAGAGGTATATGCGCGTGCGCGCACGCGCGCATTTGTGTGTGTGTGTGTGTGTGTGGGTGTGTTCGTGTGGGTATGGGTCTATAGATATATAAATAAATGATTTTTCATACGTATTATTTATAATATATCAAAAATAAAAAACAATAGACCCTACAGACCCTACAGAGGAAACTAGATCGGAAAAATCGGTTGGGTACATCCTCAAAAGTTAGTTCTACTTTAATTGATTCAGAAATAGACGTTTCTATGTTTCTATCTTCATGAGTTATGTAGTACTTAGCAGTGGTTCGACGAAAGCAGTAAAACAGCAATCACGGTGTTCTTGGCAGAGGTAGGCATTTCCCTAGAACATCTTGTGGCAATAGGTAGTGGCATATGAAAAGATAAGATATACTTTAATGTTATATTAATAGGTATGCGAATAGATAAGTTATTTACCGTAAAAGCCTGAGAATTTCTTGTTTGAATAATATAAGAAAAATATTTATTAATTCCTTATTGCATTTCGTACAAAAAGAAAGGTTACGAATTAGGAATTTTCTAACAACCCATGGAGTGATGAAAATTTGACGTGAGTGTACAGACACGTGTCGTGTCGTCGTGTGATACAAAGAAACAGACATAATGAATAATAAAAATTAAAAACCCTTCAAATATTTAATCTGCACTGTACCTATTATTAAAATAATTGACATAATAGCTGTCTCTTGCAAACAAAAGCTCAAGGGCAAGGGCAATGACAACGGAATGACGACGGAAAACGGATGTTAATTAATTAGTGTTGCCATATAGTTAGTAATGTTGCCATATACATAGTAATAATTAGAAATTTAAAAACTTGTATTAGATTGTTGATACACAAAATAATATTTATATTAAACATATGTATATCACTATAGACTGATAAATAATATTCTATAATATAGGTAGGTGCACGGACTATCTATTTTACGTTCAACGAGTGGGTGTAAGGCTGTCTTTCTATTGTGATGCATTCTTTTATACCGTGCCCCGCCGGAAAAGAATACATCACTCTATCTCAACCCATAGACATCCTTAGAGTCTGCTAATAGAAATAACTAGGATATCTTAACGTCTGACTGATTGCGGATGGGGGATGCTTCTCGCATGGGTTTGAACATAATGTCTAGAAGAACCAACAACCGATGAGCAGAAAGGTTCTTGAGTGGCAGCGTCGTACCGGTAACATACAGCGAAGAATAGGACGGCCGGTAGTGACGGCCTGATAACAGATACAGGATGTCGATGCATGCAGGTGAATTAGGACCGAGGTTTGTAGGATTTCTTGGGAGAGATCTGTGTTCAGCTGTGGGCTTTTGAAAAGCTGTAATGATGTCGATGGTCATGATGAAACGAAGCGGTTATAGCGCATTCCCCAAACTGAAGAGGTTCATATCCATCAGTGGACAGTTTTAATTTTGACGTAAAATATAAATTATATGCCCATATAAGCGAAAGCAGATTCATTCTTACCGAGTGACCTTGACATTATAGCTTAGAGGCCGAAATTCGACTCCTGAGAAGGCCTTTCGCATAGATTGCCTCATAAAGGGATTTTGCCATAGTTGCTAAGCTTGGCAGGCGGATTGGCAACCGCAGTTTTTATTATTTTGAGTTGTTATCAGGAATTTTGCTGCTGCCCATTCCATTTCCTGTTCAGTTTCCCTCTTTCGCCTCTTACGACACCCTCGGGATGATATGGGGTAGTGATTATTCTTACACCGCCACTAGGTATAGCTTAAGCCTATTATAATAATTTCATGACTGCCGTGGAATCATCAATAACCATATTGATGATTCCACGGCGGTAGCGTGACAACTTTAAACCACAGTGACAGCTATCAACTGTGTGCCAGTTCTTCTCTGCTAACATTACTTCGCTCGCTATACTTACTATCTTTTGCGTCTTCAAGGAAGAAATATCTAATAGCCATGTTTTTATTTGCGACGTCCAACTCCCATTTCTCGTGACCTTGATCTCTAAAGTTTGAGAGTACATCTGTTCCCAATTTGCTCTACATATTTTCTGCCGACTTCAAAAGGAGGAGGTACTCAATTCGACTGTATGTTCTTTTTTTATGTGTGTTACTTCATAACTTTTTTCTAGTTGAACCGATTTCGATAATTCTTTTTTTATTTGGAAGCTGATGCTTCTCATGTGGTCCCATACTTATCCTTAATAATTTATATTGAAGTCGGTTGTACAAAATTTTAAATTTTAAATTATTGTAACACATTATCGATCATGCGATCTCAAGCGCTTCTCTTTTTAATTAATTATTTCTATATTTTTTCTGCTATACTTTTCGTAAATTAAATGTATTTCAATAGCCTACATGCATACAGTTAACCTTGTTTACTAAAAGCATCATTAAACTCGCATGGAGCAGTAAATCTCGTGCCTCTAATTACTTTCCACTATGCCCCTCGACCCGATTAATTATCTCCTCACTAATTTCGCCTCAGTCATGTTTTCAATGAAAATTTTTACCACTCTACAATTTTCTAAATTACTGCTCTCGGCGGCTTCATGCTATTTTTTCAATTTATTTTTAATATGAAGTCAGTTATATGGGCATAGATAACTTGTAAAGAAAATGTTTGTAGAACACGCTCAGTAATTTTATAGTCTGGATGTTGACCTTTATTTTCCCTAATTTTTCCATAGTGTTGTTAAACTAAACTAAGGACGCTTTAATCAGTCCTCAACGGTGACAACTCCCTCTAAATTTTGATTCTTAAAAATAGATTTAGGTGTCTATAGGCCACAGCAAACTTACGTACTGTGTACGTTGCTCCCCTATATAAAAGTAATCCTATAAATAAAAAAGCTACCACGAAATTACCCATATAGTCAATCGGAATCTTACGTTTTAATTAACTTTTTTATATTTTCATCATAGATGCAAAAATAAATCATTCTTTATAGATAAACTGCAACTCTTCAAATCTCGTAGTTAGCCCCATTCGAACTATAATCACAGAATAAATAATAGACTATAATGAAACTTCCGCATATTTGGTTAAAAAAAATCGTTTTAAAGATGTGCATCTACACGCTTCGCAGTATAAGCATTGTCCGTGATACTGACAGCATATTATAATAACCACTAACTCATGAAAAAGTGTTATTGAGAAATAAATATTTTTTTTTTTTACTTTTTTACTTGTGTTTAACGTGCAAGTTAGAGCGGTGGGATGGGCCTAGGTGGTGGGCGACACGAGAGCGGACGGTGCGCGCGTCTATTGATTTTCCCCGCGAACTAACGCAAGACCAAGTTCACCGTGCCCCTGCAAATGCCGCGATTATGACCATACGACATTTAAGGGTTGAACCGAACGTCGTCACAGTTAGACGTTTGACTTCAGACAATAAAGGAATAATGAGACAGGCATACTCACACAAATCGACGTTAATTTAAGTAATATTTAAATATTTATAGTTGTTTTCTCTCTCTCTCTCTTCACTGAATGACAATAGAAAGAAAAATCAACGATTTGTAATGTCGTTAATTGTAAACAAGCTAATTACTATTAGTTATTTAAAACTAATGTTTCTCAGACATCCATAAAATTGTATTGTTGGTTTTTTTTAAATAATGAACTTATTAACAATTAAAAATGGTTATTGATAGTGTAGTATAAAGTGACGCAGTTACCTTGCTTTTTGACACTCTTTATGGGAGGTTATGCTTTCAGGTTACTTAATCTCAAGCTCAAATTATGATATTCAGTATCTAAATTTCACGCTCATATTAACACACATGTGTGAAAATAATCATCTATGCAACGACTTTGCAATGATTGTATTAATATTGTTAGAAATTATTCTCAAAATTATTTAAATAAAAGAACACTAATCGGTAACAAACTCTCCTTACTATCAGAAACCATTCTGGACGCCAATCGCCAAAAATAACAAAGGCGCGAGAGCGGAAGCTCAACTTGCTCCCCTGCTTACGCAACCAATCATTATCAGCAATAAAACAGCGCACTGCACCATACATACATTCAGTAAAGAGCAATACAGTTCGACCAACCGTAACATGTTCTAGTCACAATCACACACTGGAGTAACGTGTAGGACCCAATTACATGATAGTACCAAATTATGCAAACCAACAGTAACACTACCCATCTTAATGTACCACAAGGCAACCTCTCAGCAATTTTCCTTGCCTATACTAGAAGAATTATCCCAACGGACATAATAACCACAGTGAGTCTCGTCGAATTACCTACTGATCCCTCTTAGTGGCCTGCTCGATACTTTATACTGCTAGAACAAGTGAGAGATTACAGTTCTACCCTCATTTCTTCATACTTTCTTTTATTTTTTTACCCTCATTACTGTAACTTTTATTGAATTTTCTCTTTTATTTAAAACCCTTGCAAGGATTTAACACTTGTCCTGAAGATTCCCGCTTCTAAGAATGCCTACAGGGATTTTATGTTTAAGTTACTTATAAACAGAGCAAAATTCCTTTTCTTGGTGTTGTTCAGACAGACGAAACGTGGGCGAACATATTACAGGATTTCAGGTCGTTGCGCCTCGCTAGCTGCTTATGTATGAATCTATTTTAAGATTTATTATTTTATAAATATAATTATAAATACATATTATATGACGTGTATATATGATGTATTGTTAATTAATGAAGTGTTTTGTAAATAAGTTATAGAGGCACGCTGCAGTTATATTAAGCAAATCTGAGCAAGGGCTACGCTCACACGGAATGTCAGAATAGCAGCTGTTGTGTAATGTTGATGTATTTAGTCCTCAGCAGTGACTACGCATTTTCATTCTTAAAGATGAAGATTCCCTATAGGATATAGTATAGTATAGGAAAGCTATAGTATCAACTTACCATCATATCTAGTGGACTATGTGCTCGTTTGTTACTCTTATATCTATAATAAATAGTACATTAGTTGCAAGCAAATTATTCATCATCATCATTACAGCCCTTCACAAGTCCGCTGCTGAATATAGGCCTGAGCCACCTGTATCCATCAACTTCCAGCATGTCTTACCAGATCGTCGCTCCATCTAGTGGGAAGCCGCCCCACACTTTGCCTACCGGTACGAGGCTGCCAATCGAGAACCTTTCTTCCCCATCGATTGTTGGTTCTTCGAGCTATATGGTCGGCCCATTGCCACTTCAGCTTACTAATCCGTTTATATCCGTATAATCTGTGAATATATATTATCAATCTATTATTACAAAACATTGAAATAACTACTTATATCAAATCGTCAGTTTATTCTGTCGGCTTTTAACCTTAAAATTACAACGTACTCGTCTGTTAAACGAGCAGACAAATATCTTCTCTTTTATTTTAAGCATTTAGGCGTTTAAATCATTCATTTTCCATTAGTTTTATTTATGCCTTGTCGTCGTGATTCGCAATTCGGTAGATTTATGGTACCAATAGGTCTCCGCAGCAGTTCGATAAAAAATCCATACATGATACTTTTTTTTTCAATTATAAAAACCTTACACTAAGATTTTCTCCTATATCGTGGAAGCAGTTTACAAACATAAATTGCCAAGGATAAATTGCTATGTAGAAGTAGCGTAAAAGAAATTAAAAATTTGAATTTAAAACGTAATTTTTTATGCTGCGACTATATTATGGTTGTAGCACGAATGGGTCGCCTCGACGGGGTAGTCTGGTAATTTCATAGAGTACCAGCGTAAAACAGGAGCTTAATGCTGCTGTGTTTCGTATGGTAAGTGTAGAGAACCGGAGACCCTTGTTACTGGAAACGAGGCATTCCATCTTAGTCCTCAGGGGTGACAACCGCATTTGCATTTTGATTCTCATAATTGAGGATAAAAATGTAGATGTCTATGGGCCACAGCACTGTGTGCTCGTTTGTCACCCATTTCTATAAAAAAAATGAATCCACCGCCTCATTTCGTCGAGTAGGTGATAAAGAGGCGGAAGTGGAAAATTTCATGAATGTCTTACGGCTTAAGATAGAGCTGGGTAGCATCTAGTTTACGCCGAAGTAATAATACCCAGATTGGCAGCGTCAAAAGTGCGAGACGTCTGGTAGTGCAATCGTTTACTCGCTTCCCAAGCGTAACTATTAAAGTAACTCATTCCAACAATGGAGTAGGCTCATATCCTCCAGCAGTGAAACTTGTCTATTAAATTTGACCAATTAAAGATAATATAAATAAATGTAAAGCTCAAAGAAGCAGAAGTTGGAACTCGTCAGTTCCGCCCGCATCTTACATCGGTTTTCTTCCTTTTTTCCCATAATATTCTACCGTATAGCTTTCCTTACCGAGAGTTTTCGCCTGATTGATTTTTATATTTTATTAAACGTATATCATATATTTTGTGTATCCCAATTAGAAGAAAATGTGGAATGTCAATGAATATGACGAGAATCTTCTGGAAGCCGAAACAGATAAGAGCACAAAATTTAATCAGCCTGATGAGATGACCGACAAACAGTGAGGTCTGCCTATCGTAATTATTCAATTCTGCGAACCAGTCAGATTCTCGGGACATCTAATCAATCAAAGAGCTCAAATGCAGAAGGCGATACTTCTCGATACCGCCCGTAACATCCGCCGGTTTTTTCCTTTTTCTAATAAATCTCTTGGTCTGCCAAGAGATTTGCTAATAAAATTGTAAAAAATTGTAAATTAATATCGTAATAAAAGACAAATAATGAGGAAAAAAAGACAATTTTCCTCTGACATAATAGTAAGGTTAACACCTGTTTTTTTGCATTCGACATAATATACGCAATTGTTATACTGCCTTTTCTATTGATGGTGGTGGTGGTATCTTCGTGGTTTTTGTCACGTTCGTCTCTTGCGAAAATCGAAGATGAGTTGATAAGTGGGCACAATTTTACGATGAATTATGCATTTATAACATAAGCTGTTTTCGGAGCTCATATAGATGCTTGACTTAAACACTTTTCTATCATAGTACTCGGCTTCGATTTCCTTTAGTGGCGCAGCTAAAGTTGTTAGATGCCATTTTATTTTTTAATGTTAAAAACTTTAATTTTACTTCATTAATATTCACCACCGCTATCTGATATTAACTAAGTACACAGCATCTAAGGTGCAAGACTTTTGCCAAGTGTTTTGAGAGTATGGCTAATTTTTCCTGCAACAGGAGAGACCAATTTCCAACTATGAACTTTTGCTTTTATCTAAACGATAAAAGAGAAAATGTTAAAGGTAATGTTATCCATCTAAAGTGTATTTTATTTATGGCTACAGTGTCAATGTCAAATTGCACGACCTTTATGCAAGGCAACTAGAAGCTCCCGATAAGACGCTAAGACATTTTAAAGCTTGACACTGGCTGAATTTATTTTACCACTGTCTGAGTTATTCTAATATATAAAAATTAATGTTTGTTTATTTGTATTTTATGCGCTGACATACCGTTCATTAGATTACGGTAAAACTTTGTCAACTTATTGCTGGCACTTGCGCGAAGGTCACAGGCATAGTACAATTAACTTACCGATTGAACATGGTCGAAGTTTTGAATCGGCGCGGCGGTACATGCAAAAACTTTTGTAAGTTTTTTTGTACTTTCGGATGTTATTAAATAAGTATATTTTGTAAAAATAAATAAATAGGTGGCGCGCGTATCGTACCGACGAATTTATATGAAAGTTATATTATATCATTGAATTCCAATGATTGTATTATCATTCCTAATAAAACAATAGAACTCTTCCAAATTTAAAACGATATTTCCACAATTCTTTCGCAGGGTACCATCTAGTATCTATTAAAATAAAATAAAGACTATTTGGAATATTTCGTTCGAGCTTTTTTAGGTTACTTTGAAATATCGGCTACCATGTTTTATAACCGAGTAACTATACTATAATTTAGTTTAAGAAGAGAGCGACGAAACACAAATCGAGGAAATCCTTGAAAACTGTTAACTAGGTACCTACAAGTAAGTCTTTAAATTCAAAGTCATTAGTCGTTCGCCAAAGCCTTGTTCGTTATGTAGCAGGGTGCACCGGGTGATGGCAGTCGTTATTAGGAGAAAAATTTAACAACCCCTTTGCACCCCACTATTATTTTATTTTATTATTTGTAGGTCATGGTATTTGTTAACACTGTAAAAATTATTCTGAATATATCTGGTTTTACATGAACAATATGTTTATGTAACGCTTCCACGACTGACAATGGGAGCAACATTTTATTAAAAGAATACACTATATATCGTGCCTCAGAGATCTCGAGTGTAAGCAAAAGGTCAAAAGTTCCGTTATCTTTAGCTGCCTATTTCAGCTACTGTCAAGATCCGTTCCATAGTTCGTACCTAGTCATCTATTGTATTAGCGCCAGAAAGAAAGCAAAGTAGATTAAACCGTCTTAAATAAAAGTGGAGGATTTATATATTTTCTTTTAATTTATTTGACATGCAGGTTTCTCACGATGTTTTCCTTCACCGCCGAGCACGTGGTAAATCAGCACTTAAAATTGCAATTAACAATTTCATTGGTGCCGGCGGGATCGAACCCGGGTTGCTCGCGTACTGTGAAACTTACAGCGAGCGCTAACCATCTGAGCTACCACGGCTCGCTTCGCCTGATTGATTTTATATTTTATTAAACGTATATCATACATATATTTTGTGTATCCCAATGAGAAGAAAATATATTTAAGAAATGTCAATGAATATGACGAGAATCTTCTGGAAGCCGAAACAGATAAGAGCACAAAATTTAATCAGCCTGATGAGATGACCGACAAACAGTGAGGTCTGCCGATCGTAATTATTCAATTCTGCGAACCAGTCAGATTCTCGGGACATCTGATCAATCAAATAGCTCAAATGCAGAAGGCGATTCTTCTCGATACCGCCCGTAACATCCGCCGGTTTTTTCCTTTTTCTAATAAATCTCTTGGTCTGCCAAGAGATTTAGTCTGGATTTTATTTATATTATATATTTAGCTATATTTTATTTTCGTGTATACTCTTATACTTCGGGTAGGAAATGAATAGCCACTATACGTTACTCAGCTGGTGCCTGGCCTGCTCTCAATCCTGAAAGTTCTGTTGCTTCTCTTTATGTTGCCGCATGCATATTCCCAATGCATGTTCACATGTTCTTTACGTTTTCGTTTTCTTTTCCCAATGCTGTTTTACTTCGCCGCCGAATATGCGTTAAATCAGAAACAATTTTATTAGTGCCGGCGGGATCGAACTAGTTTAGTCGCGTATTATGAAATAATATAAATGCAAGCGTTTATCATCAAGCGCCGAGTTCAAGGTACTTCCAAACTGTATTTAATTTTTTGTTTGTATAAAATAACGGTGACAAACGTGTACCAGTCTACCTGATGGTAAGTGGATACTGGGGCTATTGACATCTTCATCTACTCTCAATTAGAATCAAAATGCAGATGCGCTGTCACCCTTGAGGACTACGATGGAATGCCTCGTTTCCAGTGAAAAGTGTCTCCGGTTCTCTACACTCACCATACGTAACACAGCAGCATTAAGCTGCTATACGCTGGTATTCTGATAAAGCGTAATCCTTCGGTCGAGCCGAACCATTCATGCTACAACCATAATTATATTCTACCACGTATAAATTAATGACTCTTAACCTAAATTTAAAACTTTATGGATAATTTACGTCACCACAGTCTCTTCAGGGATATCGTCTTTCAACCCCGAGTCGGAATAAATCGCCAATGTATTGGTTTTATTTTTCATTCGCGAAGAACATAAATTTATTAAAATTCAAAGGTCGACTCGCTTGCACGCATGTTCGCGAATTGTACAATTTTAACGATCGCTCTAGCCCGTCTTAACTTTTACTTCTAATATTGATCATTCAGTTCCTTGTTTATGGCGCAGCTCAGCTGTTGTGGCTTACATAAATCCAAGGCACCCTTAACCGTCAGTGATTTTTTATCATTTATTTTAGAACAGTATCTTGATATCTTCGAGGAATGACGAAAATTGAAGTAAAATAGGCACAGGCTTCCTGCTACTTCTGAGAGGACTGTAGACGTACCTATTGTCGGATTTTATATTATGTCATCGAAATTTTTTTAATTTCTAAGACATGCAGTTTTCACGATGTTTCCTTTACATTTAAAATTGGCCGCCAGAGATTGAACTCGGTTGCTCGCGTTCTATGAAATTTTATGGTGAGCGTTTATCCCCTGAGCTACGACGGCTCTTTCAAGAAAAATCTAGTAATTAATATCGTAAAAAAAGACAAATAATGAGGAAAAAAAGACAATTTTCCTCTGACAGAAACAGTAAGGTTTTGCTGTATCGCTACGTTAACACCTGCTTTTTTGCATTCGACATAATATACGAAATTGTTATACTGCCTTTTCTATCGATGGTGGTGGTGGTATCTTCGTGGTTTTTGTCACGTTCATCTCTTGCGAAAATTGAAGATGAGTTGATAAGTGGGCACAATTTCACGATGAATTATGCATTTATAACATAAGCTGTTTTCGGAGCTCATATATGGATGCTTGACTTAAAAACTTTATCATAGTACTTGGCTTCGATTTCCTTTAGTGGCGCAGCTAAAGTTGTTAGATGCCATTTTATTTTTTAATGTTAAAAACTTTAATTTTACTTCATTAATATTCACCAGCGCTATCTGATATTAACTAAGTACA
This sequence comes from Parnassius orleans, assembly GCA_029286625.1. Taxonomy (NCBI): domain Eukaryota; kingdom Metazoa; phylum Arthropoda; class Insecta; order Lepidoptera; family Papilionidae; genus Parnassius; species Parnassius orleans. The sequence goes on from JAGSMP010000018.1 coordinate 3,070,916, forward strand.
CAGCATCTAAGGTGCAATACTTTTGCCAAGTGTTTTGAAAGTATGGCTAATTTTCCCTGCAACAGGAGAGACCAATTTCCAACTATGAACTTTTGCTTTTATCTAAACGATAAAAGAGAAAATGTTAAAGGTAATGATATCCATCTAAAGTGTATTTTATTTATGGCTACAGTGTCAATGTCAAATTGCATGACCTTTATGCAAGGCAACTAGAAGCTCCCGATAAGACGCTAAGACATTTTAAAGCTTGACACTGGCTGAATTTATTTTACCACTGTGTGAGTTATTCTAATATATAAAAATTAATGTTTGTTTATTTGTATTTTATGCGCTGACATACAGTTCATTAGATTACGGTAAAACTTTGTCAACTTATTACTGGCACTTGCGCGAAGGTCATAAGCATAGTACAATTAACTTACCGATTGAACATGGTCGAAGTTTTGAATCGGCGCGGCGGTACATGCAAAAACTTTTGTAAGTTTATTTGTACTGTCGGATGTTATTAAATAAGTATATTTTGTAAAAATAAATAAATAAATAGGTGGCGCGCGTATCGTACCGACAAATTTATATGAAAGTTATATTATATCATTGAATTCCAATGAATGTATTTCCATTCCTAATAAAACAATACGCTGCACTGCTCAGACCTACAAGAATGTCAGTCCAATAACGAAACGGTCAACCAGTACGCCCTACGAATAGAGACGTGTTTGTCTAAATTATTAACAGAAATAAATATATCTAAAAGGGAGAACTGGGGCCGTCTCGCGGCAATGCAGGACTTAGCGTTACACACTTTCGTGGTTGGCTTAAATCCTCGTCTATCAACAGTAGTTCGATGCCGCGATCCCGATACGCTCAATGATAATTTTGCCGTGTCTGAAGAAAAATATTCCAGGTGACTCGACGCCATCTTAGTCAAACAAATACCCAGGATTCAAACCAAAGACGCTTTACTAGTCGTAATTTTCAACAAAACCAAACAACCACGCGAGAGAGGCCTTTTAATAATTCAGCTGGTCTTCCTCATGTTCAGAACTGATTATCCAGTGTGCCGATATTGTAAAATACCCGGTCATACATTAGAAACATGCCGCAAACGCGAGTCTAATAATCGACGACGATTTGGTAATGTTCAAAACAATTATAGTAATAATGTTAATCGCAACTACAATAATGGTCCACCGCCTCACACTTTCCCTGAATCGTAATCAGTATATCAATGCTGCTATTGCAGACGATCAAAATGTCGATAACACCAACCATCATTTAAACGCGGAGGATTTCCGTCCAGTATCGCACGGGAAGACTAAATAGCGAAGCCGATACTCACCCCATTGCCAATCATAACACAGCATTTCGCTCATTTTCTATTCTGTTCCAACTCAATCTAACCGACAGGGTATCCAGCCCCAAACCGACAGATTGAAAGTTAATAATGCTACTTCCATTACCAAACAGCCTATCAACGGCGTCATATCGAAGAATATTTCGTCTCCTGCATCTATTCCCGTTCCAAGTCAATCTAACCGACAGGGTATCCAGCCCCAAACCGACAGATTGAAAATTAACAATCTACTTCAATTACCAAACAGCCTATCAACGGCGTCATATCGAAGAGTATTTCGTCTCCTGCATCTGAAAAGAAAGAAAACAATATTAAAATATATAACATCTCTACAAATCCATCAAAAAATACTTACCTTTTATAAAGTTCAAACTCTGTCTCGTCGAAATCCTTATCCTTGCTCGTCGATACCGGCGCAGCTATCAGTATTATTAAAGATTCTGCTGTAGAAAAATGCCTGAAATAAACAACAATACTATAGAAATAATTGGTAGGAAATGACTCTGTTACATCCCTTGGTCACATCCCAATTGAATTTTGCTCCTACCAACATAACTTCTACTACCGGCGCTTGATTTGCCGTATGATGGAATCATCGGTAGCGACTTCCTTATCAAATTAAATTGCAAAATTAATTATGACAACAACACCCTAAAATATATAAAGATGAAATAGAGCTCTGTTTCACTAAGCCAGTCTATACTATTGCACCTCGATGTGAAACTATCATAGAGTGTTCTGTTAGAAATCCGGACATTAAAGAAGGACTTGTTCTCGATCAGAACCCCGTAGACTCGCTCCTAGCTAACTGCATCGTAAAAGAAGTCAAATTCAAGAATTAATATTTCCGTTGTAAATACCTGAAAGCGAATTAATCGTCGATTCCGATCTAAAATTAACGCTACAACCTTTGAAAATAAATATAATCATCAAATCTTTATACTCTTCGGACGGTTCACGAAATAACGCCCTTACTCGCACCGATCAAACTCTAAATCTCAAGATTGTCACACCTAAACAAAGAAGAGAAAGAAGCACTATGCGATTTGCTGTACTTACTCCGATATTTTCATCTGCCTGGCGACAAATTAACTAACACAAACGTCTTGCAACACGAAATCCTACTTCATCTTCTATACCAATTAACACTAAGTCTTACCGCTTCCTGACATTCATAAGCCAGAAGTAACGCCAATAAATAAAATGCTTGACGATGGCATCATCAAACCTTCGACATCACCCTGGTCATCACCAATTTGGATAGTACCAAAGAAAACCGATGCGGGCAACGTAAATGGCGCGTAGTCATAGATTACCGTCGTCTGAACGACATCACTATAGGAGATTCCTATCCGATACCCAACATAACAGAAATTCTTGACCAGTTAGGGAAATGTAAATTTTAGCACTTTAGATCTTGCTTCTGGCTTCCACCAGATAAGAATGTCCGAAAAGGATGCTCCTAAAACTGCCTTCTCCGTCCCGCAAGGACACTTTGAATTCACAGGATGCCTTTTGGGCTAAAAACGCCCTTCAACCCAAAGGTTGATGAACACTGCCCTATCTGGCTTACAAGGACTCAGTGCTTCGTCTACCTAGATGATATCGTTATTTACTCATATGATCTCAAAACACATAAATAATCTTTCTAACGTTTTTGACAGACCCGACACTTCAATCTTAAGCTCCAGCCAGATAAGTGAATTTCTCCGAAAGGAAGTATCATATCTTGGTCATATCATTACCAACGAGGGGTAAAGCCAAACCCAGAGAAAATTAAAGCTGTTCAACAATTTCCAACCTCGATGTCCAAAAGACATCAAATCTTTCATGGGACTAGCGTCATACTATCGAAGATTTATACCAAATCTATCCAAAATTGCAAAACCTCTTAAACCTTCTGAAGAAAAATGTTCCTTTCGATTGGCAAAATGAGCAACAATTAGCCTTCGAAACTCTAAAAATTGCTTGACTACTGCTCCAATATTAGCCTACCCAGACTCAAGGTGCTCTCGAAAGGAGCCATGCCACTTTGAAAGAGTATCTTAAGTCCTTCGTGAACGAAAACCAAACCGATTGGCACAAATACGTCTATACAGCAATGTTAGCCTACAACAGTAACGTCCATACAACAACTCAGTTCACTCCTTACGAACTTCTTTTTGGTCATAAGCCGTATATTCCCGATGCTATTTTCGAATCAAAAGGTAACGTTACCTATCCCGATTACATTAAAATGCTCCAGCATCGATTAAAGATTTCGAGAGAAAGCCCTACAAAATATACAAATTTCAAAAGAAAGGTCTAAAACATACTACGACAGAAACTCCCGCACGGTCAAATATAAAATAGGAGATTACGTCTACATCAGAAATCATCTTCGTCTTCGCAAAGCCCTCTCCCCTATTTGGAAGGGGCCTTACAAAGTCGTCAAGGTCCACAGTAATAATACCCTTACTCTCCTTATTAACAGACGCCATGTTAAACACCACTTCGACGAAGTAAAACTCGCTCATGAGATAAGTTCTTAAATATCAAAATTACATTCGTTTTAAGACATATATTTTAATACTTACAATTAATTTATACACTTTCCTTTTACATTATATACACATTATTATACAATCTAGACTTAGTAAGCTTTTAATTATTATTTACAGAACCACCATCGCATTTTGTGCTATTATTCTTGCAACCGGCAATGGTCAATATGTTGAACGCATCGACAAGAGCCCTGGTATATTCTTCGACCCTGTTGGTACATTGAGGATAATTAATGATCAATTTCACATCGTTATACCAGTAGACGTACATCCAATCCAACATCATTTGGAAAACATTCATGAAGTATTTAAAATAGTCCGATTTCAGTGTCGTGAGAGTGCCGAAATAGATTATACTCAGTGTGAAAATATGTTACAACCCTAGAAGCACTTTACAACGACATCTTAAGAGATTTTAATGCGATTTCCATATTATCTTAAACGGTATGTCCAAGAGATCTGCCTGGTTCTCAGGTATTGGCACGGTATTTAAACACATTTTCGGTACACTGGATGAAGATGACGCTGAAAACTACAACAAAGCTATTCATGCTCTGTTTAATAATGAAAATAAACTAGCAGAATCTATCAAAAGGCATATCTTAGTTTCTAAATCCGCTATTTCTAATGTTAATAAATCCTGGAGGAATTAAATGACAATCAAATAAAGTTAAATAGCGCCATTGAACTCTTATCTTCTACTGTTAAAACGCATCTGAAATGTTAAATATACTCAGTTTTCAAACGAAACTATCAAATGTTTTAAATACCTTGCTATCTAATTTACTTACAATGTCCTTCAAAGTTGAAGATTTGTTAAACTCAATTTTATTTGTAAAACCAACACCTTACATCCATCTATACTGCCCAACTCAAATGTATAATGATATAATTAGTAACCTAAGAATTATGCCAAAATACAAAGATTTTCCAATATCTCTAGAATTAAGCAACATTCATACTTTAATTAACATTGCCGATTTAATATGTTATTATTTAGACAATAAGCTTATTTTTATCATAAAATTACCCTTAGTCAGTTTGTTAGAATATAATATATATAAAACCTACCCTTGCCAACTCCACATGCTCGAGATCGAGCAAACTCTTTTGCCATGATCATCCCTCTGAAAAGTTTGTAGCGCTAAGCAAAGATAAAACAAGTTATGTTTATCTACAAGACATAAATAATTGTAAAATATCCCGACAAATACCTACCTTTGTGATGTTATAGATGTAGCTACAGTATCCAATAATGTACCCTGTGAAATAGAAATTATGACGAAAGCCTTGATATCAATCCCAGATAACTGTCCATTTAGACTTATTTCCGGTGATCTGGATATATGGCATAAACTATACAACAACAAATGGATTTTGTTCAAACCAAACCCACTAAGTTATCAATGGAGTGTAGTAACAATTTAACTGAATACACTCTATCCGGTACGGGTTTACTCACAATTCCACCTGATTGCGTAGCTTCCATAAGAATCTGAAATTAGAAACTAAGCTCACCCTAGTATAAATGTTCCGGAATATATTCGGATTTTAATATAATTAATGATAGCTGTTGTGTTAAGTAACTTTAACAAATTTTCAGTTAACCTTACGTCTTCTATAAATGTAAAAACCTTGAATTTAGAAAATTTAAAATCGTACGACACTGATTCCGATCAGATTATCAAACGACTAGACACCCTAGAAAGTCCAAATTTGTATAATGTTAGTTTCTCTATAATAAGTCTTATATCTGTAGCACTTTGCATATCTTTTATAACCTATATAATTTGTAAGAGAGGAAAGTCTTTCAGAGAGCATTTTAATTTTAACAAAGAAAATACAGAAAGTCATCATCACGCTGATCAACCACAGCTACGCATAGAGTAGCCGTAAACTCACTCAAGGGTGAGTTTCCTCTTAACGGGGGGGTTGTTATAGATCCCCTTTTTATAGGGATCCGCTGACACAAAGCACACGGTCAGCACTCTCTTAGTAGCTTCAGTACTTTCTCATTTTCAAGACTAGCAATACCAGTCAGTCCGTCATACACTCTCATCCGAAATACTCGCCTCTCAAATTCAATTCTTAATTTGTGTCTTTCTATAATAAAATACAGTTGTAATTTCTAAATAGTTTTTTAAAAGACATTTCGTGAAGCCCCGTATAACAGTGCGTGCGTGCGTGCGTGCGTGCGGGCGGGCGGGCTGGCGGGCGGGCGGGCGGGCGGTCGGGCGGGCGTGCGTGCGTGCGTGCGTGCGTGTGTGTGTGTGTGTGTGTGTAAGTAATGTAAATAAGATTTTGTCGTACGATATCTTTAGAACGAATCGACCGATCGAGATGGGCGACACGGCGTTTGAAAGTGTTCATTGTGACTTCGAGCTGATTAGATTTTAAAGTCAATCGGTCGAGCCGTTTCAAAATTAAATTAAATTAAAGCCGAACAAAAATTAAATAGATTTTCGAGCGAGCACTCGAAAATAAGCGGGAAGTTCCAGGGATGGCCTGCAGGGTCAACCGTATTTTTTTATTAAAAGAGTATGCTTTCGTAGTAGTCTCATAAAAATTTCGAAGTACGCTTTAATTTTTGACGAATATAATTTATTGCATATAAAGGTTTATGGTTATATTATAATTGCATTATGTTGCAATACTGATAATGTTTCCTAAAAAGTCGCATACGACTATAAACAATGAAACCATTAAATAAAAAACAAACATAAAATTATATTTTATCCGACTGCCCCAGGAGGAGGGTAATGTTTTTGAGTGAATGTACGTAATGTATGTATATATATTTCCTTAGCATGCTTTGTGGCCTAAACGGCTCGATGGATTTTAAAATATGAGGTGTCGTTAAATTCGTAGTTGTTGTGGAAATGTAATAATAGTATATAATATCATATATATTATTTCTCTTTTCATTAAACTTCTTTCGCAGTCTGTGTTTTTTTTAATTACTGTTTTAATCATTGGGCTTGTTACATACATTAAATAACACATATATATTTATGGATATTTTCTTTTGTATTTATCAATAGTATACGTGGTAGAACCGTGCTGCAGGCAGTATGCAGTGAGATAAACATAGCATTATGTTGTTTTACGTTGGTATTCTATTAGAGGACACCAACATTCTCTAATAGAATACCAACGTAAAACAACAGGGAACCGGAGAACCTCTGGTAACGAGGCATTCCACATCCTCAAGGGTGACAACGCATCTGCAATTTGACTCTCACTGCGTAGTCGCAGTCGCTTAATGAATCGTTAACTTGTTTTTATGAAGTAATTTTAAAGACTAAGTGGTTCATTAAACGTGTTAATCGGGCATACATACATATATGCCTCTACGGGCTGCATCAGGTGAACTGTGTGCTCGGGTAAACCCTTACTTGTAAATCCGGCAATACATGTTGGCCAAGTTTGAAAGAGAGAACATACTGACATTACCGACTAACATGTGAACGCGGATCTCCACCGCGACTTCGACATGCCCACAATTCATTCGTATCTTAAGGAATTATCCTTAAGATACTTAAATTCGATCAAAGATCATAAAAATCCGTTGGTGACTGAGGCGGGCTCGTACTCCCCAGAGAGGATGGATGGATCTAAAGAACGTTCTTCTTGATCCCGACGACGAGATCACTTCTATGAATAGGTTGACCCTCTTCCCCCTTCACAGGAGAGGGAATCCGTCTATATAACGCTAACACACACACACATTCAGACACTACACTAGTACAGAACACTAGGGCACACCGCATTCGCCGGCGAACGCGAGGTCAGACACACCCCGTACACGAGGTTCAGTACCCGTGATACGGGGCGTTTTTAGTTTTGCGACCCGTCTCCCACATTGCGATAGTGGTTCAAGCCGAGTTTCGTACCTCCTTCCGAGGGGCCCTTGAATCACATCGAGCCCCCCTAGCAAGAGGAGCCTCACTCTGAAAGTAGGGGCCGGGGTGTCTCGGGACTGCAGGCGGCGAAGCGATAAGTTAGTGGTCAAACGTTTAATGCCAATTTTGCCTACAACCTTCGGTCGACAATATACATTCTGAACTTAAGTTTTGAATTAGGAGCAAACTTTTAATTGGTAGCCGTGGTGATTAACCGGGTAGTAGCGGTTTAAGAATATCCACTACCCCATATCGTCCAGTGGGTGTCGTAAGAGGCGACAGGAGCTAACAAATCAGGGATGGGCAGCAGTGTCTTATTAATAACAACTAAATATAAAAATAAAAACAGCGGTTGCTAGTCCACTTGCCATCTATGTGGGAGACCTGTGGTCAGTGGTGGGCTTTGAGAGACTGTAACCATGTAGTGGCGGTGTAGAATATCCATCGAAGTACAATTGCCAAATAAGGACTAAGGCTGTTACGGACCCGTGACCTCGAGGCTACAAAGTAAAGTAAATAGTAATGTTAGTAAACCACTCTCGTCGGCACAGTAATTATATTAAAAGGAATAACAAACATCTCTATATAATATACTCTCTGTAGAGTTACACATCTATCTATATAAAACACAAAATGTTTCTACATATGTCCGTTATAGACTTTGAAACCATCCAACCGATGTGCCCCAAACCGGTTTCATTAGAAAGGCAATAATGCGAAGATGGTTTTAGACCACTAAAACTAAATGCATTAGGCACTATATAAAATAGTTAGTAAATAAACAAAATTTCCTTATTTTCCAACAAATAAACAAAATGTATTTCTTTTTTTAGAGTAGTAGCACACGCTGGATATCCGCCAGTATTTTATATACATACATAATAATATATAGAAAGAGATACATAACATCTGTCATAGGCGCGGATTTGATGTATGAATCTCGTGGTTGACTGAGATGCAGATGGCAATATTATAATTTTCGCGACAAACGCTTTGCATGTGTATAAAACACAAGTCACGTTTTTCATTTTATCATAACCGTTAACAAAAAATACTTACGGAATAATTTCCAGGGTGCAATAGTGTGATAACAAATGTAGTTGTATATAGTTCTGTAACTGCGATTATTTTTGAAATTGTGTGTTTCAAAAGTGTAGTAATGAATAAAAAAGATTGAGTGACTTTACAGACATTTTCATCATTATCAGCAGAAGCAACAAACATCGAGGCTAATCTTAGCAAGTGGATCGGTGATCGCTGTAACAACTACTCTGACCTGTCTAGATATTTTAGGTCCGCTTATTTTAAAAATATTCGTGATCCAGATTATAGCAGCCTAGAGAAAATTGTGGCTTGTGCAATGGTGGATGGATTTCGCAATCTGTCTTTTTATGGAATAATTGTAACAAAGAAGCACCTAATAAGTGAATATAAGTGGACGTTGTGGCCCATAGACATCTGTCTTCGATTAGGAATCAAAGGAGGTCAAAGATGAAATGCCTCGTTTCCAATAAAAAAGGGTCTCCGATTTTCTACACTCGTCATACGAAACACAACAGCATTACTCTGCTATTTAACACTGGTATTCTCTGAGAGCATGGCCCTGCCCCGGTCGAGCCGACCCAGTCGTGCTACAAACATAATATAGCTGCAACAAGGCTCTACCACGTATAAACTACGTGTTCTACCACGTATTAAGCTGTCTAATGGCAGAATAATGATCTTATTAATTAATTATTTACACCAAAATTTGAAATCCAAACAATTTAAAATCCAATTACTCAGTCATTCACTTATTTCTACAGTTCTTAGTATTTATTCAATTAAATTATGTTATAACTCTAAGCATTTATTAATAATGTGAAAAGATCTTCGCAAAAGTAATTACGATTTGTTGGAGAAAATTAGAAATCCAAAGATCTTTCAGTAATTAAACTTGAAACAACCAATAATTTAACGCCAAAGCTCAAGAATTAAAAAATGGTGTGAATGTATGGGCATTTTACTACGTCGTTCGTAAAGGGTGCAGATATACTAGTAACCATTAAAGAATTTCTCGGAAAGGCGACGACATGACATACTATGGTGTGAATAACGGGCATATCATATTTTCAGACGATTAGATAACCCGTTAGAAAATTCCATCGAGAATCCAGTCTGCCCCATCGTGTCATCATTATTTTCACTTTTTTTGCACAAACTCAGCATGTATATGAAAAAGTGATTGACCAGTAATTATTAAAACTTCCTTAAAAAGAAAACAATTCTGGCCTAACCATTAGGTCATCGTTATAGTTACGTTATCCTATTCAATCCCAACATGCATACAAAATTCAAGGTGATCCCGGTTACCAGTACGGAATAACTTGGAGAAGAAGCGATCCTGGCTCCAGCTTCAGGTCGCCATTATGTAATTCCATTGTAAGCATTTTTGATCAATAACTCATGGAGATTTTGAAATATGTAATTTGGTGTATTCTTTGCATGGCCTTAATCCAGCAGTGGATATAAAAGACTAATAAAGTAGAGAAAGAACTGTTCGATCACACACGTACACATAGATTGTTATTGTGTCTCGGTATGTGCTACATATAACAGGTGTGTCCTACAAATGCTGCCGCTTGTCATTATTAATTACTTATAAATTCCGTGTTAACCACATTACTAAACCCAATTGACATCGAAGCTGAAAGTGAACTTGTTAATAGTCCTGGCACGTAGCAGGCGAAGCGGTCGAGGCGTGGCGAACCACCCTCTCTCTCTCCTTTGTTCTACCGCTCAAGGCCACACCACCCCTCGACGCGGCGTGCAACTACGACTTTGCGGCTTACGTAACTGTTTCGTTTAAAAATACGTTCAGAATTACGTTAAATAATACGGTGTATTAAAATTAAAATATATCGTTCGTTTTTATTTTTGTTACTCCAAAGATAGGATAGGATCGATTTACTTAATGCAATCTAGAAAACCATTCATAAAAGCTTTGATGAAGCAAGAGGTTTTCCTTTTTAATTGAAATAACGCAAACGTCCATGGGCAAGTGACGACATTAGCAATTTTTGTCTACTTGAGTCAAAAATTACTAATCTTGTAAATAATTAAAAGAAATCTAGAACTTTTTACGTGGTAGAGCCATGCTGCAGCTATATTAATAGTATAGTTGTAGCACAAATGGGTCGGCTCGACCGGGAAGGACCACGCTCTCACAGAATACCAGCTTAAAATAGCAGCTTAATGCTGCTGTGTTTCGTATGGCGAGTGCAGAGAACCAGAGACCCTTTTACTGGAAAAGAGGCATTCCATCTTAGTCCTCACGGGTGACAACGCATCTACATTTAAATTCGGAAACGAAGATAGATGTAGATGTCTATAAACCACAGCAACCACTTACCATCAGGTGGACTGTGTGCTCGTTTGTCACCCTATTCTATATAATAAAAAATCTTTTCTTTTCTTCACTTACTTATATTACGCGGTTTGAAACTATGATTTATTTTTATATGCAGTTTAGCTACAGCAACATCAATTGTGTCTATTTAAATTTCCTGAATTTTAATTCCTGATTAGTCTTATTCAGTAAGTTGAACAGGTCACGTCTAATAAAGTCAACGCTACGTCCCCTCATGCTCTAATGCTCTAATCCAAAGCCCCGAAAACTTTAAGGCTGAATTACATATGATTTTCAATGCATAGAAGATTGCAATACAGAAAAAAAAATTTAATGAAAAGTTCGTCGAAACTGTTCATGCGGTCGGAGCTAAGTTTTGCAAGACTCTCATGTCTTATGGCTGTTAGACGACTTAAGAAACTGCAGTCTTTAACAGATATGACAGTGTACAGGCAACTGAACAAACAGATCACCAAATGCATGCGGGAAGTTCAATACAGCTCGTATCTATGAAACGGCTAAGCTGAACCATGGCTCCAGTTTCCCGAGATCTGCCTGCCGGAAAGAGCCGAAGAGCCGAGTTGAAGACCGACTGTACCAGCGTCATTTCCGAGCGACCTGAGATTTTGAGTAAGGTTGGGAAATTCTACGGACAGCTGTACACATCGTCGTTGGAACCATACGCAAGTGTGAGAAAAGACCAAGTGACCAAACATGAGAGCAAATCTCATCCAACGCTATTTCGGTGATAAACCTCTTCAGCACCTTTGAAACGGCAAGATCCCGGGTGAAGATGGAATAACAGTGGAGCATTTGAAGGCGGGGAAAAAATCGATAAGCTCCGAATTTATAATCGTCCTTTTTTTGAGTATGTACATCATAGAACATACCTACTCCAGTTACTCATTGTCTTAATCGGTTAGTCTGTAATCTGCATAAAGTAAGTAAGTTTCTATTAGTTAAAGGTCATGTCAGCGTTGAGATCGTTTTCGGGCACGTCCGATATATTTAGTGGTGTGGTCCAGATTGTCATTTGTTGGCTATGCCAAAGTTATATAGACAATCACATCATAAAGATCAGAATCATTGTTCGCATCAATGAGTTTCATTCACAAACGACAGCGACAGAGACAAACGCAATTGACCGTTTAGGGGACCCTTGAGAGGAAAAAATACCTTTGATCCTTTATTTGCAAAATTAACATCGTTGTGAAAAAAAGAGCCTTACCAAGAAGAACGTATTGAAAGTCACGCTATTTCACCTTGATCAGCGATTGATCTTTGGGTCCTCAAAATGAAGATTTATCTTATAAAACCTTTGACCTCATAATCCTATACATATGCTTAGAATAAATCCAATGTATTCTGCAAAATATCACAAATTTTTTTAGCCCATTTTCAAGGTACCGTACGTCAAAAAAAAAACTGAACGCATATAGAATAATTTTGCTGCCCGTCCGTGATGACCATTTTTCTCAGAAGTGGGTAGAGGTATCAAGTTGAAATTAATATCTAATGCTAAAGTCTACGGTCCCTTGAAGGTGTAAAAAATCCAGGCTTCTAAGTCAAAGCAATCACAAGAGACGGCCATTTATATAACATATTTACATATATATGAGAAACACGAGTCCTTCTCGCTTATCTAGAATCATGAAAGTTGCTACGAAATTAGCTAGCACAAGTAAAATGAAAACGGAAAATCGTTATTCTGTTGTTAAAATATTTATTTGCAATTACAAACTTACAAGAGCTGACTGTGATATAGAACGATGTATGGGAAACGTTTTTTCCACTGCAAAATTTGTCCTTTAATACGACTTACCTTTTCGTTAGAGCAATGTTCGGTGCTTACTTTACATTTAATTTTCGGAATAAATAGACTAACTACAAAAATGTTACTGCGGCCAGTCTCAGTGAAAGCTAGCATCCGGCCAGCGCATGACTGCATCATAGCACATATTGCGTGTGTGCACAGGACGTATTCTCTATTTCCTCACTTTCATAGTTCGATAGAACGGCAATACATTGCGTGTGTGTGTGCAAAAGCACAGGGCGTATTCTCTATTTCCTCACTTTCATAGTTCGATAGAACGGCAATCCATTGCGTGTGTGTGTGTGTGTGTGTGCAAAAGCACAGGACGTATTCTCTATTTCCTCACTCTCATAGTTCGATAGAACGGCAATCCAACACGACCGGATAGAGTTTAAGCGCAGTTCACGTGCACGGGAGTAAAACACCTCAAACTTTGTGGCTCCAGGCTGCTACTGAGAATTTCTGGACATAAGTCGAACCCGGACCCTCACGATGAGTAGTCGGGCTTTCGACCAATAGACTAGCGAGACGGTCACACTACTACACATTATCAACTTAACTCTTGATTACATATTTTTCGTTATATTTATAGATTGTTTTAAATTTTTGTCCCGACCATTAAAAAAAACTCAAAATTTAATTCGTATAATACCACAACAGATAAGTCAGAATGTCTATCTCTGTTGCCCTTCCTGCAACAGGAGAGGCTCAATCACATCTAGCAGTTGACTTATACGGAGATCCCCTTGTGATTTTAACAGAAATGTTACATCGGGTATTAAACTAAAGTTAAAAACGGACTGACACCACCTGATGATATAATACTACTTCAGCCTATGGATACCTGCAACCAATTTCAAACAAAGAAGGAGGTTCCAGATGTACAGAATATACGTATATCACTGCTAGAAGTTGGCAGTTGCAACTTTAAGTTCACTGGATTCTTTTCCTGGAGAAATGCCTACGCATACCCGCCTCGCGGGGGCAAGGATAGATTATGTCGGACTCGCACCGACTATAACCACATGGTGTTATAGCTTCGCCGCATATTGGCAGGACCACGGGAACGCTTTCGTACAAATCCGTGGCCCCACATGGCATCCCCTCTTCGGGACGAGGCTGCTGCTCGAACTACCTAGTTTATTGAAACAATTTTAATAGTTTTATTTCGTTTTACCAAGATTTATATCTTACTCTTGAAAGGTTTTAAAAAAACGTATTTCCCTTGTTAGCAAGAATCATGGGCGAAATGTAGTCGGGATTAAAATCTTTGCAATTGTAAGCGGTGGTGTAACAAAAGTTCGTTCGCTGTAAAATGCGGAATTGTGGCACCAGCCGTTGCCATCTATTCATCCGGCCGAGTCGCCAGGGATTTATGAATGAACGCGCCCATGCTTTTGTTATTAATAACAGCTGTATTTAACATTTTTATTAATTTACGAATCTATGTTTGTTTTTTAAATTTTATTTTTTAAGTATTTATCAAACATAATAGTACCTACTTATCGACGGCTATTGTTTATTATAACATTAATACAGAACATAAACACTTCAACTATCATCATTTGCTGTCTGTTTCTGAGTTCATTTTAATATTCTTGTATGAATTCACTGTAGTTTTGTCGCTTTTTTTAAACCTTAATTTTTATTCTTTTTTTTTTTAAGTCTCGCACGGAACAAGTATTTGTATGATTTACAAATCATTATTCGGAGTCTGGATGTTTGTGGTTGTGCAATTTATGTATGTAAAATCCTAGTGAGTGTATCGTTTTTTTTAAGAAAGTAAAAATAAATTGCTAAGAGCAATTGCCAAAGAACGTATATAGAGAACCTGTATGTATTATATTACGGCTAATGTTCGGTCTATATGTGTGGCTATAATGTGGTCCCGGTTTCGAATCTCGGATTGGGCCATAATCAGTTAGTGGATTTTTCTTTCAAGAAATTCTCAGTAGTAGCCCAAAGAAGGAAGTTGTCGGTGTTTCACCCCTGTGCCTCGGAAAGCTGTTAGTCCTACGCTTGATCTCTCTCCGATCTTGTGAGAGTGCATCTGCGTGTCATCTGTGCTTGCGCACGAGTGTATACTCGTGCAATAAAACCCTTTAGCCCTTCACAAGTCCACTGCTGAACATAGGCATCCCCCGAGGAATGCCACAAAGCATGGTCCTAAGCCATCTGCATCCATCGACTTCCCGCATCCTCATCTAGTGCCGGGCCGTCCTACACTTCGCTTGCCGGAACGAGGCTTCCACTGAGAACCGTTTTTCCCCATCGGTTGTCAATTTTTCGAGGTACATGACTGGCCCATTGTCACTTTAGCTTACTTAACCGTTGAGCTATGTCAGTTATTCTGGTTCTACTGCAGATGACACAAAAATGATATTAATGAAACTACAATTCAAATAATTAATTGGCTTAGAAATAATAATTTAGTTATCAATATTGACAAAGCGAATTTAATTAACTTTAATAATATACAAAATCTGACATTAACTATAAATTATGAAGGACAAATACTTAAAAATACAACAACAACGAAATTCTTGGGTATAGAAATTGATCAAAAATTAGATTGGAAACAACAAGTTAAAAAAGTGTGCAACAAAATCAATCGTTTCTCATTTGCAATTTATAAATTGACAAAAATAGCAGGAAGGAGTACAGCACTTATTGCGTACTTTGTTTACGTTGAATCAGTCCTACGATACGGACTGATCATATGGGGTAATAACACGGACATAAAAGGGTGTTCATTGCACAAAAAATGTGTTAGAGCAATATGTGGTACTGCACCTGACGAGCCCTGTCAGCCTTTGTTTAAATCTTTGAACATTTTGACACTTCCTCGTCTATATTTTTTGAAGCGGCAAAATTTGTAAAGAACAATATGAATTATTTCACACAAGCTAAAGACGTCTACAGACGAAGCACCAGAAATAGAAATAGGTTGGTTTCCGCTATAATTCCTAAGAGTGCGAGATTACATAAAATTGCTATTGGATGTGTATGACAGTATATAATAAGATACCACAAGTAATTCGAGACATACCTTTCATTCAATTTAAAAGATAATTATACAACTTTCTCAGTGAAAAGTCTTTTACACTGTACAGGAATATTTGAACTACGATAGGTAAAAGGAACTTGACAAACAAATTTAATGGACCAATTATGAAATTTTATAAAAAAATCCTATTTATTGACTACTTGTTGACATTTTGTTATAGACACTCTACTTTTAAATATTATTATCCCGATATTTTATAGTTTTAAAGATTTGCATGCTATTAATAATGGCTGTTTAAGCGGATGTTTAATTACTATGACCATCTTCAATGTACCTTAACCAAACGCAAATAAATATTTCATTTCATTTCAAGATATCTTCATTTGTAAGTCTATCACGTAACCCCAAGCCCTCTCTATAGCTCGCTGTATGACCTTGAGCTTGCTCATACGGACAGCAGTGAAGGACCACGTCTCTATTGAAATTGTCCGCCGACTAAAATTCAGTCTAGCGGACATCACATTTATTTATTAAGATATTACGCTCAAAACTAAACCTACAACTTAACTACATATAAGATAATCCTAGCCGGCTTAACTTGGGCGTAGGTAGTTTTGAGCGTTAGCTAATGTATAACAGCCTATGTTTCATGCTAAGCTGTCATAACTTAAATAGTAGGTAAAATAACTAGACTACACACTATTATGCTAAAATCATGTTCTATATTCTATTCTTATGACAAACTAGCGATCCGTCCCGGCTTCGCACCAGTGATTTCTGGATCTCGACAACAGCGCCACCTACCGGGTCCTATTGTGAATATAAACCATCCAGGGACCCACTCAAAAACACACAAAATTTCATCACAATCGGTTCAGCCGTTTTTAAGTTTTAGCGAGACTAACGGACAGCTATTGATTTTTATAAATAGAGATAAGATGTATCCGATTGCCAGTAGGTTGTGTATAGTTGCGGCTGATGATGAACGATATGACGAATATTAGAAAACGAACAAAACTAACAGTTAGTTAAGCCGTTATTTTTTAATAAGATTAGCCGTAACATATACGTTTAGTAGGCGGGCGGGTACAGTTACTGCTGTACTGTATCCGTCCGCTTCGCTTCTGATACTTTTACGCTTGTAATAAAAAGTATCTTATGTCCTTTTACAGCGTCCTTTTATGCCAAATTTCATTAGAATCCATCGAGTCGTTCAAGCTTGATTGAAAGAAAGCGTCCAAACACATACTTCGTGTAACTTGTAAATGACTTGACCAATTGAGGTCATATTTACACAATATAATATTAATTTGTTTTGACGAAACGATGGGTCTAATCAAGGTATTAATAAATTCTATATTAATGGAGGCACGGTAACTCGTATTCAGAATATACATGTGGTGTTTTAGTGCCAAAACAGAAAATTACAAAATATGGATCTGAATCTGATACGTGAGGCTGTGGTAAATAAATAAATTTTACATTTACCGCTGTCTCTTTGCGCCACCTACCGAAAAGAGCATAACAACGTCTGCTGGTTTAGCTAGTAATAATGTTTAAGAGTAAGACTTTAATACATTTATATTTTAACATTTTTTACTGCTATATGTCTATCTATCTAAGCATCTCAATCCAAATACAAGAAAAACCGTTACGGTTACAGTCTATCAAAAGTCCGTCCACTGCTAAACATAGGTCTCCTCATAGATGCAACTATGGCAAACTTTCTCATATGATTTTGCCATAGTTGACACGCTTGGCAGGCGGGTTGGCAACCGCAGCTTTTTTATAATTTTATGTTGTTATCAGGAAGATGCTGCTTCAGTTTCCCTCTGTCGCCTCTTACGACACCCGCGGGTCGATATTGGTTAGTGGATATTCTTACATGACTGATAATAACCCTGGAATGAGTTGATCGCTACCATGCTGTTTCTAAATGTTTTAATAACAATTGTATAAAATATTATATTGTAAATTGTGCTTTTTAAAAAGAAAGTCCCGCTGGGTTTCTTGCTGGTTCTTCCCAGGACAGATGTTTTTTTGCGAACCGGTGGTAAAAGTAAAAAATGACTTTCATTAAGTATTATGTATTGTAATCTATATTGAATAAAAATGATTCTATTCTATTCTATTCTACACCGCTACTACACGGTCATACAAGAAACACCGCCCTATGAAAAAAATCACATTTTAACATTTTTTATTGCTGTATGTCTATCCACGTGTAAGAATCTCATGAAAATACAAGAAACACTGTCCCTATGAAAAAAAAATATTCTCAAAAATTAAAATATTCAGATCAGTGACGGAGAACAGTATTCTAATGATTTTTGTGTGTGTTTGAGTAGGTCTCTAGATAGTTTAGATTCCTATTTGGATCCGGTAGGTGGAGCTGTTGTCGAGATCCAGAAATCACCCGTGCGAAGCCGGGGCGAACCGCTAATTAATAAAAACAATGTTACCGAATGTAGTCATGTAACCAATATAAGATATATTTCAATAATACCTTTCATGTGATAGCAAGTGCACCACGTTTTTAGAATGGAGCACACAGCACACTTGATGGTAAGTGAATCCTGTGGCCCATAAACGTAGGTACATCTATCCTCGATAAAGAAAGGGTTTTACCC
Source organism: Parnassius orleans (assembly GCA_029286625.1). NCBI lineage: Eukaryota > Metazoa > Arthropoda > Insecta > Lepidoptera > Papilionidae > Parnassius > Parnassius orleans. The sequence goes on from JAGSMP010000018.1 coordinate 3,089,553, forward strand.
CTGGTGACTAAGATGGAATGCCTCGTTACCAGCAAAAAGGGTGTCCAGTTCTCTACACTCACCATACAAAACACAGCAGCATTATTCTGCTATTAACGCTGGTAAACTATAAGAGTGTGGTCCTACCCCGGTCGAGCCGACCCATTCGTGCTGCAGCTATATAGCTGCAGCGTGACTACCAAGTTTGCTCATATTTAAGGTGACAAGTTTTTGACAGTGCATGTTCGACTTAGCTCAGAAAAATAATAGTACTAACGTGCCGTTGTTATTTTATGGTGACGTCATTTTTGGTACCCTTGCAAATAGTACAAGTTGATTGAGATATATTTTATCAGAATCTGACAACTTGTTTTCTGGGCAGTCGGGTTGGTGATCATAGTAACCTCAATCTGCCTCCCAACACCTGCCTGTAAAATTTCGCTTCCGAGATTTTGTATGGATTTCTTCTCATCATTTGATCGCCAGGGTTTTGTCTAATTAAGTACTTCATACACCTGTATGGTACTTAATTGAATGAATTTGGCGTAATCCGCCTTGCTCCCTTTTGTCGCTCACATTTATTAACATTTTACACCTTTTATATATTTTTGGATTAAGAGAATCATCCACAATCACCATCAGGAGGTGTTGTAAAAATGGACATGGGGACATCCAAGAAAAACCTATAGTCATTAGACTACATAGGTTAGATTATAGACTTTAGTAATGATACTTTATACTTTTGATACTTTGGTTTGGCAATTATATCCGGACCGGTGAAGGGAGTTGCGCCTAAAGTACTAACTACTTACTAAGGTACTAACTACATACTACGATATGAATAAATCTTGATAACTTTGAACAGACCGAGATCCAGCATTGAACTTTTTTATAGAAGTCAGTGTGACAAAGAAGCACATAGTCCACCTGATGGTGCCTACTCGCAAGTCGATGTTGTAGCCCATAGACACCTACATCTATCCTCAATTAAGAATCAAAATACATTGTCAAGCGCTGAGGACTAAGACAGAATGGCTCGTTACTAGAAAAAAGGGTCTGATAATAGGCTGAGAATTTAGCCTTATAATTACTTCATCAGTCTTAGTCTTTCTATAATCTTCTCTCACAGTGTTTCCTTGCATCTTCAATCCTTCAACTATTCGCTGTTGACTGTATATCATTGGCAATTTTTCTTACTGACTATGATATTATTTGCTTCAGGATGCCTGCAGCAGTGCCCCCAGAAAATGGCGCGCCGCGGAGCGAGCTCGAGCAGCTCCAGATGCGCGCCGGTCAGGTCACTGATGAGGTCAGTATGAACAAATTGATATTACTTAATGCTTTGAAAGTCAAGGCATATACATCGCTCAATCCACTAAAATACATTTAGTTCATTTATCAAAACATCCACGACTTTTTCGGCGCCACTTTAGATAAGAAAAAAAAAAACATGTGTGAGTGTCCTGGAACACTCGGTTGGAACGAAGTTCCTTTCGTAGTATATTATTATTGATAAACGTATTTGATTAACAAATACAAATAAATGAATTACTAGCGTCTATTAAAATGAAGCGTCATTTAAATTAAAATATTTCTTTCATGGCAAGATAAGAAAAAGTGCGAGGGAGATGGATATTATTCCATTTCGCTCGCACTATAGAAAGGGGGTCGTAACGTAAAAATCTTACACTTTTCTTGCCTAACCCGTATCCGCCAAATTCGTACCGTGTGATAAGGAACTTCGTTCCAATATTTGTCAGGTTTCATAGTGGGGGAAGTTAATTTGTTAGAAAAGTGTAGAGATTAATGTTTCTTTCTGAAATATTATTTATATTAATTTAATAATAACATTAGAGTATTATTTTATTATAATAAAATTAGAAATGGGTAAACCAAACTATGGCTATTCCTAAAAGTAGAAGAATTAAAAAAATATGTGTAAAAACTTAAAGAATACATCACTAAAGGCATTATTTTGTGTACCTATGTACATACACTAGAAACCGAAAAACTTTTAATTAAAATGCAACTTTTCAATAATGATGACAATGTGTGACCATCAGCGTGACAAATAAATGTTCACTTCAGTTTCAACTAGCGACATCTGGTGAGCGTAAGAATATTAGCTCTCATTGCGTAAAGGTTTAAATATTGCATTATAAAATTGTCATGTTAAACGTAAATCTGTTACAAGCCTCATATAACAGATTTATGTGAGACACTTAATCTTCATAAACCTCAAATCATAGTTTCATTAATGGTTTAGGGTGAAATCTGTATCACTATCGTGTATTCAAGGCATAAGAGAATCCATCGCCTCATTTCGTCCAGCAAGTGTCGTAAGAGGCGACTATGGCAAAACCAGAAAGACCATAGAGCATTCGATAGAAAGAGGTAGAGTATATCTTTATCCGTTCGTAAAGTAATATATTCTATGATAGATTGATATATAGATAATTATTTTTCACACACCAAACCACATAATAAGAAAGAGAAAAATAAATTAAAAATAGTATACCAATCTTAATGAGAGCGGGTAGCGTGACCTTGTCAAATCGGACAGCAAAGCCCAACCTCAAGCCTCGCGTTCGAGGTGTGAAATACAAAATGTTAAAAAGTAGTACAATGGGCGGTCTTATCGCTAAAAGATTTCTTCCAGACATTTTATTATTAAAAGCATATTGTATTAAATTTATATATCTATCGCTCTAGATGGAGATCAATATTTCAGAAAACAAATCCTCTTTACCTGCAAAACAGCCACTGGCTCTCCTCGGGTATTTTTATTTATTTTTTTGAAAGTGACTAGTATGAAACCAATCGGTCTGCAATCTACATACAACATAAGTTAGGAATAACGGTCGCGACACTGCTTTCTTTCGTTTACTTCCCTTCAACGTCATGAAAGTTAGAGTCTTACAAAAGAAGATGTAAAATATCAAAGAAAATAACAAGTGGTAAAATTAACAATTTTGTACAACCGACTTCAATATAAATAAAATGAGAACATCATCAATGTAGTCGATGTCAATTAAATAAGCATTATTTAGGAGAACTCAAAAACTACTGGTCAGATAGTAGAAGAAAGAAAAAAAAGAAGCACCAGCTTTCAAATAAAAAAAGAATCGTCAAAATCGGTTCACCTAGAAAAAAGTTCTGAGGTAACACATATAAACAAAAAATACAGTCGAATTGAGAACCTCCCCCTTTTTTGAAGTCGGTTGAAACAGGCTAGTAAATGAGACGAAAAGTGCACGTTTTCTCACAATACTTTAAGCATTTGGCAAAATATTAATAGTACTTAAAATTAAATATTAGTAAGTTTGGGATAACTATTCCAAAATAACCCAAAACCCACATAACTAGTGTTATGAAAGCAGCATTGACAGTGCAAAGTGTAAAGGAAGTAGCTGCCATAGTAAAGATCTACAAAATGAATAAACCATTCATATGGTGATATATACACAAAAAAATTTAATTTAATAAATTTATTTAAAATATAGACCAAATGTGGCCAAAACTCCTTTTTAGTTTTAATATGTATACTAAATTATTACTTATTCGTTTCTTTTTACTTAAGTACTATAATAATTCACTATTGAAAAAAAAATGTTTATATAATTTCAAAATATAGACCAAAGTGGCCAAAAATCCTTTTTAGTTTTAATGTACAAAATTATTACTTATTTGTTTTTTTTTTTAGTTAAGTACTATAAGAATTAATTGTTGCAAAAAAATGTTTATATAATTTCAGTCATTGGAGTCCACACGGCGCATGATGCAGCTATGCGAGGAGGTAAGATCAATTTGTCAATCTTAGTCGTCCTAGTTGTATGGCATAGATTAAATTATCATAACTAAAAACTATAATTTTATACAGTCATTTTTAATTATGATAATTTTACGATAAAATAGATTTATATAAGATTGTAATATTATAAGAAAAAAATTTCCAAAAATTTTTAAAAAGAATCAAAGATGTCATAAATTAAAAAAATACTTATGACAAATTATTTTTCATGTCTTTTATTTTATTCAACAGTTAGTATAAATTTAATAATAACCACTTAATGGGGTATCCACGACTTTTTCTGCCACCATGGTGGTGCCACTTTGGAATGAGGTGAAATATTTAATAGATTTCATAACGGGGAAGTTAATTTATTAGGAAACTGTAAGGGTATACGTTTCTTTCTGTAATTTTAGTTATATTTTATATTAATTAGATTGGAAGTGAATAAACCAAACTACGGATATTCCTAAAAAGAGAGAAATTAAAAAACGTGTTAAAAATAAAGAACAAACCAGAGGCTTTGTCTTGTATAAGTATTATATTATAAATACTCTAGAAACTGATAAAATTTATTTAAAACTAACTTCTCAATTAATGACTGTAACAAAAAACTTCACCTCAGTCCCAAATAGCGACATCTGGTGAGCGGAAGATTATTAGCCCTCATTATAACCAAAAATTTGTAAAAAATAACGTTATATATCAAAAGTAAAGATTTGAAAACTATAAGCCTTAAAGAGTTTTGTATATATATTATCATCACATTTCTAATTAAAGTTTTGAACTATTTAAATGTGTGCTACTAATATTTTTTTATTAATTTTTAAAGCGTCCAATTGATAATGTATACTGGAGAGAGTCCCCATTCTATTATAATTCTTAATATTAGAACTTGTCACGTTCAACACGTGTGAAAGTTTCGGTGAATTTAAGTTTCCTCATAGTTTTTAAGTATTTATGTTCAGTTGTTCCGTTGGTTATGTGATTATTTGTGAACTGTGAGAGAGGTGTTCTCGATGCGAGGGAGTGAGGGGTATAGCGGAAGTGTCCTGGATAGCCCTAAACTCGGTTAGAGATCCGATGCCCGTCCCTCGAATCCTTTAGGGCGCAGCCTCTGCTACCCCTGGCTGATGTGTTTCGATGTTGCTAATTATTATATATTCGGTGTGTTTCTTTATTTTTGTAGCTGTCCAATTCCGACGATATTTTTTTTTATTTTTTGTTAATTCCCTGTCGCAATATTATATATTATATGTATTTATTATAACCATAAGTAAATGGGTGTTGCATGATCCGTGCCTTAATGTATCCAAAAATGTTAGCAGTCTCTCTTGCCCTTTGTGTTGTTTGTAGAGATGTATTTTTGTGCGAGTTATCAGTGTTCCCGGATCAAACGTTGCTTAGGCGTTGACAGTTAATTCTGAAAATTTTGTTATCGTAATCGAAATGACACTAGAATTCAAATATTATTAAGCTGTTAACTGTCAACTCCGGATAAACTACGTCCAAATCAGCTGTTATTACTTCATAGCATGAAGCCCATTAAAATAGAAAACAAAATCTTCAAATAGATTATCAATACTTCTCAAATATTAGCATTTCCCCTAGTGCATAATGTGACCTGAAACTTTCCTTTCCTTTCTCGTCTGTCTTGTTTTTTGTGCTTGGGCTTGCTTTCAAAACGAAACCTTGATCCAATTTAAACTCTCTTATGTTTCAAATCCGCCTCAATGGCTGTCACCTTCTAACGCACTCTGTCTTCATCTTCTTTGACAACGATTTCCTAGAGTTGTGCCTAGTATCAAATCTATCTTTATGTTTGTTTATTTTCTATACAAATTAATCTCACAATTTAAATATTAAACATTCTGACACTAACTGCTCAACTAAACGTCTTTATTTCTGAAAGTTCAGTTATTTCCTGTTTTAGTTGTGTTTGTAAAGTAGGTCTCTGTGTAGTGGCTGCTCTCTGTTGTTGACTGTAATCTATTATGTTATATGATTTTCATGCCTTCTCGAACATTCACAATACTATCAATATGTGGGCAAGTACACACCATGGACCTACCACTTGACTCCAACAGATATATCGAGCTACACCTGAATGCAACTCTCACACTAAAATACAGACCAATGATATATTATTATTAATTATCATTATTTACAACGACATTTTACTGTTATAATTTATGTATTATTCATTCGATACAGTATAAAATTAATTTCATTTTCATTTCAATTTAAAATATTTTTTTATTGATGTTTAATAAATGTCAAATATTTCTGTACTGAACAATATATTATCTATATGTAATGAACACCATACAGAATCCGCATAACTACATTACACTTTTTCAGATTACAAGGAAGACATCATTAAGCAACATTTATTTACCATTTGTTACTGTTTAAACTCTACATCAATAAAATTAATATGTTTAAAGATGTCTCCCTTTTCGGAACACTAGTGTAAGCCAAAACATTACATGAACTCGTGACACGCACGAACTGATCAGTCGCACCGTGCCCAGTGCTGCGTGTGACGAGCAGTCATCACCCACCGTCCACTCACTCTACTGTACCCCTCACAACTAACATGCTCTGTGACTTTTTGTTTCTGCGGCTGGTCTAGAGCAAGGAGGCCGGCATTCGTACTCTGGTCGCTCTAGACGACCAGGGAGGTGAGTGATCTGAAAAATTTGCCACAGTAAATTACTTACAATTTTTTTTACTACTTACCTTTTTTCGCTAATCTTATTCGAGCGCTGTAGGGTTTTCAGCCAACCCGAAAGCCGGGTTCGTCGGTTGCGAAGAATCAGTTGGGGTAATGCAATTCGTCTAATAAAACTTACGCCACCGTTAAAAACAAAATGCAAAGGTGCGGGCATCCTCTAATGTTTTACTTAACCGATTAACGACGCAGATTAACGACGCACACACAGCTTGTCACGGAAAACCCACATCTTTGTATGCCTTATTTCTTATGTAGATTAAATACACCACTTTGCACAACCTAACAGCGAGCGCTATTTCCGATAACGTCGGGCTGCCGGACCGACGAATCGACATTATACAAAAACGGGCTATATCGTACGATACTTTACATTGTGCATTTCAGATGTTCGTACGCTACTCTCGAAACTTTACCTAATTCACATAAAACGTATTGAAATAAACGAGCGAAGTAAATTCGAAACGCTTCTCCTCAACGCACGACTCTGAACATCACACAGAATTATCATGAATCATATGAAACTGCGCACAGATAAAACTGAGTCTGGTTTTACTTGCAAGCTTCACTGCATGCATGCCGTTGTTGGTCGAGTAGTGTGTGTTAGCGCCGGGCGGGCACGCACGCCGCACGCCGCACGCACGCACGCACGCGCAGCACGCGCAGCACGCGCAGCACGCCGCCAGCTCGCCCGCGCCGCGCCGCGCCGCTCGCGCGCGCACGTCCCCGGCACCGCACCCCGCCACCCACACACCCCGATACTCTCTCCTGCGATATATTATTTTGATTTGTATTTTATGTATAGAGCGAGGACGCCGGGGGGCAAGCGCTTCATATGTTGAGTCACCAGGGCGGTAAGAGTTAAACTGAACACATGGGTAGACCAAACGTGAGAACGTCTGTGTTGAATGTGCAGTAAACTAAATTAATCTCTTTGTTTTTTCTTTGACGTTTCTCTTGAATAACGACTTATCTCAGATCGATGTTGCGTGTGTTTTCTATGTTTCGATGGGGATGACTTTTAACAACATAGTGTAAATAGATACGCCCGATGGCCGTTCGTTGCTAAATGTCGCAAAAGACTGTAACCTCTATCTTTTGCTGAAGATTTAATTTGTATGAGCTGCGCAATCTGTTTAGTTCTTCCGTTGAATTTTTATTGATCGGAACGCTTTTTATAGGTATGTTTATTTCTCTTTCCGAACCTATTATTCTCTTCTCTTAATTGATACTGCGGTACTGAAATGAATGCGCGTTTACAGATTGTGTCTGTTGACGTTATAGAGTAAATGGTATACGCCTTCATCTCCATGGCTAAGCGTAATTTTAATGTTAGTGCAGTAGGTCTGTAACTGTTCTGTTAGCTCGATGCGATCTATGTCCGGCTGCGAGGCCGCCGCTCGCTCCTCCACATTACATGTTAGATGGTTCATTTCCTTCTTGAACTGAAACGATACTTTGCTACATTCACCGTTCATTTAGGAATGGCTTTTATTGATACGCTCATTTGCTAACTTGATTTATTTTTCGCGCCATCACGGGAGGAGTGGCCGCCGGTAGCGGCGGGCTCACGCCCGTGTTCATTTTTTTTTCTGTTTAGTTGTCAGTTTGAGTTTGTCGTATGAGTTGAACGGCGCGGCGCGCGCGCGGCCCCACCGCCCGCGGACCGCTCCGACGGCTCAGCGCATTCGTTTGGCGAGCTATAGTGACATCATTATTGTGTTGTAGAGTCACGAGGTGGGCATGAAAACCCTGGTCATGCTGGATGAACAGGGCGGTAAGCATCCAGTAGTACTACTTTAAATCACCCATAATAGTAAGGCTTGTGTCTGAGATGCCAGTTGAGATAACCTAAGTTAAATCATTGAATAGCAATGATTTAAAAAAAAAATGAATTGAAAATGCTAACAATTTATTTAAACGGACGATAAATTGTGATAACATTTGTTCACCATCGTATTTAAAGATATTAGCGAATAAAGAGCACCGATCTGTCTCTTCGTACCCGCGCTCGCTTCGCCGTGGGACGGGACGTTGAGACCCTATCAATCATCTAAATAATCAGACAGTATGAATTGTTTTCTTTAGTTTTTCACGCATCTAGCTATGCACGTCTACCTTAATCTTGCTGTTGATTGCATGACTTTAGTTTTTTTTATGAGATTATTCCTATTCTATGTGTTAGTCATTACAAGTTTTAGCATTTTATCACTTAGTCTCAGCACATAAATCATCTAAAGGTAATTTTAATTATAGTTATTTTCCGTAAAAGCCGGATCAAGTGTGAGACAAAAATATATACAGACATTCAACTGACAACAGATAAAAAAACAAGACAACACAATTTAAATTGTCTTTAGTCGCTTGAATTTAATAGAATCGCTTCGGTGTTTTTTTGTCAGCATGATTTATTTTAGATTAGATCACAAAATCAAAAATACTTACAATGATCTTGTCTTACACTTAATTCTGGTTATTGTCGAGAGCGTTGAGAATTTACAGAAAAAGTTAAATTAATAAAATATAATAAAATAAAATTAGAATCATAATGAAAAGTAAATCGCGTAGAAGTCGAAAGATGGTTAGGTGCTTTAACACATTATCATGAGGTATTTCAAAAGGGCTGTTTTAAAGCGATCATGTATGTGTGTGTGGACAGAACAATTGGATAGGATCGAGGAGGGAATGGACCAGATCAACGCGGACATGCGAGAGGCCGAGAAGAATCTGTCCGGGATGGAGAAGTGCTGCGGCATCTGCGCACTGCCTTGCAATAAGTATGTTAATTCTTAGTGTTGCAATGTATGTCCAGTATTTGAAAAGTTTTTTAAATATGTGGTAGAGCCATGCTGCAGCTATATTAGTAGTATAGTTGTAGCACGAATGGATCGGCTTTGTTATCCTTATTCTATAAAACAAAAGCACAAAGTACTACAGAATGTTTTCTAAACAGTTACATTAAGAACTTCACTCGCTATTTTTATACCCATTTTTTTTTAAATTTCGGTATAACCTATTTAATAAAATAAAGAATTATTTAAACCGGCTCACAATTGGCCAAAATATCGCGTATACAAAACAACAAAAAAAGAACAAACAGTCGAATTGAGAATCTTTTATTTTCTCTATGACTATGACTATACGAATCTAAAAGGTATAGTTCTTTTAAAAAAAATACCTCAAACGCTCAATACTATAAGCCACTTCCAGTCACGCTGGATCTGTGTAATTTGCTTACTTTTATTCGAGCCCAAGTATTGAACAAACAATTATTAAATCAGTAGTGCCGTCAAAATATTTAATAAAAAGACATGATCCATTTTTCATACATTTTTGATCCAAATGTCAAAGTGCCGGTCAATAAAAATGCTATATTCTGTTAGTACTTGTTCTTCTTAGCATTTGATATTTTGGCACCAAAACGGTAGGCTCATTGTCTTTGGTTTTATTTGAGTTTGAAAAATATGCCTTTTTATATTATAATATACCATTTTCTTTGGCACTTTCACATCAAAACCAAAACGGATCATGTCCTTTGTTATAGTTCCTTGGTTAATTATACCCAAACTTGTAATTTGTTTAAACTCTTCTCATGTAAGTGTATAATGTATGTGTGTTTGTATGAGGAGAAAGATATCTCAGACCTCAAACTTAAAGCTTAAGCTAGTAATTGGTATACCCCTACTGACACTAGTAAAACAAAAAGACGTGTTTCTGGATTTCAGAGGAGCGTCGTTCAAGGAGGACGATGGCACATGGAAGGGCAACGATGACGGAAAGGTAGTCAACAACCAGCCGCAGCGAGTCATGGACGAGCGAAACGGTATAGGACCACAAGCCGGTTACATAGGCAGGTTGGTGCATACTGCATACCAAAAAAAAATTAGTACTTACTCGTAAGATCATTCTAGAATTTTATCATCATTATATCACATCAAAAGTCCACTGCCACCAATCTTGTTCTTGAACCACTTGCATCTCAATTTTTGTTTAAAGGCATGTTTGATTAGATCTATCTAGTTGAATCTTGCCTATATACACTTGCCAGTTCGAGCCTACCACTCAAGAATTCTTCTACATTTCTAGTGTTGTGGTGATAAAATAATCGCGAAGATCGTGAGCCAATATAACAATTATAACAGATCGTGTAATATATATATATGTATAATAAAGTACGTTACTATACTATCGTGAAGCGTTGTTAAGTTTGCCGTTTGTCCGCCGTTGTGTGATAAATGTTCTTACGTAAATCACCTTTATCCTGTGTTTTAATAAATAAAGTTTTTCGTAGTTCTAACAATGTTTGGTTATGATTCACTGACCCAATAGCTAGTAGTTGTATAAAGTAAATTTGAGAAACGCAATTTTGAATGTCCACTACTAGTGCCTAGTTGGCTTTTAAAATGACGCCATTACACCTGTAGCGAACACTTCACAGGATAACAAATGACGCCCGCGAGGATGAGATGGAAGAGAACATGGGTCAAGTGAACACAATGATTGGCAACCTGCGCAACATGGCGCTCGACATGGGCTCTGAGCTCGAGAACCAGAACCGCCAGATCGACCGCATCAATCGCAAGGTAACTTATCACCTTTTTATCCACGCGAAACGCCTCAATCGTAATTTATCGTTGTTTTTTTCTAAAACAGGTGATTCCGTGGTCAAAACGAAGCTACAATTCAATATACAATATTTCATTTGATATTTTTATTAAGCGCTTAAAGCTCCGTAAAGTTTTCTCGTTTACAATTATCGTTTCGATCATACAAAGTACTCAAAATCGTAATATTGCAATGGTTATATGTATGTCTTATACGCCGAAGCTATAATTTTAATAATATGATTTTCTCAACCTAAAAGTTATTATTTAATTAATACAGTACCCATAAAAGCATTTTAGCGGGAATTCGACCGCCGGCAAAAAGTGGATTTTGATACGGAAAAGTGGTGCGATTTTGTGTATTAAATATCTACGCATGTGAACTATTCGTGAAAACGAAAAAGTATGTGCTCCGATGACAATAAAAACTTCAAGTTATTGTGTCCATTTTGGCATCGGTTTGGATTGCTGAGTTAACAATCTGTCTAGTCCGTATGGACATGAACTCTTTGCCTTCAAATGATAAAAAAACAGAACATAACTTGTTGGGCTGAAGGCGATACAGATGGTTATTTGTGGTATGTAATTTAATATAAAAATATATAATCAAAGTCTACGTTAAAAAAATATCCACATAATACATACTTTAAATACTTTTCGTGACTGCGAAATCACCTGATTGTTTTTTTATTGTATAACTTATTTTTAAATACAAATAATGTAAATATTTTATTTATTTACGTGCGATCTCTGTTCTAACAGATTTTTTCAATTGTATATTATTAAATTGATTTTATTACTAATGAACCCTATCCTAGCCTCTATCATCGACATTTTCTCTCTTGTAGGTTAATATTAGAAAGTAGTTGGATGGTAATTATATGTGTATTTTATATATGTAGTGTAAATGGAGTACCCACTTTCTACGAGGCACAAGCACATACATTTACGATACAGTTGTTGTTAAAATATAATTATTGTATCGGTTTCCGTTACTTTATATTTTGTAATGATATAGAAAGTGGGATTCTGTATACACTATAAACATCATTGTTGCAAAATTGAGTTCCTAGTACTATTGCGTCTTGTATATTCTAACCATAACTATCGCTTACTAACCTAAATCAAAATCGTGAGTTAGCTTAGCGGAATGAATCACTAATCTGTCCTTTTCACCCGAAGCATGCCTTCTCTTTCATACCTTGTAGTAAGTGTGAATAGAAGCAATTAGTTCTTGTCAATAACTTTAACACAAATGTCCGTACTCATTCAACACGATTCAAATATATTACAGTATTACAGCAGTATTAGGAAATATCAGCTAGTCGATTTATAGATTAGACCCTTTAAAGGCTAGTGCAAAAAATCATGCCCTCAACATATCCAAAATATTCGATCACACATCCAAAATCTGTAGAAACATTGATATATATAAAAATGTTCAAACACCCTTTAACCCTTTATACAGTAAAATCAGTATACACATAGATGAAATATTTCAGTGACTTGTACAATAGTTTTTAAAGATCATATTTAATCTGTAATTAAATACTACATACTTTATCTAACCCTTTTTTCTCTCTTACTTTATTTCATGAATTACTTTATATCTGGTTTTATGTGTAAAGGATAAAGGCACATTCTTGTACATAAATTGAGAGGCGACACAAAAAGCTTTTATTGTATATCTTAGGGCGAATCGAACGATGAAAGGATAAGGGTGGCGAATCAACGCGCGCACGAGCTCCTCAAGTAAACGACGGCACAAACACAAACACACACACATACATGTACACACGTCTCGTGGTCCCAAGAGCCGATTGCAGAGATCACACTTTATTAACCCTATTTACTTAGTCATTTAAATACTTACTATGTATTACTTCAACCATTGTAAAATAAGCAAAAGCGAAAACCTGAAACCTACAAAAGAATTTTGCTTAAAAACTGTCAATAAAAGACAAATACAGATTAAATACAATTATGACAATATTTCTTTAGTCGCAGTGAAACAGTTTACAATACCACAAAAAGTAATTACTCTTCGCTTACATCGCATAACATAAAGCCTCTATATCAGAGTGATGGTGTCTTTTTATCCTCTCCAGGTGCTTGTAACCGCTGAACCAAAAATAAAGCATGTTCTTTAACTTTATGTATTACAGCAGAGAATATTAATTATTTGTTCTTGTAACTATCATGTTAATAACACTTCGGACACCTTTTTTTCATTTAACGATTGTTCATTATCTGTGGCAACTAAACTTTTACTAATATTTCTTGAATATTATGAACTATTAACTCCTTTGATAAAGGTTTTGTTTGTTAATAATAATTGGTTTGTTTAATTTCTACTATGTTATAATACTAATATGGATATTGTATAACATAGTAACGTAATATATAGCAAAATTTACTATCTTATTACAAAAAAAAGTTTATACTTAGTCTCAGGCTTAAACTCGAGTCTGTTCCAAGGAAGAAGTCCCGCGGAAAATACGCAAACTAAAATGTAATGTATAGAATTTGACAGCACATGTCAAATTTCGCGAAGACAGGCGACGCGACAAAGGGACTGTTATTGTGACAAAGACTCTTCTTCGAGCCCGAGACTCACAATAAACCACTTTTTGTAAAAATACCAAATATGTTTTAATGCGTATAATTTAAGATCTATCCATGCCTTGAAAATAAAATTGAATGTCAAATGTGTCGTTAAAATTATAATAATAGTGATTTTACTTACATTTATAAGTAGTATATTTTAGTTACATTTAGTGTATATTACAATACTATTACAATTTTTTTCTCAACAAACAAATAGAGATTGTTAGTAAAAATCGTGAGAAAATTTTGCTAATGATATATTTTTACACAATTAAAAATGCGAAGCATTTCGAATAAGCGTGGATAGATCTTAATATCAGCTGACCTCAAAATTTTGTTAAATAATAAAAATGAAATAGAAAACAAAGATATTCTGTATCTTAGGGTGAATCGAATGAAACGAGAATAACTTTGGCGAACCAGCGCACTCATGAGCTGCTCAAGTAATTTGAAGATGATGGTTAAAGGAACACCCAAATACATCACAAATTTTTAAAAATTTCATTCAAGTCGACTATTCTGTTGGGTTTGAAGACCTTCTCCATACAAATAATAAGCTTGATATTTGAAAATATTTTCTTATGTTGTATCACTGTTGTAATTGTCATATAAAATATGAACCTATCATAGGAAATGGCAACGATTGGGCCAGTCGTTAACTAGATGTTAGTTAAGAAGGTGAAAATAGCATCAGTTGAAAGCGTACATATAAACAAATAATAGCTCAAAAACTGGCGAGATTCATCAACCTAGGAGCTTAGTGAGATTATGTATTATTCACACTGTAAAAGCCGATTTTTAACTTAGGAAATACAATTATTTATTACAAATTATTACCTACTTGAGAACGATACTTTCACTAGTGTATCGATTATTCATATCAATCGATTTATTAGCATAAAAATGTTTTTCCATAAGCGAATAATATTTTTTTATTATAAATGAATTCAAATGACATTCAAAGTACATAACTAATTTAATTTAAATTTAACACCAGCAACTTATATTTTTTGGATCCAAATAAACTTAGTCGATTCTATTAATGATATTAATTTTTTAAATTATTTCTTGTAATGTTTTTCGAATTATAGATTGTAAAATCACCTATTTTTTGTATTTTACGTAAGATAAATATATCCAATTATTTAAAGTTTATTTTCAATTTGTCAACTTCAGGCCCAAAGGCCAATTCTTCTTTTTACTAAGTTTTGAGAAAACTACTTATAATTAAGTAGGTATGTTACACTTATTTTTTAATTATTTACATCGCACCGTAACATTAACTATAATTGATTATTTTACGTATATTGATTTGTATTTTTTGTATTTATTTAAATTTAAAAAAAAATGTTCATAATATAATTTAAAGTAAGGACCATTAAATTATCGACCGAAGTTAACATTGAGAGCGTTACAAAGAAATATTCATTGAAGTACTTTTTGTTTATTACATTTAATATGATATAAAAATTAAATCCGCATTGCTGTTAATATCTCTGCAGTCGGCTTACGTTTACATAATGTACCTGTTTAATTTCTTGATATTGTTTCACATTTTAAATATATATCATCAGAACACTAAAACTTGTTCCGGAGTTGACATACATAAATTAAGCACCACTAAAGAGATTAAAATTATTTATGTTTTGTTCTGCACCTAGCTCTCCATAGTAATGATGAGGCATTATGGCCACTAACAACAAATCCGGCTAACGTGTTAGCAATATTGTTGATGTACAGTAGCAACTAACTGACCATTATAATATGATACAAAGTTATCTATTAATTATGATGTTTTCAATTCTTAGTAAAATAACTTTGGGTAATTTTTTAATTCGAAATATTGAAAATTAAATTACACAGCATATATATAATGTTCTCAGTTCTCTGTTTATGCGTTATAGATTTATTTAATTTTAATAAACCGATAATTTTTGATAACTAATAACTGAGTATAGACTTTACTGGATTTAGAATTTGTTATTTTATTTAAGTGCATTTATCTCTTGTTAAACTAATAATTCGTAAAATATCACATAAATGCGTCTTCTCAATAATATAGTATATGAAATTCCTAATGGATAATTTTAAGTGTATCTACAAGTCCCTATATTAATCTTGGTTAGTATTTAAATTGTTTCATATATGGCACTCGGTGAGTTTTTGTATAGTATAAGCGCTAATGTGTTTGGATGTAAATGCAGTCCGATGCAGCGCGATGATATGTGATAATAGTATGTATAGGTAGCCTCATTAATGTCTTGTAGTGACATGTGAGCCAACCAGATTGTGACAGTTCCCATAATTAAAACTCTCGACTGTTTAAACTTTTCATAGAAGCACATAATATGTATAACATAAATAAAAGTAAAAATAATAATTCTTGTTATACCGTTTGTGAAATAAGCATATAGGTAGATTAGTATATTTGTCCCTTTAACTTATCTGCTTCTGTGGGATTTTGTGAGCAATCAGTGAATAGATCTTTATACTAGTGTTTAATAAATTATACATACAAACTTATTTATTTAGTAATAAATCAATGTGATTTGAGATTATTCGAAATATTTCTTTCATGATTTTTATCGTGAATTCTTTACCCGTAAAATTATATCTTTTATTAAAACGAAAGAGATATCTTTTTTTGTGTATTTATTTTGGCTTTGGCTACAAGGCCTTCAGCCAAAAAAAATTTAAATAAAAGGAAAATTCAATAAATTTGGACCAAAAATTTTAATAGAAATATAAAAAAAAATAGTTACGACACGGCACCATTAAATATTAGATTCCACTTAGCTTTTTTCCGATTATGACCGTTTTACTAAAATAATACATAATCTTTATAAAGAACTCTTTTAGAAGTCTAGTACCTAGTCAATCCAATGTTAACATATAGATAATGTGTATAAAAGATTAGTTTCGAACAAATGCCACGAGACAGTCACATAACACAATGACTTACACACAACACCTCGTCGGCGACATCAGTAAGTATTAATTTTATAAAATTTATGTATAGTTAAGACACAGCTTGCACTCTTAAAGCACAGTTCTCAATGAGAACAGTTTCCGCTTCAAATTTTTAATATTACAATAGTTTCTAAGTGTTATTGTTATAATGAACTTCGTTACTAAGCCAACCATTAACGATCTTATTCATAAAAGTTACAAAAATATTAAAGGCTCTTATATACCTACCTTCTAATAGCAATAATTAGTAATGAAGGAGCGTCTCGCGAAATCATATGCATTAAAATAATAAGAGCATACACTATTTACAAAATACTACTCTATTTAACTCCTCATTTCGTAACGTTAGAAATTATTTTAATTGAATATGTGTACTGTTTATTGTAAAATAAAATTTAAAACTTATTACATTATGAACTAAAACCGAAAATCAAAGTAAACATAACATGTCACTCGTGTGAAACTTTCATAAAATTAGCCACATGAATGCGTTATATTTATACAACATTATAAAAATAAATATTTTTATGAATAAGACCGTCAGTTGACAACCATCTACTCACTCACCTTATCTATTATCTAAATTAACTTTTAAATGTTTTAAATCAATAAATATGTATTTACGCAAAAAAAAGCGAATAACATTATTTTCATTAAAAAGGTTTAATATAATGATGCGGTAAGTTATTTTTCCATCATTTTAATTGCGTTTACATGGCCCTAGAGAACATGATTATACCTCGCTTTTGGAATATTCTGAACATAGGTACATTAATATAAAATATATATTTATTTTTCCTTTATCATCACCCTTATTGTACGCAGTGTAAGGTTTGTAAATATGTATATACTAACCACGATCACTATTTCATTTTATAACAGTATGGTTAAAAATGCACAAAATGGTATGGCTAAGTTAGTATTCTCATAAATATATGTTTATTACATATACCATTTATTCGTTTATATACTTACATAATATGCTACATGTGTTTTTATATTTATAGGGTGAAAGCAACGAGACTCGCATAGCAGTAGCGAACCAGCGAGCGAACAAGCTGCTCAAATCTTAAGCATCGAGTCGTTTAGTATTCTGGATTTATGTATTTGACGATACCTACCAATAATATTACACTTACCTCATATGAGTCTCTATTTTGTTGCTCGATTGTACCTTTTAGAGTTAAATGTGTAGTTGGCTTTATATATAGCAACTATCAAACAAACTTTAGTTAACTATGATGTGAATTTGCTCACAAAATTTAAAATCCAATTTGAAAGTCCTGTATTATTTATCATATTTGGTAAAAAAGTATATTATTTTAGAATTTTGTTACTAAGCACAAATACTTTAGCTATGGTCTTTTAAAATATTTTTTTATGCACGGTAAAGTTTGATATTTGGTCGATTAACGTCATTTTACATAAATCAGGGTTCAATCCTGGGTAAGTTATTAGGAATGAACGATTTATCCTAATTTGCAAGTCGATTACAAGGAAAGCTACAACCATATCAAGGCGTTTAAAGAAAAGTTGTTAAAAAGACGTTAATAAAAAGCTCATCTGAATACGTTAGCAAATATATTCTAAATTATAATATATAAATATTTGAAATCAATAATCACTAAAAAGAATAGTAAATTGACTTGTAATCGACTACTATATTTTTTTATTAAAAGTTTGGCTCACATTGTAAGTACATAAATAATTATGTATATTCGGTACAGTGATAGATTCTAGAATGCAGTAAATGAATTTTGCTGCGCGAGGCAGAAGTCATACATATATTTTTGATTAGTCTCGTATTAAATATTAATGAAAGGTCTTAATCATGTAGCTTACATTCCATTATGAAGCCAGTATAATGAAAAAGTATGTTGGACTCAAACTTATGAGCGCTTTTTTACGTCGTTTTATCTTTCGACACAAAGGAATGTCTCTTTGTGTTTTGAAGAAACCTGGAGAACGTAGAATTTTAAATTCGTTAACCTATTGGGCTTCAGACGCTGCAAATGTATAGAGTTCGGATCCTCTTTGCGGGATCGACTTCGTTTTACCACGAAGCGCAGAACGTTTTCTCCCTTACTTTTATTTCTCCGTACTTTTGTCCAAACGGGCGATGTAGAGCTGTATGGTAGGATTCACAACAAACAGAGTTGTACTGGCGGTTATTTTGACAGACGGGTCTCGACTAACGTCTCTTCAACGGAATAAAGCAACATAATGTATATTTATAATTATCCCAACCCTCTGCAAGCACGTGTGTGCAGTTTTTTTTTATTGAATAAGGGTGACAAACGAGCACATAGTCCACCTGATGGTAATAGATGCTATGGCTGTTAGACATAATCAAAATGCAGATGCGTTGTCACCCCCTGAGAACTAAAATGCAATGCCTCGTTACCAGTAAAAAGGGTCTTCGGTTTTCTACCCTCAACAGCATTATTCTGCTGTTTCACACTGGTATTCTGTGAGAGCGTGGTCCTACCCGGTCGATCCGACCCATTCGTGCTGCAGCTACGTGTAGTTAGAATAGCTGCAGTATGGCGCTACAACAAAAAACGCTCCAGGATTATCATATCACACTGCTGATTGTTTTAAAAGCGCTCGTGAGTATTTACCCTAATACTATATTAATTAATAATAACATTATTTAATAAATGGGCTTCTCAACGTTACTAGTCATAGTATGGACTATTATCTTATCTATCTTATGGACTATTATTTATTTAGAATTTAAAATTGGTCGGCTATGTTAATTTAAATATATTTCGCGGTTATACGCTTTGCCAACGTGACCTATGTTTTTTTTAATTTGTATAATGTGCCAAACCGTTTAAATCCAAAACAATAAAATTATTCTTCACTTTCAATATATTATGCATATCGAACTAGAAGTCTTGAAATATAAACCTATACGTATATCCAAAATAATGAGCTATTTGAAATATCACTTTCTTATATTACAAACACATAATAAATAATCGATATTAATAATAGATGCAGTTAAGAGAGTACCAATTTAACTCTGTAGCGACCATTTTGAACTTATATCCATCAACCTACTTGGTAGATTTATATTTTAATTATAGAAATACTGACGATCAAATGTGATTTTAAATAATTCTTAATTCAATAATGCATTCAACGATACGTAGAAACATTATAAAATACAGTAGGCACCGTGATATTAACTTCTGGATTATTAAAATGTATTCCTTTTGTATATTTGCATTTTTTAATATTAAATTGTCCAAAAAAAATATCTTAGAATAAATTCTTATGATTCCCTGTACATTTAATATGCTTTCCTTTAGTTATAGATTAAGAAAATGGTGCCTGAATTAACATTATTAGGTTATTTTATTTTATTTTAATATAACTGGAATTTTGTATTTAGTATTAGATTCTATAGCTAATATTATTTATTTTATTTTTCATTAAAGCCATTCTAGCTATGAAATATGTAAACATTGTATTAAATAAATAGTAAAAGTACTCTAGTGTGAATTTGAATAAAGTATATAATATGTTCTATGTATATTGTTAGATAATTCAGATTAAACCGTTTAAAACCGTTATAAAAATTATAGAGCAATGTGATAACATAACAAAATGCAATATTTTATTAGATAGTTGAGCATTTGAAACTTTATTGAAACCTACTTAAAGTATGTTACTGTAAGTATAACTAATAATGTGTACCGGCCTTAGGAATAATGAATATAGGAATGTTAAAGGCGAGATGGCTTAAAAGTTGTACTAATGTACCAGCTATAGAAATAAGGGTTTTTTCGGAATTTTTCTCTGTCTTACTCTCAATCAAATTAGTTAAGCTGTGTTAAGGCACACGAATGTTAATCTAAGTAAAAATATTTTAATAATTTAAATATCGAATCTTTGTCGTCTCTATGTCATTGAATATTGTTGTGATGCGCCGTTCTAGTTATCATTTAGGTGTGTTAATCCGCCTGCGCAATATCTATTCATTTATCAGCCTAATACATACAATATATAAAAATAAAAACTATTTTCTTGAAAACAAAGTAACTTTATAGTTAGAATGTAATGTTAATTTCTGATTAAATTATTAATTTGTTAAAATATATGATAATGCGTTTTCTTTTTCCTTAAAACACCTACCATTCTTTTGCAGGATATAAAAGGTACTTTTATTGTTTTCTATCACAAGTCTATTGCTGAATATAGACCTCCCATATCTTGCCTCATAGTTTGGCAGGCAAATTGACAACCGCAGATTTTTAACCGACTTGAAAAAGGAGGAGGTACTCAATTCGACTGTATGTTTTTTATGTGTTACCTCTTAACTTTTTTCTGGGTGGACCGATTTCGATGATTTTTTTTTATTTGAAAGCTGGTGCTTCTCATGTGATACATAAATTTGATCAAGGTCTAACCAGGAGTTTTTGAGTTTTCCTTAATAATTTATATTGAAGTCGGTTGCACAAATTTTTTAATTTTACCACTTGTATTATTGAGTTGTTATCAGGAAAATGCTCCTACCAATCTCATGTTTCATTTCAATCTGTCGTCTCCGACGCCCGCGAAATGGTATAGGTTAGAGGGTTTCTCTACGTCGCCAGTACACGGCAATTGCATTGAAATTATACAGAAATATTAATTATTTAAATTAAATATTTTATTAATCTATTTTTTCTTACAATATAATATATACACATAACTAATGGACAGCAGTGTAGACGTTCCTGCGCCTTCTTCTAGAACTCTGCTTTGGTGAAACATCGTCAGGCAGCTGAAATGGTAAATTCAAATTAATTTAAACAAATGAAAGAAAGGAAGACTGACCACATCAAAGTATGTATTTTATTATCCTAGATAAAGGAGAGACTTTGCCATAATGAGGGCATCCACGACTTTTTCTGCCACCAGGGCGGCGCCACTTAAAAGTGAGATATAATATTTGACAGAAATCATAGCGGGGAAGTTAATTTGTTCGGAATATGTAAAGGTTAATGTTTCTTTCTGTGGTATTAGCTATATTTTATATTAATAAGATTAAAAATAAATAAACCAAACCACAGATATTCACAAAAGTAGAAAAATTAAAAAATAAATAAAAATGAGCAAAAATTTAAAGAGCAAACCACTGAGGCATTGTTTTGTGTATTAATATAATACTTTTGAAACTGATAAACTTTTATTAAAAACTAACTTTTCAATTAAATGATATTGTGTAACAAAAACTTTACCTCAGTGCCAACTAGCGACATCTGGTGAGCAGAAAATTATTAGCCCTCATTGCGACGCTTGGTTAGCGGATTGGTATTTTGGTTGTTATCAGAATGATGCTGCTGCCTACACCTATTTAAGTTTCCTTCTGTCTCCTCTTACGACACCCACGGGATAATATAGGATAGTGGATATTATTACGCCGCCACTACATGCCACTACGCAGCACTAACGAAATTTAATAAAGAGACATAAAACTAATATAATATGGAATAAGCATGAACCTCTATTTATACAAGTATATCCTTGGAAAGAAGTCATTACAGTAAATTCTATTATAATAACCGAAGACATTAGAGCGTTTTATTTTAGAGTCACCACAATTAAAGAATATGCAAATATCTTTAAGGTATATTATATCATAGCTCAGCGTTTACACACGTACCCAACTCAACGGCAACTTCCAAAGACGTTATAAGCGCGAATCCGGCTATAGAGCAGAGGAACTGTGATAAGCCTGTGCGATCTTGCCGCCACACCTCAAAGAACACCACGTATACTAGTGTCCCACACGCAAGCCCCTGAAATTTTATATTATATTGTAATCCTGAAAATAATCCTTAATTAAAAATAAGTAATAACAATATTAAATACGTCCCACTTCTGAACAAAACCTTTTATTTCTGAGAGGGATATGGAGCGATTAGTTCGCTGCGGAGCTCCAGTCGTGTTGGCGGACTTTAAATGTTCCCGAAACCGAAACATTTTAGTCCTCAAGATGTTTTCCTTTACCGCCGAGCACAATGGTAAACAGGTAACATAGTATTAGAGGTAGAGGACACCAAACGAGAAGGGAGGGCGAAATAAGTTTGACTCTAAGACCTTTTTAGATTTTAGACAAGAATGGCAGCTGGAACTCAATGGAAGATGAAGAAGGCCTTCGCCGAAAGGCACACCGAGATATATGATATTATAAAATAGCTCTCGAAAATTTTAATGTACTAATAAACTCAAGGCTATTTTTTTCTTTTATTTGTCTGTCTTCATTCCCATCGGTTGTCGGTTCCTCGGGCTATAGCCGGCCCATTGTCACTTCGCTTTTTTTTATAGGATAGGATGACAAACGAGCACACAGTCCACATGATGGTAAGTGATTGCTGTGGTCCATAGACATCTACATCTATCCTCGTTTGCGAATCAAAATGCAGATGCGTTGTCACCCGTGAGGACTAAGATGGAATGCCTCTTTTCCAGTAAAAAGGGTCTCCGGTTCTCTACACTCACCATACGAAACACAGCAGTATTAAGCTGCTATTTTACGCTGGTATTCTGTGAGAGCGTGGTCCTTCCCCGGTCGAGCCGACCCATTCGTGCTACAACTATACTACTAATATAGCTGCAGCATGGCTCTACCACGTATAAAACCCGTTGCGCTATGTCGGTTATGCCGCTTTCACACGAGGGCAGAACAGTGCGGCAGAATAGTTTGGAAGGACAGTGGCGTTCAAATATAAGACCAAATACTAGGACAATCCGCGAGTGATAACGATGGAGCGTCGGCGACGACAAAAGCAATATTTACGCCACTTACTTAAAATTGCAGCACAAATAGCTCTAGATGAGCTAATTGAAATTGTAAAGAGTGAAATAAATAGGATAGAAAAACTTTGGAATAGAATAATTTTTTATTCGATATAGATTACATGTGTAATTCTTATTGAAAGTCATTTTTTACTTTACCACTGGTTCGAAAAAAAAATGGATTAGACTTGGTAGCAAGAAGATCAGAGCTTGGTTGTTTTTGCGTATTTTTTAACAAAAACAGAACTTTTAACAGAATTGACATCACTTTATGCCTTATCGATATAATAAATAAATGATATTACTAGATAGTATAGTTTTGGCTTTCATTATTTCATCTAATAATAGCGCCATCTACTTACTTCTAAATAAACTAAAATGGTAAGTCACTGATAAAATTAAATAATAGAATGCTACGAACGATATAAATACTTTAAAATTCGTTCGTGGCAGATGTGGTCAACAATCATGCAAAAGCTTAGTTTCAGTTTTTATGAATTGTATTTAAAGAAATACGAGGGCCGTGTACAACGTACAAAAGTAAAAAAGCCTTGTAAAAGTACGAGGAAGCAAAACGTGTACGATTCCCTCGAGAATGAATCTGTTATAGAAAATTTTACGTGCTGACTTAACACGTGTTCGTTAAAGTGGTGAAGAATAACTTCGTGGGGCAACCTAGGTGTCTGAGTAATTAAAGTAGTCGTGGAGATGTGAAAACCATTAATATGCATTGAAACATTGCAGTAAACTCTATTTTTCTGCCCACAAAACACTATAGGCAATTAGGAGCCCTGTCCACAGTAGTGAAACGTATTATTAGCTTCTACTTTACTTTTTTACTTTTAATGAGACTTATAAATCAGTTTGTAATTTAAGATAGCTTTCATATTTTCAGACATATTAAGATATTTGTGACAGGCCTGGCTTCATAGCTCATATGAGTATATATAAATGAACAGGCTCTTGCGGAAAAATACTTTAATTAAAGAAAGCAGATTTTACTTAAACAAAGGTTCATTTATTTTACTTGTCAAAGGCGGTAATCAAACTGATTAAAACTTAAATTTCATGGTACGTAAGCATTATCTATTATTTATTTTAGCATATATTTTAATTGTAATTTGAAGTGTCGATTTACCACGTTCTCGGCGCTGAAGGAATACCTGCCTATCTGAGAACTTTCCCAGTTGAGGTCATCCCACGTTGGAATCAGCGCAGCGACACTTTTTTGGCCAAAACCTCTCTGTGGCCTGTGCCCAGTAGTAACATGTATGTATCTAAGCTGCAACTTTTTTACTTTTCATGGGGCAATATATGCAGTTTTTATTTCATTCATATTTTCGGGTATGTTACTTTTTTGTTTTCACCCTACCGTAAATACTATACTTATCGACAGCCTATCAAAAGTCAACTGAAATGAACATAGGCCTTCCCCATAAATTGTCAAGTAGCTGGATATTTGTTATAGTTGCTACGCTTGGTAGGCGGGTTGTCAGCCGCAGCTATTATTATTTTGGTCTGTTGTCAGGAAGATGATGCTGCCCATCTCCTGTTTGTTTTCCTATGTCGCCTCTTACGACTGGACGCTATGAGGTGGCGGATTCCCTTTCGCCGCCACAACAATGCGAACATTTTTATACTCCCTTTCATGAGTATAGTGCTTCCCACGTTCACTGTGAATAAAATTCATAAGGAATAAAACTAATTTTAAGGATTTTATCGCGTTTAATTTTAACTTTTTTAATTCCCGATGTTTAGGGTACTTTACGGGAGGACTGAGGTGTTTGACGACCTGATGTCAAAGTTAGAATAGAATAGAATAAGAATAGAATAGAATAAAGTAGTATGGTTGGGTTTGAATTCAATTTTATTAATTATGGGGTCCTTAGCAGATGGTAGCACTCAGCCATCTTCCCTATTAAAATTAGGATGTTTTTTAATTTCAATAGCCTCGCGAATCATCATTGGTAGGAATCGGTGTTCTATTACAAGGATTTGCTGTCTATCAGATCCGATATAATGGTTGGGACGATACGAAACATGTTGACATACTTTAGACTTCCCGGAGCGTCGGTGCTTCACATCAACGACATGTTCTTTACGCGGGTTTTTATGGAACTTTCATCCAAAGATGCGGAAAAAAAACCCCACGTAAAAAAAGTTTGAATTAAACGTGATAAAGTCCGTAACATTCGTTTTATCCCATGTGTAGTAGGTATACATCATTATAGAACTACATTTTTGAATTTTTTAATCTACATCTACTCGTATTTTATGGTGCCAATCAATATTAAATAGGACCAATGATATTAATAAAATATCTCAAATAAACATTATACTTACCGTAAATTGATATAAGACTATGAAATTCATCATTATTTTGTTAAAATTAAATTAACTTTAATTATGAATGAATGTAACGAGTAAAATGTAAATAATAATTATAAATTTTAATTCCTAGACAATTTACCTTTCTTATGAATACATCGGAAGACACGCCCGATATAAAAATAATAGGTGTTTCTAGATATATATATGTATATTCACGTGTTCCTGTAGCATATTATATCTTTGCCAAATACCAATCATCTACGTCTGATAGTCTTTTAGAATTCAAAAAAAATCTTTGACAGACATAGAGACACAGACACCGAGGTGACTCTAAAAGTGATCGAATTTTACTAAATTTGGCACGGAACAGCATTTAATGATGTTCCTAAATTCAAGCCCACGCGAGCGAAGCCACGGGTAAAAAGCTAGTTATGATATATATTTTTTACCAACAACCTTAGGAAATCAACAGCCGTAGGACTCTAAACTTAGAAAGCATAATTTTCAGGAATGAAAAGTCTTATAAATCAATAGCCTTAGGAATAAAAATCTCTCAACTCAACAATCTTGGTAACTAACAGTCTTACTTTTAGAAACCTATAACATATAACAGCGTAATCAGTCCTTCAGCCGCTAATCTCCCTGACATAACGTTCAAAGATAGATCTACATCCTCAGGATCTGAATCTCCTGCAATATTTGAATTTTTGGCTTGGACGTCATTTATGCCCTCGATCAAACTGTCTAGCGGATCGTAGGGCATGTTCTCTACATCTAATACTGGTATAAACATCTATAAAAACAGAAAATACACAACTGTAACGATTCATTTAGGTTGCATCTAACGCACAAACCTCAGCGGTCTCCATACCTACACTTTGACACCTAATATTATCTTTGTGCAAAAATATCTGAATAAACTAACTGTTTTCTGGCATAAAGTGATAATTCTACTTTGCAAAAGTTTACTATAATAGTCCCAACTACATAAAATAAAGAAATGAGAATCTGAAATATGCACTTGTTCAAATTCAGACCTAAAAATCCGTTTTTACTACCTGATGAGTTCAAATCGTTATTGTACTTTATAGATACAAGTTGGGATTAAGATTTATATACCAAATTGAAGGAAAATTACTAAATTATTCATTAACTTACCTTGAAATACGTAAATACCACATTTAACCACAATTTTTTTTAATAATATGCGTGACACTGTCACTTCCCCAGGTCGTAAACACTTATGAGACAGAACGCACAAACGTAACCACCAATATGTTGCACCTTACCAAGGAAATGTGACTAACTTCATTTTGATGGTTATTTTATGGTTCGCTTGTTCCTTGCGCCCGTTCAGGGACTACTCATTTAAACAATAAGGTCGCCTACTAATGCTGTTTGCAATGAATTATGAGCCTTAGAGTCAACCTTGTCGGGTGGTTATAGCCGCCGTACTAATTTCGCTTCTGCCCTATAAAGGGTTAAACTATATCCACAGTTCATTGCCGTTGAATAATGGAGCCGATCAACATTAACATTTTGTTTATCATCACGTAAACCATGATTTTGCTAGTTGTTTCTTGTAACCGGATTAAATTAGATTTTAGTCTGGTAGTCTTTGAAACAGTTATCCCTTAGTTTTAGTTAAACTATACCTCTCAGTATGTGAAGGTTAAATTAAAAAATACCTGCAATATGACTGAGTAAACGCCTGCCTCAGTAGCGCCGGCACCACCAACTAGAAGAATACCGACGCCTATACCCAGCGCCGATACGAAGGAGAAGGTAAAGATGTACACCACCGAGAGCCAGCGTTTTGTGCCGGCCGCCAGCAGCTCCACTCCAATGCAAAATGCGATTATGTATTTGTGAGCAGATACAGCACCGAACATGTACCTAAAATCATACATTATGTGACCATTCAAATAATTCTTAATTATAACATATTACCATGGAATCCGAAAAAAACAGAAAAAATAAACAAAGGGGAAAAATAAAACTTATTACTTATTGTACTTAAACTTATTTGTAATTTAAAAAAACGAATACGGCTATAGACATAGAGACAAGTAATGCATTGCAATGCAATGCTTTCTCAGGGTATTTTTAAGTTCTTTTTACTTTTTATATCTTATATTAAATCCCGAGGTAGCTCATTAATAAATAAAGGCATTATCCTTCGTTTTCACGGTTTCCATAATAATTTTTAACTTTTGGAACATATAGTTTAGGTTTTCAGTTAGGCGTGTTGGGTATGTATCAAAGAGTAGGTATGTGTATCACTACGTTTTAGTACCTACGTATACTCTTTCTTGTTTATATTCAGTGTTTGTATTATATTGTTCGATTAGACATTTTACTTTCTACTGGTAGTATACCACATCTTTTTTAAATAAATTGGTTTAAAAAATAAAAAAATTCTTCAACCCTTTAAGTACCTACCCAAAAAGGCGGCCATGCCAACCCAGCCAACCGACCCTGACGTTGGCAAATTAGTAGACGACGGATCAAACCGTTTGATTCGAATGCGAGTTACGGCGACGGCAAAGTAGACTCGCCGCTCGCCGAGCGTCTGGATGTCTGATTAAGTCATGTAATTTCTGGCGTACACATTCCAAACTGTTTGCTCCGCCGTTGTCGAATAATTGATTATAATGTGGGTGTCTTCAAGACGGGGTGTAGGCTTTTGTTTTGCTAGTTCAGTGTGCTTTACCATCTTCGGATACATAACCACCTTCAGGTGGGATTGTAGTCAGTGTAGTATTCAAACACTGTGACTTACAATTATAATAATTAAATCATTTAAAATCCAGCGAACTGAAAGTTAATTAGATTATTTAAAAATTCTACTTGAGATGTTCAAGAAATTTTCAAAAAATAAATAGTACGAGCCAACCTACATATTATGCACCTACGCACACACACACACACACACATACACACACACAACCATCCTCTTAAAAACAGTAGAATCTGGCTAGTGTGTCTTAAAACGTAGTAATATCATATGTATATACGCTTTCCTTAATCGGACTCATAAAAATAACTTACAAATGCATCGGTGCTACCTGTCGACGGATCAAATTAAGATGAAACTAACTTCATTTGTTAAATTGTGTGTACTTTACAAACTTTACAGAGATCATTTACAATTAAATACCTACATACTTTTGATTACGGCTAATATTTATTCTGTGGTTACGGATATTAGCAAATTATTTCAGTTTTCCGTAAAGTACATTGCTACGTTTTATATATCTATTATACTAGCTGCCCAGGCAGACGATGTAGGTACTGCCCTTACGGACTACCCTTTGTCCTATAATCCTTAAATTCGCAATAATAAATATTGAGGGTCACTTATCGGGATAAAAACTGTCCTATCTCTCAAGTTGGACCTAACTGCACACAGTGTGCAAAATTTCATGGAAATCAGTTCAGTAGTTAGTGTCAGTAGTTACAAAACAATGTGACACGTAATTTTATGCGTATATAAAGATTACTCACTAGTGACACTCATTGTTCATTGCTGTAATTTCACGACGGATACCGCTTTGATTAAGATTGGGAGCGCCGGTGGCGGAAGAAACTATGATTTGTATTATCCGCCTTATCTAGAGAGCCACTGCCTGTCTTATAGACGTAGGACGATTTGTAACTTAATTAATTTTAATATAATTTTTCATAACGTATACAATATACATACATATATCAAGTACCCATAAAATTTTACATTTTCTATACATACATATAAATAAAATTATGAATATTTATTTGTATAGATTACAAATAAATATTCATAATTTTATTGTTATTGTATAGTCTGTCTGTAGACAGACGTCTGTAGTCTATACAAATAAATAAAATCGAAGTGTTTGTTTGTAATGATTTCTTATATTTCCGCGAACACTACACATTGAATAAAAATATTTTTCATGCTTTTTTACTAAATGTATATGATAATATTATATACGGTACACATAACAAAAATTAATTTTTAAAAATGTTGTCTGTCTGTCTGTCTGGCTGTATATTTCGGCTAATCTCTGAAATGGCAGGACCGATTTTGACGGGACTTTCACTGGCAGCTAGCCAATGTTATAAGGAGTAACTTAGGCTATTTTTATTTTATAAAAATAATACCGCACAAAAAATTAAAACCCAGACCGCACCGACCGACCAGATGAAGTCGCGGGGAACAGTTAGTATCGAAATAACTACCTTTTATTGATTTGAGGGGTTTATTTGAATTCCATGAACACATGAAAAACCATTTTTAAAATTTTTGCCTGTCTGTCTAATCTTGAGCTAATCTTCGGAATGGCTGGACCGATTGTAATGAAACTTGAACAACAGACAGAAAGCAATGCCATGTTTGATCTAGGCTATATTTTTTTGAGTAATCGAAAAATTGATAATTGTGCTACGAAGGGGCAGGCGCGCTAGTCATAAATAATTTTAAGGAATTGACAGTCTGTATATACCTACACCACAATGTAAAGTGACAACCAAAACAAAATATCTGCCAGACTCCCTGATTCACGAAACTAGTAACGAGATGTGATTTAGCAAAATCTACCTAGAAAACTCAAGGCGATAAGATTAAAATAATAGTTGGCTATTTTCCATATCTATACAAATAAATAAAATTGAAGTGTCTGTTTGTAATTTCAAAATAACAGCTTTTTACTAAATGCATATGAAATTATATAAGGTACATAATATAACAATTTTTTTAATTTTTGTCTGTCTGTTTGCTTGTTCGGCTAATGTCCGAAATGGCTGGACCGATTTTGACGGGACTTTCACTGGTAGATAGCTGATGTTATAAGGAGTACCTTAGGCTACTTTTATTTAAGAAAAAGAGTTAGGGTTTCGCGCAAAAAAAAAATACGCTAAATTACACGCGGGCGAAGTCGCGGGGAACAGCTAGTTATTACATAAATATGCATGGAAGTCTGACACGCTACCCTGGTGTGTCCACTGGCGTGTTGGTGGACACAGATTTGTCATAGAATCTAGTTTCCTCACAATGTTTTACTTTACAGAAGAACCGGTGCCGGCGGAGTACCTACGAATTTGGGTTACTTGCGTACCTACTTTGTAATTCAAAACGATCGCCTCTGAACCACCACGGCTCCTAGGACGCGTTAAATATAGATGCAATGTAATTAAATCTTATTATCATTTTCAAAACTATAAACAAAGAATAAAACTAGTTTTACGGATTTTATCGCGTATATTAATAAGTTAATATACGTGATAAAATCCGTAAAACTAGTTTTATTTAAATGTGTAGTGTTCGCGTAAATATAAGAAATCATTATATAAACAAAGAATTTATGGTCATCATAGCGCTTACTAAATTATCTGCCTATCTACAACTACACAGTACACAGTACACACCCACTAAAGTCTGAGGTCTGGGAATAACTGTGGAGTTTTTCTACCAGAAAATTAATTGAAATATATTACATGCTTTAGCCGTCACCGTGTAGAGGCGGTGTAAGAATATATCGTCCCACATAATATAGCCCATAACGTCCCGTGGTTGTCGTATGAGGCGACGAAGGGAAGCTGAAACAGGAGATGGGCAGCAGCATTTTCCTGATAACAACACAAAATTATTCAAAATTATTCCTCACAGAACACCAGCGTGAAGTATAGGTTTACTTCTGCGTTTCGCTTGGTGAGTGCAGGTGGCCGGAGGCCCCGCCGCCGCCCCATGGTAGCGAAATTAAATGTAATCAGACTATCCCAGGAGGGTATCAGCACCCCTGGAGAATCCCTCGCTGAGCATCCACGACCAAGCGACTCCACTCCTGACCGTGGGTGCTCAGGTTACCCCGCGTATTCTGGGGGCGATTCCGCTCGCGACTAAACCTGCTCGGGGTAAGCGGAGCAATAAGACCAAGGCGACCCCTGTCTGACTTTTGCAACATCAGGGGACTTCATTCCAACCTTAACGCTGTCCACTACCATCCCCAATCGGCGAAGCCGGCCTTGTTCTTTTTAAGCGAGACTCAGGTGTCCTCTCCGGCTGATACTTCATATCTCTCCTACCCGGGGTACAAATTAGAACACTCCTTTGTGCCCCGGGCTGGAGTTTGCGTATACGTCAGAGAGGACATTTGTTTTCGACGCCTCGGCAGACTTGAAGGTACGGACCTGTCCATCCTATGGCTGCGCGTAGACAGCGACGACCATCCCCGCGTCTACGGGTGCCTCTATAGGTCCCATAGCGGTAATGCCGAAACAGACCGACTCATCGACCACGTCCAAATGGCTACAGATTCCTTGCTACAGCAGATCCCATCCGCAGAGA
Source organism: Parnassius orleans (assembly GCA_029286625.1). Lineage (NCBI taxonomy): Eukaryota > Metazoa > Arthropoda > Insecta > Lepidoptera > Papilionidae > Parnassius > Parnassius orleans. Next base: position 3,121,685 of record JAGSMP010000018.1, read on the forward strand.
TCGTGATCCTTGGCGATTTTAACGCCCACCACGCCGAATGGCTCGGTTCACGTTTAACCGATCATGCGTGAAATCTGTTTATGACTTGGCATATGGTCTTACACAGCTGGTTACTTCGCCTACACAGATTCCAGATGTGGAGGATCATGCACCTTCCCTGTTGGACCTTCTGCTGACCTCTCATCCGGACAGATATCAGGTTTCCATCGACGCCCCTCTAGGCTCGTCGAACCATTGCCTTGTCCATTCACTCTAACGTCGCGGTTGCATTCTGCAGGCTGCCGCCGTGTTTGGCACTATAGGTTGGCCGATTGGGATAGGATGCGTTCTTTTTGCATCTACCCTTGGGGCGGATTTGCTTCTCACCGGACGATCAGCGTTGTTGCTGAATCTGTCGCTGATGTGGTACTTCAGGGTATGGAACTTTTTATTCCATCCTCTGTAGTGCCCATCGCAGGCAGATCCCAGCCATGGTTTGGTCGCTCCTGTAAAATAGCATCACGCTATAAGCAGGAGTGCTACCGGGCCTGGGCTGACGCATCAACTTCTCGGGATGTAAACCCCAGCGCTCTTAAAAGTATAATTCCGCCTCCAGGTCCTTCAAAAGAGTCATTGCCAAGGCAAGGTCTGAGCACATCGGCAGAATTGGCGAGAAGCTAGTTCGCCTTCCTTCGGGAACCCGTGCATTCTGGTCTCTCGACAATGCTGTCCAAGGGCCTTCTTAAACTTCTGTCAGCCATCTCTTCCATCTCTGCACAGAGAGGACGACTCGCAGGCCCATGCCGCAAAGGAGAAAGCCGAGCTGTTAGGCTCTCTCTTTGCGTCCAACTCGACTCTTGATGACGGGGGGAACATACCGCCGACCATCCCGAGGTGTGAGTGCTCCATGCCGGATGTGCGGTTTACACAGCGCTCGGTTCGCAAAGCACTCCTTACCCTGGACGTCAGCAAGTCGAGTGGGTCTGACGGAGTCCCTCCCATTGTGCTGAAGACGTGTGCTCCGGAGTTGGCACCGGTTTTTGCTCGTCTTTTCCGGTACTCCTACTCCCAAGGCGTAGTCCCGAATTCATGGAAGGCAGCTTTGGTCCACTCGAAAAAAGGCCTAAAAAAGGCGACCGCTCAGACCCGTCTAACTACAGGCCTATCGCCATCACCTCCTTGTTCTCCAAAATAATGAAATCTATTATAAACTGCCAGCTCATGAGGTACCTTGAGGATCACCAGCTGATTAGTGACCGCCAGTACGGTTTTCGTCGGGTCGATCAGCTGGTGATCTTCTGGTCTACCTGACTCATAGATGGGCGGAGGCAGTAGAGTCAAGGGAGGCATTGGCCGTTAGTTTGAACATAGCGAAGGCCTTCGATCGAATCTGGCACAAAGCGCTTCTTTCGAAGCTCCTTCCTATGGGCTTCGAGAAATTGTGCAAATGGATCACCAGTTTCCTTGCTGATCGGAGCATCAAGGTGGTAGAAGACGGTGCATGCTCCGATTACAAGCATATTAATGCTGGTGTTCCACAAGGTTGCGTGCTATCACCAACGCTGTTTCTTCTGCATATCAATGATATATTGCAAACCGGTAACATTCATTGCTATGCGGATGACAGCACTGGTGATTCTCTATACACCGGCCGTGCCAATATTTCCACAACATCGCCGAGTACCGCAACAAACTTGTGTCTGAAGTCGAGTCTTTGCTGAACAAAGTCTCGGATTGGGGACGACTAAATTTAGTCCAGTTCAATCCCAGAAGACACAAGTTTGCGCGTTACTGCCAAAAGAACCCCTTTGTCGTATCTCCTCAATTTCAAGGCACTCCCCTTGCTGCCTCAGCTAGCATCGGAATCCTCGGCGTCGACATATCGAATAGCGTGCAGTTTCGTGGTCACTTGGAAGGGAAGGCAAAATTGGCCTCTAAAAAGCTTGGCGTGCTCAGCAGAGCGAGACAGTATTTCATGCCAGCACATCGCTTGCAACTTTACAAAGCGCAAATTCAGCCTCACATGGAATACTGTTCTCATCTCTGGGCCAGGGCACCCCAGTGCCAGCTCCTTCCACTTGACCGCATCCAGCGCAGAGCGGTTCGAATCGTCGACGACCGAGTTCTTTCTGATCGGCCCGATTCACTGGCGCTGCGTAGGATGTTGCATCCCTTTGCATTTTCTATCGAATCTACCACGGGAGTGCTCTGAGGAATTGTTCGGATTAATTCCAGCCGCCAATTTCACGAACGCACGTCGCGTCAATATTCACGATACCATCCTCATCATCTGGATGCTTGGCGGTCCACCACTGTGCGTTTTACTAGGAGTTTTCTTCCTCGTACAATTTCTCTGTGGAATTTTTTACCACCAGAGATTTTTCCTGACCGATACGACTTAGGGACCTTCAAGAAAAGAGCTTACTCCTTTCTAAAAGGCCAGCAACGCACCTGCAATTTCCCTGGTGTTGCGGTTGTTCATGGTAGAACATTACCATCAGGTGAGCCGCATGCTCACCTGATGGTAAGTGACTACCTAATAACTATAAACCCTTTTCTATAAAAAAAAACTCGCCTGCCAATCGTGACAACTGTGGCAAACTCCCCCTATGAGGCAATCTATGGAGGAGGCCTAAGTTCAGCAATGGACTTCATTATACATTAAATTTAATATAAAAACACTAAAAACTTTATAAATTTTCGTATGCATCCGAATTTACAATCTTCTCTCTTTAATATAATAAAATTAATGTTTGTTTGTTCGTATTTTATGCGCTGTCATAGCGTTCATCAGATTGCAAGAAAACTTTGTCAACTTATTGCTTGCACTTGCGCGAAGATTATAGGCATAGTACAATTAATTTACAGTAGGTGGCGCGCGTATCGTACGATAAATTTATTACAAAGTTATATATCCATTCAACTTCATGGAATGTATTATCATTTCTAATTAAACAATATAACTTTTCCAAATTTAAATCAATATTTCCACAATATTTTTTTCTGCGGCAGCAACGGACCTGGTAACAATTATTTATCTCATAAAATTCCCGCACTGAACAAGTATTTGCTTGGCTTACAAATGATTTTTCTGGGCTTGGATGTCTGTCCATGTCCAGGTAAACACCATGCCTTCACACAATACCAGCTGTGTTAATTTTTAACATTAGCGTTGTTTATGATACGACGGGTGAGTGACAATAACGGGAGACAATTTTATTGGTGGTAAGGAGCGACTATGCGACATGCCAGAAAGATCTCATTACCTCCAAGTACGCCAGACGAAAAATAGCCAGACTGGAGACAGAGAGTAGCGCCAAAGGTGCCGAGACATCTGCAATCGCCAAACTGCTTGTCTGACAAGCGTAAGTTAGGCAAACCCTCCCTACATTAGGACTTGGGCTAGTGAAGAAGGAGAAGAAAAATTTTATTAGTAACGAGGCATTCCATCTTAGTTCGCAGAAATGACCACGCATCTGCATTTTAATTCATAACCGAGGAAGAAGTGAGTGTCTATGGGCCACATTATCCATTTACCATCATATCGATGAAGGCCGTCCGGGCCCAGTACTTAGTCTATGCGAAACAGGATCAGGTAATCGGAGATACATCCTGAAAAATTCGACGACAGAGCCGACTACCACAGAGGCTAAGCGTTTAGTTGTGGCGCTGCAGGGCCGCAGGTTTGAATCCCGTACGGAAGGTGTTTTAAAACCCACAAATAATTGTTTCGGTCTCGATGTGTCCTTGTGCAATATATGCAGCGTTGCTAACTCTACGGATTTTATTTATTTATTCTTTATTGCATTCCTTAATATAAAAGAATACAAAGGGCGGACTTAATGCCTTGAGGCATTCTCTACCAGTCAACCCATGGAGTGGTGAGAATTTGACGTAGGTGTAGCAATATAGAATAAAAACAAAATAAAAATGATAATTAATTACGTTATATATACCTTTTACTAATATATACAATAAATAAACTATAGAAATATCTCCTAATTATACATATATACAAATATATACATACATACATAAACATACATATATACATATCAACATACATATATAAATAGTACATATAAATAACTATGAATATATACGTCTAACAATATAAATGACATGGATGATTCATGTAAGAAGTGTTGTCTTTAATAGATGATTACGCACCAACTTTTTAAAAGCAAACTTATTGGGAGCTTTTCTGATGTCATCGGGCAAGGAGTTCCAAAGGCGTGTAGCCTGAACTGTAAAGGAGTTACCATAGAACTCGGTGAAGTGAACTGGAATACATATTTTGTTGTTAGAAGAAGAACGTAGAACCCTATCATGAGATGAGGAGAGATAGTGAAATTTACTCTTAAGATAAGAAGGCGAAAATGGGTCATTTAATATGGAAAAAAAAACAAGTAATATTCTGGAAATACGCCTCTGCCGGACTGTAAACCAATTAAGCTTAGATCTATATTGCGAAATATGGTCATACTTACGAAGCCCGAAAATAAATCTTATACAGTTATTGAGAAGGCGTTCCAGCTTGTTCAGAAGATCTTGGGACAGATCCGGGTAACACACATCTGCATAATCAATTATGGGTAATACAAGCGATTGGACAAGCATGATCTTAGATTTTGTGGGAGAAAATGTTTTAAACGATACAGAGAACATAACGTGGCAATGACTTTACGACTCACTTCTGAAACCTGAGTTCTCCAATTCAGCGTGCTGTCAATGTGTAGGCCAAGATTTTTTACAGAATTACTGAACGGAATTATAATACCATTGTAATAAATAGGAGGTAAGTCTGCAAGATTAATCTTAGCTAGCATCCTTGAGCTACCCACAAGTATAGCTTGGCATTTCAAAGGATTGAACAAAACTCCATAACGAGTAGACCAATCTTTGATAGCTGATAAGTTGTCATTTAATTTTTAATCCCATTATGGATATCCCCAATTTCAGCTTGCACGTATAGCTGAAGGTCATCGGCATACAGATGGTACGAGCAATCGAAGATGGAGGTAATAAAGTTTATAAAAATTGAAAAAATTATAGGAGAAAGAATACCGCCTTGCGGCACACCAGCTTCCACATCAGCCCAAGCTGAGGTCATTTGCCCCACACAGACTGACTGCTGTCGACCGCGAAGATAAGATGCAAACCATTCCAATGCTGTAGGGCCAAAATTTAGATGAGACAGTATGGAAAGAAGGATTTCATGATCAACTGTGTTGAAAGCATTTGAGAAATCAACTAGTACCAGTACTGTTACTTTTTTCTTCCATACCTTGTCTAATATCATCTGTGACGTTAATTAAAGCAGTACTGGTACTATGACCAGGGCGAAACCCAGACTGATATATACTCAGTATATTATGTTTCGAAATAAATGTAGAAATTTGCTTGTAAACACAGGATTCTAAAATTTTGGAAAGAAAGGTGGAATGGATATAGGGCGAAAATGATTGGGAAGAATGGGAGTAGGAACTTTTGAAGGGCTTTATGAAAGCCCTTTTCCAAGATTAGGTACTGACCTGAATCAAGGAAAAATTTATAATATGGGAAATTACCGGAAGAAGGTGCTCCAGTATAAATACTACCATGTGTCTACTAATCTCATCATAACCCACCGCCTTGGACTGAATTGCTAAAATAGACTTTTGACATCATCCTGAGAAACAGGAGAGAAATTAAAGATAGGTATATTAGAATTTGCACAGAAGCAATGGAAGCCACAGTTTGAGAGCGAATTGTAGGATCCATTGCTGTTACAGAAGGAAATGATGGTTAATTTCATCAAGTGTTAGAGAAGGACCACAATCTAATGTAGCTGGCCTGCAAAGACCAAAAGATCTAAGAAATTTCCACACTTCGGCGGGAGAAGAGTTATTAATACAATTATGGAAATATCGGCGTTTAGCTGCCCGTACCATTTGATTGCACCTATTCCTGGCTGCTTTAAAAGACAACCAATTTTCTTCAGAACGTTCTCTCTTAAAACGAAGAAAAGCTCGATTTCGTCTAGACATTGCCAACCTTACGCCCTCTGTCATCCATGGGGCTGGGGGACGCTTCAATCTAACCTTGTGAACTGGGGCATGAGCATCATAAAGGCTGAGAATATTTTGGTTAAGAATAGAGACTTTATCGTCAACAGTAGGTGCTGCAATAAATGAGGCTAGATCGAGATTAAGAGCGTCATCCCTTAGCTTGTCAAAGTCTATTTTAGAAAAACTGCGCAGATGCAGTACAGAAGGGGAATATTTGGGAGGTTTAAGCTTATACGAAGCATAAATCAAGTCATGACGTGAGATGCCCAAAGCAGGTAACTGATATTTGATTGATTTTGTAGTTTTGATTTTTCCGTAGATCTACGGAATTTTTTCATCGTCTACGGAACTACGGAATTTGTGTTGAAATCTACGGAATTTGATTTCCATGTCAGCTATTATTTTTTTGTATTTCACAGTCCTTTCAGAATAATTAGATTTTCAAAAATATAGGTAACAAAAAAAAAGACATTTCTTATCATGAGTTAAATTATATTGAATTGAGGTAGAAAATATGAATAACTGTTATGAGACTGATATAGAGTGTCTAAATTCAACAACTTTATCACTTAAAACTCCCTACAAATTGTATGAAATAAATATGCATCGGCTCAGGATGAGATAAATGAACACACATTGGCCATGAATGATCTGGTAAAGTCATGTAAGTTTAATGAGGAGCGCTTTGACTCCTTAATAAAACATCAGAGTGAGTATCAGCGCTCCATACCGGATTCATCGGGGACATTATGTATAAATAATAATGATAAAATTAAGGACTCATTATTTTCACCTACACTCTATGACAGTGCCATGACAAAGAATATTAACTTAAAAAGTAATTTCAATATTTTAAAAATAAAGTTATTATGTATTGTGATGACATAGAAAAAATTTGCGCACGATGTTAAATAACTGTTTAAAAGGACATCTGGTTAGTAATCATTGTATGCCTGGAGCATCCTTTAGTCATATAATGAATAAAGTTTTAACTGGTAAGTTTTGCCCTAATAGCACATTAATAATTCTTGTTGGGAGAAGAGGCAATGTAAACAAAACTCAATCATTAAAATATATTGATTATCTAAATACTTTAAATGTACATAAAATTATCTTGTTTACATTGCCTTACATACAGGGTTGGCTACAGAAAAATAAAATAAGATACCATTTAAATTTATTAATGAATAACTTTTCATTTAATAACAATTTAAACTTGACATCTAATTGTTATAATTATAATAATATAATTAATTTAATAAACATAAATAATTTAATTAAGAAGGTAATTAGGTATTACCTATCCAAATATATAATAATTTAAGACAGATAGCAAATGTGCTATCTTATTGTTTATATATTAACTCAGCCAAGGACTTGGCTACACAGACATCTGCTTCTATTGAGCAGTGTAATGACTTAATATGTAATTTGGATCCAGTTCCAAGTGATTTAAATTAGAAAATGAGACAATAGAGGTAATCTCTAGCAGTTATAATAATTTAAATAATTTAGAATGTAGCTTACAAAACCATAATTGTATGACTCCACAGGTGATAATAATTTTTTACACCTGGTGCATCAGAATATACAAGCATGATAGGCAAGATCTAGAAATTGTATTGTTCTTAAATAGCAACAATATTCATATTTTATGTATTACTGAACATTGGTTAAAAGCTTATAACTTAATGTTTAACTTCAGTAATCACCAGGTGGTCAGTTCGTTCAATAGAGAAACGGTTTTAAGAGGTAGCTCGTTAATATTAGCTAGTAAATTATTATCATGTAAAGAACGTAAAGATATTGTGAGCCTCTCTGTTGAGCGAACTGTAGAAATGGCATGTGTTGAGTTTGAGCACCTCATTGTTGTGAGCGTCTACAGACCCCCATGTTCTATATATATGATACTTTTGAAAAAAAGTATGGAGTAAGTTTTGTTAAGCTTAATAAACAGAATAAATCTGTTGTAATATGTGGAGACTTTAATATCAATCTCCTAGAAGCTTCCTCCACCAATATTAAATTTAGATCATTGTTTAAATCATATGGTCTTTTAATTTATTTTCGATCCAACGCGTATTACTGAATGTAGTGCAACATGTATAGATAACATTTTACAAATGTTAAGCCGTTCCATAAATGTATAATTCAAAAATTGACTTCTGATCACTGTGGACAGTTAGTTTCGTTACCTTATGTTCACAAAAGCAAGTAGATGAGAAATTGTGTTTGTTCCAGTAAATGCACGTCGCTTGGAGAAGTTTAGAAGTAACATAGTGAAGAAACTTCCATCACTTTCATACCAAAATAATCCTAATTTTTTTGTATAGAACATTATTTAAGCTTATTTGCAATTAATTTGATATTATTTTTACTTCTAAAAGGTTCTCCTTGAACAGTCGGAAGGCATTCAATGAATGGGCGACAGTAGAGCCCATAAGAGAGACAAAGGTTATATGAACTTTACCATGAAAGGTCATATAACCTTAGCGTCGAATTTAGGAATGTAAAAAATATTCAAAAATATTTAAAGGAGTGTGCTCCACAGCCAAGTCTTTGCATTTGAGCAACAAAATTAAGACGGCTTCTAATAAAGTTAAAATAACGTGGAGTATAATTAATAGTGAAACTGATAAGGTCAGCTCTCGTAATTCAAACTACCGATTAATTTTTAACAACAAATTAACGGAATCAGATCAGGATGTTGCAATGGTTTTTGAGAAATATTTTACTGATATTCCGATCTTAACCACTAAGTCACTGAATTCTTCTGCTGCCGTCGCCGAATCATTACTTAAACAAAGTAATTTTACATTTCATAAAATATCATCAAAAGATATTGTAACATATTTTAAAACTATTGATATTAAGAAAACTGCGGATCTGTGGGGGATTTCTGTTAAAGTTATTGCGTCTATAATCGATATAATCGCGCCTCAACTAGCTATTATTTTTAATACTAGTATCGAATATGGTGTGCTTCCTGATTTAATGAAGCATAGTAAAGTAATACCTTTATTTAAATCTGGTAGTACATTTAACCCCGCCAATTTTAGACCTGTTTCTGAACTGCCAACACTTAGTAAAATTTTGAAAACATTATTCTTAATAAAATTTTATAATTTTTAATAGAAATAATATACTTCAAAAATCAATTCGGTTTCACAAGGGTCGCTCGACAACTGATGCTGGTGTTGAGCTGATTAAATATATATTCGATGCATGGAGAATTCACAGGATGCTTTGGGTATATTCGGTGACTTATCCAAAGCCTTCGATTGTGTTCACCATGAAACATTAATCAGGAAACTACAACACTACGGTGTAAGTAATGCTCTTAAATTAATTGTTTCATATTTAACCCTTATGCTGCCGTGTCAGTCACTTTGCACGGAGTACTGCATTTAAAGGATGACTGACGGCAGTGTATGTGTTAAGTAACAGAACGCAAAAAGTTGTCATTAATAGTATGAGCTCCTCCGGGTCGATAGTACAAATGGGCGTGCCTCAAGGCTCAATTCTCAGCCCCTTTCTGTTTCTTGTATATATTAATGACTTACCTTACATAGTAGGGATAACAACAAGGAACTTCATTAATTTTCAAATTAAAACGACAATTATTAAAATATGACGAAGTAAATAATGCTATATCTAAATTAGAAAATTGGTTTAATGTTAATAAATTGCATTTAAATGGCATTAAAACGAAATGTATGAAATTCTTGACACCAAATGTCAAACAATTAAATACTAATGTAATTTTAAATGGGAGGAACTGAGTCTTGTCGATACCACCTTTTTCTCGGAATAACACTAGACGCGAAGCTTTAATGGAGCTCCATATATCAAAATTAGCAGCCAGACTTAGTTCTGCAGAATATGCTGTAAAAAAGATCAGAAATGTTACCAGTGTGGAAACAGCTTGTTTACTTTAGCTATTTCCATAGCATAATGTCGTATTGTATTTTGCTATGGGGACACGCGACTGACACTGAAATTATATTTGTTTTACAGAAGAGGGCCATAAGAGCAATCTATGATTTAAAACCTAAAGAGTCGCTCCATAAAAAAATTAAGGAAATTAATATATTAACTTTGGCCTCTCAATACATTTATGAAGATGTAATGTACGTACACAAAAATAAAAGTAGTTATACAAAAATAAGTGATATTCATTCTGTAAATACTAGGAACAGACACAAGCTAGTAGTACCAGTTACTCGACTCCACCGAGTCAGTAATTCATTCTTGGGGCGATGTATACGCTTTTACAACAAAATCCCAGAAAATATACAAAATTTGACCTGCTCAAAGTTCAAAAACTTTATTAAACAAAGTTTGTATAAAAAGGGTTATTATAATATTAAGGAATTTATGGATGATAATAACCCCTGGGAATGAGGTGATCTGATCTGGGAATGAAGCTATTTCTAATTTGTTTTGTGTGGTTAATTGTGTAACATACATGATTGTAAGTTGTTATTTAAAAAGTCCCGCTGGGTTTCTTGCTGGTTCTTCCCAGGACAGAGGTTTTTTTTCGAACTAGTGGTAATTAAACAAAAGAGTGACTTTCAATAAGCATAATTTATAATCAATATTGAATAAAAAAAGTTTCTGTTTCTGTTTCAGTGTGAAATTAGCCGACAACCGACAATCGAAAATTTTAACAATCGAAGTATTTTTTTTAGTATAACTATCCACAAATATTTAAGTGTTAAATATTTTATTTGTTTTTTAATCAAAATAATTTAATTCAAAGAAAACAATTAATTTTTTTTCTTATATGTGCAGCTTGATTCGATGTTCTGCTACAATTGAACTTACAACAAGAATTTTACATGACAGAAAGAATTTCTCCAAAAAATTGATCTATTCTATGACAAAAACAAAAATGTTCGATCCTCTTAAGAAGTCTGCAGATCTGCGGATATTTTAAAATAGCATCTACGGAATTCTACAGAAATTTTTATACCAATCTACGGATTTGGAAAAGTTCGAGTTGGTAACACTGAATATATGTAAGTATGTAAACCGCCTCTACGATACAGAAGAAAATCGTACTGTAAAGTTTAAAAATAAATAAAGAATGACCGTCAACTTCTGTCGAGCTTATCGAAACTTCGACTTTACTTAGGCATGACATTTCCAGTTGTTTGGCGCTTTCTAACTATGAGTATTTGCACAGACACAACATTTGATATACGACCTCATGGATCGGAAATCGCCTTAATAAGTTTTAACCGGAGACCGTGTTTGATAATGACCATCATCACATCCCACCTCGTGAGCCTCGTAAAATCCGAAACAGATAAGAAAACAAAATATCTGGAGATGGCTCATGAGGTGACCGGCATGGGTGATCTACCGACCAAAATTACTCCTGCTTCAGAGAATGATGTAGTCCTGGTCAGTCTCGATGTTAATCTTAGGCGAATCGAGCTCCGCGACGGATCCGCGACGCCCAGTGAAAAGCCCGGAAATTGGCATAACTTTCGAACAAATGACTACCCATTTAAATATTACCTTTGACAGATCTTTGTTTCTGATAATCGGTCACATATTACATTTTAAATCGATGAAACACAGACATTGTCATATGCGTTATATCTCTTGCTTATCGTTCAAGATCACTCTTGTAAATTATGTGACCGATTTAACTGTTAGAAACAAGGGCCTGTCAAAGATAATATTTAAATGAGGTAGTCCTTTGTCTGAATGACATGTTGATATGGAAACTTTGTGAAATTTCTTTTTTGACAGTACGTACCGTTCACTATATGAAAATAGTACTATGATATTTGGATTTAGATAAACCAAATATATACCTATTGCTAAATCATTTAAATTATAAATGTTGGCTATATAAAAAATGACTTCCGATAGATGGCAGTAAAAATACCTCGTTTACCATTTTATTCCATTACCATATGTAAGATATCCAGACCAGCGGCGGGCAGCAGCGTCTAAGGTGTGAGACGTCTGGTACTGCGATTTTCAATCCACCTGCCGAATTAGAGGGAGCAGATCCGAATGGGTCTCACAGATCACAGAGTACTGAAGCCCGAAATGATCCATTTGAATTATCGACCTGAATGACCCGGTTAGTGTGACGAATCAATACTTGATTCATCGGGTCACTAGAAATGTATGAATGACACATGTCTACTGCCGAACATGACGATTTTGACAAATCCATGAGAGGGAGAGGCCCATGTCCAGCAGTGGACTTTTACGGACTGGTGAAGAAAAGAAGAACAATTGTACTAGTAACACGTTACTAAAAGAAGAACAATTGTACTAGTAACACGTTACTAGTACCTACAATTGTTCTTCTTTTCTTGCCTCGGCAACCATCTTTGTTTGCAGAGGTCGGTCAGTCACTTTACACGTTGCTAAATGGATGCTGTGGCCCAAAGACACTTACTTCGCTCCTCGGTTATGAATTAAAATCAAATGCGTTGTCAGCCGTGAGGACTAAGATGGAATGCCTCTTTTCAAGTAAAAAGGGTCCCCGGTTCTCTATACTCACCATACGAAACACAGCAGCATTCTGTGAGAGCGTGGTCCTTCCCCGGTCGAGCCGAACCATTCGTGCTACAACTATACAATAATATAGCTGCAACATGGCTCTAGCACGTATTATATATTATAAAAATATAAATATAAAAAGGTTTAACTTTTTATAGGTATAAAAAGTTAAAACGGATCATTTATTTTTTAACTTTCTTAAATTAACTTTTTACCTAACCCCAGAAAAGGGGTAATATTTTTCGAGTGTTTCGAGCTTGAAAAGATTTTAACATAATATGATACCGCCCTCATTTGCATTACCTTGTAAGATGCAAGTTATGTTTATATTATTATTCGTTTTAGTAGATAACAAAAAACATTGCCATGTTTTTCTCTTTTCAGTTAATTATTTATACGCAGTTGGATTTTTAATTATTTAAGTAGTTTATTAACTTTTACTTTTATGACAGGACCATTAGGTTAACCACTAAACAGATAGCTTAGATCTGATAAGAAACAAGAAAGTACGCTAGAGTCGCCAGTCCTACTATAAAAAATCGATGATGATGATGATGACCCGTGACAGACTGACAGATCTCGCGTCTGAAGATATAAGAAATGTATAAGTGGGATTTCCTTAATTTAAGTGCCACTTTAATGGTTGATAAGAGAGATTATATCGTACGTGATCATCGGCATCTATGTACGCGAAAAGTTTGCATACAAAAATAAAGTCTTATCAAAAGGAGATGTAAAAAAAGAAGTCATTGAGGAAAAAACAAAAGGTGTTAAGCATGAACGCATTTATCTTCGGTAGGACCTATGGAGAGACGCCGTGTGGTGCCGGCATTAGAATAGAATAGAATGAATGAGAATAGAATAGAATGATTTTTATTCAATATTGATTATTACATAATACTTATTGAAAGTCATTTTTTATTACTACTGGTTCGGAAAATACCACTGTCCTGGGAAGAACCAGCAAGAAACCCAGCGAGACTTTTTTTTTAAACATATTTCACTTAACAATAATTTTGTTTATACAATTTTTAAATGAATTTTCATAGAACCAGCATGGTGGCGATCACCTTATTCCCAGGGGTTATTTTCATTCACCCTTTTTGTACAGTTTTTCTTTAATAAAACTTTTAAGCTTGTTTATTGACAAACTGAACATGTTCTGGGATTTTGTTGTAAAAGCGTATACATTCCCCCATAAATGAATTACTGATTCTGTGGAGTCTAGTAACAAGAGAATCCATCACTCTATTTCTATGTGAAATGCCAGAAAGATCTTATATCTTTAACAGTGGTAGAGCCACGCGGCAGCTTTTGCTGTCGCATGGATGGGCCAGCTCGAACCGGGGTGGTACCACGACCTCACAGAATACCAGCGTGAAGTAGAAGTTTACTTCTGCGTTTCGCCTGGTAAGTGCAGATGGCCGGAGGCCCACCCCCCCTTAAAATGTTAGCGGAGTTAAATAAAACACTACCCCAGGAGGGCACCAGCACCCCTGGTGACGGAGGATCCCTCGCTGAGCATCCACGCCCAAGCTACCCTACTCTTCCTGAGCGTGGGTACTCAGGCTGCCCCACGTATTCTGGGGGGAGCAAAATTCCGCTCAAGACTTAAACTGCTCGGGGCAAATAGAGCAATAAGACAAAGGCGACCCCTGCCACGCTATCCGAACAATTTGATTTGAATTTGGTTTGAATAAATTTCTGCAACATCAGGGGACTTCATTCAAACCTTAACGCCGTCCACTACCATCTGGACACGGCGAAGCCGGTCTTGCTCTTTCTAACCGAGATACAGGTGCCCTCTTCGGCTGATACTTCGTATCTCTCCTAGCTCTCTCTCCGGGCTGTAGTTTGCGTATATGTCAGAGAGTACATCTGTTTTCGACGCCTCGGCAGTCTTGAAGATGCGGACCTGTCCATCCTATGGCTGCGCGTAGACAGCGCCTACGGGTGCCCCAACTAAATCTAGTCCAGTTCAATCCCCAGAAGACACAAGTTTGCGCGTTTACGTTAAAAAGAACCCTTTGTCGTATCTCCTCAGTTTCAGGGCACTCCCCTTGTTGCCCCAGCCAGTATCGGAATCGTCGGCGTCGACATATCGAGTGACGTGCAATTTCGTGGTCCCTTGGAAAAAAAGGCCAATTTGTCCTCTAAAAAGCTTGGCGTTGGCGTGCTCAGCAGAGCGGGCCTAGTATTTCATGCCGGCACACCGCCTGCAACTTTACAAGGCGGAGGTTCGGCCTCATATGGAATACTGTTTCCATCTCTAGACTGGCGCCCCAGTGCCAGCTTCTTCCATTTGATCGCATCCAGCGCCGAGCGGTTCGAATCGTCAGCGACCAACTTCTTTCTGATCGGCTTGACTCACTGATGTTGTTGAATGTTGTATTTCTTTGCGTAATTTATCACATCTACCACGGGGAGTGCTCTGAGGAATTGTCCAGACTAATTCCAGCCGCTCAATTTCACCATCGCACATCGCGACAAAACTCGCGATACCATCCATACCATCTGGATGATTGGCGGTCTACGACTGTACGATTCTTCCTCAATTTCTACAAAAGTTTTAATTTCTTCCTCGCACAACTTCCTTGTGGAATCGACTACCACCAGTGATTTTTCCGAACCGATACGACTTAGGGACCTTCAAGAAAAGAGCCTACTCCTTTTTAAAAGGCCGGCAACGCATCTGTAATTCCCCTGGTGTTGCAGTTGTTCATGGGCGTCGGTAGTCACTTACCATCAGGTGAGCGGCATGCTCGTTTGCCTCCTCTCCTATAAAAAAAATATCATCCGATAGATGGCGGTATAACCATAAATACCCAGGCCGGCAGCGGGCAGCACCTTTCTGCCAAGCCTGACGATTAAGGAAAATCTTCCCAACAACGGGAGAGGTCTAAGTCCAACAATGTACATACTTATTGATGAAGAAGAAGAAGAACAGCCTAACAGCCTTCATCACTCCATTTCGTTCCGAGCGTGTTGTAAGAGGCGACTTTTTAAAATAGCAAAAAGATCTCATGGCTTCCTATAGATGGCTTTATATACCATCTCGTAAATTTTATTCATTCGTTCATAACAACCTATAACATTTTGCCATAATTGCCACGCTTGGCAGGCAAGTTGGCAACCGCAGTTTTTTTTATTATTATTTAGAGTTGTTATCAGGAAAATGCCCATCTTCTGTTTCAGTTCCGCGGGACAATTTGGGGTAGTCAATATTCTTACACCGCCACTACACGGGTATGTACATCTCGTATATACTACTTGTAAAATATCCAGACCGACGACGGCAGGCAAAGGCGTCAAATATGCGAGAGCTCTGGTACTGCGATCGCCCATTTGCCTGCCAAGCGTGGCAATTATGTCTGATCTTCCTTGTTATGGGAGAGATGTATCTCCAACAGTGGGTTATTACGAGTTGAACGAAAAATCAGCTTATGATACCATCTCTTTTACGATCATAATTTTTTATATTTACGCGAACACTACACATTAAATGAAACTAATTTTACGGATTTTCAGTTTTTGAATTTTAATTATTCAAAACCTGAAGGTAGCCGGGCTAACTATGACATTGGGATGTTTGACGGCAGTCCCCCCCGTGACCATGGGTGCTGTAAAGCACTCAAACGTCGGGAATAAAAAAGTTAAATTAATCGCGATAAAATCCGTAAAATTAGTTTCATTTAATCCTTTTAAGATTTAACGATCCGATCCAAAATCTTCCTTCAGTCCTTTCCAGTATCAATAAACAACGTACTATATCTACTGCCATTTTAGCACTCTCTCGGTATGTTTAGCGCGATATTGAAAGTCTTAACGTCTAGCGGAGGTTTCAACACTCTATTAACTTTTATCATGACCGGCCTTATTCCAAACTTAGTTTATATTTAGTCACAGATTTAAAATAAATCTATTAAACGTAAGAAGTCCCGCGTATATATGCGAACTAAAATCTAATATATGTAATTACACAGCAAATATCAAATTTGCAAAGAATGGCGCCGCGGCTTAGGGACTTGTTTAGTTAGAAGGATCATAAACCATAGTTTAAGCCCGAGACCATCAATAAACCATGTTTTATAAAACGGGACAGGTCGAAGGCTCGAAAGACCAAACAACGTCCCCTACAACCTCAATTTAATTGTATTTACAAGTTAGAATTGGTTTGGTTTATGTTATAAAATCAACATATTTAAGTAACGATCTTCCTTCATATGAAGAAAAATTGTTAAGTAACGAAATGTATGAACTAACCCAGCGCTAGTTTTTATTTATTTTAAAACATAATGTTTTTTTCGATAATTCCTATATTGAAAAGGTTTTAGCTTCAGCTTTAAGCCACTTAAGCTATCATAAAGACACATAATATGTACTTATATCATATCCTGCCCTGTCTATCTTGAACTTTGTGTCTATTAACTTAAAAAGTAGGTATTATAATAAACCAATTGGGTGCCATCATTGTTATAATATTCTATATATTTTCAATTTGCTATTTTTACTGGTGTCCCAAATATGAATCCATTTTCCATATGTTAAAATAGAATTTTAGTATTTAAGACAGAGAAATAAAATGATTATTTGACAAAAAAGTATGACGTCATCACATTAAATTCTCATACAATTTATTTAAAGTGTTTGTTTTGACAACTCTTAAAAAGTATTTCATTTGACTTAAGGGTCAAATACGATAAACTAAATAACTTTTCTTCAAATGCGCGAAGCGCTTTCCTGATAGATAGACGAGGCTCTAGCGAATGAATGATGGAAGAATCCACATAAATATGCCGATCTTTAGTCTCAAAGACTGTTGATAAGGAACAGCGTTACTAGTGAGAGTATCTGCTCTGCGCCACTAACCCTGCGTGGTAAGTATGGAGAATCCTGCCAAGAAATACATACCATACAGCGGTAGAGGGAAAGAAATGTCCAGCAGAATATTGAAACGCTATTAAATAAAAAGAAATTACATACCACACGTTCCTAGCAGAAGCCTCCAATCCAACTGCGAGCCCTTCGAAAAGTTCATGAACAGACAGCGCTAGGACAACGAGTAAGCCTCTTAAAGCGGATACAATAGAATCATCCGATGGGTTCATCGCAATATGACTGGGTCCATGATGTTTGCCCGCTTCTAATTCCTTGGTTACGATAGTCTTATCGTCAGAGTTGTCAGCCCCATCACTGGTTCGTCTGATACTCAGCACTCTAGTAAAACTCGTATTCGCTGTCTTATTTTCTCGACTGCTAATATATACATGTACTAATTCCTCTACTAAATACATCATGAAGAAGCCGCTGCACATTATCAAGGCTGCCAGATATATCGGCATATGGGGTAGTTCGCCATTTTCTGAAAATATACGAAATTGTTAGTTGAAAAGTATTTAAAAAAGCATATGAAGAATTAAAATTATACATCAACGACCGACCATGCTAACAACTTCCAAATAGTCGCAATTGCTTCGGTATGGTGCCAAAAGTGTAGGTACCTGCTAACATGCTAACAGAGCACTCGGTTAGTCCTAACCTATCTATCAATTGTGCTCGATGTAACTCTTTCAGACCCGAAAACCAGCAATTTGTGTTATTTGCAGAAATGTCAGCTTTGGCTTTATTTCTGCAAATAACAAAACCACGGCCCCCCTAAACATTTTGATCGAAAACGTTAAAGTAAGATATTATAACCTTCTTTTTTTTCTTGACAACCGAACTTGTGATAGGTAAATCAACACTTCCAATTATAATTACTTACATTTAAATTAATGATTAATGACAACAATTAGCACCCAAAAACGACAGCAGTGCTACCAAATAATCATCAACAAATAAAAATAAATTTCTATCTACGAGGGTGATCAAAAGTAATGATAATCAGTTACTTCAGGTCCGCATAAAATCAAAAAATATTTTTGCTTGCATATACTCACTACGTCAGCCTAAAAAATCATATAAATAGATCACGATTTCCGGGAGATACATTTATTTGAATACGAACTGTCAAAGAGATAACATCAACATGGAAAAAACGAAATAAGAGCTGTCATCAAGTACCTCTGTTTGAAAAAATGTCTTCAAAAGACATACACAGTGACTTAGTGGAAACATTGGGGACTCTGTCCTCCATTTCTGGTTGCACGCTGGGCCAAGGAGTTTAAACTGGGCAGAACATCCACTGAAGATGAACATCGCGGACGCCCATCCACGTCCCTCACTGAAGACAACGTGAAAAAGTCGAAGATGTTGTGTTGGCAGATCGAAGAGTGACCATCAGGCATGTAGCAGTCACAGGGATCTCATGGCAGCGTTCAAAGAATCCTTGCGAACGAGTTGCATATGAAAAGGTCTCTGCGCGTTGGGTACCAGAATGTTAACCGACGAGCAAAAGAAAAATCGCGTTGACATTTCGGGGTCAATCTCGAAAAGTTCCAAGCAGATCGAAAATTTTTGTTCCGTTTTGTGACTATGGACGAGACCTGGATCCACCATTTTGATCCTGAGAAACAACAATCGATGACTTGGAAGCGAGCCTCCTCCTCACCGACGAAAAAAGTTTCAAGTTCGGCAGGAAAGGTTATGGCATCTGTTTTGGGACGCTCAAGGCATAATTATGGTGGAATACTCGTATTTGGAAAAGGGCCACTATTACGGGTTCTTACTACGCAGACCAAATAAAAGATTACAGGAGGCCATTAAGGAAAAAGACGCGGCAAACTGCGAGCTGGAGTGCTGTTTCACTAAGACAACGCACCGGCTCACAAAGCCACAGTTGCGATGGCTGCCATTCAAGAAACAGGATTCGAACTGCTCGAACACCCTCCTATTCGCCAGATCTAGCTTCTAGTGATTTCTACGTCTTTCCTCGGCTCCAAGAACGCCTCCGAGGCAAAGAAATTCGAAGACGATGGCGATAATGGCCGCTGTTGAAGCGTTTTGGGAGGGTCAAGACAAAAATTTTTCAAAGGGAATCCTGGGTTTAGAAAAAGATGGACTAAATGTATTGATTTGTTAGGAGACTATGAAAAATAAATTATTATTTTAACTTTAATTACCGTGTTATATTTTCATTATCATTACTTTTGGATCACCCTCATGAGCGCATCTATGGGGGAAGCCTATTTACAGCAGTGGACTTTAATAGGCTTATAGCCGATGATAATATGATGATGATAATGACGATAATGACTTTTTGTTTCACAAAAATAAACATCGTGAATAGTTTTAAAATTTAAATGAAAATAAGTTTTATGATTGTGCATAATATTATCTTATTTAATGCTTTTATCTTCCCGCTTCTATATGAAGAGACCACGTATATTGATATGAGATTTGTTCAACTGAAATATAAAGACTGAATAAATAATAGATACTTGACTGCCTATTTGATATACACCTTTTACAAGTAATTTTGTGCGAGTTAATTATTATTTACATATATTTTCAAAATAAAATGTGCAGAGCGTCATAGTTTAGTTCAGGGATTCCCAAACTATTTTGGGCAAGAGACAATATATATGTAATAATAATTCAGGCGATGATGGATTGGTCACACAAGAACTAGAGCAGATGAGGAGTAAATTGGAGAAGGCGATTGTGGAAACGCGCTGTACGCCTATCGAAAACCGCGACTCCACGCCCTAAGCAAGCGGAATCAGGATTTCGTGAAGGCCCTGAACCCATTGCTGGCAACCTTTTGGAAACCAGCCGGGACCTTTGCGATACGGACTCAATACTCTTTGGCGCCGCTTTGGCAGTTTGCCGTATTGTTGGTGCCAAACTTCCCACGTCTGGACGTGCTACTGGGCAAAGTAGCGCTATCCCAGCCTGGAGAAGAAGGATTGAGGACCGTATCGCAAAAGGCAGGCCCTCATCGGCAGACTGATAAGCTTCAGGTCGGGCAATAATAGGCGAAAATTGTGCGCACCGTCAGGATGGCGTTTGTTGGGACAAATATTAGTTGTCCCAGCCGGATATAAGGCAAAACTGACGGAGCGCATAGACGACCTGGAGCAGAGAATCGCTGCTTGGGGAAGCGGATTCGTATACCGAGAGGTCGACACGGTTCAACCAGAATCGTCTCTTCCAGTGATCAGAAGAGGCTCTATGAATCATTGGAGCGGCCAATGGTACGTGGAATGGGCTCCAGCACCGAATCAGGCCGACACTATCGCATTCTGGCGCGGCCTGGTCAGAGCCCGTAAACCACAGCAAGGGCCCTTGGACGGAAGTTGTGGCGAGTCAGTGTGCGAATGTTACGCCCATGGACATTACCATTCCGTATGACGACAACCTCGTGAAAGCCGAAACAGATAAGCGAACAAAATATCTGGACCTGGCTCACGGGTGACCGACATGTGGGGTGGCCTGCCGACCGAAATTATACCTGTAGTCGTTTCTGCGAACGGGTTAATTCAGTCAGCTTCTCGAGTCATCTGAGGCGACTGAGACTCCGTGATGGACCGCTCAAGCTCAAATGCAGAAGGCGGTGCTCTTCGATACCGCCCGCATCGTCCGCCGGTTTCTTTCCCTTTCCTAACCCTCGCCCGTTTGGTCTCCCCTGCCGAGGCTTCCATCTAGTTGGGTTTTTTTATTTAATTTTTATGTATTTATTTTATTTATTGATATTTATGTATGTTTATCATTTTCATTTACAATTATATATTTATACAGCCCAACAGATGAGAAAACTATATTGATACCCACATAATAATAATAAAGCCTCTTTTATTCCTTAATAGAAAATTTAAAAAATCAACAATTATAATATGTACGCTTTGAAAATAAAAAATATATACATTTCAATTAAGGACCCTCTTTGGGTAAAGGCCTCCTCCATCTTTTCCCACTCTTTTCGGTTCTGAGCTATTGTTGCCAATTTTTCCTGCTGTCTTTTCAATCTCATCGACCCTTTTTCTTTCGGTCTTCCTTGCTTGCGTTTGCCTGTTGGTCCTGTCCACAGTCCGCCCGTTTAGACCATTTTGTATCAGTAGATCGTGCTACATGACCGCCCATTTCCACTTCAGTTTTGAGCGTAATGTAATGCGTCTATCACTCTAGTTTTCTTGCGAATATCATTGTTTTTGCATTTATCTTTTAGTTTTAGGTTTAGGATACTTCTTTCCATTGCATGTTGACATGTTAGTATTTTATTCCTTGTTTGTCTATTGAAGATCCATGTTTGGCAGCCATATGTGAGACGGGGAAGTATGCAATCCATGACTTTCTTTTTTAAATTTAGCGGTAGATCTGTTTTAAGTACGTCTTCGTGTTTCCAAAACTTATTCCAGGTTATAGCAATTCTTCTATTGATTTCATCTTGATTTCTTGACATTTTAGAGATGTTTGTTTGCCTAGCTAGTTATAGTGGTCTATATATTCAAGCTCTATTTCATCTACTTTTACTAGGTGTTTTGTGCTATTTGTGGCTACCTTCGTTTTTTCGGTGTTTAATTTTAGGCCTATTTTTGTGCTTAATTTCTTGTATCATGGCTTCAAGATTTTTATGTGAATCGGAGAAGATAACAATATCATCGGCGAAGCGAAGGTTGTTCAAATAGTTGCCATTTAGATTAATTCCTGTTTTATTCCAGAATAGGTCTTTCATAATGTATTGTAGTACTGCTATAAAAGTTTAGGTGAAAGAGGATCGCCTTGTTTTACTCCTCTACGTATTTTGATCTCAGGTCCTGTACGATCAAGTTTAACTCGGCTTGTGCTTTGTTCATAGATATTATATATATATTTTGTGGTATTTTTTGCTGTTTGAGAGCCTGCCATATACTGTCATGGGATATAGAGTCGAATGCTTTTACGTAGTCCAAAAACCCGAGATATAGAGGTCTATTGAACTCTACAAATTTTTCAATTATTAAATCTAATGTATGGATATGATCTATGGCGCAGAAACCTCTACGAAAGCCGGCTTGTTCTGTGGGTTGCTGTTCATCTATTTGACCTCCTATCCATTTTTCCAGGCATAATGCGAAAAGTTTATATATCGCAGGTAACAGGCTTATAGGGCGATAGTTGCTAGCATTCGTAGGGTCACCTTTATACATCTTACTATCTCAATATCAAAAAGAAGTGGATTACTACAAAAATGTCGCAGTTGTAATATTTTTGGCTTCGAGAGGGTTTTCTTTTTACGGCGACAATGTAATCCTTCAATCTCCGAACAATGGAAATTATTTGCGAGAGTTATTAAGCGGAAGTTTAATTAGCAAAATATTTATTGACTATCGTTAACAAAACGCCCGATCTGTCTCAATTTGGCCAGTTAACTTTCATAATACGGTACGTAATAGCGGTGTCACTGAACTACCTATCTGTTAAATTCTGCTGACGTAGCACGGCAAGCAAAAATCAAGGAAAATTGCAACGTTTTCCCTTGATTTTTACTTGACTACAACAAAACAAGTAATACATTTGATTACTTTGAATCGTCCACCAAAGTGAATAATCCGTAGACGGACAAGGACCTATCTGAAAAAACAAGAGGTCAGAGGCTCACGTCAGATATTTTTGATGATGATGCGCCGTCAGTCCTACTAAATTAGAAAGTAAAATCTATCATAAGATTAGTGAGAAAGAGTTAGAACGGAATATCTGTATATAACAGAATACTTGAAAAGTGGCCACACTAGTGAAAGTGAAGAAAAAAATAGTATTTCAGGAACATAACTTGTAAGACAAGATATATAAAATCGAAGACATGTTTCCAAATGTAGAAATTGCTTTGAGAATCTTATAAGCATGAATAACTCGATGTCGCGGCAATAGATAGACTACGACCTTATAACGACACTCGTTCTATGGACTTCAGTATTTTGTATTCCCTTATAGGATACACGACGCCATTAGACACTCAAATTTAAAGCTATAGAGATCGAGTGTTAAAGATTCTTTGATGAAGAGTTGATGTTGTCAAGTATCTTTAGATTAATTGCACACCTCGAACGCGAAGCAGAGAGGTTGGGCTTTAAGGTTTAGGGTCAGTTTACAGTTTACACAGAGACGCGACACGACGAAGAGGCCATTGGTTTCGCACCGCGCCGCGAGACGCATTGCGATGTCGCGAGGCGCATCGTGAAGTCGAATCTCGAGGCGCAGCACAGCGTAGCACGATGCCGCGGGGCATTTTCGAATTATCTCAATAAAATGTGTGTCTTTTTGTGTAGTAAATAAAGTTATATTTTGTATCACTATCGTAAAAATTGCGCGCCGCGTCGCGTCGCGTCACGTCTCGGTGTGAACTAACCCCCACGGAATAAATAATAGTACCCCTTACCACTTGGCCCTTACCATAGATATAATTAACAAAATTTTAATCTACAACATTATTTTTATTATGGAGTATTTATACAACATTATTTTTAAAGTATTCTCATATGGTTGGGCTGAATAAATATATAAAAGGATACTGTAAATAAATATACATAAATATATACAGGGTTATTTTTCAAAGAGTAGCCAAATTTTAAACTTAAGTTCAAATATGTAAATAATGATATACAGTTATTGCAGTTTTTGAAAATACGAGTAAATAAGGCTTCTACTTTTATTTGAAATTATCCCAAATTGAATGTGATTTATGGGCAACAAATTTTTTGCCTATCAATCGACCCTTACGAATGTGTGCGTGCGCAATAAAATCAGTTAAAATAATGCATTACCACACATGTTTTATTAAAATTTATTAAAATAATAAGGCAGTTTCCGATCCACGAGACCGTATTTAAGAGCGAGCTCCTGGTGTAGAATCCTGGCTACTAGATTGTGTCTGTGCAAGTACTCAGAGTTAGAAAGAGCCGAACAAAGGGGAATGACATGCCTAAGTGATTCACCGGGATGGCGACAAGCTCGACAGATGTCGACGGCGCCATCTTTTAGGATGTATCTCCGATAGTTGTTGGTCTTAATAACCTGATCCTGTATCGCACAGACAAAACCCTCGGTTTCCCCAAAGAGGTCACCGAAGCGTAGCCAGTGAAGGGAGGTGACCATATCTACTAAAGGTTCATGTAGAGCCTTGTAGAACCTCCCATGGAGCTCCATACTTAATTCCATACGGTCTCAAGGTCGGAAATAAAATTACCTTTATACATTATTACAACATAGTTAAATACATACATAGTATAAAACAACTATTGTACTATTTCTAGGATAATATTTACATGATTTTATATTATAGCAGCGTCATATTATGGGACTTTGTAGATGCGCGACACCGAGACCGCATCATCCGTGCTAGCCAGTTCCAGCCATAGGAAACTGCTCGTGTAATTTTGGAATACTATATATATCAAAAAATAAAAACCCGCCCTTCTATAAAGTCACATCAGCGACAGAAGGTTATATGAATGCCCACGGCTTTGAAGTGGCTAGGTTAATATGCACATTAACTTAGTGTTACCTCAATACAGTGGTGGCGTAAAGGGGGAGCGGTGGCGGCGGTCCGCCCCGGGTGCCAAGCACCAAGGGGTGATAACGACAACTCACTTGCCTCCAGAGTATACTTACAGATAAATTACTCCGCAAAGACATACCAATAAATAAATAGCTACCTAATATAGTATCTACCTGCAAACACAAATATTATATCTTAATATGTATCGCAAATTTATTTTTATTTACTTTCGAACATAATTTAATGTCCTAAATAAATGAGTTCAGCTTAGGTAGCGCTTGGTCGAGTGAGTAACGCGATCGAAGAAGGTAGCGCGCGTAGCAACAAACAGTCAATCAGTGATTTTTTTTTATAGGATAGGGTGACAAACGAGCACACAGTCCACCTGATAGTAAGTGGTTGTTGTGACTTATAGACATCTACATTTATCCTCAATAAAGAATCAAAATGCAGATGCGTCGTCACCCGTGAGGACTAAGATGGAATGCCTCTTTTCCAGTAAAATGTGTCTCCGGTTCTCTACACTAACCATAGGTAACACAGCAGTGTTAAGCTGCTATTTTACGCTGGTATTCTGTGAGAGCGTGGTCCTTCTCCGGTCGAGCCGACCCATTCGTGCTACAACTATACTACTAATATAGCTGCAGCATGGCTCTACCACGTATAAACGTTGTAACCGTCGCGTAGCATCGTTGAATTTCATTGGAGCTTCTCAGATTCATCGTAAAATGGGGCTATTCTGAGTCTGTTCCGAATCTAGCGCTGTATCTAAGATTTTTTCTTTTGTATTTCGGTAGCTTCTCGTGAAAGAAGCTTTTCAAAACTCAAGTTAATAAAATCTTAGTTAAGGTCCACAATGAGCCAAGGGCGACTAACCAATCTTTCCATTTTATCTGTCGAAAAGGTCAAGAAAGTAAATTTTCGGCGGAACCAGGGCTCCAAAGCCTTTGCCAGAGATCTGTCTGCCAGAAAGAGCCAACTGTTGAAGCTGAAGACCGAATGTGGCAGCATCGTTTCCGGGATACCTGAGATTTTGAGTGAGATTGAGAGGTTCTATGGGCAGCTGTACACGTCATCGTTGGAGACACACGCAAGTATGAACAACGATTCAAGATCAAGTCTTTTCCGACACTATTCCGATGACATCCCGAACGTCAGTCTGAGCGAGATTAGAATGGCTTTCCAGCACCTTAAAACGGCAAGTCCCCGGGTGAAGATGGAATTACAGCGGAGCTTCTGAACGCGGGTAGAAAACCGGTACTTGAAGTCTTTCAGAAGCTCCCTAATTCCATCCTCCATGATGGTGCTACTCCGGAGGCGTGAAGCAGAAGTGCGGTGGTCTTTTTTTTTCAAGAAAGGCGACATCGTTCTCTTGAAGATCTACAGACCGATTTTCCTTCTGAGCCGCGTCTCCGTACTGTTTTTGAGATTCATTACGAATCGGCTCGCACGCAGACTCGACGACTTCCAGCCTCCCAAACAAGCCAGTTTCCGAAAAGGCTTTAGCACCATGGACTACATACCCTTCGGCAAATTGTACAACCTGCCACTTTATCTTACGTATGTGGACTATGAGAAAGCCTTTGATTCTGTCGAAATTTGGGCGGTGCTGCAGTCCCTCCAGCACTGCCAAGTTTACTGTCGGTATATCTAAGTGCTGGAGTGTTTGTACAGTAGGGCTACGATGGCTACCGAGTACAGAACCAGAGTATGAAACCTATCCAATTGCAGAGAGGTGTAAGACAGGGTGACGTTATATCCCCGAAACTCTTCACCGCTGCATTGGAAGTCCTTTTCAAGCTACTGGACTGGAAAGGATACGGTATTAATAATAATGGCAAGTACATCACTCACCTTCGATTTGCCGACGATAAAGTCCTTAGGGCAGAATCGCTGGAGGTCCTAAGCACTATGCTCAATGACTTCAATAGTGCCGCCCAACGGATATCATGTGTAACGTGATATCCGTTGGAATCCGTGAAAACCGCCCTGGGTGCCAACCCTCGCTACGCTGCCACTGCCTAAATACATTATAAACAAGTTATATTCATCGTAGTACGAGTAGTAGTCGGGTCGTGTATTTAATATGGAAAACCATGTAGCAACTTGACAAACACTTCAGTAAGAAATATTTTTTTTATAGAATAAGGGTGACAATAAACGAGCATACGGTCTACCTGATGGTAAGTGGATACTGAGGCCAATAGACATCTGCATTTATATCCTCGATTAAGAATCAAAATGTGGATGCATTTCCAGTAAAAAGGGCCGCCTATTTTTTTACATTTACCATAGAAAACACAACAAAATTTTACATCTATTTTACGATGGTGTTCTGTAAAAGTGTGGACCTTCCCCGGTCGAGCCGACCTATTCGTGTTGCAGGTATATACTGTAGCTACCAGCATGGCTCTACCACGTATTCAAACCTATACGCGATTAGTTCGCATTGTATATCTACTCGCGCAGTATATTATAGAAGCAGCCTATTTGCGTAGATCAGATCAGTATTGCTGGTGTAAAGTTTGGAAGTGAGTGAGAAATTTGTATTCCAACTATACACGTTATAGTTTCACACCCTTACCCTTACGTACAGGCCTCGTGGAAACACTTGTGCAAAGGAGTGGAATAAATGGCCAGCATCTGTCGTTCCATCACATTATAACGTGAGTCTTCGAGGTAAGAGTGAATAGGCTTTTGTTAAGTCGTTGCTTACCTTCAGGTGGGATAGAAGTCAAGCATTGGCTTAGAATAGTTGAAAAAAGACGCTGCGATATCCACAAACTGAAATATCACACATCCGTGTCATGGAATCGCTTGTCCCTTGCATACACTATCTTAACAATTCATTCCTAAAACAATATCAGATAAAAATAATCCATTACCTACAAAACTGTGCCATAAATACCTTGTTAATTATTGTTGTTCAATTTAAAAGTATATGATTATATTAAGTATATACAAAAGTCGATTACAAAATTATGGGTATCAAGATAGTAAATTTTTTATCTATTATCCTATGAATAAAAGTCGAACGATCAAAAGATTTGATTTATTAAACATGTTATGTACTCGTACATTTTAAATAAAAGATTTTGTTCGGATTGTTTTCACTAATTCGATTATAATAGGTAAATAAGATATGGTAAATTATTATATAGTACATAATATCGATAATATATGTACGTTATAAAATAATTTTAATAAAGAGATAAATAACATTATATAAGAGATGAATATAAAAAATACCTATTTCACGAGATATTTCTGAAACTTATTATCGTAAAAAAACACAAATTAGGATAAGTGATTCCTCACTAGATGCAGGAAGTCGATGGACATGGCTGGCTCAGTACCGTGCTTTGTGGCATGGGGGGAGGGGAGGCTATGTTCAGCAGTGGATTTGTAAAGGGCTGTAATGATGAAGATGATGATGAGGGTAAGTTATTCTTCTAGTCTTCTACCTCTGACGCTATATCCCAACTCTTATTATGTTCACGTATCGATCAAAACGGCCAAAAAAACATATACACACCGTTTGGTTTAATAGAAAATCTATAATCAAAATGATATTTACCTACTGAGCCTTCAAATGTTAACAGTTTATTTCATGTTTTTTTGTAATAGTCCAATTAATAAATTGTTTTCCTAATGTCGCCGCGGCTTAAGGGAATCCTTCACGCTATTTCGTCCATAACTTTATTACAATAAATATAGCCAACGTGTTAATTGCATAAAATTTCACAGTACGCGAGCATTCCGAGTTTGATCACCGCCGGCACCAATGAAATTGTTAATTGCAATTTTAAATGCTGATTTAAGTGCGGCGGTGAAGGAAAACATCGTGAGGAAACCAGGAAAGCTACATGTCTGAGAAATAAGAAAAAAAAATATTTTCAAAGACATGCGAAGTTCGCCAACACGCAGCAACAGGGCAGCGCGGCGGATATTTGCCTGCCCTAAAACCCTCTCAGAATTGAGAGGCCTGTGCCCAACCATGGGACGTACATATAGATGCTGTCACTTTATATGTATAATAATATATATATTAAATCAATACTGGTGTCGTGTCTAAGACCTAACTATCTTATTTCAAATTACTTTTGAACCGAAAACATTGTAGAACAAAGATAATCGCCAAGTTTTTATAAAACCTAGTTTTTACCTTCATATTTCTGACGCCAAGCAACAGTGCACCAAACTACTATTAAATGAGTAAATAAATTGGGTTTATTTACTCATGTTTTAAAAAGAGAGTCAGTATAGTTCCAACCAGTGAGACATCATAGTCCTCAGTCTCAGATGTCCATGCGATAAAGTAAGTAGGCATTTAACGTATAAATGAATGACAACAAAGTAAACGGACCTACAGTTAGAGTGGTTTTATATAAAACGGCCATAAGCGAAATAAAACGGACTTGATATCAACCTGTGTGCCATGTTCCTCAGTCATTACACGAAAGGCAATAAAAGGTATAAGTAGTTGGATAAACATCAAGTGACATCAAGTTTATTTTTATAGAGTTAAGGACGTGTATACGTTCCAAGCGCTGATTAGCTCAAACAGTACTTTTCAAACCTGTTAATATCTATCAAACGCTTATCTTACACAAATAATAATCACTCATAACTTTAGGAAATTTTATGGTCTAAATAGTTATAGTTATAATATTTTTTATGTTAATACAGTATTTTTGCATGCTATCAAGAAAACTAAACAGAGGTTTTCTAAATTTCGATTTTAGCGTCAATTTCACAAAGCTTAAAATATCAGAAATGGCTGACAATTTTACGAAACAAAAAAAAATCAATTCGACAAACCTCAAGGAAAATAGTTACTAGAAAAGATATTTTGCTTTAGGTTATATACATAAGAAATTAAAAATTAATTATGAAAATGCTATGAATAAAACGATTATATTCACCAATTTATGTTACTTAATTTAATAAAATTATAGCTTAATATGTTAGAAGAACATCTTTTTTGTCCCTTATACTTTAAAATTAAAAATAAAATAGCTTTATAATTTTTCTATAAATATTTTAAAAGTATTATAAAACCACAATAAAACTTCGCGTTTAAATCAATTCAAATTAGACAGCCTACAGTAATCTATTCGCTAGGCATTCCAGAGAGAGGTCACGTCGCTCGGCGCTCTGCCTGACGTTTGCCATACATACGAGGATAGTGCACTATTATAGTGTTATCGGCAAGTCTTAGTCCTTTATAAAGTACAATATTTTATTATTAATTTTGATGGCTGACAATATTTATTTTAGAGTGACATCAAATTATGATTCAGACGTAATGGAAAATAAAACCAAGCTTTTTTAGCAAATAAAATAAAACGAAAAAAATTTGAGAATTTAGTTAAAAGTTTGGTAAATTTACCTTATACTAGCTAGTTAGTTATGCATGATTACAGATACATAACAAGGTTTGTGTGCTTACTAGTTTATAGTTAAACTTCAGGCAAAGTAAGAAAATCCTAAGTGCTGATGAAATAAGAACGGAAAAAGTAATGAGATTTTGTTTTATTATTTTACTTTAGGTACTAATGTTGTCTTTTTTTAACTACAGGAGCTAAAGTGCAGTTAAAGAATGTAAGCCAGAAGATAGGAGAATGATTGAAAGGACATTGCTCTGCGCCCATACATTGTTCGCCCTGGATTCAAGAGCATCGGAAAATTATGTGATGCACTTTCGATAATTAGTAAATTCCTATGTGATCGTATTTTATAGCGGACTAGCTGCAGAAAAGATATATTTCAAAAAAGTATCAGATTTTGAGGTTATAATCTAAACACGAACATTATGGTTTTCATAGCTCCAAGTAATTTTAAGAAACTGAAAATTAATATCCAAAACATTTAGCTATTTTAGTTCCTACCTAGATAATTGTATGTAGTTTTGTTCTAAAGCCTAAATGTAAGTAAGTGCAACGTATAAATGCATAGAATATAGTCGCGTCTACTATCTGGTACATTTGCAAGCGTGTGCATTTGGACGGCACTGTTAAAACGCGTGACTATGAAACCAGCTTTACCAATTAGATAGTAAGTTGTTTTTAAACCTACATTAACTTATTATTTTTGAATTAGAAATATAACACAGATTTAATTTCATGTTTATTGTTCATCTTCTAAATACATCACGAGACTCTGAATATACAGACAAAGTAGAAATGTAATTACAGAAAGAGGTGCAGTCCATTGTTGTACACAGTAACAAATCTGTTCCTCTTCCAAGAACATAGAACCAACAGCAGAGCCACAATTTACATAAAATACATTTTCCATTGCGTATGCGTAACTCCGTTTATGAGTGCCAGGTTATCGTTTGAGCGGTACACAGTTACGAAAATCACAGCCAGGTAAATCGTTTTTGAAAGCAATCAGAGTCCGTTAAAATAGCCAAGTCGTAATATTCAATAGATAGTCCCGAAAGTCCCCAAAATACACCGATATAATTACGAAGAGCGAGCGACAGCGACGCCAATGTAATTGACAGAGTGAGAGACCATAGACTTAGAATAAACTGGCGTATTCTAAGTCTATGTGAGAGACTGACAAGTGACCACTTAGTGAAGTCCAAAATAGGGGTGCTAAATACGATACGAGTTATCGATATCTACTATGGCCATACGTTACAAACAGTAAAACATCAACTTTTGTCATACGATAATATTGATACCATAACAAGTATACTTTACTTATAAAGACACGATACTTCTCATGTAGTCTGCAATATTGCTTTTTTTAAAGAAAACATTTATAATTCATGAAGTAACAATACGTGTTTTTTTATATTCATCATCATTACAGCCCTTCACAAGTCCACTGCTGAACATAGGCCTCCCCCAAGGAATGTCACAAAGCACGGTCCCGAGCCACCTGCATCCCTTGACTTCCTGCATGTCTTACCAGGTCGTCACACCATCCAGTTGAAGGACGCCCTACACTTCGCCTGCCGGTACGAGGCTGCCACTCGAGAAACTTTCTTCTCTATCGGTTGTCGGTTCTTCGAGCTATATGGCCGGCCCATTGCCACTTCAGCATACTAATTCTTTGGGCTATATCGGTTACTCTGGTTCTACTGCGGATATCCTCGTTTTTAAGTCTATCACGCAGAGAAACGCCAAGCATAGCCCTCTCCATAGCTCGCTGAGCGACTTTGAGCTTCCTTATATGGCAAGCAGTGAAGGACCACGTCTCAGATCCATAGGTCATCACTGGCAACACGCACTGGTTGTACAATCTAGTTTTGAGGTTTTGAGGTGTCTGACTAGTTCGTCAACAACTTTGAGCTTAGTGCTCCCAACTACTACCGGCATAGGTGTGACATGGACGTTAAACATGATTTTTGTTTTGTCCATGTTCATCTTAAGACCTATCCGTTGGGAGACACTATTGAGGTCATTGAGCATAGTGCTTAGGTCCTCCAGCGATTCTGTCATAAGGACTATATCGTCGGCAAATCGAAGGTGGGTGATGTACTCACCATTGACGTTAATACCGTATCATTTCCAGTCCAGTAGCTTGAAAACGTCTTCCAATGCAGCGATGAAGAGTTTCGGGGATATTACGTCACCCTCTCTTACACCTCTCTATATTAAATGTCGTAAATTCGTAAGTGATCGTTTATTTAGAAGTAAACCACACACTTTTCTAAACGATTATTAGAAAACCCTGAATAATAATGATCATGATGAAATATCTAGGTTTTGTTCACTTTAGCATTATTCTAACTACCTATAATTTAAAATCGTGTATGACCTCTTTCATTACGTATGGGTTTTTTAAATCATACTTTAAGGGAATAATAAGAAAGGAAAGGTATTGAATGTTTTTATTCAAGCTTCTATTTGCACTTTATTCGAAATAAATTCAAAATGTGATTCAGATTAAAAAATATGCAACATTGGGCATCCCTAATTATTTTTCGACACCACATGACGTTTGGCAAAGATGGCGGTGATTAATGTTATTAGTCGAATATAATACTTTTTAATGTTCATTTTGGCATGCAGCTAGTCCGTGTTATAAAAGTATTTGCAACTAATATAATAAAATAGACAATTAATTATCGTGTATGTCCGATGCCTTAATTGCACGGGCGATTCTGGACATTGTCCTTTCTTGAGCAGCAGTATTAATAAAGAAAGAGCTGACCTTCATTAAAATGATTTTAATGAAGATTCATTGAATTGAAAGCTCGAAAAAGTGCTCCTCTAAGGCGATAGTAAAATGGGCATAAATCAGGAAGTTATAGCAGGAATTATATCTACTGGTGCTGGATATATCTAGCTTCATATTGTTCTTGCCTATGCAGACATCCCACCGTACCTCTGCGGTTGTATAAAGCAACGCCTAATTAAGTTTGCCAATGGTAGGAACAAACGGCGGAGCATTGTATGTTTGAAGCTAGGAAAGAATAGGTGGAGCATGTAAAACTCATCGGAAATATGTCGTCTCAAGGAATACCAATGATAGTCGTAATTGCAGATGGTGACCAGCACAGTAAAGAAGGCCTGTCCTGGGGGGTGAAAAATTAATTAAAAAATAAAAACAAATATTCTGTCACATGTTCCCGATCAGAAAACAAAGGAATTGATCCACCAGATCATGTGTCATTCAAGAAATTTTGTGGGTTCAACAGGTAAAAGGTCTTTGTCAGATCACGGATCTATGCTTATAAGTACTTAACCTTATATTACAGTTGGTGAAGTCCCCAGAACAGAAAAACTTTATTGAGAGGAGCACTGTTTTACAGTGCAAACTTGCTCTTAAAACTAGAAGAAAAGTTGACAGCTTCATGGTTTGCCAGAGTTTGCAAGCGGTTTGAAAATACCAACTGTGCTCTCCTTGTCAAGCAATTTCTGTGTAGCTACGATTAAAGCAATGTGCCATCTATAAAAAATAGCAAGAACAACGATCGTAAAGCATCCCGATAATTAGAAAAGGCTTTAAATGTTAAAACAAATGGTACTACCAAGTTCAGGGACAATTACGAACTGGTCAAAATATGTGTATATTTGCCTGTGGATATGCGACGGTAAAATTAAATTTGAATTCATAAAAAGAGACGACCAGTTCTGGACGGAAAACGTAGAGGGACTCAGTAAAATTCTACAATAACTGCTTACCTCCAGAGCTAGTTGATATGCGAGATATATGAATCTAAGATATCATAGCTCACATACGAATAAAAACATGAAATAACGTGTAAAAGCAAACATTTACCTGTTTTATTTTTGATTTTTATAAAATAGATTCCTCATGCAAACATGCACATACAATCGGTATATGTACGGTAATACAGCCGCAAGCCCACTCATGCTCGTGGCGTCCTTACAAAAATATTTTGTAATAATGCTGAACCCGAACCTCACTCTCAAATTTACAAATAATATGAACATTATTATCATGCCAGATACCAAATGCGATTCCAAAGTTTCGTCAATTAACTTTACTTAATACTTGTAAAGTTAATAATACTTCAAGTATCGTCATACCTACAAAGAAAGAAAAACGGAGCGCTGCGTACATTTCAAGGGATGCAAAACCAAGCCTAAACTATGCTCACCTTATTAAAAGAACACGTACTCACGTACATGTATGCATCTACAATCATTTGCAACCATTAAAATGGTTTTAGGTGCATCCATCAATAAACTTTTACGGGCTGATAAAGGAAACGGCTGATTGAGCATGGTTTCAGCTTCACATAAAATGTACGCAGCGCTCCGTCTTTCTTCCTTTGTTGGTCTGAGCAAGTATCAAGTTTAGTTAGGTATAATATTAATATATAAAATATAGCGGAAAACTGTTTCAATGTATGCATGCGTAAGTCAGCTTGCAATTCGAATATCTAAGGGTTCTATTAGACAGGAAGCGGTCACGCGTTCAAGCGTTCTGCGTTCTAGCGTTCAGTTGCTCACGAATTCCGTTGTTGGACGGTCTACGCGGTGCCACTAAAGTCAGCATGTATTTTGACTATAGTTCTTCATTGGAAGGCTAATTACTGATATTGTGGACATCAGCAGCATCAAAACGGAAAAGGAAACATTGGGTGCGCCCAGTAAATAATAATAGAGAACAAGATGGAGAATATCATAGATTGTTTTGTAAATGGCTTACTGATAAAGAATTTTTTTATAATTCATTTTCGGTCCCCATTTCTCTGGCAATTTCTAAACATGCTTCTGCTACTTTTCCTCGGTTTTTATAATCATCATTCTTCACATCATATAAAAACACCTTTCTCGTACTAACATAATCAACTTCTCGGTCTCCCTCTTCCTTCCGATGTGGACACCGAAATAGTAGTAGAATAGAATAGAATAGAATAATTTTTATTCAATATAGATTACATGTAATTCTTATTGAAAGTC
Organism: Parnassius orleans; assembly: GCA_029286625.1. NCBI lineage: Eukaryota > Metazoa > Arthropoda > Insecta > Lepidoptera > Papilionidae > Parnassius > Parnassius orleans. The sequence goes on from JAGSMP010000018.1 coordinate 3,157,054, forward strand.
ATTTTTACTTTACCACTGGTTCAAAAACCTCTGTCCTGGGAAGAACCAGCAAGAAACCCAGCGGGACTTTTTTAAAAGTAAATTTTACATTAATGGTTGTACAAACTACTTAAGTACAAAATTTATTTTAGAAACTGCTTAGTAGCGACCACCTCATTCCCAGGGTTATTATCAATTATATATTCATTTATACTATAATAACCCTTTTTATACAGTTTCAGCTTAACAAAACATTTAAACTTGGTAATAGAGAGAGCCTGTACACTTTCCGGGACCCTGTTGTAATAGCGTATACATTGCCCCAAGAATGAATTACTGACTCTGTGGAGTCGAGAAACTGGTATCACTAGCTTGTGTTTGTTCCTAGTGTTTACAGAATGTATATCACTTTTTACTAAAACTACCTTTGTTTTGTGAACATACATTAAATTTTCGTAAATATACTGAGAGGCCAAAGTTAATATATTTATTTCTTTAAATTTATCTCTAAGAGACTCTCTCGGTTTTAGTTTGTAAATAGCTCTAATGGCCTCTTCTATAAAACAAAAATAGTTTCTGAATCAGCCGCATTTCTCCATAGCAAAATCCCATAAGACATTATGCTATGGAAATAACTGAAATAAACTAGTCTAGCTGTCTCGACACTAGTGAGACCTCTAATCTTTTTACAGCATAGGCTGCAGAACTTAGTCTGCTTGCTAGTTTGGATATATGGGGCCCCACTGAGCTTTGCGTCGAGAGTGATGCCAAGAAAACAGTGGATTCAACAGGGCTCAGTTCTTCCCCATTTAAAACACATTGGTACCCAGATTTTAACATTCGTTGTTGTAAATTTAATACATTTAGTTTTATTTCCGTTTAAATGTAGATTATTAACGTTAAACCAATGCACTAATTTTGATATAGCATTATTCACTTCGTCACATTTAAATAGTGTAAGTTTAAAAATCAAGGAAGTATCATCAGCAATAATACTATATCATGATTATCCCCTACAAGGAAGGTAAGTCATTAATATATACCAGAAATAGAAATGGGCCGAGAATCGAGCCCTGAGGGACACCATTAGTACAGGTGACCCGGAAGAACTTTTACCATTGATAATAACTTTCTGCATTCTATTACTTAAATATGAAATAATAAGTTTAAGCGCTGTGTTCTTGACACCATAGTACTGTAGCTTCCTGATTAATGTCTCATGGTGAACACAGTCGAAGGCCTTGGAAAGGTCAATATATACCCAAAGCATCCTCCGTATTCTCCCATGCACAAAAATATGTTTAATAAGCTCAACTCCAGCGTCAGTTGTCGAGCGACCCTTGTAAAACTGAATTGATTTTTATGTAGCAATTTATTAATATTAAAAAACTTAAGATCTGATCTAAAATTATTTTTTCAAAAATTTTACTAAATGTTGGTAGTACAGAAATCGGTCTAAAATTGGCGGGGTCTATTGTACTACCAGATTTAAATAAAGGTATGACTTTACTATGTTTCATTAAATCAGAAAACACACCAGATTCGACGCTTGTATTAAATATAGTGGCTAGATAAGATGCTATTATATCTATTATAGATAAAATAACTTTAACGGAAATCCCCATAACTCCGTTGCTTTCTTAACATCAATTGTTTTAAAATATTTAAGGATATCTTTTGGCAATACTCTATGGAATTTAAAAGTATTTGAACAAGCCTTTACATTTTGTTTAAGCAATGATTCGGCGACAGTAGAGAAGAATTTAATAATTTTGTTGTCAAAAAGGAACATCAGTAAAATGTTTCTCAAAAGCCATAGCAACTTCTTGATCAGATCGAGTTAATCTGTTGTTAATATTCAATTGAAAATCCGAGTTGTGCGGTTTGACCTTGCCCGTTTCACTATTTATTATTCTCCAGGTCATTTTAATTTTGTTGGATGCAGTTTTAATTTTCTTACTTAAATGTAAAGCCTTAGCTGTGTAGCACACTTTTTTAAATATTTTAGAATATATTTTTACATAATCTCTAAATATAACACTAGTATTATATGATCTTTCATTATAAAGCTCATATAACTTTCGCCTACTTTTATAAATTCCTACTGTCGCCCATTCATTAAATGATTTGCGACTGTTAAAAGAGAAAGTTTTAGAAGTAAATATTGTACTAAATTCACAAGTTATAATTTTAAATAACATACCATACAAATAATTAGCACTATTTTTAAATGAAAGTGATGGAAGTCTTTTTTATTATATTACTTCTAAACCTCCAAGCGATGGTCATTTATTGGAACAAACACAACTTTCTTATTTTTCTGTTTTTTGTGTATGTAAGGCAATGATACCAACTGTCCACAGTGATCTGAACTTAAATTTTGAATAATTGATTTATGCAAGGGCTTAATATCTGTAAAATATTATCTATACAGGTAGCACTAGGCCCACCCAGCAATACGTGTTGGTTCTAAGAATAAATTAACAAGATTATACGATTTAAACAATGAGCTAAACTTAATACTAATGGAAGAAGTTTCAAGGAGATTGATGTTAAAGTTCCACATATTACAACAGACTTGTTCTGTTTACTAAGTTTGAGCAAAACTTCTTCCACAATTCTTTCAAAATAGTCTAAGTAGCACATGGGGGTCTGTAAACACTTACAACAATGAGGTGCTCGAGCTCGACACAAGCCATTTCTACAGTTCGCTCAACAGAGAGGCTCACAATGAACTTAAACGCTGAGAAAATAATTTTATTTCGTATTTTCAACCTTAATAATGTAAATGCGAGTCGAACATATATGTATTTAGAATCTAAAATACTTAAGCTTTTGTATCTGTTCTTGAGACGATTAGAATCTATATATATATATATATATATATAGATTCTAAGCGTCTCAACGTTCTAAGCATCGTATATATATATATATATATATATATATATATATATATATATATATATATATATATAGTCCCATCAAAAAAAAAAAAATAAGTTCCCGCAATAAAATATTGTCATGCGCCCAGCGAAGCGAGCGGGTATCAGCTAGTTCTTTAATATAGGTACATTGCATATGATATTATGTTTGTACCTTTACAGGTCTGATATATGATGGCACATTGTGAAACGCGTAACACCCATTCAAATAAGTAACAAAATCAAGAAAAGAATAAAGTGAGAATTAGAAAGCTACTCGTATTAAAGTGGAAAAACCTTAAACTACTTCGGCAAAGTGAGACAATGATCCAGATTCGACAATAAAAAACCAGAAGCTTTCCAGCTGATAGTTATAGTTTTTATAAAAGTGTCATGTGCTTGCATGCATTAATGTTGTATTTAAATTGCATTTGCACGAATTTTGTGTTTATTTCAAGCGGCAACAAGGGTAAGCTTTATTTTAATTTTCTTGTATTAGAAAATAGTTACAACGTTCTGTAACGTGACCTACATGCCCTGTGTGGATAGCGTGTTGTATGTTAGAGAAAACTGCTTCATGACCCTGAATACTAAATGAGATTTGACTCAGCCTCAGGCTTTTTTATAGAATAAGAGTATGACAAACGAGCACACAGTCCACCTAATGGTAAATGGATACTATGGCCTATAGACATCTACATTTATCCTCAATTAAGAATCAAAATTCAGATGGGTTGTCACCCCTGAGGACTAAGATGGAATGCCTCGTTTCGTTCGTAAAAAGGAGTGAGTGAAGAGACGACGACTAATAGAGGAGAATGGAAAAGGAAGACATGCTATGTCGTCCCCAAATAACTTGAAATAAGGAAGAAAGAAGACAGAAAGACAAGCATTTAAACATGGCGAGCAACTTCTGAGGTATAAAGATGTGCTTTGTGTAAATTACAATAAGAAAGCCTAGCAATAAAATGTCCAAAGTGGATATCTCTAATGAAATATAATGTTAACGTTTATGAGAATCATTGATGCTCTGAACTAGATTATATTCTGCAATATCATGATTGATTATGGCTCCTGAATGCCATCAAAACGAAATGCCTTAATTTTTTTATCTAAGGCAAGTTTCTACTCATATTAAATTAAGCGGTCAAATACATGAATTAGGTAGTAGATTCCACAGTTTTCCTTGGCATCACTATTGACTCACGCCTACAATGGAGACCTCACATTGAAGCCTTGTCAAGGAGACTTAGTTTCGCTGTGAATGTTGTTAAAAAAATAAGTCTATTAATTATCTACTAATGTAGATATAGCAAGGTCTGTCCTATGGATTATTGTAGTTGGGATCAGGTGCTAATATTAAAAACATATTTATATTACAGAAAAGAGCTATTAAACTAAGGGACTAAATCAGCGATCTTTTTAATGAAACTTATATCCTGACTGTTTCATCATAATTAATTTTGGATAATATTATTTACGTCAGTGACTAGAAGAGAATGCCTCCAGCATTAAGTCCGCCTATACATCATGTTGTATGAAGTTTAATGAAAAAAACTGTTTTAATATATTTGAAACGAATGACATCCATTATTTTAACACGCGTAATAAATCTAAAATTGCTGTACCAAAGTAAAAGTACAGCTTTGTAAAACCGTCGGCTTATTTTTGGATAGATGTTTAACTATTTATAATATTATTCTCTATAATATTACTGAATTGCCTTTACTTAAATTCAAGTGCATATATAAAGCATTCTTATGAAGGATATTATAAATTAGCATAGCTGGGCACCGTTAAAAAATAGTTAACTTCGTTAATCGCTAATCCGTTACTAAAAATTAACTTCGTTAAACGTTAAAGCGTTAAATTTAGGAAGATTTAACGCAAGTTAACGTTAATCGTTAATTCGTTAACACGTGATTAAAATTGCATTTTTTCACGTGTTAACGAACTGTTGGTTTGGGTTCTGGAAGTTAACAGGTTAGGAACAAAAAAAAGACGTGTATAATTGGAGTATGTCATTTAATCATCTGGCATAATGTGGATATTGCCCTTCATGAACATTAATATGTTGAAATTCTCGTCTAAAAGCGAGGCTCGCTTTGGCGTTAAAATATCTTTGCCTATGGAAAAAAGACGTTAAACTGCAGCGTTTGAGGGTATAGCAGTATTATATTTACTAAACAGATTTATGAATATCTATATCTGTTCTTCGAGTAATGCCGCATCGATGAATGAGTCTTTTGATTTCATGTCTAGTCATATTTTGACGAGATTTTGAGCCTCACTCTTTGAAGATTTGTGGCTCTTAGGATTTTCTTTAGACTGAGTGACAGAATTAATAAAGTCTTCTTCCTCATCATCGCCGTTGTTACTCGCGTTGCTACCTCCGCCACTTAAACTATCTCTGTCCTTCGAACTTTCGGAAGCTTCTTGTCGTAACGCCTCTTCTACCTTTTTTCCATGCATTTTTTTACTGCATCCACTTGACTGTTGTCATATGTTTCCAGCCATATCAACCCGAACTTCGGGTGAAAAGCCGCGGCAAGTTGGCACTGTTCGTCGGCCAGAAATGGTCCAAACCTTTTCGCTGTGTCTTTTAATAAGGCATTGGCTAAAGCTGTGCAATTTAGTAAGAGCTTATATTTTTTATATTTAAAGATAGTTGCTGCAATTTGCAGTAGCAGTGACCTGAGATATGCTTAACCGAGATATGCACCCAAATGTGGCCACGGATTTTCGTCCGACGTGGAACCAGAATCCGATTCATTTTTTCATTTCATTCATCCATTCCATGATATGGTTTTAAGTTGCGCAGTACCTATCACGGACAGTATACAAAATCACTCAATAAAAAAAATCAAAAACACGCTCTAAACGCCGGCGCTAAGTAATGGAAACGATAGTTAAACGAATCATACATAATAATACGAATCAAATTTCTTCGCAATATTTACCAAGGTACCTACATAGTTTCGTTTCTCTCGCGGCATGCGCCGCGCCGCACTTGTCGACCGACCTGAACTTACTAGTCAGAACGTGTTTTTCACGGCGGCGACGGCGTGGCGCGGCGCGGAGCTTGGTAAATAGTAGGTACTGGATTAACGATTAACGGACTTAATCGTTAATCCAGAAAAGTTAATCCGTTAGTCGAAATGTTAATTTCGTTAATTAACGATTGACGGATTAACGAGTTAATGCCCCGCTATGTAAATTAGATGATTATTTTAAAGATAACAATATGTGGGCATAGTGAGCTTCTTTAGACCTTTTTATAACTTAAAGTTAAAAACAGTTACAGCCTATATACGTCCCACTGCTGGGCACAGTCCTCCTCTCATTTCTGAAAGAGTTTTAGGGCAAGGAAGTGTCCGCTGCACTGCGCTGTCCCAATGCGAGTTGGCGAACTTCACATGTCTTCGAAATATTTATTTTCTTTCATGCTGCTCATCGCTGAAGGAAAATATCGTAAGGAACCTTCCCTTACGATATATTCCTTCAGCGCCGAGCACGTGGTAAATCAGCACTCAAAATTGCAATTAACAATTTCATTGGCGCCGATGGGGGTCGAATCCAGGTTGCTCGCGTATTCTGTAATTTACAGCGAGCGCTTAGCCCCTGAGCTACCACGGCTCATATAACTATTCGGCTTTTATAACTAACGTACCTATATATTTTATAAGATAAAATTGTAACTGTTGGAAAAAAGTGTCTAGTTGTGAATTTCTTGTCACAAGGTTTCCCTGCAGTAGGGACATAGCTTTTGATTATCAAAAAGTGCCTTATAAAAAATACTATAAATACATGGCCAATGACTTTAAACTCGACTGTTTTTCTTTTATACAATATGCTGTTGTCAGTGTAAAATGAAAAATAAAAATGGATAGTGGCTTCCTACATGTAGATATATGGCAAGAATTGCACCATCGACAGTAAACAAACTTGTTTTCAGCCGACTTGAGAAATTAGCGCTCTGCCAATTTAGATATATATGGTAATGAAGAACTTTGCGGGACTAAATAAATAAGTAAATAAACGTATTGGACAAATTTTGTTTTAGCGTACTTGCTTATGTGTATCGAGTTACTAGGTGCTTCTTTTCTTTCTAAAACCGTCTGTGTAGATACCACCCTCTTTCTGTAATTTCTTACGTCAAAGAGCAGTGCACTTACTGCGGTTTTCCAGTTTAAAGAGTAAAGAGAGCCAGTACAATTACTGACTGTGAGGTATTTTAGTAGCAGAGATCACAACGCATCTGTGGCCTTTGTTATTTACTGACCATTTGGTTGAATGTTAGATCGTTTGGTATGCTATTATTAAAAAAATATGATTAAAAAGTGGTTATGTGAAGTTTAGGACAGGCGTATTGTCTGCAAATAATAAAGGCCAAAGATGCGTCGTGGGGCTCTACCTCTGCAAATTATCTTAAATGCTTTCTGTTATTTATATGCTACCAACCCAAGTCCGTAAAAGTTCTAATCGAAATTTTAGTCAGGCAAAATTTTTATATTTTACCACTATATATTTATAATACGAATATTTAAAAAAGTTAAGGTGCAGGCACATTGCAGGCTACTTTGTAGTTTGTATTTCGAAAACTTGGTATACCTTAATGCTAAAAAATAGTTTATGGAATCTCATCTTTATTTTAAAATATCTATTCGTATCTACTACACTATTTGCTCACGTTTCATTTACACCCTGTTTTTACTTGCTCTACATAAAGGAAGTAAGTACATACAAATTAGCTATTTATTTTCTTATCTTAAAATTGAGACATAAATATAATTATGAATTAATAGCGCTTATATATGAGAGGCTAGGCTAAACCTTCCTTTTACTTTTATTAATCAGGTTTTGGAGTTTTACTTAAAATGTTCAAAATATGGTTACACGCCTGAGTTTTATAAAGATGATTTCTGCTTATTTTAGTTTCAGTTCATTTTATTAACCATGTTTATTTTAGTTTTTAATAATCTATTTTAGTAATTTCATTTAAATGAGGCGAAGATTTTGTTAAGATACAAGCACGTCTATTTTTCCTTATAATTTATTAACTTCAAAAAATCAATGTTTGATTTCGTAATATTATTTATTTCCTAGATAAATAAAATTGAGTTCATAATATATCCCTACTAAATAATATAATGATTCCTATATTAATTAAATGGACTCTTTAATTTTCCAAAAAAAAAAACTAACATCATCAGAATAACTTCGGTACCTATATTAATTTATTAAGCTGCATTTTTGAAATTAAATACAAAAAAATTGCGTAATGGATTACGGATAACTTATTTTTCTGATTACTAGATTAAAGAAACTACAAAAATCCTTACCTTGCAATAACTTGATGTTTTCGTCAACTTCTGGCAACAAATGCAAGAATGTTGTAGCAAATAAAACTCCTCCACCAAAGGCCAACATCCCGATCACCAGTTGATTTGAAGATCGCATATTTGAACCGGCTGACTTAGTAAACCAGTCAAATTTCATCGAAATTAGTATTGGTACGCATCCAACAGCCATGGACACGCTAAACAGCGTAACCATAGTGATGATCTTCGCCCTAAGAGCTTCTGCGGGGATAAAGTTTGATTTTTCAATATCCATTGCGAAGATTAATTTCGTGTCGGTTTGCTCCAATTGGGGGCGACGTGAGTTATGTAAGATTAGAGTATATACCGCGCGATCACACGCGTTTCCGTTTTGGTGGAGACGTATCTATACCAGACGCGCCGGTTACTCTACTGAGACACCACCGCTCCAGCCGCTAGTAGCCAGTACCGGTAAAGATGGCGGGCTCTTGATAATGACTTTATTATTAATGATAAAATGACAGCGACTGTTTGCCAACCGTCGTCGCTTCAACCTCAATTAGGCATTGCCGTTCCTGCGTCTTAGAGGAGCAAACGCACGGCTGCAATGACGCGGTGTCGCCTGAACTATTTGAATAACGTGCATGTAAGATCTGTTTATTTAAAATTCACTCAAGTATATCATCTCAGTTTACATGATATTATTTGTTAAGCAACAATACTACTTTTATCGCAAGTGCATTATCTGTAGATATTTGGCTCAAAAAGTTGATGATAATGTTGTGACTACACAATTTTTCGGAATCAAAGAGGTAGGTAAACATTTGTATATAATAAGCTAACTCTGGGACCGATTTAGTTTGTTTCAGTGTAATTTAATTGTAATTTAGTTCTTCAGATAGGTTATTCATACGTGCAATTAGCCGATGTAACTGAATATTTAAAAAAGGCAAGTAATTAAATGGTATTTTTTTTAATATTCAGTCAACAAGAAAAACCAACTAAAAAGTTATTTATACAGCATAATATGTTTTTGTCGGTCGTAAAAAATATCAGGTAATAAGTAGATATTTGATCAGCTTGATAATAAATAATAGGTCGGGGAAAAAGTTTCTTCGTATTTTGTTTGTATAAAATGGAAGAAAAATCTCTTTGGCTGGTTTTAATATCAATACATATAGGACATTAAGAAAAAGAAAAAGTAAAAATACACTCTCCCGCCATTTTTCAATTGTTTTTTTGTCCGCCAGAATGAGTGAATCTAACGAAGAAATTCGATAAATTCTGAAGTTTTATTACAAAAAAGGGAAAAATGCGACACAAGCCGCGAAAAAAATTTTTGACGTTTATGGACCTAATGCAGTGTCAGTAATGGTCCCCACACACGGTCAGTTAAACTGACATCAGTTCAACTGATCAGTTCAAAAAAAATTTCGACACACACGGTCAGTTCAACTGACCATTCCAACTGATCAGTTCAAACTAGGACTGTTGATATTTTTAAAATATCGGATTTTCAATCTATACAAATAAATAAAATTGAAGTGTCTGTTTGTAATATCAAAATTACAGCTTTTTACTCAATGCATATGAAAATATATACGGTACTTATAACAAAAATATAATTTAAAAATTTTGTCTGTCTGTCTGTCTGTTTGTTCCGGCTAATCTCCGAAACGGGTGGACCGATTTTGACGGGACTTTCACTGGCAGATAGCTGATGTCATAAGGAGTAACTTAGGCTACTTTTATTTAAAAAAAGAATTAGGGTTCCTCGCAAAAAAAAAAAAACACTAAATTATACGCGGGCGAAGTCGCGGGGAACAGCTAGTATATCGATAATTATAAATATTTCAATATCGGAATTTATATATCGAAAACATAGCGATATATCGATATATCGGCTTTATTTAAAAGAAAACAATCGTATGTCAGCTCAAAATTATTTACACAGTTTATAATTTAGTATATTTATTAAACAAATTAAACAAATTAAAGTATGAAAATGTTAGGTTATAGTTCTTAGTAATTATTAATGAGTCGGTAGCTCAGATGGTTAGCACTCGCTGTAAATTACACAGTGCGCAAGCAACCCGGTTCGATGCTGATTTACCACGTGCTCGGCGGTGAAGGAAAACATCGTGAGAAAACCTGCATGTCTGAGAAATAAAAAAAAATCGAAAACGTGAAGTTCGCCAACACGCATTGGGACAGCGCGGCGGACGTTTCCTTGCCCTAAAACCCTCTTAGAAATGAGGGGAGGCCTGTGCCCAGCAGTGGGACGTATACAGGCTGTAATTAGAACTTTAACTTTAATTATTGTTTAATTTAAATAAGACAATTATGTGTACCAATATTTTTCAGTAAGAGTTTTCAAAAATACTCGAAGTTTTATATGTTCAGCTGTTTCAATACTACGATTATTGGGCACTAAAAGATTGATTGTAGAAGTAATTCTACAGATGTAGCTGAGGAAATCAAATATTTAACAGCTATTTCTGATAGCACGGATGTAAATCATAAGACACCTAAGCGATCAAAATAACTTGAGGTTTATACCAACATCGAAGCACTTGTTTCGTCGTTTTCTCTAATAGTTCACATAGGCAGATACTTAACACACATAATCGCATCACTTTGATAAAAATCCACTTCAAACGATAATAGGAGCAACAATCCGTCGATGGTCAAGTTCCCGCCAAAACTCACAATAAGTAAAGCACAAGAACTTAGCCTTTCGTAGACTTCAACTCGGCAAATTTTGCGTTAGAACTTTGGCTTGCAACCGCACAAGATCCAACTGATTCAGAAGCTCAAAGTTGTAGAGTGAAACGTTGGTGAGGCCATCACCGTAAATGGCGAACGCTACAGATCGATCATAACCAATTTTCTTTTCGCTCGAATTGAACGATATTGACGTAGACATGAGGTGCTAACAGGACGGCGCTACATGCCACACAGCGAACGCCACGATGGGCATTCCGCATATTTTTCGCGGAGGTGACGTGTTGGCCACTCAGGTCGTGCAATTTGATCGCGCTAGACTTTTTCTTGTGTTTTTTCTGAAGTTGCAGGTCAATTCCAATAAGCCCTAAGCGACCGATGCTCTCAAAGTCAATATAAGCCAGGCCTTCGCCCAAATTCAGCCAGATCTATGTGGCAGCATTGAAAATTTAAGCTTTCGGATCATTGGCACCGTGCGACATATAAACGATGTCATATTCCATGCATAATGGCATACATGGGACTTTCAAATAAAAAAAGAATTTCGTTAATATCTTACACACAGCTTGTTTTATTCCATTTCAACATTGACCTAACCTTTGCATCATTACTACATTCCATTTCTTTTGTATAGATGATGTTTTTGCTACAGGAATACTGGCTGAAATACTTGGAATTAAATTAAGGATTTAAAAGTACATTATGAACTGTAGATCAGGCATTGGATATAACATGCATGACTTTTAAAGAAATAACAATATTTAGTGATGGCAAAGTTGTGACAGAACATGTTAATTTAGTTGCTCTTAGTTTAACATTTTATATTTTGATGTACTTAATACTACAAAAAAGTACTTTGTATAACATATTTTATATAAAGTATCTATTTTATCTTTCGATTAATACTATTGACAAATGTTAGAAATCAAATAAAATTTTACGTAACATATTAATCTTTGGAATTAAACTAATTTTGTCACATTTAAAAATAACTTTTTAATAAAATGCGGGACAAATTAAACGCGATAAAATTCATAAATTATTTTTATTCCACTGAAGTATTCGCATAAATATAAGAAATCATTTTATTTATCTTTCTTCATTTAAAATTAGCGGCTGGTAACTTCCTGGTAATATATTTGTTAAAGCTATAGGCATCCCACACCGATGGGTGTAGGCCTCTTATTTCTGAGAGTTATGAATGAAGCAACTAGTCTGCCGTGCTGCTCCAGCTGAACTTAACATATCCTTGAAATATTTTAAGTTTTAGGACAAGCAGTTCTACATGCACATCAGGTTTACTCACGATGTTTTCCTCCATCATAATTTAATTGGTAATGTGAATAAAAACAATCCTTATGTGTTGAATATTAAAATTATTAATATTTATTAGAAAAATCATTACACTTAAAATTAACTAAACATCAACATTACTTAAAAAGTAACTAAAATGGCACATCTAATTGTCAATTAACCATAAATCAACAATACAAAAATAGTAGTAGACCTTATAATGAAATGGATCACACTAGAATTTTTTCCAGTATCGTGGAGGCAGTTTACAAACATAAATTGCACAAGGACAAACCTCCAGAACCGGAAAAATTATTTGTATTGCATACAAATACTTGTTCCGTGCGGGATTCGAACCCGCGGCCCTTAGCACCGCAACTAAATGCTATGCTACTGCGCCATGGAGCCGTCAATCATTGGAAACTTTAACAGTAACACTGTGATATCCTCCTGCCGGAGGCTCTACGCGGGATCGTGAGGTCCATGGCCCTTTACGGGGCCCCGGTGTGGGCGCGTGGTTTGGCGCGGCTTGCCGTCCACCACCTAAACGCGCCCCAAAGGGTGGTTGCCGTAAAGATGGTTCGCGGCTACCGCACGATCTCCCGCGAGGCGGCGAGCCTCCTTGCTGGATTGCCGCCATGGGATCTGGAGGCGATAGTCCTCGCGCGCCTGCACGAATGGCGCGCGGAGGCACTATGCCGGGGGGAAACCCCGCTGCCGCGGCAAGTTGTCGCGCAGCGGACAGACTTCCGGCATGATCTCATGGCGACATGGAGAGAGCGACTGTCGCAACCCCGTGCTGGGCACGCCACTATAGCGGCGATAAGACCCCTCTTTGAGGTGGCTTGAGAGACGCCACGGTGTCCTCACCTTCCGCCTGACGCAGGTCCTCACCGGACACGGTGTGTTCGGGAGGTTCCTGCACCGAATCGGGCGGGAGGAAACGCCCGGGTGCTCCCACTGCGAGGATCGACCGGAGGACACGGTGGAGCACACCGTGGAGGTGTGCCCTGCTTGGGCGGAGCACCGCCGTGTACTCGTAGCGGCGATAGGCGGCGGCGACCTCTCGCGTCCGGCCCTGGTCGAAGCCATGGTCCGGAGCGAGACGGAATGGGATGCCGTCACCACCTTCTGCGAAGCAGTGATGCTAGCGAAGGAGGTGGCGGAGCGGGAGAAGGAAAGAGCAACAGCTTTCCTTCCGGCCGCCGCGGAGACGCCCCGGGCGTCGGGGCTACGTCGTGGCCCCTGACCACCGTAGGCGCGGACCTGTGGACGGCGAGCAATGGGTAGCTCGCCGTCCGTCCGTCTAACGACGACAGGCCGTGTCGACGGCGCGTTTTGTTCCACGCGCGCCTCAAAGAGCTGTCAGCAGCGTGAAGGGGCCCGAGAATGACGCCACTGCGGGGCTGCGGGCTGTTCGAAAGAGATACCGCGGCTCCGGAACGTAAGGGCACTGAAGGAACACGGATGGTTTTAGTCAGTAAAGTCTGACACTCCTTCCGCTCCACCCACAGCGAAAGGCGTCATTAGATGATTTTCCATCCGCAAAAAAAAAAAAAAAAAAAAACACTGTGATATAATATACGTAATTGTGAAGAAGTGTTATATTGAAATTTAACTTCTTAAAAATTAACAGTGGTTAACTTATCCATAAAAGTTAACCACTGTTAATTTTTAAGAATCCTTACAAAATAATATAATACCTACATTTAGGACTGATTTTCCAATCATCAGATTAGGAATTATACTAAAATACAACCTAGGATAAAATACAACAGTAATGAGTAAATAATTGCAGTTGTATGAATAAAATACTTCTATTGTTTCACTTTTTTCAGTCTGGTTATAATTTAATTGATAGATAAATTTTATCTCTCATACCAAAAAAGAAGCATTGTTGGTCTGAGTTTTATTTCACAATTGAAAAATCAGCCCTTAAACTAATGAAAATCTTTATTAAGAAAAAATTGGTAAAAATCACAGACATTATGTCAGTCAATTTTTTTTTAATTGAGCAATAGACAATAAGCTGGCTAGTCAGTACATTATTTAAAACTGTCCATAAATGTACAAAAAGATCATAATTTATATATTTTTAAATGTTATTATTAATAAACTTGTTACATATTCTAATTGATTTTATTCTTTCATACATAAACTTTTTACAGGAAATAAAAAATTATGTTGAATATCTCTATTCTCTCAATATTCGTTATTTTTAGTTGAACCCAGATCAACTATCTTAGCGAGTAATTAATTCTACAAATGTAATCACAACTCAAGCCACTTATTTGTTATAGAGCTACCACTGACAGTACAATCCTTGAAACCTTTCATAACATAACTAGACTGATACCAGCTCACCATGTTTGTTGATTCAATTTCACTGTAATCCTCTTTTGCCAGATCACTATCATTTTCACTTATTTTTAAGTTAACTAGATTTTTATTTATAACATCATTAAATATCTGAAAATCTTTGCAACATGACAGATTTTCTTGACTTTGAGTCCTAAAGTCCAAAACAATAACTTTAGAGTTCCTTGGCAGTTTATAACCATTGACAAACACAAAACTGTCAGTACAGACCAGATCCTGACTGCATGCATTTCTTTTCTTTATGAAAACGTACAGGTTTGTTGGTGGTAATGTATTAAAAAACACTTCATTCAACAGATCTGACGTCACCAACGTCCTGAAATGAAATATTTGAATATTATTTAGTTTAACTTGTTTAATTTCTTTACATTATTGGCTATTGATTAGAATTAGAACAAATGTACTATACATTTAAATAAAACTAGTTCAGATTTTTGTGAATTCAAACAGGATTGCCCCCATCACTACATCAGATTTGATAGACCACAAATCCTCACTAAAAAGAAAACCAATTCCTTCCAAGGAGGATTTGTGAGGCTATTGAAATCAAAAAACATCCTCATTTCAATAGAGAAGATGGCTGGGTGCCACCATCTGCTTGGGATCCTATAATTAATAAAAAAATTAAACTGCGAGACTTCAAGATGCAAGTTCATACTGTGTAGATCAGACCAATAATTAATAATTTTAATCTGGAGATAGCCATAGTTTAACTATGATATTGGGACGTCCAACACCTCAGTCTCCCCCATGACCATGGGTGCTGTAAAGTGCTCGAAATATTGGGAATAAAAAATAACTTAATATACACAATAGGATCTGTAAAAACTAGTTTTATTTAAATGTGTAGTGTTCGTGTAAACATAATAAATCATTAAATAGTAATACATTACTCATTTTTAACTTTAATTTCTTTTAAATTGCAATTTAATATATAAACTTGTTATGATATGTGACAAATGTTTCTGCTATTACATGATAAGAAGACATAACATATTTCAATTTACTTTTACACTACTTATAAGTACCGGCACGAAAGTCTAGCGGTGACCTTTATTGCGCATAAATCACGCTGATTGGCTTATTGCGCATAAGTCGCACTGATAGACTCGTGCGTATCGTTCGCACGCGCTGATTGGCCAGTCACATTCGTGCAATTCAATTTGTGCGCATCCCCTCCACGTTTCGTTCAGCGCTAGACTTACGTGCCCCGCCTTGTACTTATCACAAATGAGCTGTATATAATAATGTAACTGTATTTTTAACTATATAACAATCCCAATGGTTAAAACATTAATTAAAAAATAGCCTACCAGAAAAAAATCTATTGATAAGGGAAATATTTAACCCTATCTCACATTCACAATTAGGATGAATGCCTTAATTTCATTTAATTAGTAGTATATTAAGATTTTCTCTTATGAATAAAAGTAATAAGTTAATATACTCCTCTGAATTTTCTGATCAGATGCTATGCATGGAGAATGGCACTGTGGTTTATGGCACATATTTGGCAAGAGAAGTCTATAAACTTCTTTACATGTAACTGGAGTACCTCCGAGGGCAATACAAACTTCTTCTGGTATAGATGGACCATCAATTTCTTTTAAAAGGCTCTATAAGATGAAATTAGAATAATTTAGTCAAATCACTAAAAATTATAAAAAATCAGTATTGTGACTATTTTAAATAGTTCATCAGTCCATTAAGTCCACTGCAAGATATGGGCCTCCCGCATTATATGCAATATTTGTCTTAATTTTCATGCTTGATAGGCAGATTGACTATTGCAGTATGTGTGGCACAAACAAGATGGTTATACAGGTATCTGTTGGAATTGGAAGCCATAAGATTTACTGGCATATTCTATAGTCACCTCTAACCATACCCACAGGAAGAAATGGGGTGATGAACTGAAATTTGTCTAAATGCGTGGGGGGGGGGGCTAAGCTTTCAAAGAATACCAGCTTAATTTAATTCCGTTAAGCATTATTGTACATCAATTATGACCTAAATCGTAATGCAGGAAATTAAAATCAACTGGTATAACAAGCAAATACAATATAAATAAAGTTACAGTAGGCATTACCTTTATCATAAAGTCTAAATTATTCAAAGCGTTGGAAGCTGTACGAAAATGTCTCTCCGACTGGAATGTATCTTTTTTATCTTCACACATCTTTTTTTTATTAACAACCTGCTTGAGCCACTGATATGTGTATGGTATCTGCAATCTCTGATATGCCAGAAACTTTAATAATTCAACTACAATGTGGCCGCAAGAGACAGACGTGAGTTGGTCACCGATATTTAGATCTATCATTACTGGTGATAACGAATTCATTGCACAACTATTAAATTAAACAACGCAAGTATCACAAAGAAAAGAAGTTACTATTTACTCCTATGCCCAGCTATGCCATACAAATTTTAAATAATGAGTACAAAGTGTTCTGTGATACAATCAAAGAATTTAATAACTGTTCGGTTACGGTAACGGCTGTAAAGGAAAATAGAATGCGTAAATTAAACCTTTATCAAATTAGTAACATGTTACGTGCAAACTATTGATTTATTGCAAAAATGAATAAATAGTAAATACTAGTTCAACAAGTACGTTAAAATTTAATTTGTAGCCATAGATAAATAGATATGTACACAAACGATTTTTTTTTAATAACTGGCTTTACAGCTCTGGGTTCTAGCCCTTCTGAGCCTGAAATTACAATGTATAATTATTCTTTATAGTATACTTCTTCCCAATATGTTGATGCGTCACATTGTGCAGCCCTTGGGAGATTTTGACGGCAACTTCAGCCAGCAGACAGCTGACAGTTGGCGATGGTATCTCAAGGCGCCTAAGCAGACAGACACCTTATCTTGAGAATCACATCACCATCAGAGCACTTTTTTCACTGTTTCCACTAATAGTTCACATGCGCAGACACTTAATACACAAAATCACACCACTTTTACACATAAAAATCCACTTCAAACCATTATTTAAACAATAATATAGGAGCAGCAAACCGCTGCCGGTCAAGTTCCCGCCAAAAATTCGAGCGCAAACGAGAACGACAACGAGATCACAAATCTATGTCACAAATTATAAAGAACGAGATTTTGACCATAGAGATTTTGACTTTTGAACTAGACGTGGGCACAGACCATAGACTTAGAATATACTAGCGTATAGACCAACATAGTGTGCAAGGGAGAAAAAAATTCCTTATGGCAAAAATGCAAGATAGAAAAGGATACCAAATGTCATGACTCTGTAACCGATTTTGAATGACAGGTCGGCACAATTCGGCACGCAAGAAATAGCTCCGAGATATTTTGTAATTTTTTAAAGTATAATAGTGGTTATTTTTAGTAAGTAACTTTTTTCCAAAATGGTTAATTTTTCCGTGAGTGAGTGTGCTGTTAATAATAGAAATAATCCTGATAATTTCACATATCACAGGTAAATTCTCAAGACGTCGTCAATGTTATGACGCGTTTATTTTTGGTTAAAATTTATGTTACATACTGTTTTAAATATAGAATATATTCAATTATTTTGTTAATTTTGATATTTTGCAAAGAAAAAAGTCACGTTGTTGATAATTTGCATGAATTTGGTAAATACATTTTTATACAAAATATTTTACATGTACGCTAGGGATTGACTCAACTATATAAAAATTAATGTCGATATTTATCTTGAATGTTTATAATGAATTGATAGACTTGCCTACACAACAAGAAAATAAATTCTTGGTTTGCGTTCTAAAATGTAATTTTATTTTGCCGTTTTTCAAACAGATTCCCTCCGGATTCTATAATTAGAAAAAGTGGTTAAGGTTCATTGGACGGGTTGGTTGGAATGCAAAGAAGAACTCAACAATTTGCAGCAAACATTTTCTTGAGAAGTATAAAAGAAAAAGTAGAATAAAAACAATTTTATTAAAAGGAGTCATTTCTACATTATTTGTACCAGTAAGTAAAATATTGTTATAATAAGACTTCAAAAATATAACTTTCAAAACTTTAGATAAATATAGAGACAGATTTTCATACATTATAAAACTGTAGTACATTAAAGACAAAAAAATCTTGAGATTATCCTCTTTAAGCCATTATGAACCCAACTAAGTATCTATTTATAAACCAAAATAAATGTATAACCTTGCTTAACTTCTTCGCTCAGCCTCACGGTCACACTAGTACAATATTCATAGCATCATGCTATTTTCCCAAGGGTTGAGCGGAGCTTCGGAACTTCGGATTATATTCCCAAATCATAACGATAAAACTTTTAGCGTAGTTGGGTATAGATATTTAGTAATGCTCCTCAAGCGCTACTAGATGACCGCGCATGAGACGTGATAGTATAAATTCCATAGTATTTGATACACACAACGGTCAATGCCCGATTCATGCTTGATGGTCGACGACATTGTCGCGAGGGCTTAAATAGCGTGGTTTATCCCCTACAGCGTTATTCCTAGAGAAGAGGAACTCGTGGTTAAGTAATAGCTGCGCAGATCAATAGATCTGCAAAATTAAGTTGCACTTACCGCGGTCAGTCCATGAATGAGTGACCATTTTCTTAACATACCGAGATTGAGAGAATAGAGAGTGCATTTGTATCCTCAGACACTTAGTGCACTTTACTGTGTTAAGATCATTATGATTTTAAAATTCATGCAGCTAAAATGATAATAAGTTTATTATTACTTTATACTTTTCAGTGACAGATGAAAGAATATAAACATGAAGCATGATGAAGCCTCATAAACATATTGGCCTTTAAACAGAACAATCTTATTTAACTGATTCCTACAAGTTTCCTTCCTTAAATTATTAAGTTTACATTCATACTTAAGTCGAATGTTAAAATAAACTTCTATAATCTATTTAATTATTAATTATTAAATGTTTGTAATTATCACAAGTAATACTTATATGAAAAATAAAGCAGCCATTATGTTGTACTCCGTGTCCCCGTTTTTGTTTCCCCATCAAAACATTTTATAAAATATATAAAATATAAATAGGTATATACTTAGTTAAGTATCTACCTATTTATATTAACAATATATTAAAAATAAATTCCGGAAACTGCCCACATTGATATCTAAATATTTTTCTCCAAAGATCATAGGGAGTTTTTTTAGGTTTTTCGGTAAAGTCACCTGGGATTTTATACATTTGAATTAAAATCCAACAAAAGGCAGGTAGGTTCACTTTATTCCCAGGAACATGTAATATGAATATTTTTTAATTATTTTAGAACTATCATGGTAAAATTCAGTTAATTTTTGAAGTTATTCAACTTCATGCACTAAACAATTTTTTATAATCTTTTTACCGCTTCCTTAACAATCATTTTCGATAGTCCTTTTAAGTAAAATATACATCACTAGCTAACGCACACAATGACAAATCAAAATTGGTCACGCGTTTTCGGGCTGTCAGGTGGTCTATACGCTAGTATATCCTAAGTCTATGGCACAGACTAATATCATAGATAATATAATATGATGCCAAAGAGAATATAATCACTATAGTGCCACCAACTTATATGTTCAGGTGGATAAAATTGGAACTAATGCCGCCATTTTGTAAATGACATTTCGCTGTCAGATTTTTTTTTGGAGTTTATGGCCTGGTATCTGGACCTTTAGGCCAAGTCTTGAGTATTTTTATTCGGTTTATTATAATTTCCCAAAATGTATATTTATCCTTCATAGTACACTGCTTCACAATATGTTGATGCGTCACATTGTGCAGTCCTTGGGAGATTTTGACGGCAACTTGAGTCAGCAGACAATTGATAGTTTGCGATGGTATCTCATGGCGCCTAAGCAAATAGACACCTTATCTTGAGAATCACATCACCATCAGAGCACTTGTTTCACCGTTTCCACTAATAGTTCACATGCGCAGACACTTAATACACAAAATCGCACCACTTTTACATATCAAAATCCACTTTAAACCATTATTCAAACAATAATACAGGAGCAGCAAACCGCCGCCGATCAAGTTCCCGCCAAAATTCCGCTGTCAGATACTATTTATTCTGAGCACAGAACACAATTACTCTCTACCAAAAGAAGAACGCCAACTTCATACTAAAAAACGGAAACACGTGTTTATGAGTGTACACTAAAAACGCTACGGTGGGCACCCGTATAAAACTTTTTTAGCGGGAATTTCAAACCTTTGTATTCTGTAACTTTGAACTTTTTATTTAAGGCATATTCGAGTAATTTTGGCTCAAGCCTCCGAAACCTATGGGGTAAATTCCCATACATTTGAGAGGTTGCACCAAAATTACCCGAATATACTTTAGATTAGTATGTGAGATAATATAAAGTTATAAATAAGTATAGTTATGTAATTTTATTTTCTGGAAGACAGATTGTTTTATAAACTATGCATTATTATTGATGTTTTTTATTGCTTTTGCACATAATAATTCCACGCTTGTTACTGATATATAACATGTTATTCTCAGAGAGTTATTCTTCACAGAACATTAACGTAAATTTAAATCAGCAAAATTCTCATGGTGAAAACTTAACTCAGTCCAAATACGTGATCTGAAACAGATACAATTCGAGTCAATATAGTAATAATCCCTACAAATAACGGCCAATAAATTCAAAATATTTATAGACTTACCACAATATTGTCATAAGTTTTTCTTTTCCTATTATAGGAAACCTGCAGAAAGTGATCAGATGATTTTGTGCTTTTTATTTGCACAACACTTAACTTACTTTCGATGATGATCACACATCGTGCATAAAATTTTGAAATAATGAATTCATTTATAGTCAATAAATCTTATACAGAGTTAACATCTCACAAAAAATCTTTACGACGATATTATGACTGTGTATTCGCCTAAAAACGAAAATGAAGTATTCTGAGCCCATAATGACTGAATTTAAGCAAAAATCAATAATAAATATTAAAATTTAAACCTATGAAATGAAATTGAATAAATTTCAGAAAATATTTTCAATATGAAAGACGTTGACAAACAAATGCAATTTTTTTTCTTCTATTAATTTTTTTTTTGGAGTTTATGGCCTGGTTTCTAGACCTTTAGGCCAAGTCTTAGGTATTTTTATTCGGTTTATTATAATTTCCCCAAATGTTTATTTATCCTTCATAGTCCACTGCTTCACAATATGTTGATGCGTCACATTGTGCAGCCCTTGGGAGATTTTGACGGCAACTTGAGTCAGCAGACAGCTGACAGTTGGCAATGGTATCTCATGGCGCCTAAGCAGATAGACACCTTATCTTGAGAATCACATCACCATCAGAGCACTTGTTTCACCGTTTTCACTAATAGTTCACATGCGCAGACACTTAATACACAAAATCGCACCACTTTTACATATCAAAATCCACTTTAAACCATTATTCAAACAATAATACAGGAGCAGCAAACCGCCGCCGATCAAGTTCCCGCTAAAACTCCGCTGTCAGATACTATTTATTCTGAGCACAGAACACAATTACTCTCTACCAAAAGAAGAACGCCAACTTCATACTAAAAAACGGAAACATGTGTTTATGAGTGTACACTAAAAACGCTACGGTGGGCACCCGTATAAAACTTTTTTAGCGGGAATTTCAAACCTTTGTATTCTGTAACTTTGAACTTTTTATTTAAGGCATATTCGAGTAATTTTGGCTCAAGCCTCCGAAACCTATGGGGTAAATTCCCATACATTTGAGAGGTTGCACCAAAATTACCCGAATATACTTTAGATTAGTATGTGAGATAATATAAAACTATAAATAAGTATAGTTATGTAATTTTATTTTCTGGAAGACAGATTGTTTTATAAACTATGCATTATTATTGATGTTTTTTATTGCTTTTGCACATAATAATTCCACGCTTGTTACTGATATATAACATGTTATTCTCAGAGAGTTATTCTTCACAGAACATTAACGTAAATTTAAATCAGCAAAATTCTCATGGTGAAAACTTAACTCAGTGCAAATACGTGATCTGAAACAGATACAATTCGAGTCAATATAGTAATAATCCCTACAAATAACGGCCAATAAATTCAAAATATTTATAGACTTACCACAATATTGTCATAAGTTTTTCTTTTCCTATTATAGGAAACCTGCAGAAAGTGATCAGATGATTTTGTGCTTTTTATTTGCACAACACTTAACTTACTTTCGATGATGATCACACATCGTGCATAAAATTTTGAAATAATGAATTCATTTATAGTCAATAAATCTTATACAGAGTTAACATCTCACAAAAAATCTTTACGACGATATTATGACTGTGTATTCGCCTAAAAAACGAAAATGAAGTATTCTGAGCCCATAATGACTGAATTTAAGCAAAAATCAATAATAAATATTAAAATTTAAACCTATGAAATGAAATTGAATAAATTTCAGAAAATATTTTCAATATGAAAGACGTTGACAAACAAATGCCATTTTTTTTCTTCTATTAATTTTTTTTTTGGAGTTTATGGCCTGGTTTCTAGACCTTTAGGCCAAGTCTTAGGTATTTTTATTCGGTTTATTATAATTTCCCCAAATGTTTATTTATCCTTCATAGTCCACTGCTTCACAATATGTTGATGCGTCACATTGTGCAGCCCTTGGGAGATTTTGACGGCAACTTGAGTCAGCAGACAGCTGACAGTTGGCAATGGTATCTCATGGCGCCTAAGCAGATAGACACCTTATCTTGAGAATCACATCACCATCAGAGCACTTGTTTCACCGTTTCCACTAATAGTTCACATGCGCAGACATTTAATACACAAAATCGCACCACTTTTACATATCAAAATCCACTTCAAACCATTATTCAAACAATAATGCAGGAGCAGCAAACCACCGCCGATCAAGTTCCCGCCAAAAACTTCTCTTCTATTAATTCATGGCTTCTTTTGATAGAATTCTGCTAATATTTAATAATTTAATTTTAATCAATTAATAGGTAAATTAATTGTTCAAATCTCAGAGTAATATGTATATAATTATACTTTAAAGAGCAAACCAAAAAAAGTTTAACACAGAATTAACATTTTTAGTTTCTCCCGATATAATATGAATTTTTGTATCTAATTTTTAAAATGGCAATCTAAAACAACATGAAGGAAAGAAACAGCGACATTTTTTTCTCGCTTTATTTTAACAAGCCCAACATAAACATTGACATAATCATGATTGTGTGCAGATTTTTCAGCTTTCATACAAAGTTGCATCACCCTGATTCTGAGTGTTTTTGAAAAATGCAAATAAAATGCCTACAGCTTTTAAAAGTGATGCGCGGCAGATTATCCTAAAAGTTTTATCTTTTATGAAAGAAGAGAAACATTTACAAGCCCCAATTATACCATTTGAAAATCTGTATGAACGCGTTGCTGCTGCGACAGGTTAATATTGCCAGATATGGAAAATTAAAATCACCAAATAATGTACTCGGGAAACATAAATACCTAGCTTTGTAGTTTGTGGTCTGTGAAGTAACTTTAGTGATGGCATATTTACGGGCTTATATTCATTTAATTATACCTATACAATAATTATTTGTCGTTTTGTTACAGGTGTTTCTGAGCGATTTGTACACAAACTCGTCAATGAAAAGAAACACGCTGAAGAATCCAATTCTAAAATTTCTAACCCTGGCAAAAAAGGCAAAGAAACACCGGGAAACAAGAAATTGATAATTTTGACATTGGTGTTAAAAGAAGAAAAATTCAAAAATTTTATTCAGTGAGAAAAGAAATAACCAACGGGTACATCTTTCAAAACAGGAATTCTTGGAGTTCGGCCGCTTGAACTTCGAGATCACGACCGCAATTATTTTTATAAAATATAAATAAAATAATATTTAATAACACTAATTTTTAATAACTTCCCTGTCCGAGAAATAGACACAATAGTTAATGAACCTTACATGTAATCAATCATTTATGATTAACATTTTTGTATTAATTGTCAATGTCATCGAATTTTTTAACATTTTATATAATTGTTTTCATTTTCATTGTTTCCAACATCGAAGTACCAGGTTCAAATTTTGTACACCCCGACCTTTAACCCTCCTTAGCGTGTAAAATTGCACGAACGTTTAGATTACTAAATCTGTTACGATCTTCTGTTTTATTCTATTTATAGCAGAGAAAATGCGTTCACATTTGGCGTTCGATACTGGTAAACAAAGCATTTGCTTTGTGAATTTACTGATATTTCCAAATTGAGCTTTATTGTCGGCATGACGTAATTTACTCACTGACGCCCAAAACTCTTCAACATTAGTAACAGCCTCTGCTGCTAGTACTGCATAATAAGTTTGCGATCATATTGTTTAAGTTCCTGAATTCATTGTCGATTAGTTGAATGTCACTTTCTGGAAACAATGTTTGGAAATTTTGAGGTAACATTAAACAAACTTGTAAATTCAGCATGTACAGCAGTTTGGGGATCTAAAGCACATCATTTCAAAAATATCATCATCAAATGGTAGTCTTGTTTTTAACTGCACACACAAAGATTTTAAGAATTCTTGGCACCTTTTAAAATATCTTGAAGCTGTTGCGGGGTAATCCATGAACAAAAAACTTTGGTCATGGATGCTTGGTTTTAAGCCTATTATTCTTTGATAGTGAATTAATACCAAAACATACCGACGTGTTTTCATTTCTACTAAATTCTACTAAGACATTTTATCCTACTAGCTTATCGTCTTATTTGCTTCAAATCTACTAAAAAGTAGAAATCTACTAAAAGTGGTCACGCTGCAAACCACTGACTTAGAAGGACGCAAACGAATTTTTTTAATAACTGGCTTTACAGCTCTGGGTTCTAGCCCTTCTGAGCCTGAAATTACAATGTATAATTATTCTTTATAGTATACTTCTTCCCAATATGTTGATGCGTCACATTGTGCAGCCCTTGGGAGATTTTGACGGCAACTTCAGCCAGCAGACAGCTGACAGTTGGCGATGGTATCTCAAGGCGCCTAAGCAGACAGACACCTTATCTTGAGAATCACATCACCATCAGAGCACTTTTTTCACTGTTTCCACTAATAGTTCACATGCGCAGACACTTAATACACAAAATCACACCACTTTTACACATAAAAATCCACTTCAAACCATTATTTAAACAATAATATAGGAGCAGCAAACCGCTGCCGGTCAAGTTCCCGCCAAAAATTCGAGCGCAAACGAGAACGACAACGAGATCACAAATCTATGTCACAAATTATAAGAACGAGATTTTGACCATAGAGATTTTGACTTTTGAACTAGAGGTGGGCACAGACTAATATCATAGATAATATAATATGATGCCAAAGAGAATATAATCACTATAGTGCCACCAACTTATATGTTCAGGTGGATAAAATTGGAACTAATGCCGCCATTTTGTAAATGACATTTCGCTGTCAGATTTTTTTTTGGAGTTTATGGCCTGGTATCTGGACCTTTAGGCCAAGTCTTGAGTATTTTTATTCGGTTTATTATAATTTCCCAAAATGTATATTTATCCTTCATAGTACACTGCTTCACAATATGTTGATGCGTCACATTGTGCAGCCCTTGGGAGATTTTGACGGCAACTTGAGTCAGCAGACAGCTAATAGTTGGCGATGGTATCTCATGGCGCCTAAGCAGATAGACACCTTATCTTGAGAATCACATCACCATCAGAGCACTTGTTTCACCGTTTCCACTAATAGTTCACATGCGCAGACATTTAATACACAAAATCGCACCACTTTTACATGTCAAAATCCACTTCAAACCATTATTCAAACAATAATGCAGGAGCAGCAAACCGCCGCCGATCAAGTTCTGCCAAAAACTTCTCTTCTATTAATTCATGGCTTTTGATAGAATTCTGCTAATATTTAATAATTTAATTTTAATCAATTAATAGGTAAATTAATTGTTCAAATCTCAGAGTAATATGTATATAATTATACTTTAAAGAGCAAACCAAAAAGTTTAACACAGAATTAACATATTTAGTTTCTCCCGATATAATATGAATTTTGTATCTAATTTTTAAAATGGCAATCTTAAACAACATGAAGGAAAGAAACAGCGACATTTTTTCTCGCTTTATTTTTACAAGCCCAACATAAACATTGACATAATCATGATTGTGTGCAGGTTTTCAGCTTTCATACAAAGTTGCATCACCCTGATTCTGAGTGTTTTAAAAATGCAAATAAAATGCCTACAGCTTTTAAAAGTGATGCGCGGCAGATTATCCCAAAAGTTTTATCTTTTATGAAAGAAGAGAAATATGTACAAGCCCCAATTATACCATTTGAAAAGCTGTATGAACGCGTTGCTGCTGCGGCAGGTTAGTATTGCCAGATATGGAAAATTAAAATCACCAAATAATGTACTCGGGAAACATAAATACCTAGCTTTGTACTTTGTGGTCTGTAAAGTAGCTTTAGTGACTGCATATTTACGGGCTTATATTTATTTAATTATACCTATACAATAATTATTTTTTGTTACGTTACAGGTGTTTCTGAGCGATTTGTGCACAAACTAATCAATGAAGAGAATCACGCTGAAGAATCCAATTCTAAAATTTCTACCCCTGGCAAAAAAGGCAAAGAAACACGGGAAACAAGAAATTGATAATTTTGACATTCGTGTTAAAGAAGAAAATTCAAAATTTTATTCAGTGAGAAAAGAAATAACCAACGGGTACATCTTTCAAAACAGGAATTCTTGGAGTTCGGCCGCTTGAACTTCGAGATCACGACCGCAATTATTTTTATAAAATATAAATAAAATAATATTTAATAACACTAATTTTTAATAACTTCCCTGTCCGAGAAATAGACACAATAGTTAAACAATTGAAATGTTCATATATGACTCATGGGACAGTGGAATGGTTAATATATTAACACGAAATTTGTTTTATTTTATATTATATGTAATGAATATGTAGTCACCTAGAGTCTGGCAAATGAAAGTAGACACTCGAATTATTTACAAACTTTTCATATTAGAGATGAGACATACTTGCAAAATTTAATACCAGGGCTTCTAAGTACGAGTATGAAAAATACCAGGATTGAAAACCAGGTTTTAAAAATACTGGAAAGTATTTGTTAGTGTCAAATTATATAGGAATGACTAATTCGAGTCGGGCAACAATTTAGACTAAACGTTTTTTATTTTTTAAATTAAATCTTTCCTTCCTACTTTTTGGCTTAAATTCAATATACACGCGAAATAACTATTTAAAAATTAGGTCACGGTCAGTAGGTTACGTAATCAGTTCACAATAACAACTGAGTTTACAAAAAATCGAAACAAACTTTTACTTCCTCGAATTAAACATAATTCTTATTACTTACGCGACGTGTCCAGCCACGGTGTTATATTTTGAAAATACTTGCATAGGAATTCGACCCGTTTTCCATGTTAGCCTACTATGAATAAGGAGCAAAGTCGTATAAATAAAAAAAACACTTCGAAGTTCAAAGTACTTTTTATTCACAAATACGATTGAATTTCTTATTCCTATCAAGATATGGATAATTTTCCCATGCAAGTATTTTCATGTGTAGTGCTCAAGTTCTTCGAGCATCTGACTTACAACACATACTTTACTTTCATAATTGCAAGTATTTTTTTCTCGTAAAAGGGCGCCGTACTTTGAAGTGAAAACCTGGTAGCGTAAATACGTCTCACTGCGACGCGAGCGACGTATCCAGCCGTGGTGTCAAAATTTGAAAATACTTGCATAGGAATTTGACCCGTATTCCATGTTATCCTACTATGAATAAGGAGCAAAGTAGTATAAATAAAAAAAATACCTTGAAGTTCAAAGTATTTTTCATTCACAAATACGATTGAGTTTCTTATTGCTATTGAGATATGGATCATTTTCCTATGCAAGTATTTGAACAACACATACTTTCATACTTGCAAGTATTTTTTGCTCGTACCAGGGCGCCATAATTTGAAGTGAATACCTGGTAGCGTAAATACGTCTCATCTTTATTTCATATGGCAATGTTTTATTTATGTCAATCTCAATCAATATGCATAGAGATATAAATATACCAATGGAGACGGCATATTCTACCATAGAAATAATAGTTATACAAATATCTATAATATCGACACACACTTGTCAAAAACAGTATTGTCTCTTTTTAACAAAGCAGTAGCTGCAATAGAAAAGAGAGACAACTACACTTTGTAAAGTGCTTATTTTCGTAACACTTTCGAGTGACGTCATTAGCTCATCCATGCGTGACTGCGTCGCCATGTTAAGCGCCAAGTTTTGTGGTAGATCTGCTGTCAAACTGTCAAAAAGCAGTGACAAAGTGTTGTACTAGAAATTATTTTAATAGATTAATTTTGTTCAGAAATGAGTAGACAATATTAATAGTTTATAAATCCCAGATATCATGTTTCATGATCATCCCAGATTTTCGAATTTCAAATAAACAAAATATCGATATCAGCTGCCCATATTGCTGAGTTACAACCCTATAAAAGGCGGCCATGTTATGCGCCAGTGTATTGTAGGTAGTCACGCTTATTCTGTAGTTATGCCCAGTCCATATAATTCTAAGTCAGTGTCAATATGTCAAAACAAGATGGCGTGTTGTTGTTGAATTGTTGATTTATTTTGACCTTTTTAGAGCATTTTCCAACTTAAACATGAATAAAACGATTAAAAGTGGAGTGCGGGAGATGTTGTTTCGCATGATTTCGAAGTTTGAAGAAAAACAACAGGAGAAAGACAATCAGAATTTCAATTCAATCAGAAACAAGATTGTTTACGTGTGGTATTGGATTTCATAAGTTAGTATGACGCTTTGATGTTGATATAATACTTTGTTTGTATTCGTAATTATTATTTATGATTTAAAAAAAACTATTTCTGTTTGGTTCACATTCTGTTTAAATTACTTTCAACACCACCATTATAATGCATTATTACGCATTGTTGTGCATTATTATGCATT
This sequence comes from Parnassius orleans, assembly GCA_029286625.1. Classification (NCBI taxonomy): domain Eukaryota; kingdom Metazoa; phylum Arthropoda; class Insecta; order Lepidoptera; family Papilionidae; genus Parnassius; species Parnassius orleans. The sequence continues at coordinate 3,186,702 of JAGSMP010000018.1, forward strand.
GTAATTTTAAGACAAATTGTTTTATTTTACAGAAAATCTGGATAATGTAGCAGGGGTTGATGATATACTGAAAACTATTGAAAAACTGATTTAGAGCAGAAAGACTGGATAAGAACCCAGAACCAGTACTTGGAAGAAATAGCTTCAATCACTGGTAAGTTTTACTAAATACATACATAAGTTTTACAATGATATAATTTACTACATGATTTGCTATTAAAAATACAGCACCTAATCATTCTGTTTCAAAATTCTTTACAGAAGTGAGTGTTACAAAATTAAAAAGAATAAAAAGGAAGGTGTGGTAAATGAAGGTGTCTGGAATACTCCAGGGAAAAAACGGCCACATAAACCCACAGTGTCCAACCTAGATAGTTTCTATATAGATGCTATTCGTAACAAAATTGACGAATTTTACATCGTTAGAAAACAAGTTCCTACGTTGAGAACTCTGTTAGTGGAATTAAGAGAAAGCATTGGATTTAATGGATGCCGGGAAACTCTTCGCCACTTATTATTGTCCAATGGCTGTGAATTTAAGAGAAATAAAAATGAGCGTTCATTGTTAATTGAACGTTATGAAATATCTGCCTGGAGACATCGGTTTTTAAGAACCATGGCTTTGAAACGTAGAGAAGGAAAGCCAATCATTTATTTGGATGAGACCTATATTCATAAAAACTACAGGCCCAAGAAGTCTTGGCAAAGTCCATCTACAAGTGGTGCGATTGAAAATGTTTCAACAGGGAAAAGGTATATAATTGTACATGCTGGATCGGAGAAAGTTCCTGTGTCTAACTCTTTATTAGTATTTAGCACTAAATCCAAAATGGCAGACTACCACCACGACATGAATGCCGTTAACTTTAGTAAATGGCTAAGAGAAAAGCTCACACCCAATTTAAATGAGCCAAGTGTATTAGTTATGGATAATGCCAGTTACCATTCAATCATTGTAAATAAAGCTCCTACATCACAAAGTCGCAAAAATGAGATAAGAGCATGGCTTACTTTGAATGATATTCCATTTGAACAATATCACACAAAAGCAGAGCTGCTATGTCTTGTAAAACGAAACACACCACAACCAGTATATGAAGCTGATGAACTTCTGAAGCAATGAATGAAATTCTGAATGAAGCTGATGAATGGGCATGAGGTATTGCGACTTCCCCCCTACCACTGCGATCTAAATGCCATTGAGCTGGTATGGAGTTTGGCTAAACGTAAAGTGGCTAGTAAAAATATTGCCCTGCCTGCTGTGGAGTTATAGAAACTTATTAAAGAGTCTTGAAAGCATAACTCCACAGGAATGGAAGAAAATGACTGATCATGTAATTCACATTGAAAATAAATATAAAGAAAGGAATAGAATAACAGAAGATAATTTAGAAAGTTTTATTATTCATGTTGGAGACAGTGATTCCAGTGGGTCAAATGAATCTTTCCACATGGAAATCCTAGATTCAGATTTCGATTATGGTAGTGAATAAACCAAAATTATTATAGAATATTGTTGTTTTTTTTATTCAGATATTATCACATAATACCTAGTCGTATTTTTATACCAACGAAATAAACTGATTTTCGAAATGCCACCCACGAAATGTCTCTTTGGTTTGGATCATAATGGGTAGACATGATTTTACATCTCGAAATTTCAGTTTACTTCGTCTGATTAAAAATACGACTTTACATACAACAGCTACCGTAGGTTCCCATTTTTGGACCTGTCCACATGCTGTCAAGCAATAGTTTACAAATAATGTTTTACACAAAAAACAACTAAAGTATCAAGTCAGGTTATTCCAGGTACTTCATACAAATTTTGGGGTTGCTAGGCTGAGATTTTTTTAAATTTGCCGCGCTTTTTCAGTCCCTAATTTCGTTTGCCAGACTTTATTTTCTCGGTAAATTTCTTAAATGGCAATAGTAGGCACTCCACTAGCGACTCAGTCAACTGAACAGATAAGTTGGTGGCACTATACGTTTATATGATGCTTACGCATGAGGTGGGCGATGCACAGAGTACTTTTTAAAACCGGAAGGACGATGCAAACCTCTCGGTAGAGAGTAATAATTGTGTTCTGTGATGCAAGCCGTATACTGATACGAAATATATATATTGGTACAATATCTAAAAACCGCTTACTTGTTCGTTCGAATTCGAAAACTATGTATTACAAAATCTGATATTTGCGTACCGCCGCGATGCCTATAACGCTTCGCATCGCATCGGTCGGTGGCTAGATTCGCCGTGTGCGACAGAGCGCGAGCGATATAGGTATTAATGTTTAATTTGTGATGCCTAATAATGGTACATTTCAAATGTTATTTTTTTAAAGCCTAAAATCGAGTGCATATTATATTATTACATTTAGAATTTTCAATTTATTTTTAGATCTGCCCGAATAAATGTAGTGGAAGGAGAAAGTTTCGCTTTTCATTATTTTAAATATATTTTGTGTTATAAATAAAAGTGAAGTAATAAACTCGCTCTGATTTAAAATGTCATAAAGATTATTGCATGTCTTAGCTGGAAAATGACATGAAAATTACACACAATATAAGATTATGGGTTCTGTTAAACGAATTCGAATTAATAGAATAAATATTGGTACTTTCTGCTTTTACGAATCCGTCTTCCACGATGCCTTTTCAATAAAATTCGGAATAAAACTCAACAATCGTCATGATAACTTGAAAAATTTCGAAAAAACACAGCACATTAGCTAGTTCTCTTAACCAGTGACGTCACGACGGTATCTAATATGGCGGACAGCGTTTTGCAGATTTGAGGCACAGCTAAAAAATATTCTTAAAATTGAAATATAAAATTTATAATGTATTTTTATTATTATATATATTAAAAATATATATAAATATATATTTTTTGATTTTTCTTTACATGGTGTAAAATACCCTATTAAGTGAATAGTAAAACAAACCAAGAGGTCCGTGATTTAAAATTTCTTGCAGCGTTTTATAGAAAAGCATAATAATATGATAGTTAATCATTTAGCCATCTGATAAACTTTTAAGTGTGCCAGTCATATATTAATGATGATATTTGGGTCATTATACTGGAAATAGTCTATTAAATATTTTATAATACAATTGATCATCTTCAGTATGATTGACCGTGTGTATGACTTTTATAAGTCTATGCTATTTTTGATGAAAATTATTATTGCAGATAAAAGCCCTGTCACATTTATTTTTGTCTCGAATTAAATTAATTCTTTGGGGATTTTTTTTCTAATAAGGGGTTGACAAAAATACAATTTTATTAAATTAAGAACATTTGTTAAATCCTCTTCTGTCACCCTGTATTTTTTCTTTGCGGATTAAATGAACAGTTATTGTGATTGTTTACTTAAATATCCAAGAATTTAGGCATTTAAACCACACTTACGACCTTAAGATTTAAAACATATACATTAGTTTTAAATAAACAATATAAGAAAAATTAATGGAAGTTTTATTTTATAGAAACGTGACAATCAAAAAGAATAAGTTTGCTAAGATACATCATTCAAATATACCATATATTTTTCTTAACATCCACCTTCCTTTTAGAACTTTATGCCCATTTTTATAGTTAATTCCAGCACTCGTGGTTTGTATAAAGGTTTTGTTAATACGTCAGCAAGCTGGTCTTTGGCACATGTTTTCAGCACCTCTAAATTTCTTTGCTCAACACGGTCTCTTATAATGAAGTGTCGTATACGAATATATTTCGTTCGATGGTGTATTTCAAATGGAGGATTATGGGCTAGCTTTAAAGCCGACTTATTGTCAAGATGTAGTATGGGAATACTTTCACAACTATCAACTAAAAATCTTATTATTTTATCCATCCAAATGATTTCTCTTGCTGCTTCACTAGCGGAAATTAGTTCAGCTTCTGTTGATGATATAGCTACGCTAGAATGCCGCTTACTTTGCCGTGATATTGCACCACTTGAGTAAATGCATAGAATATCTGATTTTGATCGTCCAGTGCTATGATCACCCCCATGATCTCCATCACTATAGCACTCTAAATGATTGCAATTACCCGAACTCTTGTAAATTATACCATAGTCAGTAGTGCCTTTCAAATATCGCATTATGCGTTTCACCTTAGCCACATTGTCTGCTGTAGGATTATCGAGATTTCGTGACACAATTCCAACCGCAAATGCTATATCTAGTTGAGTTCCAGTCAGATAAGATAAGGAACCCACGGCTTGACGATAAGGGAATGATACTTTTGGATTTGTTTCATTGTTGAAATCTTTGTCATTGTAATTATCCTTCGTTATCGGTGTCGCAGCTGGTTTACAGTTCTACATACCAAATCGTTCAAGTACCCTTTTCGTAAATCCCTTTTGACCAATTTTTATAGATCTATTTACTTTTTTACCGATCTCAATTCCGAGAAAATACGATGCAGTTTTAAACGTGATTTTGAAATTTTTCCGCATCTCATCCATAAAACTGTCTATTTCATTTAGGTTTGTTGCTGCTACTAATTCATCATCAACATAGAGAGCTATGACAACTTTAATACCTCCACGCTTCCTTATGAACAAACAGGGGTCAGAGTCACTTTTTTTTAAACTAATTTGTAATATATATTGTGTAATACAATGATTCCAACAGCGTGGCGCCTGCTTTAAGCCATAAAAACTCTTTTTCAATTTACAGACCATGTTGGATTTACTGGTATAACCTTCGGGAGGCTTCATATAAATATCTTCTTTAAGTATCCGTAAAGAAATGCGGTTGAAACATCTTGCACAGTCTCAAAGTTTTCTTTTGAAGCGACGCTTAGTACAGATCCAACAGTACTTACTTCCTTTAGCAACAGGGCTAAACGTTTCGTAGAAGTCAACGTCTTCTCTTTGTGAGTAACCTTTGACGACTAACCTGGCTTTGTAGCGATCTATTTCACCTTCAGAGTTGGTTTTTAACTTATATATCAATTTACAAGGTATTGCTTTTCGACCTTCAGGTAATGTTACCAATTCCCAGGTTTCGTTTTCCATAAGGGAATTAATTTCGCTATCCATAGCCTCACGCCACTTGTCTTTATAAGAGCACGAAGTTGCTTCTTTATACGTTTTTGGTTCCATCATTTCATCACTCAAAGACATGTAGGCATAGTCCTGACAACGAATAGGACGTTTAAGATTTGCTCGGTTTCGAAGTGTCATTTGAGATTAATTTTGAATTTCATGTCCTAACAACTCATCTATGTTACCTTCATTTTCTTCTTGTACGCAAGGTTCCTGTTCATTCATATCACCTGTTTGTTCTAATGCAGTAATTTTTCCATGAGATTCCACAATCTCATCATTTCACATAACTTCTTGGAGTATTTCATTATCATTTGGGACAGTAGAAAAGGCAGAAAAATCCGGCAATTCAAACTGATTACATTTTGGTATAGTTTTTATATCATCAGTTAGAAGGTTATGTGACTTATCTATCAAAGGTACTTGTTGGAAAGTAACGTCCCTTGAGTGAATAAGTTTATGATCTATTTTATTCCAAATTCGATAACCATTGTCTCCTTCACTTACTAACAGGATTCCTTTTTGAATTTTCTTGTCAAGTTTTATTCTATTTTGGTTAGGAATATGAACATAGCACTGACAACCTATAATTCTCAGATGTTTACTAGCTAGTTTTTGGCCATGCCACAATTCATAGTGAGACTTTCCTGCAATCTTCTTTGGCCCTGTCCGATTTAAAATATAAACAGTGGTATTTCCGATTTCAGCCCATAGTCCTTTTGGTATTTCTTTATGAGTATACGTCATCAAACGTACAGCCTCTACAATTGTCCTATTATCCCTTTCGCACACCCCATTTTGTTCAGGAGTATATGGCATAGTCATACTTTGAGTAATACCATTAATGCGTAAAATGTCACGGACCTTCTGGTTATCAAATTCTCCCCCATTATCAGAAATAATTTCTCTTATTTTATGCGCAGACGCAATTATATCAGCTACCATATTATTAAGCATTGAGGCTACTTCTGACTTCTCTTTCAGAAAATAGATAAAGCGATAACTGGTATAGTCGTCTTTAAACAAAACAAAATATCTGTATTTCTAAAATGAATACGGGCAAGGCCCGCAAACATCGGTATGAAAAATTTCACCTGCCTTTGATGCCCTTGGTCTTGTCCCAAAACTTTTGCGGTGGGCTTTACCATTTATGCATCCTTCACAAAGTTCTTTGTCCAGAGCCACTTTAATGCCGAGCTCTTTATCTATCAACTGTCTTACATGTTGTTTATTTTGATGCGCCATCCTCTCATGATAAACTTGTAGTACATTGGAAGTTGTTATCTGATTAATATGTAGCATGGGTGGCACACACTTCAAATTCAGTTTAAATAACCCTCCATGCCTTCGCCTATTTCCAGTTAACACAACTTTTTCATTTATTCTCAATGAACAGGTCTCAGCAGTTGATTCGAAAATACATTTTTGTCAGCGATCTTGCGCAACAAGCACAGAAAATAGATTTCGTATAATCGAAGTTACGTACCAAACATCCTTAAGTAAAATATTTTCTAGTCCACCTTCAAAATAAGCTTCAGCACGGACAGTACTGATTCCAACAGCCTTGATACTTTGTCCATTTGGTTATGTGACTGGTAGCATCATTATCCGCATACCAATTAGTCGTATCGACTAGATTGTCCATCAATAAAATCGTTTGATTAGTTTGATTTACATTCACGCTTATTTGTTTAGGTGGCCTCCCTTCACTGATCCACTTTTTGCATTTCCTTACTCTATGTCCTTGTTCACCACAGTAATTACATTTGAAAAAAAAAATGTCCAATCCTCATCTTTTCCACTAATTTTCCTTTCTGGTTTTGCGTATAGCGCCTCAGCACAATTTTCATCATCTATTCTGACAAACAAAGCTTTCTCATGGGCACATAGCTGGGAAGTTAAATTTTCAATTGTTCTATCCTTTTCTGGCATTAAGGGCCAGCTGCTTTTGAATCCAAAATATTGGACTGGTAATGTGTCAAGAATTTTACAAATCAGTAAAATATCAGGAAGATTTTCTGCTGACTCTAAATTTTTGTTCAATTCGTGCCTAATATTCTTTAGTGTCGATAGCCATCTTGTAATTGGTTTCCTTTTGGTATTTAAAGAAATCAAGACAGAGTTCGTAACTTTTTCTTCTGTTTCTCCATTGCAAGGATGGTTTAATTCATCCCACATCTCTTTCGAAGAAGTGAAACGCATGACTTGCTTGCTGCCGTGTTTCGGCATGTTCGTAGTAAATATTATTAGGATTGTACTATATACATTCACAAACTCTTTGTACCATTATTTCATAGTGTGTAGTATGTAGTATCGTAATAAATAAAATAAATAATATGGGTGGGGCTCAAAAAATTTGTACCATAACGCTCTAGAAAGAGTAACACACAAAATCGTAAGCAACACACTGGAAGTCACGTAACACGCTAGAACTCTGTAAAAGCAGGACTATATTGTACCAGAACTTATTAAAAATCTTACCAAGTATTTTTTGCTCATACCAGGGCACCGTACTTTGAAGTGAATACCTGGTTTTAAAACCTGGTAGCGTAAATACGTCTCATCATTAGTATTATCTCGTTAATTTTCGCTGTGTGTGTAAGTGAGAAGGAGCATGCGCCGGTCGGCTGGCAAAGAAATAAGTGAACTATTATTTAGAATTGGAACCGTATCATTCATGTAATAAGGTTAACGTTTTATTGTCACCGCGGACCGCCTAGTGATGTTTAAATCATAACTCTCGCACTTTATGACTCTATTGCCCAAATATTCAAACACTACTCAATTTTATGTTTTTACGATGCCGTTACGTCTCGTGCTATCTGTATCACTTTCTTGAATGTCTGAAGACAAAAAAGCTATTACAATTATTATTTATTAGTTGTAATTAAAAATGTAAATACCATGTAAATAAAAACGAAACAGTTAGGTATTAAAAAAAAACAAAAAACATAATGTAAAACAAATAAAAAAAAACAATCACTGTAAATAAAATCAATTTTTAAATATGCCAATAATCAATATTGCAATCTATGTTTATTGCCAGTCATAAGCCCGGAATGCCATTTTGATTGAATAGTTCAGTAGAGTGGGATAAAGTGTGAAGAAAAATCGACTTTATGAATATGATAACAAAATCAAGTGTACATTCCGGCGCAGCGAGTAGCGGGGGCATTGTGTTTGGCGATTGTCACATCACAATGCAAGTATATCTTCTACAACGCGAGCATTTCATTACAATAGCCATCCTATAGCGCGTCATTTCGCGTCATGTTTGGAGTCATGGTATAACGTAACATTCCTCGGTACGAAATATAATGTCATATTGCATCACTTTAAAACGCACTGTTTTGCGAATCTCAACTTTTTTTTATAACTGGCTTTACGGCTCTGGGTTCTAACCGTTCTGAGCCTGAAGTTACAATGTATAATTCTAAATATCCTTCATAGTACACTGCTTCACAATATGTTGATGCGTCACATTGTGCAGCCCTTGGGAGATTTTGACGGCAACTTGAGCCAGCAGACAGCTGACTGTTGGCGATGGTATCTCAAGGCGCCTAAGCAGATAGACACCTTATCTTGAGAATCACATCACCATCAGAGCATTTGTTTCACCGTTTCCACTAATAGTTCACATGATCACACAGACACTTAATACACAAAATCGCACCACTTTTACATATCAAAATTCACTTCAGACCTTTATTTAAACAATAATACAGGAGCAGCAAACCGCCGCCGGTCAAGTTCCCGCCAAAACCGCGCATCTCTACTACAGAGCTTGTAGTACAGACTAATCATTTCAATCAAACATAAAAATAATCGGAACGTATAGTTTATACTTTATAAATCATGGATTAAACAACTTTTATTTGTTATATATATTACAAAATATACAGTTTATAATTTATAAGATAAGTAAAAATAATTTTAATGGGCAGGTGACAAAGGCATTAAAATGCAAAATAAAAGTTCTTAAACTGCAATTGAAATAAAATGCGTAACATGGATCACTGTTTAATTTCTTAAATTCTGCCATCTAGTGAGTATTAAACTAACTAAACTGAGGAAATTATGACCTTTATCATACACGTAATGGCGTTACTTTCTATGGCCAAATGCCTTACTATGGAAAGTGACCGTGATGCCTCGCCGCGACCGGGCGGCGCCGACGCAGCTTGGTATTACTCGGGTGTTTCCGGCAGCGACTCGTAACATGTTGTAAGTCCCGATATCTAGCAAAAACTGAATGTGGTTTCGGTTTATTATCGCAAGTATAATGTATATTTTTTTTGGGATGTAGCGGGATAATAGCGTTTGACTTATAGCGTTTTAGACGGAGCTCAAATAACGTCGTGAATCCCTGCAAATCTCTATGTAGCTGTTATGCACACAGCGGCCACACCCCGGTAAACCGCGTCGGCTCGCGGGCTAAACCTGCTACTATCAGGGCAGACTATTTGGCAGACTATGTGAAGGCAGACCTTGCAGATATGTCTATGGTTATGGTGGACTCAGCGCGGCAGCAAGGCAATGGTGTATGGCCTAGGGCGACGGCAGAGAGCTACAGTGTACGTCGGCCAAACACATCATCTGAACTCTTCTCCGATCGTAGTGGTTTCCGCTCAATTGGCTTTAGAAGAGGGAAGACGAGAGTGTGCACCTGTGTATGCGCGAGTACTTGTGCACCGAAATATATCCTGCGCCAATGACTATTTTCGAATAAGGACTCCGAGACGTCATAAGCCCTGTGGCGATGGACTAAAGTAGAGAGGTCGGGTCATACTTCCTGGCTTTGTCTGAAGTCTGCACACAGGTGGCTTGGGTGATGATGGTCGTTTCTACGTTGAATCTGGGATAACATCGTGGATTTGGCAGCACCCCGAGTGTCGAAGCAGCCCTATTTAGGGTAGCACTACTTCCCCTGCTCAGCCAGGGAAGGGGCTAGAAAAGTTGCCCTAAAAATTGCTTATCCCACCCATATTTTGGAGGCAGTAACCAAGCATCCCATATTTCGTGGTCGAAGATACAATGCAAAATGTAAATCATCAAAAATGACATTTGGTGCGTGGAATGTGCGCACACTTCTCGATAATGACCGTAATCTCTACCCAGAACTCAAGGCCGCAATCGTAGCTCGTGAACTGGGACGATATAAGATTGATATAGCTGCGCTTAGTGAAACTCACTTGACAGATGAGGGCGAGCTCGAGGAACACGGTGGTGGTTATAAATTCGTCTTGTACGTGGTAGAGCCATGCTGCAGCTATATTAGTAGTATAGTTGTAGCACGAATGGGTCGGCTCGACCGGGGAAGGACCACGCTCTCACAGAATACCAGCGTAAAATGGCAGCTCGGTTCTCTACACTCACCATACGAGACACTGCTGTGTTTCGTATGGTGAGTGTAGAGAACCGGAGACCCATTTTACTGGAAAAGAGGCATTCCATCTTAGTCCTCACGGGTGACGACGCATCTGCATTTTGATTCTTTATTGAGGATAAATGTAGATGTCTATGGGTCACAGCAACCACTTACCATCAGGTGGACTGTGTGCTCGTTTGTCACCCTATCCTATAAAAAAAAAAAAAAAAAACACCGGCTACAAAACCCAGACGCTCTGGTGTTGGATTTGCAGTCAGAATGCAGATTGCTAATAGACTGGAAGAGAGTCTGCAACACATCTCGGATCGTATCATATCTTTGCGTCTACACTTGACAAATTCAAAATACTTGAATTTGATCAGCGTCTATGCGCCAACAATGGATAATGATAACGCGATTAAAAGTGCATTCTATGAAGAACTCACCAATGTGCTTACAAAAATACATCCAACGGAGCATTAAGATTTACTGCTCGGAGAATTCAACGCGCGCGTTGGCCGTGACTGTGATGCTTGGCCAAAGATACTAGGTAGACATGGTGTCAGTAGCATGAACAGTAATGGTCAATTGCTGCTTAGTTTGTGTGCTCAGTTTGAATTGACTATAACAAACACTATTTTTCGTCTCCCAGCTAAACACAAAACCACCTGGATGCATCCGAGGTCGAAACATTGGCATCGTTCGACATAAAGACATCTCCCAAATCAAAATAACTCGTGTCATGCGTGGAGCTAACTGTTGGACCGATCATCGATTAGTGGTACCTAGACTCGAACTCCGATTACGCTCTCCGCGGAGGGCTTGCAGAGCAAGACCTACTAGTTTCGAAGTGAAGAAGTTGTAAGCTCTTGATGTGCAAAATCTATTTACTGAGGCAATAAGTAAGTAATATATAAGTAATATACCCCACCTCAATATGGATACCGGTGATCTTGAAGCTGATTGGAACACTCTCTCTTCTCATATAGTGTCAGTAGGAACGCAAGTCTTGGGCCTGAAAAAGCGTTTTCACGAGGACTGGTTAGATGAGAATGATGAGAAGTTAGCTGTAATTTTGGCAAGACATCGGAACCTCTTACGACAACAAAATCACAGTCGAAGCCAAAGTAATAATTTATTAGAAGCAATCAGAAATAGTAGATCTGCTCTGAGAAAAACTGCTAGGGAGATGAAAGACAGCTGGTGGTCGAGAAAGGGGGAATATTTGCAATGGCTCTCTGATACTAAGCAGCTTGGTATTTTTTATGCGGAAGTAAGGAAACTGGTCGGATCTAAGCATAGAAGTAGTGTGCCGCTAAAGTCACGCAATGGTGAACAGCGTTTATCAGAGAAAGAGGACGTGTTGAAGCGATGGGCTGAGCGATAGCGAAGCCTCCATAGAAGCCGAGAAGCCGGGCTTGCCGTATCAAACTGCTCAATCAATAATATCAACTAATAAAATAACTCGTAAACTGTTTCAAACTATTTCAAATTTCACGCGCGCTTGTCTGTCGCTGTTGCTGACCTGTTCTACACAGGCCATAGATTACAGTAGTATATACACAGGCCTTATAACGTCAACACGCGGCAAAACTGCGCGATTAGGTTGTCATAAAAATTGGTCCTCTCTCTCTACGCGTGGGCTTTTACCGGGCTTTCGAGAAGACGATCGCTCCCTTTCTAACCTGTTGTAAAATGTTCTATAATGAAATATAACTACGATTGTTTATATAGCAATTTGTACGTAGCGAAAAGCCCGGCTTTAAGTATGAAGTTAGTCATTAGTCAAGCGCGGGCGTTACCTTTGCAAGTTCACTTCACATTTCAATGTTTATTCTGTGTGTTTACTTGAGCGAATAAATATTGCGAGTTGAAAATTTATGCTTTTTTATAGATTTTTAGTGAAAATGAAGGATAATAGTGTTCCTTGTGATAAATTGAAGTGTGTTAAAGTGCTAATCGGCGAGGAAAAGATAAAATCGAAAAAGAGAAAAGGAAAATTTTTATAAAACTGCTAAAAACAACAAAACCATATCTTGGGCTTGCCGTAGTTTGGAGCCCTAGCTTCGCCACTGGGGCTGAGCACTACAAGGAACTTCTAAATGAGGACCGATTAGCCGACATCAGATTTATCAAGATCTTAACTCTTCCGCAAGTTCCCGGGTTAGAAGAGCCACCAACATTGCAAGAAGTTGTCAATGCCATTCAAGGTCAACCAATAATAGAGCGGTTGGAGGGATAGTATTCCTGGCGAACTATTGAAGTATGGAGGAGAGCAGCTATACACTACGATATGGAAGCTTTTTGTGCGGATGTGATGTGAAGAACAAGTTCCATCCGTATTTAAGATATCGCGCATTTCCTCTTTATATAAAAATAAAGGTGAAAGATCTGACTGTAATTCATATCGTGGTGTGTCGCTCCTTTTTCACATGGAAAAGTGTTTGCTAAGGTGCTGCTCAACCGACTCATTCCTATTTCGGAAGCGTTTTTACCAGAAACCCAATTTGGCTTTCGTCCAGGAAGGGGTACTTGTGAAGCTATCTTTTGCGTACGTCAACTGCAGGGAAAAAGTCGCGAGCAGCATCGGCCGATGTTCCTTTCATTTGTTGATATGGGGAAAGCGTTTGATAGCATACCTCGTGAATCGTTATGGATAATTTTGTTAAAATTGGGTTGTCCGGAAAAGTATGTACGTGTATTGAGGCTTCTACACGATGGAATCACTTGCTGCGTTTCCGTGAATGGTGAACAAACAGAATTTTTCCCTGTTACCTGCGGTGTCAAGCAAGGTTGTGTCCTGGCGCCAACGTTATTTGCTCTCTATTTCGCTGTGGTTATCAGGGATGCTCTACATACTCTGCAGGAAGGCATATGTATTCGTTACCGCACTGATAGCCAGCTTTTTAGTTTTAATAGACTGCGGTCTAAGTCTAAGGTGACTTGCGACGTAATAACGAAAATTATGTACGCAGATGACATGTGTTTTGTGACGGATTCCCCAAATTCTTTACAACGATTGATGAATAGTCTTGATGAGTCATGCCGTAAGTTTGACCTCAAAGTCAGTGTGACAAAGACCGAAGTGATGGCTACGCGCTCCCATTCTGACTCTTTACGGATCCAGCTCAATCAGGGCGTTCTGAAATCCGTAGAGAAGTTTAAGTACTTGGGAAGCGTAATAACATCTAAATGTGATCTTGAAGCTGAAATTAATGGAAGAATCGGTGCTGCATCAGCTGCTTTCGGAAAATTCAGATCCAAGGTTTTCCGTTCACATGATCACAGGTTACCTAATAGCAGTCTATAAGGCGGTTGTTTTGCCAAACCTTTACGAATTCTGGATAGATTGCATATTCAATGTCTCCGCAATATCATGGATTAGTCCGACCGTGTCAGGAATACGGAAGTCCTACGCCGTGCTAACATCTGCGGCATGGAGGCACTCCTGATGCAGCGGCAATTGCGTTGGTATGGTCATGTGTTTCGGATGGCTGACAACAGAGTGGCAAAACGCATCATGTACTGTGAGCTTCAAGAAGGCAAGCGCAAGCAAGGCGGACAGCTCCTAAGATATAAGGATGTATTAAAGAGGCACATGAAAAAATGCAATATCGAGCCCTCTTTTTGGGAGTACCTTGCTAAAGACCGGCAAAAATGGAAGCGACTTGTAAAACAAAACATCAACACTTTCGAAGCCAAACGCGTACAAGATCAAGATCTTTCTAAACGCGAGGAACTTAAAGCCTGACCACCTGCGGCTATACGGTGTATATCGGTGGTATATCGGTGTTCTCACCTGCCCTAAGTGTGCTCGCACTTTTTTCACTATGCTAGTCACTTGCGAGCACATGAACGGGCGGAGCAGTAAGACTTAGATATAGGAGTCAAAAAGATCGCTGTAGCCGAAAACGGCTAGGAGGATTATTATTAATGTATATTTACCCCATAATTTTAAAATTGTATTATTTCTGGTAGATTGTTCTAGAACATTTATCATAATGAGGGCTAATAATTTTCTGCTCACCAGATGTCGCTAGTTGACACTGAGGTAAAGTTTTCTGTTACAAAATGTAATTTAATTGAGAATTTGGTTTTAATAAAAGTTTATTTGATTCTAGAGTATTATATTAATACATAAAACAATGCGTCAGTGGTTTGCTCTTTAATTTTTTGCACATTATAACTTTTTTTTTTTAAATCTGCTTTTATGAATATCTGTGGTTTGGTTTATTTATTTTTAATCTTTTTAGTATAAAATATAGCTAATAGTACAGAAAGAAACAATAACCCTTACATTTTCCAAACAAATTAACTTCCCCGCTATGAAATCTGTCAAATATTATGCCTCACTTTCTAGTGGCGCCGCCCTAGTGGCAGCAAAAGTCGCGGATGCCCTCATCTCTGTTATCTAGTAACATCACCAAATGAGTTAGTGATTGACAACGTTTATCGATTGGTGCTATCGATAAAAAATATTATACAGGATGCAGATTTAATCATCTACAATATTTAAGGAGGTGAAACAGTAAACGATACTGTATCCATACCAATAAAGAAATCGGGAGGGCCTATGTTGGGGCACACGGCCGTTGGTTTTAACGTGAAACGTCTATGTCAGCCAGTACAACCAGTAAAACCAGTCAACAAGATAGCCTTCTTTATAAAATTTTAATATAATTCTACAACACCAGGAGAATTGCAGATGCGTTGCCGGCCTTCTAAAAAGGAGTAAGCTCGTTCTTGAAGGACCCTAAGTCGTATCGGTATAAAAATCGCCGATGGTTTACTTACGATTCCTAAGAAAACACCTAATAAATCGCACGGTAGTGGACCGCCAAGCATCCATGATGTGGATGGTAACGTAAGTTTTGTCGTGATGTGTATTGGTGAAATTTGGTGGCTGCAATTAATCCGAACAATTCCTCAGAGAACTCCCCGTGGTAACTACGATAGAAAATGCAAAGGGCTCGATTCACTAGCGCTGCGTAGAGATGTTGCATACATCTCTACGCAGCGCTAGTGAATCGAGCCAATCAAAGAGAACTCGGTCGTCGACGATTCGAGCCGCTCTGCGCTCTATGCGGTCAAGTGGAAGAATCTCGCACTGGGAAGCCCCGGCCCAGAGATGAGAACAGTATTCCATGTGAGGCCGAACCTGCGCTTGTAAAGTTGCAAACGGTGTGCGGGCATGAAATACTGTCCCGCTCTACTGAGTACGCCAAGCCAATTTAGCTTTCTCTTCCAAGTGACTATGCTACTGCAGAGCATTCGATATGCCGACGCCGAAGATTCCGCTACTGGCTGCGGTAACAAGGGAAGTGCTCTGAAATTGAGGAGATACGACAAAGGTGTTCTTTTTAGCGGTAAACGCGCAAACTTGTGAATTTGTGTAATAATCTATCGTGTAACGACTTTTAAGTTCAGTGCTTTCCTAAAATATGTTACATTTAAAGTGTATTTTTGTAAAAGAAACGAATTTGAAAAACATGGAGGCGCTCTTTTATTGGACTTGACGTATCGCGATGTGCCTTCGACACCGACCGACCAATCATATGCTATATTATAGCGTCTAATGGACCTTGTGACGTCATCCAAGATGTCACCAATGTGACTGCTGTTTGAATTGATTCTAAGTTATTGGAAATTAAATATTTTATTTCATGACTTTTCATTTCATTCATGACAATATTCATGACTTAAAAAGTTTATGTTATTTTTTTTTGGTGTGATGGGAGTCATAATAAATAGATTTATACAATAAAAAGCATGCATATTTCCTATTATTATATCGTAAAGCATTATAAACTTAGTAACCTTGAACAACATTAGCGATACTTTGATGTCGAAATGGTAACATTCCTAAAACGGGTTTTACCTTACATTCATTAGCGTTACCTACTGAGGAATAGCTGAAATGTTTTCCTAATAAATATTCAGCGTAGTTTTGCTATGTTTAGCTAGAGGGCGTCTCACACGCGCGAGCTCAAAGTTTTTGTATGCAAATGTTCCCTATGACCGCTCTATAGTATACCTATATATTTAAATCTCTTTGGATTCGACCAAATTTATATACTAGATGTAGAACTTTCGTATCACAAATTTTAATTGCTATTTTTCGCTCTGCTACCATGTTAAGATTTAAAATATATACATTAGTTTTAAATAAACAATGTGTATAAGAAAAATTAATAGAAGTTTCATTTTATAGAAACGTGACAATCAATAAGAATAAAGTTGCTAAGATACATCATTCAAATATATCATATATTTTTCTTAACAGATCGGACCAAAAAATAATTTTATAAACCTGAAGGTAGCTGGGCTAACTATGACATCAGGACGTCAAACACCTCAGTCCGTGACCATGGGTGCTGCAAAGCACCCGAAACGTCGGGAATTAAAAAGATAACATTCATCATCATCATCATCATTTTTGCCCTTCACAAGTCCACTGGTAAACTTAGGCCTCCCGAAGGAATGCCACAAAGCAATGTCCTGAGCCACCTGCATCCAATGACTTAAAAAAAAAAAGAAAAAATTAAAACATTAAACGCCATAAAATCCGTAAATTTTGTTTCATTTAATATCTTCTCAACAAGCTAGAGCGTCTCCTTAATTTTTAGATCAAACGTAAACGGACTTCAAAATTATGATCATGTTTTCTTCATAGTAATCATCTTGAATGGCTCCCAATTAAACAGAGGCACAAGTCTAGAATTCTGCATGTTCTTTTTTTCCATCTTAAGCAATCCAGTTTATCCTATAGATCATAATGAAAATTAAAAAAAAAGATTTCAACTTATGACAAAGTTTTACAGTACTCGTCTTATCATAAAACGTATATCGGTCTATACGACCAAGGTCATGTCGAAAGTTCGACGATAACTTAATTTAACCTTCGATGTATCCTTGGTCTTGCGAAAAGACCCGCATCCGTCGTAGCGTGAGTGTTGATGTTTGCGACGGTTAGAACGACCAAGCTAATCAATCTGTCAATAGCAAATTTAACACTTCCTTTCCTTCTCTTTAATGGACAGTCTGATTAGCTTTTTCGTTTGGACCGCTCAAATAATAACACTCGCTCCAGGATAGATGCGGTCGTGTCGCAAGGTTCGATGAAAACTTCATTCGATCTGACCTTGGTCGTATGGACCGTTCTACAATTAATCAATGCACGACCGAATTGAAGACCGATACGATTGAAGTTCGTGAGATAGTCTGTACGATCGTCGCAACGTGAATGACCTCCTTTATATTATAAATCCCTGTTGAATTATAATATAAATACAAAACCTACGTGTGTTCCTATCATTTAAAAAAAATCTAAATTAAATTTTTGTTTTTTTTTATTATTTTAATACTTCCCACTGCGTAAAGTGACATGTGAATTAAACTTTTTATTTTATTTGATATCCGATTTATGTTATCTAAACTCTTGAAATATTTCGAACAACTTAAATAATGTGTTAATAATGAACAACTTAAGTAACATACAACTAATGTGTTTTAAAGTATTGTATTATAATTTAATTATCTTTGATATAAATATGTAGAAGAAAAAGAGTTCTTTCGTTAGATATAGAGTTAGGGCGATTAAATAGGTTCGACGACGAGCAGATGAGCTTAAGCACAGAAT
Source organism: Parnassius orleans (assembly GCA_029286625.1). NCBI lineage: Eukaryota > Metazoa > Arthropoda > Insecta > Lepidoptera > Papilionidae > Parnassius > Parnassius orleans. Next base: position 3,204,772 of record JAGSMP010000018.1, read on the forward strand.
AAATAATAGGTTTAAATTACTAGTTATCATAAAAGCTAGCGTACCTCAGCAGCGACCAAAGAATAATTTTATAGTATTTTTAGTGTCATATTACTAGGAAGGGTTAGATGAAAACTCTAGAAAGTCATGAAATACCTGTAAATTAAAGTAAGTTTTATTATTTAATAATCCTATAAATTCGATCAGAACTTTAGTGTCTATTAAAATTTTTATAATATCTTTATATCATTTGCGGAGCGGAAAATTAAGCGTAGGAAGGAGGGTAAAAGTCGAGGAGACATGGAGACCATAAGGTCTTCCTCATAACCCCCATCATAAGGTGGGGTAGCTCTTCTATGGAGAAAATCGGTTTTTACATTCGTTTCTGTCATACCATGTGTGAGTGATCGCATAGCGGCTATCAAAGTGACTCGCACTGATCGTATGTACCATGTTGTTGTTTAGTGTATACATGCCAACTAATTCTCTTGATAACTTAAATGAACTTTGTGAATGCCTTAGTGAAATAGCGGCTATTGTTGAAAGCATGAATGTTAAATATGTAAATATGCTCCGAGATTTGAATGCACACCCTGCTGAATTTAGTTGGGAATTGTTAGGTTTTTGTGATGAACAGAAGTGGCGTGGTGCCGATTATATTAAATTAGGTATGGATTCTGACACGTATACCTTAGTCGGTAATGTTTGTGGAAGCAGACGTTGGGTTGACCATTGCGTGATATCTGAAGCAGCATGGAAAGCAATAGAAATGGTAGAAGTTTATCAAGATGTTTTCTGGTCTGACCACTTTCCAATTGCTATTCAGATTAACCTTGGAATGGTTAGGTTGACATCCGTATCAGTAAAACAGGACAATAAGATGAGTGATAAAGATGTGTGGGGCGAAAGGAATGTAGCACAAAAAGGCTGTTACTATAAGTTGTGTATGGAGAAACTTAAAGAAATAGACTTCCCTTCTCAACTAAGGAACTGTTGTGATCATTTCTGTCAGGAACTGTTGTGATCATTTCTGTCAGAACAAAGATCATAAGACTGTAATTGATACTATGTACAATGATATTGTGATTTCACTTCGGGAAGTGGCAGAGGGCAGTTCAGTTATGCTGGGAGATCGACCTATAGTGATTGGGTGGAATAAGTATGTCAGAGACACTCACGGAAACGCTAGGAGGGCCTTTCTGAACTGGGTGTGGCATGGTAAACCTCATTCTGGGCAGCTGTTTGTAGAAATTACAGAGGCGTAAAATTTTTAAGCAACAGTTAAAATTTTGTCAGGGTAATGAGGAACAAATTAAGATGAATATTTTGGCAACTGAGCATAGGAACAAACATTTAAAAAAAATTGTCTTCTGAGAGATTGAGCCCGAAACCTGTGTGCTCTTGTGAGCCTTAATGACTTGACTGAACCTGGGGAGATTGCAGATATGTTTATGAGACATTTTGGAGTAACCTCACGACTTCAACTGGATGGGAGGGAGTGTGAGGACGAGAGTGAAATGCGTGATGAACCGATTAGCATCTCGGCAAAAGAGGTACAGAGCATTATAACGTCTATGACCAGGGGCAAATCTCCGGGTCATGACAGCCAAAGCATAGAACATTTTCAACATGCGGGTCCGCATCTCCGGAGGGTACTTTCATTGCTGTTCAATTTGTGTGTAAAGCATTCGTATCTACCTACTGAACTGATGAGAACGATAGTTGAACCCAAAGTTAAGAATAAGACCGGTGATACTTCAAAAAGGGACAATTATAGCCCAATGATTATTATTATTATTTTGGGGTATCTATATAGTATTCTTATCTGATTGGGCTGTGTAAATATACAGGTTGGTCCAAACAGTGAGGTTATAAATTTTTTTTTTGATTCCTCACACCTAGGGGTATCCGAAAATACCCTATGTATGTTCCATGATTTTTGTAGTTTTCGAGTTATGATTTTTTATCCTTTTTGAAAATGTTCACCTAAACAGCCTAACATTAAAAAAATGTAATTGTGAGATTTTTCCAAGTTTTTTGTTTGTAGCATGATCCTTATGAGTTGCCCTATTATGCATAAAATAATTAGCTTCCTAACATTCACCGAAGATACAATAATTTTAATCGAAACTTAAAATTTTCTGTCAGGAGAGTGGGGCTTGAATTTTCAACATTAAATGAAAAATAGTAATAAATGATTTCATACTTTCTAATTAATTTTAAAAACTTGGCAGTACCTTAATCTTTCATAATAACATAAAAATGACACTTAATAGGCCAGTTTTCTGTTACAGACTTCTGAAGTTACTCAGGCAGGAAACTACCTGAATAGTTAATTTGATTTAAAAAATCTTTTTATCATTTCTAGGGCTAAACTAAGATAGTAAATGCTTCAGGTTAGCAAAGAAAACTACTTATTGTTAAAACGTGACATTTATTTAGGTATCATTTTACTACAAACCACATGTTTTTTTTTATTTCACTCAAATCTCGAACTCGATGTCTAATGTGTTGTGTGTGCGTGTAAAAAAGAGAGATGTAGAGGACCCTTAAACAAGCGCTCGTAATTCAAAAATAGGCGCTAGGACGCCACTCTAGCGAATCCCAACTTTTAGTTTCACGTTCACGTGCTCTATCGGTACGTACCTCTAGTATAGCGTACAATGACAACCTACAATAAAAATACTAATAATTTTTTTCCAGAGGGATATCACGCGTTTCATATTCAGCGTGTTCAACAACTTAACGACGCAGACTATCCAAGGCGTGTTGCTTTCGCCAAATAATGCTGGAAAGATCTGCGGAAGACCGGATTTTTAACAAGATACTCTGGACGGATGAATCCTGGTTTGAAAGGACTGGCGTCTTTAACATTCACAATTATCATAGCTGGGCCATTGAAACCCAAAAAGCAAGGCAGTCAAATTTTCAGAACAGATTTAGTATCAACATGTGGTCAGGAGTCATAAATGGAGAAATGGTTGGGCCCTTTGAATTGTCGGCTAGGTTGAACGGGTCCCAGTACCTGAACTTTCTACAAAATAACCTAAATGGTTTATTGTTTGAAGTTAATTTACAAACGAGGAGGGATATGATATTTCAAAATGATGGTGCTCCTTGCCATTTTGAAAGACAAGTGAGGAGCACCTCAACAGAACTTTCCCAGGAAGGTGGATTGGGCGTGCAGGGCCAATCGAATGGCCTGCACGCTCACCAGATTTAAACCCTATAGATTTTTTTATTTGGGGATTCTACAAAGAGATGGTGTATGCTAGAGAAATTAATTCGGAAAATGAATTAAGGGAAAATTGAGACAGTGCGCAGAAAAATCAAAGAAAATACGAATGTTTTCAACATGCGGGTCCGCATCTCCGGAGGGTACTTTCATTGCTGTTCAATTTGTGTGTAAAGCATTCGTATCTACCTACTGAACTGATGAGAACGATAGTTGAACCCAAAGTTAAGAATAAGACCGGTGATACTTCAAAAAGGGACAATTATAGCCCAATGATTATTATTATTATTTTGGGGTATCTATATAGTATTCTTATCTGATTGGGCTGTGTAAATATACAGGTTGGTCCAAACAGTGAGGTTATAAATTTTTTTTTTGATTCCTCACACCTAGGGGTATCCGAAAATACCCTATGTATGTTCCGCGATTTTTTGTAGTTTTCGAGTTATGATTTTTTTAATCCTTTTTTTGAAAATGTTCACCCTAAACAGCCTAACATTAAAAAAATGTAATTGTGAGATTTTTTCCAAGTTTTTTTGTTTGTAGCATGATCCTTATGAGTTGCCCTATTATGCATAAAATAATTAGCTTCCTAACATTCACCGAAGATACAATAATTTTAATCGAAACTTAAAAAATTTCTGTCAGGAGAGTGGGGCTTGAATTTTCAACATTAAATGAAAAATAGTAATAAATGATTTCATACTTTCTAATTAATTTTAAAAACTTGGCAGTACCTTAATCTTTCATAATAACATAAAAAAATGACACTTAATAGGCCAGTTTTTCTGTTACAGACTTCTGAAGTTACTCAGGCAGGAAACTACCTGAATAGTTAATTTGATTTAAAAAATCTTTTTATCATTTCTAGGGCTAAACTAAGATAGTAAATGCTTCAGGTTAGCAAAGAAAACTACTTATTGTTAAAACGTGACATTTATTAAGGTATCATTTTACTACAAACTACATGTTTTTTTTTATTTCACTCAAACTAAATGATAGCACATTCAGTCACAAACACACAAAGGAATTCATTCTAAAACTAGTAAATAATTTAAGATAAATTTATTTAAAGTAAATTTTCGAAATGGCGGCCATTAACTTCGATACACAGTCTACATCGTCTTGAAAAATTTGCTTTTAGTCTTCGAAAACATTCGTATTTTCCTTGATTTTTTCTGCGCACTGTCTCAATTTTCCCCTTAATTCATTTTCCGAATTAATTTCTCTAGCATACACCATCTCTTTGTAGAATCCCCAAATAAAAAAATCTATAGGGTTTAAATCTGGTGAGCGTGCAGGCCATTCGATTGGCCCTGCACGCCCAATCCACCTTCCTGGGAAAGTTCTGTTGAGGTGCTCCCTCACTTGTCTTTCAAAATGGCAAGGAGCACCATCATTTTGAAATATCATATCCCTCCTCGTTTGTAAATTAACTTCAAACAATAAACCATTTAGGTTATTTTGTAGAAAGTTCAGGTACTGGGACCCGTTCAACCTAGCCGACAATTCAAAGGGCCCAACCATTTCTCCATTTATGACTCCTGACCACATGTTGATACTAAATCTGTTCTGAAAATTTGACTGCCTTGCTTTTTTTGGGTTTTCAATGGCCCAGCTATGATAATTGTGAATGTTAAAGACGCCAGTCCTTTCAAACCGGATTCATCCGTCCAGAGTATCTTGTTAAAAATCCGGGTCTTCCGCAGATCTTTCCAGCATTATTTGGCAGAAAGCAACACGCCTTGGATAGTCTGCGTCGTTAAGTTGTTGAACACGCTGAATGAATGAATGAAGCAGGAATGTTTACATGAGCCTTTGTTTAAAATTCCTTTGTGTGCTTGTGACTGAATGTGCTATCATTTAGTTTGAGTGAAATAAAAAAAACATGTAGTTTGTAGTAAAATGATACCTTAATAAATGTCACGTTTTAACAATAAGTAGTTTTCTTTGCTAACCTGAAGCATTTACTATCTTAGTTTAGCCCTAGAAATGATAAAAAGATTTTTTAAATCAAATTAACTATTCAGGTAGTTTCCTGCCTGAGTAACTTCAGAAGTCTGTAACAGAAAAACTGGCCTATTAAGTGTCATTTTTTTATGTTATTATGAAAGATTAAGGTACTGCCAAGTTTTTAAAATTAATTAGAAAGTATGAAATCATTTATTACTATTTTTCATTTAATGTTGAAAATTCAAGCCCCACTCTCCTGACAGAAATTTTTTAAGTTTCGATTAAAATTATTGTATCTTCGGTGAATGTTTGGAAGCTAATTATTTTATGCAATATAGGGCAACTCATAAGGATCATGCTACAAACAAAAAAACTTGGAAAAAATCTCACAATTACATTTTTTTAATGTTAGGCTGTTTAGGGTGAACATTTTCAAAAAAAGGATAAAAAAAATCATAACTCGAAAACTACAAAAAATCGCGGAACATACATAGGGTATTTTCGGATACCCCTAGGTGTGAGGAATCAAAAAAAAATTATAACCTCACTGTTTGGACCAACCTGTATAAATGTAAATGAAAATGATAAATATACATAAATATCCATAAAATAAAATAAATACATAAACATACATAAATAAATAAAAACCCAACCAGATGAAAGCCCTCGGCAGAGGAGACTAAACGACCGAGGGTTAGAAAGAAAGGGAAAGAAATCGGCGGACGATGCGGGCGGTATCGAGGAGCACCGCCTTCTGCATTTGAGCCCAGAGCGGTCCGTCACGGAGTGCCAGTCGCCTCACATGACCTGAGAGGCTGACCGGGATTAGCCCGTTCGCAGAAACGACCACAGGAATAATTTCGGTCGGCAGACCACCCCACATATCGGTCACCTCGTAAGCCAGGTCCAGATATTTTGTCTGCTTGTTTGTTTCGGCTTTCACGAGGTTCTCGTCATAAGGAATGGTAATGTCGACCAAAAATATCCTTGACTGTGCCCGGTCCATCAGCACAATATCAGGCTTATTCGCAAGAATAGTCCTGTCTGTGATGATGGCCCGGTCCTAGTAGAGCCTGGCGCGGTCATTTTCGATCACGGCTTCCGACAAGTACTTATAATATGGCAGTTTCCGATCCACGAGACCGTATTTCAGAGCGAGCTCCTGGTGTAGAATCCTGGCTACTAGGTTGTGTCTGTGCAAATACACAGAGTAAGAAAGCGCCGTACAACCGGAGATGACATGCCTAAGTGACTCACCGGGATGGCGACAAGCTCGACAGATGTCGACGGCGCCATCCTTTAGGATATATTTCCGATAATTGTTGGTCTTAATAACATGATCCCTGTATCGCACAGACAAACCCTCGGTTTACTCACAGAGGTCACCGAAACGTAGCCAGTGGAGGGAGGCGACTGTATCTACGAAAGGCTCATGTAGAGTCTTGTAGAACCTCCCGTGGAGCTCCTTCTCCTTCCATACGGTCTCCCGGTCGGAAATGCACTGTACTGATGGGTATTGCCATTGCTCGTTGGCTAAGGATAGAGGAGCAAGCCCGTTATCACACGAAATGACGTCCCTGCAGAATGGATCATCCGATCTCACCAGGAAGTAGTTACGGAGGCTGCACACTTCGCGATTATGCATGGCGATAGAGGTCATAAAGCCGCGCGCACCATGTTTCCGCGGCAAGTACAGCCTCATTACTGACGATCTCGGGTGATGCAGCCTGTGGGACGTCATAACAGTGCGAACTTTTCTATCCAGAGCGTTTAGTTCAGTCTGAGTCCACCTGAGTATGCCGAAGGTACACATGAGGACAGACATGACCCCACCGTTATATGCGTGTGTTTTATTCACGCCCGACAAAAGACTGTTGAGCATTTTTGTCAAGCGTGCACAAAACACATCGCAAAGTGACTGTTTCATATCCACCTCATCGATACCTATGTTCTGTGTCATACCCAGATATCGGTATGTTTCAGCCTCGGATAGGGTCCTTATGTTGATGGGCATAGATAAGTCTATGCTCTCAGAGTTAGCAACCCTACCCCTATCGATATGGAGGACCGCACCCTTACCCGTCCCCAGCTCCATTCCAATAGAACTGCTAAAATCATAAGTGATGTTTAGCTATTCCACAAGATGCGAGCGACTGGAGGCGAATAACTTGAGATCATCCATATAGAAAAGGTCGGTATTTTTTGTACCTCCTCTCCGAAGCTAAAATCCTCTCCCGGAACCCTCCAGTAAGGTACTGAGAGGGTTTAGAGAAAGGAAGAACCAGATTGGACGCAGACAATCGCCCTTGAAGATACCCCTTCTTATCCTTATGTGGTTCTCCGCAGCCGTCATCCGCTTGCCTAGATGACAAAGGATCGTACTACAATGCCCCATACCCTTCCCGAGGAAGTCTCTAACTGTACAGTCAAACTTGTACAGCTCGAGGACCCTCTTCAGCCATGTATGAGGCACCGAGCCAAATGCCTTTTTGTAGTCTATCCAGGCGGCGGAGAGGTTCCGACGGTTGCGTTTAACCACCTTGCCTATGACCGCGTCAATGAGGAGTGGTTCCTTGGTTTCACGACCACCGCCCCGACATCCATTTTGAGCAAAGACATCACCTGATTTGAGTTCAGGTGACGAGTGAATCTCTCGTTCAAAATGGATATTAGCGTCTTGTATATCGTGGGTAGACACGTGATGGGGCGGTATTTGCTCAGGTCTGTGGTGTCCCGGTCTTTAGGAACCAAATGAGTGATCCCAGTAGTGAAGAGGCTCGGGAGCGACTTCAGATCGAGAGCCTCTTGAAACTTTCGGGCGAGCACAGCGTGACACCACGAACCCCTTCAGCCAGTAGTGATGCAGCCCGTCGAGCCCCGGACTTTTCCAGTTCGTGGCCCTTCAGACCGCATCAGCTACATCGTCCGGCGTTATGATAACGGGGTCCATGAGCGTAACATTCGCACACTGACTCGCCACAACTTCCGTCCATTGGCGCTCGCTGTGGTTTACGGGCTCTGACCACAGGCCGTACCAGAATGCGACAGTGTCAGACGGATTCGGTGCTTGGCCCGTTCCACGTACTATTAGTCGCTCCAATGATTTATACAGCCTCTTCTGATCACTCTGGAAGAGACGATTCTGGTTGAACCGTGTCAACCTCTCGGTATATCTACGAAACCGCTACCCCCAAGCAGCGATTCTCTGCTTCATTTTGTCTATGCGCTCCGTCAGTTTTTGCGTAATATCCGGCTGGGACAAACTTACATCTGTCCCAGCAAACGCCATCCTGATGGTGCGCTCTATTCTCGGTCTATTATTACCCGACCTGAAGCCCTTCGGGCTTTCCAAGAAATTGTGCAATTGGATCACCAGCTTTCTTGCAGATCGGAGCATCAAGGTCGTAGTAGACGGTGCATGCTCCGATTACAAGCATATTAATGCTGGTGTTCCACAAGGCTGCGTGCTATCACCAACGCTGTTTCTTCTGCATATCAATGATATGTTGAAAACCGGTAACATTCATTGCTATGCGGATGACAGCACTGGTGATGCTCTATACACCGGCCGTGTCAATATTTCCAAAACGTCGCCGAGTACCGCAACAAACTTGTGTCTGAAGTCGAGTCTTTGCTGAACAGTTTTATCCTTTATTAACAGTTTAATCCTCAGAAGACACGAGTTTGCACCTTTACCGCTAAAATGAACCCCTTTGACGTATCTCCTTAGTTTCAAGGCACTCCCCTTGTTGCCTCATCCAGTATCGGAATCCTCGGCCACTACATATCGAGTGACGTGCAGTTTCGTGGACACTTTGAAGAGAAGGCCAAATTGACCTCTAAAAAGCTTGGCGTGCTCAGCAGAGCGGGACAGTATTTCATGCCGGCACACCACCTGCAACTTTACAAGGCGCAGGTTCGGCCTCACATGGAATACTATTCCCATCTCTGGGCTGGGGCTCCCCAGTGCCAGCTCCTGCCACTTGAGCATCCAGCGCAGAGCGGCTCAAATCGTCAACGACCGAGTCCTTTCCGATCGGCTCGATTCACTGGCGCCAGGCCTCTGTCACCCTTGCTACCTGCGTGAAATAATTACCTACAATTGCGAGGCGCCCCCGGGGCAGAACGCAGTTGGGGCTAGCGCGTTCTACGCGATTGAATGTTAAAGTTTTTTTTAACGCTGTTTACGTAAATAGTTTTTTGTAAATACTTTTTGAAATACTCGTCGAAATAGTTTTTGTTTAGTGTTTGGTATATTTAATTGTAGGATAAAATAGTTGAAAAAGTTATATTTAAGAATAATATATTATGGCAAATAATGGCAAAACGTAGTTCCTACTATAATTGTTGTGGGGATGGATGCTTAATAAGCAAACAAAAGGGTTCAGATATATCATTTTTTAAGTTACCCAAGGATAATGAAAGGCGAATTTATTTCATTTTTCTTTTTTATTTGATCTGAGATTTCAAGTTACAATAACGCAAAATACTGAAATTAAAACTTTGTTTACAAGATAGTTATGCAACCACAAGACCATAGGGTTGTTAGAGTTTGTACTTAGAGGGCTGCATAAGCATTAGGCAGTATCCAGTAACTGTAGAGTCACCGCTTTTGGTTGCATGATATATCAGGCAGAGCTCATGGGAGCGGCCACTTCGTTTTGACGTTGAGACGTATTAATTAAGTAATTAGAATTATAATTGTAATTAGAAATAAATAGATTATAAATACCTAGTTTTTAAAAAATCATTTTAAGTTTCCGTAAACTTGACTGGCGCAGCCGGTAGGATCGTCACACTTCGGTAGTGTTGCGTCCTTCGCGAATTCGATATAAAAATCTGTCGGAATCGGAGGTCCGCGGCGCGAAGAAAAAAACCGAGACGATCCTCGAACCAAATCAAATTCGTCAAGTAAGCGGAGCTGACCCTGGACCATGAGAGCAGCTGGTGGCTGGTGAGTAGAACTTTTCACCATACTTTCCACTACCTCGGCGTTTTGTTATCTTGAGATCGAAATTCCCTCATTTTAACGTATTCTGGTTATATAGTTTAAAAAAATTGTTATATAACTTAAGTTTTACCTATTTTAATAAGTACTATATACAAAAATTATAATTTTACAAAGAAATATTTTTATTATTAATCATATACATTTTATTGCATGCCGTAAGCGCTAGGCGCGCCGGTTTGTTCTACTAGGGCCTAAAAATTAAGATTCCAACATTTTGTCGCATGAAATCGTATCTAGCAATCATATTGTACATATAAGTGATATAAACAGCACATTGTCAGAAAGATAAATGATTGTTGAACTTATTAATATTTTTTTTAAATCGATTAATTGCAATTTTTACATAAAAAAAGGTGTTTTAATGGCTTATGGTGTGGATTTATCAAGTCCGCGTGGCTTCGTAAACATGATAACTTTGAAAATATCAATTGTTCAACTCAATCTATTTTTAAAACTCTTCATCTATCATGTGGGAAGCCATTGAATGTAAATGGCAGCTTAATTTTGTTTTGTTTAGTTATAATTAATTTTTTCGGTTAATGCTCGGGCTACACTAACGAGAAATGCCGTTAATTATCACGTTGATGGGCGTTGAATGTAGGTGTGGCCACCACTTAACGCGATAATTTTACAACGGCATTAACAATGCCGTTTGCCGTTGGGCGATAACTCGAGTGGCGATATATCAAAGAGATTAACGCACGAATTAACGCGTTGAAGCGGCCACACTACGTTTGTCTCATTGTGCACGGTGAGCGCAACGGGGTCGCACGTATGGCTATGACAGAGTGAAATAATGAAAAAGTTATTACGTTTCTTGAGATTCTGCAAACAGAGCCATGCTTAGGCAATGATAAAATATATTCATATAATAAAAATTTACACTCATCAAATATAGAGTAGCAGCGTCAACGTCCATCTATCTTGCTTGAAATTCAAGGAATATTAACGCTAGGGTTGCCAACCCCAAATTTAATAACCTAGGATTTGAAGTTGGTAAAACCAGGACAATTCAGACTAAAAACAGGACGCACTAAAGGCCTTGTCAAACATAACTGCGAACCGAACCGAACGTGTATGTGCTATGTATGCAAGTATCGGTTTATTTTTGCTTTTTATATGCGACTAGATTCAAACGATACCATACATAAAATAAAAACGTTTCGCCACGCTATCGGTTCGCTGTCTGTTTGACTCGGGCTTAATAGAGTTGCAATAATAAAATTAATATGTAGTGAATATAGGTTAAATTAAATTCAAGTAATGATAATAATCATATTTTTTAATAAAAGTATTTGAATAAAATTATTAAAATATAAAACAAACGCTTTAGTTTGTAACAAATTCTTTAAATTTAGGTAAGTTATAGTTAAAAAAGTGCCACGCGAATTTTAAAATACATGACCTTATCAGGGTGCTTTAAAAACCCAGGACGCTGCTTAAAAACTATCCAGGACATCCCAGGACACTACAAAAAGTAGAACATGTTCTGGGAAAACAGGACGGTTGACAACCCTAATTAACACCAACTTTAACGCCGTTCAACGGCATTGAAATTGAAATGACGTTGACCGTTCCAAGTGCGGCCACTCACTTTATCGCGTTAAAATTAAGGCAATAATTGTTGCGTTTATGGGCATTGACGTTTCCCGTTACTGTGGCCCCGGCATAAGAAACGGTGAAATTTTCGGTGTTTTCGGCAGCCTTGTATGAATAAATTTTTACTAAATAGAGACTGCGTCACTCAGTTCGGCGTCAATCGCCGTCGTAAGTGGACACTGTATAGGTTGTTCAAAAAGATGCTGTAGAGATTTTTATTACAATATTTTAAAAGCACAGAATAAATAATAGTAGTACGTACTAAAAGTAAGTAGGATGTAATATTTATACTTTAATACGTCTTGGACTTTATGGAGTGACCTTAATGATGATATGACGATAATATGAGCATTATGAGTCGTGCACTTGTGGATTTTCCAAACTTTTTTTAAATTGAAGTTTGACATAAAAATATCGGAAAATTGGTAGTATAATAAGGTTATTAGTGAAAACTTGTGTGTATTTAAACTACTTTAAAAAATTCCGTATAGTCATGTTATACTTAATTTTTTTAATGCGCTTAGGGCATGCCCAATTGGATTTACCAATATTTATTCTTTAATATTTTGTGTGACATTTCGGTAGTTAGATTTATTTTATATTTTTTATATTATTATTATTGTTCGTGTGTAAAAAATAAATACATAATTATGGAGAATATTAGACTTATCCCTGGTGAAATGATTAAGATCATCCCTTTGTTTGATGGCGACAAACGTCACTTAAATCTATTTTTAAGAAAGCGTGAATATGTTATAACTAAATTTAATGGCTCAACGGAACAGAATATGTAAGTGATGAATGCTATAACACTGCATTACCGATAAGGTGGCTTGTTATGTGAGCGCGATGATATTACAACGTGGGATGAGTTTAAGCAGTTATTAATTCAGCATTTTGGAGATTCACGAAGTGAAGAGTGTTTGAATATCGAACTTGAGACCTTAAGAATTAAACCCGGAGAAAGTTATTTAGATTTTTGTTGTCGAATTCAATCTATGAGATCAATTTTAATAGGTAAAGTTTACCGGATGTCGGATTCAAATATGCGCAGTAGTAAAAAGGCTATCTATTAAAATACGTCATTAAACGTTTTGCTGTACAATTTACCGGAACATTTAGTTAGAGTACTGCGTCTCAAGGCCCCAAATTCATTAGAGGATGCGCTCTGTACTGTATTAGAAGAAGTTAATTTCCATAGTCAGTACCAGATGAGAAACAAAATGTCTGGATCCAACCTCACATCTCATTCACAATCGCATAACACATCACCATCATTTAAATTCGGTAATAATAATACTCTACCTCAACAGTCTTATAATTTTAAGCCCATGCAAATGAACCAACCACCTAGATATAATTTTGGCATTCCACCGAATAAGCAGGTGCAGATGCCGCTACCGACTCAAGTTCAGCAGCGACAATTTAACAGTTTCGGAAATTATTATCGACTACCGCAACCTAATAACAATTAAATGCAATTCGGATATCGTCCACCCCAATTTGGCTATAGAACTGTAGGCCTTCAGCCTTTACCTTCGATGCGTTCTCAACAGTTCGGTATGCGGCAGCGATATAACAACAATAGTAACGTGCCTCAGCATAACCAACGGCGGGCGTATACCCAACAGCTATTAAAAGACCATCAAATACGCTGAAAATATTTATACAAGTACATTTCCGATCGAATGATGGAACAAAAGGATAAGGCTAGGGAAAGGAAAGGAGGAGAAGCAAATTTAGTACTTAACGAAGGTCAAACAGCGTACGTAAAGGACAGCAATATTAGGAAAAGTAAGGACAAAGCTATGTACCAAGCTATTGTTCAAGGTCCTGCAGAACGTAATACCGTGCCTGTTAAAATAGGTGAACGTAAGACAAAGGTCCCTATTAAAAATTTCAAACGACTTCCACAGGTGATGCGTAGCCATCCTGACTATGGCTCATATACTTTGGACCCGCAGTCTTCATCTTCAAAAAAAATTGACAGCAACCCGGGCGTGCTTCCTGTAAAAAAAGGCCAAGCTTTTAAGCAAACAAACAGGTGGCTTATAGTTAAAGAAATAAATTTATTAGGAATTAAGGAAAATTTAGATTTCAATATTATTAAGTTTAAAGATTTTTGTAGGCTAGTTGATATAAATAAACCTTATGTTTATGAATTCCAAGCCATGAAAACCCAAGCCGATTATTCTTGCGATTTAACTATTGAAAAATTTCAACAACTTGTACCATCCAATAGATTTAAAAGAGGTCTCATCCCCTAGGATCAGTCATTAAAGCTATCACCGGCAATTTGGATCACGAAGATACTCTTAGATACGATTCCGTTATAACTAAATTAAAGAACAATCAATTGAGTGCTGATAGTAAAATCACCGTTGTTTCTAAGATGCTGAATAGCTTGGCGAATAGTACAGAAACTTTACATGAAAATGAACTAATATTAGATGAACGCCTAAAAAGAATTGAACGAATAGTAAAATACATAGCTACCAAAGAAAATAATTCAATTTATAATACATATATTTTAGGCATGTGTAATATATTTATTAGTTACTTTCGAAGTATTTACCTTAAACTTAATGAAATAGAAACCGCTTTAGCTTTTAGTAAAGTTTCAGTATTACACCAATCAATTATTAATTCAACTGATCTCTTAGTGATACTTAATGATATAGCCAAAGTTGATAACCTAGCATACCCTGTAAATGTAGAGAATTTAATAAAAATTGAAAGAACTATTGTTATAAAAGCTTACATGAAAGGAAACCAGATTACGTACTTGTTGGAAGTTCCACTTACTGACAGTTTTAATTATAATTATTACAAATTATACCCATTACCTGTATACGATGCACTTAGATATAGAACGTCTTTAATAATTCCCAAGTATTCTTATATTTTGGTGAAAGGTTCACAATACTTACCGGTCTCTCGGCCGTGCTAAGAGATATCGGCAGATGAATTCCTGTGTACGAGCTCCAATATGGTATCCTATCCTAGAAACACATGTGCTGAACAACTGATGCAATTCCAAAACAATCTTACACTATATGAACCTCTATATGGCTATATGGGCTACATTTTGAAGTTCGAAACGTTTAAGCGATGTACCAAAATAAAGGATTAACTTTAGATTAAACATAAATTGAAAATAATATGTGGCATTTTTTAGTTCTAATGTGTTGATCAGTGTTGCAGTATGCTCCGAATGTTGTGTGGTTGACGGGAATGGGGTTAGATGTCAGGGGATTGATGGAGGTCGCTACGGCAATTATCGATGAGGAGAATGTAGTGACAGCGGTTGATGAAAAAAAAAAATTGGTCATCATTTAGAGCCAGTCGATAGAACAGCGGTTGATGAAAAAAAAAATTGGTCATCATTTAGAGCCAGTCGATAGTGATACATCTCTAGTGATAATATTTTAACTACTACACTCGAGGCAACAGGTAATGAGTCGAACACGAACACATTTAGAGTTCAGACGCTAACGTGTAAGTAAATCCCTAATCCTCTTTTTGTTATAGTCGTTCGTATGCAAAACATGTGTTTCGCTTCACGTTCAAAAAAATTGATAGTGTCGAAAGGGCCTCGCACGCCCAGTCCAAGGAATATTGTACGATTTCTGGTATGTGGATGAAAGGGTTACGGACGTCCGGTCCACAGTTGAAGTGACTTCTGATAGGTTGAGAAGGGGGCCATGAACGCCCTGCTCACGCTTTGAGTATCGGACGACTAAATGACTGTTACAATTTGTGTGATGCCGTTTTTGCAATGTGTGATACTTTTGCAATGGTTTGCGAGTGCCATTTCATACAGTTGCAGTTTCTTACGAGAATGTGTGGTGAACTTTGGAAGCTTTGCATTCTATTGTTCGCAATATATTTATTTCTATTTCTTTTAATTTTTATATTTGCAAAGCAGGACGACGATTCGCTGGCGCCAGTACGGCGCGACGGCTCGCTGGCGCGAGTGTGGCGCGAACGCAGCGCAACCACACGCTGGAGCGCGTTTGTCTGGAGTTGGCCGTATAGGCGCGTCCATGACCTAAATGAAGTCTAGGATGGTCGAGCATTGTACTATGTAACACGTGTTAATATCTGTTAGCAGGTGGTGATAACTGATACACCATATGCTGTTTACTGCCAACCGCACGAGGACGTGCGACAGTTGGAGGTGGCCGTGTCTGCGCGTCTAGAAAATACAGAGAGGTTGCATCACTCTAGCGGAGTAATTCTTCTAGTGCAGGAAAGGAAGATGGTGTTGCTGGAAGGCTGGTCTGTGTTATACTTGGATGTGTCGTGGTGCTGTTGGTTTGCATACTTTGGTATTATCATGTCACTACGTTCCTCACGTTACACTACTGTGTGATTGTGACAGGGATATGTTTGCAGTATGGTCGAGCTGTAATTGCTCTATACTGAATTGAAAAAAAAAGAGAGTAAGATAAAAATGGTTCTTACTATCATTGAAGGACTTTGTGCCGGTCCAATGATATAGCTATAGGGAATAATGATTCCGGACTAGCATAAACAGTACTTGAAAAAAAAAGAGAAAATAGAAAAAAGAATGATTCTATTAAAAAAAAAAGAGAAAAGTTTTGCAGGGCATATTGCCGTGTCAAAACTGATTAGTGTTGCAGGGTTCAAAGGAACCGGTCCGATACTAATTACCTGAAGGGTCGATATAGACTGGACCAGAGCTGATTGTTAATATCTGCAGGGTCATTATACGAGTAGACCGGACCAGAATATGTTGCTGGATGTGTGAACATTTATGGTTTTTGTCAGGATGATCGAACGATGTTTTCTGTCTACAGATAACTATGATTGTGATGGCGCGCGTGCGAGGACGCACGCATGTCAGCATGGCCGTGACGGTGCCTGCGCCATTGCACGTGCGGCGGCGCCGGTGTTGCTGGACAGAATTCTTGTAAACAACACGTGCACCGCACACCTGCGCCATTGCACCTGCGGTGGCGCCCGTGTCTAGCTACTTGTTTTGCTTGTATAAAACGGACGGAGCGGCCGCCGTGAAGGCAGTTGTTGCGGAGTGCCTGCGAACGTACTACTAGCAATTTACCATCACTGAATGTGTTGTTTGAAGAACAATCGTAGTGCATTTTTTTATTTTTTTTTATTTTACCTACCTGTTTTTAGATATAATTTCAATGTAACTGTGAGGCGTCAACCGAATCACACGTTTTTAAAGTTCGGAGCTGTGCACATCATTTTTCACCTGAGCTATCTTTCTCCAACAGCAGTCTTGACTCTTGCGTGGAACCGTGCGCTTGTCGTATTCCGTTACTAGCTTATCCTTCACTCGTTGGATAATTAATTCGTGCAAACGAAATAATAATTAATTTGTTACCACGAATTAATAATTAATTATACCGAGACTAATCTTAACTACAAAATTAGTCTCGGTCAATTTATAGTTCATATTAAGTAATCTATTGTAAATTAACCTTATTTATACGAAAAGTCCCGCTGGGTTTCTTGCTGGTTCTTCCCAGGAGAGAGGTTTTATCTGAACCGGTGGTAGTAGTACTATATTGAATAAAAGTGATTCTATTCTATTCTAAAAGCCGTTTCATGTGACTCTATACACCATAATAACTTCCTTCATAAGAAGTGGGAATAAAGCTTTCCATTTAAGTTTTCTATATTCTAATGACCCTTTATACATATATTTATTTGGATTTGGGAATATACTACACTGCTAATAACAACAGACAGGGTCTAAGCAGCAAGATCTTCTGATTTTAATACGTGAAAGTTGTGTGATTTTGTGTATTAAATGTCTGCGCAAAAATTCTATTAGTAGAAACGACGTAACTAGTGCTCCGATGACAATAAGCCTCATCCATTCGCTTAGGCGCCTTGAAAACTTGATAAAAGTACTATCGTCATAACTCATAACTATTGCGAAGAAAATTGTTGACACATTAAAGGTATTACAATTTACAACTGATTACAACTACCAAATTACAGCGTTTATTGTTTTTTTTTAACTGAAGGCCTTGTGGCCAACACTGCAAGTAATGAAAAAGAAACCAGACATTTGTCAAGAGTTTCGGCGCGAACTTGACCGGCGGCGGAATGCTGCTCCTGTATTATTGTTTAAATAATGGTTTGAAATGGATTTTGTTATGTAAAAGTGGTGCGATATTGTGTATGAAATGTGTGCGCATGTGAACTATTAGTGGAAACGGTGAAACAAGTGCGCCGATGGTGATGTGTATCTCAAGATAAGGTGTCTGTCTGCTTAGGTGCCTTGAGATACTATCGCCAACTGTCTGCTGGCTCAAGTTGCCGTCAAAATCTCCCAAAGACCAATTGTACTATAAATGATTATTATTTATTATCCCTTAATACTGAGATAAAAAAAACTGACAAGCTTGAAGTCATGTTTTCTTTTTGCTGACAAGCATCCAAGCCTAAAACCTTAATAAAGAAAAAAGACATTTGCAGCTGGCACTGGCACATTTAGGCCGGCCACTTCATACGGAATTCCGAATCGGAATATCGAAACGGAATCCCGAAACGGAATTCCGTGAACACATCACACACAT
This sequence comes from Parnassius orleans, assembly GCA_029286625.1. Classification (NCBI taxonomy): domain Eukaryota; kingdom Metazoa; phylum Arthropoda; class Insecta; order Lepidoptera; family Papilionidae; genus Parnassius; species Parnassius orleans. The sequence continues at coordinate 3,223,127 of JAGSMP010000018.1, forward strand.
ACGTTTATTTCCGATCGGAATAACAAGGGTCAGTTGAGAGAGGTTAGCCATTGAGTCTGGACAGCGAATAATGACGACGATTTTCTGATTGCGATTCCATTGTTGTTGTATCATTGTTACTGGGTGCATCCCCTTATCACCCTAAGCTTGCAATATAGTCAATATTATGTAAAAAGATCTATCTATCCAGAAATATGTTTTAAATATGGATGTCTGTAAACTCTTTCGACGAATTATTAAATAAAATAAGATGAAAGGTTACGAAAAGCTATACACCTATAAGATTAAATATAAAAACATACATAAACACACCTACTCACTTCGGTCGTGCGACGAACACTGAGCGCGTTTCGTACGGAATTTACGTATGTGTGTTGCGACTCGTACAAAATCTATGGAAGACTTGCGTTCGGAGCGGCTTTTTTCCGTTCGGGATTCCGAACGCACAGGCGATCATACGGAATCTCGAATCGGAGAAAATTCCGTACGGAAAAATACCGTACGTGTGTGGCGGGTCATAGATTTTATATGGACTTGCTGCGTTCGGAATCCCGAATCGGAATATCGAAACGGAATCCCGAAACGGAATTCCGTATGTATGTGGCCGGCCTTACATTTCTACAAAGGTACTCTCTGCTCTATGCTGGCACATGACGAGATGACACTGACTTAGAAGTATATGGACTGGGCATGCCTACAGAATTAGCGTGACTACCTACAATACACTGGCGCATAAAATGGCCGCCTTTTATAGGGTTGTAACTCAGCAATATGGGCAGCTGATATCGATGTTTTTACTAATATGAATTTGTTCTCATTTCATATAATTGAATTTGTTGCTTTATTTATTTTATTTCGTAGGTATTTATATAGGTACAGGGCTATATTTTCAATCGTCAAATAACTTATCTGAAGAATAAATAATGTGTCTGGCAGTTTTATGGCTTTTGTGTAGATAGAAATTAAACTGTAGCCTAATTGTGTAACACACCAAAATGACAAACCATACCAATTTGACAGTTTAACAATATCCATTGCGTTGTTTTTGTTGTCAAGCAAACGAATTTTTCAATCACATGAAGCAATGAATATTGTTGGGTTGTCAAATTAGATTTGGATTGCTATCCCTTAAGTTTCGCTTGACCTGCTTCACCGCATATATACACTTACGCAGTGCATACTCTGCTACAGATTTCTTGTATTAGGTACAGTCAAACAAAGAGTTAAGTATGCAGGCAGCTAACTTGCAACTTGTTTTAAACAATGTTCTGAGTGTGCTAAGTATTCACTCAAGTTTTTACATCATTTATATAATTGTGAACAAAGTTAAAAAGTTATAACGCACACAATAAAAATGAATATTGACAGAGTAGTGGAAAGATTCTTGAGAAGATTTTTTGCTTGTATACCAAATTTATTTACTGTACAATATTACTGGGATGGAGATCCCTGATCCCATATTATAATCCCATATTATAGTATTTTTAATATATATATTCAGATTTTAAATGAAAAATATTATTTTTCGCAGGTAGGTACATTAATTTTGTTTATTTGAAATTCGAAAATCTGGCATGATCATGAAACATGATATCCGGGAATTATAAACTATTAATATTATTTATTCATTTCTGAACAAAATTAATCTATTAAAATAATTTCTAGTACAACACTTTGTCACTGCTTTTTGACAGTTTGACAGCAGATCTACCACAAAACTTGGCGCTTAACATGGCGGCGCAGTCACGCATGGATGAGCTAATGACGTCACACGAAAGTGTTACGAAAATAAGCACTTGACAAAGTGTAGTTGTCTCTCTTTTCTATTGCAGCTATTGCTTTGTTAAAAAGAGACAAAACTGTTTTTGACAAGTGTGTGTCGATATTATAGATATTTGTATAACTATTATTTCTATAGTAGAATATGCCCATAGACTTAGGATATACTAACGTATAGACCAACATAGTGTGCAAGGGAGAAGAATATTCCTTATGGCAAAAATGCAAGATAGAAAAGGATACCAAATCTCATGACTCTGTAACCGATTTTGAATGACAGGTCGGCACAATTCGGCACGCAAGAAATAGCTCCGAGATATTTTGTAATTTTTTAAAGTATAATAGTGGTTATTTTAGTAAGTAACTTTTTCCAAAATGGTTAATTGTTCCGTGAGTGACTGTGCTGTTAATAATAGAAATAATCCTGATAATTTCACATATCACAGGTAAATTCTCAAGACGTCGTCAATGTTATGACGCGTTTATTTTTGGTTAAAATTTATGTTACATACTGTTTAAAATATAGAATATATTCAATTATTTTGTTAATTTTGATATTTTGCAAAGAAAAAAGTCACGTTGTTGATAATTTGCATGAATTTGGTAAATGCATTTTTATACAAAATATTTTACATGTACGCTAGGGATTGACTCAACTATACCAAAATTAATGTCGATATTTATCTTGAATGTTTATAATGAATCGATAGACTTGCCTACACAACAAGAAAATAAATCCTCGGTTTGCGTTCTAAAATGTAATTTTATTTTGCCGTTTTTCAAACAGATTCCCTCCGGATTCTATAATTAGAAAAAGTGGTTAAGGTTCATTGGACGGGTTGGTTGGAATGCAAAGAAGTAGTTAGTTATGTATCTACCTATTTATATTAACAATATGTTAAAAAATAAATTCCGGGGAAACTGCCCACGGCAGTAGGTAAATATTTTTCAAAGATCATAGCTCGAAAATACAACATTCTGATCTGAGTTCTGAGTTATTCAACTTCATGCACTAAACAATTTTTTATAATCTTTTTACCGCTTCCTTAACAATCATTTTCGATAGTCCTTTTAAGTAAAATATACATCACTAGCTAACGCACACAATGACAAATCAAAATTGGTCACGCGTTTTGGTTGAACAGGATCTATACGCCAGTATATTCTAAGCATAGACTTAGAATATACTAGCGTATAGACCAACATAGTGCAAAGGAGAAGAAAATTCTTATGGCAAAATGCAAGATAGAAAAGGATACCAAATCTCATGACTCTGTAACTGATTTTGAATGACAGGTCGGCACAATTCGGCACGCAAGAAATAGCTCCGAGATATTTTGTAATTTTTAAAGTATAATAGTGGTTATTTTAGTAAGTAACTTTTTCCAAAATGGTTAATTGTTCCGTGAGTGACTGTGCTGTAAATAATAGAAATAATCCTGATAATTTCACATATCACAGGTAAATTCTCAAGATGTCGTCAATGTTATGACGCGTTTATTTTTGGTTAAAATTTATGTTACATACTGTTTAAAATATAGAATATATTCAATTATTTTATTAATTTTGATATTTTGCAAAGAAAAAGTCACGTAGTTGATAATTTGCATGAATTTGGTAAATTCATTTTATACAAAATATTTTATATGTACGCTAGGATTGACTCAACTATATTAAAATTAATATCGATATTTATCTTGAATGTTTATAATGAATCGATAGACTGCCTACACAACAAGAAAATAAATCCTCGGTTTGCGTTCTAAAATGTAATTTTATTTTGCCGTTTTTCAAACAGATTCCTCCGGATTCTATAATTAGAAAAAGTGGTTAAGGTTCATTGAACGGGTTGGTTGGAATGCAAATAAGAACTCAACAATTTGCAGCAAACATTTTCTTGAGAAGTATAAAAGAAAAGTAGAATAAAAACAATTTTATTAAAGGAGACATTTCTACATTATTTGTACCAGTAAGTAAAATATTGTTATAATAAGTCTTCGAAAATATAACTTTCAAAACTTTAGATAAATATAGAGACAGATTTTCAAACATTATAAAACTATAGTACATTAAAGACAAAAATCTTGAGATTATCCTCTTTAAGCCATCATGAACCCAACTAAGTATCTATTTATCAACCAAAATAAATGTATAACTTTGCTTAACCAACCGCACAGCCTCACGGTCACACTAGTACAATATTCATAGCATCATGCTATTTTCCCCAAGGGGTTGAGCGGAGCTTCGGAACTTCGGATTATATTCTCAAATCATAGCGATAAAACTTTTAGCGTAGTTAGGTATAGATATTTAGTAATGCTCCTCAAGCGCTACTAGACGACCGCGCATGAGACGTGATAGTATAAATTCCATAGTATTTGATACTCACAACGGTCAATGCCCGATTCATGCTTGATGGCCGACGACATCGTCGCGAGGGCTTAAATAGCGTGGTTCATCCCTACAGCGTTAGTCATAGAGAAGAGGAACTCGTGTTTAAGTAATAGCTGCGCAGATCAATAGATCTGCGAAATTAAGTTGCATTTGCCGCGGTCAGTCCATGAATGAGTGACCATTTTCTTAACATACCGAGATTGAGAGAATAGAGAGTGCATCTGTATCCTCAGACACTTAGTGGTGCACTTTACTGTGTTAAGATGATTATGTTTTTAAAATTCATGCAGCTAAAATGATAATAAGTTTATTATTACTTTATACTTTTCAGGGACAGATGAAAGAATATAAACATGAAGCATGATGAAGCCTCATAAACATATTGGCCTTTAAACAGAGCAATCTTATTTAATTGATTCCTACAAGTTTCCTTCCTTAAATTATTAAGTTTACATTCATACTTAAGTCGAATGTTAAAATAAACTTCTATAATCTATTTAATTATTAATTATTAAATGTTTGTAATTATCACAAGTAATACTTATATGAAAAATAAAGCAGCCATTATGTACTCCGTGTCCCCGGTTTTGTTTCCCCATCTAAACATTTTATAAAATATAAATAGGTATATACTTAGTTAAGTATCTACCTATTTATATTAACAATATGTTAAAAAATAAATTCCGGGGAAACTGCCCACGGCAGTAAATATTTTTCTCCAAAGATCATATCTCGAAAATACAACATTCTGATCTGATTATTGGGGAGTTTTTTTAAGTTTTTCGGTAAAGTCACCTGGGATTTTATACAATTGAATTAAAATCCAACAAAAGGCAGGTAGGTTCAGCTTATTCCCAGGAACATGTTATATGAATATTTTTTAATTATTTTAGAACTATCATGGTAAAATTCAGTTAATTTTTGAAGTTATTCAACTTCATGCACTAAACAATTTTTTAAATCTTTTTACCGCTTCCTTAACAATCATTTTCGATAGTCCTTTTAAGTAAAATATACATCACTAGCTAACGCACACAATGACAAATCAAAATTGGTCACGCGTTTTCGGGCTGTCAGGTGGTCTATACGCTAGTATATTCTAAGTCTATGATTTTAAGTCTATTAATATGCCGCCTCCATAGGTATATCTCTTGCGAGATGATACCAGGCCATAAACTCAAAAAAAAATCCATAACGAGATGATAAATGACAGTTGACAGTGGTTGACAGGGCGCGAATTCTGATCATAAATTCATAAATTGTTCACAAATTATATTATAAAATATTATGTTCTAATTCTGAGTTCCATTATATTACCAATATTAAAATAATAATCTATGTTGATTGCTGAGTTTTAATCCTCCGTTAAGAGATATGGAGTAGTCGTGTTCTGTGTTCTAATCTTTTAGATGTTAAAACGTAGTGAAGAAATACTCTAATTATTAGAGGTTTTTAAGAGAAATCAATGCATTCGTTAATATGCTAGTACTTCCTTACTCTCTGAGTAATTCATAATAGCTTGTGATCTCTAGTTACTTAGTTAGAGATTAGTATACTCCTTGTTTGTGATTCAATACCTAGTATGTTTCTGAATCGTAAGCATACTGCTAACTTTACTACCTACGAATAATATGAATATAAATCTCTTTTGCCTACGAATAATATGAATATAAATCTCTGTATATCAGGAAATTAACATTAATGTTAAAGTATATTCAATTTGCGTTCAAAGAAGCTGCTCAATTATAACTATTCCGAAACATGGAAGTGCACGGTAATTTAAGTAATATTAGTAAATCTACGATAGAAAAACTTGTGAATACATTGTCACCCAATGACAGATCAGATGATTTGTATGATGAAAAGGAAACAGACCAAAATAACGATTATTCAGAAAATGAATTAGTTGCAGAAACAAAGAGCAAGAAACGCTTTCTACGATTTTCCGAGAGTAATAGTGACCAGGAAGATAAAAGTGACAAGGAGACAAAAAATGAAAACGATAATAACTGTTCACCAGTCAACGATTGTAAGGGTAAAACAAGCTTAAAGAATGCTAAAAGTAAATTGTTCAAGTCAAGAATCCGGCTTATGTCATTAAGTGATAGTGACAGTGACTTAAAAGATGTGAAAGATGAAACCGATTTTACTAGTGAGAAAAAGTATGATTTAAGTAGAATTAAAAATAAGAGGAAAAAACTGAAAGAAAAATTCCACAAATTAGTTTCAACACATGAAAAACCCTCTATTATGGATGTGCATACTGATGAAGAATTGAATTCGGACTTTAGTCACAGTTCAGAAAAATCTGAAGAACAATTAGAGTCGTGTAAAAAAATAAAAGAGGTAACTTGTTTCTACTGAGTTAAATCTTACATGTTTATTTCCATGTAATATAATTTTATCAAGTTTTTTTTTAAACATTATCTCTTTGAGTTTACTGTGTAGGCCTTTCTAAGAATGCTTTCAATAGCATGCAGGCTTGGTTTTTGTTCTTCATCAGTATTCCTTGCATTGGAATTTGTTTAGCATTTTTAGATGGATCAGGTGATACTCATCATTCAATCAATGGTGTGCTCTGTGTGCAGGTATAGATTGGAATTTAGAGTGGCAGGTTTTAAAATAAATTAAAAATAATTTAAAATAAAGAGAATATTATTAGGTTAGAATTAGATGTTAGATGAAGGTACCCTAAACCATATTCTTTTCAACTTTTCTAAACTATCCTCATCGCTCTATGATCACTGTCAAATATAAATGTTATACACAAATATGAATGACAAGCTTGTGGAAACTGTCCATGCAGTCGGAGCTAACTTCTGCAAGATCCGCCACATAAGAACCCAAAATCTCTTCGATCACACTGAATCTCATGGCTATTAGAAGGGAAATGAAGCTGCAGTCTTCAGATAATATGACAGCATATAAGCAACTGAACAGACAGATCTGTAAATGCATGTGGCGAGACTTACACAACTTGAATACAGCTTGTATTGATTATGCAATGGGGTGGAACCAAGGCTCCAAAGTCTTTGCCAGAGATCTGTCTGCCAGAAAGAGCCAACTGTCGAAGTTGAAAATCGAATGATGTAGAATCATTTCCGGACCACCTGACAATTTGAGTGAGATCGAAGAGTTCTATGGTCTTTACACCACTTGTGGTGTATAGGTAATTGTGTCGGTAGACTAGGTTTTACAGCAGATATCTATCTAGCAGTCATTTTGATGCTTATTTACAATATGAAATAAAAGCATATAGTTTGCCCAATTCGTTTCTTGGTTGGTTTGTTTATTAGCTTGATTGACAAACTTACTGAATGTTTTAATCCAAAATGGGGTCTTTGCAATTAATACTTCCAAATAAATCAGCATCAGTTCAAAAGCAAGTCATTACATATTAAGTAAACCAAAACCTGCTGTGTAATAGTAACGTAAGAGAATCCAATACCACATATTTCATCCCATGAGTGTCGTAAGAGACGACAGGGGAATGCAGAAGACAGACCTGATAACAAGTCAATAATAATAATTAAACTGCCGTGGTAGCCAATCTGCCTCCCAAATGTGCAACTATGGTAAATATCCCCCATTTAATATATGAAGCATTATGGGAGAGGCCTATGTTCAGCAGTGGACTTTAATGGGCACTTAAAAATAAAAAATAGAAAAGGCAGTACATAATAGTAACATTAAATATTTTTATATTATTTAATATTTTTTTCTTCAATTTCAGAAGTTTAAAGATAAACAAAAGTTGACAATGACGTCTATTTGTGATCCTGATACTTCAGATGATGAGGACATACATACGCAGAAACAAAAGAAGTCAACAATAAAGTCTATGAAATTAACATCACCTAAGCCTGTAAGGGTAAGTTTTAGTCCTATCTTATTAAATCATTTAATTTCAATGAGAAACTTACTGTTGTATCTGCCTTCTGCAATACACTTTTAAAAATATCCCCAAGTTGAACAAATTACACGGATGCTCCAAAGAATTATTATTTTCTTTGAAAAAATAAATGGCTATAAACAAAAAAACATGTTTAGTAACAGAAAAACAAGTCTCACTGCTGGGCACATGCCTCCTGTCTGTCTCCTGAGAGGGCTAAGGAGCAATTAATGTGCCATGCTGCTCCATTGTAATAATTGCATGTTGTCTTCAAAATATTTTATTCCTTAAAACGTACAGGTTTCCTCTTGTTTCCTACACTGACAAGCACTAAAAATTGCTATTTACAATTTCATTGATGCTGATTTAGGCCTAGCCACTGATTTACAACAGCACTCATATTCTAAAACTATCCAACCAGTATTGTAAGTTAAAATGTAGGACATTAATAGTGTGAAAAAATTTAAAACTCATTCTTGTTTTCAAGTTTAACTAAGCTAGTTTTATTTTACACAGCTATCTGCTAAGCAAGCATTGGAAAATATGCAGAAGATCAAAAGTGAATCAAATCGAATGCTCAGAGAAAAGGAAGTGTCACTACCATATCATAAACCAAAAGCATTATCACTCAAAGATATTATGAACCAAAGGAAGCCAGCCTTGGCACCAGATGGCAAAACTTTATCTGTTAAAATGACATCTGAACAGTTACAACAATATGCGTATGTATTTCACATAAAAATAAAAATAGTGAAGGAATTCATTTGATTTCTTGGACTTCAGTTATATGTATATAATGTAAAATACTTTTTTTCAGCTTATTATTGGAACAGAGGCAAAAAGAAATAATGGAATTATGTAAAAGTGATTCAGAGGAAGAGGAATGTAAAGAAAGTCAAGAACTTAAGGATAGTGACAAAAATGGGATATTAAATTTAGATAATGAAGTAAATAAGATACTACTAGAAAATACTATTACAGCGGACACACAAGTAATATCAACATCATGTATTAATACAGAGAATAGAAATCCTACTGAGATAGGTTCTAAATCTTGTGATTCTGTTGACAATATGGAATCTGGAGACTGCACAAGTTATGCCTTAAGTAAATTTGCAAAGGATAATGATATTAAAATACACATAAATAATTTAAAAGAAAAAATAGAAAATGATGAACAAACAGGAAACTTTCTTGAAGAAGACAAGGGTGAGCAAAAGGTCAATACAACTGATGGCTTAAAACAGAATTTAGCTGATGTATCAAAAATTATTTTATGTAAAGGAAACAACAAAGAAGAAGAAAGCCAAATGATGGAATTACATTATGATTCTGAAAAGACTGATATTGTAAATATGAATGAAAACAAGACTGAGAGCAAAGTGACTTCTGATATTAATAATCGAGTAAAAGAAGATAATAGTCTAGAAAATGGCTTTAATTTTGATGATATAGACAATATCGTAGAAAACACTGAAGTAAAAGGTATGCATATTAATAATTTTGCCCACGTTGTCAGTGTAAGAAACTCCATCAGCCCGTTTATTTGGTGGGGTTGTGATAATGAATACCTTCTATATACAGGGTATTTTTGAAACGCTCCCGAAAACGAAGACAGATGATAGTACTAAGGATACCTATGAGGATGGGTCACAAAGAAATTCGATCCCGAGGAAAAAAAAATCATCTTTTCACAACGTTTTATTAACTTTATTCATGGTCCATCATGTTGTTACAGTTAATTGAAACAATATTTCACAAAAAAATCATAAAAATACTGAAACATAAAACCAGCAGTGAAACTTAAAAAAGAAAATCAGCTGACAATAGGGTCAATATCCTCGCGGACGCCGAACTACGAAAGATCGGTACAAAAACAATGCATTAGGTATACTACTCACTCTATCCTTCCCTTTCACACACACGCTGCTTGGTGTCGCCTCGCGCTGTGGAATTTACACATGCTTCAAGGACGTTACAATGTGTGCATTTGTTTTGGCGGGATTGATTAATAATTTTAGTTTTTGAGACAGTTCCATATTGACTATCACGAGCGATAGTTCAATTGTTTTCTTTATTAAATTATTGTCGTTATTACTTGTTATTTATTAATTAATGATATTGTTCTTGTTGTTACGTTTTGTGTTTTTTTGTTTTGTTTTAATAATGCCTAACGCGTAGGTACGTTTATAGTGCTCGTCAATACGGCAACATGTTAATGTGCCTTGAAGAATCTCATAAGGCCACGGAGGATCGGTAAGCTGTTTCATACCGAATTTCTTTTTAAATAACTTAGTACTGAACTGATCGGAATAGGTACATAACTGAATACATCAGAATAATAAAAATACCTACACAATGGATAAAAAAGCATGACTCTAACCTTGTTAACATTTTATTTAAGTATTTTTTTTCATTAGCGGGGAATCGAACCAGTTATTTGGTTTATTTAACGTAATTTTTTTTAAATAACTTAGTACTGAACTGATCTGAATAGGTACATAACTGAATACATCATAATAATAAACATACCTACACAATGGATAAAAAAGCATGACTAACCTTGTTAACATTTTATTTAAGTATTTTTTTCATTAGCGGGGAATCGAACCAGTTATTTGGTTTATTTAACCTGTGAATTCGAATTAAAGTGGCTACGTGGAGACAAGCACAGTGGCAAAATAGTAGGTTAAGTAGATAAGTTAGGTATTTAGACAAGTGTTGTAAATTATTAGGTATTGTGGTACCATCGCTAGTTGCGGGCCGCGCGAATTCGGCGTTCGCATTCGGCGTACATTGACCCTTAGTCAGCTGATTGTAATTCAGTAATTCCACTGCTGGTTTTATTTTTTTTGTGAAATATCGTTTCAAATAACTGTAATAACATGATGGAGCGTGAATAAAGTTAATAAAACGTTGTGAAAAGATGATTTTTTTTCCTCGGGATCGAATTTTTTTGTGACCCATCATCATAGGTATCCTTAGTACTATCATCTGTCTTCGTTTTCGGGAGCGTTTCAAAAATACCCTGATATAAATATATGTATATATATTCTGGTTTATTCGAACTTCGTTACCTTTTTTTTTCATTATTAGTTTACTTTTGTTGATCTGCTTAGCCCAATATTTGACTGGGAGAGAATGCCTTAAGGCATTAAGTCCGCCATATGTACGATTTTATTTTTTGTGCATAAACTTTCTTATATGTGTCAGACTTGTGGTGGTAGGCAGCAATTGGCAAACAGTTTACAAAACATGGCTGATAGGACTCCAATTATAGTCAAATATAGTCTCTGAGAGATGACTACATATTTGTGCCATTTGCTGTAGAGACTATCGGTCCGTGGGGTCCACGTGCGGTGAAGTTCCTAAAGAAACTCTATCCGCGACTGGTCGATGCTGCTGGTGATAAGACGGCTGGTTCTTTTCTCGCTCAAAGGCTAAGTATAGCCATTCAGCGGGGAAACGCAGCCAGCGTTATTGGCACAATACCGCGGGTAGTAGGACTATATGATAATTAAGTTACTAGTTTTTTTTTTATTATAGTTTTAAATTATACTTCAAATTCGATGGGATGGTGATATAATATCCAAAAACAGCGTGGTGTTTTTTTGTACAAAAAATTACGTACATATATTGTAGAGTATGTTTATACAGCAAAAGTTCGTAAATAATTTTGCAGTCGTAAGCGGTAACTAAGGCAATTATTTAATTATTTAATAATCATTAATTTTATGAAAATACTCCCTACTGAATAGTCCACTCGCTTGTGGACTATTCAGTCCACTCGCTTGTGAATATGGGTCCTGCAAAGCACTAGAAATATTAGGAATTAGAAAATAAGTTAAAAAAAGCACGGTACAATTCGTAATTGCAATGTGCAGTAGTTGCTAAAATATAAGAAATCATTAAAATCTTATTTTTGGAATTATTAATGTTCATTATGAACAATAGTCCTGGGTAGGGCCACATTACAGCCGTATTTTGGTAATTTGGCTGCAGCATGAATAACTAGACTTGGCCAGGACAAGGATAGAATAAGGACCATGCTCTCACAAAATACTAATGTAAAACAGCAGCATAATGCTGCTGTGTATAGTTAGTAATGTGAACTAGAGACCCCTTTTATTATAATTTATTTATGGGGTATAAGCCGTATATAGTCGCATCCACTAAACATCAGATTCCCTGTGTGCCAGTTCTATGCATCTTTATCAAAATGTAGAAATTTATCCAAATTAAAACTGCTTTTCAATGAATGTAATATTTAAATACTAATAGACCCAGTTCAAAACTACGGAATTAAACACTTTCAAAAGTATCAGTACTAGAAACGGAACCAAAACCGAAACTTACTAAAACCATGAGGAACCTTCACCTAATGAAGAACCGTATCAAAATTTGAAACTGTTTCAATTATTGTTATGAATAAATAATAATATAAAAAAATCCTAAATTTCAACAAGTCGAGTCGAGTGAGCCATGGTAGCTCAGATGCTTAGCGCTCGCTGTAAATTTCATAGCACGCGAGCAACCCGGGTTCGATCCCCGTCGACACCAATGAAATTGTTAATTGCAATTTTAAGTGCTGATTTACCACGTGCTCGGCGGTGAAGGAAAACATCGTGAGGAAACCTGCATGGCTAAGAAATATGAAAAAAAAATATTTCGAAGACATGTGAAGTTCGTCAACACGCATTGGGGCAGCGCGGCGGACACTTCCTTGCCCTAAAACCCTCTCAGAATTGAGAGGAGGCCTGTGCCCAGCAGTGGGACGTATATAGGATGTAACTTTAACTTAACATTTTAAATTTCAACAAAATGTTAATTTTTGTAGTTTGTGATCAACCAAAGTTATTTAAAACTTTAAATCAATAAAAGTCAATGATAAATCATTTATTAACTGTTGAATTATCATATGCTCAGAAAAAAGTTAACGTAAAGTACACAGTATTTTTTTTTTCAGATGACTGTAAGAATGAAGTTAACTTTTTAAAGACAAAACCAAAATTAACTGGCACACCAGGCATGGTTATAGATTTAGATAGAGAAACTACTATTAGTTTGGGCAGTGGTAAGAAATTGTCTGGTGTTGAATTATTAAAGGAGAGATTCAAATATTTTTCCAAACTGAAATCATTAGAAGATCAGGAAAAAGATAGAGAAAAAAAGTAAGTAAATGTTTTATTAGAAATCATTCTTTTATTTTTATAGTTCCTACAAATATATTCCTATATTTTGCAGGTATAAACCAGGCGTGCAGCATTTGAAGTTAAAACAAGAGTTAGAAGAACAAATAGCAGAACAGCGGTCTCTAGAATGGGCTAAAAGACTAGAATATGTAAAACAACAACAACTTACAAATGTTGAATTGGATGTTGATGAAGTCGAAAAACTTGAAGCTAAACTAGAGGATTTCGATGACACTATTGACACTAAAAATGAAAGTTCAGGGAGTGCAGAAGAAGAGGAAGAGGATGAAGACTGTGAATTTGAGGATAAGCCAAGAAAGCGGCATCCAATGCTTGATGATGAAGCAGAAGAGTCCGATATTGAAAATGATAGTGAAGTTCAAGAAATTCAAAATGATGCCAGTAAGAAAGAAGAAGACGATGAATTTGATGCAAGTGATGAGGACTCTAGTGAAGAGGAATCTTCAGAGTCGGACGATGAAGATAAAAAAAGTAAACCTAAGAAGGGTAGAATCTTAAAAGCTTTTGAAGATTCTGATGATGATGATGAAAATGTAGACAATAGTAGCAAACATACGCAAGATCGACTTGTTAATAATTCGCAAACGTTGTTACATTGCTTAAATGAAAATACTGACAAAAATGTAAATATAAGTGGAACACAAGGTGTGTTTTAGAATTACTGTAACTAAAACTGTGTTAACTAAAATTTTATACTTATTTCTATTTCTAATATATAAAATATTTTTTAGATGAAGAACTGCAGTTGGCCCAAGTACCCAAGTCTTTATCAGAAGAAGTAGCAGTATCTCAAATTCCTTCACCACACATCAACCTTGAAGGCAGTAATGATGCCAAAGAGTTAGGAAGCCAAACATTTTCAATTATAAATTCTCAAAATGATAAAGGCTTGACCTGTCTCGATAAATTAGTTGTTAAAGAATCAAAATGTTTTGAAAATGTGCGTATACAATGTATAAAATATTTGATTTCTTTTAACTCTTCAGTGATTTTTATCTTGTTTCTTTCTTTTCTATTTTAGACTGACGCTGATTTGTCTTTGGAAACCATTTCTCAAATTTCTCAACGAAAAGCAGACAATATGTCTGAATCGCAAGAAATTGGTGATGACGTGTTAGCACTTTGTACTGGTAAATTTTATGACAATCCATTTGTATCACAGGTTGAAGTAAATTTACAAAATGATAAAATTCATTTAACTATTGACGACACAGTGTCACCTAATGAAAATTTGGATAATATTAAAAGAGTTTCTGATGAGAAAAATGATAATGCTGTCTATGAAGAGAAAAAAGTTAAGTTCTATTCTGGAAGAATTGGATAATCCTGAGCTCGATTCGCCGAAACGATATAAATATTTCGTAAATGATAACACCCATGGCAATAAAGAAAATAAGCAGAATGTAGCAAACAGTGTTACTAAGAAGAAATTCACAATTGATTCTGATGACGATGTTAATGAAGAGGATGTGTCTGAAAAGCAAAGTAAGAAAAAGAGCAAAAAACTAAAACTTGAGAACAGAGCACTACAATTTTCAGGTTAGTAGTATTTTACATAGTCAAACCTTCTTCTATAGCCTTCTGACCCCAGCGGCGGATCTGGTGTATGGCTCCGCCGCCAACCAAGATTCGGCTGCGGAGGGTAGGGAGAGCGGCGCCTCGCGATACCGACACTCCTATCCCCCGCAGCCCCACCACCACCGTATCAATTAACGGTGCAGCCCCGTCAGAGTCGCGGAGCATAGGGCGAGTGGCGTATCGCTATACCAACACTCCTCCTCCTGCGCGATTCGTGGGTAGTGAAGTATCGCTGATCGATATATCGCCTGGTCCAACGCGATCTTTAGGTATTTTAGTATTTTATTTTCAGGTAGTGAAAAAAAAAAAACAGTAAATTTAAAAAGAATATCTATGGTTATGAATGGGTGAGGTTGTGACAAATCAAACCATCAAAATACGCTATGAAGTCACATCTACCAATTCGATTTATCAATGCAACCCAAGAACAATAATTTTGAGTCTTTTTCCAAGCAGCCGGTTCTGGTTGGTTCAACTCTTTTATCTTTTCTCATACGCAGTGAGGTATGAAGTATTTCAAGGTTTTTTACACGTTGGTTACGAAATTCTCAAAATCGACAGTAGTCCAATTTTATAGTATGTGAATACGGACCGCGAAATTCGTGGGTTCATATCTGCCATTCGACTAATGTCGTGAACCACTCCTGGTACAAGCATTTAAAGTTTAAAAGCTTAGTTTGAATCATAACAGAAACTTTTTTATTCAATATTTATTATAAATAATACTTAATGAAAGTCACCCTTTTGTTTAATTTAAAAGGTTAAAGAGACATTAGAGAAGAGAGATACATAAAGCTCCATTTTTTTTCTTAAATAGTCCTCTTTTTAAAATAGTTCTACTATGTACATTTCTATTTACTTATGAGTAGGTCCCTAAAACGAGATAGGCAAGTGTGGACATGCTTCTCTCTATAATGAATATAATCCTGTATAGCATAAAACTAACAAGTTAATGAGGAAGTGTTTCAAAAATAAGATTAATAGGTAATATTTATCAGTTTTCAGAAGTTAAGCTAAAAGTAACGAAATATTATAATATAATATTATATTATACATGCAAAAACACATTCCCAGTAATTTTTATTTCCAGATGACGAAGAAGATTATGAGGAAGGTGCTGAAACAACTGAAACACCTTTGTCTGATCTTGAAGAAGACCCTGAAAGAATTGTGGAATATGACTCGGAAGAAAATGAGGTATTTTATCAAATATCACAAATTAGATTTTTGATAGGCTGTAATGATTGAATAAAAACCACAATAATGCAAGTATTATAATATCCCTTCATAAAATTAAATAGAATAGAATCATTTTTATTCAGTACTAGCTGTTCCCCGCGACTTCGCCCGCGTGTAATTTAGGGTTTTAATTTTGTTGCGCGGAACCCTAATTATTTTCTAAAATATAAGTAGCCTAAGTTACTCCTTATAACATCAGCTATCTGCCAGTGAAAGTCCCGTCAAAATCGGTCTAGCCGTTTCGGAGATTAGCCGGAACAAACAGACAGACAGACAAAAAATTAAAAAATTGTGTTTTTGTTATAAGTACCGTATATACTTTCTGTTATTTTGACATTACAAACAGACACTTCAATTTTATTTATTTGTATAGATTAGCTATTCGCCCCGGCTTCGCACGGGTGGTTTCTGGATCTTAACAACAGCGCCACCTACCGGGTCCAATTGTGAATGTAAACCATCCAGGGGCCTACTCAAACACACAAAAATTTCATCGAAATTCAATCGGTCGAGTCATTTTTGAGTTTTATCGAGACTAACGGACAGCAATTGATTTTTATAAGATAGATTACTGGAATACTTCTTGAAAATCATGTAAGCTTTACCTTTGGTTCAGAAATAAACCTCTGTCCTAGGAAGAACCAGTGGGACTTTTTTTAAAACATTAATTTACAATATATTTATAAGGGCCTCTCCCATGATTGGAAATATTGCTTTAAGGTGACACTAGTCGACATTTTTTCCATAGAAATTTCGGGAGGGTATTACTCCGCTGTTTGACACTGTACATCCAAAGTTAAACATGATATCGTTTAGTCTCATTATTAATTTTTCTGTGCGGAAACAGAATAGTAAAATAAAAAGCGATTAAAAAGTTACGAGCTACCAAAGATTCGTTTTTATTGCCAATTTTAACACAACTTTGGGCGTAAATTAGTAATAAAAGAAGTATTAAATTTCCAAAACAAAGTCGGTACCGACTAAGCTCAATTATCGAAGAATTCAATAAATTTTATATGTAAATGATTTATGCAGTGGTTTTTTCATAAAACACGATTTTCCAAAGGCCTTTTCGTATTTTTTACGCGCGTGTTTTACTATGAATTATCGTGCATCTCACTGAATAATGTTTCCGCCGGTGTGGTGCGGGAGGACGACGCTCACGAACACATGCGGCCTGTGTCGTTCGTTCAAGGCCCAAGGCCAACTAATGATAACAAAACGAAAGTTTTGCTATTTTGTTATTTGGACGCCAAATGGCATAGAAATTGATTTAATTGAAAGAGATGATGCGTTTTGGACGACAGACAAAATTTTAAAATTAGACTATACCTTTTATCAGAAATGTGTTTTGCCGGAGCTGATAGATCCCTGTTACCCTCGCAAACTACAATTTAAAGATCGAATGTAAATCAAATTGACATAAGCACAAAATTAGCAGAATGTAAATAATATTTAGAGAAAAAACCGATCTCTAAATTTTATTAATGTTCCGCTAATTTTATCTGTACTTACCTATGTCATAAAATACATATACATAAACACTCACGCCTGTCACCCAGAGGGGTAGGCAGAGACTATGGACTTCCATTTGGCACGATCCTGACACATCTCTCTCGCCTTCTCCACATCCATATATCCATATCGCCTCCTCCACGCATACACGCTCGTCGGTTAAGGGTACTCTTAATTTGGCCCATTTTCAATATATCGTCAATTTGGTCAATAAATTTTCGCCTATGTCGTCCCTTCCAGACTCTGCCGTTCACCTCTGCCACATAAATTTGCTTTGTCACTACAAACCTCATTCATTCTTTCTACATGACCAAACCACCGAAGCATTCCATTCTTATTCCTGGTCACAACCTCTTCTTGCAAACCACACTCTTCTCTTATCACACAATTTCTCACTCTGTCATTTAGATTCAGCCCTAACATACTCCTTAATGACCGCATTTCTACAACATTTATTCTACTCTCGTGCTTCTTCTGCCACACCCAACTTTCACTACCATACATTAAACTAGGGACTAACACAGCATTGTGAATAGCCATACGTGCCTTTTTGGACACATTCTGACTTTCCACAACAGAGTGTAGAGCCCCATTCACTCTATTTCCTGCGTTCACTCGTCGTTCTATATCCTTATCATATCTACCATCCCTGCTAAATAAACATCCCAAATATACAAATTCATCCACTTGCTCAATCAACTTCCCTTCTATTCTTATTTCACATAACGTTTTACTTTCTTCTCTTTCAAAAACCATCACTCGTCTTACTTGCGTTCACTTTCATACCCCCTTTCTTTTAATGACCAGTTCATTAACGTAACCATCATTTGCAAATCGGCCGCCGACGATGCAAATATGACTTGATCATCGACGTACAAAAGGCATTTGACGGTTAACTCACCCATTCTCAACCCACATTCTTCAACTTTCAAAGTTTGCAAACAACTGTCCATAAATAGGTTAAACAGCCACGGGGAAGCTACACAACCCTGTCTGACACCTTTTTGGATGCCAAACCAGTCCGAGTAGATCCCGTTGATCCTGACATAAGCACTAGAGTCCCTATAAAGAGACCTTAATGCCTGTATCAAACCAGCGCTCAACCCAAATGAGTTCAGTGTTTGCCATAACACATTCCTGTCCATTCTGTCATAAGCCTTTTCCAAGTCCATGAACGCACAAAAAACTTTCTGGTTTTTGGCCAAAAACCTCTCCGCAATCATGCACATGGAAAATACTTGATCCGTACACCCCATTCCCTTTCTAAATCCAGCTTGCACATCCCAAATTTTTCCATCAGTTTCTTCCATAACTCTTTCAATTAACACCTTAGCATACAGTTTACCCACAATACTAAGCAAGCTGATACCACGGTAGTTTTTACAGTCCTGCTGTGACCCTTTTCCCTTATATATTAGAACTATAACGGCTTTGCACCAGTCTTCCGGTACCCGCTTCAGTTCCCAACATAAATTAAACAAGGTGTACAGCAGGCCTGCCACCACTCCCTCTCCAGCCCTTAGCATTTCGAGTGATACTCTATCATATCCGGCTGACTTACCTGCTTTCATGCTTTTCATTGCTTTCATTATTTCATCTACACTTATCTCCCTACCTCTCTCCACTTCTTTCGGAGTTTCTATTTCACTTAATTCAGACGACTCTTCACTCATAAACAAGCTTTCAAAGTATTCCTTCCATCTTTTTAAATTCAAAACTTCATCATTCAGCATACAGCCATTCTCGTCTCGTATAGCATTCATTCTAGGCTGTTTTGAATTTCCCCTGGCAGTTCTTACGAGTTTCCAGAACATTTTAATATTTGCCTGGAAGTTATCAGATATCCTTTTATCATTCTTATCCTTTCTTTCTTGCTTTTTCCTTTCAACAACTTCTTTTACACTCTTATTTATACGTCTAAAGTCTGCCTTTTTTCCTTCAATCTCATCATTCATACCGCCAGAATTACCAGCTTTGGTTGCTAGTAAATCTAGCCATGCGCTCATTGCTTCAACTTCCATCCGTACCTCATTCCCACCATAACGTATTATTTTTCCTTTCATTTGTTCTCTTACTTACACCACATACTTCGGTGGCTGCATCCACCAAAATTTTCTTAACATTATTCCATACAGTCTTCAGGTCTAAATCATTTATACATATTTCATTCAAACCACTTATATTCTCTCTCAGTCTACATTTATACTTCTCTTTCACACTTTCATCTTGTAACCTCTCTATTCTTATACGCTGTAACGCAGTGGTAGACACAGATATCCGATGCCGCCAACGCCTGAATAGACCATTAATTCGGCATAAGACCAAGTAATGATCCGTCACTACGTTGGACCCCCGGTAAACCCTTGTATCTACCACTGCGCTGCTCATTCTTTCATCCACTATTATGAAATCTATCATGCTTCTATCATCACCTCTTTCCCATGTATACATGTGAATCCTCTTATGGCGAAAGAAAGTGTTCGTCACAAAAGATTATTTTACACACATACGGTGAGGTCTTCACCATTCTCATTTATACTTTCATCGCCAAACGTTCCTAATATCCTTTTATAACCAGACCTCTTCCCCAACCCTTCCATTAAAATCTCCTAACATAATAATATTCCCATTTCCCTTACATTTCATCAACACCATCATTACCATGTCCCAAAACTGCTCTCGGATATAAGTGGGCTTAGACATGTCTGGGGCGTACACCCCTAGCACAAATAACTTCTTTAAGCCCACTTTCATTCGTATCCAAAGCAGCCTTGGGCTTACATTCATACTCTTTCACATTGGCTCATTCTTTCTGAAAGGATGACACCGACTCCCTGGCATGCCCGCTCGGTCTCGTCTACACCAGACCAGTAAGCGGTATACATGCCATGTGCAGTGGCATCCTTTCCCTTTCGTTTCGTCTCATTTATACATAACACATCTATTCCTCTATCATTCATCATTTCGCATACTTCATCCATCTTACATCATCAGACGGGCCTCCGCAATCCACTTTTCGCCCCTCCGGGAGACAGAACGTGACTGGTGGCGAACCTCGTCGCCAGTTTTTCTCCCGGAGATTCTTCGCACCCCTGCCCCATTAAAGGGGCGCCGGGAACTCGGGGCCATTTCTTTTGTTTGTTGGCTCATGGTGCGAACTAAGGGGTGGTAGATTTTACGCCGCTACCATACGGCGAGGAGCCGAGTCTATCCTTTCGGCTTTGTCGCTCGTTTAGCACCACCCGTGGGACAAGTGTAGGGTGGGTCTAGAGTTAGGTGGTCGAAGCCTACGGACGCGAGCGACTCATCCCCCCAATATATCCCCATAATAATTTAATTATTAAATATATAATAAATAATTAAAAATAAATAATAATTTAAAAAACTAAAGAAAATCAAAAAAATCTCAACTATTAATGGCGTCAATAAACATCATTTTAAATTAACACACATAAAAAAATTAGTTCTGTAACACACATAAAAAATACTGTCGAATTGAGAACCTCCTCCTTTTTTTGCAGTCGGTTGAATAGGAGACATGGCAACTAGTTAAAGCCACGAAAACAAATCCAGTATTATAATCATTACCTTACCTTGCCTTTTACAGATTGAAGTTCTACCAACATCTAAGGCAAAAAAGAAACGCGTTGCCGGTGACTTCTTTGAGCAAGAAGCAGAACTAACTTCTGAGGATGAATGGGTTGGTTCTGGTGACGAAGATGAGGCTGGCCTTGACCGAATGGAGCGGGAGGAAGGCGACGACGAAGTCTTCCATGAAGGCAAGCTTCGAAATGAGCTGGGACAGATTCATATGTACGTAAATTATGCAAACATATAATGTTATTTTATCTAGTTAGTTATTCTAAAAAGTTAAGCAACAGCCTACATGCATCTCCCCGGTGGGCACAGGTTTCGTATTTCTGTAATGGTTTTATGGGTAGAAAAGAGACCCCCATGCTGCCTTAATGCGTCTTTCAATGTGACCACATATCCCCGTAATATTTTTTCTTAGGCGTGATAATTTCCTCACTTAAATTTTCTTTAGCTGCAGAGCACGCAGTTATTATCACTTCAAATTGCAATTTGTAATTTCTTTGATAGATTTGGAAGTTCTTACGTAATCTGTTATTTTAAGTCGTGCGCTTATATCCTGAGATACCACGGCTCACCATTTTTTTTACAAAATAATTAAAATGTTACTTTGTGTAAATTGTAAAAAATATAATTTAAAAAATTTATACAACCGACTTCAATATAAATTATTAAGAATAACTCGAAAACTATTGGTCAGACCTTGATAAAATTTATATGGGACCACATGAGAAGCACCAGCTTTCAAATAAAAAAAGAATCATCGTAATCGGTTCAACAAGTAAAAAGTTATGAGGTAACACACATATAAAAAAACATACAGTCGAATTGAGTACCGTTTCCTTTTTGAAGTCGGTAGAAAATAGTAGCATTTATTCAATTTTTGTGACAAGGCTTGCCTATTTTGTTTGATGTTAATTAAAAACATGTATGACCCAGCACTGCGCAGAAATTGCCACAGCACTAGGCAAGCGTCGCGATTACTGCAAAATCATCCTAAAATAGGGAAAACCGCAAAAAAATTATGAATAAAAAAGTAGCGCAATATGATTACAGGCGGGATGTTCTCGACCAAGACAAACGAGAAGTGAGACTGCTACAAGAGTTGCTTTTTGAAGATGGAGATTTAGGCGATGGCCACAGACAGCGCAAGTTCCGTTGGAAGAATGCAGGTAGGTACTGTTCTGTCTAGCGTAATATTTCGTAAGCAATTATGCCCACATGGCGTGTAATAAAGGCGTGAAGGAAGCACCCGCTCCCAGCTAATGAGTTTGTAAATGTCAATTGTTTACATTGTACATGCCAAGAACCTACTACTCTTTGGTTATGGTTTAAAAAATGGTTTAATTGAGTTTTATAATTAAAAGTAATGGGATTTTGTGTAATAAATGTCTATCCATGTAAACAATTAATGAAAATAAAATAAGGCTCGGATAATGCTAAACACTTCAAAATATTATCGTCGTAGCCCACGCGTAAGAGAATACTCTAACCCATATTATTATCGGCATTACCTAATATGGTGACTCAAAAAACTGCGGTTGCCAACCCGCCTGCCAAGCATAGCAATCTATGGAGGCGATCTATGTTCAGTCAGGCCTGTCTCCGCGCTTTAGGCATGAAAATGTACCTACGCTGAGCGGCCGGCTACGAGAGACTAGTTCCGTGAGGTTGACACTCGTATCGATTACGCGCTTAAGGCGCTAAGTAGACCTCCCAGTACCAGTGACTGCCTACTAATGCAAGATCAGCATATACTGGTTTATAGTTTAACACTTGGTCGATAAAAGAAAGAGATTGAAAATAGCAGCACTTCTCATTGCCACTCTTTCATTAATAATGCCGTCGCGTGTCACATGTTTTTAAATGGCAAAAAAATGTGAAACAGACAAGTGACGGCTCCGTGGCTCCGTGGCTTTGCAATGATTTGCAGCGCTAAGGGCTGCGGGTTAGAATCCGGCACGGAATAAATATTTGTATGGCCTACAAATAATAGTTCTGGGTCTGGATGTTTGTCCTTGTGAAATCTATGTATGTAAACTGCCCCCGCGATACAGAAGAAAATCCTCTTAATTTTGCTCGATGTTGCATGTTAACCTTCCTCACATTGAACAATAATAATCAAACGATTCAATTTGTTTTCTTACAACACCTAATAACCCTACAGTAGGTGCAGCCTTAACAAAGGCGCGTAACGGGCTAAGTGATACAGACTCTCGCACGCGGACGTAAGGTGCATTTTGATTTAATACGCGCGCCGCATTAATTTTTTTTCGACGATTTAATCGGTAGGCTAATTTTACGAAAGTCGTGTCCGAGGCGTGTAAAGTATTATGGACATTAGCGACGTTGTAACTAGGTTTAAACTCGCAAGTTTGCTATCAGAGAGTGATCCTTCTGTTCTTGTACTATTATTTATTCTGTGGTTCAGCAGTGAATTTTTGATAGGCAATTGCTAATTAATAGATTAAATGTATGTGATGTTTATATCGACAAGAATGGAAGGCACCGATGCCCCTGTCTATTTTTGTTTGAAGTTGTCAATGAACTGCAGTAGTCACTTGCATCATCTGATTCAACCACGTGCTGCACAGTGAAAGTTATTATAATATAAAGCTTTCTTTCATTATTATAATAATATAATATAATTATTTATTGCCTTTAATTAAAAATTAGTATCATATCATGGTATCCAAAGAACAAAGAAGAAGAGCTCAGCTTGTATTGTAATAGTACTGGCATAGCCGTCAATTACTGATTTTTATTTATTCTATTCCTGAGGAGCATTGACAATTTAACAATAGTACCTAGTTGAAAATAGTTATAATTAAAGTTACGTGCGTGCGTAATGCGTATGTGTAAATAGTAAACATTTCACAAATTTTGAGAACTGACTTTTTTGGAAAAAAATTGTCACATTATGCCCAAATACGCTGCTCAGTTTTAAGATGGCATTAAGTCTTGTGCCATCGCGTTTGTCGCGTGTGTAGCGTAATTGGGGCAATTTCAATCAGTTCGTTGCGACTTTCGCGCGGAGCACACGTGTGAGTACAAGTCGCAATGGATACCAATAAAGAATGTGAAATTTGGACACTGGTGATAGAAGTGTATAAAAAGCGGCTTCTTCACCCAGTATCTCCTTTTGTCTTTTTTTTTTTTGCGGTAGCACCGCAGAAGGAACGTTATTTCAACGTGGTAACGTTTTTAAACTATCTGGCTATCAAATTACCATCAATACCAAAATCTATAACAAATAAAATATCAAATATCGCATAACGTACATTGCATGAATTACACCCGAGATTTCTCTCGGGTTTATATATAATTTTTAAGACATTGTACATATCAATAACTGACATACACAAAAATACCCAGAACATAACAAAAGTGTCGCAAATCTGCTGATGCAGTATTACAATTGCTGGAATATAAATAAAATGTCATTAACTAAATAATTAAATAATAATACAAATTTTAGTAATTAAAATTATTAAAAGTCATCATTAGAAAACTATGCTGGCTATTTGTAACACTAGTTAAAACTATAGTTACTAAGCACTAGATAGTTAAGTTATATCACAGAATAAATTGGTTATATTAAATTATGACGAGTGAAGTTAGTCACATTTAATTATCTTTCATAGCCTAAAAATAGCGTGGCAGAGCTATGCTGCAGCTTATTAGCACTATATTATGATTGTAATTATTAATTAATTAGTTGTTTTATTGAAAAATGTGGGTGTCTATGGGCCACAGTGTCCACTTACCATCAGGTGGACTGTGCTCATTTGTCACCCTTATTCTATATAAAAAAGAGCCTAGGCTATATATACTGATTCATTGATATTTCGATAAAACTGGCGCCATTCTCAACGCGTATGTCCAGCGAGACGTATACCCTCATACTGAACGGCAGGCATGTGTGTAGAGACAGTTCAGATATTGCCCCGATCGCTGTACACCCTAGATTGCCCCTGCGGCAGGCATGTGAGTAGCCGCCTTTACACAGATCGAGCGTAGCTAGAAGCGACGTGTGAAATAGTGAAACTAAGGTGCGCTCAGAGTAGATGTTAGATAATATTTTAAGTGCTTTCTAAAAGTAGGCATTGATTTTGCTTCTTTAATATTTTTCGGTAATTGGTTATACAATTTCGCACCTTCGTACATTATTATTTTTTTACCATAATTAGTTCTTGGGGTCAAGAGGCAAAGGTCGTTTTCACGTCTTAGTCTAATTTTTTTTTGTATTTGTTGTTTCTTTGTGAATGTTATTTGAGTATGTATATCTTAATTTAATATTTTTCTTATTAATATACAAGTTTTATATATATATATATATATACTAAACATATATATATATATATATATATATATATATATATATATATATATATATATATATATATATATATATATATATGTTTGAGTTATATTTAATAATTTTGTTTCTTTATATAGTGGATTTGTTGGTGTGAGGAAATCATATTAATCATAAACAATGTTTTAATTTATTTATTTTGTGACCTTTGTAGTGGTTCTAGATTTGTTTTTGCAGCGGTGCCCCAAATTTCAGTCAAGTATTCTAAATGCGGTTTTATGAGAGAGTTATATATATTATATCGAATTCGGTGCAGTAAACATGTAACCATACCCCGTAGGGCTCCAGAAAGAGAAGTTAATTTTGTTTTAATTTTAGAAATATGTGGTTTCCATGTATAGTGCGTGTTAAGATCAGTCCAAGATATTTCTGTTCATCAACTTTATTTATAATTTGATTATTTATTTTCAATGGTGTATAATGTGATATTTTTTGTTTTTTGCTGTAAATATTATATAGTTTGTTTTTGATATATTTATAGTAAGCCGATTGCATTGAAACCAGATATTTAGAAAATCTAAGTCATTTTGTGCGTCTTTAATAACAGAGTCTATAGAATGGCCAAAGTAAAATAGAGTGGTGTCATCAGTGTATAACGTTATGTTTCCCTTAAGCCGGAGTTCTTTTATATTCTTTATATATATAAGAAACAAGAGAGGCCCCAAAGTCGAACCCTGAGGTACACCACAGGCACAACTCTGGGCCCACTCTGTGTTTCACCGATCTTAAACACTACAAAAACCTTTAGAAATATCATATGAAATTAATCGATTGCAAATGAAAAATTAATTGCATTATTTTTTTAGCCCAATCTTACCAACAATAAATCAAATCAATAATTGATTAAAATTCATTGCTTAATTCAATAATATTCATAAATTCAATGCCATTAAAATAAACAGTTAAATATTATCAACATTGGAATTTATTTTATATTATTATTAATAATAACTTATAATATTCGTATATTCATTGGTAATAACAATAAACAATTCAACTGTAACAAAATAATAATTCAATTCTACAATTATCATTATATTAATAAAACTACAAAAAAAATCCTAAATAAAGTTTTTTTTAATTTAATTAAAGGAGGAGGTGGATTATTTTATTTTAATTGTATTTTTTTTTGTTCAGATGATGTGGAAGAGCCTGATGCTCCATTTGATGAATTAACTGAAACTCCAGAAGAAGAGTTTGAATCTGAAGAACAGTGGAGAAAGCAGAGACATGAGAGAAGTGTTTTTAAGAAAAATGGTGAGACTTTTTTCTCATTTGTCTATTATATGATAAGGCGAATTACTTCACGTGTTTTTTGTACTTATTGAGGCACTTACTAGTCCAACCTTACTCTAACATATGCAAGATGGTAGTTAAGCTAGAAGCTTAACTACCATCTTATCTTACTTACCATCTATGCAAGGTTAAAAACACTAGAACAATAATATTACATTTAAATCTTTAAAAAAAGTATACAGTTTTTGCTTCGCTTCGGCTAAATTCGAATCCACGAGTCACAACTTATATGTCAGATAATGTTACTTCTAAGCCATGCTATTGTCATTCATTCATTCATAACAGCCTATCAAAAGTCCATTGCTGAATATGAACATGGGAAGGCCTCTTACATGGATCGCCTAGAGGTGGGTTGGCATTTTTTTTATTATTTTCAATTGTTATCAGAAAGATGCTGCTGTCCATCTCCTGTTTCAGTTTACCTCTGTCGCCTCTTATGACATCCACCGGATGATATTCGGTAGTGCCTTACATTGCCACAGCACAGCGCACTCCACTACTCAGCTGTTGCCATTATTATAATATTTGTACTTTTTAAACGCTTATATAAAGTTTTAAATGTAATTTACCTGACTGCCCCGGAAGAGATTTTGTTCCTCGGGTGTTTGTTTGTAATATCACCTCCTATAGTTTAAACGGCTTGACCGTATTTGACAGCGGGTAGTCACGTTGACTATCTGTCAACGTGACTACCCGATAAATTATAAAAATTGTCAATAGAAAACTAAAAAAAATAGTCAATGTTAAGCCACGTGAATTTCATGCAACTTATGATTTCATTAATTTTTATAGTGTTCTAATAGCGTTAAGCACTGTAGAAAGTCAACTTGGCTAGCCCCGTAGCATCGAGGATGAAACCAACAATAGCTGCGACCGGCACTTGCACATAGAAAACAATAAAATAAATGAAACCGGTGATAAGTCACATAAATGTCACATCATTTAACATAAAGATAATAAATAAATAATATAAAATTAATTTATTTCAGACTTTAGGTCCATAAAAGTGTAGTACGTTAGTAATGTAGTAATACTATGTTAGTAAACAAAATGAAACTACACTACGACATTAATTTAAATATTTTCCGGTCCAGTTTGTGGCACTTGGTACACACGCATATGTGTACCAAGTGCCACAAACTAAAACTAAGTGTTTTTTATATAGGATAAGGGTGACAAACGAGCACACAGTCCACCTGATGGTAAGTGGTTGCTGTGACCCATAGACATCTACATCTATCCTCAATAAAAAAAATCTAAATGCAGATGCGTTGTCACCCGTGAGGACTAACATGGAATGCCTCTTTTCCAGTAAAAAGGGTCTCCGGTTCTCTACACTCACCATACGAAACACAGCAGTGTTAAGCTGCTATTTTACGCAGGTATTCTATGGGAGCGTGGTCCTTCCCCGGTCGAGCCGACCCATTCGTGCTACAACTGTACTTTTAATATAGCTGCAGCATGGCTCTACCACGTAAAAAATGTAATATATAATAATATGTCTTTCCCATACATTTTTTTAGTTTTCTACTAGCGTTACCAATTGTACAAAGTCAACTTGCCTATTTTTTTTATTTTTTTATCGGCAGATCTTTTTAATTAACAGAGTAGTTACAATTAGTAGAGACTTAAAGCTAATAACAAGACTAAACCCGCTGGAGTGTCGTACGTGTAGGCCTAAAGTAATAATACCAATAAGATTCCCGCAATAATTAACTTTGTTAAGTTGTGTATCATTTTATAAATTAATTATTAATGTTGCAATCGGAGTCTATTTTTCAACCGACTTCAGAAAAAGGAGGAGGTTTACAATTCGTCGGAATCTTGTTTTTTATGTATGTACACCGATTACTCGAAGACGCCTCAACTGATTTGGAAAATTCTTTTTTTGTTTCAAAGGGTATACTTCCCAGGTTGTCCCATTTAAATTTTATCGAAATCGGTCGAGCGGTTTAAAAAAATCAATAATAAATTATATTTATATTGAAGTTGGTTGTACAAAATTTTTAATTTTACCACTTGTTAATAATAATTTTCTTTTATATGAAATGAACACTATATTCATCTATATACCTAGTCAGGTCATAAATTCTGTCACATGTTTAATATAAAATAATTGAAACAAGTTTATTCATTATGTAACCATTTATATACCAAAATGAACTTAACAAAACATAGATTCTTATGACACTAAAGTTTATTCAAAATGACCTCCGTGATTTTGAATACAGGCCTTCAATCTGCGCGGCCAGTCGTCTATCGCAGCACGAACGAGGTCCATGTCAATATCGGTGGCTGCCTTAATCAAGAATGTCTTGAGTGACTCCAAATTGGGATGAGGCTTTAGCACGCCTTTTCCTCCAAGTGTTGCCATATCTTGTAATCTAACGGATTCAAATCTGGACTGGAGGAAGGCCACTCTTCGTGCCGGATGAAATCGATTTCACGCGCCGCCAGCCAGTCTTGTGTGCTCTTCGCTCTATGAGCTGGCGCCGAATCTTGTTGGAATACCCAGTGCCTGTTATTGAACATGGTATGAGAAACAGGTTCCACAAGGTTCGTCAGGACTGTATTTTGATACACAACTGCATTCGTTTTTACACCTTTCTCACAAAAATGTACCTCTGTTAAGCCCCAATAAGAAACTCTCAACCATACCATGAGCGAGGATGGAAAATGACCTCGTTGGACACGCGGAATACGGTTGCTCGCTTCTTCACTAGTGTGTGCGTACACCTTATCATTTTGTTTGTTGTAGCTCTTCTACGGTAAAAATTTTTCATCCGAAAAGGAATTTCCCGATATTTTTTTCCCGCGTACCGCTTCAACAAAGCGCGGCATCTCTTCAGTCTCAGGTCCATTAGACGAGCATTCAAACGATGTCCTGTTTTTCTTCGATATGCCCGAAGCCCTAAGTCTTCATTTAACACCCATTTCACCGTGGTTCTGCTTAACCCCATCTGAAGGGCCAACAGTTTCTGCTTACGTTTGGGATTTCTTTGAATTCGCGCCTTCACAGCTTTTATCACTGCTGGAGTCCTAACAGACCGAGGGCGACCACTTCTTGACCTGTCATCTACACTAGAGTCTTCATTGTATCGTTTGATGGTACGATAAACGAATCTTTTGGTTATATTCAAATTTTTCAGTATGTCAAAAATTTGAATTGGCACGTAACCGCAACGATGCAACGCAATAACTGCAACACGGTCTTCTTTAAGCGTCCACTCCATATTTAAAAATGAGTAAAATTCTAAAAAGTATACAGTTTTATTTTCATGAACAATTCGAAATTCGAATTCAATAAACTTTTTTGTGGCCAGCATTCTAAAAGAAAAGTTTTTACTGTGTGACAATACTTATGACCTGACTAGGTATAATTCAGCTCTCAAATATTGTAAGATATTTTATGATTAAATAATATTTGTTACCATAATATAAGACATATTGGATATTGGCATCTGTACTTTGTACAGATGCTTTTACTATTTAATAAGAAAACCTTTATTGAAGTAACTTGACCTTGAGATTTTTTTAACAATCATTAAGTTTTCTAAAGTTATTATATATTTATTTCAGAAAGGTATCGATGAAGAAGACGTCCAAAACTTCAGTATAAATAGGACAACTATAATAAAAGCAAATCTATGCTCGCGAACTATGTCGAGTATACTATCAGAAACAAATACAAGTCTAAGTGAAAAGATTGAAAAGAATGTTGTTGTTGAAAAGAAGACTTATAAAGACGTGCCTAGTCCCAAGAAACCATTTACCCTCTTTCAGGTAAGCAATAGGATATAGTGTAATAAGCAATTATTTATTAGAAGTGTTATAAATCATTTAAATAAAATCACTATGAAACTTCATAGTGATTTTATTTAAATTTTTTAAACAATTTTTAACGGCTCGGTAGCTGTTGCGGGTCTGGATGTCTGTCCCTGTGCAATTTATGTTTGTAAACTACTTCCACGATACAGAACAAAATCCTACTGTGTGGGTAACGTTTTTTTAGTAGGGTGATCAACCATAAAAATAATAAAAATATTAGTTTTTTCAAAGTGTTTTTGTATATTTATTATATCAAAAGTCTTATGTAGATTTCATAAACTTCAAAATTATAATAAAACTGTTTATTTATGTTAAAATTATACACAGTTTTATTATAATTAAAAACCAAAGCACAACCTAACCTTAGGTTGTTCTTCTGATTCCATTGCGGAAATCTCTGAAGTGTCTGCCTGTAATAACAAAATAACTGCCTTCTATTGTGCTCAGGGGTTTATTTGTATGCTATTAAGACAGACGTCCGACGTCTACACTTGAAATGCTCTTCAAGCTTATCTTCGGCTGAACCCATTGTGATGAAACTTCACAAACAAATAGAGCAATGCCTGGAGTGATAAATGTTTAAACCGAAAAATATGAACTTTTCCTTTGGAGTAATCGAAATATAGATCAATGGTTTTCGGTGATTATTTAATAAACAGATCAGGTTTTTTGTCAAGATACTCTCAGTAGCAACCCGGAGTCAGGAAGTTGGCGGTGTGTCACACCCGCACCTCGGAAAGCACGTAAGGCGTAAGGCCATTGGTCCTG
Source organism: Parnassius orleans (assembly GCA_029286625.1). Taxonomy (NCBI): domain Eukaryota; kingdom Metazoa; phylum Arthropoda; class Insecta; order Lepidoptera; family Papilionidae; genus Parnassius; species Parnassius orleans. Next base: position 3,254,598 of record JAGSMP010000018.1, read on the forward strand.
CGCCTGATCTCTCACAAGTCGTGTCGGATTGCCGTCCCATCGAACTATGAGAGTAATGGAATTAAGAGTGCACTTGTGTTTGTGCAAATGGCTAGTCTCCATTGAGACTAGCCGCCGTGACTGAAATTCGGTCTGGAGGACATTATTATTATTTATTATATTGGTGTATCTGTTGTGAATTAACAGATGCACTATTATAATAATAATGTTTCTTCTTGCGTTATTATACGGGGCATCTCACAATCTGTTACTTACTGTGTATTTTGTTTGTTTTAGCAAAATTATCATGGTTCACTATTGTCACGCGGCAAAGGAGCACTTGCCCGCTTAGCTGCGATAGCTACACCTCTCGCTGGTGACAGTGATGATGCGCCCAAAGTTTCAGCACCCACTAATAGAAGGAACTTTGTTTTTGCTTCACTAACACCGGATGATATTGAGCCTAAGGTAATTAAAATATGTCTTTAAATAAAATGTTTGTATTTTAACATTTTTATTATTTATTTTTATATATATACATGAATCTAATCATAAATAGTAACCTTTATTCCGGTCTGTAAATAATTCACTGCAAACTCGGCCTCAACCCTTACAAAGGGGTGGTCGTAGAAACTGCCATGTTTCTAAGTTTTTTTCCAAAAAATTGTTATTTCAACAAGTAGGAACTTTCTATATTTAATAAAATTGCCCAGTTATATGTCGTTATCAGGCATCCAGCAAACAAATTAAACTAACATAAAAAAAATTAAAAGAAAACATACCGATATATCCTTCCACATTCCTTCTTATAGTGGTCTTGAATAAAATCCGGCCCAGTTTTGGAGGAGGAAACAGGACAATACGAAATGATGATTTCGTCAAATTCTTATACGCAGCCTGAGCTGCAGTTGTCTCTCTATCTGTTGCCGTACTCAAAAACCTATTCTTCAGATTTCTTAAAGCCTTGATATCCTCTTAACATTTAAACTATATTAATCCAAAAATATTTTATATAATGTACGTAATATTATAAATCTTAAAAATAACTTTGTCTAAATATCTATTTTCTATTAAAATGTTAATAAATACTGTAACATTAAAACATTAGAATACATAATATGTTAGACAGCTCAGTGGAATTCTACGTTACCTGATTTACCCAGCTGTCAGCAACCTATCTGCTAATTTTAGTTAACATGTCATAACTCCTTATGGAGAAGGCCTACGTACAGTAGCAGACTTATTTTTATGAAACTAAAGTGACAAAGGAACATACAGTACACGTGGTGGTAAGTGGCTACTGCAGTCTATGGACACATTGAGCCAACAAAGAAGGGCTACAGATGCGTTGTCACCTCTGTGTAGGGAGAAAAACTCATAGCCTGTAATTATACTGGCTCTCTGTTTCCTTCAGACCGGAACACGGCAGTGCAGGCACTGCTATTTGGTGGCAGAAACAGGTAAGAGGGTGTTACTTACCCACATGGACGCCTAGGTAAAAAAAAAATGTTTCTACCACCTAAAGGCTGTTCAGCGAGAGTTGATAAATATTATGAAGACGTCTCGCAATAGTGACTGTCGCTTAAGTATCGCAATCTGTGTGACGCACGTCGCTTATCGCCGCAAGGACAAAGTTTTGCCGAGCAGGCGAACAACGTGGCGGCCATATTGTCATTCCGTTCTGAAATAATAACCGGGCCACAATTTCTAATAAGTTTAGGAGCCCTGTTTTTTTTTTCTTTTATCAACTCTCGCCCAACAGACTTTGTTATCACACAATACCATAGCCTGATGGATCAATAAGTCAAGTTGTTATGCTGTCTGTACTGTATCACACACATGTTAAGTAATTTTATTTTAACTTTGTTTCAAAGGTTTCAATATTAGCTGCACTACCAAACTCCGATTTTACGTTCACGAATTCATTACAGCCTATTAAAAGTTCACTGCTGATCATAGATCTATCCACAAATCGCCTCGGAGGTGGGATATTTGTCATAGTTGCCACGCTTAGCAGAAAGGTTGGCAACCGCAGCTTTTTGCTTTGAGTTTTTATCAGGAAGATGCTGCTGCCTATCTTCTGTTTAATTTCCTCTGTGGCCTCTTATGACACCCAAGGGATGATATGGAATACACCGCGACTATATGACCTTTAAATAATCCGAATGTTTAATAAGCTACTTATAATTTTAAAACTTATAATGAACATCACTAACTTATATTTAATTTATACTCGGTATTTATAATTATTTCTCTTAACTCTCTTTTTGTAAACCAAAAAGAATTATGAATGTGATATCACATAAAACTGTTAGCAACATTTTTTGTTATTTTAGGTGTCCAAAAGGAAGGCTGATACTAATGCAGCTTCACCAGCGTTGATTAAGAAAATGAAAACTGAAGAGAAACAAAATAATTTAAGAAGTAGTTTATTTGACTGTTTAGAAGTATAATTTTAAGCGATTAATCTTATAAAATATTAACATAAGGTGACATAGGATAAGTTTGAGGTATATTTTATCTATTTATCTAGGTTTTAAATTAGTCTAGATACACAATTATTTATACATAACAAAGATTTTATATTACTTAGAATGATATGACTTATTTTTTGTATTAACTACTAGAAACCCAACTTGTTTACTAATTTTAATATTATATTGTGTAAAAGCAAACGGAAGTATGTAGTCCTTGTTACTTTTTTATTATACTGACTTGTAAGAAAAATATATTCAGAAAATAAATTATTTTGTCTGAGGTTCTTTTATATTTAGTTACATACTTTATATTATAATATAGAAAATTCCCAAATTCACGTAAGTATTGAATATTTTTTGCTCCAAGGCTGAGTGCTCGTCATAAATTTCACAAACTACGTGCAACTATTCTGCGACCCTCACCATTAACTCAGAAAAGTAGTTATTAATCGTAATTTTAAGTGCTGATTTACCACATGCTCGGCAGTGAAGGAAAACATCGTGAGAGAAGCCGAATGTATGAGAATTATTAATTGATGATATGAGAAGTCCGCCAGCGCGCAATGTGGCAGCACAACGGATCTTGATTCAGACCTTGATATGCTTCCTGGCAGTTCTACAGCAGCTTGTTCGACTAGGTAAGTTCTACTTCGACCAAAGTATCAGTCGACGGATCCTACTCGGCTGGACAGCGTTTGGGAGATTATAGATTATAACACCTTAAAGCAAGAATGTACAACAAGTGTCTTTTGCTAGTGATGACATGAAACAACGTGGTAATAAATCGAATCGGGCATTAGAAATTCAATAAATTAAGGATGTTAAAAAAATACTAGCTAAGATAAATTAATAAAATAAAACGCTGTGTCTTACCCAGTTTAAAGAGCACCTCCCGTCCTCCATCAATTTCGTGCACTAACCTAGTCACCACTTTTTTACATGGGGAAATGCCTATGCATACCCGCCTCGCGGGGGCAAGATCGGGTTATGTTTAACTTGCACCGACTAAAACCCCATGGTGTTTTACGTGTTAGAGCCATGCTGCAGCTATATTGTGGTTTCAGCACCAATGGATCGGCTCGACCGGGATTGAGGATCGAGGACCACGCTCTCACAGAATACCAGCGTAAAATAGCAGCTTAACGCTGCTGTGTTGCGTAAGAACGAAACACCCTTATTACTGGAAACAAGGCGCTCCATCTCAGTCCTCAGAGGTGACAACGCATCTGCATTTTGTTTCTTAATTGAGGATAAATGTAGATGTTTATGGGCCATAGCATCCACTTACCATCAGGTGGATTGTGTGCTCGTTTGTCACCCTTTTTCTATAAAAAAACCTCCGCATATTGGCAGGGGGGCCACAGGAACGTTTTTGCACACATCCGCGGCCCCACCGACACCGGCAGACCCTCCTCGGGGGAGGACTTTTCGATCTTCTTGGGTAGGGCGCACCAAGTACACAAGGCGCGCCTTCCACCGCGGCCGCTGCCTTCAACAGCGCATCGATCACCCCCCATCCCGATACGTGGAGGTCATGGGGCCAGGAAAAAGCGAGCACTCGGAAGTACCCGCTTTCCTGACCCCAGCGGCGGATCTGCCGCCAATCAACTTTCGACCGCGGAGGGTAGGGAGAGCGGCGTTGTTGCGGGTTTGAAGTTGCCACATGCGTAAGCATCGTATTAGTCAGTGGTTTCCACTCACCATCAGTACACTGTAAGATCGTTTGTCACAGTTTGTCACTTTGCAAAAATAAACATGTGTGCAGTTCACACAAGTGAAAACTTCAAATGAAATGAAATATAAAATAAAAATATTTCACGGCAAATGATTTATTTAATAAGATAATTTTCAACCACAAGTGCTGCATAAAATAGAAGACAAAACTTCAATTTTACATCAAATAAAACTTACAATCCTCATTTTTAGACTAAATTTTACTGTATTATATCAAAATAATACTTTCTCTCGAGTAAAATTGCTTTGTAATAGCGTCATCTACTTTATTCTATAGGTAAAGTTATTTTATCGAACAAAAATTGATTGACTTTCAAGGTGATACTTAAAATAGACGTTAGAGGGACTGAAGTTATGAAATCGTCGATTGTGAATGGATTGGTTATGATAATTTTTTCAATATGGTTAATTTTATTTATTCAATAAATTTGTTAATTTTTATATTGTTTATTTTGAAAGTTATGGCTCAGCCACACTATGCTCCTCGCGCTGCCGCGATGTTGCCCTCTCTGCCCACACACTGCTCTACTCGCGCAATTAATCCCGACGCTCCGCACTAAGTCGCTCGCGTTTGCAACACAATAGATGTTGAAACTGCGGCAGCGTGCGCGCTATATGCATATTTAAATTTAGTTTTGATTTTATTTAGTTATATCAATGTCATAAAAAGAAATATATCTCGTCATCCTTGCCAACAGAGATGGTGGATGCATCTATTTATCGCATTAGAACGACGCTTCCATAACAAGCGCTCGATTCGGACTGCGTTCACGCTCATATTGCCAGTCCTTTGACTCGCGCCCAAAAAACCGATAAAACAGGGAGCGATGGGCATGACGAGGAGCATGACGTGCGGCATGACGCGTATTGTGGCCACACTACGTCTCTGCCTCTTTACTCGCTACGTCTCATGCCACTCGACGAGTGTGTGGCATGGGGGTTAAATACTAGCAATGCTATTAACATTACTAGTATTCCCTTTAATCATTACATTTATTTTGTAGGATGAGGGTGACAAGCGAGCACACAGTCCACCTGATGGTAAGTGGTTGCTGTGGCCCATAGACATCTACACTACATTTATCCTCGTTAGCGAATCAAAATGCAGATGCGTTGTCAACCGTGAGTACTAAGATGGAATGCCTCTTTTCCAGTAAAATGGTCTCCGGTTCTCTACACATACCATACCAAACACAGCAGCATTAAGCTGCTATTTTACTCTGGTATTCTGTGAGAGCGTGGTCCTTCCCCAGTCGAGCCGACCCATTCGTGCTACAACTATACAATTAATACAGATGCAGCTGATGGTTCTACCACGCTTAAAACAAAGGGACAAACATGGATATGTTTGTCTCTTTTTAGTGTCGCTTTTTCCTTTTATCGAGTTTCAAATCACAACGATTCTAAAAAAGTTTTCACTTCAAAAAATATCGAGTGTAAATTGTAGCTACTTTCTTACAGCATGTGAAACGAATTGATGATCATAGACCGTAGAAGTCCATTTTTATGACAATTTAAGTGATTGAATAATTTGTAGGCCATACGGGCACTTGTTCCGTGCGTGATTTTCAAATCCGCTAGGAGCAATATGTTCTGTGGTTATCAAATGCTTAATACCTACGCTACAGAGCCGTCAAAATAGGATTAGCATAAATCACTATTACACCAAACCACCAAACCCCCTCCCTAAATATTGGTTTACCATAATTCCTATGGAAATAAATCGCACATTAACTTCACTTTGTCCGGCAGAATCTAAGAGAACTTCAGTCCTCTCATATTGCTGGAAATATTCAGTTTAATTGCCCTACGAGCTGACGCCTCTTCATATTTAGAAGGGATAGCTCCCGTCTAAAGTTGAAGCATTTTATGCATGCAAAAACTTAGTTAACGTCATACCACGGAGTGGCTGTGGGATGCTATTACGGATGATTTCAAAGAGGCGTTGCGTAAGTAAATTTTTGTATAATCTCCGGTGGCTTGGAGCTGAAGAAATGAACGTATGTAATGGGGAATTACCGGTATTATTTACTGGGAACTTCTACCAACTAACAATACAATTACGGCAAATATTAACTGTGAACAACAGAAGCAGGCTTAGCAGCGAGATTGCCTACCGTACTCGGTAAATACTTTCACTTGGCCATTCAACCCTGGACGACATGCTCAAAGTTTGCGTGAGAGCTGCGCACAGAGTATGTACCTACTTTACCAAAGAGTATAATAACTGTCCTATACAGCAATACCTACTTTGTTGCTTTCAGGCTGGTTAGGGATGATGTCCGAAACGTATGCGGCGTGTAAAATGTTTTATATTCTCGTATTTATTTATACTTTCTGTAAAATTTGTTTTGTATGAAATGCATGCATTTGGGTTTTGGGTGCCCGAACACGATAAACGCAATTTGAAAACTGAATCTGAAACTAGGCGCAACCAGGCTTAATGGGATTCTAGACACAAGGCCAAAAAAATTCATAATATTAGCCAGCAAAACTTAAGTTTAAAAAAAATTGTAAAAGTAATTGCAAATCTGCACGCCAAGCGTGGCAATTATGGCAAAATCCCCTATCTATGGAGGAGGCCTATGTTAAGCAGTGGACTTTCATAGGCTGTAATAGATAATGGTATAAACATAGGTTTACTATAAAGCGTAGGTTTGATGTTCAACTGTCCACTGGAAATTAACTTTTACATTTTAAGCCGAATAATTGACATAATGTTATAAAATAATGTTCGCGCTCTTTATCCTTCTGGTAACCGACTATACCTAGTTTTGGCCATAAGTAGATCAAATATTATTAAGTTTACTTTAATAGTGTATAGCTGTTTAATTTGTTTTAACATATTTAGCCGCAAGGTTGCGGTTAAACTTAAGTTAGTATGAAAAAGATAACAGCGCGCGCTTAGTTTTATAGTAGCCGGCCTGCCTTAGCAGAGTTGTACAGAAGACTGAAGTATACAATCTACCACATTCTTTTGAAATTTCAACGTAACTATTACCCTACGCTCAAAACTAAACCTAAGTTTAGTAGGTAATAATAAGTTTATTACTTATACCATCAGCCTTAATATAAATACAAATGACACTGCCTCACATGCTGTTATCCGTATCATAAACTAATAAGAAGTACTAGCGCAATCCTGACAGTCCAAGACAGTATAGTAACTACGTTTTATTAACATGAAAGTTCTTGGGGCGCGTTACGCTGTGGTCTGTAGTAAAAATTCTGTCGATTTTATCTGTCAATTCAAACCTTAACCATTTCACTGTCCCATGAGTCATATATGAACATTTCAATTGTTTAACTATTGTGTCTATTTCTCGGACAGGGAAGTTGTTAAAATATATTATTATAATATATTAGTTGACTTGATATTGATATATTTTTATAATATATTAGTTGACTTAGTTTTTACATAAACGATTACTCGTAGTTAATATACTTTGCCGACATAAATTGTTCTATCAAATGACTATGTAATTGGAGCCACTTAGAATATTAGGGGGTAATCAAAAGAGTATTAAATCACTACGTTTTAAGTGATTTACACGGGGTCAGTAACAGGCGCCAGTGCTGGCGCCGAGGACTGACTTGCACCGTTTATACGCAGTCAGTAGTCGCGCAGTACAGTGCTGTACTGACTTTAAATCAATTTACATTATGCCAGTAGCGGGTCAGCACTGACTTACCTCAAATTTGGAGTCAGTTACTGTCCCTGTGTAAATCAGCCATTAGGGGTAATATCATAAACTAATATGAAGTTGGCAATATTAAGTGAAACTTAGAATGTTGGGAGCATTGTCAAAGCTGTATCCTTCCGCTCGTTCATCTCAGTCCCTCTTTGGGTTCATTCGCAAGTAAAGTTCTGTTGTCCCGCTCATACTTGCATCCGTATCCGCGTGTCCTTAATCGTTTCGCTTTCGTCCGTCCGTTTCGTCTTGTTCTCTTCTCTGTAGTCTGTACAATCAATGCTTTTTTTCTGTGGTGCGGGGTAGTAGTGTGGCGTGGACGAATTTCTAGTCAAGTTAAAATATTTTTTTTAGAAAGTACACCTGGAAAAGGTTGTACGGTTAGAAATGGCGAATGAACTTAAGGAAATTAACGATATTGTAAAAAAATGCAGAATTTTACTTTTGGACATCGAAGGAACAACAACATCGATCAGCTTTGTTAAGGTAGGTCTGAATGAATGACCGGCCGGTGTTTTGTTTCAACATGTGTTTTTTTTGTTTTAATTAAATATGAACTTATGAAGTTGATTAGCATTGTTTGAAGCAGTCGGATGAATAAATTGCGGTGTAGACTTCGTAGGGTATCTAAAATGGTCGCGTTTTGGGATGCGCAACATGGACGACGAAATCAAATGGTACCTCTTTCCAGAGTATTTATCTGAATTCTACTTATTCATAGTGATGAAATATTGCGAAATACTTTATAAGTTTATTTTAATTAATACTTATGATTCTATTAATATTTTAAATTATAATTTTAACGATTGTTAAAATTGCAATTTTTTTTATTGCCTTTATCAAGACAAAAAGACAGACATTATCTAAAATAATATTCTTGCAACATTTTTATATTATAAAAAGTTATTTAATTTCATTGCCGGTATAAACAGCTGTTTGAAGCAGCTGGCTGTTAAAAAAATGTGGAACTGTTAACTGTTCTCTATGAAGAGACACTTTGTCGTTTATAGCTATCTCTTTCTTACTCGTGTCACATAAACATTTGTGAAATCATGATAGAGATGAATAATGAAGGCGATGTGTGTCGCGCACTGCATTGATAATTTTATAAGAATGCTGTAGTAGAGTCGAACATACTCTCGTACTACGCGAACTTATTTACTTTTTAACCGACTTCAAAAAGAAGGAGATGCGATATTTGTCGCATGCACCCATTTCTCGGAAACGGCTCTACCGATTTAAATATTTCTTTCTTAATTAAATAGGCTATATTCTCAAGGGCCAATTAAAATGGGACCACCATTTAACTTTGAAGAGAAACCCCTAATGGGGCAAAAATTGGGAATAATTTTTTTATTATAATTGTTTTGACTACTATTCTAGATATCTCGCGCTTGTGATATTGCTTAGTCCACTGAAAAGAGTAAAAAATCAAACATTTATTAAAAAAGTAAAAATCAACTTCTTAGGCTAAAAATAATAAAATTTCCATGTAGTAGCTTATGGGGTTAAAGCTTTAATTCTTTGATACATTATGTGATATGTCTTAGCATCCACATGAGAAGCTATTTTTTTTTATAGAATAAGGGTAACAAACGAGCACAACAGTCCACTTGATAGTAAGTGGATGCTGTGGCCCATAGACATCTACATTTAGCCTCAATCAAGAAATAAAATGCAGATGCGTTGTCACCCCTGAAGACAGATTGAATGCCTCTTATCCAGTAAAAAGGGTCTTCGGTTCTCTACACTTACCATATGAAACTATTTTCTAGAGCTGCTATTTTACGCTGGTATACTGTCCAGAGTGTGGTCCTTCCCCGGGCGAGCTGACCCATTCATGCTACAATCATTATATAGCTGCAGAGTGGCTCTACCATGTGAAGAATATATTATGTGGAAATCATTTAATTTATTTTTGTTTTTAAAGTCTTTCTTTTTATTGAAAGTTTTATTTTGATGTTGTCAGTCAAAACAATATATTATTATGTATTTGATATTCAATAGTGTAATTAATAAATAATAGTGTAAACTAATCATGTAAAATCCCATTGACATATTATTACCTATATGTATTTAGTACAAATCTTACTCCAAAATATATATATATACATACCAAAATACATACCATTGTACAATATAAGTGCATAATGTCTAATTTTTATTTTTTGTGTAGTCTGATTTATAATGTGTAGTTAATCTAAACTTGGGATTAGCCATTTTGTTATTATTTCTCATTTTTCTATCATTATTTTTTTGCACAAGAAACTTATTTTCTCATAAACATAACATTCTCATATAAATGTATATTGGCATGCAAAATTAGAATATTAATTATTTTACACAGTTCCAAAATTATAAACTAAAAAGTTCCATTTAAAACTACAAAACAAGAATAAATAAGTACATGGTAGATATTTATTCTTGTTTTGTAGAATATATACATACACTAATATTTTTCCATGTGGTAGAGCCATGCTGCAGCTATATATTATGGTTGTAGCACAAATGGGTCGGCTCGACCAGGGAAGAACCACGCTTTTATGCGGAAGGATCCAGCATAAAATAGCAGCTCAATGCTGCTTTGTTTTGTATGGTGAGTGTAGATAACCGGAGACACATTTTACTCTGGAAACAAGGCATTCTATCTTAGTTCTCAGGAGTGGCAACGCATCTGCATTTTGATTAGTTCTCAATTGAGGATAGATGTGGATGTTTATGGGCCACAGCATCCACTTACCATCAGGTGGACACTGTGTGCTCGTTTGTCACCTTATTATATAAAAAAGTACCTATTTAAGGTTATTCTTGCTATTAAATTCATTGAACTTATTTATAACATGATTTTAACCGATATATTTTCACCATAGGACATGGAAAAAGAAGCTATAGATCTGTAATAGTGGTCTTTGGGCAAGTAATTCAATTATCAATCTTGCTATTATCTCAAAAACCTTGTTTGTGTGAAAGTTTTGTTCTATAATTTTTGTATCTCTTAATAGTTATTTTGAGATAATCATCAAAAACCATTTACATATTTTATTAGGTTTTCGATTTTATAGAAAAAATCCTCCATGCATTTTATATAAAATATAGTAGATCACTCCCGGCATTGTGCTCTATTTGTTCATGAAGTTTCAGTTGGTGGACTCCGGAGAGACAGGAGGGGGGGCATATATACAAAAGTTTTAAAATTGTTATACATGTCTTAATAGCATACAAATAATTCCTGAGCTTTAATAGAGGACAGTTATTTCGGTATTACAGGCAGACTTCAATTTTATGAATATTGATATAGATTTTGTTAACGATGCCTGTGAACGCAAATAAAGCACATGTTTCAGAGTAATATTTTTTGCTTTATATATCTACTTATAATTCATTTCCTGTCAATGCCAGTGGAGCGCCATAGCCAAGACAATTAAAAAGAAGTTGGATATTTTTAACAGTTTCCGTGTCCGCGAAAATGAGAATAGGTACCTAAGTAAACAATCGAAATATTCTTATATGATTCACAAGACAATGAAAGGCTTAAAAAGGCTTATGTGAAAACGGAATAAACTTTCCGCATATTTGTTTTGCGGGTCTACCATGTCCTTGACATTACGTTTTTTAGATCTATAATATAATTCGATATATAAATTAATAATTCGATATATAAATTGCCGTGCGGTGGGGGTGTAGGAAAATCCATCACTCTTATTCCGTTCTGTGGGTGTCGTACGATACGTCTATGTGTAATGCCAGAAAAATCTTATGGGTTACGATTGATGGCGGCACAGCAATCTCGTTTACATCAGATGTATTTTACATCTGGCAAGGGGCAGCAGCGTCCAAGGTGAGAGACTTAGTACTTGGATCGTCAATCCGCTTGCCAAGCGTGACGCGCGCGTGAGGTGCTTGACCAGCAGTGGAATCTTTCGAGCGGATGAAAAAGAAGATCTTATCAAAAAGCTTAATATTGATTGCGGGAAGGGAGTGGCAAGTGGGCATTTTGTGTTTGTACGATTTACGTCACCCTAATATATGATGTATACTGTGCAGTTGAATTTTACAATAGCAGTCAGATTACGATAGCCGATTGCAGCTATATTTAAACATTAACATTTACGTAAATTTTTACTGCATTCGTTTTTAAAAATAAACGTTAAAAAGAGCGGAGTTTGACGTAGGCGTAAGAATGCAGAAATACTTTGGATTCTGAATACGGTTTAAATATAACAAAATTTCTGACAAACCGAAAAAAAAATCGCTTTCCGGCCACCCCTAATAAATAAGGGAATAGGAACTTGCCGTAGCTATATAAAATGTCAAAATACGGTGATATTTACTACGTCGCAAGTCGAGGATGAAAATCAAATTGTTGGTTTTCTGGTCTTGGGTTGTGCAGTCGTTGTTTTGATTCAATGTTAGAGGCACGGACCTCTAACATTGAATCGGTATTCCCCTTCTGTTAGCGCGTATACTTGTAGCACTATCTTTCACGACAGTATTCGAAAGTTGTCGTCGAAGTTGAAATCGGCCGGGACAAATCCTCTTTTAAATAATAAAAATACTTCTTAAAAAAAACACTAGAAATGATCGCTTCCGAGGTTCATGTCTCTTAAAAACACGAGCACGCGATCGCAGGCGAGAGAAGAAAGCGGAAGAAACTGCTTTCAAATTCAGTTGGAAAAATAATATTTTTGTAATGCAGCAGTCGTTTTACAATGTTGCTTATTCATTTTTCTGATAAGAGATTCTTGACGGACACTTATTAACTAGATGAGCGTGCATCCTTAGCGGTCGAAGTATCCGAATATTGAGTCGGGTTCAGCGTTAGAAACTCAACTGGAGTCAATAGAAATGCTGTGTGATATAATTGTCCCAGTGTTTTTGTCATTGCGTGAAGTGTGAATTATATCGCATCGTGTGAAATATAATCATATCGCCTATATTATACATATGTATATGTACGTTAAATTTAATAGCCTATCTATCTACAAATGCCTCTGTGCTTTTCCTTATATTTTTATTTTTCAGAAATTTTAATATTAGTTACGTGTTAAATTTTATTATAAGTTTCGTCACGTTCTCGTCATTTTTCAATTTTAACTAAAAAAAACAACGTATATTTTGCTACAATGAAAGGCAGCAGCATCCTGTTTGTAACCGTTGAAACATCTCCCCTCGTCCCAAATATTGGTACAGACTCATTTGTTATGGACCCCAAAAATTTTCCTGTTCGCCTTTTATATTTCGGCTAGGGCTTAGGGCGGCTGCTGTTATGAGATTACTGAAAAAGATACTTTAAAACTTTTGTGCTAAGTATTATGTTTGTTGTATGAACTTGACCCTTTCTTCTTTATCTGTTTTTGTTACCATGATCTTTTCTTTAGCCACGGATGTTACATTCAGTAAAGAATTAGTACAGTTTTGACTAAATCGTTATTAAACCCAACCACTTATATTTTTAAATATTTTAGCAACAGGATTCAAATACATTTTTATATATTTTTAATTTTGTTTGTCTAATGATAGGGTGGATGCCCCTAATACCAGCCACCCCCTAATTCCAGTCTTTTCGCCTTTTTACTTCATAAATAAGGTTTCTAGTTGTCTTAACTACACATATTGTCAACTAAAGTATTCTTCGAATCTAGGGGAAAGTAAATTCCAAATATTATAACATAGCTATAAATTTATCAGTGTTGAATTAAAAATCAAAACACGTACCACCTACACAACGAAAAACGCTAATTTTCCTAATATTTTGACAAGTTATGGTCCCGATAAAATTAGGCTTATTTTACATTATCTCATCTTCAGGCTTTTTGATTTGTATGAATATGACTATAGACATAGTAATGCAGTTATTTTTGTATAAATTTTCAAGTTTTTTATTTTCTTTTGGAAATTAATGGGGCTGTAATTAGATATGCGAAATGTATGGAGTGAACAATGTCAGCCGTCAGCCTATTTGGTTTGACGTACCTAATAAGAAGTACCTAATTTCAGCCACGTAATAAAAATCAGGGTTGTCATAAACTGGACTGAATATACATAATTAATTAGGACACACCTTGTTTTGAGACATCAATAAGGAAGTTAAGATCAATTCGTCTATGGTAAAAATTGGTTTTTGAATTGAAAGTTTTGAAAAAGATATATTTACTTTTCTACCAGACATTTGTTTTACAACCCCTTATATTTTCAGTTTTCGTTATTTTTTGAGAAAGACAAACAGCAAAAATCATAATTAATTATAACATTGTGGTACCTACTAATTATAAGCATAGTGGCTCAGGACTCAGGACCTTCATTTGCAGCGATTTATGGTGCATTGGTATCCATGTTCAGCTCTAGACTTGTGATACAATGATAGTGATTATTAGAAAACTTGGAATATTAATTTATAAGAAATCAATGAGCTTATTTTTTTTTAAATTTTTGTATAAAAGAAAAATCGAACTTCTTACAATTAAAACACTTAGGCTACAGTAAGGTAATTAAACATTTAAATTTAATAATTATTGTTATCTGTCTTAATTCATATTTCATGCTTGTGGCATGCATCATTCCAAATAAGAAGTTGTTTACAGTGCCTCTAAAACTTATTATTTTAATTATCAAAACTTAGCTACAACAAGTATCTACTAAAAACTCCAAGGGCACAACCCTATGTTAGGCTGGCATTAGGTACTCAAAAGGACGACATTCGGTACAGGGTGGCTGGAATTTGAGCCATAACGTCTTTTGTTTTGCTTATCGTCGTTTTTGAAAATGTTCTCGAAACATTAAGATTGCAAACTAATGTTCATTACATTTTTGGATAAATAATCTATCGATTAAAACCAGTGTTTAAAAATCTGTGCTCTTATTTAAAAAGCACGAATTTTCGAAGTTGAAATTGTCACTAAAAGGCTGGTAATAGGGGCATCCACCCTAGAAGCGCGTCGAATTACGTTTACAATTATATTTATTAATCTGTTGAATTGCATCTCTATTTTGTTTAAAGTAAATATAACATCATGTTGTTTAATTTTAGATCGGCACTTAAATTTACAAATTAATAATTTAATTGAAGCAGGCGCGGCGCGGATCGATCCTGGATTGCTCGCGTTAAATTTGCGCAGCGTTGGGTTGTGCGGCGCTGCGGGCCGCGGGCGGTTTCGCCTCTGTACCGAACTCCGTTTATATTTATTATTCATTCAATTATTACAAACTATCAAAAGTCCACTGCGTAACATAAGTCTGCCCCGTTGATTGCATCATAGGGTTTGCATACAAATACATATTGTAGTAGCACGAATGGGTCGGCTCGACCGGGATTGAGGACGAGGATCGAGGACCACGCTCTCACAGAATACCATCGTAAAATAGCAGCTTAATGCTGCTGTGTTTCGTATTGTGAGTGTAGAGAACCGGAGACTATTTTTGCTGGAAACGAGGCATTCTATTTTAGTCCTCAGGGGTGACAACGCATCTGCGTTTTGATTCTTAATCGAGGATAAATGTAGATGTCTTTGGGCCACAGCATGCACTTACCATTAGCAAAGAAAATATAAACTATGCCATTAGGTATGTTGCTCGTTTGCCACCTCTTATTCTCAAAAAAAAATGTTTGTTGTTAATATATCAATGAAATTGATTTCTGGTTGTATCTTTAAAAAATCCATTGAGTTTTATTCCGTTTATTATTGATTTGGTATTGGATTTTTTTTGCAGCATAATCAAATAATGTAAGGATAGATGACTGAGATTCATGATGTTTGGGGAGTTGGTATAAAAAAATTTAATACAGCTAAAATTGTTATCGCAATTTTAAATAATGGTTTACCACGGGTTCGGCGATGAACAAATACATCTTGAGGAAAGCCTCGTAAAATTTATTATTTATGTTAGAAATGAGAGGGGAGGCCATGCTGTGGATAATTAATAAATATTATAAAATAAACGGCCTGGCTGTTGTTGCTCCATCTTTCTTCACTAAATGACGATAGAAAAAGATAGAGATAATTATTACTTAAGTTAAGCATTTGATAATCAACACTAAACTAGAATACGTTTCAGGAAAGAAGTTTCGGAGAAATATGCGAATTAAATGTAAAGTATGGAATTTAACAGGAAATGTTAAGCTTCGAAAATGCAAACAGCAAATGTTAAATGTGGCGCCACGTTAGGGTAATTTTTTCCTTAGAAATACGTCTTTAACCATACTTTAAATCCGAGATTATCAATAAACCTCGTTTAGTAATTAGACGGTACACTATTAGTAAGGGCGAATAATATTATGTAGGTTACAAACTTTTTGACAGAGAACTGAATTTTGTACTGACACGGATTTTATTTAGCTTTAAGTCACCAAATATCCATAGGTTTTGTATTAATATGTGCCTTCGCACAATTTTTTTTTCACGACAAAACAGTGTTTACAAAATACTGTATTGTAGTTATTTATTGTTTGGCATCTCGGTTGCAAAAATGCTCACCCCGCAAAAAAAATGCCAGTATAATTGGAGCATATAATACATTGTAGCACACACGACGTCTAGCTGGTCCTACCGGAGCCAGGTTAGGCAGGGCGAACTATCCGGTTTGGATAGTCGCCGCTTGTCCCAGTTCGTTCACCTGTAGGCGACGTAGTTTCACCGCCGTGTCGCGTCATGCTGAAACTTTTAATATCTACCTACTCGTGTTTCTCTTCCCCGGACGTTGTTACCAACTTAACATGTTTATTAATTAATTCTTGAACAATAGCGTCTTTTTCGTTAGCAATTGGTTGGTTTGCATTACTATTTTTGTCACATTCATATTAGTCTTCAACTAATTTAAAACGTTTCCTTTAGTAATATACTTACGTATAAATAATGTTATCAGAGTACCGGTGATTAGTTTAATGAACAAGATAAAAAGAAAGTTGGAAAATATTATTACCTAAGTAAGAATGCAAACAGATCGCCCCCATTTTGCATAATTAAATGTTTAATAAAGTTTATTTTAATACCTACTTCAAAAAACTAAAAAGAATAAAATATCCACTATCATCATCATTACGGCCCTTCACAGGTCCGCTGCTGACAATAGGACTCCATCAAAGATTTCCCAATAGAGGGAACCGTGTAATGTCGGTCTAAAGATATCCACTACCCCATATTGTCACAGACAGCTAGGGAAAACAGGAGATGGGCAGCAGCATCTTCCTGATCAAATTTATAACAAACTGCGATTGCCCACCCGCCTGCCAAGCGGAGCAACTATGGAAAAAAGAAAATAATTTGCACATAATAGTTTCAGAGACTTCAGAAGCTGTAATGTGCAAATTGTTTTTAGTTTTTTTAATTCGTTTTAAAAGTTTTTTTACCGTGTTACATAATATAGGTATTTGGATGTGAAAGAGGCGAAAGGAGAGTATCAGGATCGTGTTAAATGGAAGTCGGTAGTCTCTACGTACTCCTCTAGGTGACAGGTGTTAGAGTTTATGTATTTTGTAGTTTTGCAAAACTCTTAGTTTTTTATCACTCTTTTATATTTTGACTTGTTTATTTTGTTTGTAAACAATTCTATGGTCGTATTGATTGTTTATTGTTTTAAAATTTGCCGTCTTATACGATTAAGGTCCATCCTTGGAGTATAAATAAGAAATAAGTATAGCTTACTTGTAAATACTCTAAGGGTCCATCAATATGGTATTATATTAGGGTCCAATTGTGAATCTAAACCATTCTCGAATCAACTTATTAAGTTTTAACTGAACTGACTCACACACGGCCAAAATAATTATATATATAAAGATAAGAGTTAAGTTAAAAGGCTTGCATTTATTTCTATGAATAGCTGCAAGTTATTTCGAATTATCACAAATCTATCCGTTTAAGTGGTAGGTAAATATTTTATATTCAAGTGGTAGTTTTCAAAGTAGGATTTGTATTGAACTTGTGGCGCGGTGGTAAACACGTTTCTACCTATCTGTGCCTCTACACATACGTATAGGAGGCACAGATAATACGCGGCGATTTCTCTATTTTTATACCGCATTTAACTTGTGGAATGTTTTCTTAGATACTTACATGTAATAAACTCGAGGTTAAAGCAATAACAAAAAGAGCAATATTTATTTAAAAAAAATAATGTTGTGTTTTTACTCCTCATATGTAGAATAAGTTATTGAAGTTCGTATGTACATAAAATTTTAAAATCTTTTTGAATTTTTCAAGTCTTAATTCTTTTTGAAGTCTGTTAAAAAAGGGATGGATTTATAAACGTTATTTCATTATTATAATATTTTTTTTTTATTATTATAACTGCTTAGTCATTGCTGAATTATGAATGAATGATTTTGAATGAATGAATGATTTTTATTCAATATTGATTATTACATAATACTTATTGAAAGTCATATTTTATTTACCACTGCTTCGGAAAATACCACTGTCCTGGGAAGAACCAGCAAGAAACCCAGCGGGACTTTTTTTTTAAACATATTTCACTTAACAATAATTTTGTTTATACAATTTTTAAATGACTTTTCATAGAACCAGCATGGTGGCGATCACCCTATTCCCAGGGGTTATTTTCATTCATGTATTCCTTGATATTATAATAACCCTATTTGTACAGTTTTTCTTTAATAAAACTTTTAAACTTGTTTACTGACAAACTTTGAACATGTTCTGGGATTTTGTTGTAAAAGCGTATACATTGCCCCATAAATGAATTACTGATTCTGTGGAGTCTAGTAACTGGCATTACAAGCTTATGTTTGTTCCTGGTGTTTATAGCATGAACATCCTTATTCTTATTAAAGCTATTTATGTTTTTATGTACATAAATTACATTTTCATAAATATATTGCGATGCCAAAGTTAATATGTTTATTTCTTTAAATTTTTCTCTAAGGGACTCTTTACAATTTAGGTTATAAATCGCTCGTACGGCTCTCTTTTGCAAAATAAATATGGCTTCAATATCAGTAGCATTACCCCATAGCAAAATTCCATAAGACATTATGCTATGAAAGTAACTAAAATACACTAATCCAGCTGTCTCAACATCTGTGAGACTTCTAATCTTTCTTATAGCATATGCTGCAGAACTAAGTCTGCCTGCTAATTTTGATATAAGGGGGCCCCATTGAAGTTTAGCGTCAATAGTAATACCAAGAAAAACAGTGGTATCCACAAGACTCATGGATTAGATACAGCAATGACTTAACGGTTTGTTACATAAGTCGTGGTACCAATTTAATTACTGTCATGTACCGTTAAAAAGCGAATCTTAAACATTCAGCAAGTTTAGAAGAAAGCTTTAAATTCAATTTCATCTGTTGGATATTACAATTTATTTTATATCCTTTTTTGCACTATATCACCAATATTGCATAATTATTAATATTATGCAATATTGGTGATATAGATATTATATTATTATTTATAGCATTGTTGAAAAGCTGAAACTGTCTAGCATTTTCATTTTCAATTGAGTTTCTCGTACAATTCATAATATTATATGTATGTGGTAAAGCCACGCTGTAGCTGCATAATGGCTGCAGCAGGAATGGATAGGTTCGACCGTGATAGGGGCATCTACTAGCGTTGAATAGCTGTATAATGCTGCCGTGTTTCATAAGGTAAGTAACGGGGCATATTATATTATCAGGGAGTGACAAGACATCTACATTTTGATTCTTAATCGAGAATGTGTATGATATTGTCGTGATTTACGTAGTACGGATAGGTGAACTATATGCTCTTATTAAAAACACAGTCCCTATATCTAAAGGCCTGGCTTACTTTGCCTTGCTCGCTCTATGTTACAATGTTGCGTGTGAATTTAGTTGCTATTACATTATTAAAAGCCTAATAAATGTTTGAGTTTCGCAATGTAGGTCAAATGACAACCCTAGTTTCAATACATTCTGACCGTAGAATTTCATCTTAATATAGTTTTCTGACACGTAGAATCAGGGTTGCACGGGATAATTATTAAGATAATTATCATGATAATTATGTGGTGATAATTATCAATGATAATAACGTTTATTCCTATGTGTGATATTGTGCGTAAAGTCTATATCGTGTATCCGGACTCGCGTAATATTGTGCATCAATTTTTTGGCGTCAAGAACACTAGAAATATCAAAGGGTAAGAATTCCTCTTGTCCTCAATGTTTAGTATTGTTAGTTTTTGTCGCTTTGGTTTCTGAATAATACATTCATATAGGGTAACCTGTCCAACAATGAGCCACTTAAATTTTAAAACTTAATAACTCCGCTGTTTCTTAAGATATTAGATATAAGTTTTTAGGCGAAGATAGCAAATTTAATTGGCTTTAGACTGGCATTATTACTTTTGTTAAAATATTTATAGATCTTCCATGACTAAGGTTTTAAAAAAAAAAGTGAAATGACCCATTGTGTACATAAGTGTGTACACAATGAGCCTAGCTATATTTAACAATGAGCCAGGATCCGATGTACTTACTATTTTGAACTTTTTAAAGTTTGTAATTACATTAATAAAACAGTGCTTCTTGTTTATAATCTTCGTTTTATTAGTTTATTTTAACCGTAATCAAACAATACAGACCATATTTACATTATTTCGAGTGAGTTTTATTAAAGTAAATGAAACTTAAACAAAAATTAAACTTTTCAATAGTTATAAAATCAACAAAATTATCATCAAACACTTAAAAACCAGCTTAGACAACTTATTTTATTATCATTAACTTCACAAGTCTACTTCTGAACATAGGGCTCTCCCAAGAAATGCCACAAAGCACGGTCCTGAGCCACCTGTATCCATTGACTTCCTGCATGTCTTACCAGGTCGTCACTCCATCTCCACCACCATCCACTCTTTGTTAAAAGCGTTGGAACGAGCTAGGCTGCAGGCTTCTATAGTTACATCAAATGGTAACAAAACAAGGCTGCGGACGTCTTTTATTAGTGGATAATAAAAGACAACCGCATACATAAAATTTGAATGCAAATTCTTTGATATATTCTTTCAGTGCTTTTCCTTGGTCGTCTGTAAATATATTGTTGACATCATAGTTGGGGGTCGATCGCTGGTTTTGTAAATCCGCAGTACTGTTAATTTTTTTTTATATAACTGCAGTGTCGGATATGTCGGCAGATCTGCCTTTCTGATGCTCCATCTTTGCCTATATAGTTTGATAGCTCGAAGCATGCTATCAGCATTGTGGTTACCTTTCTTTCTTGCTTTAGTGCGCGCCATCTAAAATTAAAATAGTAAAAATGACAATGAATCAGTAAATCTATTACCTACATGTAGCAAAACAAAAGGAAAAGCTTTTAGTGGGTGATTTGTGTAGTTATATACATAGTAAACAACACAAACACTAGCAATGGGCCACATGGTAAACAATGAAACACGATTAGTACACAATGAAACATGGCTCATTGTGTACAACGTGGTTTTGTTTCATTGTGTACTATATGTCACATATTTCTTTAACCTTGAAATAAAAATGTAAAATAAAAACATTCCAAGTATGTTTTGTACGTAACTGAAATCTATAATACGTGTACAATGTCATGCAATATTAAGAAAAAGCAAATTCTAACACATAATAATGAAAAATCGACGAATATCAATAAAAATCTTACTTTTTTGGGTAAAACCGTTAAATCACTACCACACGTCTGCTTCGCACGCGATGCATTCACAAACTGGGGTATTGGGAGGGGACTACGCTCCGCATTTTTACATGTACTGTGCACTATCTGGCCACTTCGCATTTTTAAAATATGGAAATGTTTCATTGTGTACTACTGGCTCAATGTTGGACAGGTGACCCTACGTAAAAAAAACATGCCACGAAATCTGAATCCACTGTGGTTACAATTAGATTGAATAAAAACCAAAGATTGCGGTTTATGGGCTACATAAAATAATTGTAACTATCAAAATAATGTTCGTTTCATCATATAATTATCAAAGGACATTATTATCAAACCTATTATTAAGATATCAACCCTATAATTAGATAATTTGCAACCCTGCGTAGAATGCTATTTAAAGATAGCTGCTTTTCAGAAAAAGCGTGCGATCCAAGTTTGTCACATATTAATGATTAATAAACTTAGAGCCTAGGGGTAAATAATGCCACCTATTTGGTCTGCTTATTTAACAATATAAATTTCACGATAACGCTGAAACTGTAAGGAACACAAATAATTAAGAAGCTTTCTTAATAATTAGGGCTATGAAAACTCAGTTTCTCCAATGTAGGCGTTTAAAAAAGTCATTTTTAACGTCGGAAAGAATAAAACCGTTTTATGTGAAAAGTTTCTTAGTAAGCTGGTTTAAAAATACAACGTAACTGCTTGAAACTGATGAATCTTAAGTAGTTATTCTCACTTCACACGCGGTTTTAATAGTAATTTATTTAAAAAAAACTGTATTGCCGGCAACGGCTGTAAATGTGCTATAAACTTCAAGCACATCTACGTATAAAATATAACATGTACATGTTTTAAACTTCAGTGTGTATTATTTATCGTGCGTCATTATACTGTTGTAGTAAAAGTACTAATCACGTGTCTCAGAAATGACATACGTTCTCGAAATTTCGAGACTCAACTGTAACCAGAATTGCGCAGCTTTAATTAAGACCTTTCATTTTTAAGGGTGATGATAACACATGATTCTTCGTTTAAGATAGTTACGTGAGCTCTGTAGCGCAGTAGCTATGCGTATGCTGCAGTGCTACGAGGTCTCGGGTTCGAATCCCGCATGAAACATGTTTGTATGGTCTGATAATAGATTATTTTACTTGGATTGTTGATCCCAGCCGCAATAATTTTTTTAAAGATTCACAATCTTATTACTTAAGCGTTATTTATTGGTACCATAGACACTACTATAAGATTTACGCAGTTAATCACTTTCGATACCACTCGGAAGTTGTTGTCATAAAGAAAATCAGCTACCACCTAAAATCGTTCTGTCTCAATGAGAATATTGACCAAACTATTAAGATATCAATAATCGTAAATTAACGTAATCATAGCAGCTTATCTATATATAAAAACTTGTTTGTTCAAAAAACCTTGTTTCTTGATTACATACATACATCAGGAAATGTCTGCACACCAGGAACACAATATGTTATTTATTTTGTTTATTGGAATTTGAACTGTAAAACAAGTTAATCAGAATGCTGACAAATAAGCCAATTGATAATTTTGCAGATATACAAAAAAATACCAATTGTAAATAACATTTAGATGTAATTGGAATTATAATTTTATTTACTTCTCACTTTGTTTTTTTTTAATAACTACTTTTATTTTTTCTTTATCATTAATACTATAGCTTTAGTCGTGTTTGATTAGTTTTCACTTGTTTGATTGATTATTTCAATTGTTGCACTATAAAGTGAGACTTTCCCTTTGCTCAACTGGATATGGATCTTTTTAATAGTTAAACTATTAAGGCAATTTAGTTAAACTTACACTACTTGATTAAATAGACTTCTCTCTGTTTTAATGCTTATTGGCTAAGGTTCAAATAATTTATATATCATAGAAATGTCCCTCACTTTGAGGTGGCATAAAATATGTCCCAAATTAACACATTCCCTGTCCCGTGACCCACATATTATGGTTCATTGTTATTGTCTTACTATTGTGTCTGAAAATAGAATGGTGAAAGTGTTAACTTTCAATAAAAGACATCTTATATACATACAATAAAATTTATTTTTATTATTTAATTTAAGTATATGACATAATACTCAACAACTCTCTTAAAGGATTTTTAAGAGATAAACTAGTTGGGTCTCGTTATTTTCGCACTCTAGTTTGGGTCTGGTTGTGACTGTGCTTCTATCTCACAAGTGTTATGAATTATGATGTATGTATTTTTTTGCCTACACCGGATAGAAAAAGTTTACTGTGGTCAAAATCGGCCAGGAGAATATCATTAACAATCTGCCTTCTAAGATAATTGTACATATATAATTTATCTTATCATAAAAAACTATCCATTTAATTTTTGGTATTACTATGTGACATGTACCACTAAAATTAAAATTAAAATTCTTTGTTACAGGATAAATTATTTCCATATGCAGAGGAAAAAGTGAAACAGTTTCTTGAAAACCAGTGGGAACAAGAGGACGTCAAAGAGGCAGTTACAGCTCTCCGGAAACTTGCTTTGGAAGACAAAGAGAAAAGTGTCGATGGAGTGGTCAATATTCCTGGAGAGGTATACTTGTTTTTTATATCTCGTTAACCATACACGGTGTTGCATAGGCAAGAAAATATTGTCTTTGATTGATAATAGATACTTTTAGAAACTTTTGAAATAAGAAAAAAAGTATTTTTACTTTACTTTTATTAGAGACCAAGGGCTATTTTCTACCACAATGCAGGAGAAAAGCAGTGTTTGATTGTGGAGAAATCTAATTATTTTAAATAACATATTATAAATAATATAATTATTTTTAATAACACATATTTTTTTATAGAATGTGGGTGACAAACAAGTCCACCTGACGCTGTGGATGCTGTGGCCCATAGTCATCTTCATTTATCCTCGATTAAGAATCAAAATGCAGATGCATTGTCACCTCTGAGGACTAAGATGGAATGCCCCATTTCCAGTAAAAAAGTCTCCGGTTCTCTACACTCACCATACGAAACATAGCAGCATTAAGCTATTTTACGCTGGTATTCTGTGAGAGCGTGGTCCTACCCTGGTCGAGCCAACCCATTCGTGCAACAACCATAATATAGCTGCAGCGTGGCTCTACCACACTTAAAATTACACTCTTTAAATTTCACATGATAATTTATTCTTCTTATACTAGGTGAAAGGACTCCTTTTCTGCCTAGGAGTCAGTCTGGGTATTTAGCACTTTTCTACCTATTTCTGTAATAGCAGTGCGTGCGCTACTGTGTTCAAAGGGGTATGGAGAGCCAGTATTATTATTAATTACAGTCATTCCATCTTGTTGTATATATCCTCAAAAAGGTGGCGATTCATCTGTAACCTTGTTTGTTTGAAGTTGGTTGCAGGTGTCTGTGGGCTGCAGTAGCCACTTTCAATCAGATAGACTGGCAGTTCATGTCACTTCAATTTTATTTAAAAAAATTGTGGCTGCAGATAATATACCATACTTATTTATTTTGTATTTATTTTCCAGGATGCATCAAAGGAGGATCAGATCGAGGGTGTGGTGAATAATGTGAAGTGGCAGATGTCTGCTGACCGTAAGGTGGGCCCTTTAAAGCAGCTTCAGGGGCTCATCTGGAAGCAGGGATATGATAATGGTGATATTAAGGGGCAGTAAGTTCTTGCACATTCTTTTTATGGTATAGCTTAGTAAAAGAATCTTGAGTATTGTAGATATAATTGTAATTAAAAATAATAATAATATTAGACCAACAAATAAGTGACATGATGGTAAGTTGGTAAGTACCTGTTATAACTCATTCACACCTGCTATCTACCAATTTCAAACAAATAAGCATCAATATATATGTACTACGCACTAGATATGGCATTCCGAACATTCACTATGTTCAAATGAACTGTACTGCAATCCGTACACCTTTAGTGTCATTTAGTGTGGCCACAGACTAATATGATGCTTACGCATAGTGTGGCTCCAATATTCATAGAGTGTGAAGCTGCGCTAATAATACGAGATTTCAAATTAAAGTTTAATTAAACCTGAACGTAAATAATAATTCACTAGTCAAATGAATAAATAGGTAATAATATTACAATAGAAAAAATAAATTTCTTCATTTAAATACCTACCTAATCTATTATGACAAAAACTGACCGCGCAGGCGCAACGCGCTTATATCAATTGCGCATGCGCGACTCTACTATCTCCCGCGCATGCGCGAAATCAGGGTAGTGCACATTTTTTGTTTGGAATAGCTTCTCTAGTACGTAGTACATATAACTCAATGCAAATAAGGCTACAACAGAAAATCCCTATCATCCCTAAGCACTAAGATAAACTCCTCACAACCAGTAATGATGTAGTAGACAATATGAAAAATTAATTTTTAAATGTCAATAAAATATCAATTTTTGGTCTTTTCTTTGTCAAACTCATTTCTTTTCACAAAACCTTTCAAATATGACTTTATAGTCTCTTCCCAGATTGTTTAAAATAATAAAGATTGAGTGAAAATAAAAGGGGAATATATGGTGATGGTGATTTCTTGACCTATCTCAAACACGGCAGTAACTCCTGATTATTATTGAAAGTAGTTTACTATATATTGTTTCACGAATATTACTTATGCACTCATA
Organism: Parnassius orleans; assembly: GCA_029286625.1. Lineage (NCBI taxonomy): Eukaryota > Metazoa > Arthropoda > Insecta > Lepidoptera > Papilionidae > Parnassius > Parnassius orleans. Next base: position 3,280,765 of record JAGSMP010000018.1, read on the forward strand.
TATATCTAGAAGACCGTGTGGTACCGTGAAATTAGATTGGGGAATATTAATTAACCTCATCATTATTATCCCTCGAAGAAGAGACATAAAGACAACAACGACTTTCAGACAAGAAAAACAATACTTATTTGGTATAAAAATGAATGTTTCTTTTTTTGTCCTATATATCCTCCATTCATCTAATTATGATGAAACTAATGAGTTTTTGTGTGCGTGCTCGCGAGGATATCTCACAAGTAAAAATTAACAAATGCTTGTGTGTTCGTTTTATATGTGTTCCATCCGATTACGAGCGTTGCCACACATGTTTGGCAGCTAGTATATATAATATTATTATTCCACGTGATATGGCATTTTTGCATTAACATTGTAAATAATAAATATTTGAATACCGTTACAGTCTATTAAAGTCTACTGCTGAACATAGGCCTCCCCTATAGATTGCCTCATAGGGGGATTTGCCATAGTTGCCACGCTTGGCAAGCGGGTTGGCAAGTGCAGTTTTTTATTTTTATGTTATTAGGAAGATGCTGCTACCCATCTGATTTGTTTCCCTCTGTCGCTTCTTACGACACCCAAGGGAAGATATGGGGTAGTGGATATATTTACAACGCCACTACACGGTCAAATTTGATATCATTGTTTGATATTGTAGCTTTATTTTAATTGATTTTCACAATGATTTTATTAAACTTTTATACTTATACAAAATTTTTGGTTTTATTATTTTAGATTGGTGCTTTCGATCTGAAAATAATACGTTAATTATTTCTATTCCAGTGTTTATGATGACGTATCACCGGCCCTTGAACAATGGCAATCTGTCGAAGGACAAAAAATCTATATTTACTCTTCTGGCTCAGTCCAAGCACAGAAGATGCTTTTTGGGCAATCCGAAGCGGGAGATCTCCTACGTTTCATAGAAGGACACTTTGACACCGCTGTTGGCGCTAAGCAGGAGGCTGGCAGTTATACTGCGATAGCAGAGAGTATTGGCTGCAAACCTGATGAGATTCTGTTTCTTACCGATGTTGTAAAAGGTAAATATTTTATTTTATTTGACCTCTTACAGGGGGGCTGTAGATATTATTTACCTATTCTAGTAGTGAGAAGGTTATATATTAAATAAACATATGCGGAATATGCTGATTTTAAAAGAAGAAAATTGATATTAACCCTACAGTGCATGATTTTTTTTTCGGTAATGAATAAAATATATGTGTTTATATCAATTACTCCTAATTTGGAAAAAATAGCGAGTTTTTTTATATGACCCATGTCACAAAATGCAATGAGTATTAAATTTTTACTGTATGTGGGGTAATTTACAAATAACTAAAAATGTTTATTAAATGTTTTATTTAAAGGAAAATGAAAAGTAAACATAAAAACAGGTTTAAAATTTTAGTCTTAATAACAAATAGAGACATAGCATGGCTCAATAATATTATTGTCATGAATTACTGCTTACTTTTGAAATGACATAAAACAATTTTTGTCTTTGTTTAGGCATAGTGCGACATTACATTTTTGGCAAGTTACAAAACTTTCTTTTACATACTTCCATTCGAAATTTACAAAAAGATGGCGTTGGCGTTACCTATCATATATAAGTAATTTTAATCATAATACTATTTACTACTCTTAAAACTTAAAAATAATGACAATAATAACGGTCGTCTTGTTTCGGATTTGCTTACCATTAGTCATTCAATATGCGGATCGGTCAAGCGACTGACCCGAATCTGTATACGAGTTGTCACTATCACATAGCGATAGTGTTATAATGTATCTATGTGTATGAAATTGTTAGTATATTATTTCAATTGTTATGTGTGAGTTTCGTAGTGACAGAGACGATTGTTTTTGTGTGCGGAGATTTCCCCTGCAAAAAATGACAGACACTTATGTACTGCTACAACCCTCCGATTCGGCGGTGGGGCGTGTTGCTGTATGATATTAATGTTTGTAAATATTGAAAAAGGCGTGTTGTACTGGTACAGAGGCGGAGGCGGCGCGCGCGGCGGGGCTGCACGCGGCGCTGGTGAGCCGCGAGGGCAACGCGCCGCTGCCCGCCGGCGCCGCCGCCGCCTTCGCCGTGCTGCACAGCCTCGCGCAGCTCGCCTCCAACAAGCGCAAGACCGACCCGCAGGTGCCGCGCCACCACACACGCTAACACACGCGCCACCACAACGCTACCGCTACCGCACCGCTACCACACCGCTACCACACACGCCACGCCACCACACATGCTAATACACACGCTACCACACATGCTACCACGCATGCTACCACACACGCTACCACATATTAAGTTTGCAGATTTTTTACATGTAATTAGTGTACATGTTAAAAGATAAATATCATGAATAGATTAAATATATATACTACAAGGTATAGAGTGGCTACATTAGTAGCTCTCTTAGAAATTATTTTCAACTAGTAACAAGGAATTCGCTGTATACATTAATTTTAGATTCATATAAATTTTTATTATTTTGGATTTCCAGGCAGTAGTTAATTCTTCGTAGCTATTGTTAAACCTTTACGAATGATGACGTCATAGAGCGCTAAAGTTTCCCGTGCTTTTGTCAAGTAGTATAAAAAGTAATGATAACCTCATAAACATAAATTGACATTTGACATTTAAGATTACTTGTTTGTTGGTATTGCGTATTTTGATATAATTTTGTGATAAATTTCATCAAATAACCTACAAGTAAGAGAATAACGTTCATTTTAAATTGTAAAATATTGTACCATACTGTAAATAGCTTCCTATTAATTGACGGAGTAACCCTGCATAAGCTGTTTGAATTGATTATTAAAATAAATCTATAAAATTAAGAAAACAGTCCCTTGTAGCATAGAAATGATCAAAATGGTTGTTGCGAATCAATTAAATGAGATATCAAGCAAAATAAAAACATCGTACTGGCGGACGAAGTGTAGGACGTCCCCCCACTAGATGGAGTGACGACCTGGTAAGACATGGAGGAAGTCGATGGATGCAGGTGGCTCAGGACCGTGCTTTGTGGCATTCCTTGGGGGAGGCCTATGTTCAGCAGTGGACTTGTGAAGGGATGTAATGATGATGATGATGATAAACTGAACCATTAACTTTTGACAATTTGACAAGCAAGACAATTTGGCTTATATATCGCTAGATTTTGACCTAACTCCATTTAGCCCACTTGATATCTTCATTTGGAAATAAAATAAAGGTTAATTCATTTCATGCATTTTTAATTAAAATGCCATCCCTTATTTTTAAGATCCTTATATAGCAGAATATGGTATATATGGTTTTTTTTTTCAAAATCAGCATTGCTTATAATTTCCTGTCTAGGTGGAAATGTTATAGAGTCAATAAAAATATAATATTTGCATTTCTCCAAACTACTTTCGTAGAAGTGTACTTCGGAATTGAAACAGATGGTTTATAACATTTTGTTTTTATTTTGACGTATTTACGATTTTACTTTGAATGGTTTTGAATCAATCTTGTAGAAAACAAATAAGAAATTACATTAAACATAAGAGATAAATAATAGGTGGTGGTATTAATGTACATAGCATAAATCCTTACTGCTATTAATGTTGTAAATTCCCAACATACTTTTGATAACTGGAAAGGAAGTTGAAAAAATCCTCTTGCAATATTTTTATTATTGTATCTATAAAATTATAAAAAAGTAACTGATTACTAAAACTTTCACATCTTTTAGGCTACGTATGTGCAAGTTTAATTTTTACCTTGTTGGTCTTCAAACAAATTTTGCTTCCAGTGATCCCAATATTCCCGTAACAATAAACATAAAGTATGTCACCTTTAAAGCCGGACATACAAATAACTTTATGATTAGCTAGTTTTGGAGGAAACTTGACCACCGGCTGATTGTTGCTCATATTTTATCGTTTAAAAAATGATTTGTAGTGGATTTTGATACGTAAAAGTGATGTGGTTTTTTGTATTGTCTTCGCATTTGGACTTTTAGTGGTCGATAAAATAAGTGCTTCATTGGTGATATAAATCACAAGTTATTTTGTCCGCTAAGGCGCTTTAAGAACTTTAGATACTGTCGTCATCGAATATCTGCTGGCTTAAGTTGTCGTCGCAATCTCCCAAGAACTCTGCATTGTGTATTATATATAATATATTGATTCATCTACATATTTTGGGGAAGTCTTAAACAAATAATAATAATAAGGGATACTAAAGTAAGAATGATTAGCAACAGTGTAATTCAGTATTTTAATCATGTGGTGTACTTTAGGCCATTTTGTATAAAGTCCTTATGTAGTATGGTGATATATAAACCGTTACGTCGATGCATACCATTGTCGAGAGAGTCAGTACTAAAGCGGGGAGAATTTTAGACAAAAACGTAGTCTAATTCAAAAGTCGTAGATTCCAGAGCTTAAAAAATAAAAACGTATTTTTTTAAAAAAAAGGTAATAAGCTCTTCATTTGATGTACCCAAGTTTACACATTTTTATTATGGGAATCTGTACACGTTCAACTGCAATTGTCATCTTTATGATTTTTGATATATCTAGAATTCTTCTTATCGAGCCAATTATTTTATTATGATGCGCGTTTCTATCTTCACACAACCCTTGTCCGTATTTTAAATATAATAAAAAATATTTTTGTGCATTAATTAAGTTCAAGTAGATTTACAAAGGTTAAAAAATTATAAGTACTACAACGTTCTCCTTAAAAAAGAAGAACCTAATACTAAGTTAAATAACTCACGTAAGTAACACCAGGCCTCTGTCACACTTGCAACCTGCGTGATATAAATACCTACAATCGCGCGGCTATCGCGTTTTAACGCCTTAAGTGCGGTTGAAATGCCTAAATTCTTGGATATTTAAGTGAAAAAATCACAATAACTGTTCATTTAATCCGCAAAGAAAAAATACAGGGTGACAGAAGAGGATATAATAAATGTTTTAATTGAACAAAATTGTATTTTTGTCAACCCTTATTAGAAAAAAAATCCCCAAAGAGTACCTCTATGGGGATTTTTTTTCTCATCTTTGTTCATATTTTACAAACTTTCTCCAAAACGGCACAAGCTCTTTAAATAGTTTTTACACTAAAAAAAAGGTCTTAAAAATATTAATATTTTTATTCCCCGTTTTACTCGAGAAAATATCATTTTTCCCCGAAATTGAATATATTAGCGCGAGCGTGCCTGCTCTGTCGCCCTGTAATCACCCGCGAGCTCTGTCGCAGTCCGTTTTCGGACGTTTGTCATTATTGGGGAGGGAAATCTAGATACAGATACTTATATTTAGGTACACTATTATAAAATTATATCAAACAATTTAAATAAAACAAAAGAGTTGCTTCCCTAAGTGCATAAAGAAAAATAAAGAAATTCTTGTGTTTGTTTTCTTTAAATGTTAGACAAACTTCATCTCAAAAATATAAAACTTTTAAATTGGAGAGAAGTTTCTCTGCGTGATAAAGTTAGAAATGAGGATATCCGCAATAGAACCAGAGTAACTGACATAGCCCAACGGATTATTAGTGTAGTGTAGTATAGTGTTAATAAAGCTATTGGGCTTTTTTGATTTTTAATAAAATGATTTTACTTTAATTTAAATAATTTATTTTGCCCTTCTATACCCAGTAGCGTTTTTTCTGTCACACCTATTGAATTTGACAGTGCTCGCTGAAATTTTGCGTCTCTGATTGCGCGCTGACCCGGCTGTTAAGGTATTGCAAAAATAATCGAAAATATTTATTTTCACTTTCATGCCGAAGACTATCTTGTTCTATTTTATTACGGTTAAATGTTGTAAAGGAAGTATTTAAAAATGTTTTCATTATTTTTTTATTCAATTGCTTACAGTTATTATCACAGTTTAGCTTACATTAGAAATTCTTGGTGGGATGCGATGTAATAGGTATCTTATTTTCGTCAACAACTATGTATAATATATATATTTGTTTTTTTTACCAATGGAGCTTCAACACAATCTTAAAAATGTTCAATGAATTAAAAAAATTAACTACCAATATTTATTTGATTTTCAGTCGGTGTTTTATATTTGAAGATCGGTTATAAAGAGCCATTAACGGGACATTTTGCAAAAACTAAACCTATCCTACCTAATTTTTACGTCGTTTCATCAGCCTTATTTTTAGTTTTGGGTAAAACAAACCTTGTCAGTTTCAAAGAAACGTAGTTCATATTAAAAGAAATGCACATCATTACAAGATTTCTATGTAAAAGGAAGGCTATCGATAAGACCTTAAAAAGTTCAAATTTTTATTTTGTTTACTTAAATTCGAGACTAAAATAAATGTGAAAGATCTTTTATCTGCAATAATAATTTTCATCAAAAATAGCATAGACTTATAAAATTCAATCATACTGAAGATGATTAATTGTATTATAAAATATTTAATAGACTATTTCCAGTATAATGACCCAAATATCATCATTAATGTATGACTGGCACACTTCAGATCAGATCGCTAAATATAAACTAATATTTTATGATAAGGTCATGCTTTTCTGTAAAAAGCAGCAAGAAATTTTAAATCATGGACCTCTTGTTTTGTTTTACTATTCACTTAATATTCACGCGAAAAACTAGATGGACTGATTTCAAAGTTTACTTTCTTGTGTAAAAATTGCTATAAAGTTTACTTTTTTTTTATGGAATAGGGTGACAAACGAGCACACATAGACATTACATTTATCCTCAACTAAGAATCGAAATGCTGATGCGTTGTCAGCCGTGAGGTTCCGGTTCTCTACACTCACCATACGAAACGCAGCAGTGTTAAGCTGCTATTTTACGCTGGTATTCTGTGAGAGCGTGGTCCTACCCCGGTCGAGCCGACCCATTCGTGCTACAACCACAATATAGCTGCAGCGTGGCTCTTCCACGTTTAATAAAACACACTTTCTTGTGTAAAAGTGCTATTTAGAATTTAATATAATAAGATAATTAAAGTTTATATGTAAATAGGTGTAATATAGCAGGTATTATATTCATCGGTAGCTGCCATTCATATTTGGGACAGTTTTCTGCAGCACTACGCCTACGAATTGTTTCAAATAAGAAATACCAAAGCCAGCATCATTCTTAACACGCTTTTATTAGCTTGATATGTATCTATGTAACGGAATTGTTGAATGTGATTTTCATCCCCTTCAAAACGTCACATTGATTTGAAACTTCGCACACTTATCAAGGACCGATGACAATGCAATAATTTAAATAGTTTGTCCCATTATCCTTGCCAGGATCCTCAGGATTTGCGATTAATTCATAAAACAACTACGATTTCTGCCAGTTCAATCTACTGTAAACCGCGTAAAAGAACTTCGGTCCAGAAAAAAAACACGCTTTTGTAGTTTGCCGCAATAAAAAATAGAAAATAAATAATGGTTTAAAAAAAAAACAAAATAAACACGCTTTTGTAGATAAACGAACTAAAAAGTAGAAAATAATTTTCAATAAGTTTAAAATAAGAAAATTGTGATTAACATAAAAAATCATTTTATTGTAAAAAAGCGTGGGGTGCTTGATGTCATTTGTTGTAAATATTTTTGTGGATATTTATGAAATTAGCGTCATCATAAAAATATCTGAAAAAGCACTCCACGCGGTTATCTACAAACGCCTGTTTTTTTTTAAATTATTATTTTCTGTACAGAATCCGGTAAAGTGTTGCTCAAGGCACTATGAATAAAGCAGCTGATAAAAATGTTGCACTCATAACTGTTAACAAAAATTGTTATTGTAAATGGTCTTATAGAAAAAGTTATTCCGCCGTGTCAGGTGCAGAAGCTATTATTAGAAGAAGAGGTAAAATTTTGTTTTAGAGATTGTTTTGTCTGCAATTGTACAAAAAGTAATAATTTATTGCAAATATTTTGTGATAAAATAAAAATTACAAACTTATCCAAAATACCTAATACGTTACAGAAAAAAATATAACAAATAATAAACTAATAAGTTTGTGTCAGTTTTAAAAAGGTTACAAGATATAACAACACAAAAATAAATGTCAAAAAAGTTCAGGATCTGATTGACGATATAGAGCTGACACTTAATCATGCTTTTGGAAACCACGCCAGTTGTAAACAATACTTTTGTGAAAAGTGGAGTACACAAGAGAATTAAGAACAGACAAAATCATTATTTTCAAATTTCCGCCGAGTTTTAAGTAGAAGGCCTAATACGCCATGTGCTAATTTAATTAAATATATTTTATATAAAGTGATCTTGACTACGTTTCATCAATTCACCATTGATAAAATAAGAACAGAAATTTTACAATTGTGTTTACAAGAAACACTATCAGTTGAACCTTGCAGCTTGTTCATTATTTTTATTATAAATACCTATAAATGTATATATTATTTATTTATATTCCCATAATATTTTGTATTATTTTTTAGTTTGCCCTATCTGAAACATTTCTAAACACTATAGAAAATGTGGCGTATGAAATGACTGACAATCACTAGAACATTTTATCTAGGTACAAAGATGTTTTACGTTTTCGTGGCCTCCACATGATATTTTTGTCAGCATTAGGTATACCCTTCTGTATCTAAAACGAATATGAATATTGCAAATGTATACGATACAAAAATAAAATAACAAGCTACGTAAGTCGATATGCTAGGCACAGGCCTCCTCTTACTTCTGAGAGGGTTTTAGGACAAGGAAATGTCCGCCGCGCTGCCACAATGGCGAACTTCACATGTCTTCGAATTTTTTTCTTATTCCTCTGACATATGCAGGTTTTCTCACGATGTTTTCCTTCCCCGCCGAGCACGTGCTAAATCAGCACTTAAAATTGCAATTAAAAATTTCATTGGTGCTGCCGCGGATCAAACCCGGGCGAAATTTACAGCGAGCGCTTAGACTCAGAGCTACTAATACGACACAAATAAGTACGATTCAACGAATATAATAAAAACTCTTACGTACTTAAAACTTAAACACTTGATAGCTCGTGATGCCTACCGGACGAAGCTACAGCACCACATCGTGAAATGTAATTGAAGATGCTTAATCGCGACATAACTCTCAGTGACGCGCAAGCATAATAGGCAGTATATTACTTATATACTTGTCACCTCTGCAGTCTATACGACACAAATAGTACGACTCAACGAATATAATAAAAACTCTTACGTACTTAAAACTTAAACACTTGATAGCTCGTGATGCCTACCGGACGAAGTTACAGCACCACATCGTGCAATGTAATTGAAGATGCTTAACCGCGACATAACTCTCAGTGACGCGAAAGCATAATAGGCAGTATATCACTTATATACTTGTCACCTCTGCAGTCTATACGACACAAATAGTACGACTCAACGAATATAATAAAAACTCTTACGTACTTAAAACTTAAACACTTGATAGCTCGTGATGCCTACCGGACGAAGTTACAGCAGCACATCGTGCAATGTAATTGAAGATGCTTAACCGCGACATAACTCTCAGTGACGCGAAAGCATAATAGGCAGTATATCACTTATATACTTGTCACCTCTGCAGTCTATTAATCTTTGCACTTTTCTAAGTAATACAGAAAATAGTCACTAAACGGTGTTGACGTCGGCTAAAATCTCTGCGGTCGCCGTTTCATCAAGGTCATTCAGGCTTCTTAAAGCCTTAAGCGAGCGACGTACTAGCAAATTTCAAAGTTTTTTTAACGCTGTTTACGTAAATAGATTTATTGTATACACTTGTATAAATATTTTTGTTTTTTGTTTAGTATATTTAGATATAGTATAAAATAGTTTTAGTAAAATTTATATGTATATTTAGATGTTTATTATTGAAAATTCATTAATTTACAATTTTGAAAACATAATGATGAAAAAACTAGCATATAATTTACAAAATTTTTTAGTGAATATTAATTTTATAACTCCGTGTCAATGTTCTCCCTCTCAGTATTAACTTAAAATTATACGTCACATTTAGAGCTTTCTCTACTCTTAAATTTAATAACAGTTATTTTAGAGACGGTAAAAAATATAAGACAGAGATTATCAAACTTATTTCTTTTATCGCCCCCTTTGAAAATCAATTATTTTTCAGCGCCCCACTTTTTTATACACCCAAAACTTAAAAACCATAATTTCATTACTTTAAATTTAGTAATGGTGTGCTATATTAGTCGGTTCTGGTTTTTAGACTTACATTCTAAACTAGACTTTAATACTAGTGAGAGCAATTAAAACGCAACTTTATAATATTAAGAATATATTTTAATCAAATTAAAAGAAACAATATAGATAGGTAATCAATTTTAGTTTTAAAACTAATCTAATGAGATGAATGAATTTGATGATTTTTTAACAAGTTTGTTGTGATATCAGGTTCGATTTTACTCAAAAAGAGTCGTAAGTCGCCGCGTTCTGTAACATGCAAACGGTTTATTTTTTTAGTAAGCGGCGTTGTCACAGCGCTAAATCCACGTTCACACAAATATGACGATGGGAATGCTATCAAAAATCGTAGAACGATCGACCACAATCCAGGGTACAACTGCGGGATTGACTTTAGTAGCCAAAATTCTTGGTAGCCATTTTTGAATTTGATTTTTATTTCCTCATTCGTTGTCAGTTCTATAAGTTCTTCTTCCAGTTGGGGTGATACTGCTATGTTGACATTTGAAAAAGGATCTAACACCCAGTCTGGTATTTCCAATTTCAAAATGTCCTGGAATCTTTCAATGAAAGCACTGTGGAGATTTTCATTTTCATATCATTAAGCAATTTATAAAGGTCTGTCAGGTATTGCGATATCATTCTTTGATGTGATGAGGTTGTCGCGCAATTCTGTGTCTTTGTTTTCCAAGAACTCTACGACAGAGTCAAACAGATTGTAAAATCGAGTCAGACAATTTCCTTTTGATAGCCAACGCACATCTGTGTGAAAGATCAGTCGGTTGAATTCTTCATCATTAGTAACACAAAGCTGATTAAATAATCTGTCATTTAAAGAGTTGTTTCGGATTTTATTGACTCCTCTGATGACATGTTGCAATGATTGAAACAGTCGTTCACTTAAATTTCTAGCAACCAAATGTTGTCGATGTATAACGCAATGTACAGCAAGCAAATCTGGAATTTTGTTTTTTAAGTACGCTATGAAGCCTTTTTGACACCCCGTGATAGCTGGAGCACCATCTGTAGCAGCTGATATAATATTCTTCAAGGGAATTCCTTTTTCATCACAAAACTTTTCCAGTGTTTTAAATATGGTTTCTCCTTCTGTGTCTGTCTCTAAATTTCTAGCAAATAATAGTTCTTGACATATATTTTTTCATCTTTAATAAACCTCACATAAGTCAGCAACAATGCTTCATTAGTTGGTAAAGTGGACTCATCCAACTGAATTGAAAATTGACTAGTCTTCAGATGATTGCACAATGACTCTTCAATATTTTCAGCCATTTCATCAATTCGTCAAACATTGCTCAAAGGAATTTTTCGAATTATGTCTGCCGCCGGTTTATGGAGCAAAGTAGTTATCAACTTCTTTTATTGTTGGCAAAATTAACGTTTCTCCGATGGTGGGTGGTTTACCTGTTTGAGCAATTAACAAAGAGATATTGTATAAAGCTTGAAGTCCGTTATCGTTTTGCTTAGCAGCCACCGAAAAAAGTTTTGATACACTTGGCTGAGCGTTATGCTTCTTTTCCAGGTCTTGAAACTACATCTTTGTCCTTCTTATCCGGATGCATTTTATTCCAATGATCTTGAAGTCTTGAAGGCTTCATCGCTTCGTTTGAAAATGTTTTTGAACAAAGAAGGCACAAAGGCAAAGATGGATTTGTCGAATTTTCTATGAATCCATACTTAATATATTCTGAACTATATTGCCGTTTCTTCTTTTTTGCCTTTGTTTTTACAAATATGTAAATAAAGTGTTGAACTTAAATACTTGTTTAAAGATTTCGCTCGAAGCCACTAATGAAACTATAAAAATTACTACGAGCTTTTTATAGGATTTAAATACAGCACGCACCGACAAGAATAAGACAAACACGCACAAACTCGTTTATCTCTTTCGACGCTCAATCGTACTGAGCAAGTTAAGACAAATATAGATGAACCAACCGATTGCTACCGGATTGCATCAATAGCGTTATTTAACAAAAAATTGTTGCGTACGGCGTTCGGGCTATCCTACGAAATCTATGTTAAGTATTTTTAGTTTATATACCATCATACAGGGCAGAAATATAAAATAATTATTCGATATTGAGTAGTAGGTAGGTTTTAATTTTAGTAAACTTTAAATTATGATGTACATAACATACATAAACATAAACACTCACGCCTGTCACCCAGAGGGGTAGGCAGAGACTACGGACTTCCACTTGGCTCGATCCTGGCACACCTCTCTCGCCTCCTTTACATCCATATATCTACGCATACACGCTCGTCGGTTAAGGGTACTCCTAATCTGGCCCATTTCTAATATATCGCCAATTTGGTCGATAAACCTTCGTCTAGGGCGTCCCTTTCCGACTCTGCCGTTCACTTCTGCAGCATAAATTTGCTTTGTCACTCTTTCTTCGTTCATTCTTTCTACATGACCAAACCACCGAAGCATTCCTTTCTTAATCCTGGTCACAACGTCATCTTGCAAACCACACTTTTCTCTTATCACACTATTTCTCACCCTGTCATTTAGATTCAGCCCTAGCATACTCCTTAATGACCGCATTTCTACAGCATTTATTCTACTCTCATGCTTCTTCTGCCAGACCCAACTTTCACTACCATACATTAAAGTAAGGACTAACACAGCATTGTGAATTGCCAAACGTGCCTTTTTTGACACATTCTGACTCTTCACAATAGCGTGTAGAGCCCCATTCACTCTATTTCCTGCGTTCACTCGTCGTTCTATATCCTTATCATATCTACCATCCCTACTAAATAAACATCCCAAATATACAAACTCATCCACTTGCTCAATCAACTCCCCTTCTATTCTTATTTCACATAACGTTTTACTTTCTTCTCTTTCAAAAACCATCACTTTCGTCTTACTTGCGTTCACTTTCATACCTCTTTCTTTTAATGATCGGTTCATTAAAGTAACCATCATTTGCAACTAGGCCGCCGACGATGCAAATATGACTTGATCATCGGCGTACAAAAGGCATTTGACGGTTAACTCACCCATTCTCAACCCACATTCTTCAACTTTCAAAGTTTGCAAACAACTGTCCATAAATAGATTAAACAGCCAGGGGGAAGCTACACAGCCCTGTCTGACACCTTTTTGGATGCCAAACCAGTCCGAGTAGACCCCGTTGATCCTGACACAAGCACTAGAGTCCCTATAAAGAGACTTCAATGCCTGTATCTCAAACCAGCGCTCAAACCAAATGAGTTCAGTGTTTGCCATAACACATTCCTGTCCACTCTGTCATAAGCCTTTTCCAAGTCCATGAAAGCACAAAAAACTTTCTGGTTTTTGGCCAAAAACTTCTCCGCAATCATGCGCATGGAAAATACTTGATCCGTACACCCCATTCCCTTTCTAAATCCAGCTTGCACATCCCAAATTTTTCCATCAGTTTCTTCCATAACTCTTTCAATTAACACCTTAGCATACATACAGTTTACTCACAATGCTAAGCAAGCTGATACCACGGTAGTTTTTACAGTCCTGCTGTGACCCTTTTCCTTTATATATTGGGACTATAACGGCTTTGCACCCGTCTTCCGGTACCCGCTTCAGTTCCCAACATAAATTAAACAAGGTGTGCAGCAGGCCTGCCACCACTCCCTCTCCAGCCCTTAGCATTTCGAGTGATACTCTATCATATCCGGCTGCCTTACCTGCTTTCATGCTTTTCATTGCTTTCATTATTTCAATTATGATGTATCTAAATGAAATTATAAATCAACCATCCCCCCCCCCCCTAAACCACGCCAACGCCCCCCATTTTTTTCTGGGCCCCTTAACGCCCCCTTCTAGGTCTCCAACGCCCACAAGGGGGCGTTATCGCCCACTTTGATAAAAACTGATATAAGACATATTAAAGTAAAACAGTTGTAAATTAAATAAATAATCAAAAGGTACTTTATACATACTGTATTACTATTTGTGGAATGCCCTGGGTAACCACGAAAAGACGTAGGAAGGAGAAAAGATGCAGTTATACGGACACTAGCGCGCAGCGATAACGTTTAATTTAGCGCAAGTGATTTATCTAATTAATAATAACTAGGCTATTAAAACGTCGGTAAGTAGTCAACATCACAGAACTGCAACTTCTGAACGTAGTACCATTATTTATTTTGTGGTAACACTAAGTTAAAAACTGTTTTTATTTTAAATAATTTTACAACCTTACTATCGGAAGTGATTGTGGTAGATGTATATAATAATATGAATAATATTATACTAAAATACTTGAAATGTACAAAGAGATTGTTGCGACGGCGTTTCGGGTGTTATACTATCAAAATCTTTTTTTTGTTGTCCGCTAATTTTATTTATAGATGTTTGGTAGGTAATCTATATAAATAATAGAAACAGGCATGACTTTGCAGTAATTAATTATATTAAAGATGTGAAAATTGATTATACATCTAATTGTACAATAATAATGAACTCGTGAGTTTTTAATTAGTTTTAGTAGTTGATATTTTAGCCATTTAAGAAATTACTCAATTTTTTCAGTTTTTTTGTTTACTTTCTCCTTGTCAGCATGTTGTAAGAAATCCAAAGAAAAGAAAAAAAATTACACCAATAAGCTATTGATTATATATTTAACAGGTATATTGTAGTTATATTGAACACCACTTCCTATTTATTTTACAATTATCATCAATTATCAAACATCTCTTCTTGTCTTTCACTCTAGATTTTATCACATAGGTTGTATTATGTCAATGACATTGTCTCTGTTACAAATGTATTATAATATGTGTTTTTTGTTCAATTTATGTAGAAAGATTTATATAGTTTATATAAGTATAAAAAACTGTGGTTGCCAACCCGCCTGCCAAGCGTAGCAATAATTCAAAATACCTTCTATGAGTCAATCTTTTGGGCTCCTATGTTCAACAGTGGACTTTAATAGACTGTAATGGATGGATAATAGGAGGAGATTTATGGGGGAGGCGAATACGAATTATACGATTATTTATATATGAATATTTTATTGTCTTATGTCGTGTGTTGTAGCACAAATGGGTCGGCTCGACCGGGGAAGGACCACGCTCTCACAGAATACCATCGTAAAATAGCAGCTTAATGCTGCTGTATTTCGTATGGTGAGTGTAGAGAACCGGAGACCCTTTTACTGGAAACGAGGCATTCCATCTTAGTCCTCAGTGGGGCTAGCATGGGCAGGAGACATTTTATCCACCCTTAGAGCATGGGCACACCGGTGGATATAATATCCACAGTAGATTAAATGGGAGATAGACTTAGACTTAGATAGATTTCTTTGTATGAATATAAACTTCAACCCACGTCCAATGAACTAGGATAAAATTGTCCCTTTCAAATGTCAAAAAAGCATAATTTTTTATCTTTCATTTGGCTCCATGCTGTGGACGGGAGATATATGTCTACTCGTTATGTCAAACGGGGATATACTTCTCCCCGTTTGACATAACAAGATAATTTTATCTCCTGTCAGTGGATATAATCGGGGGATTAAATTATTTTGATTCTTAATTGAGGATAAATATGATGTCTATGGGTCCACAGTATTCACTTACCGTCAGGTGGACTGTTTGTAACCCATATTCTATAAAATAAATAAAATTTAAAAGTAAAAATATTTTAAAGAGAGTAATCATTTTATCTCTATTAATGAAATTCCATCTTTCAGGACGAGCTGCCCGCAAAAATTGCCAAAACTGACAACGAGGGCAATATCAAAAGTGTACCAGACGTAGAGCCTGTTGTCTCTGCCAGTGTAGAAAAAGAAATTAAGAAATCAGAAGAAATGGAAGTAGAGGAAGAGGAAAAAGTTATTGGTTCTACAAAAGAAGTAAAAGAACAAAAAGAAGCTGAGACTGCATCTGTAGTAACAGAGACCATTGTTGAAGAAGTTACTGATGAACCAATGGATGTTCCTGTAGTTGATGTAGAACCCACTGTCATTGAGGAGATTGTAGAGAATACTGAAGAGAAAAAGACTGAACAAATGGAAACTGAATCCACAAAATCCGAACCGTCTACGAATGAGTCAAAAGGAAAAGAAGATAAGGCTGATAAAAATGAAAAGGAAAAGCTTAAGAAGGCTGCTCCTGTTGCCGAAGAAAATTCGCCCATGGTTATTACTGAAATCGAAGAAGTAACGAATGAAAAAGTTTTAGGGGAAGCTGAAGAAATAATTGATGACATTGAACCCATCGTTGAAGAACCTCCAGCAAATGAAGATATGGAAGTTTTACAAAGTGCTGGAGAGGTTCTAGAAAAGGAATGTGATGAAATTTTATCAAAAGTTGAAGACGTCACTAACTTGGACACCATGTCCGTGAAACCTTTACTTAATCCTATTGCTGAAGAAACTATGGAAGCTGGAGATTCTAATGATACAGTTGATAGAATATTAGACACCGAAATCGAACAAATGAAACAGAATGAAAAGAGTGAAAATGTTGATACAAACAAAACTGAACCAGAAGTAAAGGAAGAAACAAAAGCAGTTACGGTAGACGAGAAAAAAAATTCGGAAGGTGCTACTGACAAAGCATCAGAAACAAGTCCTAAAGAAAAATTATCAGAACAAAAAGAAGAAATTAGGAGTGAAGAAATAGCTAAAGAATCAGAGAAAGATCCTGAAAATAGTAAAGCAGAGTCAAAAGAAGACAATATAACTAAGGAAACTAATAAAGGCGAGACTGAAAGTACAGAAGCGTCTGTTGAAGTAGAACAAAAAATATCAGACAGCGATACAAAAGTTCCTGTAGAATCAAAAGAAAATACTGTAGGGGTTGAAGACAAGCCTGAAAGTGAATCAGCAGAGTCACAAGTGAATGGGAAAACAAACGGAGAAACTGTACCTGTTAGTTTGAACGGAGATGCTAGCAAAGAGGAAGAATTGAGTGCTCGATTGTCAGCTGAGAATGGTAAACAAGAAGAAGTAAATGGTTCCAATGGTGACTCTGTTGTAACAGAAAAAGTCCAAGAAGATAATAAGGTTGAAGCTGAGGTGTCCGATATCAAAGTGAAAACTGTTCCAACTGAGGAGCCACACACTGATCCAATAGAGCAACCTACAGAAGCATAAAATTGTGGTGAGTTCTTAGTTAAGTATTGAAATCGGGTTTTTTATTACACTATTTTAATGATTTTTTGTTAACTGCGTGAACTGATGGTCAGAGTATGCTACGGCTCCCTGGGTTCAAATTTCAGCCGAGACATAAAATTATTGCAAAAACAAATTGTTTGTTTGTATTTGTGGTTGTGGGTTATGAGTGTATAACACCGCATTATTTCTCCTATCTCCAATTTTTTTTTTTAGAAATTCTAATGTGAATGCGGCTCAGCTGATGGTAATAGATCGTCGTCGCCCATGATCTTATTGCATAAGCGTTGTATCGGATTCGGTTGCCAGGTTCTATAAACGGATAGTCATTATATTTATCGACAGGATAGACTGCGTACAAGTAAAGTTGGTACTAGAGGAGAAAAAGTTGGCAGGTGGACTGTGCCTTAACGCATTTAATTTTAAAACTAAAAAGATGTCAGAATATTAACAGTGTCTAGAAATTTAATACTTAAGGTTAAACCCTAAATATGATTTCAGTGCAACACAGATAACATTCAGGAATTCGTAGCGTTGTTGGCTCACATCAGAAGAATGACAAGACTGAGGTTGCTTCCACACTAATTGACATCACTTCCTAGTTTATATGTATTGAAATTCCACTGTGTACCGAGTGGTGACTGGTTTCGTACATTGTCCACTCCTAAGAAATATCGCAAAATACCGCTTTAAAAACTATGCATAAATAATTACCTAGTATGTATAATTGAGTAAGGTATATGTGTAAGCTATGTTTAAATTGTATTTAAATTGAGTCATCGCCTCTGATTTGTCAGATGCAACAGTTATTTGCTTCTAGGTTGTACAAGACGAATAGGAAAGTGTGTGAACTTTTATAAATTTACCAGTATTTCTATGGATTAGTTTTATTTAGGTGTAGTCTAGACATTCATATTCAATTATATTTGAATATTTGTGTTTATATTTTTAGTCACATAGAAAATAACATTTTATACAATTTATATATGCAACAATTAAATAACATTAGTTAGAAACTGCAGCAGAAAGTGACAAAATTTATAGGTTATTTGTTGTTGCGGCCAAATTTTGATGCCTTCAAATAAATCTAAGATACGAATACACATTTAGTATACCCGTTTGCTAGTTTCCCATTATTGCGACCAACAGTAAAACTAGATTAAGACTGGAATTTTTAAAACTTGAGATTTAAAGTTAATACTCCAATTGAAGAAATACGCTAATAATACTAGGTTTAAAAAAAACGATAGCTGTAGTCCTAACGGGGATGATAATGTACAAGCTGTCACCACTTATCGTATTTGACTTAGGTAAGTTTTATTCCATAAGTATTAACTGTATTGTGATCTAAACTATCGTCTATATTATATTATAAATTACTGGATTTTTGCAAATCTTCGTTCACTGCCAAAAACTTTGCTTTCGTTCGTTTGATGTTACTTTGTGAGTCCTCGTATTGTGTGATATTGAAACTGTAACAAGACTGTAATTAGTTATCAAGTACATGGGCTGTGTTTGTTATATTGGTTAAGTGATGGGAATTTTTCGTATAGGTTAGTTTGGCACTAGGTTTTACGTTAATTGTTGCCTGGAGACTGTAAATCGCATAAATGAAAATATTTTAAATTGTAAGAATCTCATATTCATTGGCATGAGATCCATACCAGGCTGGACTAAGTGGTAATAAAAGAACCGTTTGAAATGGTGCTTTTTTATGTATTTTGCTTTTTTTATTTTACTATTTCCTTGTTTAAAATTAATAATATTTTTTCAACAAATCTTAATAGACAAAGGGAAAGAAAGGAAGGTTTGTGTAAAATAAAAATAGCAAAACTTATGAGAAGTAGAGAATAAAGTCTGTCAAATTAATTCTGTTCATGTTCATGGATGGTACCCAATTTATAACTGATAGTATTATTTAATTCCCCCTATTTTCCTATTAATGTACTATTTGTATTTCTGCTTATATATATATAAGTTCTAAATTTGTTCCTTGTACTTTTTTTAGTTTTAAGTTTGTAAATGTATGGGTAACAGGAAGCAACGTCAAACGAAAGAAACAAGCTTCCGACTAGACTGATTTTTTTACTAATCTAACATAAAAATAAAACCAAGAGAAAATGAATTACTGCGTTATCTATGTTTCTGATTGACTGTGGTAGTGAGACATTTAACAGCTGATAAATACTTAATTTTTGTATGAAACATCCTTTGCAGTGTTCCTTTTAGATAAAAAGAACTGTGACTTTCAAATATGTTTGAAATATTTATCATCTTTAATGTCGTTGAAATATAATGAATGTAGAATTTTTAACTGGCATTTCATTAACTGTATTGTTTACTTTAGAAACTGTTCACATGAAACCTTATGTTTATTACTATTAAATAAATTTACAAAAACTAATGGATGCATAATTTGAAATAGTTACCGTATCAATTTTTACTTATATAAATAAAGTTGCAGTGTGTACCTGACGAGTAATTTTCGAATTTTTCAGCTCCCAAATGGTTTTATTTTTATTTAAACGTTTATTCTGTTTTATCCAAACAGAAAAACGATTTGTTTTTTAACATCATTTGCGAGGTAGAGCCATGCTGCAGCTATATTATGGTTGTAGCATGAATTACCATGCTCTCACAGAAACCCAGTGTAAAATTACAGCTTAATGCTATTGTGTTTGATATGGTGAGTGTTGAGAACTGGAGATCCATTTTAATGGAAACGAGGCATTCCATCTTAGTCCTCAGCGGTGGCAACGCATCAACATTTGATTCTTAATCGAGGATAAAAGGTGTCTAGGGGCCACAGCATCCACTTACTATCAGGTAGACTGTGTGCTCGTTTGTCACTCTTATTTCTTGTACTATTATTTATTCTGTGCTCTTATTCAAACTCATTTAACTCGAAAACTATTGACAATCATTTAAAATTTACACAGGTTGAAAACCTTGATATCCATTAAGTTTCTTTTCAATGGTACCTATATAGCAAACACAAAGATTCAATTGTTTTAGTATGACCATATGTGTAATAAATACTAATAGTGGGTCGACTCCTTTGTTATACCGCAAAATACCTACAAGGCTGTCTCGACATCTATAGTCTGCGTTGTAGCATAGTGCGGATGACAGGTTGACAAGTCACTAGAACGTTACTTGCGTGCGCTTTACAAGATACGACAAAATTTTTAACTATGTGAAAATAACTGAATTTGTTTTTATAAATTTTCTCTATTCTGTTATGACTTAGATTAACATGAACTTCAAGAATCTCACCTAATGTAGTTTTTTTACTAATGAAATCATAAAAGTTTAATTTATTTCACTTAGGTGCGCGGTTACGTACTATGATTACTAGCGGTAACTTATTTTTGAAACGAAGTTCCTTATCAGACGGTACGAATTTGGCGGATGGGGGCTAGGCGAGAAAAGTAAGATTTTTCCGTCACGACCCCTTCTGACGTAGTATAGACAGCCTTGGCGGTTATAAGGAAACGAGGTAGAATAATATCCATCTCCTTCGCACTTTTTCTTATCTTGTCATGAAAGAAATATCATTTTTTAAATGACGCTTCATTTTGATGATTTTTTAAATTAAGATGCATGGCAATAGAATAGACGGATAACAAAAAATATCTGGGAATTATACTCGACAGTACCCTTACCTGGACAAAATAGATAACAATGGCATCCCGGGTTCGAAAAATTATTCCAGTTTTTAAAAAATTGAGGAATGCGGCGGACTCAAAAACCTTGAAACTGGTCTCTTGCGCTGGCATAGTCGATTCTGACCTATTGTACCCCTTCCTGGGGTGGGGCGTGCCCCACTCATTTTCTAAAACTGGAGCGAGCACAGAGAGCCGTGTTAAAGGTTATGACTAAAAAGCATTACCGTTACCCTACTACCCAACTATATAAAGACTGTAAGGTGCTTACAACCAGGCAACTCTACATACTTCATATGATACTTCGTAGACATCGCTCGCTCCCACTGGAACAGCGCGCACAGAAAGTACCGTAAGATGGGGTGAATAGAAATCGCGGGGTGAATAGAGACAAGTCTGGTTATTTGATAAAGTTGTCTCTAGGTTTGTCTACAGCTCGGGAACGTCTGTTTATTACTTCTGTTTATTATTTGCCAACATTTTTCCTTTATTTTGGTAACCTTTCAATTAGTGTCAATTTCGATGACAGTAAACAAAGGGCGGATATTATAAACGAGATGGCCGACTATGGTTTTTGCCGACTAGCCGACTGGCCGACTAATCGGTTTTCAAATTGCCTATCAGTCGTCCGACTAGTCGGCAATGCCGATAATTTTAATATTAGCCTTTCGGAGGTATTCAGGCTATCTCGTCATCACTTCTAACTCCGAAATGACAACTCATCGCAACTTTTGGAGAGTTTACCAAGAAAAGTGCACAATATAGACGACAAAACATCTAGTTCAGCTCACGAACATCATTATTACTGCACATCGCCAGTCTTAAAACGAACCGAAGATCCATTTAAGTGGTGGCATGAGAACAGCTCTAGATATCCTGAAATGGCTCGTATAGCCAAAGTATATCTGTGTTGTCCCGCCAGCACAATTTATAGCAAGCGTCTCTTTTCGGAAGCTGGCAATGTATATGAGAGTTACCATTAATTAAAAACAAAGATATTAAAATAATTTCTTTAGTACTAAACATCTTGTTGGCAATTTATTTTAATATTGTACAATAATTCCATCACACTATTTTTTCTACCGACTTCAAAAAGGAGGTACTCAATTCGACTATTTTTTTTTAATGTGTGTTACCTCGTAACGTTGTTTTACGTGAACCGATTTGGATGATTAGTTTTTTATTTGAAAGCTGGTGCTTCTCATGTGGTCCCATATAAATTTGATCAAGGTCAGACCAATAGTTTTTGAGTTATCCTTAATAATATATATTGACGTCGGTTGTACAAATTTTTTAATTTCAGTCGCCGACTGTAAAAGATGCCGAATAGTCTGCTTTCCCGACTAGTCGGTCCATCTCTATTATAAACGTGTGAGTACAAATGGTTTTATGCTGTGTAAAACTTTTAGTTAAACATCAAGTTCTTCAGCGTTTCCTTGTTGCAAATTTTTTTTAGGTAGTCGAGTTTCTCATCTATTATTAATACAAATATGAATATCGATATTGAACGATTTTATTCTTTTAAATAGTAAAATCAGGATACTGATAGTTTTTCTCGAATTCGAGGTGAATAGATACGACTGAGGGGTGAATAAAAACACCTTTGGGGTTAATAGAAACGAAGAAAGGGGGTGAATAGATACGAATGAGGGGTTATTAGAAACGTAAAAGGGGTTAATAGAAACATGATTTTTAGGGTTGTCAAAATATATTTGCACCATTTACTTACTACATAAATTAATTTAAGTAGCTAATTGAAATTAAACGTTTAAACCATATTAAAGGTATTTAAAAGTCTTCTATTATAAATTTTAAATTTTGACATTTGTTATACATTAAAATTCCAAATACTTGAGGTTTTACCATTACACCAGATAAAAAAAAGTTCCTGCAGTAAATATACTTAGTGTGCTCATATGAATTAGTTCTATCTAATAGGTAAATACGTATATCATTCATTGTATTTGTATTTTATTGTTTAACAGAGACGCTCGGTATAAGAGTTAAAAAAGTATCTAAGCGGTGCGGAATAGGTGTGACGCGAGTTATCAGCTTCAAGTCCCGCTATTATGTCAATTGACTTTTACGTTTAGTGCTTACGTAATTTTATAAATAAGCAATAGTGATTTTTGATCTCGTCTTGTTACCTACAACTTAAAATAACCAAAGGTTATTAATCAAAACACGTAGTATTATAATTAGTGTTATATAGTTTAACAAACTTTGAAAATTGTTTTTATTTTCATATTTACTTTTATTATTTAAGAAAAAATTAAATATGATCAAAACTATGTAAGTAGTGGATTATTTATCTAATGGCTTTATGTCGAATATGCTTACGCTGCAAAGAAATTAAATTACATTACACTGATATTTTTAAGTTATATATAATATGGAATTATATAAATATCAGATTTATTAACTAATTATTTTTTATGATGACAATTTTGATGTAGTTGTTTTCTTTCATTTGACTCGCAAGCTCACAATCTACATACTACAACAAAAGCAAATTTGACAACCCTAGTATTTTTCTCTATTCACCCCTATGTCGTATCTATTAACCCCGGATTCCCGGTATATAGAAACAGACTACTTTTTTCTAAAATATAACGAATTTGAATGTTTTTACTCGTTTGAAGCATTAGTATTCGATAAACTACAACAAGACTCACAACATTAAAGTGTTTTATTATCAGCTTATATATAATATATGTAAACAGTTTTATCAACTACTTTTTTCCAAAATACAACGAATTTGAATGTTTTTACTCGTATGAAGCACTAGTATTCGATAAACTACAACAAGACTCACAACATTAAAGTGTTTTATTATCAGCTTATATATATAATATATGTAAGAAAAACAGTGTAGAAGTTGAAAGTTGTGCCCATTTTACGGTAAGCCACATACCCAGTATTATGACAATATATATATATATATATATATATATGACAATACTATGTCCGAAATAGTTATGTGTACAATAGGATTAATAAAGAACTAAATATCTATAAAGCTACCGCAAGAAAGTGTAAACAGGAACTGAAGCAGTGGCTGCAGAGGCTTTCAAACGAGGATACAGAGGCGCTTCTGCTATCCCCCTATACAGCTAACTAAAACACATCTTATGATAAAGTCGTAAGGCTCATCACACACTTAGTGAGGATTGCTGTCTTTGGCACAACCAATCCCAAGGTGTTTAAAATAGGGCAGTGCTTATGCACACACTTAGATTATATAAAATGTCTATATAATCTAAGTGCACACATTAATACACATACACGTACACACATTTACAAACTTCTACGTGTACACTCGCAATTCCATCCCTCACTTTTATACTTGCTCTTAAGTAGTGTCTCCACATTTGTAGCGGATTCAATATTATGTAGTACTAAACAGGGCATTTCTCTAATTGTTTCCTATAATGTCCGGTGGAAGGCGCTAGCGTCTGTAATACAGTTTTTACCATAAAACTAGTAGGTACAGCCGCTAACGATCAACCATATCTTACTAGTATGTTGCCAAAAACCAGTACTGTAATAATTTAAGATACCCTGCATGTAAACAAAGTGAATAAAAATTTATTATTACTTTTTATTATTTTAATAGACGCTAGTAATTTTGTATTTGTTAATCAATAATATAAAACGTTTATCAATTATAATATACTACGAAAGGAACTTCGTTCCAACCGAGTGTTCCACGATACTCACGCATATTTTTTTAATTACTAGAGATGTGGCTCATAATCGGACGTAAAAACTGTCAAGCGAATACAATCGCAAATAATATGCAAGATAATTCTATTTTAACATGTGTAGTGCAATACCTTCATATTCATGTAAGTGTACTAAATTTAAGTAGCTTACGATTTATGTACTACAATAAACAAATAAATAAATAAAATAGAGAAAGTAGTAAAATTAAGAAAAAAAATTAAATAATTTTATATTTATTCCGCCATTGAATGCCTCGTTAGTAAAAAAGATTTTTGGCCGTTACTATACGAAATACAGTATTATGGTTCTATTTCGTGCTGGTATTATGTGCGAGGGCCTTCCTTCGCAAGGTCGTATTCGTACTGCAGCATGGCTCTACCATGTTAAAAGTTTGCAAAATATTAATATGCAAATGAAATTGGGTAAATTAAAATATCCCCGTTGATCGGCCTTGACGGAAACTGTTCCTACTGATGGTCACTAATCAGCTTGTGCAGGCAGCACAGTTGGACGCCAGAGAGGTCGCACCTTTTAGGAATATGATACTCAAAAGCTGTTTTCACGACAAAACGGGGAAATGCCTACGCATACCCGCCTCGCGTGTGCAAGG
Source organism: Parnassius orleans (assembly GCA_029286625.1). Lineage (NCBI taxonomy): Eukaryota > Metazoa > Arthropoda > Insecta > Lepidoptera > Papilionidae > Parnassius > Parnassius orleans. The sequence continues at coordinate 3,306,068 of JAGSMP010000018.1, forward strand.
ACGGGTTATCTCGGACTCGTACCGACAAAATTTTTTTTCTTAATATATTATATTAATAATATATTATACGATTTTTTGTTTTGTCTTTGTCTTTATCCTAGTTTTGGTTTTATAGGGCGACAAAGCTTAAGGTGACCATATTACTCTCAACCTTAGTATGTTCTTAAAAAATGAAAGTAATAAAAAACTGCGGTAGCGAGCCCGCCTGCTAAGCGTGGTAACTATACTACTTTTTAAAAGGCAGACAAAACACACCTACGATTAATCTGGTTAATAAGCAGTAGTAACTTACCATCAGGTGGGCCTCATGCTAATTTGCCTCCGTATCTATAAAAAAACATGGGTCTCCTGTTTGAACTTGCTAAGACTTCGCAGGCGATGGCCCTCGGAGTCATACGGGGATACCGCACCTTCTCCTATGAGGTGGTGATTGTATTGGCGGGTCTCTTCGCTGGGACTTGTAGGTGAAGTTCTTTGCGTCCATGTTTGCTATCATTACTCTAGTTACAAGCGTAAGAGCGGGAAGCATAAGCGGTAGACCGTCACCCTCTCAGAAAGGGAGAGAAATTCGGACGTTACACGCTTCGCAGTTTATGCTGAAAAGTGGAAAGATTGACTGGCCCACCCGAGAGCAAGAAGCAAAACTGTCGAGTCCGTCCTATCAACTGGCGGCACGGGTCATTGATATTACAGCTGGTATAATTGCTTTCTGGGCACGGTTGATTTGTGCCGTATAGCCGAAAGAGAGCCGATAACCGAGTGCACTGTGTTACCCACACTGAGAACATCGCAGTACCTATACCTGCTTTGGCAGGATTGCCAGGCTTGGGCTAAATCGCGTCTTGACTTTGTGGTTGCATCTTGACTTGCATGGGACTTTATGATTAGGTATAAATATGCAAAATTTAAAGGAGCGCCGGTGTTACCCTTTGCGAGCAGGTGATGTCGCGGAAGGAGGCTGCTTAAAAAAAAGGTGTATAAGACGTTAGACGAGACAACTAGCAGCCGAAGAGCCGGGCGCCATAGGAGAGCTCTGCATCCCGCCGTAATTAAAGTCTAGTATTTTGACTGTGACATTGCCAAACGTATTGATAAATTTCGGGGGTATTGTTAGCCACTTCTTTCAGGAGGGTTACACTATCGATAGAGTTAAAAGCATTCCTTAGGTCAACCTTCACAAGAACATCTGCACCAGAGTTTGTTAAAAATGTACGCACTGAATGTACCGCCGCCTCACAGCCACCTCTAGTGCCAAAGCCTAGTTGAGTAGGCAGAAATTTTGTCTTAAGATTAGAGATTACGAGGGTGGATTGAAAAGTACTCGGCCTAACCAAGAAAATAAACACATACTAAATCAGTAATATTTTTATTTTTCTACATAATCACCATCAAGTTCAATACACTTTTGCCACCTCCTTCCAAGCATTTAGACCGTTGAAAAAAATGATTCTTCCTTAGAGTCAAAATATGCGTCTACAGCTGCTTTGACCTCGTCGTTTGTCGAAAATCTTTGACCTCCCAAGTGCTTTTTAGGTTAGGGAACAGAAAGAAGTCTGATGGTGCCAGATCAGGTGAATACGGCGGATGCGGTAACAGTTCAAAGCCACAGTTGTGAATTTCAGCCATTGACTGTACTGACGTGTGAACACGGGCGTTATCATGATGAAACAGGACTTTTCTTCTGAGCATTCCTCGACGTTTTCTTTATTTCCTCTCGTAAACGACGTAGTAAGGTGCAGTAGTAATCAGAGTTTATAGTCTGACCCTTTCAAGATAATCAATCATAATCACACCTTTCGAGTCCCAGAATACTGAAGCCATCACCTTATTTGCCGACAAAATCGACTTAGCCTTTTTAGGGTGGTGAACCAGGTCTTCCACTGTTTTGATTGTTGTTTTGTTTCCGGTGTACAGTAATGAACCCATGTTTCGTCCATAGTAACAAAGCGATTCAAAAATCATCTGCATCGGCTTCAAATAACTCCAAACAGTCGCGTGAAATAGTCAATCGCGTTCTTTTTTGTTCAACTGAAAGCAGTCGCGGAACCCACCTCGCAGACACCTTGTGGAAACCCAACTCGTTGACAATGATGTTTTGAGTTCGTTCATAAGAGATGCCTATAATCTCGGCTATCTCTAATTTTAATCTGCGGTCTCCCATTATTAAATCAAGTACTTTTTTAATATTTTCGTCAGTAGTTGACGTCGAAGGCCTTCCAGAGCGGGGTTCATCTTTCACACTCTCTCTACCACGCTTAAATTCTGCTATCCATTTTTTGACGGATGAATATGACAGAGCACAATCGCCTAATGTACTGACCATGTCATCATGGATGGCTTTGATGATAGCCCTTCTTATGGAGGTACTTAATGACGGCACGCTGCTCGATTTGCTCCATTCGCGGAAATTATGTCCGATTACTTTGTTAATAAATTTATAAAATCACAACTAATTATCGCACGTTTCGAACTTCACACAATGAACTAGTCTGAACTGAACTAAGTAATGTGGGTAGATTTGATTTTAGAATTGAATGGATCTGTGTTAGGCCAAGTACTTTTCAATCCACCCTCGTATGTGCCTGCAAGCTAATTTTGAAGTTAAGCGTCGAAATGTGGAACCAACGGCAATAGGACGGATACCGTATCTTTTTTTTTTTGAAGGCACATAATCTTGCCCCGTATAAGAATGGAATGAAATTTGGATTAACATTACCAGAAAGCATAAAATTACATAACTTTGTAATGTCACCGGCAGAAGCGCTTAGAAGATCTTTAAGATGTTGAGGCGTAATTCCGTCAATGCCGCCAGCAGAGCCATTCGAAAATGACATAATTGCTTCTAAAGTGTCTTTTTCAGAAATTTGTAAAGGTTGCATAGAAGTCTTGGGAAGTAGCGGTAAACTTTGAGAAGGATTGACCGAAGGATGCTTCTGACGAAGGCCTTCAAGAGTTTCGACATTACGAGGAGCCAGGATGTCGTCTGAGAATAAATTACGGGATGCATTTTTTAAGTTGCCATTCATTACTTTCGACTCAACTACTTTTTTAAAATCATATTTAGGACAATTTAGGTAATCTAAATTTTGAAAAGATGTCTCTTTTAGTTGAGACGTAATTGATTTATTTATTGTTTTATCAAAATGAAAATGGGAATACGCGAAAGTAAATAATTCTTGCCAACTCTTTTCACTATTAGTGAAAAGAATTGGCAAAAATTTAACTTGCTAAAGCATTGTCATGCACAATTTTGAATAGTGCATGACAATGCTTTAGCAAGCTGCATCCTCGCACCTCTAGCAATTCTTTTAACCACTGGTACATTACAATGATAATTGTAAATTTGCTCCGAAAAAAGGGAAAAATTTGTCTCAGAGGAATTACTAATAGAGTTATGAATTTCTACGGTAGGCTGTGAAGCCGAATTACTTTTACTATGGCATCGTTTAATATGTATATTTAATCCCCTTTTACCTTTAAACAGCCTACCGTCGGTCCAATTATGACACTGTAGGAAATCCGGTTGTGAATGTAGCGGAGCCGAGATATTCAATAAAAAAATCTAAACAGATCTCTACAGCACTCAAAAGTCTTTATATTACATAAAATTAAGTTTTGATATTTTTCACCCTTCCCAATTTTTGTCATAATGGATTGATCATTCAATTCGGTTGTTCCGGGTTCTACCCGGACACTTTCTGTAACGGACGGCTTCAAAACTGGGACAAATTAAAAAATGAAAATGTAATGTAAAAAACCTGCAGTATATAAGAAGGTCATACGCAGTGAAGCAAATTCGGCACAGGCACTTCAAGCCGAGCGAGGTGATGTGTGTGGAGGTTATGAACACAAAAGATATTGGAACTCAACATTGCGGTCGGGAAACGGAACGTAACGTGCGTGAACTGGCGCATGTTGCGCTGGGTCCCCACCCAACATTTTCTAAACATAATTTTATTATAATTTTTTTGGATGTCAATGAATAAGTAAAATGTTATTTTATGACACATATACAGATATATCTATACATTAAATCAAAACATGCATCATCTCGCTATGACCCAGTCCCTTTCAGTGAATTACTTTCATTCATTGTAAAGCCATTTCTTAGCGAAGGTTTTTTTTTATACGGTTAATCCCCGTATTTTTCTTTTTTTAATTGCTCATATGTGAATAACCCGAGTTCAACTTCTTATGCAATTGAACAGTTTTTATTGTAATTTTACGTCTTGATTTATCACTAGTATGGAAACATACACTAGAGCAGCATGCTGCTTACGGCCTTACGGCGCGCTTCACTGCTCTATGATTGTTGTGTAACACACGGCGCATAAGCATGCAATGGATGTATATAATCACAGACATAGAGTACTTTATATACCTACACTTGAAATGTATAGTATGAGCTTTGACCGGGGTTAAATAAAAAAAAGTCGGGCATTACACCTATCCAGAAAACTTGTAAATTAAAACATTAACACAATTTCAAATCATCAATCAATATAAGTACATATATTTACAAAATTTCATCTAAATTGTTAGGGCAGTTTCCAATTAACCAGTCACATATTACATATTATTTTTTATTTTTATTATTCCAAAAAGTGTTAAATAGGTTTGATTGTATATCAATAAAATTATTTTATGTAAAAATAAATTTTACGACAAAATCTTTGACCTCACGGTTAAGAAGTATGCATAGCAGATTTATTTTTTCCCAGTTTTGGGGCCGTGTGGCCTAGAATACTAAAGAACAGAAATAATAACTAAAGAATCTGGCCCCATTTCGGGATTCAAGCTCGCGCATTTCGTCGTGGTTGATAACGCTCTAGCCATTAGGCTGCTACTAATGTCCTCCGGACTGAATTTCGGTCACGGCGGCCCATCTCAACGGGACAGCCATCTGCGCTGGACAGGATTATAGTGCCCGAGTGTATGCGCAAGCACAAGTGCACTCTCATAGTTTGATGGGACGGTAATTCGACACGAGCGGAGAGAGATTAGGCGCAGAACTAACTGCTTTACGTGCTTTCCGAGGCAATGGTGTGAAATATCGCTAATTTGACTGGGCTGCTACTGGGAATTTCTTGACAGAAAACCTCAATAAAAGAATTTTTTGGCCCGATCCCGGGATTTGAACCCTATACCTCATGATCAGCAGCCGCATTAACGAATACGACCAATGAGGCTGTTATTAGGAATTAGGCTGAGGGTCGAAATAGAGAGGCATTTTTTGGCAGCAACCGTTAGAATTGAGGAAAGGAGGAATCCCATAGACAATGAATAATATATTATGTACTGTTTTATATGTTTTTCACCCACCATGCCTGGTAAGGTAATGCCATAAACAAAAAAAATCCAAAATATAGATATGTAAAGAATATGGAAAAGAAAATCATCTCATCTCATCGTCTTCTTCATTAGCCCGTAAAGTATGCTGGATTTGGGCCTCTTATGTTGTATGAAGGATTAGGTCATTATCGCCATCCTTAAAAGAAGGATTGTCGGCCGTAGTACCTACCTCGTGTCTTTAATGTTGCTCCTCGTCGCTGGTCAATTTTACATTTGGTTTATACGAGATTATTACGACACTTATGGAACGAAAAGGGTATCTAATGGAATATCTATGTAACGTCCGCTACCATATCCCTTACAGCCTAAAAGTTCACTGCTCAACATAGGCCTCCCCCTTAGATTGCCTCATAGTGGGATATTTGCCATAGTTGCCACGCTTGGCAAGCGGGTTGGCAATCGCAGTTTTTTTATTTTTTATCATTATTAGGAAGACGCAGCTGCCCATCTCCTGATTCGTTTCCCTCTGTCGCCCTTTACGGCACCCACGGGATTAGTGGATATTCTTACACCGTCACTACACGGTACACGCCACCACATGGCATTTACAATATATTTAGGTACTTGTTACGGATAAAACTCAATGTAAGCAAGTTTTATTTTTATAAACAAAAGTCATTACCCACTCCAAGATTTTCTTCTGCATTGTGGGGATGTTTAAAATACATACATTGAGCACGTGGATAAACATCTGGATCAGGGACAATTATTTGTAGGCCATACAACTACTTTCCGTATGGGATTCGAACCCGCAGCCTCGCACAACCCATCCAATCACTAGCCATTGCGCTGCGCTACAGACCCGACAAAGTATTAATGTTGGTTTATATTATTAATTGTATTTGTATCAAAATCAACTTAATATTTTAAATTGGTGCTTTTATTGGTTGTGGGAGCAAGAGTAGTTGGCTTGTAGGTATTGTACGAGATATTCTCATGCGTGGCGTTGACAATAAGTCCCGGACGTGTGACGTCAGAAATTCTTAAGCCCGCGCAGCCCCGGCTTGTGAATCACGCGATGTGTCACCGACGCTGCGAGCCGACGCCGACGCCCGCGTCGTCCGCGTTCTTCACGATCATTGAGATAATGGGACGTTCTCGGAAGCCGATGTTTTGCTTATACAAAATAGTACTTAGTATCATTTGTAGCACTTTATATTTTTATTAACCTAATTATATTCGGACTTAAAAATCAAAAAGATTGTTTACTTTTATTGTTTTATACAGAGAAAATTCGATAAGAGCTAAAAAGTTTCTATATTTATTAATTTTTCGGACGCTTTTGAAAATATTTTGAACGTGTCAAAAGATGGCGTTGTTGCTAAAAATAACTGACAGGTTCTTGATGTGCAGCAGGAAGTGCTGCAGGTGTCTGCCTTAAGGGATACCAGCATTAAGCGCCATACACTCGGACGAGCAGCCGTCAAGGTAAGTCATGAATCCAGGGGATCAGTCTGAGGGCGGGAGGAGATTGGCCATAGGAAGATAGAATGCTGATCAGGCTGGCGTGTCAGACCCTGTCAAAGGTTTACGACTCATTAAGCAGCACTAACGAGTGGTTCAGCGTTGTTCTCGAGGGCTTTACGCTGTTGTCACCTCTGATGACTAAGATAGATTGCTTCGCTTCCAGTAAAAAGGGTCTCCGGTTCTCTACACTTACCATACGAAACACAGCAGCATTAAGCTGCCATTTTACGCTGGTTTTCTGTGATTTGGATGACAGCACTGGTGATGCTCTATACACCGGCCGTGCCAATATTTCTCGGGAAAACGTCGCCGAGTACCGGAACAAACTTGTGTCTGAAGTAGAGTCTTTGCTGAACAAAGTCTCGGATTGGGGGCGACTAAATCTAGTTCAGTTTAATCCTTAGAAGACACATGTTTGCGCGTTTATCGCTAAAAAGAACCCCTTTGTCGTATCTCCTCAGTTTCAAGGCACTCCCTTTGTTGCCTCAGCCTGTATCGGAATCCTCGGCGTCGACATATCGAGTGACGTGCAGTTTCGTGGTCACTTGGAAGAGAAGGCCAATTTGGCCTCTAAAAAACTTGGCGTGCTCAGCAGAGCGGGACAGTATTTCATGCCGGCACAACGCTTGCAACTTTACAAGGCGCAGGTTCGGCCTCACATGGAATACTGTTCCCATCTCTGGGCTGGGACTCCCCAGTGCCAGCTCCTTCCACTTGACCGCATCCAGCGCAGAGCGGCTCGAATCGTCGACGACCGAGTCCTTTCCGATCAGCTCGATTCATTGGCGCTGCGAAGAGATGTTGCATCTCTTTGCATTTTCTTTCGCATTTACCACGGGGAGTGCTCTGAGGAATTGTTCGGATTAATCCCAGCCGCCAAATTTCACGAACGCACATCGCGACAGAACTCCCGATACCATCCACACCATCTGGATGATTGGCGGTCCACCACTGTGCGATTTAGAAGACATTTTCTTCCTCGCACAACTTCCTTGTGGAATAGTTTACCACCAGCGATTTTTCCGGACCGATACGACTTAGGGACCTTCAAGAAAAGAGCCTACTCCTTTTAAAAGGCCGGCAACGCGTCTGCAATTCCTCTGGTTCCCCTGGTGTTCATTGGCGGCGGTAGTCACTTACCATCAGGTGAGCCGCATGCTCGTTTACCCCGTCTCCTATAAAAAAAAAGAGAGTGTGGTCCTTCCCCGGTCGAGCCGACCCATTCGTGCTGCAACCATAATATATATAGCTGCAGCGTGGCTCTACCGCGTAAAGCAATTAGATCTAAGTCGAGTGTTTGCTAATGTCCAGTTTAGGCTTTAATAACATCTATATTTCAGGCAGACCAGGCATTGAAATGCTATGTTATGCGAGATATGCTTCGTATATAGGTCTGCTTTCTTTTTTGTGTGTAGTCATCTAGGTGACAGATACGTTGGTAGCAGATGTCATTGGGGACGAACACAAAGAGGGAATTTGGGTTCTGCGAGAATCCTGGGTTTTTAAAGTACTCTGTGTCTGTGTTTAACTGATATCCAATTTGCTTGTCCGTCAGGAAAATCGCAGTGTGACTTCTCGGCCTTGAGATAGTGACTGACTGCGTTATTATTGGAAGTTTTAGTGCTTTGGAATTTTTTAGAAATTATGGATTTTGAGACTGTTCCGCAAAGTTTTTGTTCTCTTTACTGATATTGGACGTTTTACTAACCTATATCTTTTTAAATACATATTTATGAATTAGACCGCTTCCTTAGCCAATGGTAACAAAAATTTAAAGTCGCATAAGAACAAATGATTTCAGTAAGAGAACTAGTGTGCTTAAAGACAAGACGTTATATGTACTGATCTATACCAAGTGCTTATAAATATACCAAATACTGGCACTATAAAAAGTTGCCAACGCGAACGCGGTATGGAGTAACCGGTAGCGTTGTCGTGGACGGACGCCTATTGCCTGTTGGTTGGTTGGCTTGTATTTTTATGTAACTTGTTACTTCGACAGGCGTCGTTGCGCCATGCTCGCGCCGCTCGCTTTGCTTGCACTGCGTTGAAATGACGCAGTTAGAGTATGTAGCTAAAACAGTTCTATCGGAAGTCAAAATATGATGGTAAAACTTCATGGATATGAATTCTATCTAATATAAATATTAGTTTCTGCGGTTAAACTCTATTTTTAAATAATTTATCTATTTTAATTAATAACTCCAATTTAATAGTTAAACATAAATATGTTATTCTACCGCGTAGTGGCGGTGTAAATCTACTACCCCATATCATCTCGTGGGTGTCGTAAGATCCGACTGCGACAGAGGGGAACAAATCAGGACATGGGCTCAGCGTTTTCCTAAGAACGAATAAAAAAAACTGCGGTTGTCAACCAGCTTGCCAAGCATGTCAACTATGGCAAATTTCCCTGTGGCAATCTATGGGGGAGGCCTATGTTCAGCAGTGGACTTTATTAGGCTGTAACGGTAACGGTAAATATGTTATTTAATTTATGAATTTAGTGTAATTTGTGTGAATTTATTTTCATAAAAATTTCATAAATTACCTTTACTTCTGTGTGTTTAAGATCGCAATAATTCTAATAATAACGGAAGGAATTAAAAAAAATGTTGTGTCCCTGATATTATCAATTGAATTTTTATTAAATTTGCAAAAGAAAAATGTTTAACCGCGGCGTTAAAATATATTTAACATTAGTTAATTCAAAGAAAACAATTAAGCAACCCAAAACTTTAAATTTTTAATATTCTAATATAACAAGACTATTTTTGGATTTTTTCACTGAATATTCACAAGTAACGATTGAGACCAGTGGTATTCCCCGAGTGTTCGGTGTAGGTAAGTTTGTTCACGAGCAATTTGAGGTCGATTGCTGGTGAAGCAGCATCGTTGACAATTGGGCGACATTTTAGAAACTGGCGTATCAGCATTTGCTTAGCAGCACACTAAAAACATTTAAAAAATCTGCATATTATTAAGAAAACAAAAAATCTAGAACATTAAGATGTATGATTTCTCTTAAAATCAGTGGATGGCCCGGTGCATAGTTGTGGGGCGTGTGAAAGTGTAGTAAAGATTTAAATTAATAAGTAAAAAATCATTTGATTTCAACAAATAGTTTGTTATAGCATTTTTGTTCTCGCAAATCTGGATATGGAAGCATTTCTACAATAATATCCGTATATAAAAAAATTAAGTAAGTCCCATTGCGGTTTTTGTTCTCGCAAATCTGGATATGGAAGCATTTCTACAATATTTTTTTTATTTTTTTTTATTTATTTAATCTTTTTTACATCTACCTTATACTAAGGGATATAAAGGGCGGACTTAATGCCTTGTGGCATTCTCTACCAGTCCACCCTGATATAATATCCGTATATAAAAAAAATTAAGTAAGTCCCATTGCTGGGTGTATGCTTTTTGAGAGACTTAGAACGTTCGCTGCCTCAATGCGTGTTCTAAAAACTTCACCTGTCGATTTTCTTAATTTCTTAGCCATGGAAGAGGTACTTTTTACTTTTTCCTTTAATGTTTTATCCACGTCACCATCATTGTTACCAAGTCCACTGCTGAGCAGAGGCCGCCCCATAGATTGCCAAAAAATACGGTCTCGATCAATGATCTGCATCTCTTACCTGGAATATAGATTCTAATCCTACTTCATTTAAAAGTGATGGTAACTTTATTGATTTTTTCTGAATTTTAATATTATATGTACTAATGTACTAATGTACGTTGAAAAAGATCATAATTTAATGCACTAATCAGGGCATTATCCCCAGACTGAAACCCTTAGGGAATAGATGAAGGTAATAGCGTATGGTATAATCTGAATTTAATGTGGCATCTTTTTAGTGATTATGACTGAAAATATTGAAATTGAATTTGATGAAATTGAACCTCGTACATACCTAAATGAAATTCTGCCCCTTATTTGACAATCGCGTGGTACAGTACTCATCGTAAGATGTATAAATCTTTTTTTATTAAAAAAATTACATTTTGTATGGGACACAACTATAGCTATAGCTATCGGCTTAGAATTAGCCAGAATTTTTATTTCTGTTAATGTGTGAAAACTTATCTCCAATCTTGTAAATAAACAAAAAGCCGTGGTAGCTCAGAGGCTAAGTGCTCGCTGTAAATTTCATAGTACGCGAGCAACCCGGGTTCGATCCCCGCCGGCACCAATGAAATAGATAATTGCAATTTTAAGCGCTGATTTACCACTTGCTCGGCGGCAAAGGAAAATATCGTGAGGAAACCTGCATGTCTGAGAAATAAGAAAAAAAATATTTCGAAGACATGTAAAGTTCGCCAACACGCATTAGGGCAGCGCGGCGAACATTTCCTTGCTCTTAAACCCTCTCAGAAATGAGGGGAGGCCTGTGCCCAGCAGTGGGACGTATGTATGCTGTAAATTTAACTTTTAATCTTGTAAAAGTCTACTGTTAGAGATGGGCCATTCCTGTAGTAGAGAGGATTTGTCTTTATCATCACGCTTGGTACCTACGATCTTACAAGGCCGCAAGCGTGGCCTTGTAGGCCACAGGCCTTGAGTCAGGTGAAGTTATAAAAGTCAAAAGACTAACAGCATAAAATAGAGATGCTGCCCGTCGCCTGTCCGGGTATTTTACGTCTGATATAAATAAGACGGTAATATTGCTATGTATAGCCTTGAGAGAGAGGAGAGAGAGAGAGTGAGAGAGAGAGAGAGAGATATTCCCATAGTCGTCTCTAACGGAAGGACGAAATAGGGTTTTTTTTGCAGCCACCACTCGGCAGGAGGGAATAAAGAAATCTAAATCAATATTTTATTCAGATTTCTGTGATTGAGACTTATGTTTGCGCCTACTTATGGCTTTTATTGTCCTGCGCAGTTGGTAACAATCCAAAGTATTCAGGTGCTGTCGCATGGACGAAATCAGCTAGGAACATAAACTCCTTTAAATAAGATTTTGGTTTACCGTTATTTGTGAAAACAATTACTTAATAGGAATACTTTTTTTCTCTAAGGCATTGGGTTAATCAGTTATTAAATAAGTACGAGGAAATAAAATAAAACATCTGCGTCGACTCTAGTGTAATTATAAACTTACCAATTGGAGAATTGTTTCAGTCCAAAATTCCAAAATTTGAAAGTCGACATTTGAACATAAATACTTGTTTTGAGGTCCCTAGAGTATTATAACCGTTTTTCAAAGAATGTCTATGTATGTAAACGTTTGCACATTAGTGATTTTTTTTGTCTTTCACACCTCTGATGATAACGTCTCCAAATGATTTCATTTGACATTTAAATGCTTAATTTATTTAATTAAACCTTTATTAAAATCAATTATGAAGTATTAAAAAAAACATTTCTACAAACGATTCTTGTCACCATGTGAAATGCCATCTATATTTATTTGGGATTGACACAAAATATGTATGTACTGATCTCACTTATAATTTTTGTTAGTCTAATAATTAAAATTATTTATTTAGGTATGTTTTTGTTTTGTCACAAAAGATTGGAGTTTGTGAGAAAATGATCTATATGTCGCAGATTCAGCAGAGGATCCCACTTGTGATCGCGGAAATACATCAGAATAGCGTTAATTGTTAAAAATAATAAAAGTGTGAGAGCGGATGTTCAACTTGCTCTCTTGCTTACGCCATTAATCATTATCAGTAATAAGACAGCGTAACGCACTATACATTAAATATAGAGAAATTACAGTTCGACCATACCGTAACACGTCCCCGCCACAATCATACACCAGTGTAACGTGAGGTACGTAATTACATGATAACACCAAAATATACAAATCAACACCAACACTACTTATCTCAGTGTAACACCGGGCAGCCTCTCAGCAACACCAATCCTCCTCGCCTGCACTAGAAGAATTACAACAACGAACAGAACCACGACACTACCTTAGCACTAGTAGAATGACTACACTCGTAGAATGACTTAAGCGGAAACTCTCGCGCACGGCGCCTACAGTGAACTTTATACTGCACAAACAAGTGGGGGTTTCTCGATATACCCTCAATTCCATCTCGATCCAACCGGGTATTTTATAGACGCTTCGACATATAAAATAGTTCGGGGAAAAAGTTTCTTCGTATTTTATATACCACTTCAAGACATTTTTTTTTCAAAGTTTAATTACATTTAATTATAATATATATGTGCCATTTTGTTTCATAACCATCTTGTAGGTAGTGACATAATCAAAAAAATGCGACAAGTAGTTTTAACAGTCCTCTATTGATGTTAACCTAACACTACCCAAAGAATTCTGAAGAGACCGAAACAGGTGAAAATCTGAGGGCGCAAGGTCAGGACTATATGGTGGATGCATTAACACTTCCTAACCAAACTCTCTCAATTTTTACTGTATGGTCAAAGATGTGTGTGGTCTGGCGTTTTAATGATGAAAGACCACTCTGTTGATCAATTCCGGCCGTTTCTTCTCAATTTTTTGTTTGAGTCTCATTAGTTGTTGGCAGCAAAGATCCGAATCGATGGGTTTGCCCGGCGGTAAAAGCTCATAATAAACGATGCCCTTCCGATCCCACCATACACACAGCATCACCTTATTGCGTGTTAATTCAGGTTTCGCTACAGTCTGTGGAGCTTGACTACCCTTTGACCATGATCTTTTTCGCACGTTCTTGTCGTAGGTGATCCACTTTTCATCATCAGTGATCAATCTTTTCAAAATTGGTTCGGTCTCATTACTTTTCAATAGAAAATGGCAAATGAGTACATGATTCATTAGGTTTCTTTCAGTGAGCTCGTGTGGTACCCAAATATCGAGCTTTTTTGTATAGTCAGACTTTTTCAAATGAGTCAAAACTGTTTTGTGGTCAATCCTCAATTCCTCGGTTATATCCTAACTACTAATATGCCGATCTTGCTCCACTTTTTCAAAAATGGCATCGACTTTATCCGTATGAGGGCGACCAGAGCAAGCTGCATCTTTGACATCAAAATTCCCGGACTGAAAACGCTAGAATCAACTTTGTGCTACTCTTACTGACACTGCATTACCTAGGTCCATAAACGTCACAATTTTTTTTCGCGGCTTGAGTCGCATTTTTCCCTTTTTTGTAATAAAACTTCAGGATGTATCGAATTTCTTCGTTAGAATCACTCATTTTGGCGGATAGAAAAACAATTGAAAAATGGCGGGAAAGTATTTTTTACTTTTTATTTTTATTTTTCTTAATGTCCTATATATATATATTGATGTGTATTGATATTAAAACCAGCCAGATACCAACAGTACATCCAAAAAGATCTTTGTTCAATTTTATGCAAGCAAAATATGAAGAAACTTTTTCCCCGACCTATAAATCATGATATATACGTTGCAGGTTTATTATAAAATCAGGTTTTTGATCAAAAACCTAGACTGATTTAGTTTTATTGTAAAAACCTAACCTAACCTAACCTTTTTTTTATTTACATTGGTAGGGCCACGGGAACGCTTTCGCACCCATCCGCAGCCCCCAGCAGCGGCCATCCTATACCAGCCCCTCCTCGGGAAAGGACTCTTCCTTTACTGCTCAGGTAAGGCGCACCAGGAACACAAGGCATGCCTTCCTCCTCGGCCTCAACTCCAGTTGCACAACGGACGCCCCCAAGCCCGATGTGCGAATGTCATGGGGCCAGGAAAAACGAACACTCAGAAGCACTAGCCTTCCTGACATCAGCGGCGGATCTGCTCTATGGTTCCGCCGCCCATCAAGATTCTGCTGCAGAGGGTAGGGAAAGCGGCGCCTCGCAATACTAACACATCCGAAGTGGCCCTGCCCACTCGGAATGGCCACCTCGGGACCGCTCTTCAACTCGAAGCGAGCCATGTGGGTTACTCTTAGTTCACCGCGAGTGACCAAGCCGCAGCTACTAAGCCACCCCGTCACGATAAGGCTGTAAAACCTGTTCGGAAGGGCGAGGGGAGGGGGTAACCTAACCTATCCTAACCAATTTAATGATGAATACGGACCACGAGTCTGTAGAGAATAAGTTTAAAAAAGCTTAAATTTTATTATAAACTCCATATCGTTCTGTGGGTGTTGTAAGAGGCGATTACGGAAAACGCCAGAAAAGCCTCATTCTCCCTATTGGTAACGATATTAGTATTTTTACCAGGTACGCAGACTGAACAAAATCAATGTGAAACATCTGATACTACGATAGGCAATTCAAGCGTGGCAATTATAGCAAAACTCTTCTAACTGCGGGAGAGCCTCATGTGGAGCTATGAACATCAAACTCTGATATCGGAAACCTTAGAACTATATCAGATGAAATTTCCGAGGCTGTTTATTTTTGTTAATGACACTTTAATTTTAATATTACAATGTTATGTGAACACTTATTTTTCATCTAAAAGTAACAAATAATAAAATATTTCTAACGTAGGATTTATGTGGTTGATTACGCTTCTAATTGTTTTAATATATTATAATATGATCTTATAATTATAGAAAGTGCATTTAAATGTAAAATATTAAGAAAAATTAAAAATTGTTTACGTACTATTAATTTTCATGATAACCAACCATTGCATTGTGGATAATACGACAGACGAGTAAATATTGCGCAAAAAAACTAGACCTGCGCACTGCATCAACTAGCATAAACGTCGCAATTGCCGTTTTTATGTGAGCCAGTTGTGGTATTTATATATACGTGTATATTATTATTTTGAAACGATTTAAAAACATTCCATTTTAACCTAAACGATAATTTTTCATCTCCCATTTGTAAACTTGAAATAAACTTGACTGGTAGAGAATTTCTTATGGCAATAAGTCAGCTCATTGAAACACTTAGTTTAAGGTGTCTTATAATAAATATTCTATAGCTGTCTAATACTTGTCTATATTATGTAATGTTTTGGAGAGCTCATCAGCCATTAAAGGGAGAGAAAAATATTTTTTATTAATACTAAAAAAGGAGAAATTTTATATGTAACAAAAATATTCCTACATATGACTCTTAAATACAAAATATATTGTGTTATATATAAAGGGAAAAATATCAGTGTCTAGATTTATGCGAAATCATACGAAATGTTGACGTAAATAATTTTTTGACCCGATGTAGCAACGCATCAGCGTAGATAGTCAGTGGCCCTTAAGAGCTTAGGTCTCGCCCGACGTACCCTTGGCGTCGCCCCTCCGTCCTCTCGCCCTTGCATTCACCCTCTGTACTAGGGTTGGCACATCTAAAACATTATGTAAAATACATTGTTTTTATACGTTGTTGCAAGTAGAAAAAAGTTGAAATGTTGTTTTTTAGTCTCCCGCTCTGCTGTGTGTGGAGGTGTAAGATAGGCGATAGATAATAAATATAGGCGACTCTAGAAAAAGTCGGAAAGACCTCATGGCTACCGCTTGATGGCGGTATAACTGATTTCCACCACAGCTGGCTGTCTATCGTTATCATCATCATTATATGCCATTACAACTCCACTTTTTTATAGAATAAGGGTGACAAGTAAGTACACAGCTCACCTGATGGTAAGTGGATACTGTGGCTCATAGACATCTACATCTATCCTCGATTAAGAATGCAAATGCAGATGCGTTGTCACCCCTGAGGACTTAGATGGAACGCTTCGTTTCCAGTAAAAAGGGTCTCCGGTTCTCTACACTCACCATACAAAACACAGCAGCATTGAGCTACTATCTTACGCTAGTATTCTGTGAGAGCGTGGTCCTACCCCGATCGAGCCAACCCATTCGTACTACAACCATAATATAGCTGCAGCATGGCTCTACCATGTATGAACTACGTATCAATGCCACATTCCGCGGACCTGAGCCATCTGTATCTGTCGACTTTCTGTATTTTGTAACAGACCGCTATTCTATATAGTCGGGAGCCGTTCTACACTTTGCTTACCGGTACTATACTGTTGTACTGTGGTACATATCTTCCCGTGGGTGTCGTAAGAGGCGACAGAGGGAAACTGAGGCAGAAGATGAGCAGCAGCATCTTTCTGATAACCGCAAATAACAATAAAAAAACTGCGGTTGCCAACCCGCTTGCCAAGCGTGGCAACTACGGCAATATACCCCCCAATGAAGAAAGTTACGAAGAGACGGCCCCCAGTCCCCGGCGGCCCCGCTATTCCTGGCTACGGTGGCGACCATGGTAACGGCGGGGCAGGGGGTGCTAAGAATCTCCGGTGGAGGTTCTGTTGCCACCTACGACGACTCGACCTGGCAACTTATAACGCACGCACTCTGAGGACTGACGAGAAGATCCTGGAGCTGGAAGAAGAGATAGACAAGTTGCGCTGGAATATTATAGGATTATCCGAGGTCCGAAGAGAGGGGGAGGACACGGTAATCCTCGAATCCGGCAACTTGTTCTATCACCGGGAGGGCGACCATCTGTCCCAAGGAGGTGTCGAATTTATCGTCCACAAGTCTCTCGTTAACAACGTTGTAAAGATTGGGAGTGTGTCGACGAGGGTTGCGTACCTTATACTCAGAATCACCAAACGGTATTCGCTGAAGATCATACAGGTTTACGCACCAACCTCGGCACACCCCGATGAGGAGGTGGAGGATATTTCTAGAGCCATGCTTTCCTCCAAAACCCACTATACGGTGTTAATGGGAGACTTCAACGCAAAGCTAGGCACAAGAGAGAACGGTGAGCTGAAAGTAGGGAAATTCGGATTAGGGCAACGGAACCCAAGGGCAGCTGGCCGAATTCATGGAGAAAGAGGGACTCTTTATGATGAACTCTTTCTTCCAGAAGCGGCCCCACAGGAAGTGGACCTGGTCGAGCCCCGACGGTTCGACAAAAAATGAGATTGACTTCATTATGACGACTAGACGCCAACTGTTCAGTGATGTCTCAGTGATCGCGAGGGTGAACATTGGTAGCGATCACCGAATGGTTAGAGGCACACTGAACCTAAACGTTAAGTTGGAGAGGTGTCGTCTAATGAAGTCAACGCTCCGTCCCCCTCGTGCTCTAATCCAAAGTCCCGAAACCTTTCAGCTCGAGTTACAAAACCGTTTTCAGTGCCTAGAAGATTGCAACGCAGTGGACGATATGAATGACAAGCTTTTGTAAGACCCGCCGCAGAAGAACACAAAAACTCTCCGATCACACTCTTAATCTCATGGCTGTTAGACGGGAAATGAAGCTGCAATCTTCAGTAGATTTGATAGCATACAGGCAATTGAACAGACAGATCTCCAAATATATGCGGCGGGACTTACGCAACTTTAATACTGCTCGTATTGAAGAAGCGATTGAGCGGAACCAGGGCTCCAAAGTCTTTGCTAGAGATCTGTCTGCCAGAAAGAGTCAACTGTCGAAGCTGAAGACCGAGTGTGGCAGCGTCGTTTCCGGGACACCTGAGATTTTGAATGATATTGAGAGGTTCTGTGGGCAGCTGTACACATCATCGTTGGAGCCACACGCAAGTGTGAGTAACGATCCAAGAGCCAGTCTGATCCGACACTATTCCGATGATATTCCGGACGTCAGTCTGAGCGAGATTAGAATGGCTCTCCAGCACCTTAAAACGGCAAGGCCCCAGGCGAGGATGGAATTACAGCGGAGCTTCTGAAAGCGGGTGGAAAACCGGTACTTGTAGTCCTTCAGAAGCTCTTTAATTCCGTCCTCCATGGTTGCACTACACCGGAGGCGTGGAGCAGAAGTGCGGTGGTCTTGTTCTTTAAGAAAGGCGACAACGCTCTCTTGAAGAACTACAGACCGATTTCCCTTCTGAGCCGCGTCTACGTGCTGTTTTCGAGAGTCATTACGAATCGTCTCGCATGCAGACTCGACGACTTCCAGACTCCCGAACAAGCCGGTTTCCGAAAAGGCTTTAGCACCATAGACCACATACATACCCTTCGGCAAATTGTACAGAAGTCCGAAGAGTACAATTTGCCACTATGTCTGGCGTATGTGGACTATGAGAAAGCCTTTGATTCCGTCGAAATTTGGGCGGTGCTGCAGTCCCTTCAGCGGTGCCAAGTGGACTGTCGGTATATCGAGGTGCTAAAGTGTTTGTACAGTAGGGCTACGATGGCTATCCGAGTACAGAACCAGAGTACGAAACCTATCCAACTGCAGAGAGGTGTAAGACAGGGTGACGTAATATCCCCGAAACTCTTCACCGCTGCATTGGAAGACGTTTTCAAGCTACTGGACTGGAAAAGATACGGTATTAACGTCAATGGCGAGTACATCACTCACCTTCGATTTGCCGACGATATAGTCTTTATGGCGGAATCGCTGGAGGACCTAAGTACTATGCTCAATGACCTCAATAATGTCTCCTAACGGATAGGTCTTAAGATGAACATGGACAAAACAAAAATCATGTTTAATGTCCATGTCACACCTATGCCGGTAGTTGTTGGGAGCACTAAGCTCGAAGTTGTTGACGAATATGTTTACCTGGGACAAATAGTCCGACTAGGTAAGTCCAACTTCGACCGAGAGGTCAATCGACGGATTCAACTCGGCTGGGCAGCGTTCGGGAGATTACGACCCATCTTCTCGTCAGGCATACCTCAAAACCTCAAAACTAAATTGTACAACCAGTGCGTGTTGCCAGTGATGACATATGGAACTGAGACGTGGTCCTTCACTACTGGCCGTATGAGGAAGCTCAAGGTCGCTCAGCGAGCTATGGAGAGGGCAATGCTCGGGGTTTCTCTGCGTGATAAACTTAGAAATGATGATATCCGCAGTAGAACCAGAGTAACCGACATAGCGCAAAGGATTAGTAAGCTGAGGTGGCAATGGGCCGGCCATATAGCTCGAAGAACCGACAACCGTTGGGGAAGAAAGGTTCTCGAGTGGCAGCCTTGTACCGGCAGGCGAAGTGTAGGGCGTCCCCCCACTAGATGGAGTGACGACCTGGTAAGACATGCAGGAAGTCGATGGATGCAGGTGGCTCAGGACCGTGCTTTGTGGCATTCCTTGGGGGAGGCCTATGTTCAGCAGTGGACTTGTGAAGGGCTGTAATGATGATAATGATGACTATACTGTTACTTGTGAACCTTTCTTCTCCATCGGTTGTAGATTCTTCGAGCTATATGGCCGGTCCATTGCCACTTCACCTTATAGATTTTGCCAAACGTCGCTTTTAAGATAATAAAAGAGGCTGTGAACTTTTATAAGCTGATAAAGGAGCAGTGTTCAGTTCCGGGTTAGTTTTGGATGGCAAAATGAGATCATTGTGGGGTCTTAAGAGTTGAGATGATTTTATGGGAAATTCCCAAAAAATCTTTAGTCTGACTATGTATCTATCCGTCAGTGCGTGTTTTTTAATTTTACATATTGAATTTTATAGTTGTTTTTATTTAATTTTGGTAAACATAATTGTTCTTTTTGGAACGAAGTTCTTTATCGCACGGTACGAATTTGACGGATGGGGGCTAGGCGAGAAAAAGTGTAAGATTTTTCCGTCACGACCCCTTTTCTATAGTACGAGCCCTCGCACTTTTTCTTATCTTGCCATGAAAGAAATATTATTTTAAATGACGCTTCATTTTAATAGATGCTAGTAATTCATTTATTTGTATTTGTTAATCAATAATATAATACGTTCATCAATAATAATATACTACGAAAGGAACTTCGTTCCAACCGAGTGTTCCACGACACTCACGCATGTTTTTTTTTGTATTTTAAATAATAAGTACTTAAAGAAATAAAATAAAATATAAAGACTAATTTAATGATGAAGCACGTGTAGTGGCGGTGGGGTGTAAGAATATCCACTACCCAATATCATTTCGTGGGTTTCGTAAGAGCTGACAAAGGTAAACAAATCAGGAGATGGGCAGCAGCGTCTTCTTAATAACAATTAAAAATAAAAATAAAAACTGCGGCATTTAACCCGCTTACCAAGCGTGGCAACTATGGCAAATATGAAGCAATCTATGGGGGAGGCCTATGTTCAGCAGTGGACTTTAATAGGCTGTAACGATGATTATGAATTTTTAAAAGTAGGTAGGTTTAGATGTTAGATGCATTTATGTTCTCAACGAAAGAAATAACGCTATTCGACATTGCAGTGTGACAGCCCGCTAAGTTCTTTTCTATCAACCCTAGTACGGGCTCTACCTTTATAATAACGGCATAGAAATTACGAGTGATGAGTAAATTGTTTTCAGGTACAATGTTATATTTCTTATACTATTTTACTCAGAGTTTTACTGACATATTTAATGTGCTACGAAATTGTGTCTTTGTATGTAAATGCATATCCTACATTGTTTTTAAATTTTTGGGTGAAAAATATGACGTAGTTAATTAAAATAATTAATTGTTCCAATGTTGAAACCCGGTGTATGAAATAAAGTCGTTAATAAATAAATCTGGGATTTTTTATTTTAAATACAACCTTTCCTTCCTTTATCAGAGTTGTATGTTTTATATATTTTGTTGAATAATTAATTGTCCACTCGGTGACATCTTTAAAGGATAACGATCTTCCACAGCTACAATTTAAGTATATAAGTATGAATGGCAGCAGTATCAAAACTTCAAAGGCAGCAGTATTCACGTCTGGTACTTCAATTGTCAATCCGACCGCCAAGCGTAACTATTAACTACAATGGGTACAGGCCCATGTCCAGCGGTGGACGGAGAAGTGTCGATTGCGTGGAAAACACAAATTGTACATCTTCGAGTTTCGATGTGCTGTGCTAGTGTTCCTTTATTTGTGACACTATTTTACGTGAAAGGAGCCACACTGCAATGTAGTACCTACGGTTGCAGCATGAATGGGTGAAACAGTAGCACAATGCTGCTTTGTTTCTTATGGTTAGTGACCAGCAGGACTTTTCGTTAAATTTAGTTGAATTTGTAGTACATTAAAGTCATATGTTTATGAGCCGTTGTCGAAATGTATTACAAAGTGACTATCATTTTGATGTCAACAAAGTTATAGAATAAGCCTGAAGAACTGGATACCATTTTTACGGTGGACATTAAGGCATTTCATCTCATTCTTAAGGGGAGCAGCGTATTACAAATACTTATTATTATATATATAATTTTGTTTCTTAATCGAGGGTATAGATGGATCTTTTGGCCACCGTCTATAAAAGTATGTAAAGTATGTTCTCTGCTTACTTATGGGTTGACTAGTGGAAAACGCCTTAAGACGTACCGTATCCTCACTTACTTGTCCTAATCTTATCCTTATCTTCAGTTCGTATCAGCAGTATAAAGTTTGGACAGTCAGTGTACATCAAGCTGAAAATCAATACCTAGTCTTATTATTATTATTAATGCCTATCTATTAGTTTACAGAAGACTGTCGAACCGCCAGATCCATTCAAATCTTATTGCACCTCCAAAGTAGTGTTCTCTGCTTATAGGTGGACTGGTAGTGAACGCCATAACGCCTTAAGGCGTTAAGTGCATCGAATATATTTTTGTGCAACGAAGTTTAAATAAATAAATAAATAAACCATCGGCTTTTTGTATGCTTCATCCACTTTTTTTAAAACGTTACCCCACACTAGGATTTACTCATGTTTCGTAGAGGCATTTTACAAACATAAATTGCACAAGGACAAACATCCAGGTCCGGAACAATTATTCGTAGGCCATACAAATACTTGTTCCGTGCGGGATTCGAACTCGCGGCCCTTAGCGCCGCAACTCAATGCTAAGCCACTGTGCCATGGAGGCGGAAAATTATTGGGCGTACCTAGTATGTAAGATAAAATATAAAATAACAGCTTATACGTCCCACTGATGGGCACAGGTCTCCTCTTATTTCTGACTGGTCCAAATCTCGTCAAAATATATTATTTCCCAGATATACAGGTTTCCTTACGAATTTTTATTTATATTGAAAATTACTTTCAATAAGTATTATGTAATAATCTATATTGAATAAAAATTACTCTATTCTAGTCTATTTTATTATGTTCTATACCAGAACTAACGACCTATGTATACTCATGAAATATCGAAGATTTTTAAAACATTTTTCTTACTTGGCTTTTATGACATTTACAAGCAGAGAGTAGGTGATCGTTTCTTATTGGCTGTTTTACACCATTGTTAGTTTAATGACGTAGTACATATATCTCAATTTTTTACAAAAGGGTGGCAAATACACAGTCCATCTAATGGTAAGTAAACGTTGTGACCCATAGACACTTAAATGTATCTGCAATTCAGAATCAAAATACAGATTCGTCGTCACACCTGACGACTAAGACGAAATGCTCTCCTACTAGTAAAAAGAGTCTTCTGCTATTGTCAGTCATCAAACGAAACAACATCATTTTGCTGCTATATTACGTTAGGTTTATGTGCAATCTTATGTTGGATCATTTTTCTAAATTAGTCGACTCCTCCAGACTACAGGCAGAATTTAGTCAAAATTATAACTTATACTTCAAAACCATAAAAATAAACGTGTATGTCCTATTGTATGTCTTATATTTTCTGTTAGTGAAAAAACACAATTTATAGGTTTCTGGTTTGGTTGTTGTGACAGCTCCGTGTCTCCGATACGCCATAGTCTGATACTGCTTAGTCTTACCACGCAATAAGTGTCGTGTACAGGTTGACTCGAATGAGTGATTACCTCTGTATCGGCACAGGTATCGGCGCGTACATCTGTTTCGCTTTTAACCGTTTGATTATAAAATTAAAATAAAGATTTAGTCTTGGGGACTTTTTTATAAAATTGAAATGACAAACGAATTTACCGTCCAGTTGGTGGTAAGTGGCGACAGCAGCTCATAGACACCTGCAGCCAACTTCAAATAAAGAAGGTTTACCGATGCATTGTTACCTCTGAAGATGAAGATGAAATAGCCTGTAATTATATTGGCACTCTAAACCCTTCAGACCGAAACGCAGAAGTGCATGCTTCAGTTTGGCGCCAGAAATAGGTGAGTGAGTGCTACCTACCCAGACGGATTCTTTTTTGTATATTTTAATCAGTGTGCAGCCTCAGTTTTCTAAATATGTGTATTTTTTATTAATTATTATTCGAAATAATTAGATTACTTAAAATAATAAACTGATTTTAACGAAACAGGTCGAATTATTATGCGGGGGCAAGTCCACTGTGAAAGTATTCTCTTTCGATAAAATTAAAATCAGCAAAATCGGTTTACTAACCTTGGAGATATTGTGTTACATACCACACCACCATACGTAAAAATACAATCGACTTAAATCACAGAAAAATTACTCCTAGTGGAGATTTAAAATAGTCTTTTTATTTCTAAAGTTAGTTAAAAATAATACGAAAAAGTTTTGTATCGGCATGTAGGAAATAATAATTATTCGTAGATACATTTAAAATAGAGAGATCATTTCCGTGTTCAATTTAAAAAAAATTGGACAGTATCAACGGACAACCGCCGGCTTCGTTGTCCACCTTTCTCCAACTCTGTTCCGTAGCAAAGCAACGGGTTCTGCGTATTCCCACAGCTTTCTAACTTTTTGTTTATTGACCTTATTTTACGCGTTGCGGCTGCATGCGTTTTCGGATTTCAATGCTTGTTGAAAACAAAGGCATTAAAATGAAAAAACCTTTTTAAATTAATTATTGCAAATTAAAAGATTTTTTTTAAAATATGCTATCACGTTTGTCATCGTTTTTTATAGGGTAAGAGTCCACGTAATGAAAAGTGGATGCTAAAGTGTGTATATAATCTACATCTATGTTCGATTAAGCATCAAAATGCAGATTTTTTTTTGTACGTGGGCCATAGAAATCTACATCTATCCTTGACTAAGAATCAAAATGCAGATGCGTTGTCACCCCTGAGGACTAAGATGGAATGCCTCGTTTCCAGTAAAAGGGGTCTCCGGTTCTCTACACTCACCGTTCGAAACACAGCAGCGTTAAGTTGCTATTTTACGCTGGTATTCTGTGAGAGCGTAGTCCTTCCCCGGTCGAGCCGACCCATTCGTGCTACAACTATACTACTAATATAGCTGCAGCATGGCTCTACCACAATGAGATGCGTTGTTATTCTTTAAGATTCAGAATGAAACGCCTCGTTACCAGTAAAAAGGGCATCATATTAAACACAGCAGCATTATGCTGTTTGAGCAGACCCATTCGTGCTTCGGTTACAATACGTTGCAGCATTTACGTGGTAGAGTTGTAGCACAAATGGGTTGGCTCGGCCGGGGTAGGACTACGCTCTCACAGAATACCGGCGTAAAATAACAACTTAATGCTACTGTTTCGTATGGTGAGTGTAGAGAACCAAACACCCTTTTTACTGGAAACGAGGCATTCCATCTTAGTCCTCAGGGGTGACAACGCATCTGCATTTTAATTCTTAATGTAGATGTAGATGTCTATAGGCCACGGTATACACTTACCATCAGGTAGTATCAGGTAAAAAAATAAAGGGTGGCTCTACTACGTTTAAAACAAAGTATGTAGCGTTTAATCAACAGTTTAAATAACGCTGCTAAATAAATATTAATAAAACACATTATTATAAACCCGAAAAGGGTAGTTAAGTTATTAGACACAAAATATTATAAATTAACACCAAATGTATAACATTTGTTGTTAATTTATAATAAATTTAAATTAACACAAATGTATAACATTTAACGTACAATAAATATTAGGTCCTTACATATGAAATTAGCGTTTTGTCGTACTGACCACTTTGATCTGAAATATCTCCTCTTTGGTTAAGAATTCCAAATTCAAATTTATAAATTCATTTAGCTAGTACATTTGAGTTTTGAAAACAGTCATTCATTTGTTTTTTCCCTCATTATTTTTTTCTTTAGCGTCGCTTATTACCGCACAATGGAAAACATGAAATATCGGTATATTTACGAGTACGAGTTCTACCGTGGCACCAGTGCTGCAGAAACAGCTCGAAGGATTAATGATGTATACGGCGCTGGTGTCGTAAAAGAAAGCACGGTACGTTTTTGGTTTCAACATTTTCGTTCTGGAAATTTCGACCTTCAGAACCAACCCCGTGAACGGCCGGAGACCAAAGTGGAAAATGAAGAATTAAAGGCTATTGTGGAAGCGGATCCATCACAAAGCACTTCAGAGATAGCTGCAGGCTTTGGGGTAAGTGATAAAACTGTATTAATCTACTTGAAGCAAATCGGGAAAGTAAAAAAACTTGAACGATGGGTACTTCATGAATTGTGTGAATCGAACTTGCAAACACGCGTCGACTGCTGTGTTACTTTGCTCAACCGACACAATAATGAAGGGATTTTAAATCGAATCATTACTTGTGATGAAAAGTGGATACTGTACGATAATCGGAAGCGCTCGTTGCAATGGCTGAACCCTGGAGACCCAGCCAAATCCTGCCCTAAACGAAAATTGACTCAGAAAAAGTTACTTGTGGGTATTTGGTGGACTAGCGCCGGTGTCGTTCACTACAGCTTTCTAAAATCTCACCAAACGATTACGACAGATATCTATTGTCAGCAACTGCAAACCATGAAGGAAGAACTAGCTGCTAAACAACCGAGATTGGTCAATCGCTCTAGGCCACTGCTGCTTCACGACAACGCAAGACCACACATTGCACAACAAACAACAACTTAGCTAGATGAGCTACAATTGGAATGTCTGCGACATCCACCGTACTCCCCGGACCTTGCTCCAACAGATTATCATTTTTTCCGGAATTTGGACAACTTCTTACAAGGAAAAAATTCAACTCCGGTGCGGCAGTCCAAACCGCCTTCAAAGAATTTATTGATTCTCGCCCCCCATGTTTTTTTTAGTAAAGGGATCAATGAACTACCTATGAGTTGGCAAAAGTGCATAGATAACAACGGTGCATACTTTGATTAATTAAATATATTTTACAAAAAAAATGACTTTATATTCCTCCCGTACTAAACGCTAATTTCATAATATGTAAGGACCTAATACGAGTATTTTGAATTTGAATTTGAAGTTAGTTACCAGAAGCGGAAGCCAAGGGGAAGGCAGGCATTTTAGATGTTTATGGGTTACTATGAAAACCATCAGACGAGCTGTGTGTGAAAAATATTCTATTAGATTTTAGAAAAATGTTCTATTAGAATATTTTTTATACAGACAAGGATGACAAACGAGTATGTAGTTTACCTGATGGTAAGGGGATGCTGTATCCCTTAACTACAGTCACCTATGTTTGATTAAGAACCAAAATGCAGATGTGTTGTTACCCCCGAGATCTGAAGAATGACTGGTTATCTGTAAAATGGGTCTTCGGTTCTTGGCATTAACCATACTTGCCATACCAACCATATCAACCATACTTGGCTTAGAAATATTGTACTGATATTTGCCACATGTATTCTGTGAACGTGTGGCCCTTCTCGTCCGAGTCGAGTCTTGTCTGAATACAGCTACAGCATGGCTCTACCACGTTCAAACAGCGGCGTTAGAGAATCTAACACCCTATTTTATAACGATTTCTTATGTTAATGCAAATAATACACATTTATAAATCCTAACCCAAGCATACCACAGCAAGATTTCAAGATATTCTGATATACGCAGAAAGAACTTACTGTGTATATCAGACCAGAAAATTAATAATTTTAAACTGAAAGCAATCAGGGTTTAACTTAACATGTGATGTCGAATTCCACAGTCCTCCCGTAACTATGGGTGCTGTAAATACTCCAAACGTCGAGAATAAGTTAATTAAACGCGATAAAAATCTTTGATAACTAGTTTTATTTTACCCTCTTTTTATTTCATTATTGTCTTAGAGACTTCGAAATTATACGTCCGATGTTAAATACACAGATTAACCTCGAGGAGTAAAGCCTAAGGTGTGAGAAGTTTGGTATCGCTAATAAAACAGTCGAGCAAATACTCTACAATTGATGAAGCTCAAGTCCAGTGGCACCTAATATTTGTTAGATAGTCTACTAACTATTAAGCGGTTGCCTTTGCTTGCTGGATCTGTATGTATAGTGTTATTACTAAGAGTTCGGTACAGTACGGTATTAGGTACATTTTTAAATAGAATAATTGTGACAAACTTCACGATGGTAAGTAGATGCTGTGGCCCATAGACATCTACATTTATCCTCAATTAAGAATCAAAATGCAGATGCGTTGTCAGTAAAAAGAGTCTCCGGTTCTCTACACTCACCATACGAAACACAGCAGCATTAAGCTGGTATTCTGTGAAAGCGTGGTCCTAACCCGGTCGAGCCGACCCATTCGTGCTACAACCATAATATAGCTGCAGCGTAGTACTACCACATTGGACATTAATAAAGTTTAATAATTTTTTATAGAATAAGTGTGACAAGTAAGCGCACAGTCTACATGATGGTAAGTGGGTGCTGTGGCCCATAGACACCTACATCTATCCTTGATTAAGGATTCATCACATGATTATTGTAAAGGTGACAAACCAGTTCACAGTTTACCTGAGGGTAAGTGAATGCTGTCACCCATGGACATGGATATACATATAAAGTGGGTCTCCGGTTCGCGTCACTAATCGTATGAAACGCAGCAGAAATGTGAATTCTATTCACACGAATGTCTGCTTGCAGACTATACAGAATACTAGGCTAATATAATAGTAACACCATCTCATGCCAAATTGTATAGTTGCAAATAAATTTAAGTCCATTCTATTCTATTCTGTGAGAGCGTGGTTCTTTCTCAAAAGAATCAACTTTTTCATGATCTAGCCATATATAGCTGCTGGGTAGCTCTACCACGTAAACTCGTCTATTTCTTTGTCTTCGCCTACCCATGTCCGATGTATCGTTTAAACGATAAGATCGAAAATATATTTGGGAATAAGAAAAGTGTACAGGATCTGTTTGAATATTTGCAATAATGAATAAAAACTACAGAAAAACCAAATATTTTGTGGAGAACAATTGCAGTTTTCTAATATGACATTACTTTTCCGCAAATAGTGCTAGGAAAGCTGGCTTGCTTTCTCAGTGATTCAATATGCTTAGCCTCTTGATGAAAAAAGATTTAGCCCTTTTCTTTACAGCTATAGTTATTCTATTTCACGATGAAGGTTTGACTTTGGTTGTTGTTAGTCGTGCACATACACATTGTGTTAGTGTGCGTAGGCCTCGGGAGCGCTCAGTCACGATCGCGAGTCGAACGAATCGCAGTTACACACACAAACGCGCCTGTCGGCATGTCACTACTACAATCAAGGCGAAACCTTCATCGTGAAAAAGAATAACTATACAAGTTAACAATTACAAGTTCAAGATAGCAAATACTTTATTCAGACACTTCCAAAGAGGTCTACGTCCATTAGAGTAGATGACTCTACAGTCTGACAATCATCTTGATGATAAGGCAACGAGTTTGTTATATCTATCATAGATTATTACCATTTATCATAGACTTACGGATCAGTAGGCTGAATTGGCAACGGGCCGGCCATATACTCGAAGAACCGACAACCGATGGGGAGACAGGTTCTCAACTTGCGGCCTCGTACAGGTAAGCGATGAGAAGGGCGGCCCCGCATTAGATGAATTGACGACCTGGTATAATATGCTACTTACGTATGTTTTACGTGGTAGAACCACGCTGCATCTATGTTGTGGCTGCAGTACGAATAAGTTGCTCAACCAGGTAAGGACCCCGCTCTCAAAGAATACCAGCGTAAAAAAACAAAAAAGCAGCATAATGCTCCTTGTTTCGTATGGTGAGTGTAGAGAACCGGGAAGCCTTTTTAATGGTAACGAGGCAATCCATCTTAGCAATCTTAGTTCTCAGGAGTGACAACACATCTACATTTTGATTTTTAATCGATGGTAAATGCAGGTGTCTATTGACCACAGTATCCACTTACCATCAGGTGGACTGTGTGTTTGTCACTCTAATTCCATGAAAAATGGTCGCTAAGCAGCATTGAATCCACTGCAGTGTTCTGGTTTTAAGAGTAAGAGAGTTATTATAATTACGGGCATTTCCTCCTAGTTCTTACAGGTGACAGTGCATTTGTCACATTTCATCGAAAAATGTTGCAGGTATCCACGGGCTGCTGCAGCCACTTATCATCTAATGGGCTGTTAACTGGCTGGTCACATTATTATTATAAGATATACTCATGTTCTTTATACTTAAAAAATATAAAAAAGGTTTTGTTACAGTATATTTTATATACCTACATATGTATTTTCCATTATTTTTAGTCTTATTTGCAAAATTTATTTATTATGTAATCTTAATTAACGCCTGACACTGTTGTGTTCATTCGTAAAAGAGTCATTCTGTTGAAGGACGCCGTCAGTAATTTACGTCGCAAGCGCGGGAAGGTTGTAAATCGGAGCGCTTGATAATTCGCGGCGTTATATAAATTTTGACACCGAATTTGTGGCGCTCTCGACAATCACGCATTTTGGGCGACCCGTACCACGAGAGATAAGAGTGGGCGATTTCACTCAGGTCGTCGTAGCGTGCCTTATTCACGCATCGCTTTCGTTTGTAATCGCAGTCTCGTGGTACGAGTGTAGCTGTTTTTGTGATGCGATCACAAACCGGTTGACCATCGGCGTAATGACGAGCGCGCTGGTCGGCCGACTCGGAGTCGGTATGGGTGAATGTCGAATTACTACCTACTTTGCATTAGTAAGAATAGCGTTATGAGAGAAAAAAATACTTTGCCTTATCCAGTAAGGTACACAAGAATAAATTAATTTGAAACTTTTTGTTTTATATTTTTATCAAATGTCCATGTCAATTGCAGAAATTTTACTCATAGGTTCCGAAAATTTCGACATTTGCGCAATAATGTTCTTAGATTTTGACATATTTCTAACAACCGTTTTCTAACAAAAGGAAGTTTGTAATTAGCCTCAGGTTTAAACTAGAGTCTGTTTCAATAAAGAAGTCCCGTGGAAAATATACGTATAAAAATGTAAAGAATGGAATTTGTAATAAGACCAACTATTATTTATTCTGTGATAACCATATCACTGATAAGACATAGTCCTGTTCAATCCTCAGAAGACACAGGTTTGCGCTTTTACTGCTTAAAAGAACCTCTTCGTCATCTTCTCAATTTCAGGGTACTCCCTTAGTAACCTGCCAGCATCAGAATCCTTGGCGTCGACATTTCGAATTATGGTTCCGCGGTCATCTGGTAGGTCAAATTGGCCTCTAAAAAGCTTGGCTTGCATAGCAGAACGGGACGGTATTTCCTGCTGGTACACCGCTTGTAACTTTACAAGGCGCAAATTCGGCATCACATGGAATACTGTATTCATCTCTGGGTTGGGGCACGCCAGTGCGTACTCCTTTCACTTGACCGCATCCAGTGTTCAGCTCCACTTCTTTCTAATTGGCTTAATTCTGTGGCGCTGCGAAGAGATGCTGTATCCCTTTGCATATTCTATCGCATCTACCACGGGGAGTGCTCAGAGGATTGTTCGGATTATTCTCAGTCGCTAAATTTCACCATCGCACATCGCAACAAAACTTGCAATACTATTTATACCATCTGGATGATTGGCGGTCCACCACTGTGTGATTCACTAGAAGTTTCCTTCCTTGCACAACTTTTGGTGGAATCCGCTACCAACAGCGATTGTTCCGAACTAATACGACTTTGGGAGCTACAAGAAAAGATCCACCTTTTTTAAAAGGCCGGCAATACACCTGTATTTCTTACTTACCATAAGGTGAGCGGCATGCTCGTTTGCCCCTTATATAAAAAGACTGTATCTATATTTAAGAATCAAATCAAAAGGCAGATGCGTTGTCACTCCTGAGGTATAAGATAGGATGCCTCGTTTCCAGTAAAAAGGGTCTCCGGTTCATTAAGCTGCTATTTTACGCTGGTACTCGGTGAGAGCGTAGTCCTTCCCGGCCGAGGCGACCCATTCGTGCTACAATCATAATATAGCTGCAGTATGGCTCTATCACGTACATATAAAACTTGTATATTAGACTTGGGACTTTATTCACAGCGTTAAGCATTTCGTGCTCAAAATTTCGTGAACAAAATTTGATCGAAGTCCAGGACTACTTGAGATATTGCGTTGAAACAAACCATTAAATTAGCATTTTCATTCATTTATTACCGCCTATCAAAGCCCACTGCTGAATATAGGCCTCCCCATAGATTGCCGCATAGAAGGGATATTTGCCATAGTTGCCATGTTTAGTCTCGCACCTTTGACTCTATTTCCCCTTGCCAATCTGGGTATTAAAATTAGTATACAACGTGTTATATATACGCATTATGGACATATTATAATTTTAATTAAGTACAATAACAGATTTTCTGTGTTGGTCACATTCCTTTTTTACCTAAGCCAGTGCCTTACTACTGTACTAATTTGTGATATAGTCGTAGAAGATAAAACACACAGGCTTGTTAGTGAACAGGATTATTTAATTTAATCTTGCCTTGAAGACACACACATTGTAATAGGATGAGATTTGGGATGCTTCAGAGAATGCATCACCCTTGTCTTCTATAGGCCGTGGAAAGAGACGACTTGGGGAAATAAGCGAAACATCTTGCTTTGCTTTGTAATCTATGATAAGGTGGTATAAAATATAAATACAAAAATGCCACCTATCAACTTTGAACTCAATGAAAAGACGTGCTAAAAGAGGCTCATTGGCGACACCAATATCGTTAGAATTGGTTCTGTCTAAAGCACAGGCGCAAGTCTTTCAGTGTTTTATAGGATAAATTTCGGAGAGTGTGCCCAGGAAATTCATGACTTAATTCCTCCCTCTTTGTTCCATCATCGGATCACCAGACCAAACCAAATATATTCGAACCAAACAGTTTGCATTGTCGTTCATAATGCGTACAGCAAAGGAGTAGAATAATTTTTCAGGATCTGTCTCTACATCCGATTACAATGTGGGTGTCTTCAAGGCAAGAGTGAATAGGTTTTTATTAAGATTAGTCAGTGCACTAGAATTCAGGCACTGGCTAATAGGTTAAAAATTTACCAGATGTATTAGATATTTAAATATCCAGAAGAAATAGCGAAGCAATCTCAAATATGTAAAACGTTTAGTAATGGGACTATCAATCTGACTAGAATACGTGTCGTTTTTTTTATATAATGTGTGTTACAAACGAGCACACAGTTCATCTGATGGTAAGTGGATGCTGTGGCCCATAAACATCTACATTTATCCTCGAGTAAGAATAAAAATGTTGATGCGTTGTCACCCCTGAGAACTAAGATTGAATGCCTCGTATTTAGTAAAAAGGATCTCCGGTTCTCTACACTCATCATACGAAACACAGCAGCATTAATCTGCTATTTCACTGTATTTATCTGGTATTCTAGCGTGGTTCTTCCCCGGTTGAGCCGACCCATTCGTGCTACAACCATAATATAGCTGCAGCGTGGCTCTTCTCTTTCTACCACGTACAAAACTTTTTACAATATACTTCCACATTTCGTAACTTGCGTATGTAAAGCTATCGCCTTTCTTCTTCTTTATCTTCCCATATAAGTCCCATATCAGACCATATAAGTCCAATGCTGGACATGGAGCTTTCCATCGTAGAGAGTATTTACCTTAATAGCCACGCTTGGTAGTCGGATTGACACTCACAATATTACGTTGTGCACCTTTGACTGGGTATCATACTCCTGGAACAAAAGATATATTTATACCGCCATCTATCGGATGTCATAAGATCTTTTTGGCACATCCCATAGTGACATTTAAAGCGTTTGTAGTTTCTTTCATCCGAAACGCAGTTGTCTTATTTGCTTATTAAAATATTTATTGTGATACATATATATGGATGCCATTGAAGGAAAGTATAGATGCAGGGTCATCGACACCAGGCGCTTATATAACGTCCGATGCCTATAGAAAGAATGTTTCGTATTTATATAAAAGTTGGTTGAAAATCGATCCCTTCATAAAACTAGAACAGGCTTTAAAGCGTTTGTTTGTTAACTAAAAGTTGTGCTCGTAATTAAATTTGGTTTTCTTTAAAAAAACAACGAATTATTTATTTATCTCATTCATTCATTCATTCATCTATCAAAGTATACTGCTGAACATAGGCCTTCACGTAATAGATTGCTTCATAAGGGGAATATTGTCCATAGTTGCCACGCTTGGCATGCGGGTTGTCCAACACAGTTTTTTATTTTTTAGTTGTTGTTAGGAAGACGCTGCTGCCCATCTCCTATTTTGTTTCCCTCTGTCGCTTCTTCCAATACCCGTAGGTCAATTTATTTATCTAATAAAGACAATAATAAATAAATAATAGAAATTGTAAATCGTAACTATCCGTTAGTAGGGTTTATTAAAGATAATAACTAAACATAAATTGTTATCGGTAAATAGTAATTGCTTTTAGATTAATCGCGTTTAAATTTTCTATATTATTAATTTTTTCACTACCATGTTGTCGTCTAGTGGTCGTAAACGAGTTCACTGATCATGACTTCTGTTTTCGAATCCCGGGCCGGTCCGAAATCAGTTATTGGGTTTTCTCTGTCAAGAAATTCTCAGTATCAGCCCGGAGTGAGGAATTTGGCGGTGTTTTCACCTCCGTGCCTCGGAAAGCACGTAAAGCCGTTGGTCCTGCGCCTGATCTCTCTCCGATCGTGTCGGATTACCGTTTCATCGAACTATAAGAGTGAGGGAATAGAGAGTGCACCTGTGCTTGCGCATACACTTGGGCACTATAATCCTGTCGTGTGCAGATGGCTAGTCTCCGTTGATACTAGCCGCCGTTACTGTATTCGATCTTGAGGACATTAAATAAAATAGTTAAAATTTTAATTTGATTTTTATGCAAATAAGAGTGACAATCGAGGGCACCTGATGGTAAGTGGATACATGTTTATTAGTCTACATTAATGATACGGGTAGACCCCTACATATATATCCACAATTAAGATTCAAAATACATATGCGTTGTAAGTTTCAGTTACCACTTCTGAGAACTGTAAGATGCATAAAAGAGAAAATGTTCAAGTAATCGAAAAACCTATTCGACAAAACCGACGAACCACATATAGCCAGTAGACCTTGAGCTAGAACTGGGCATTGGATCAGCAGCTATGTAAAGCGTATTTCACGACTAACTTTCTCTCTGTAAGAGTAGTTTGAGACGAGTGTCACACAAACTTACTGATTCTTCTACCAGAGTAGATGCCAAAGAACCGTCAACTGACCGGTATGTAACGATTTGTGCCCTAAAAGTATTATCACCGAGCTACAAGCCCTCAAAGTACATTTTTTCGTGGTACCCATCTCCTACTTTGTTTCCTTTTGTTGCCTCTTACGACACTATTTTGATTGATCTCAATGCTCTACCCCATAGAGGATATTCTTACATCGCTACTACATAATGATTAACTTATATGACGCGTAAAATATTTTCATGTTATTTTATTAACATAAAATTTTAAAAAAAATAAAGCTTGCTACAAAATTTTGCTAGTGATAATTTTTTTAAAGCAATTTTTGTTAATCAGCGTGAGTTGCCATTACATTGCGTCCGTCCATGACGCAAAATGATGCGGGAAAGTCCTGTGCTTACTACAAAAAATATCCAGGCCTTATTAAATAATGCCATGAATTGCGTGCGTTATATGTTGCCAGGTCTAGTTATACACTACAAAAATATTACAAATGAACTTGTCCACGATTTTATTTCAACTATAATTTAAAGAAAAAATTATAATATTGTTGTTACTTACAAGCTTACAACAAGCACTTAGGTATTTTTTTTATAGGATAAGGGTGACAAACGAGCACACAGTCCACCTGATGGTAAGTGGTTGCTTTGTTATCACCCGTGAGGACTAAGATGGAATGCCTCGTTTCCAGTAAAATGGGTCTCCGGTTCTCTACACTCACAATAATAAAACAATGCTGTCAATTAGTTATAAAATTTTCATCCAAAAATTGGCATATCTCGAAAAACGTTACGTTGTCCGTGTTAATCGTAATTTTGTACTAGTACATCGCTAATGGCAAAGTTAACTTCCATTGGTAAAGTTGCCAGACTTGATTGTAATGTATTTTTCCGTTTTTGAAACGAAGTTCCTTATCGGACGGTACGAATTTGGCAGATGGGGGCTAGGCGAGAAAAAGTGTAAGATTTTTTCGTCTTGACCCCTTCTGACGTAGTGTAGACGGCCTTGGCGGCTATAAGGAAGCGAGATGGAATAATATCCATCTCGCTCGCACTTTTTCTTATCTTGCCATGAAAAATAATTTAATCAATAATATAATACGTTTGTCAATAAATAATACTACGAAAGGAACTTCGTTCCGACCGAGTATTCCACGACACTCACGCATGTTTTTTTGTTCAGGTTTATGAGTGTTAGTAATTATAACTCCTATTATTACTCAACGAAATAAATAAATGAGCAGATATATTATACTATGTGTTTTAGTGTCCATGTTGAGTATTGAGGTTTTAATGTATATTAATTTTGAGCATACAAAAAGCAGAGAGCACCGTCAATAGGTATTGTAAAATCTCGCGGCTGGTTCTATGGAATCCGGAGTGTAATCCATTTCCGAAGCAACGCGGAGAGCTAAAACTGGAGCGACAGTGCTCTGAAATCAAAAATATTATCGAGATTATGGTGCAGTGAACAAATGAGTCACCTTTTTAATTTAGCAATGCGTTTCAAAATGAGAAAATAGACAATGCTAAATTATCATTAATATTAAAAAAAAACTTTTGTGCTAATAACTGAACTTGATATGTGGGAGCGGCGACGTACGATAATTAAACGCTACATTTTCGTCTCACGGGTGTCTTAAGAAGCGAATATAGAACATCATCATCATCAGAAACATCTGGAGAACCTCATAGCCTCCGATAGATAAAAGAACACTTATAATATTAGTGTTTCGTCACGCCTGATGAGCCGTGGTAACTCAGGCAAACTTCATATTACCGGGCAACCCGGGTCAAGTCTAGCTGGCATCAATGAAATTGTTAGTTGCAATTTTAACTGCTGATTTACGATGTGTTCGGCGATGAAGGAAAAAATCACGAGGAAACCTACATGACTGAGGAATAAAACGTTTCGAGGATACCTGAAGTCCGCTAAAAACAGCGCGGCGGACTTATTGCACCATAATCCGACTTTGATAGAGTGTTATGAATGAATGAAAAAATGTATGCATGAGTGCGTGTTCTTAGTTCTTACAATAAGTTGAGCATGGTTTCGACGTTTGTTATGCACGTCCGAAATACGGGTTTATAAGAAGAAGAAAATGAAAACAAAAAAATGGAGGCTTATAAGCAGAATAGGTATTCCACGTGGTAGAGACACGCTGCAGCTATATTGTAGCATGAATGGGTCGGATTGATCGGGGAAAGACCACGCTGTGACAGAATACCAGCGTAAAATAGCAGCTTAATGCTACTGTGTTTCGTATGGTGAGTGTAGAGAACCGAAGACCCTCTTTACTGAAAACGAGGCATTTCATCTTAGTTTTTGATTCTTAATCGAGGATAGATGAAGATGTCTATGGGCTACAGCATTTACTTACCATCAGGTGGACTGCGTGCTTGTTTGTCATTCTTATTCTATAAAAATATAGGTACAGAGTCATATTAGCGAAACCTTGCAGTTATCCGAATGTGAAATTAAAAGAAAAGGCCTCCAGGATGTAGTTCTTGGCTCTAGCGTATGGACTGAAAAAGAAAAACATTTTTGATTTTGGTTAATGCTTTGGATTTTAGGTGATGGCTTATCACATCCTTGATGGTTAAGGTAGCCGATGACGAGAATTGAACCAGGAAGGTCGATTTTCATAAGCTGTATTGGATTTTACGTTCTCTAAGCAAAATTGAGACAACGAAAGTAAATTCTCTTCACTGATAATACTCAGTTTCTGTTTTACTACCTAGGTACCTACCTACGTTACTTAGCTGTAGCCGGCTAAACTTAAAACCTAGGTGTAACCGCACTTAGGCTTTTAGCAGTGACATACACATATACGAATAGATGTGATTTTCGGTTGCTAGAGTTATTTTCCCTATTCCAAGGTACTGCAAGATAAGTTGGTCTTGGAGAAGATGTGTAAACCGTGTACAGAAAAATTTCCGATAATCACCCCTTACGTTTATAGGGCAGCAACGTTTCGATCGACGCGTGACGTCATTGATGCAATCGCCAAAATATTCTGTATGCGGGTAGTAGTCTACATCCCACTTACACCGGTAAAAATAATTAATTTTTAAAACTTTTTTATGTTTTACTTTTACGTATAATTTTTGAAATGAAATTTTAACTTGGGAGGATTAGAAGCTCTTTAGACGCTATTAAAATCACCTAAATACTTCTAGTCTGGCTATTCTTGGGCTCTTCATTACACACGAGGAGATTTTCCTAGCATTTTCTAAAGATAACTTTGGCATCCGCGGGAAGAATATTGGCTATATCACGCCGCTCCTTAGTTAATTAATATGCCCGTGCTGTTGCATGCATGTATATCTTTTCTTCCTTTTGTCTAAAGTAATTTCCTGTCCTCGGTTGGATTTATAGTCACTGCACTGGTCAGGCGGGTTGGTGAGCGCAGATCGGTTAACCACTACCTACCACTGGTGACACTGCTGCCTATTAATAGCCTTTGGAATTAGAATTCGGCATTTTAGAATCAATGCATTAATCACCAATATTTGTCTGTTGCCAGAGATATCGGTTAATTAACTTACATCAAGTGTACTTTGCACCACACGCTGGAAAATACTTTTTTGCACACCACCCTAACAACCCTCTTGAATTTAAATTCAAGTGAAATGATAGAATTTATTGCCTCGTGGTGGTGACGTAAGAAAACCTTTCACCCTATTTAATCCCGTGGGTGTCGTTAGAGGCGGTTTTGACTTCGGAAAATGCCAGAAAAGAAGGCTTCCAATAAATGGCGGTTTAATTATTTGTAAAATACCCCGACGGGTTTCAAAGGCGCGAGACGTATTATATACATATATAAGACGATTAAGGCATAACTCGGTGCAATGGCCCAGCCCAGGCGAATGCCCGTAGTGTTGTCAGTAGTGGTATTTTAGAAGAAGAAGAGAAAAATAAAGAAGAGAAGAAGTATAGAATTTAAAAATGTCTGTGTGACGTAATGGTTGGTATTTTTTTTAAAGTAAGTATAGTTTTTGCAAGGTTTTTTAAATGGGATATACTGAGGTCTACATTAGATCTCTGAATATTTTAATAGTAAAGAAATCGAAACAACAAATGATTTTCATGTTTTGAGTACATTTTGTACGTAAAAAATTGTTTACGATTTCATAGAAACTAGACAAATATAAATGACAGCAAAACTGTTTTAAAAATATATGAATGACTTTAATATGCAAATAGGTCACTAATACAATTTTATAACGTCTGTGGAGCAATAACATACATAGCATGTGTGTAAAGTTGTCTTAAAGTTAAATGACGCTAGAAATCAAGTTTAGTAAATAATATATTAAAGATTTTTTCCAATACTAAAAATACATCTTTATCCGTCTCCCTAAATCAACAGCTCAATTTAGCCTTTTTATATGTATTGGTATGTATTTGTTGTTTTTTTTAAACTGAAGTGGCAAAAGAAAGAAGGCTATAGATGCGTTGTCCTTGATATCTGAGAATATCTAATATCTAATATCTCACACTCTGTTTTTATACTGGTTCCCTTTACCCTTCAGACCGAAACAGGCGGCAGAAATAAGTAAGGTGTTACCTACCCAACCGGAGTCTTAGCTAGAAAAGGAGTCCTAGGTGGTAACCTAGTGAAGGCAAACACAAAAGAGGTAAGCAAACATAAAAAAATCCATATTCACAAGGCGTGTAAGGCATACCTGATTTGAATCAGGTATCAGGCTGATTACCTCGCAGCAGTAATCCTGCCACGTCATCTCACTAGTCTGTGGATTTGGGTTCGGCATTATCGAATGGTATACCGCCATATCTCGCTTGCCAAACCCGTGTTTGTAAGTCAAATGCACCATGTGCATTTAGGAAACATAAGGTACGTTCCTCTATTATAGTCAAATAATGTATCTTCAGTGGTAACACAAAGTACGTCCGTTGTTAAAAGTTTGGTGTTCTAGAAGTTAAATTGTCTTTTATCGTATTATTTAATCAATATAGTTATAGAACTTGAATACCAAAACTATATTGATGATTGAGCATTTTGTTGACCGATGAACGAGACTGGTGACCGACTGATGACGAAAAAATCCACCTTAGTATGTTGAACGTTAATTAGAGAGGGAAAGAGAGAGAGAGAGAAAGAGAGATAGGGAGAGATAGAAAGATAGAGAGTTAGAAGCTAAGCAATAGAATGGATTATATTAGGTAGGTATACTATTCTTCTTATTATCAGCCCATATATATTCGTGGTTGAACATAGACCTCTCCCGCTATAGAGATTAGGGCGGATTTACTTTAATCGTCATGCTTGGTAGGCGGTTGGCGATTGCAGTACATACCAGAAGTTAATACATTTGAAGCTGCTGCTCGTCACGGTGTTATTAATATTATTATAATTATCTAGAATCCAAATAAAATAAATAGGTTTGTAAAAATTAAATTAAATTAAAAAAAATCTTTATTTGCAACCAATCTTTTAACAAATAAATTGAACCCTGGCTTCAAAACTAGTTCTAGGAGTGGTGTCTACCTAGATTATAAATTGTAAAAATATTCATAAGAAAAACTAACCCACATGCATAAAGTTGCATGGAAGAAATTCAAAGTGTAAGTTGTTCCATGTTCGTATGAGACTTGTGGGAAACTCATTACGAAAAATAATGTGCTAAATATGTTACTTGCCTAGCATGGCGTAAAGCGGGACTATTGGGATATTTGGTTTCAGTTCTAAATATAATGCAACGATTGAATTACATTCCATTCCTGCCTCCACGAAATGACAAAGCGTATTAATTAAGCTTAAAGGGGAAAGATCTAGAATTTATGTTTAAGATAAAACATAACCTATTCAAAGATTAAACATCTTAAAAGTAAAGTTAAATCCTATTTAATACATCCTATTGCGGGGCACGGGCTAATTTTCAGAGAGGCTCACGGAGAAGAAAAACGTCCCTTGCGTGCAGCACAAGGACGTTCGTATGTATTATTAGACTTAATATCACATCTTTAGAGATAATAATACATATATTACACAAAATGTAATAATCAATTTTAATGTTGACACTGGCAATCAAGCTTGAGTCAGTCAGGTATTAAGCGAACGTACGTAAAGTACGTAAATGTACCGTTTTTTAGAAAAATAAACTTAACACGACTCCACTTGTATATTTGGTAGTAAATATACGATATACCAAAGGACAGAGTATTAATTGTTTGTATATGATATTGAATTAACGAGGCTTTTTAAACGTATTCCATTAATACGAGCTAACGCCATCTAGTTATCAGAATCGGATTTGTGGTATGCTTGTAGGTTTCTACAAATAAAAGCTTAAGCCGCGTATCGATTATGCGCTCCTGGCGCGCGCGCCATGAATGACCGCGCCGACCAGTGCGTTCCGCGGAACGCGCTCCAAATGTTAAAAGTGTATCAACTAAGCGCGCCTGGCGTGCGGCAGCCGTTCTAGTGTTTGACCGTTCAACATGGATGTCGGTCGTGTACAAGTAGCTGCCGATTTCATAGTTC
Source organism: Parnassius orleans (assembly GCA_029286625.1). Classification (NCBI taxonomy): domain Eukaryota; kingdom Metazoa; phylum Arthropoda; class Insecta; order Lepidoptera; family Papilionidae; genus Parnassius; species Parnassius orleans. Next base: position 3,347,518 of record JAGSMP010000018.1, read on the forward strand.
CATGCATTTTCTCTGAGTGCTTTATTATGGTAAAAACTACTTTTGCTATTCCGCAGCAGATCTTTTAAACTATATAATTGTATTAATTTACGGCAACTTTGGTTATCCATAGCTCGGAATGCAACGAACACACGAATAATGAAAACAACCGTCCCAACCGGCTCGCACGCCAAAACTTAAACTACTTTGATACACGGTAAAAAACCGACACCAGATGGAGTGGCTTGCTCCACGTTTGGGCGTTTCAATGAACAATTTGGCGCGCGCTCCAATGTTCGACCTCTTGGAGCGCATAATTGATACGCGGCTTTATACTTATTTTCTAAAAGACCGACGAGTAAACAAAAAATTTATGAGTAAAATTTATCATAAATCATTTCGAATTAGTATGTATTTTATGTATTACTAATACTTAATAATAACAAGTTTTGTGTAAATCTTTTACATGCAACTTTTACGTGGTAGTAGTGCTACGAGTAGCATAGAAACCAGCGTGAAATAGTAAAATAATGTTGCGATTTTGCGCTGATCTATGTTTTGTATGGTGAGTGGCGGGAACCGGGGACGCTTCTTACGGTAAGCAGGTATTCCATTTTACTCATAAGGGGTAACAACGCAACTGCATTTTAATTCTTAATCAAGGATAAATTTTTGTGATAGATAGTTCCCCAGGTGGACTGTGTACTCGTTTGTTGTCCTGCTTGTAGATATATAAAACTTAATGTGTACGTATGCACGCATGCAGCAATTCAAAGATAGGTTATTGCTTTCTTAAAATTGAAAAATAAGAGATCCCGTAAGTTATCTGAAACATTTCACAGGAATTACGCCTTGTACCTACTTAGCGATTAGCATAAGAACAATGAAATTATGTTTACAAGAACCATTGTTTGCCAACTTTTGAACATATTTTAGCATAAAAAAATTCCAAACACTCACTCACCACACAGTATTAAAACATATTTGAAATAAAATCAATACGGCAAAAAACATCTCATAGCCTGACAATTTCAGAATATTTTCGGAAACTTTCAACTGCAAGGACATAGGTGTAGGCAGTGCTAAATGTAGTTTACGCGCAAACACTGAAAAACTAATTCGACATAACCTCCCCAACACCAATGTACGCTTACACGGTTACATCGAATGTAATAGGAATCGGTAATCCAGTAATAGATAGGGGAAACCCGGGTTCGAATCCCGGGTCGGGCTAAAATCAAATGGGGGTTTACACTTGGGTACTATAATCCTGTCCTGCGCAGATGCCTAGTTTCTGTTGAGACTGGCCGCTGTGATCAAAATCGGACACTATAATTGATAGGGGACAATTACAGCACTGCCAGACCCAAAAACTAAAGAAATACAAGTACTCTGGACTTCTTGTAACGTCAGATCGCTACTCTTGTAGAGACGGTTAGGACCAGTAATGTAGCGTAGCATAGGTTTTTGCCGTTCTAGCGGCTCCCGCTAGTGCTGAAAACTGCTGCCCCTTCCCATAATTTTCGCAAATATCGTAAAATATAAACAGGTTATGTAACCGGCAACACAGTAAATTAATTAAAAAGAGATCGATGCCCGCGGCGGGAGCGCCACAATAGCTTTGCTGCCCGCAAAAGGTAAATTTGACGCATCAGAGGATAGACTAGCTGGCTCGAAAAACATTATTCTGCCCCTTTACTCCGGACTTTTTACAGTGTAAATATCCAAAAAATAATTTTTTGCCACTAAATCGACGTATTATATTGTGAATATCAGCCGTTTTGGCTGATATTCACAATATAATACGTTTAATTTCATAAATACAAAAATTGTTAATAAGTTGACTATTGACCATTGTTTCGACAAAACAAATAAATATATTATTTGAATATGAATTTAATCGGTTAAGTCGTATTAAAGTTACATGTTCACGTAAAGACACACCAACGATTATAAATATAAGTATAAAAAAATATATTTGTAAACGAATAAAACAATAATACAATGTATTTCTTAAACTTATACCTACAGCTGACAATGGCATGTGTGCAGAATTTCTCTATTTTCCGAACTTTAAATACTACAGAGTTCGATTTATTTTGTCGTAAAATAATTACTGTTCAGCATCGCGCATCTTGCATCTCTGTTTGCAACATTCGTGAGTGAGTTAAGATGACCATAAACTCACTTATTAGCAATTTCCACAGTCCACACATTAAAAGTTGGAGTATTAAAGCGATTTCTTTAAAATCAACTAAACAGAATAGGTACATAATTATATGCACAATTAATTATATGATGGGAAAATACGCTTTTACTGTGATACCTATCAAACGTAGGACCCGCAAACAGTGTACTATTTATGGGCTAATGAAGAGGAAGATGTCAAGGTGGAAGGGTTCTTCCGAACATATGGTTCTGTCTGATTTGGCGCCACCTACTTACCTGTTTCTGCCACCAATTGTTGTTATCTGGTTTAAAGTATAAGAAAGCCAGTGCGATCACACTCTGTGAGACATTTTAATTTAAAGATTTAAAAAATATATTTTCTGGTTTTCAATGGGCTGCCGGAGCCACTTAGCATTTATGATAAAAAGAAATAGTGGGTGCTAGGACTTCAGTAAAACTTCAAACTCGATGGGACGGTGACCGTTTACAAAATTTAGTGTTTAGTGTTGAGTTTCTGTTATTTAAAAACGAAATTAAAATATTAGTAGTAATATGTATTAGTAGTGTAAGTCCGTCGTTCCTTTTTTCTTTTTTACATATTTTCTTTAGCGTGCAGTTTCTTCTCGGCTAGAATATTTAATACAGCAAAAGTTCAAAAATGAATTTAGCGGTAACAGTGGGAAAGTGGTTAATGCAAAACTAACTATCAAGTCTCGCGTTCTGGATTAAAGCTGCGTCAATATTTGCGCAAACATACATACAATAGTGTCCATAATGTGTGAATGGCAGCCGCTAAAGAGACTGCAAGCGTGACGTTAGTCCCGTCGTCGGTCTGGGTATTTTACATCTGGTGTAAGCGAGATGGGAAGCCATGAGACCTTTCTGTCTTCTTCCATAGCTTCTTAGAATCCTCCAGAGTAAAGAGTACTCTCTTACAAAGCAACCACACGACAAAAATAGTTAATATTACCATTACATTATCATTACAGCCTATCAAAACTCACTTACACATTAGGGACAATATTTGCCATAGGTGACACGTCAGGCAAGCGGGTTGGCAACCACAGTTTTTTATTTTTATTCAACTGTTTTATCAGAAAGATGCTGCTGTTCTGTCCTGGTTCAGTTTCTCTCTGTCGTCTCTTACGACACCCCCGGGTGATATGGGGTAGTGGATATTCTTACACCGCCACTACACGGTTAACATACACAAAACAATATGTTATATTTGTTGTTATAAATCTGCTATTATGCAAGTTAAATTTTGAACATATCAATAAAGTATAATCGGCAAAATTGGAAAATATAAATTAAATATATTTACGTAGGCCACTTAGAAAAGTTTGTGAAAATAGAAAAATCTATAGTTAAATTTTTTTATTACTAAATCTTATCAAATATTTCTTCACCAGCAGCTATGCAAAGTTTTATGTGTCTAAAGCAATTTTTGAAACACTTTTTCCAGTCCGCCTCAGACACCTCTTCTACGGCCTGCTCGAACGCTGCTAGCGCATCTGCCGGCGAATTAAAGTCTATGCCTTTCAGTTTCAGCTGCAAAACTTAAATAAAAACATCAGTTTTATTCATTAGTGCTTTCTTTTTATATTAATTTTATGCTTTTCTTCACTTATCAGTGCAGTTTAAAGATGATATACCGAATTTAATGAAAACGGGTAGCGTCGACAACCCAACCTCTCTCGCTTCGCTTTCGAGGTGTGCAATTTTATGAGGATTTAATAACTTTCGGGTGTATTTAGTACAAGTAGCTTAAAATTTCAAAGTAAATGATCAACTAAAGCCCGCCGCCCCATGCCGACGGAATTGAAATTGCGAATTCCAATTTAGGCTGCTGATTCGCTTTGTACTTGGAATTAACGAAAAACCATAAAGAGTTACTGCAAAAAACTAAGAAAGCAACCTAGCATGGTATAAAATTAGCATGGTATGTAATACCGGATCAATGGCGCCGCCGTCGTCGCAGCCGAGATAAAACATCATCGGTTCTCCCATTTTCCTTTTCCTATTTCCATTTATTTTCCAAACCTCATTAGTGATATCGACCAAATACTTACGAGCTTGATAATACACGTGTACTTGCTTTGTACTGTTAATAGATTAATTTCTTTTCACTTAAAAAACAAATAAAATTAAAATTAGAACAGATCTAAAGACAGACTTTATACGATGCATTTGGAGTTACTGGCCTCCTACTATTTCTGAAAAGCGAACGGGCCAGGCAAAACCCAGCCATGCCACTCTAATGCATCACGGACTTCACATCATGGCGCTAAATTATTTTTATCACTGCTTTCTTAACAAAGTTTTTTTTTACCACTAAGCAGCACCTAATGATAATCGAACCCTGAACTACCACCGCTTTTTGTTAAAGAATTCATAACGTCATTTTATTTTTGGGCTTCATAAAGGTCGACTACTATAACGAGGTGGTTATACTGCCATTTATTGCGGGATAGAAGATTTTTTTTCATGCCTTAGTCGCCTACTTAGATGAGGGAGTGGACTCTTGTGCGCCGCAACCACTCGGATTACCGTGTAATATAAAAATCAATTGCTGTCCGTTAGTCTCGTTAAAACTCATAAACAGCTTGACTGATTTTGATGAAATTTTTTGTGCGTTTTTGAATGTGTCCTTAGATAGTTTAGATTCACATTTCGACCCGGTAGGTGACGTTGTTGTCGAGATCCAGTAATCACCTTAGCGAAGAAGGACGGATCGCTAGTAGTTCATAAATATTACACTGCTAGACGTCTACCATAGTAAATGGGATTTGCTGTTATCGCCATATTGGTTGGACAATTGGTGAACTTTGACGTATCGGTCTTCACTAATCTTGAATCTGGTTCCCAGTCTATTATGATACCCACGGAATAAGATGCGGTTCCATTTAACCCCATCATAAAGAAAAGGTAAGCCTAACAATTTTTTTAAATTAGTAAATAATATTAATGCTGCAATACGTTACAAATATTTCTGTGAACTGCCAGTAAGCTTAAATATGTGTTAGGAGTACAATCAGTAGACGTGTGGCGGTTTTGAAACCTCGACTGTTAAATTCGCGGTCCGCATCTATAAAGTCTACCCACTGAACATTCCATGTCATGAACGGAACTGTTACATCACATGCAAAAATATTCTTTGTATTAATTAATATGCAACAATGCCTACTTGCGCACGTTACTGTGAAGTGGCGGTGTAAGAATATCCACTACCCCATATCGTCCTGTGGGTGTCGTAAGAGGCGACAAAAGAAAACTACAACAGGAGATGGGCAGCAGCGCCTTACTGATAACGCCTCAAAATTATAAAAATCTGTGGTTGCCAACCCGCCTGTCTAGCGTGGCAACTATGGCAAATATCCTATAAGGCAATCTTAGGGAGAGGCCTATGTACAACAGTGGACTTTTACAGGTTGTAATGGATCGATGGAACGCCCACTTGAACTTTACTTCACAGATCAACCCTGAACTTGCCATGACCGGACCGGCAGCGAATTCACGCCAAAAATATTTGGGAGGCATTTTGTGACATCGCGTACCATGCACGGAGCGTGCATGATACGCAGGCGAGAAAGACATTGTAACCGCGAATTCCCACCATTTTTCGGAATGATAGAGATTGAATAAACTCTTCTCTTATAGGTAATTTTATATTAGCCACCGTAAAAGTGTACTTTAAATTACCTCTTGGACAAAATGAGCTACTGACCGATAGAATGGGCATCATAGACCGATAGAATGGGCATCATAATCGTACCACACCACAGTCTAAAGAAGTGGTCGTACAGATATTGAACGAGATTGATACGGTCAGCAGTCACTGAAAGCGTTGTATACGAGTATGATTCGTTTTATTGGGCGTAGTGTTAGATAATACTCTTAACTATTTAAATTAAAAACACTACTTCGTAGACTTTACGTTATAAAATATTCATGGAACGCATTAGAAGTAAATACAATATATATTCTAAAGTAAATGATGTACGCAAACCAACAGCAACATAGCCCATCACGATGCAACATAGGCCGGCCTCACTGCAACGTCACGTCACCTTCCTTGCTGGTACTAAAAGTATTATTACTACGGACAGAATGATGACAACAATTGAGGCTCGTTGAATGACCCAAGCTAGTTGTCTGCGCAGTTCTTTATACTGCTAGTACCAGTGGGGGAGTTTAACCGCTTGTTAGTCATCTACCCTTACTCTTAACAGTAGTTACGTGGTAGTAAGTGACATATATTTGCAACGTGGTAGAGCCATACTGCAGCTATATTATAGTATTAGCAGGAATGGGTTGACTCGACCGAGGAAAGACTACGCTCTCAAATACCAGCGTAAAATAGCAACTAATTGCTGCTGTGTTTTGTATGGTGAGTGTAGAGATGCGGAGACTGTCTTACTGGAAACGAGGCATTCCATCTAAATCCTCTAGGGTGAAAACGCATCTGCATTTTAATTCTTAATCGAGGATAGATGTAAATGTCTATGGAACAAAGCATCCACTCACCAACAGGTGAACTGTATGCTCTTTGTCCCCTTAATTTTATAAAAAATATGCATATTTATTTTGTGTTTGATACGTTCAAAGCACGAACCGTTATAGTGGACCGAGATCCGAGACCTCTATATAATATATCGGCTAAGGCTTTTGTCGTTTTATATAATATAATTTTATATTTTTATTTCTTACAACAATATTATTTTATTATTATTTTGTATTCTCTATCATTAAGGATGTCATAATTTTATGATATAAATATTGAGGTTTTACGGAATAAAAGAACAGCCTACATACGACCCACACACCCCAGTTTCAAGACGATAATAGAACATGAAAAGATTGATGGTTTTTAATTGTTCCAAAAGAGTTGGCATTTCGCTGACATTCAGGTTTACTCATAATGATTTCCTTCACTGTCAAGTAGGTAATATAGTAAAGTAAAGTTACAAAGCCTATAGGCACACGTCCCACTGTATACCTGGGCACAGGCCATTTTCTGAGAGGGCATTAAGGCAAGAAATGTCAGCCGTGCGTGCAATGCATGTTTTCTCACATGTCTTCACTTCACATGTCTTCGGAAATATTTTTATTTCTCAGACATGCAGATTTTCTCACGATGTTTCCCTTCACTGCCGAGAAGCTGATGAAACAGCACGTAAAATTGCAATTCACAATTTCATTGGTGCCGACGGGTACCGACCGTTCAGTTTCTGGGTAGGTAGTAAATCAGCAGTTAAATATTTCAATATCGATATCGATATGGATCGAACTCTGTTTGTTCGCATACAATGAAATGTAGAGGAAAAATCCTTTGAGCTATCAGGGATCAAATTTGTGCCAATATACTCACAGTATACGTAGGAGCTATTTATTTTTAATAATACATATTTTTTAAATCACATCTTACAACGTATTATCACAACCCCTATATTACAGCCGATGAAAACCCAATTATCACCGCGACTGCGTCAAATTTATTTTTCACTCCGTAAGAGTGCTGGGAGGGATTACCTTGCCTCACGAGGAAATGTGAAAACACAAAATTAAAGGCTGATTTTTTCTTCCTCTGTACATTCCACTTTAAGGTAAAAACAGTTAATTTTGGTGTCATAATGAAAATAAATAAAAACAATTATCGGTCAGCACTCCTGTGTCTCAGTTTCGTAGAATTGATAGGCGTGGGTCAGAGCTTAAAGAGAGCATACACAGCCTAAATAAGGGACGATCGACTGGCCGACGTCAAATTGGTCGACTCGTTTATCACTATAGCCACTGGGTGGTGACTGACCTGCACGTGCAGAAATTGATATTTATTTAAGAAAGCTTTTAAATAATGATTTCTTATATTTACGCGAACATTACACATTGAATTAAACTACTTTTACGGATTATATCGCGTTTAATTAACCTATTTTATTAATTCCCGACGTTTCGGGTGCTTTACAGCACCCATGGTCACGGGGGATTGAGGTGATTGACGTCCCAATGTCAAAGTTAATCCGGAGTACCTTCAGCTTTTTAATTATTAATTTTGGTCCGATCTACGCAGAATGAACTAACTGTGTCTTGAAGTCTTGCAGTGGTATGCTTGGGTTTAGTTTTAATTTTATTAATTACAGGATCCCAAGCAGGTGGTAGTACCAGCCTCCTCTCTATTGAAATTAGGATGTTTTAATTTCAATAGCCTCAGGTATCATCCTTGGCAGGAATCGATGTTCTCGCGAGAATCTGTGGTTTATCAAATCTAATGTAATGGCGGGGCCGTCTGGATATGATCACAAACTGCAGACTTCCCGGAACGTTGGTGCTTCATCAGCTATGTGTTCTTTACGCGGGTTTTAATAGATCGTTTGTTTTGCCCTATGAGACCACATTCATCGCACTCCTGCATCTTGTAGAGGAATATTGCACTGACGGATGGTAAGAACTGACTAATCTTCTTCGGCGGCTTGAAGAATGTTCTTATAGAAGCTCGCTTCAAGATGTAGCCAATCTTGTCTGTGACACCTCTGACATATGGTAGTACAGCAGGCACACGCTCGACTGTGGCCGGCTTCACTCGGTCACTGTGACGTAGGCGCGGGACCCAGCTTGTTGTCGTGCAGAACCTGCTTGACGTGCTGAAGCTCGGCGGCCAGGTGTTTGCTGTCACAGATCCTCGTGCTCTCTGTAACAAAGATTTGCCCACGGTAGCCAATGTGAAGGATGATGGTGATACCATTTAAATATCTGTTTGTATGGGTCTTTTTCTATACACGGTGTGACCTATGGTGTTGTTAGGATTTCGAATGACTAATACATCTAGGAAAGCTAAAGAATTAATTTGCCTCTAACTCCATAGTAAATTGAATTTTAGAGTTTATGGAATTAAGATGTTCTAAAAATGCAGTTACTTTGTCTGATGGTAAAATTTTACCATCAGACCCATACAAACAGATATTTAAATGGTGAATCCCACCATCATCCTTCACAGTTGGCTACCGTGGGCAAATCTTTGTTACAGAGAGCACGAGGGATCTCTGACAGCAAACACCTGGCCGCCGAGGTTCAGCACGTCAAGCAGGTTCTGCACGACAACAAGCTTCGGGTCCCGCGCCTACGTCACAGTGACCGAGTGAAGCCGGCCACAGTCGAGCGTGTGCCTGCTGTACTACCATATGTCAGAGGTGTCACAGACAAGATTGGCTACATCTTGAAGCGAGCTTCTATAAGAACATTCTTCAAGCCGCCGAAGAAGATTAGTCAGTTCTTACCATCCGTCAAGTGCAATATTCCTCTACAAGATGCAGGAGGTACAAGCTTGATTGTGAATGTGGTCTCTCATATAGGGCAAACAAAACGATCTATTAAAACCCGCGTAAAAGAACACATAGCTGATGTAAAGCACCAACGTTCCGGGAAGTCTGCAGTTTGTGATCATATCCTAGACGGCCCCCGCCATTACATTAGATTTGATAAACCACAGATTCTCGCGAAAGAACATCGATTCCTGCCAAGGATGATACGTGAGGCTATTGAAATTAAAAACATCCTAATTTCAATAGAGAGGAGGCTGGTACTACCACCTGCTTGGGATCCTGTAATTAATAAAATTAAAACTAAACCCAAGCATACCACTGCAAGACTTCAAGACACAGTTAGTTCATTCTGCGTAGATCGGACCAAAATTAATAATTAAAAAGCTGAAGGTACTCCGGATTAACTTTGACATTGGGACGTCAATCACCTCAGTCCCCCGTGACCATGGGTGCTGTAAAGCACCCGAAACGTCGGGAATTAATAAAATAGGTTAATTAAACGCGATATAATCCGTAAAAGTAGTTTAATTCAAAGCTTTTAAATCTCTAAAACTTGACTGCATTACCGAAAAGAGAATATTTTGATACCCTAACTATGTCACTTTCACAACTAAGACGAATCTAACGATACCTCATATGTTAAAATCCATCAAGCCACTTAGACTGCAGAGTATGCCAAAGTAATAGACATACATACATACATTCGAAAATCTTCAGGACAGTCGGGTAAAAATCAAACGGTAATTTCTGTATCTCGACAACAATGCCACCTATCCGGTCCAATTGTGAATCTCAACCATTCCCGAATCAACTTAATCACACACAAAATTTCATTAAAATCGGTCCAGCCGTTTAGGAGGAGTTCAATCACATACACACGGACAGAAGAATTTTATATATAAATATAATTAAAGGTAATAATTTAAAATTAAAATTTTGTACAACCGACTTCAATATAAATTATTAAGAATAACTAAAAACTATTGGTCAGACCTTAATCAATTATATGGAATAATTTATATGGGACCACATGAGGAGCACCAGCTTTCAAATAAAAAAAGAATCATCGAAATCGGTTCAGCCAGAAAAAAGTTATAAAGTAACACACATTAAAAAAAAGATACAGTCGAATTGAGTACCGTCTCCTTTTTGAAGTCGGTAGAAAAGGTACACAATAACGTATGATGACAGTGGAATCAATCTCTGAAAAGTACTTCCTAAACTAAATAAAAGCTTTTAAAAACTATTGCTATGTAATAATTTGGGAAATACCTCTGACCACTTCTTAGAGGCTTCAGAAATATTGAAATTATAAGCAACTAGTGTCTTTTCCGCTTTAGGGAAAAAGGAAATGCGCTAGGTTAGGAAATATGACAAATGATGTGCGATAGACACATTTTTGTATTAAAAAGTTTAAGTGTTAAACACAGCATTTTCCTGATGACAGAGAAGATGTCGGAATCCTGAATTTGATTGCTTGTCACACGAAGTTGATAATATAATTGAATAATTGTAGCACAAAACGAAACGTATCACTCGAAATTTACCGTGTCTTGATCTTTTAACACCACAGTGGCAATATGATTCGGCTTGCAGAAAGACAAGAAAATTATTTTGTCGGTGAATACTTAGCGCACGGTGACATTTTGTTGGAGTTGGCTCATCTTCACCATACAGTCGACTGCCGCTTTGTTCCGGGATCATAGTTAAATTTCATCGTCAATTAGTATATCATAAACATTCTTTATATCGTGGGCAGAAAATTTTACTATAATTTTATACATATTTACTCCAGCGATTTGTATTATTTATCTTCTTTCAAACTTGGAACAATTGATAAAGTTCAGCTTCTTTGTGATAAAAACAGTTTAGGGGATGTGGTTCATACGCATTAGAGCTACGCTGCAGCTTTCTATAGTTGCTGCATGAATGGGTCGGCTCGACCAAAGGAAGGTACAAACCGAATGCCCACCTATGATGCATGTCTCAACTCTGTTTCTCAGGACGATTTTAAACACAGCGACATTTTCCCTTTATCCGACAGAAATTACGTAGTTAGGATTTATGGTAGGGCATTTAATTTGAGAAAACAATATATATTTAATCTTGTCTGGAATAGTTTTCACACAAACTTTAAAGATATGATATTTTATTTTGTTATATTTAAAATCGTTGTGAATAAAACACAAACATCATATATTTTCCAATAAAGTTGACCTTTGACATCTCGGGCGCCCGACCTTCGCTCCAGCAGTCAGGTACATCCGGAGCCGGCTCGGTCCTTGCTACTTCCGGAAAACTCCGTTCAGAATTCCAATAATTACTTACACAATATAAGCTATAGCTGTAAATTCTTAGACCTTTAAGAACAGTTTTTACCAGCCCTAACCTTATTTTTTTAATATATTAAAAGTACGAACATACACAATAGCGTATTACATTATCCTTAAAGCAGAAAAAGTAAGAGTTTTATGCCGGTGGTGTTACTACAAATTATAGGATTCCTCTAAATATTTTTGAAATATGCACTTTAGGCATAAACCCTAACATGGAGTTTAGGCGGAAAATTGACCGCCGGCGTACTATTGTTCCTGTTTTCACGTTTAAATAATGGTTTAAATTAAACGTTTAACGTAAAAATGAATGAACTATTAGTGAAAACGACGAAACAAGCGCTCCGATATTGATTTAAGCCTTTAGTTCTTGCTTAGGCGCCTCATAACTGTCATTATCAAATGTCCGCGTTAACCCCGCTGTCGTCAAAATCTCCCAAATACTTCGCAATGAGATGCATATTATGAAGATGTTTTTTAAAGTATATATGAGAATAATTTCTTGTTTCTTGATACTGGCAAAAGTATATCCGTATACGGTCTCTAACCAAAGAAAAAAAAGCCTTACATAGTTACAAAATACCTACTAACATAGTTTAAAAGTTTGTTACTAACACATGTTAGAAGAAAGAAAGAATAAGTGATAATCTCCCAAATACGCGGGAAGTCGACACATACAGTGGCAGTAGACACTGCATTTTTATTTATGTGTTTTTGTTTTGAAGCTTTGAGGTATGTCTGACGAGAAGATGTGTCGTAATCTCTCGAACGCTGAGATTCCCAGCCGAGTTGAACGAGTTGAAGTTGAAGTCCTGCACTGCTGGCCGTATGAGGAAGTTCAAGGTCGCTCAGCGAGCTATGGAGAGGGCTATGCTCGGGGTTTCTCTGAGTGATAGACTTAAAAACGAGAATATCCGCAGTAGAACCATTGTAACCAACGAATTAGTAATCTGTAGTGACAATGGGCCGGCCATATAGCTCGAAGAACCGACAACCGTTGGCAAAGAAAGGGTCTGGAGTGGCAGCCTCGTACCGGCAGGCGAAGTGTCTGGCGTCTCCCGCTAGATGGAGTGACGACCTGGTAAGACATGCAGGAAGTCGAGTGGACTTGTGAAGGGCTGTAATGATGATAATGACGTGTTTTGAGAAATTATTAATAATAATAATGAATGTCCTCCAGACCGAATTTTGTCACGGTGGCCAGTCTCAACGGAGACTAGCCATATGCGCAGGACAGAATTGTAGTGCTCAAGTGTATGCGCAGGCACAGGTACACTTTCTATTCCCTCATTCTCGTGGTCTGATAAGACAGTAATTCGACACGACCGGAGAGAGATCAGGCGCAGGACCGAGCTAAAAAGCTTTACGTGCTTTCCGAGGCACGGGGGTGAAATACCCCCAACTAAGGAAGTTCCGGGCTGCTACTGAGAATTTCTTGAGAGAAAAATCTAAAAAACTGATTTTTGACCCAACTCGGAATTTGAACCCAGGACCTCATAATCACCAATCGCGTTTACGACCACTAGACCAACGAGGTTTTTGAAAAATAGTTACACACTAAGCAAAATCCTAAATTAGAAAACATTATATTACTTTAAGAATGGTTCTATTGAAATCCCACATTTCTTTTCATGGCATTACGTAGCTTACATTACTTTGACATTTTAAGTCCACTCTGTACATAGGCTGTACAGCTGTGCGTAGGCTGTAATTGGAGGTCGGGTCGCTCGCGTCCGTGATTTTTAGCTACCTAATTCCTAGGCCCACCCTACACGTGCCCTTTGAACTCTGGGTGGTGCTAAGTGAGCGACAATCGCCAAAACGTCAAATCGCCGAATACGATTAATTGGTAATGGCTTTAGCCGTGCGGTAACAGCGTAAGAAAATTAAAAGACATGACTCCGAGTTCTGGTCGCCTGTTAAATAGGGCAGGGGTGCAAAGAATCTTCGGATGCAAAACCAGTGACGAGGCCCGCTACCTATCACGTTCTATCTGCCGGTGGGTAAAGGGGTCTCAAGTTATCGTCATACCCGAGGCGATCCATTCGTACTGCAGCCATGTCATGCTGCAGCGTATCTCTACCACGAGACACTCTATTCATAAATAATATACACTTCTGCGTCTTGTAGTGTACACGTGCAAATGACAAGATATTTTGTGATTTTTTTATAGGTGTATCTTTTGCGGCATTTGGTAAGAAAAACGTCTGCGCTTTGCCATAAACAGAAAAGTAATTAACAGGGACCATAATATAATAGGGCATGTATACTATTAAAACATGGAAACATTTTCTGCAAAAATCTCGTAACACCATGATTATGTACGTTATCTGTTTAATATAGCGCCATAGCGATAAGAATGACGTAAGTGCTGCGACGTGGTAAATACTTTATCCCATTAGAGCTGTACGCTCGCCTTTTTTAAACTTGGGTAACCATAATGGGTATTTGATACTCTAGTCAATTGAAATTCTTTCTAAGAGTTGTCGAAACAGGCTTCTCTATAGAAGTATAAGAGAATATAGTGTAATGAGTAACATTTAATTCATCATAAAATAGGAAATCGGCTAAATTTAATTAGACTCACAGAATACCGGCGTAAAATGGCTGTATACGCTGTGTCTCCTATGGTAATGGATAAGAACCGGTACACCCCTTGTTACTAGTAAAAAGGGGTGTCTATCCTAGTCCTCAGCGGCGACATCAGGCGTAAAATGGATACCGCCATATCGGAAAGCATGGAATCTTTCTGAAAATGCAATGGAAAAATGGAATGCCTTATTTCTTGTCAAGAAAGTCTCTGGTTCTCTACACTCACTATAAAAAACACAGCAGCATTAAGCTGCTATTTCACGTTGGTATTCTGTGAGAGTGTGGTCCTTCCCTGTTCGAGCTGAGCCATTCTTGCTATAGCCATATAAAGCTGCAGCATGGCTCTGCCACGATTGCTTGCACACTGTGATGTTCCAGCGAACGCTTAACCAATAAGTAGGCCTAATCCTGACCCTTGATGTGTAACCCGCAATCAACAATTATGGTGAGGATGATATTTAGAAAAAAAAATTGAAGTTCAAATAAAATCTAGCACCTATATATTTTTATACTTCTACTAGCTGGCCAGGTAGACGTTGTTCTGCCCTCTCCGACGACCCTTTGTTCTATAAAAATCCTTAAATTTGTAATAAAAATATTAAGGGTCACTTATCTGGATAAGAACTATCCTATCTCTCAAGTTAGATTAAAGTGCACACAGTGTGCAAAATTTCATTGAAATCAGTTCAGTAGTTTAGGAGTTCATCGCGGACAAACAATATGACACGTAATTTTTATATATAAAGATTAATAAATGTTCTGGATCACAACTTATATTATTATGAAGGAATGCAAATATATCTAAATAGGCTTCTTTTTATCAGGCTGAAGATTTTCACAGCTTGCATTAACCTCGTCCGTTGTAGAGAGGATTTGGTATAATAGACACGCTTGGCTGGCCAATTAGCAATCGGAATACTAGACGTGTCGAGTCTTTGACACTTCTCCACGTTGCCAGTACGAGTATTCTATGTCTGCGTGAAGGGGATGGTTGCTACCATCTATGTGAAGCTGTGAGATTTTTCTGACATTTGTCGTAGTTGCCTATTATGACACCCAGGGACGAAATACTCGTAGTGTGATAGATTCTCTTTGCGCAGCTATCACTTAAAAAAATATTAAATGATCTTCTCTTGTTATTATATCAATAGTATATTCAAATATTAGCACAACTACAAAATTCAAATTTACATAATATATTTAAAAATAATAGGAATTTACGTCTAATTTACGAAAGCGTAATTTCAAATTATATTCGATCTGAAAATGTTCAGAATCCAATAACTTTGTCTATGACAATATTCAGCGGTGAGACCAAAATAGATAGGCCGGAGTTGTTCTTTGAAACAGCCCCTAAATAGAGTGCGTAATAGGAAGGGGAGGACGGAGGGCAACCCTCACCCCGCGCATGCGCTCTGTGCGCCACATTAAATATTGGTTTTATTAAACGCTTTTGTTGCGTTCTCAAATTAAAATTTTTGTTTTTATTTTCAATATACAGTAACTATATTGTTGCAAATTTTCAGGTCTACAATGTGCAATACCTAACGATTATAAATTGTAATATTCTTAGGTAATTTGAAGTTTCCCAATAGTAGTACTAGTATGTAGTATGTACTTATTCTGGGGATATTGTGTTGGTGTTCAGAAGAGTATCCACAAGATAGTAGGTGAACAATTTATGCGCCTCATGTAAACACAAATACGGAACGATTTTCATTATATTATTAAATTATTTCGAAAGAGAACTAAACCATAAAATTACTAAAGTTTTATTTTTATAGAGTAAGGTTACGAACGAGTGAGTACACAGTCCACCTGATGGTAAGTGGATACTGTGGCCCATAGACATCTACATTTATCCTCGATTAAGTAAGTCCAGTAAAAAGGGTCTCCGGTTCTCTACACTCACCATACGAAACACAGCAGCATCAAGCTGCTATTTTACGCTGGTATTCTGTGAGAGCGTGGTCCTTCCCCGGTCGAGCCGACCCATTCGTGCAGCTTGGCTCTACCACGTAAAAAAAGTCTAAATAAAATAAAAAAATATTAAAAACTTACGTCTCATTTTTACATTCATTACAACCTATCATAACATAACTGCTGAACATTAGCCTCCCCATAGATTACCTCGTAGGCGAGATATTTGCTACAGGTGCCACGCTTAGCAGGCGGGATGGCAACCGCAGTTTTCAATTATTTTGAGTTGGTATTAGGAATATGCCGTAAGAGACGATAGAGGGAAATGAATCCACCTATCTCCTGTTTCATTTCCCTCTATCGTCTCTTACGGCACACACGCTATGAAAAGGGGTGGTGAATTCTCTCACGCCGCTACCACACGGCTAAAACTTACGTCGAAAGTTACATCTACCAGTTTCGAAATACGTTTTTTATGGAGTTTTACACGTGGTAGATTTACGCTACAGCTATATTTTGGTTGTACCACGAATGGGTCGGTTCGACCGAGGAAAGACGACGCTCTCACAGAATACCAGCGTAAAATAGCAGCTCAATGTTGCTGTGTTTTGTATGGTGAGTGTAGAGAACCGGAGACCCCTTTTACTGGAAACGAGGCATTCCATCTTAGTCCTCACGGGTCGCAACGCATCTGCATTTAGATTCTTAATCGAGGATAGACGTAGATGTCTATGGAATTACCATAATACATACATACTGCCTCGTTGGTCTTGTGGTTGTAGTAGTGTGACTGCTGATCATGAGGTCCCGGGTTCGAATCCGGGTCGGACCAAAAAAAATCAGTTATTGAGCTTTTCCATAAAGAAATTCTCAGTGACCGAAACCGGGAAGTTGGCGGAGGCCCTGCTCCAGATTTCTCTCCGGTCGTGTCGGTTTACCGTCCCATCGGACTATGAGAGTGAGAGAATAGAGAGTGCACCTGTGCTTGCGCATACACTTGGGCACTATAATCCTGTCCTGCACCAATGGCTAGTCTCCATTGAGGCTGGCCGCCGTAACCGAAATTGGGTCTGGAGGACATTACCATAATATATAACACAGAAATACACAGAATAACAGCATAAAATAACAGCTTGATTTGGTACTATTATTACTAGGTCGTAGGACTCTTTTTCTGCCTAGGAATCTATCTGAGTAGGTACCACACCCTTAACTGTTTCTGTCGCCAAATAGCAGTGCCTGCACTGTTGTGTTCCGGTCCGAAGGGTATGGAGAGCTAGTATAATTACATGCCATGAGGCATTCCGTCTTAGTCCTCCGATGTGACTACGCATCTGTAGCTTTTGTTGTTTGAAGTTGGCTGCAGGTGTCTTTTGACTGCAATAGTCACTTACTAGGTTGTAGTTACTTAGGTTGTAGACTGTAAGTTCGTTTGTCACTTCAAAAAAGTATTATATACAGAGTTTGTACCCCCGAGAAAAGTTCACGTAATATTCTCTCTTATACCACGGGGCAGGGTTGGGCAGTATTTGAATTACTTGTAACTAAAATACGTATTTAAAATACAAATACATATTTGGTATTTGTATTTCAATTACTTCCTAAAAATGTAATTTGTAATTGGTATTTCAAATATCTAACGCTGAGGTGTTTTGTAGTTAGTATTTCAAATACTTATGACTGTATTTTGTAATTTGTATTTTGTATTTTAAATAAAAATAGTTAAAATACTGTATTTTGTATTTTATATTTTAAATACACGACTTAAAAATATTTTGTATTTCGTATTTTAAATACCTACATGTGAGATAGTATTTTGTAATTTGTAATTTAATTAAAGCAAAGTATGTATTTTGCTCAGCTCTGCCACGGGGTATATTATGTAAACTTTTATCGGAATGACCTTACCTCCATACGGTGCACCGTGCTGTCTGACGGACGACGTTCTGACGATGAAATGATGGTGGAAAATCCGCTGTAGATGCTGTACTCCTATTTGTACATACTAGTGATGAAGAGTAGCATTAGAAGTGTGAGAGCATCGGCTCTGCAATCACCAATCTACTTGATAACCAGTGAAGAGAGTATAGGCAACTCTTATAAATTTTAAACATGGTAGAGTCACGCTGTAGTGTATTAAGACAAGGTAAGGCAGGGTAGGGTGTAGGATATTCAATCCGAATGCGTCAGATGGATCAAGGACCGCTCTCGTACAGAGTAAAACGTACTCGTAATACTGTTGAACGTATGGTGAATGATAACCTGAGACCCTTTGTTACTGGAGAAGAGAAATGATATATCTTTACCTCTCAGGGGTGAAAACACATCTGCATTTCAATTATTTTAGATTCCTTTTAGTGTTTTGTGTAGTTGTCTGGTAAGAAATGCAGGAAGTCGATGGATGTAGGTGCCTCAGTACCGTGCTTTGTGGCATTCCTTGGGGGAGGCCTATGTTTAGCAGTGGACTTGTGAAAGGCTGTAATAATGTTAATGTTGATGATGATGATGACGATGATGATGTAGTTGTCTGTGGACCACAGCATCCACTCACCAACATGTAGACTGTGTGCTTCTTTGTCACCCTTATTTGTAAAAAAAATCCGTATGGGGTTATGAATATGTAGTCTGTATTCTAATTGTGTGTGAGTTGTATTTAAAAAGATTGAGGAGTATTCTACATATTTTATATAATATATTTAATATTGATGTCTAAAATCGTTAAACTTTTGACCCAACAGCTTCGCAGCATTCGTTAGTCTCAAAATCGAATAAAATAAAGTTGAGTGGTTGAGTTGTATGAACGGGCGCGGGCGCTTGCTTTGGGATGTGAAATGTAGACATGGGTAGTTCGCGAACGATTGAAGGAAATGAAGTACTTCATTTCGCAAAATAAACTTATCATTCATTCAGTATCATTAAGAATGTGTCTCTACTTCATTTAGTTCAGCCTTTCTTTTCGCTCTATCACTCACTCGCACATGCTCGTTATTCGTTCGTGTCACTTCGGCGCCGGCCGGTCGGCTTCGGCTGGAGTTGGCCGGCCGACGTGTAGACGCGGCGCTGCGGGGCGTTTTTGCCTTTTTGCCTACACGACACATGTGCACGAAAGGTCAAATAATATTATGCAACAGTGTAGTTAGTATAAACATACTAATATGAGATTTCTGTTCATACTAATAAAGTTTAATTTAGCGTACAAAAATGTACGTAAACTAAACAAATGGTTTAGGTAATGAATTATTATTTTCGTATTTTTTAAGATCGTCGAAGGATCGGCAATATCGACATCTCTCTTTATGTAGCATTGCTATTGCAATCAAAACTGAGCTTTTTGCGGTGGAGATAAAGCACAATAATTTAGAATTTGAATTTCTTACTCGCATAGTTCTGAGTTTGTTCGACGGGGTCGAGGACAAACGGAAACGGAATGCACTAATAGTCTAATACTGCACTTGTTGACTTGTGCGGTGCGTTACGTTTATTGTAGGTAGCTATAGCTAAAATTGTGTTATCGTATTTATCCTCTATCAGTTTTTTAAATATAATGATTAATTGAACTAAAAGTGAGAATATAGATAGAAAGGAAAGTGCTGTGTGGTGGAACTATTTTACGGAAAAAGGACCCAAAAAGACGAATTCGTACTCTCACTGTTCTAGTACCTATATTTTTTGTGTTTACGTATAAATTACATATCTACTTAGATTTAAAAATGGAGACTGTAAATAGAAAAAGAAGTGCTGTGTGGAACCATTTTATGGAAAACGGACCTAAAAAGGCAAAATGTTCTTATTGTTCTAGTGAATTATCAGTGTCTGGTGGTAATGTAGGAAACCTTAACAGGCACTTAAGAACGAAGCACCCCACAATTAAGTTGGTTGAAGAAAGGCAACAGCAACAGCTTATTGGATCTGCAGGCCCAGAGCCCCACATACGTCCAGTTGCCAGTATAGAAACTAAGGATCTACCTCGGGCTACTTCTTCATCTAGTCAGCCATCTATACAAAATTACACTCAAAGCACGAAGCCGTTATCATCACGGCGTGCCGAGCAAATCGACGAGCAGCTGGTAAAAATGATTGCTAAGGGGCACTACCCCTTCTCTATAGTCGAAGATGACGAATTCAAAAAATTGATTTCCCTGCTTAACCCACAGTATACACTCCCAACACGAAAAACCATATCGGAAAGTATTTTACCCAAATTATATAATAAATGCATAGAAAAGGTTAAAAGTGAGGTCCAAGTAGAGGGACAAGCTTTCTGTTTGACAACAGATGGTTGGACCTCAATAAACAATGATAGTTTTATAGCCCTGACTGTACATTATATTAGCACCACATCGGATGAAACTAAATTGAAGTCTAATTTAATCAGTTGTGTTGAATATAATGAACGACACACAAGCGAAAATTTAAAACCTTTCTATGCGATGTAATGGCAGAATGGAATATAGCCGACTATACAACAGCTATGCAGTGACAATGCAGCCAACATTACTGCTGCAATAAGAGATACCGGTAGATGGCATATACCATGCTTTGCGCATTCAATTAGTTTATGTGCAAGCCGCTCTGACGACTCTATCGGAAACGTTGGTCAAGGTTAAAAGTATCGTCGAATTTTTTAAAGAAGTTCTCAAGCTCAAAATAAGCTACGAGAAATGCAAAACAACTGAACCTTGGCCAACTAAAATTAAAGCAGGATGTGCCAACGCGGTGGAATTCCACTTATGACATGCTCCAGCGGCTGTTATCAGCCAAGGATGCCGTAATCGCCACAATAGCTATAATGCGACAGGAGCTGGCGCTAAATAACGACGATTGGGAAGTTATAAGCGCAGCGACAATTTTAAAACTTTTACGACATAACCGTCGAAATTAGTGTCGAGAAGAATGTTTCGCTGGCCAAAGTCATCCCCCTGTGTGGCATCATGAATAATCATGTCAAAGCGCACTTAAATAATACCACGCTTCCAACGCGAGTGCAGTTAATGCTGAATACACTCGACAAGCAGTTAGAAAAGCGTTTCTCCAACATTGAAACACATATTGTATAGCGAGGCGACGATACTGGATCCTCGATTCAAAAATAAAGGATTCAGACATATAAATAATTTCGACCAGGCTGTGGCTACATTGAAGAGGAAAGTCTGTACAGTGCAGCAAGGCAAACTACAACGACATTGCCTTCAATATCAGAGCCATCCACATCCACGTCAGTGTCTGCCATGACGTCCATATGGGACCAATTTGACAAAGAAGTGGCAAAGTTGACACCTACAAATCCTTTGGCCGCTGGCATTGTGGAGATAGATAAATATCTCCAGGAACCACTTTTACAACGGTGCAATGATCCTCTGCGCTGGTGGCACGAGCGCCGGTCGTTCTACCCAATCCTCTTCAAATACGCCCTAAAAAGACTGCATCTTGTAGCGACTTCTGTCCCATGCGAAAGAATTTTTTCTAAAGCCGGACATATTTTGAACGAAAGAAGGACTCGGTTAACAACCAAAAAACTGTCCCAATTGTTATTTGTAAGTAGTAATAGTCAATAATTAATCAGCAACGTATGTAAATGTATAATTATAAATAGATGTAGGTAAATAGTATATAAATATCCTGTAAATAATTTTAAATCGCTGTACATATTTCGATTTTTAAATACGCCAACCTATTAGATACATAGAAAACAGAAAACATACTAGGTACTCAATAACAAATAGTTTTTCATGGTTGACAGTCCTAAGCCTGTATAGAGTATGAAGGAAAATCGAAATTAGTATAAAGGTGAATTAATTAAGTGAAGTGCATCATTTGTCGTAACTCACTCATCAATCACACTTGCGAGCTCGATATCCTAGGTTACGAACTCGTTTTGGTTTGTTGAACTAAATGAAGTACTGAACTAAATGAGTGAACTACTTCATGGAGCGAAAAGATATACTTCATTCATTTCTTTTCACTGACACATTTTGCGCATGTCTAGTGAAATGTGCTATGTGAGGGTGCGTCTGTCACCCGTCCGACAGATGTGCGCTGCACGTGGCGAGTTTGTCGAACGCGCTCTGCGCACAATGGAACGCAATGTCCTGATACAAGATGGCGCGTGATAGGGAGCTTTCCCACTCTTTTTGTATTATTTCTTGCGCCATAATTTTTTAAGTAAAAAAAGCCGTACAAAAACGTTTTATATACTTTTTAAATTAATACTTTTTAAAATTAATAACGATAATTAAAGATTGAAGGAGCTAAATGTTTTACGACAGGCACGCAGAAAGTTTTGCCAAAAAAAGCATTTTTGTAATGTCAATTCATTTTGATCGCATTGTAAAATGCAAATAAAATGCGAATAAAATAAACTACTAATAATTACCCTTTGTAGGAATATGAATCTTCTAATTTCAAATTTCCTTTCAAATTTTTTTGCGAGCTAAATTGAAATATCATGTAAAAAAATCTGCTAAAATGAAAATTCAAAATCTGCCCCAGAAGAAAACTGCCACAAATTACAACACTGACGCGATAACACGAACGCGCCGATGCTGGTAATGCCATCAGCTGCCTAGAACTTCATACAAATAATTCAAATATATCGATTGTGGCGCTTGCGGTGCGGCCCAAAGTACGTTTACGTTTAACCCTAAGGGTTGAGATGCCATGAGTTCTAGTTTCCAGTAAAAAGGGTCTCCGGTTCTCTACACTCACCATACGAAACACAGCAGCTTTTACGCTGCTATTTTGTGAGAGCATTGTCTTACCCCGGTCGAGCCGGCCCAATTGTGCTACTCGTAAAATAGCTGTAGCGTGACTATACGAAAATTCGTGCGTTCAAATCCGCCATTCGACTTCTTTCGTAAACTACTCCTAACACAAGCATTTTGAGCTTACTTGGAACTTTAACGGGAGTATTTATGATGTTAATAGCGTTACTAGTTTTTTTTTAAGAAATGAAAAGTTGAGCTCGGTGAATAGAACAGCGTTTTTATTCAATTGATACATTTTATTATTGATCGCCTTCTTGACTTCACTAATGGTTCGATGAATTTCTCAGTTTGAAAAGAATTTGCATGAAACAAAGTAGCGTTTTCTATTTTCTTTTTGAAAATAATATCACTGCAATTTACTACATAACCTTACGCACTTAATAATTAGAAAATGTAGATGATATTACGAAATTCAACATTCGCATCATTGTCAACATTATCGTGATTATTATAGCCCCTCACTTCACAAGTCCAATGTTCCATATATACCTATATAGGTCTGTATTTGCAAAGTTAACTTATTACTCTTTTTTGGACTGTTATATTAATAAAAATTCAATTGACTAATGAAGAGCTATCGTATCACCGAGCCATCTTTGCAAACAAGGCTGTAGTTTTTGAATTATAAGAAAGTGACCATATTAACCGGATGACCATATTATCCTCACTTACTACACTAGCCGAATTTTTAAAAGCCGGACCTCGTTTTGAGAAGTCTACTAAATATTTTCCTCCTTACTCTGATATTAAGGTCGCATCATGACATCGGATGCAGGAATGTGTGAACTCTTCCATATTGAGGAGGAGGTTTGAGATAGAGATCGAGTGAAGGGCTTTTTGTTTTTTCCCGCTGGTTGACGAACGTTGCTTTCAAATTTTAGGGTCATCATAATTATATTTGTGCACTTTGTTAATTATAAGAAGCTTAGGAATAAGAAAAACATTCAAAAATGTATCTTTATATAATACTAGCTGTGCCCACGACTTCGTTCGCATAAAGCCCAGTATATTACATCGAGCCTTAGTATAATTTTATAAACTGGTTTAGTTTACTGTACTGTTATATCTTAAATACTAAAAATGTTAAATAATAATTAAAATTTTATAGATAATTAATAATCATAATTATAAGTAATTTTACCATAAAAACCGATCCACTTCATGAATGACCGTGGTGTGGTAGTGCAGGGGCTCAACAATGTGAATTTCACAATACCTGCCCAAGCAATCCGGGTTTCGGCTCTGTTGTTACCAATTAAATAGTTAATTGCTATTTTAGTGCTGATTTATCACGTGCTAGATGGTGATGGAAAACATCGTGAGGAAACCTGAATGTTTGAGTAATTAAATATATAATACAAAACATTTCGAAGACGTGAAGTCTGCCAACACGCATTGCTGCAGTGCAGCGGCTTATTGCTAAATAACTATATCAGAAGTGAGAGGAGGCCTGTGCCTAGCTGTGGGACGGACATAGGCTGTAACTTTACTTCTATTTAGTAACGTAGATATGCACAAAAAATATGAAAAGGGAACTAACAAAGGCAGTGGTAAACGATTACTACGATTTACAGCGGTATAACTATCTTGTTCACGCCAGGCGTAAACTACCTAGTCCAGCGATGGGAAGCAGTGTCAAAAGTGCGAGACGTCTAGTACTGCGATAGTCAATCCGCTCGCCAACGTAACAATTAAGGTAAATCCTCCCTACATCATTATGTATGCTACAATAATATAGAAGAAACATGTATTTTGAATCTTTACAGCAAACCATTTTCAATTATGACCATGTTTAATTACATTCAAAAATCCGAAATTCTTTCACCAAAATATATAGAGATGCCTCCAAACTTTAACTCTACATCATTCATACGCAATTCCATTCGTTTAAATAAAAAAGGGTAATAATTATTGGAAATCAAGTTATCAATGTTAGTGTCAACTGTTCTTTAAACCAACAACTAATTTGAACCCATTGCTATTATAAGGATTTTGAGGATTTCTATCATAAGCATTAATGACTGAACAGTGACACCTGTCGATAAATATTAAGACTAAATCTAAGGTTATCTGAATTGAATATAGCGCTACTAAATCGATAGATAATGTATATGAATCATTAATTTTTACTTATAAGATTTATATGAAATTTAATAAACGATTTTTAATCTGGAAAAATGTGTTTCTTCTACTTATAAAAATCCTTTAGCAAATAATAATAAAATTATTAAAGTACATCATCGTTACAATAAATAGGTGACGTTTGGAAAGTAAATACAAATGAAAAACTTTATGTACATACCGTGATATTAAATACTACGAGTTACCACGGTTCTATATATATGAGAACCGTGGTAGCTTAGAAACAAAGCACTCGCTGTTAATATCACAGTGCTCGTGCAATCCTGGTTCAATCTCCGCCGGCATCAATGAAATTGGTAAAAGCAATTTTAAGCGTTGTTTTACTATATGCACGGCTGTAAGAAAAATATTTTTTATAGAATAACGGTGACAAACGCGCACATTGTCTACCTGATGCTAAGTGGGTGCTAGAGCCTAAAGACATCTAAGTCTATCATCGATTAAGAATCAAAATTCAGATGCATTGTCATCCCTGTGACTGAGATGTCTTGTTACCAGCAAAAAGGGTCTCTAGTTCTCTACACGCATCATACGAAACACAGCAGCATTATTCTGATGTTTCACGCTGGTATTAGCATGGTCCTACCCCGGTCGAGACGACCCATTCCTGCTGTAGTACCAGTAACGAAAACCATTCACTCTAATATTGTATCCATCTGAGATTTGAACACAGGACTTACGACTCGGTAAGCGGAATTCTAACCTCTAACCCCTCAGTGTGAGGCACAAGAGAAGCCCAAATCCAGCCGTGAACTGCTGCTGAAAGCTGATTGCAGTAAGAAAATTGTGTCATTTTTAGAACTTATTATTTGCATATTGTGAGTCTAATATACTATAAAAACCATAATAATATAATTCTTGAGCACCCTATAATAAACAACGTTCCATTATGGAAAATTATGAATTAAACGCGGAAAAGCCAATATTACATTAGTAGTCGGGCAAATGAGGACGAACATCTAGGGAAGATAAAAATAAAACTCGCTTTTAGTTCCAGTCGTCACTAATGGCGGCGCTGGAAACGTTCTCATACACCAGATTAATTAATCGAACGTGTGATATTTCAAATTTATGATGCCAATGCTGTTTTGCCTAGTGTAATTTTTTTAGTCTTATAATTTACAACCATAAAAAATATAAAATTATAATTTTATTAAGTCACTACTTGGCTTAGTGGACTATGTTCTGTCCGGTAGGTAACGCTGTGAGTTTCACTCCGAACTTTTTACAGTGTAAATACATATAATATATTCTTTAATAACTCGACCGCAGTGCCACTGGTCCAGATTTGTGAATTTCTTTTAGGCTCTAAACTAACATATATAGTTTATATAGTCATTTTGGACCATAAATATACGATTTTCTTAATAACTTAACTACAGGGTCACCTGTCGTATCCTGGCATAGCTATGAACCATTGTCTAGAAAAAAACAAATATATTATGTGAATAAGGCTTTA
Source organism: Parnassius orleans (assembly GCA_029286625.1). Classification (NCBI taxonomy): domain Eukaryota; kingdom Metazoa; phylum Arthropoda; class Insecta; order Lepidoptera; family Papilionidae; genus Parnassius; species Parnassius orleans. The sequence continues at coordinate 3,374,195 of JAGSMP010000018.1, forward strand.
ATCCCAAATTAAAGACAACCAGCGATTATATCTAACATCATCATTATCATCATTACATCCCTTCACAAGTCTACTACTGAACATAAGACTCCACCAAGGATTGCCACAAAGTACGGTCTTGAGCCACCTGTATTCATCGACTTCCTGCATGTCTTACCAGGTCGCCACTCCATCTAGTGGGGCGCCGCCCTACACTTCGACTACCGGTACGACGCATCCACGAATGACGCTGCAAGAACCGACAACCAATTATATCTATACTGTAATAAAATTACGAATACGTTCTGTACATTAAACATTTTTTTACTAACACCTAATTCACTGTATCGCAAACAAATAAATGAATTTGTAAATTTTTTGTAAATTTTAATTGGATTATTCTATACATACGATACAGGTGCCAAAACAACATTTTTTGAAACGTTGTCTGTGTGTTCGAAGATAAAAAAATACTTTTATTTTTAAAATTAGTGATAATAGTGCCACCTTTCTACACTTTTTTATAGAATAAGGGTGACAAGCGAGCACACAGTCCATCCAGGTGGTAAGTACGGTGGCCCATAGACATATTCATCTACCCCGATTTAGAATTAAAATCCAAATACTTTGTCACCTCTGGGCAAGGGCGGATCCAGTGGGGGGGCACAGGTGCACGTGCCCCTCCCCCCCCCCCCAACGGTTTAAATAAAACAAAGAACGGGGAGATTAATACGACAGCGCTCTGATAACATTTGAGCAACATAGAGGAACTAACATGAGTGGTAAAATAAAAGGTGTACAGGCGCACATAACCAACGTCAGCCTTTAGCTTTTTTCACCCATTGTACAAGCCACCGACTCAACTTAGCTATCAGTACAGCATGCACCGTACCCAGCATAAGAAATGCAGTGGGGCTATCTCAAACATACCTTCTTTCGTGAGTCAGCTGAACAAATTCATCTTCTCAGAGAAGAAATGCAAGCTCAAGTGCCAAAGAAAAAACCAAATATTAGGTCTTTACCTATGACATTTCGGTTTTTTATGAAATAAGTTAACGTTTTTTTTTCTGTATTTTTTATTTCTATTAATCAAAGTAATCACCCATGCAATCGATGCATCTTTGCCAACACAGTGTCAGTTTATTGATACCCTTCTTGAAGAAATAAGCTGGACGCGAGTTAACAAATTCTTCAAAGATGTGGGTACAGCACATTTCAAGTCAATATGAATCTATGTCATATAAAGACTTGAGTGCTGTAGAGATCTGTTTAGATGTTTTAATGAATATCTCCGCTCCGCTACATTCACAGCCGGATTTCCTACAGTGTCATAATTGTACCGACGGTAGGCTGTTTAAAGATAAAAGGGATTAAATATACATATTAAACGATGCCATAGTAAAAGTATTTCGGCTTCACAGCCTACCGTAGAAATTCATAACTCTATTAGTAATTCCTCCAATGACACATATTTTCCCTTTTTTCAATTATCATCGTAATGTAGGTACCAGTGGTTAAAAGAATCCCTAGAGGTGAGGATGCAGCTTGCTAAAACATTGTCATGCACTATTCAAAATCGTTTCACTAATAGTAAAAGAGTTGGCAAAATTATTTACTTTCGCGTATATAACGGTATCCGTCCTACTGCCGTTGGTTCCACATTTCAACGCTTAACTTCAAAATTAGCTTGCAGGCACATAATCTCTAACCTTAAGACAAAATTTCAGCCTACTCAACTAGGCTTTGGCACTAGAGGTGGCTGTAAGGCGGCGGTACATTCAGTACGTACATTTTTAACAAACTCTGATGCAGATATTCTTGTAAAGGTTGACCTAAGGAATGCTTTTAACTCTATCGATGGGGTAACCCTGCTGAAAGAAGTGGCTAACAATACCCCGAAATTTATCATTACGTTTGGCAATGTTACAGTCAAAATACTAACTTGTTTTACGAAAACCATATTATCGATTCTGCAGTCGGTGTTCAGCAGGGTGACCCACTAGGTCCACACTTTTCAGTATGGGAATTCAACCCATTATTTAAAATTTGTAATCCAAGCTGAATGTCTGATGCCTGGACGACGGTACACTGGGAGGTAGAGCAGATGACGTCGTCAGTGACCTTACTCATATTTTTCGAAATTTAAAAAATATTGGTCTTGAACCAAATAGCAATAAATGTGAAATATTTTTTGGCAATAATTTATCTAGTTCTACCAGAGATACTTTATTTCAAAATTTCAATCATATTTCTCCAGGAATAAAAACTGTCAGTACGGAATCGCTATACCTGCTAGGTGCCCCGTTGTTTTACGATAGTATTAAAAACAAAATTTGATCAGTTTTTAAACCACGTTGATAAATTGTATAAATTAAACCCCCACATTTCTCTTACTATTTTAAAATAATGTCTACTTGTACCTAGATTTACATACTTACTCCGCTCGAGTCCAGTCTGGAAATGTTCGGATATTTTAAAAGATATTGATAATAATCTTAAAATAGCTATAGAAAAAATTCTAAATTTAACTTTAAATACAACAACCTGGACTTAAGCTACTTTACCTATAAAATTTGGTGGTATTGGTGTGAGAAACCTTTCTAGCGTTGCATTGCCTGCTTTCCTTGCTTCCGTGCATAGTGTCAGTGACTTATGTAACATAATTTTAAATAATAGTAGACCTGTGCTTTGCTACAGGCAGGGTAGACATGGCGAGTGCTCTGTCCCGGCGAAAATGTTCCACTGAAAGTTAACCAACAAAAGCAGTGGGATATTCCGTTGGTACAGAACGTGCAGAGAGATTTGTTTTACAATTTCCATAGTGACCAAGATCAGGCACACCTTCTAGCTGTTTCGACTAAGGAATCTAGTCACTGGTTACACGCTTTACCATCAAGTAATCTCGGTACATTACTTTATGGGGAAAGCTTGCGCATCGCCGTAGGAATCCGACTAGGAACGACGATGTGTCAACCCCATCAGTGCCCCTGTGGTAGCAACGTCGACAAGTTTGGGCTCCACGGACTCTCATGTAAGAAAAGTGCTGGTAGGTTTTCACGGCACGGTTCTTTTAACGATGCCATCCGAAGGGCTCTTGTGTTTATAAATCTTCCCTCGGTTTTAGAGCCTTGTGGATATTTAGAGACGATGGCAGGAGACCCGACGGTTTGACATTGGTCCCTTGGGAGAGAGGTAAAGCCCTAGTGTGGGATGCTACTTGCGTGACACTGGCGGCCTCTCATCTCAGGGTACTTCGTTTAGAGCCGGGGCGGCATCAGAGGCAGCTGAACTGAGTAAGTGGCGCAAATATGAGTTTCTGAGAGATGACTACATATTTGTGCCATTTGCTGTAGAGACTGTTGGTCCGTGGGGTCCACGTGCGGTGAAGTTTCTAAAGGAACTCCATCCGCGACTGGTCGTTGCTGCTGGTGATAAGAGGGCTCGTTCTTTTCTCGCTCAAAGGCTAAGTATAGCCATTTAGCGGGGAAATGCAGCCAGCGTTCTTGGCACGATACCGCGGGGAGTAGGACTGTATGATAATTAAGTTACTAGTTTTAGTTTTTTTTTATTATAGTATGTATTTTTTAATAAATATTTTTTTTATATATTATTTTTTATTGTATATAATAAAATATTGTTTATTATGTTATGTAAATAAAATTGATATTAACATGATAACCGTGTTGTTGCAGATCAGAATCATTCAGCTTCGATGAAAATACCTATAAACAGTATTACTACTCGCCACTCTCCCCTCAAGAAGAGAGTGATGACATGAAGCTATCCAAGATTCCAACTACTGATCATTGGAAACATGCTTCCACGAGGATTAAATATTATGTAAAGACTAATAAAGATAGCATCTACGACAACACAAACGCCCTCGTATACAATAGTACAGACAATAGCAGAAAGTGAAAATGTTAAAAATACTTTTTAACAATGACAGTCATTAGCTGATCATTAGTGAATGTGATTATGTTTACTTAAATTACTTCTGTGTACTCATTAGATTCAAAGAGCTGTCGTCTTTTGCTGCTGAGAGGAAGACAAGAGCAGAAGGAAGAGATGAGTGTGGCATACGTGTACAGAACACGTCATTGAATAGCAAAACTGCAACACTGAGTGGAGAAGAAAAGAGAAAATATTCTTAAAACATCAGCAGATGCCAAAAAAGAGCAACGGTTCTGCCAAATATAAGAACTTTGATTGTGCCAATTATTATGCACGTTTCATGTGACAACTAGCACTGCCGAGCAATTTTTACCACCTTACGGCGGTTTAAGACATATATTCGCAGCAGTATGGGAGAAGATTGTCTAAATGGACTGGGCTTAATGCATATTCATAAAGAAAGCGAAGAAAGAGATTGCTACGAAGATGGACGCTGAAGAAGTACTTGATACCTTCAGCAGAAAACATAAAAGAAAGCTCTCTCTAATAAACATGTAATTTCTATATTAATTTTAATAAAGTCTTTATTACAAGTATTTTTAATAGTTATTCTTGTATTTCATTGACAAAGAATTGATCTCAAAAACAGCATAGTATAACACTGTGAGGGACACTTGACCCATGCCCATGGCCCATGTGCCGGAAATAAATCCTAGATCCGCCCTTGCCTCTGGGGATTAAAATAGAATGCCCCGTTTACAGTAAAAAGGGTTTTCGGTTCTCTACACTCACCATAAGAAATACAGCAGCATTTGCGGCTATTTCATGCTGGTGTTCTGTAAGAGCGTGGTGCTTCCACAGCTGAACATAATCTTTCTCCACAGATTGCCTCCTTGAGGAGGATATTGGCCATAGTTGCCACACTTGGCGGGCGGGTTGGTAACCTCGATTTTTATTATTTCGTGTTACTATCAGGAAGATGCTGTCGCCCGTCTTCTGCTTCCTTTTCCCTCAATGTTACATCAATCGTATTACTCCGTTGTAGAGGATTCTGACTTTCCCGTTGTTGACTGACTGTCTGTCTCGTTGGTCTAGCGGTCGTAATCGCGATTACTCATCATTTGGTCCCGTGTTCAAATCTCAGGTCAAGCCATGATTAGTTATTGGGTTTTTAACCGACTTCAAAAAAGGGGGAGGTTCTCAATTCGACTGTATTTTTTATGTGTGTTACCTCAGAACATTTCACTCGTGCACTTTAATCCCGTCCTGCGCAGATGGCTACTTCTCGTTGACACTGACCGCCGTGAAGAAAATTGAGTCTGGTGGTCAATAAATAATGAGTAATAAAGTAGTAATAGTTACCTGCTCGATGTTAAACGTGAACATCATAAGGAAACTTGCAAGTCTGAAGAAAAATAAATTCAAGGAGATGTGAAATTTGCCAACGCCCTAACTAAGCCTAACTAATCTAATTGCTCCTTTTCAGCCATGAGTTTGTACTGGCTCACAATCCTCAGCCCTCATCGGCTGACGGTGGGTCGACGGATCCTAAAAAAAAAAGGTTTTGGCATGCTCTGATCACGAATCTGCGGTCCTATTTTGCGTAGGATGCGCGGTTCCGGAGATGTGCAGATCAATTAAGTAATATCTAATTGATATCCGGTGGGCCTGCACCCTCATTAGCGTTCCATTATTCAGCCTTTCCTCTTATCTATTGTTCCTTGAACACCGTCATTGTCGCTCCTATCTATTACTCGTTGTACACACTGCTTATCAGTGCTATTGTATTATACTTCTTTGTTCATAACTACCACGCTATTCTGAATCATCAATAAAACACATTCCTTAATTTTGTTACAATTTTTTTTCCAAAATGTTATTGCTTATTATCTATAAAATAGGAACGAAACATCTCATCTATTAAAATATCGTTGTACAGTGTGTTCCCTGTAAATATGCTCGTAAAACTATGCATTGAACATCCCTGAAACTTATATAGCAAATAAATTAAGCAATATTCACCACAAACTGAAGTCCACTTGTTCTTAATCCTATCAACATTCCAGTCCCATCTTTTACAATTCCTTTTTAAAAACTCTAGATTATATCGTGCGGGTGAATCGTCCATATGAATCAAAATATTGACCGATGCCATTCGTATCGATATATAAAGCTATCCAATGTGGGCCTGGTTTATCATCTGTATCCAAATTGCATATTATATACGTTGGTACGTGGGTATACATGGGCAGTCTATTAGCAGCATAAACATTATTTTCTAGACTGGGATGAATCTTTTTCAGATGTTGTTGTACATCTAGTGCATCCATGATATTACTGCTATTAGTAGATTATTACGGTATCAATCTATTCAATGGTTAACATAGGAATGATCAATTATAGTGATTTGTAAATATTAAATCGCATTATTTTGTGATGATTTGTAGGAGTCATCGGTGTAGCGCAAGTCGCAACATGAAAGAATGCGAGATAAGCTTGTTGACTCGTAAAGTTACTATCAGTTTCACTGCGGAAATGCTTTAGATTAGATATAACTTACTGGTGTTATATAAGACCGAGCAGCTGCATTCATGGAGTCACTGTATGGTCGTTTGACCGCAGTGGATCTACCAATACTACGTTTGTGTTACTTCAACGCATCAATGTTCATGGACATAAGTGTTTATTCAATTGACAAACTTACTTCTTTCTGTTGTTTTCTTACGCACGCGCGCACGTGTGTGTGTGTGTGTGTGTGTTTGGGTGCGTGCGTGCGTGCGTGCATGCGTGCGTGCGTGCGTGCGTGCGTGCGTGCGTGCGTGCGTGCGTGCGTGCGTGCGTGCGTGCGTGCGTGCGTGCGTGCGTGCGTGCGTGCGTGCGTGCGTGCGTGCGTGCGTGCGTGCGTGCGTGCGTGCGTGCGTGCGTGCGTGCGTGCGTGCGTGCGTGCGTGCGTGCGTGCGTGCGTGCGTGCGTGCGTGCGTGCGTGCGTGCGTGCGTGCGTGCGTGCGTGCGTGCGTGCGTGCGTGCGTGCGTGCGTGCGTGCGTGCGTGCGTGCGTGCGTGCGTGCGTGCGTGCGTGCGTGCGTGCGTGCGTGCGTGCGTGCGTGCGTGCGTGCGTGCGTGCGTGCGTGCGTGCGTGCGTGCGTGCGTGCGTGCGTGCGTGCGTGCGTGCGTGCGTGCGTGCGTGCGTGCGTGCGTGCGTGCGTGCGTGCGTGCGTGCGTGCGTGCGTGCGTGCGTGCGTGCGTGCGTGCGTGCGTGCGTGCGTGCGTGCGTGCGTGCGTGCGTGCGTGCGTGCGTGCGTGCGTGCGTGCGTGCGTGCGTGCGTGCGTGCGTGCGTGCGTGCGTGCGTGCGTGCGTGCGTGCGTGCGTGCGTGCGTGCGTGCGTGCGTGCGTGCGTGCGTGCGTGCGTGCGTGCGTGCGTGCGTGCGTGCGTGCGTGCGTGCGTGCGTGCGTGCGTGCGTGCGTGCGTGCGTGCGTGCGTGCGTGCGTGCGTGCGTGCGTGCGTGCGTGCGTGCGTGCGTGCGTGCGTGCGTGCGTGCGTGCGTGCGTGCGTGCGTGCGTGCGTGCGTGCGTGCGTGCGTGCGTGCGTGCGTGCGTGCGTGCGTGCGTGCGTGCGTGCGTGCGTGCGTGCGTGCGTGCGTGCGTGCGTGCGTGCGTGCGTGCGTGCGTGCGTGCGTGCGTGCGTGCGTGCGTGCGTGCGTGCGTGCGTGCGTGCGTGCGTGCGTGCGTGCGTGCGTGCGTGCGTGCGTGCGTGCGTGCGTGCGTGCGTGCGTGCGTGCGTGCGTGCGTGCGTGCGTGCGTGCGTGCGTGCGTGCGTGCGTGCGTGCGTGCGTGCGTGCGTGCGTGCGTGCGTGCGTGCGTGCGTGCGTGCGTGCGTGCGTGCGTGCGTGCGTGCGTGCGTGCGTGCGTGCGTGCGTGCGTGCGTGCGTGCATGCGTGCTTAATAGGGGTTTATAAAGAATAAAAATATATTGCATACAATTTGTTTTATTTAATTTTATAATGTTTCACATAGTTACATACACACAAAATGCATTACGCATAACACATAAATCTAACACACAACACACATTATAACCTTAACTACTATAGTCTACAGTAACATTTCTGTTTTTATCTATTTTAATAATATTATAAAACTCAGCATAAACTATACAGTTAATTGTTTGTATTAGTGAGGATTGAAATCGTACTTCTAATCTTACACTACCATAATTTATGAGATTCCAATGAGCTGATGAGGTAGCAGATAAATCAGGAGTTAAGTCAAATGCTAATAGACAGTAACCTTTGGCATACTGTTCCCAAGATATTCCATTTCCTTCATTAAGAAAGTGAATACCAGTTCCCGAGAATAGAGTATGATATGCTGATGTAAATATACTGTTATTAAAAGATGGTTGCAAAGCTTTTGAAGGTATTTATTGACCATCAATATATAAGCTGAAAGAATTAATACCATAGTTTTCAAAGTTAAATGGATTTTAGTAAGGAAACCATTAAATGCAGAATTGTTCACAAATCCAATTATACATCTTTGGGTACCTGTACTAAGAATATATTATCAAGAGTTTTCCTTGAACACCTGATGGAATTGTTAAAACTTTTACTTCAGCTCGAGTAATAGGATATTTAGCAGTGGTAGAAGCTAAAACTTTTTAACAAATCCTATGTTTTACCATCTGTAGAATCAATTTTTCTTGCTGTATCCTCATACCAAAGACTACAAGTAAGATGAGATTGTTTAGCAGCAGGAGCATACTTTAAAGGGTTTCCATGTATGCTCGATATGCATAGGTATTATTAAGTGGTGATACTAGTTTTGGTTTAAATAAACATCAAGTTGACTAAAAAGTGAATGCAGCCAATTATTTACAGATGCTACTACTGTAGCCGATATCAAGTTAGTTGAATCTTGATTTAATACTTTTGCGTTTATATGGAGTAATGTATGAGACAAATCTATGTAGTCATCGCCTGTCCCAGGAACTTGAAACTCGATAGGTCCATCATCAGCTAGAGACGAAATTGGTTTATAGTAGAATAGAATAGAATAGAATAGAATAGAATAGAATAATTTTTATTCAATATAGATTACATGTGTAATTCTTATTGAAAATCATTTTTACTTTACCACTGGTTCGAAAAAACCTCTGTCCTGAGAAGAACAAGCAAGAAACCCAGCGGGACTTTTATTTAAAGTAAATTTTACATTAATGGTTGTACAAACTATTTAAGTACAAAATTTATTTTAGAAACTGCTTGGTAGCGACCACCTCATTCCCAGGGGTTATTATCAATCATGTATTCATTTATACTATAATAACCCTTTTATACAGTTTCAGCTTAACAAAACATTTAAACTTGGTAATAGAGAGCCTGTACACTTTCCAGGACCTTGTTGTAATAGCGTATACATTGCCCCAAGAATTGAATTACTGACTCTGTGAGTCGAGAAACTGGTATCACTGGTATCACTAGTGAATCCACAATCCATTTTAATGCTTGTTTGTGTAGACGGTAGTGCAAACAAATCCAATTCTGACGTAACGCACTCACAAGAATGATTATGAAGGAAAGACATTTAATTTGAAAATCTTTTGATATTTTTGGTTTTAGGCCAAGTTTTTCCGCAGCTTTCACTTTAGCAGTTAATGGTGGAATGAACGAGGCCAATCGTTTTCTTTTAGTTATATACCTAGATCCTGTCATGTTAAATTGATCAATTTTGTCATCAGCCTTCGTTTTAAATTCGTACTAACTTGCAGCTTGCTTTAGACGATCGTTTATTGAGGCTTCCATAGGACGCGCTTGAACCATATCCGATAAAAGTCCTACTCCAGCGCTTAATGCCTCCTGCCAATCACTCGAGCACCACTTGAAAGTAAAGGTAAAACTGATCTAAACAACCCCTATGAAGCTCACAATACCATCACCGCGTTAGTATGGTGAAACCTTATAAATTACTCCAACTGACCCAGCTTGATGTGCATAATAATTTTATATGGACATTTATGATGATCACGAAGAGAATTCATTATTATAATTTTCGGAAATGTAGTTTAATACACACGGTTCCAAACTGAATTGTATTTTTGTCCTGTGCTCGATCTTATAACTATTTCCAGCGTATCGAACTCTCTTCGCATAACAGGTAAGTAGTGAGGTGGAGAGAAAACGTGCATTTTATTTGCACCATAAATCTATTTTGTAGGATCTAATGAAATGACTCTTAGTAAAGGAGTCATAACATCACCCACAATCTGCGGATCGATAATGTCGCAATATAGAAATAGTTGACATGGTAACCCTAAGTGTAAATTAGCAGGACACTTTCCAAAATTTCTCTCTAGGAGATTTTTATTTGGTTCATAACCTAGTTGTAAATTTAATTTGGGTGATAATGTTACGAATGCTATATTCAAATTAAAATTGTTTATTGCATGTCACATTACAAATTAAAGCATTTATTTATTACAATTATTCAGCATGGGGCAGTGCCTCTTATGTAAAATCTTAAAAAATGGTATAACATTTACATTACAGCAAGGCAAATATTTTAATGCAAAGGTAAACATTCACAACTACCTCACCTTTTGCCTTGGTTATAGCCTTATTCTCTAAGTTAAAAGCGTACATTTTAGATCGTAAACCTACAAATTCTTTCATGATTTTACCATTATTTTCATCTTTGAAAAAACCGAATTTCTTTTTATTTAATTTTGGATATTCAAAAATATTATTTGTATCATAATCTGAGGTATCGAAGTATGAGGAAAGGTCAGGTTTTATATCAGTGTAAAAATCATCTGTAAATATATGATATATTAAACTATCCGTATCTGTATACAATAATTTGATTTACTAAACTTTTTAATCATATAGTTATAATGAAAATCATACATTAATTCTTTTGAAATATCTAAAATACAAAATCCTAAATAAATTGGTTTGTTATATATTAACTTAGTTTTTCGCAACTGAACCGCAAATATTGAAAGACTATGAAATTGTGGTTTAGCGATTAGATCTTGAGCACCTAAAGCTTTACTCTGGTTCTCCCAGTGTGTAACTAATTTTACGGTAACCCCTTTTTCAATATTCTCCATAGTCTTACCGAAGACTGAATTATTCATTAATTTATAAAAATCTTTTCAAAATCTGACACTGCAAACGTTCTTAATTTTGTATTTAGATCTATGTACATTTTCAACCAGGGAGACTGTTTAAATTTTAAAACTCTATGAATTTTAGTTAATTTAACTCCCATTTCTATGCACTGCTTTAAATTTCTGTAATGAATTACATATTTATCTTTATAATTTCAATTTGGGACTAGTTTATTCTCATTAGTATTGCCTACACAAATGTTTTCTGGGCATAAAGGAAATTCGGAATGTAAATCATGAAGTTCATCTGGATATTCCAAATCAACTTCTAAAATAAAACCGAAGTCCGATGTCTCAGACACATTAAAATGTTTTCGGATTTACCCATTCAAATCCACCAGTAGGAAGATATTGAGACATAGCCCAACTATATAAATTGTTGGCATCAAAATATGTGATATATGAATTTGATTTCCCTCCATCATAATCCCCCATGTATTTGTTATTAGCTCCAGCATAACGATTACTACATTGAGCTACACCCTGATACCTGAACTAATAAATGCAATTTTCTCATAATCTGTTGAAAGTTCTAATTCTATTTTTGTATATTTTAGCATTGCATCCCAACTTAAACCGGGAGCTGTGTAATAATGCGCAGGGTCTAAATCATAAGTATTAATACATAGCTTTATAAAGTTTTTAAATACGTCGGATAAAAGTAAAACGTCTGTTTTTAAATACAAGTTTGAATAATCTAGCATATATACAACACCCAAAGTGTTCTCAAACATCTTTAACATGATTGTAATTATCATTTGAAATATGGGAATCTGTGAGCGAACTATAAATATTTTTTGTTCAGGGAGCAACGTTAGGTTTAAAGTATCATAATTAGTCATAAATTCATATGGATAAACCCCTTTTCGTTTCAAACGAATGAAATCTTCACCATTAGGGTAATTTCTACGTAATTCTTGAAATTGATCATTACTGAGATTTTTGGCTAATTCTTCTAATTTACATGATAAAAACTTAAATGAATCTACGAATCTCAATATAACTTCATGGTTATTCATTTTAAATTTTTGGAAAAGGATATATATTTTCTTTATTTTGAGTTATAACTTCGACTTCACCATCACAAAAATTTAATGCACGAACAATAAAATGAGCATCATAGTGACTAAGGTTGTGTAAAAATATTGGTATATGCTGTGGTGTTCTCAACTTCGAGCTACATGATTCATGAGCAACACCTATAAAACAACCAGTGTACCAATCAAAATCATAAAAAGTTCTGCTAACTCTGTTTCACAAATATGACAAATGGTTGCATTTGAAATTTGATTTTGTCTTCATTTGTTAGCGGAACTGGATATTTTAAAGTTTATTCATTTCTTTTAAATTGTTAGATAAACTTTCCATAAACACTTGTGCACAGTTGGGTCCGCAATATGTTACATATTTTGATAATTTATCATCATATGGACATTTTATTTAATAACCAAAACTATGCACTTCATGTTTCTGAATATTATGTGTGAAAGGTTTGGAGGATCGTTAGAACATGATTCTATTGGTTTTAAAAATGCTTCAAAATCGACATAAACTACGAATGGTATCTTTAACTTTTTCATAATTATCAAAATCATTTGAAATAGGTTGACTAAACCTATACTTTTTAAAGTTTCACTGTTTGGTAATTCTTTACAAATGTGGGCACAATCGTATTGTTCATGATTACTTAACCTTTCCTGAGGTGGAAAATGAAGTAGACATGCTTCGCAAATATACATGACGTGACCGTCTTTCGAAATTTGTTTACTAACTAACTGCGATAAATTTTTATGTAACAATAATGATTTTCGTACCCTTGGAAAAAAATAATAAATTGATCTATCTTTACGACACTTTGTTAAAAACAATGGACCTGCTATAGAATTACATCGTTTTTCTTTATTATATTCTAACCCAAAAACATTAATACTAATATCATTTAATTTCTACTCTTGCTATGTCATAAAATTTAACCATTAAATTTAAGTTTATTTGCGTGTTTAGCGTATGGTGATACACGATCCGCGTTTTGTTTACGAGATATAACGCTAAGAGTAACGCCCATTTAAAACAAAAATAATCTTCGTTTTTACTTTTATAACAACCATTTTTAATTTTATGTCACGGGAAGATCTATGTATGAAGTACCGCGTTGAGGGTTAAATTTATTAACATTCATGTCTATAGATTTTATGTTTTTAGACTCCATCCACTATCTTTTTTTCAAATGCACTAATTTTACTAGTAATTGTATCATTTAAAGATGAAAGAAAATTATTTAAGTCATCTCATAGTCTATCATGAATATCTTTAGTTTGTTGAACACAATCAGCATGCAATATGAAATTTACTTTAAAAATTATGTGTTGATGGATACACTCTTGTATTAAAGATAAAATATCATCTTTAATAGAATTTAAAAACAGTTCAGGAGTTTCAAAATTTACCCGTGTCGAACGATCTACTCTACTCTTGATTTTAAAAGTTAAAATCCTATTTCAAAAGCAGATTCAATAACACTAACGTTTGATAAATAATTATGTGAATTTAAAAGATTATTCTTGTGAACATTACTTTTAAAATGATCATCGTTCATCATCGTGATTATCGTTACCGACACTGTTCCTGCAGAGGTAGACGCTTCTTCTTCCGTTCTTGGTTTTTGATGATCTTGGGTTCTTCATTGCTCGTTTGCTTCATTCCTCTTCCAAGTTGTAGTGGTTGACTGTTAAAATGTTTAAATTTATTAAAAAATGATATAAGACAATGTGTAAATTATGATCGAAATTTATGTTTATTTTACTTATTTAAACTGTGTTTCAACCATCGCACGGTGATTGTACAACTCATAATCATATGATGAATTTCCCACTTCTCCATTTCATCACAAACTTTAGACAACTCCTGATTTAATTCGCTGTTGAATAGTTCCATATTCTCTTCCATGGGTGTGTAAAAGAAAGCACTGGTGCACACTTCACTGAAGTTTTTCATGTTTATAGTAAAAAATAAAAAAGGTAGCAGAGTAAGTAACAGTTCAGTGTTGGTAGACCAATTGATACCCAATTTCAAATAATGTCCGATACTTATAGTCTAGCAAAGGATTAGAAATAGAAATATAATGAGTACACAGAAGTAATTTAAGTAAACAGAATCACATTCACTAATGATCAGCTAATGACTTCATTGTTAAAAAAGTATTTTTTAACTTTTTCACTTTCTGCTATTGTCTGTACTATTGTATACGAGGGCGTTTGTGTTGTCGTAGATGCTATCCTTATTAGTCTTTACATAATATTTAATCCTCGTGGAAGCATGTTTCCAATGATCAGTAGTTGGAATCTTGGATAGCTTCATGTCATCACTCTCTTCTTGAGGGGAGAGTGGCGAGTAGTAATACTGTTTATAGGTATTTTCATCGAAGCTGAATGATTCTGATCTGCAACAACACGGTTATCATGTTAATATCAATTTGTTTACACTTAATCACACACACACACACACACACACACGTAAGAAAACAACAGAAAGAAAAGTAAGTTTGTCAATAGAATAAACACTTACGTCCATGACCATTGATGCGTTGAAGTAACACAAACGTAGTATTGGTAGATCCACTGCGGTCAAACGACCATACACTGACTCCATGACTGCAGCTGCTCGGTTTATATAGCACCAGTAAGTTATATCTAATCTAAAGCATTTCCGCAGTGAAACTGATAGTAACTTTATGAGTCAACAAGCTTATCTCGCATTCTTTCGTGTTGCGACTTGCGTTACACCGATGACTCCTACAAATCATCACAAAAGAATGCGATTTAATATTTACAAATCACTATAATTGATCATTCCTATGTTAACCATTGAATAGATTGGTAGCGTAATAATCTACTAATAGCAGTAATATCACGGATACACTAGATGTATAACAACATCTGAAAAAGATTCACCCAGTCTAGAAAATAATGTTTATAAGCTGCTAATAGACTACATGTATACCCACGTACCAACGTATATAATATGCAATTTGGATACAGATGATAAACCAATCGCACATTGGATAGCTTTATATATCGATACGAATGGCATCAGTCAATATTTTGATTCATATGGACGATCACCTGCACGATATCATATAGAGTTTTTAAAAAAAAATTGTAAAAGATGGGACTGGAATGTTGATAGGATTCAGAATGAGTGGACTTCAATTTGTGGTGAATATTGCTTAATGTATTTACTATATAAGTTTCAGGGATGTTCAATGCATAGTTTTACGTATTTACAGGAACACACTGTACAACGATATTTTAGTGGATGAGATGTTTCGCCCTATTTTATATATAATAAGCAATAATATTTTGGAAATAAAATTGTAACAAAATTAAGGAATGTGTTTTTTTGATGATTCAGAATAGCGTAATAGTTATGAACAAAGAAGTATAATACAATAGCACTGATAAGCAGGGTATACAACGAGTATTAGATAAGAGCGGCAATGACGGTGGATTCAAGGAACAGTAGATAAGAGGAAAGGCTGAACAATGAAACGCTAATGAGGGTGCAGGCCCACCTCATATCAATTAGATATTACTTAATTGTTCTGCACATCCACGCAAAAACGGACCGCAGATTCGTGATCAGAGCATGCCAATACCTTTTTTTTTAGGATCCGTCGACCCATCGTCAGCCGATGAGGCCTGAGGATGGTTAGCCAGAACTGGTAAAAACTAACTACTGCCGTGGAGTGTATAATATAGACTGTATGTTTAAATTTTTACTTCAGCAATAGTATCTAAGTAGTATAAGTTGTACTATTGTTTTTAACCTCTTCCGCACACGTTAGATGATGGTAATTTATGAACGATACTGGCGACCAACAAACAGTATATTTAAATATAAAATACTAAATCGAAATCACCAGACTTTTAAGTTTTGATGATTGCCATTTTCTTAGTGCGCGATCACCAGTTCTGCGTTAATTACTCCGCCCGTGGAGGGTTATGTGTCTGGGTTAAATTTGCATATATTTTAATATATTTTTGTAAATCATTTTGTTTATATAGGATAGGGTGACAATCGAGCACACAGTCCACCTGATGGTAAGTGGTTGCTGTGACCCATAGACTACATCTACAGTTATCCTCGATTACGAATCAAACTGCAGATGCGTTGTCACCAGTGAGGACTAAGATTGAATGCCCCGTTTCCAGTAAAAAGGGTCTCCGGTTTTCTACACTCACCATACGAAACACAGCAGCGTTAAGCAGCTATTTTATGCTGTTATTCTGTGAGAGCGTGGTCCTTACCCGGTTGAGCTGACCCATTCGTGCTACTACTAATATAGATAATTTCTTTTTACACATGTTTTAGAAAATGGTGTGGTGATTGGTAGGGTCATTTGTTCAATTCTGATCATGATGAAAATTAATATACTCTCAGGGTCAGGGTATATAGCCTCACAAAACAGTCTGTAAAATGCACCTTCCTTAAAATATTAGTGCCTGAAAAAACGATTATGCGAAAAGATCAAAGGCAAAATTTAACGCAGTGTCAGACATGGAGACAATCACAGGATTGTCTCCATGTCTGACTCATACTCACCTAACATCTCATACGGACACAAAAACCAATAAGTTAAATTTAATGTCCTGTTTATTTAATTTTGAGGTATATAATATGATCCAGTTGTTATTTCAAATATAAGGATTTAAAAAATATGAAATTGCCGTTTCACCTACACCTATTTAAAAAAAAACATGCGTGAATGTCGCGGAACACTCGGTTGGAACGAAGTTCCTTTCGTAGTATATTATAATTGATAAACAAATACAAATACATGATTATATGATTACTAGCGTCTATTAAAATGAAGCGTCATTTAAAATAATATTTCTTTCATGGCGTAAGAAAGGCATAAGAAAAAGTGCGAGGGAGATGGATATTATTCCATCTTGCTCGCACTATAGAAAGGGGAAAAATCTTACACTTTTTCCGTCACGACCCCCTTTACCGTGCGATAAGGAACTTAGTTCCAAAATGTGTTTGTTTAACCGATGTATTTGCTTTCATTATCTATACATCTATGCACATCAGTCATTTCATGAGGCATCCATTTTTCGATATTTTTTATTTTAACAATTAAGCGCAAATGAGACAATATTGCTAACTAATGACAAAGCGTGACACTAACTCTTGGTTGTTTGGTAATGATCGGCTTCCACAATTACTTTTTCTTTTCAATGCGAATTTATTTATCTTAGTTATCAGGTGTTAATCATGGTTCATTTTTCAAGTCGAGTTTCCCTACGAAAACTATTTAATCAAAAATGCATAGTGAGTTCGTTAGTCGTATTCTATGCAATGATATGTATATATTATAAAGAAAAGGTAACATTGATTTTATGCAAACGCAACATTGATATTGAAAGGCTTTCTCTGGTGCATCAGAACCACGTCAGGAGTCGTGTTTGAATGTTACTCTAATTTTTGAGGTGTCCATGTTTAATTCAAATACTAAATGTAAAAATAATAGAAAGTCAAATAATAGAATCTTATAATTTTTTTTAATTTGAAGTATTATTATTTTTGTGTAAAAAAGTTTTAATCAGAACTTAAGTGGCCACCTCATTAAAACGGCAACTTCATACATTAACCCCTATTATAGTAATAGAATACTTTATAAAAGAAACGTTTATAAGAATGATAGATTCGAACCCACGACTTTTGGTTTTTGCAGTAAGTATCCTTAATCATCCTAAATAATCATTAGCTATTGCCGCCAAACACATTCATAAAATATTCACAAATCAAACTGTAAATTGTAAGAACTCTTGACATTATAGCATTAAAAAAATAAAATTATTATATCTCTCAATTTGTTAATTATTAACACATATTTCTTTGTCTGTTATCGTTATCCATCCAATTCCCACAAGGTAGTAGGGCTTCTTTTGTACAAATAACATAGAGCATAGAAGGAGGTACACAGAAAGGCACAAATAATCCATAACTATAGTTATTGTCATGTTGTTAATAATCTGTACTTAATAATAAATTACTAATTATTACATTTTATTACACATTATTACTCATTACACAATTTACACAACCAGACGAGAAAAGAATAGAAATGAATAAATTATTCAGCTCTACATCAATACTCCAAAAATCTGAACTATTTGAGCTACGATGTGAAACGGCTACACATGTGAAATATTACATAAGTACAACACAGGACTATATAAAAACTCATATTAGTAAAAGGGTAGTCAGGCTTGTAACGTTATGACCTTGAACCCAGTTTACACCTGTCATTTTATCCTAGAGCATCGGCTTTTAATCGCTACCTACCACACACCGCGTTACCTACAGGTGAACTTAAGTTGTCACTTATTTCTATTGATTTATGCTAGCCTGGTACTTATAGATATTTATGTAGAGATGCATGGTCAAAATATAATCAATCACCTATGTTTCTTAAACTAAATCTACCATATTAAATCATATACAACTACAATCATATGGTATAGTTTTCATAATATATTATGCATATGTAATGTTATGACCGGCTTATTTTATTCAAATTTGGTGATAATAATTCCACGAGAAAATGCATTTAGCGTTATCATCACTAGTAGGAGTATACTTCATCGGCTCGCTAAAGTTCATCACTCGATATGGGTCTCTATCGTTTATTTATATTTAGTATATTTTTGCCTATTTTGGATTGGCTATAATCGCCGCGTTTGGCAGACAGAGAGGCGATCGTAGGATTAAATGTTTCGGCGAAGAGAAGCAAAAGTGCTTTGCTTGCAGCACTTTTGCTTCTCAGAGGACGATGACAGAGGATGAGATGGGATTACTCTTACGCAATCAACATACGGCCAACTATGAATTTCTCTAATTTTAATAAAGTATCATGTTGGTCTAAGCCCCATAACATAAAGGGGGACTATGCTAAAAAATACGTAATAAAATACTGTAATGATTTTATAGTATACTTAGTAATATTTTGATATTTGGTTGTAGTTTAATTTTATTTGATTTTGTTTATTCTTTTGTCGCATATGGATGTCACGCTCTCGCCATCTAACGTCAAGCTTTAAAAACTAATTGAATTCAGCAAGCTCCTTAAGGAAGCTTTTACGAATTAGAACATATCCAGAAGACAAACCTTTATCCGAATGTAATCCTTTTCGCACTAGTGTATAGAATAGAATAGAATAGAATAATTTTTATTCAATATAGATTATTACATAATACGTATTGAAAGTCATTTTTTTATTTACCACTGGTTTGGAAAATACCTCTGTCCTGGGAAGAACCAGCAAGAAACGGAATAAAGAAATTGAATTTGAGAGAAGAACAAAAGAAATAAGTCTAAGCGCAATATTTTTGACGCCGTAATGTTATAGTATGCTGATTAATATCTCATGATGAACACAATCGAAATCCTTGGAAAGATCACAAAAAATACCTAACGCATCTTATGAATTCTCCCAGGCATTGAAAATATATTCCATAAGCTCAAAACCTGCGTCAGTCGTCAAGCGACCCCTTGTGAAACCAAATAGGAGTAATTTATTTTTATTAAAAAAAATTAACAATTGATCTAAAATAACTTTTTCAAAAATTTTACTGAGAGTTGGTATTACAGAAATAGGTCTACAATTAGCGGAGTCCAATGTACTACATACATACATACATATAATCACGCCTCTTTCCCGTAGGGGTAGGCAGAGACCACTTCTTTCCACTTGCTACGATCCTTACATACTTGTTTCGATTCGTCCACTTTCATTATTCCCTTCATACATGCTCTTCGGTTTAGGATACTCTTGACCTGGCCTTTTTCAAAACGTCCTGATTTGGTCTAGAAACGTCTGCCCAGGTCTACCCTTCCAACACTTTCATTCACACTCGCCTTATACACTTTTTCGTCAATCGTTCTTCATTCATTCTTTCGACATGGCCAAACCATCTCAGCATACCTTTCTCATTTTTGTCACTACATCTTCTTTCAGACCACAACGTTTCCTTATCTCACTATTTCTTATCCTGTCACCAATTTAACTCCTATCATACTTCTTAACGCTCTCATCTCAACTGCATTTATTCTGCTTTCATGTTTCTTCTGCCATACCCAACTTTCACTTCCGTACATGAGCAAAATGAACCAACACCCTCATGCACAGCCAAACGAGCCTTGTTAGACACCTTCCGACTGCTCATAAAGGGTGCAAGCTCCATTCACCATGTTTCCTGCATTCACTCTTCTTTCGATATCACTCTCACACTTTCCATCTCTTGTAAACTTTGAACCCAGATACACAAAATCCTTCACCTGTTCAATTTGTTCATCTCCAATCACGATATTGCAGTCTGTCACTGCCTCATCTCTTTCAAACACCATCACTTTCGTCTTCTTTACATTCATCTTCATTCCCTTTCTAACAAAGCTCCACCATAGCAGTTACCATCTCCTGCAACTCCTCGGCCGAAGACGCAAGTAATACTTGGTCATCAGCATAGAGAAAATATTTAACGAGTAACTCATTCATTCTCAACCCACTTTCATTCTCTTTTAAATCTGTCAAGCAATTGTCCATGAACAGATTAAACAGCCACGGTGACGCTACACATCCCTGTCTAACACCTTTTTCGATATTAAACAATTCAGTGTATGCTCCGTTTATCCTTACACATGCACTAGAATCCCTATAAAGAGATTGCAATGCTCGTATGAGGATACTGCTCACACCGTTCACGGACAGTGCTGACCACAATTCATTCCTCACTACTCTATCATAGGCTTTTCTAGATCCACGAATGCAATAGACCTTCTTGTTTTAGCCAAACACTTTCCGGCTATGCACCGCAAGGAAAGACCTGATCCATACATCTCATTCTTTCTAAATCCCTTGTGCATCCCATACTTTTTCGTCTGTTTCATTCACAACCCTTTCAATCAACACTTTCGCATACAATTTACCGACGACGCTGAGAAGGCTTATACCGCGATAATTTATGCAGTCCTGCCGTGACCCTTTTCCCTTATACAATGGCACGATTACGGCTTTGCACCAGTCTTCCGGTACTTGCCCATTTCGCCAGCAAAAATTGAAAAGGCGGTACAGCTGACTAGCCACTATGCCCTGTCCAGCCCTCAGCATCTCGACAGTAATCCTGTCATACCCTGCAGCCTTACCTAATCTCATACTTTTCAACGCTTTCACTATTTCATCCATGCTTATCTCACTTTCATCAACATTTATATTAGTTTCCACGGAAGGCGCCGGATGCTGTACCTGCACTTCCTCAAAGAAGAAAAAAACTGGTAATCGGTGTCGTGATGTAGCCTTTAGCCTGACTCTACCTTATCTATAAATACATTCATCTTTGGTTGTAGTTTAATTTTATTTGATTTTGTTTATTCTTTTGTCGCATATGGATGTCACGCCCTCGCCATCTAACGTCAAGCTTTAAAAACTAATTGAATTCAGCAAGCTCCTTAAGAGAGCTTTTACGCATCAGAACATATTCAGAAGACAAACCTTTATCCGAATGTAATCCTTTTCGCACTAGTGTATAGAATATAATAGAATAGAATAATTTTTATTCAATATAGATTATTACATAATACGTATTGAAAGTCATTTTTTTATTTACCACTGGTTTGGAAAATACCTCTGTCCTGGGAAGAACCAGCAAGAAACGGAATAAAGAAATTGAATTTGAGAGAAGAAGAAAAGAAATAAGTCTAAGCGCAATATTTTTGACACCGTAATGTTGTAGTATGCTGATTAATATCTCATGATGAACACAATCGAAAGCCTTGGAAAGATCACAAAAATTACCTAAGGCATTTTATGAATTCTCCCAGGCATTGAAAATATATTCCATAAGCTCAACACCTGCGTCAGTCGTCCCTTGTGAAACCAAATAGGAGTAATTAATTTTTATTGAAAAAAATTAACAATTGATCTAAAATAACTTTTTCAAAAATTTTACTGAGAGTTGGTAGTACAGAAATAGGTCTAAAATTAGTGGGGTCCAATGTACTACATACATATAATCACGCCTCTTTCCCGTAGGGGTAGGCAGAGACCACTTCTTTCCATTTGCTACGATCCTTACATACTTGTTTCGCTTCGTCCACTTTCATTATTCCCTTCATACATGCTCTTCGGTTTAGGATACTCTTGACCTGGCCTTTTTTCGAGACGTCCCTGATTTGGTCTAGAAACGTCCGCCTAGGTCTACCCCTTCCAACACTTTCATTCACACTCGCCTTATACACTTTTTTCGTCAATCGTTAGAATAATTTTTTAGAATAATTTTTTATTCAATATAGATTACATGTGTAATTCTTATTGAAAGTCATTTTTTACTTTACCACTGGTTCGAAAAAAAAAAAACCTCTGTCCTTGGAAGAACCAGCAAGAAACCCAGCGGGACTTTTTTTTAAAAGTAAATTTTACATTAATGGTTGTACATACTATTTAAGTACAAAATTTATTTTAGAAACTGCTTGGTAGCGACCACCTCATTCCCAGGGGTTATTACCAATCATGTATTCATTTATACTATAATAACCCTTTTTATACAGTTTCAGCTTAACAAAACATTTAAACTTGGTAATAGAGAGAGCCTGTACACTTTCCGATTTTAAAAGTTTACTTTATCCGAGCAAATGCAATCATCGATCTTGGGAGAGAAGCACCTCATCAAGCACCGTAAGGCGTTAGTATTTACGCAGAATTTGATCGTGGCAGTCTATTATGTAATTCATGAAGGACCTTCAACTGTGGTTACTGAGGAAAATGTGGTTATTGTCAGGCAACTAGAAAAAAAAACAGCGCATCACCTATGAGAAAATTCGAGAACTCATATTAAAAAAAATCATTTGAGTTGAAGTTCTTTAAAGTTAGACAACTTTGTTGCCGCTGGATTCCTCATGAAATCACCCCAAAACAAAAACGGATTCAAATTGATTGGTGTAAAAAATGTTGTTAGCAAGCAAGATAAAGTTGGAGCTCGTGACCCATCCCGCACACAGTCAAGACCTCGCACCAGGAGTTTTTTTATTTTCCCAAAAAGCAAAGCTTTGATGAGAGTTTTGACATTTATGGAGCCAGAAGAGGCCGTGATAGCTTTTAATTTTAACCAGCACGTGAAAAACATGCCCTCAAACCTTGTGTCCTTGTGTTTTCAAAAATGGTTAGAATTAATGGAGAATACTTTGAAAAGCAGTGAATGTATTAGCTTACATATTGTAAGTTATGATATTAATGAGTTACGAAAAACTTTCAGTGTATTAGATGAAATATGATTAATCCAATTACGCTTAGGGAGGAAAAATCTGATAACAATCAAAAAGAAACGAGTGTACAGAGATCTAATTCTGGAATGTTCGAGAACAAGAGCCTCGAAAGTAACACAATACCCAGTCGCCTGTTTTCCACAATCTGAAGCTACATTGTTTAGGGAAATTGTATCCGCGTTGAATTAAAAATAATCAAACGCACATGTTAATAGCTTTTATGCCGTATATAGCTTATCGCTTCGATGTACGGATCACCAAAAGTTTACATTTTTTAAATATAAAAAAATATTGTAATTGTTATAAAAATAAAAACATAGGCATACATTTCAAGTATTTTTATTTATTGAAGACATATTAAAGTCGATGGATGCAGGTGGCTCAGGACCGTGTTTTGTGGCCTTCCACGGTGAAGGCAATCCTTGATGGAGACATTCTACAGTAAACTTGATGAGCTGATGGGCTGTAATGATGGGCAGTTATGATGATGATAATGATTATTATGTTTATTATGCAGCAGCCGTCATGTTATTCAAGTATGCACTCATGCGGTACAAAATATACACAATACACGCCAGGATCCTGTAGATTGCAAATACGAATCAAGTGGCAACTATGTCAAATATCTTATATATATTCTAAATTAGCTGATACCGCGACTTCGTCTGAGTTGCTCGATATATCAAGAAAACACACATCACTGAACACGTAGTGCTTATAAAAATATTTCTTAAAACTTTAATAACTTTATATTCAATGAAGATATCGCATTATTTTTTTTAGATAAGGGCCAAGTGTCTAAGAAATAAAACTTTGAAAACCTAATTGAAATCTATCCAGTAGTTTTTCCGTGATGCGCGCACAACTGCAAACCTCTGTCATTTTATTTATATAGACATTTTATTTATATAGATGAGGCAGTTTATGGGGAGGTCTATGTTCAGCATTGGACCTTGAGATTGATTGTTATGGTTATCGAGCCAAATTCTGATCTTAGAACACAAGTGTAACGTCGTGTACAGGTAAACAAGAAAAGAGTTTCACTATATAAGCGATAGTTTCTACAACCCGTAATATAAATATTCTTCGCAGTAGCCAATTTCTTTTTGTGTAAACTGAAGTCGTCATTGCTAGGGAAACCGGAAAAAGGACGAATTTTCGTAACAATATTACGGAGTCGAGAGCCGTAATAGCTTAGGGGCAGGGCTCTCGCCTTAATATCACGCTACGCAAGCAACCTGTATTCGTTGTAAAGTTGATTTCAATTTTACTGGCTGAAAACGAGGCATGTACAATGGAAATTATTTGGAATGTGTGGAGTATAATTATTGAGTGTATTGAGTCAATTTGTTCCATTTCTATAATTAATAGAATCAGGCGTTACTTTGCGGAAATCCATTATATTAAAATTGGTAAAAATTATTTTGCCTACATCCGCTCAATGAAATAAAATGATGTGTCTTACCTAGTTTGAAGACCACCTCCCGCCCTCCCTCAATTGCGGTAATGCTCAGTAGCGGTCAGCTGACAGAGTCTACTTCACCTGACGATGCCTCGTGGAGAGGCGAAACACGTGTCGTCGGTGGTGTGTCTTTCCTAGTGTAGTGGTGTTGGGAGTAGTGGTACTGGGATTAGTGGTGACGGGGATAGTGCACGCAATTGAGGGAGGGCGGGAGATGCTCTTCAAACTAGCTAAAATTTAATTCATTGAGCGGATGTAGGCAAAATAATTTTTACCAACTTTAATATTTTGATCCATTGAGTGCTGAGAGTACTTAAAAAAAAATTGGGAATCCTGAAAATGTTACATTTCTTATTTATCAGCGAATATCTGTAATGAGTTTATTGACGTAATGGGAAAACAGGTCCTAAAAAAATTATAAATTAAGTTAAATTACCAAAATATGTTATATACATGTTGACCAGCTAACTTTTATAATTCGATACGTAAAAGACCGTGTTCCTGTTGAAAGGTTTCTGAAATTTATACCTATTAAAGAGCATAAATCTGAGTATTTAGCGGAAACCATCTTGAATTTTTTAGAGAATCATGATATTCCTATAAAAGATTGCAGAGGACAAAGCTAGGAGAATGATTCAAATATGTTGGGGAAGGGAAGTATACTGGCCTACAAGCAAGAATTGAGGAGAATTGTGCTGCTGCGTGTGTATCAGATGCAACAAGTTTTTGAAATGGTTCAGAAAGTACACAACATTTTTTCGGGCTCTACCCACTGATGGAATATATTGACAGAACATTTAGGTTCAAAAAAAGTTGTCAAAATGTAAAAAAGTAGGGCTTCCGGTTCTCTACGCTTACAATAAAAAATATAGCATCATTATGCTGCTATTTTACATTGGTATTCTGTGATTTGATGTGTGTTATATTGGTATTCTGGTACCTTCCTGGTTACAGATGCTCGAGTGTCACTATCCCTAAGGGGATAATTAGCCTTAGGATAAGAACTTGTACTACTTGCACAGTACAGACTGTGCTGCTCCAGGAATACATCTGGAGCTGACTCATTCGTTCTGCGACCATAATACAGCTGAAATTTGAGTCTACCACGTTATATAACCTAAAGTATGAAAGTTTTAAATATTTTTTAACATGATCCTATACCTTAAGAGAGCAATTATTATTATACATATAATTATTGTAAATTATATAATACCATATGTAATTGTAAATGTTTTGTTTAAATAACGTTTAAATTTCCAAGTATATCTAGTGTAATTCCTGAAAAGAATTATAATTTATTTTTCTAACGCTGAGCGAAGCTCGGGCGCCCAGGTGCTTTATAGTAAACGGAGATAGTTTTAAAACACGGGATTGTGCGCTCAATTGCGTGTTGACGAACTTCGCAAATGTCCTGAAATATTTCTTTAAATATTTCTTTGTTTTAAATTTTAGTCTATAAGTCTGTAGAATATTTACCTCTATATTTAGACATTTACTATATATTTTTAGATTACTGTCAAAAAACGGTAACGGTACCGGTGACCGGAGTGTAGGACAGCCCACCACTAGATGGAGTAACGACTCACTGATGCAGAAATTCGATAGACGTAGGTGGCTCAGAACCGTGTTTTGTGGCATTCCTAGGGGAAATGATGACAATGATGATGATGAAATATTTCTATTAGTAATAAAAAATATGTATCCAGCCCAAATATAACAAAATTAAGTAATTTCTATTTTGCGCAATATACTCTTTCATTTTCAATGTATCTTTCATTTTCTAAGACCCGATCGTGCTTAATTTATTTAAAAAAAAGGTGACGACGTTATGGTAGAATTGTTTATATAGACTGGTTTTCAGCTAGTTTCATTTTTAAGAGGATAATGAAGCCGGATAGGGTTCGACAACGCTGCTTCAGTATCGCTTGACGGACTTCATATGACCTTGATTACTTCTTATTTATTGAAGACGCAGGATTTTTAAACGGAGAAAAACAGATCAGATGCATGACCTTTTTTATCCGTGAAGCACCTAAAAACTTGCTTTTCAATTGTTGTTTGGATGAATTTTAGTTTAAAATTAGAGTCCGGCCCCTGAGCTACCATGGCTACAAACTCAACAGCATGAGTGGCTGCAACGATGTTAATTTTTTTTTTAAATAATAAGGGTGACAAACGAGTACACAGTCCACCTGATGGAAAGTGGATGCTGTGGCCCATAGAGGTCTACATTTATCCTCGATTAAGAATCAAAATGCAGATGCATTGTCACCCCTAAGGACTAAGAAGTAATGCCTCGTTTCCAGTAAAAGAGTCTCCGGTTCTCTACACTAACCATAGGTAACACAGCAGCATTAAGCTGCTATTTTACGCTGGTATTCTGTGAGGGCGTGGTCCTACCCCGGTTAAGCCGACCCATTCATGCTACAATCATGATATAGCTGCGTGGCTTTACCACGTTTAAATATGGCAGTCAATAGATTAAAATATAAGAAATATTGCCTAAAAACACTATTTGCAGTGTATAATATTAAAAATTTCCTGCTGACTTTTACTACGGCTACACCTTACGAATTCTGCCAGAAGTTATCAACTAAGCAATACACATACAATATTATAGCGTCCAAATATAACCAATAACACTGAGGCTCCAATCGTCTTAATTCAGTAAGCCTGTCGCTTTGGTAATTTGGCTTTGACACTGTATCCTAATCTACTCTAGAATACAGTGTCAGATTTAATTCCCGTCGCGTACTACGTAATTTATGGCAAGTTGTTTGCCTCTGAACTACCACGGCTCTATTAGTGTTAAAGATATACACGACGACTTTTTTTTTAAATTTATTTATCAGATCAAAAAAAAAAAACAGATATAGGTCTAATTAACATCTAAAAAACCACGGAGGTTTGACTTGGCGCAGTGACTTAGAACTTAGTTCGAATCCCGTACGGAACAAGCATTTTTATGGTCTACAAATAATTGCCCCGAGTCTGGATGCTTGTCTCTGTGCAATTTATGTTTGTAAACTGCCTCCATACAGGAGAAAATCTTAGTGTTTTTTTTTTTGAATAAAATAAAATAAACCAAACAAATTAAAACAATTACCCTTCATTGAAAAACTAAGAATTTGTGTCTCGAAATTTTTGTGTCTAATATACACTCCGGGTATCGAATCTAGGATTTACGACTCGAAGCACTCAATAGTACTACTATGATCACCTTATTGAGATCGTCATTCCGGATGTAGTGTGACTGTCTCAATCTTTCTGATAAAATTACACAGAAACTCGTTCATTCAATAGTATTGATTAGGTTTCCAGCCAGCAAGGTCGTCGCTAAGGCTTTATACATTTATTTAAGGCAGGTAAGGAAACGTGCTTCTGGGTAGATGACGATTTTCACCAGTAGCAGTTATATTTTTTATTGAAGTAAAGGTGAGAAACGAGAAAATCAAATTATTATTTAATATTTATATCAGTTCCAATCGTTAATGATCATGATGAGTGGCAACGAGCATATAGTCCACATGATGGTAAGTGGATGTTGTGGTCTATACCTACATTGTTATAGATTAAGAATTTAAATGAAGATGTGTTGTCAATTCTGATCAATTCTGAACTAAGAGAGAACACCTCGTTACCAATAAAAATGGTATACGGTTTTCTTCACTTAGAATGCGAAACACAGTAATTCTATGTTTGACGTTATGATGATGTTTATTCATCTTCAGTCAGGTTTTTGTACGTGGAAGGACTATGCTGCAGCTATATTATGGTTGTAGCACGAACCACGCTCTCATAGAATATATAGCATAATACCAGCGTATAATCGCTAAAAAATAAAGCTAAAAAAGCTTAATGCTGCTGTGTTACGTATGGTGAGCGTGGAGACCCCTTTTACTGGAAACGAGGTATTCCATCTTTGTTCTCAGGGACGATAACCCTTTGAATTTTGATTGTTAATCGAGGTAAGATATAGATGTATATACAGCACACAGCATCCACTTACGATCAGGTAGACTGAATGCTCGTTTGATACCCTTATTCTATAAGAAACCTAGTAACAGTACACTTGTAATGTTGAAGGTTTTAATAAATAGAGACGTGTTGCTCGTACAAGAACTTTAATTATACTCCCTTTATTCTTAACTTAACTCTAATATATATAGTCGTGAGGGCTATATATACTACACCACACCTCCCACTGACAAAAAATAAATAAAAAAGAAATGATTACATTTGTTTTTTTTTTTTAACTATAAAATCAAAATTAAACTTAAATCTAATAAGAATATAAATTACAAAAGTCAAAACAGGTATATTCTATGGGTACGTCGGGTGGCCAGATCCCCCTGTCCCATAGTAATTTCAAGGTCACAATAGATTTGGTATGATGTATCATGCACACATACAACATACATATTTGACATTATTAGGCAATATAGTAAATATTTGAGAAATTCGCGGACATCTGGTATAATTTTTCAGGCATTACAAATTTATATCACATAGGCTCATATAATATTTAGGTAGGTATATCGTTGTCAGTCAGGGATTGAGGCTCACAATATTATGGGCACAAAAAATTTAAATTAATTAGTTGTAAACATAGTATAATGAGTTTCTAAATCATATTAAATGAAGTAATTATTTTCATAATCCACACAAGTAAGTTGGCATTACTGTACTATTTTCCAGAAAATAATAAATTGTAATGGATAAAAGTTTATGATTTGATAGTTCAATCAATATTATACCGAAAATAGTTTGTTACATTTCATATTAAGATATCCAGAACAAAGAAGTCAATGCAAAGCAATGTACCTAATCATTTTCGTAAAATAACAATAGACAGATCAAAATACATGTTGCGATCCCAGCCGCGTAAGCGATTTGTGACACCTTTGTTTTAAATTCCGACGTACACGTATATGGAAACGTTTGAGATTACATCGTGTGATGGTACCTAATTTCAACAATACAATAAGATGATATCGTGAATAAAATAATTTATCTTTACTAATAGTTTACCGTTAAATATTTGTTTTAAACATTTTTTCTTAATTTACACAGTTTAGATAGTTACATTTCATTGTGATAATACGATTACATACATTATCGAATATTCATTACAGAAATTTAAAATATAGACTATTACACACCTAAAGTTTGTTTAACAAAATATTTATTAAGATTAGAAGAGATTTTTTTTTTTTAAAGCAGATAACATAATTTTATGTTTCGGTGTCTATAATATAAAAAATACTGTTGTTATTATGAAACTTATAATAGTAGAGTACACTTTGGACTTGATTTTAGTAACCAATATACAAAATTTTGTGTGTACCTTTTAAAATTGTACAAATTTTAGATAAACAAAAAAAACATAAAAGAGAAATTTAGGTAGTTATTGTAAATATGAAAAATCTTGTAAATTCATATAAAATATGGTAAAATAACTAAATACGCGAAATGTGTTTATTATTTTGATTAATTGAAAATGTGTTTATTAATTTTTTTGTTTACGTGGTTATGTGGATAGATAATATAGTTACTAGGTACATGTGTAACTTGTTAGTAGCATTTTGGACAGCATTAATAGCCCTAATACAGAAATGCAAATAATTGCCTATCTAACTTTATAGATTTGGTCAGATCACCTTATTCCTTATTTTCGTTTGTTAGGCCTTTATATTATAATTTTTTTTCCATAATTTTGTACGTAATTTTTTTGTGATATATTTGACCTTTACCGAGCTTTATTTCTCTATTCACTTATATATTTATTTATTATTTAGATACTGGGAATCGAGTTTTAATTCACTTCATTTATATTTTACTCATGATGTTTATCATGCGGGTACTTTATACATATGGGCCCCCATTTACTTGGGGATTATATTACATTTTCATTACATTCATTTTATTTCATTGGGACATAAACTTTTTTATCGCACTATATCAAGGTAAAAGTGTACCTTGGCTTGTGCGCAAAACCTGAGGTCTACGTTTAAGTCATTTTAAAAGGACTCCAACAATTGTCACTGAGGAAAACTAAGTTCACTATGATCCAATGAAGGACGTGACCCTATGTACCATTATCAAGGGTAACAAATGTAAGACTTCTCTGGTCTCCAACAGTACTAATATTAGTAAACTCAGTCACATCACTTATACTGAAGGTATTGTTCCCTAGTACCCGTTATCTCCGATTTTATCATCCAATCATGGAAACATACCCTGCTCGAGGACTATATGCTATACCAGTGATGGACGTTGTTCCGTATCTCCATTAATATCATATCAAGATAAACTTTTGTTTTAATTTTATTTTCTTCATAACTCTTATTTCATTCTTTATTTATACATTACCGTGTTCTTATTAACATGTTATTATCTATTTGACTCTATCGATTACTTTTATACACTTGCATGCTCCACTTACTATACTAACTTGCATTATTCTCGTTCATAATGAATTCCATACCAGGAGTTTAAGCATTCATCAATATTTGGGTGATCAGTCCAATATTGACGAAACTTAAAACCCAATCATTCATATTCACACTTTGAACATTCCTTTCTTTCATTCCACACACCTTTTAAATACATCCTTGTTAATTTTGTACAAAATGGGATAATATTTTGTCAGTCAAAGTTTAACTCTGTTAAGAAATATTACTATTAAAACTCTCTTAGGTCGGCGACATATAAACTTTATAATAGGATAGCATTTTTTAATCAATTTCCTTTCCGTTTTATTACGAAGTGTACCCTATCTAAGGATATGCTGGTGTTATGTACCTGTGTATATTATTGTTATTCTTAATTAGGAGAACTCTTATACGGTAACGACCTACTTAAATTTTGTTTTAGTAATAAATTATTTTTATTGAATATTACTTTATATAAAACTTGTCATAATTAATAAATTGGACATAAATACAGAAATAAATTAATGATAATTGGATGTAACATTTATAATTTATAATATATAATGATTGACAAATTAATGGTCATATCAACATATAATTATAGTATAATATATGTATATAGTATAACAGAATATAGTATATGACATTGAGCCATAATAACAATCTTACTTTGGTATTTCCTCTGACGCTGTTACATAACTAATTAGTTACCATATAAATTGAATAATATTGAATAATTTATGTGTTGTTAAAATTTCGATAAATATTGTTATAGTTACTTGACCATTAATATTTGCACACTACTATAATATAATATGTAAAACTAAATTATACTTAAACACCATTGTACAACCATATTGTTGCAAAAGAAATATTATTATTATTAACAAGTGGTTATTTACCGATTAATTGTTGCGGTTTAATACATCATTTTGAATTTTTCTATTAATAAGTACTAATGTTTTTCCTACTTGTTAATTAATGATTTAAAAGTTTTCTTCCCAGAACTGTGTATAACATTATTTAAGTAATAATATAGTAATTATATTAAAATGGGCCAAATTAAGAGTACCTTTAACTGACGAGCGTGTATGCGTAGGTATATAGATGTGAAGGAGGCGAGAGATGTGTCAGGATCGTGCCAAATGGAAGTCCGTAGTATCTGCCTACCCCTCTGGGTGACAGGCGTGAGTGTTTATGTATATATAATTTGACACACATATATATATATTACATTCAGCGCTTTCGAGATAAGTATGTCTTGTACCTGCTACGGAACTTGGCTGGTCGCTGGTTGTACTCCTGATTTCTTTCTGCTGCTCTGGCACTCAAAGATGTTGTTAGCTCACCGATGTGGTTGGGCACGTTTCTTTCTTCTTTCGTTTTTATTTTTGATAAAATTGGTACTTTTATCTTGAAGGAATATTGATTAAGATGTTTTCTGGATCTTGAAATCTTCTTTCTTGAAACTTGTCAATCTTGATTTAATAGCAATGTTACTAGAGCTTCTTCTATAATTTCTTCTTCAGGTCTTTCTTCATTTCTTCTTTGTTTGTCATTTCTTGGTTGTCTTACTAAATTGGTCTTCAAAAATCTTCTTTAAATATAAGTAAAATTGTTGTCTCTTCTTATATTCATAATTTAAATTTTATTTGTCACATCCGGTATTATGTCTTTGTTATTTTTATTTTTTTATTGTCAATCTTCTTAACAAGCCCTTCATAATTTAATTTAGATTTCTTATAATATTTTTTTTTCTTCTTTATGTATTCCCCGGCGGTGCGCGTGCATTGTCGCAGCGCACCGCCTGGCAGGGTCGCCATGTAATGTTGAAGGTTTTAATAAATAGGAGACGTGTTGCTTGTACAAGAACTTTAATTATACCCCTTTATTCTTAACTTAACTCTAATATATATAGTCGTGAGGCTATATATATACTACACTACACACTGTTGGGTATAGGCCTCTTCTATTGTAGGAAGGATTTGCACTTAGCAGGTGAATAATTAAAACACAACCTGCTGCTATTTCACACTGGAATCTCCTGACAACGTAAACTACTCCAGTCGTACCGATCCATTTGTGCTGCAGCCGTAAAATGTTGCAGCGTATGCTACCATGTGAAACGTATGCTGCCCGAAACCTTCATTTAGAATACAGTTTTTTTTTACGTGGTAGAGCCATGCTGCAGCTATATTACTGGTATAGTTGTAGCACGAATGGGTCGGCTCAACCGGGGAAGTACCACGATCTTACAAAATATCAGCGTAAAATAACAGCTTAACGCTCTTTAAAATCTTCGAATTGTTTTTAACAAAATGCAGCTGTTACATAGGGCACACTAAAAGTTCTGTGCTCTTGGCGAATTTCGAATGTTATAATTTTTAAAACATGAATGAAGAAACTCATAACTTTATTAAAATTTATTTTCTGTGAGAAGTGTGTCTATTGTTATCTGTAGCCAAAATGGATTTAACTCGAAAAGATTTTAGAGAGATGATTTTTTTATGATTTTCTGTCCGAGCTCCGCCTTCAAAATTATTTTGGGAAGGAAGCACCTCATCAAGCACTCATTTGATCGTGGCCGTGTTTATCTCTATGATGAAATTCGTGAAGGTCGACCTTCAACTGTGAGCACTGAGGAAATTGTGGCTATTTTCAGGCAACTAATAGAAAAAACCAGCGCGTCACCTATGAGGTGATTCGAGAAAACAAATTAAAAAAAATTCTTCAACATTTAAAAGTTACAAAACTTTGTCGTAGCTGGATTCCTCATAAACTCACCCCAAAACAGAAACGGTTTCGAGGTGATTGGTGTAAAAAAAAGGTATGATCACGGACGTTCAAATAATGTCATAACATTTTAGAACATGGATGGTATTATTACATTATTTAAACGTGGTAGAGCCACGCTGCAGCTATATTATGATTATAGCACGAATGGGTCGGCTTGACCGGGGTAGGACCACGCTCTCACAGAGTACCAGCGTAAAATAGCAGCTTAATGCAACTGTGTTACCTATGCTTATTGTGGAGAACCAGAGACCCTTTTTACTGGAAGCGAAGCATTTCATCTTAGTCCTCATGGGTGACAACGCATCTGCATTTTGATTCGTAATCTAGGATAGATGTATATGTCTATGGGCCACAGTAACCACTTACCATCAGGTGGACTGTGTGCTCGTTTACGAGGGCGACACTGAAAGTTTTTAGAACTGGCCACTTGTAAACGATATATTAAAAAAATTTGTTCAAATTTTGAAAATGGAACTCTTTACCAATATTATTGTGTATGTATTTTATTAATTTGTCATTTGTTTACGATTTGGCGGCAAATTGAAAATTGTCTGCGTTACGTCAGCATGAATTTAACAAAGAAATTGAGAAAATTTTCGTACAATGATTTTTTATGACTTTCGATGTCATTTAAGTCAACAAGAAAGTTATGATAGACTTCGATTGGGCTTTCACGATGAAGCCCCATCTCGTGCCACTGTTTACAACTGGTTTAATGAGTTTAAACGTTGTCGCACTAATCTCACAGATGATCTGCGTGAGGGACGGCCTTCTACGGCGACGACTGAAGATAACATCAGTGTTGTGCGGTATATGATAGAGACTGACAAAAGACTGACTTATCAGCAGATTCGGACAAGCTTAGGCATCGGTATGAGTCAAGTGCACAAAATCCTCCATGAACATTTAGCGGTAAGGAAGCTTTGTGCCCGGTGGATACCTCATAATTTGACAGAGGCCAAAAAACTCCGTCGTGTTGATTGGTGTCGTGAAATGGTTCAAAGATTTAACGGACGTGACTCAAATGCTGTGTTCGACATACTTACGGGTGATGAAAGATGGATTTATTGTTATGATCCTGAAACTAAGAGACAGTCTGCTGTTTGAGTGTTTCCTTCTGAGGATTTGCCAACTAAAGTGAAGAGAGGTCGAAGCGTGGGAAAATAGATGGTGGCCTCGTTCTTCGGAAGGACAGATCATTACGCAACAATTGTTTAAGAGGATCGAAAAACATTTACTGCAGAGTGGTACACTAACAATTGTTTGCCACTTGACTTGGAAAAAGTTCGGGAAAAACGAGCTCGCAGTAGGATCCTTCTTCACCACGACAACGCCTCGTCGCACACTGCAAAGCAAACAATCGACTACTTAGCGACTTCAGACGTGGAATCACTGGGTCACCCGCCCTATAGCCTCGACCTCGCACCTTGCGATTTTTATTTATTTCCGAAAATAAAAGAAAAACTTCGAGGAAAACGTTTTATGGACGCCGAGAAAGCAGTGGCTGCGTTTCAAAATGCTGTCGAAGAGACCCCTAAGGACGAGTGTGCTTTTCTCAGTGGTTCCATCGGATGCAGCGATGTATTGATGTAAATGGACACTATTTTGAAAAGATATAATAAAACTAATAACTTGTTCAGTTTGTTCATTTTTTGATTTTCTAAAAACTTTCAGTGTCACCCTCGTATCACCCTTATCCTATAAAAAAAAGACTGCACTAGTTTAATACAGTCATTGATGAGGCAGAGAAAAATAAACTAATGAATATGGTACGGCGAAAGGACTTAACATATTAGAGTAGAAAAAAATTGTTATCGGACCAGCTGCAGAATATAAGTATCACTGATGGCTATTGAAACTGCGATCTCTCCTGCCTATACAATACATGACATGAGCTACTGAAGAAGTAGTCGGAGTGCGTAGTTCGTCAACATTAAAACTGTTTCATATAAGCAGTCATAAATAGCTTAAAATATATTTAAAAATATGATTCAGCATTTAATAGAAAAAGATTTAAAAATAACCCCTTTGTCATATCTCCTCTATTTCAAGGCACTCCCCTCGATGCCTCAGCTAGCATCGGAATCCTCGGCGTCGACATATCGAATGACGTTCAGTTCCGCGGTCACTTGGAAGGGAAGGCCGAATTGGCCTCTAAAAAGGGGCCCTCTGGGGCGGGCCACCCCAGTGCCAGCTCCTTCCACTTGATCGTATCCAGGGCAGAGCGCTTTGAATCGTTGGCGACCGAGCTCTTTTTGATCAGCTTGACTCACTAGCGCTGCGAAGAGATGTTTCATCTCTTTTCGTATTCTATCGCATCTACCACGGGAGACTTACTCCAGCCGCTCAATTTTACCACCGCATATCGCGACAAAACTCGCGATACCATCCATACCATCTGGATGATTAGCGGTCCACCACTGTGCCATTTACAAGAAATTTTCTTCCTCGCACAACTTCCTTGTGGAATCGACTACCACCAGCGATTTTCTGGACCGATACGACTTAGGGACCTTAAAGAAAAGAACCTACTCTTTTTTAAAAGGCCAGACACGCATCTGCAATTCCCTTGGTGTTGCAGTTGTTCATGGGCGGCTGTAGTCACTTACCATCATGTGAGCCGCATGCTCGTTTGCCCCCTCGTATATAAGAAAATTTAAAAAAAAAACAATCATTTTTTCCCACGCTACTTGCCTGCCTCAATTATGTCGGCTTGCTATCGCCTTCGAACACCGAAACTGTTCATAAAAAAATTTGAAGACGAGCTGCAATTTTAAGATTTTAAAAGTTCGCTCTCTCCGCAAGACGCATTTTTAAGACGAGCAATGCAGAATTTTGAGGACGAGCTGCAATTTTATGATTTTAAAAGTTCGCTCTCTCTGCAAGACGCATTTTTAAGACGAGCAATGCAGAATTTTGAAGACGAGCTGCAATTTTAAAAGTTCGCTCTCTCCGCAAGACGCATTTTTAAGACGAGCAATGCAGAATTTTGAAGACGAGCTGCAATTTTAAGATTTTAAAAGTTCGCTCTCTCCGCAAGACGCATTTTTAAGACGAGCAATGCAGAATTTTGAAGACGAGCTGCAATTTTATGATTTTAAAAGTTCGCTCTCTCCGCAAGTCGCATTTTTAAGACGAGCAATGCAGAATTTTGAAGACGAGCTGCAATTTTAAGATTTTAAAAGTTCGCTCTCTCCGCAAGACGCATTTTTAAGACGAGCAATGCAGAATTTTGAAGACGAGCTGCAATTTTAAGATTTTAAAAGTTCGCTCTCTCCGCAAGACGCATTTTTAAGACAAGTAATGCAGGCTGCTAGATATTAATATTTGCAGTCTTTTTTGAAGCTGTTTGAAGGTGTTTACATTGAGCATTAGTGCTCACCATTAGGTGGACTGTTAGCTTGTATGTCAGTCTAATATTATACATTCTAATATTTGAAAAAATCTAACATGCATGTTATTTATTAAGTTTTGAGGTACCTGACGAGAAGATGTGTCGTAATCTCCGGAACGCTATCCAGCCAAGTTGAATCCTTCGAATGATCTGGTCGAAGTTGGACTTACCTAGTCGGACTATTTGCTCCAGGTAATCGCACTCGCCAACAACTTCGAGCGTAGTGCTCCCAACAACTAGCGGCATTGGTGGGACATGGACGCTGCACATGATGTTTGTTTTGTCTATGTTCATTTCAAGACCTATCCGATGGGAGAGTTCTTTTTATACGTTTTTTAAGAAGACTATTGTAAATAATGTAATTGTATTATCCATCGATCCATTCATATTACAGCCTATAAAAGACCACTGCTGAACATAGGCCTCCCCTATAGATTGCCTCATATTCTACCATCGTTTTCACGCTTGATAGATGGATTGGCAACCGCAGTTTTATTATGTTGGGTTGTTATCAGTACGATGCTGCTGCCCATCACCTATTTCTTCCTTTGTCGGCTTTTACGTTATCCACAGGTTGATGATATATGGTAGTGGTTTTTTTTACGTTGCCACTGCATGGCGTAAGACAAACATTGATAACATTTTAATAGGCAAAATTTCTTTATAGAATATGGATGACAGACGAAGAAACACTCCACCTAATGTTAAATGGTTGTTGTAGTCCATAGAAATCTACTGCTATTATTTATTTATTTAATGTTTTTTACATACTATCTTATAATAAGGGATATAAAAGGCGGACTTAATTGCCTTATGGAATTCTCTACCAGTCAACCCAGTCAAAACGCAGATGTGTTGTCACCCCTGAGGACTGAGATGGAATGCCTCGTTTCCAGTAAAAAGGGTCTCCGGTTCTCTACACTCACCATACGAAACACAGCAGCATTAAGCTACTATTTTACGCTGGTATACTGTGAGATTGTGGTCCTACCGCGGTCGAGCCGACCCATCGTGCTACAATCATAATACAGCTGCAGAGAGGCTCTACCACGTAAAATTATTAAAACTCTGTTACATGTAACATTGTTTAAAGTCCGTGTACAGTGTATTATGGCTGCAACACGAATGGGTCGGTTCGATCGGTGAAGGACACCACTCTCACGGAATACCAGCAGAATGAAATGACAACATAATACTGCTGTGCCACCACTTACCAATACGTGGACGTTTTTTTTGTTGTTTTACATTGGGATATGCCTACGCATACCCGACTAAAACCCCATGGTGTTCCACCTTCGCCGCATATTGGCAGGGCCACGGGAACGCTTTCGCACACATCCGCGGCCCCACCAGCGCTGGTCGCTCCATGGCTGGTCCTCCTCGGGAGAGGACTACTTCTCCCCCATCTCCTTCTCAGGTAAGGTGCACCAGAATACTTGGCGCACCCTCCTCCGCGGCCTCCAATTTCAGCTGCGCAACGGACGCCCCCTGTCCGATGAAGCACTAGCACTAGCCTTCCTAACCCCATTGGCGGATCTGGTCTATGACTCCACCGCCAACCAAGATGGGCTCGCCAAGCCCACTCGGAGTGGCCACCTCGGGCCGGCCCTACACCTCGACCCAGCCATGTGGGTTCCCCTTAGTTCACCGCGGGTGACCAAGCCAGGGCTACTAAGCCCCCTGCCACGACAAGGCGGGGACCCGTTCGGGGGGGGGGTCCATCAGGTGGATTTAACCTTACTTCTAAAAAAATACTTTAAATTCCCTATTGCCTCATTAAGTCATTACTCCAAGAAGTGGGACATCGGCTTATTCTACTTTTACTAATACGGAGACTGACATTCGTTTCAACAATCTTCCTTCCCCAACATACCCAATACAAATCATTCTTATTTACTTCGTACTCTCGCTTTGTTGTAAGCCGTTAAATAAAGTCTTGAAAATATTCATTATTAATAGGTCAAATGATTTCATTATTTTAAATGACACATTATATTAGGATCGATTTCAAAACATTATTATGAATTTCGCTCGAACATACAGCCGCGCGCTGTAGACCGCACAGCGTAATGAGCGCTGTAGTCTGCTCTGCCCTAGTTCTGTGCAGGGTTGCCAGGTCAATGTGAAAAAATAGAGGACATCGCGGTTTAAGTGAGACTTTGAAAAATTCACATTCATTGCTTTAAAACAAACAAAAAACTGTTATTTCGCAAACGTAAAGTCCATGGTAAAGAATTTAATCATAGCATTAAACAATGGGTGATCTATTACAGCTTATAAATGTCTATTGCTGAACCTTCCTCATATATTGTCTCATGAGGGGATTTTGCCACGCTTGGCAGGCGGGTTGGCAATCGCAGCTTTTTATGATTTTAAGTTGTTTTTAGGCAGATACTACTGCCCATCTTCTGTCTCTGTTTCCCTGTAGTTGTGTGGTAGTGTATAATATTCTTGCACCGCCACTAGATGATTAAAACAATAGGTGAATATAGGTATATTCGATATCATATTATCGTATCAACTTTTACTTGATGTTTGTCTCGTTTCTCATAACTTAGAATCCTATGTCCAGCACTGGATCTATTTGCAAACCGATAATTTCTCTTAGGAGATATTGAAAAGCTCTCAGAAGTAATACTCGGTAATATAATCTCATAGAGCTGTGGTTTATATAGCTGTCGGAGTTAAATGAAATTTTCACGGTTCGTTATAGGGTGATGAGAGCGACAGATTCGGGTCTTTTATCAAGCTTTGACCATTTTCTTATTGGCAACTTGGAAATAATGGCATATTATAATTTTAATTTATTTGTATAACCAAGTGATACAAATAAATTAAACTTTACATATAGGCTATTGACGCCTTTTCTACCGACTTCAAACAGGAGGAGGTACCCAATTATTTTAATGTTTTTTCTGGGTTAACCGATTTCGATGATTCTTTATTTATTTGAAAGCTGGTGCTGGTCCCATACAAATTTGATTAAGGTCTGACCAATATTTTATGAGTTATTCTTAATAATTTATATTGAAGTCGGTTGTAAAAAAAAATTTAATTATTTACTGCCTCGTTGATCTGGTGGTGACTGTATCGTCAATCTAGTGGTCGTAAACGCGATAGCTGATCATGAGATTCCGGGTTTGAATCCCGGGTCGGGCCAAAAATCAGTTGTTGGGTTTTCTGTCAAAAAATTCTCAGTAGCAGCTCGGAGTCAAGAAGATGGCGGTATTTTTAAGTGGCAATCCATCCCCGCGCCTCGGAAAGCACGTAAAGTCGTTGGTCCTGTCCGGATCTCTCACCGTTCATGTCGGATTACCGTCCCACCGGACTATGAGAAGGGATAAAGAGTGCACCTGTGTTTGCGCATAAACACTATAATCTTGTTCTACGCTGATTGCTAGTCGCCATTGAGAATGGCCGCCGAGAACAAATTCGGTCTTGAGGACATTAATTAATTAATTTAATTTAATTGATTAATTAATTCATCATTGACGCCGCAAAGGGGCCAACCTCAATTTTTCAAAAATTTACACGAGAGCAAGAAAACATTTATTATTCCCCGATTACTAGATTTTTTTCATCAGATAATTAATCTTATTTGTAGTTTTCCATTAAGTCTAATATATTTAATTTCATCACATCACGCTCGGTGTTTGTAAAGCTGTTTGATGTCGATGATGACGACAGAAATCTTTTTCGCCCAGTTACTATAGGAC
The DNA here is from genome assembly GCA_029286625.1 of Parnassius orleans. Taxonomy (NCBI): domain Eukaryota; kingdom Metazoa; phylum Arthropoda; class Insecta; order Lepidoptera; family Papilionidae; genus Parnassius; species Parnassius orleans. The sequence goes on from JAGSMP010000018.1 coordinate 3,415,360, forward strand.
AGCGATCTTAATACAATGTTAAATATACTTACGGTAATTTTAGTATATTTAATTGCTTTAATACTATGGTTGCTTCGCACGAAGAGTAATTGGGAGTTGAAAATTGTTGCTTTCATGTTGATACATAAGAAGAACCAACGAGGACTAGTTATATGATCGGACGTGATGATATAAAAGATTCTTCTTCTTCTTCGAACCTCTTCAAGGTGCGTGTGAACAGGCTGCTCCTGGGCAAACTCTCTCCATCGGAGACCTCATCTTTGCACTCGGGCCAGATGGAGATCAAGAGTGAGTCCATTTCAATATAATATAATTACTATATGAACACATTGACTTACTTTAGATCCTTCAAGTCATTGCAAAGTATTGATATTTCTAGCGTAATCCCTAGCTACTTCAATAACTCTGTCAGAAAAAACTGTAAGAGGTGATGCAAATAAAACGGATTAAAATTCACCGAATACGAATACGAATAGTTGACAGCCCTGGTTTTATAGAACGTATAAGACCCGAGGTCGAGTTTCGATTAGTGGTGATATTTTGGCGGGAATGACCAATTTCTACTATTTTTCAAATAGAAAATGCAGCAATACATAATATGAATTATTTTTTAAGCTAAGTAAAAATTATTCATTTTAAAGCAAAATATCAACCATTTATTAAGTTAATTAACCAAAAAAAAAGCTGAAGAATATTAATGATTGAAATAATATAAGTATGTATAAACATTTAAATTGATTATTTATTAATAAAAAAGAAGAAATAAAAGGTGTTTTACGAAAGATAGAATATAGTCTACTTTTTAGTATCGAGCAAAACACAGATGATAATCAGTAAATAGTCAGCGGGAGAGCTCTTCTAGATAAAATAATTTTTTAAGTAATTTTTCTTTTTAATCTACTTAAATTTAATGTCACTCATGCTATCTCGTTTTCTCATTTCAAATTGAACAATTCTGTTGTTTGAAGTTCAACACCAATATAAAAATTGTTCCCGTACTGTACGCTCTTAATATAGAGCTAAAAAATTCCATCAAAATGTCTTACACGATTATATCCCTTAACTGTGTTGAATATGGACTAAATTGGCGTGCGTGATATTGACAAATGCTGGTATAGTTTATCGCTGGCGAGGAGCCGGGTGACATGGATGACGTCACGCGACTCGGCGCCACCTCGCGCATTACGGCGATAATAACTAAAGTAGGTACTCTCAGAGCGAAGTTACCAAGATATCAAATTATGTATTTAAAACTTGAAATAAACAATATACCTGTAATACTTTAGTAAGTAATATTCATAGGATTTAATTTATAAATTATAATATCATAATATATCTACCATTTCCCAATTTCTCTGCGAACCCATTCATTGCAATAGGAAAGTTTCTGGTACTGAGTAGGTATTCCATAATATTGTATTTCATACACATTTAAATTTGCTTGATTATTGTCTAAATATTTAAGTTACAACTTTCTAATATTTCTTAACAACTCTACGGTAAAGATGACACTGTAATTTTGATACCCCAAGTAACAATTTACGGTATAATGTTTATAGTAATTGTAACAGCAATGACTTTATTTAATTTAGTTTTATATAATATACTAAAAAATTAAATAAAGGTGATACAAAGTCCAAGCTAACGAAATTTGAAGCGTTAAATTAAGGAAAACCAAAAAAAACGCGACATCTATGAGCGATGCTACAAACTTCAGCGAGCTGAAATGCGTTTACGATCTTTATTATCGGCAGCGGTAATGGTACTACAAATTTAGTTCTTGCCCTACAAAAAGCGTTTCTCCTTTCATAATAATAAGAATACGTCGAGTCGGTCGGCTTGCGCACTCGTTCGCTCAACACGTACGAACGTGGCGCTGTATATTGGTGTGCGTGGGTGAGCACTTGTTTGCGTGGGTCTCCGCCCCCGCATCCCGCTCACGCCCCGCCGCAACCGAGCGTCTACGTAGCTTTCTGTTCGCTTATATAACGACATATATACGCAGTAAATAATATACACTGTGAATAGCGAGCTATGTGCTGCCACCTAGCGGCTCGCTCCGCTTCACGTCACAGAGTATAGTAAGAATTAGAATTTTTGGCATTCGTATATTCAAGGATTTTTAAAATTTTAATATTATTTCTACAAAGCTTTGTTTTAATATGCAAAAATTTGGCGAATTTTGAATAATAGTTTTAATTATTATTTCATAAATACTATATTATATATTATTATTGATAAAATACTTCTCATAGTTTTTTATGTCTCCCTCTTTATTATGGGGTAGAAAAGAAGAAAAAAGACCTACAATGATAACAATGATGATGATGATGAGTTAAGGAATTTACGTGTAAATTATTATTATTATTAAAAATTGTTCTTATTATTTGATATAGTGTAATTATTGTGCCTAGAAATCAGTTTAGGGAAATTGTATGCAATCATCTACTTATGAACAGGTAGCTTAAAAGAAGCCAGTGTTAAGATTTTTTATGTGTTTCGAAAAATCAATTGTAGGTAGGTACATACTCTACAGATAGCACTCGCGACATGTCTGTAAGTTAGTAAAGCCGTAAAGTTAGTAGAAACGGCATTGCATTTGATCTTTTTTAATATTAATTATGAGTTACTACATTGCACACTGTAGTTAAATTCTCGCTGCGTATTTACTTACTAACCCGTAACAGTTTACTGCGGGAAATGGGGTGCTGGAAGTAGGAAGAATAAGTTATGATATCCACGCTCGTCAGGTGTTTTGGCGATTGCAATTCCAAATGCCTTGCAACTTTAACTCTGTACCCCGTCGCCGGTCTGGATATTTTACGTTCTATATTTATGTATGAGGTGATTATAGTGCCATCTATCGGAGGCCATTAGATCTTTCTCTTACACCCACGAGGTGATATGAAGTGTCTGATGCTGATGCGTAGGTAGTAATTAAGGTTAGATATGCACATTTTCAAACAGTTGCAGTACCTCGAATTATTAGTGTCTTAAATAAAGCGTTATATGTATAAGCAGTTTTTAAGCGAACAGGGTTCATGTAACTTTAGTAAAGAAGTAAGTAATTTTTAAAATGCTTTAAATATTAAGTGGTAGAGCTCCTTTTCTGTCGATAAGTGCGGCTTGGTTTAACGAAGAAGGAATATATAAATTCATTTTATGTTTCGATGTTTAATCCTTAATTTTGTAACAATACAACAACTAATTCCACCATATTAAAATAAAATTATTATTCAAATCTTTCATAGCTACAAAATATAAAAAAAGATTGAAACAACTATTATGTTCTTTGCATTTAGTATGACTTAATATCAAATTACTATAATATACCTACTATGTAAGTATAATATATGATTTTCATCTGATGGTTTTATTCTGTGGCAACACAGGCGACTGTCAGGCGCTCGCCGACGAACGAAGCGGGTATTCTTTCGCCGCGATTACGCCTCGACTTGACTCGCTTGACTCAGCTCGACTCGACTCTCGAGCCGGCTAGAGCGAACGGGCACTAAGTCCGTACCAACGGGAAAATTTCACAAGCATCCGACCATGACGTCGACCTACCCGCTCTGCGCCGAACGACATGTATTCTTCGCAATGCACGCGGCCTTTCATTTTTGAACGTAACGTAATGAGGCGGCCATTTTGAAATTTCTTTCTTAACTTTAACATTAACACTTTTGTTTTAAATAAATATATTTATTGGTAAATTACTAAGGGCTACTTTTCAACCGTCAGATAAAAGTTATTTATCAAATAAAATATAACCTAACTAAAAAAAAGTGCAACAATAAAAAGAGGAAGTATTTCATTCATAAAAATTTAATTTTTAATTTATGTTGTATTCTATCCCAAGTATTTTAATTTAAAACTTTTTTATATTCATTTCATTCTATTACCAAGAGCCGTGGTAGCTCAGGGGCTAAACGCTCGATGTAAATTTCACAGTGAGCGCGCAACCCGGACCCCGCACCACTGAAATTGTTAATTGCAATTTTAGTGCCGAATTACCAAGTGCATGCCGGTGAAGGATACCATTGTGAGAAAACCTGCATGTCTGAGTCTAATATTTCGAAAATATGAGACACTTAATTAGTTGCCCACAGAGACACTTAGTACTTAGTGGAGACTAAGTTCCCCTCAAACGTTCTCAGAAGACGAGGTCTGTGCCCAGCAGTGGACTGTAACTTTACATTTCATTACAGCTCTGTAACAAGTTCTCTGCCCCTACTAAACACGGTCCTGATCCACCTGCACACATCGACCTCCTGCATGTCTTCCTAGGTCATCACTCCACCTAGTGTCAGGGGGGGCGCTCTTCACTCTACCTAGTGGAGGGGGGGAGGGGCTAGATGACGTATGAAGTTTACCAGTACGGGGCTGTTTCTCCACTGTTGTGGGTTTTTCGAGCTACATTTTTATATAATTATGTAAATATAAACAAGATGTAGAGTAAGAAGACAGGATAGTCCTGTTATCTTACTCTACATCTTATTGTATAAGTAAAAGATTTAAATGGGATAGTATGAATATAGTTTTATAATATACCGACCGAGTAGGACTAAGATAGAGGCATTCTATCTTAGTCCTCACGGCTGACAACGCATCTGCATTTAAATTCGCAAACGAAGGTAGATGTAGATGTCTATGGGCCACAGCAACCACTTACCACCAGGTGGACTGTGTGCTCGTTTGTCACCCTTATTCTATAAAAAAAAAACCTATATATTTTTTAATAATATTAACTTAAAAGTAAAGTTAAAGCCTATATAGGTTCCACTGCTGGGCACAAGCCATCTGAGAAGGTGGAGCAAGTGATTAGTCCGTCGTGCTGCTCCATTGAGTGTTGACGGACTTTACATGAGTTCGATTTTTTTTATTCCTCGGACATGCAGATTTTCATGATGTTTTCCTTCACCGCCGAGCACGAAATATGGGTAAAATGTATAATGTAAAGCACTGTCCGTACGTAAACAATGTTAATGTAGACAATGAAAGCTTAGGCCACGGCTGTTGCGTACATTTCTCTTCATGTACCATTTTACGGCAACGTTGATTAGAGGCGCACAATGTACGGTACGATTTTCAAGCAGTTATGGAGAGGAACAGCGCAGTATGCAGTGGTATGCGCCATATGTTACTAGCAACATCCCTGCAAGATATGTTACAGTCATTTGCGGTAGAAATTTATTCAAACAAAAGCAATGCCGCTTGGTTCTAAGGACGATAATCCCACAACCGAACCTTTCGGAGCATTTAGAGTTCCAGTTCCATTGTAGCTTGCGCGTCGCATTCGCATGTCAATGACTCAACCAGCTACGGGCACTACGCAATGTACATGAAACTGAAAAATCTGAATACAACGATATTGCGAGTAACACGAGGTGTAGTGAGAGTTGTTTCACTTGCAGTTGGAATAGGTTTTTCATAGTTTGAATAAGGCGGGAAACTGACATCAGTCATCGCCTCTATTCTGGATTTTAGCTGTATGTTTTTTTTCCTTTCATAGAGTAGAATATTCAACCTGTAGAAGGTAAATCAGATGTTAAATATGTATATATTTGAATAAAGTAATATAATTGATAAACAAATATTTTGTGTGCGTATGTGAGGAAAAGAACTAATAACTTAAGTAACTTCCTGCATGTCTTACCTGGTAAGACATGCTGGAAGTCGATGGATGCAGGTGGCTCAGTACCGTGCTTTGTGGCATTCCTTGGGGAAGGCCTATGTTCAGCAGTGGATTTGTGAAGGGCTGTAATGATGATGATGATGATGATGTGAGGAAATAATAAGGCTACAAAATTCTTATTTTAAAATACATTTTCATTGAATATAATAAAGGTTTAAAAACGTCGAGATTCAGAATTCAGAGTTACCAGGAATTTATTATTATAAATTACGCAAGTTTTGCATTTTGCGCCAAAAGTTACTGTTTACTATTGTTATAAAATAAAAGAGACGAGACTATTTTTTATGATATGAGACATCAATAACGCCACCACTACCATGACCTCAAGACCCTCGCGTGGTCATTCAATGCGCTAGCCATGGACTTGTTTAGCGATTGGCACAACTAGTGACGTTCTGAAACGTAAATTGCTTTACATGTATGCAATAATAGACCTTATGCATGTAGTTGAGGGTCTCCTTTACATCGTTATCACAATGTTCAATGATAACGCAAGAATGCTTCCGAGTAGAATCGAATGATAATTGAAATCACGTTCGCTGTTGAGTTTGCAGCGAGTCTCCTAGTATCGAGAACAAAAACGAAGCTTCTTGGGAATATTTATTCTATTTGCAAAAAGATTAATAACAATTAAAACAAAATTGCAATAACAAGGAGCGAATGTTCCGCATGACGAAGTTAAGGCTATCGCGTTGATGAAAAAGAGGCGTTATTTCAAAATACCTATTTTGGAATTTCAGGACGAAATCAACTTCATAACAATTAACGATACGACCCCCGCCTCTAAATTCCTCGCCCCGAGCGTGCCCGCTATACGTGGCGATACGACGCCTTCGCATAGATAGAATAGAGAGCGGTTTCGGAACGCACCCGTACACGACGTGACACTGTGTGCGCGATGCGCTTTAGTGTGCGTGTGTCTGTATACACTCACACAGATCTGCCGCCGGTGAGCGCTGTTCACCGCACTCTGTGAGCGCAAACAACCATCTATAAGGCCACGCTATAGCTGACAGAGGGACGCGTCGCGCTTCAGGCCGATTGCTTTTTTATATTTTAGTACTTTTAATCATGTAATTTTACAGCACTTTAATTCGATAAAATAAGCGTTTAATTAAAAGTTTCTGTATTTGTAAACATTATTTGCGTTGATATAATAATTATAATTTTAAAAACATTCTAAAAGTCATATGTTTTAAGTATAGAAAATTTCTTAAATAAACTTGTAAACAGTTAACAGTATAGTTTTGATAGCAAACAAGATTCGCAATCGTGGTGGAAGGATTAGAAAATATTGACAGAGAAACTGCTCTATTTACTTTTATACAGCAGTACAATTTTTTTCATACACACATCTACTAAACTGGTATAACATTACTATTTTTTATGAATAATATGTAATTTTATTTCCACGCTTCTGTCTAGCATCACCATCAGCTTAGAATATTTACAATGCTGGTCTTCTCTATCATAGTGAGGATTCAATAGAATTTGCCTCGGTGGCCTGGGTAGGCAGACTGACTAGTAGTGGACTAGCAGTAGAGATGACGACCTAGCATCACAGACATTGCTGGTGATTTGAGATCCTGTATACTTTTATATTTCTTTTTCCAAAAGCTTTTCTTTGTGGCATTTTCTATAACTGTAATTTACAACAATCCGTAAAACGAATAAGGGTGATGGATTTAATGAATCATTTTATTACAATATTTTAAATAAGTTTTCCTTCAAACGTATTGTTTTATTGTAAGTATTGTTTGGATATAATTTTTACCTTATAATTTTATTAAGGAATATTATTAATTGAGCTCTTTATTAATTGACTTCTGATCTTAATTGAATTGATATTTATTATTTGACTTCTAAAAGTATTAACAACATTTTTTTAAATATTTTTACAATTCTTAACTTATTACTGCTTATAAAATATTATTTATAGAATTTTATTTTAATTTAAATTTAAGTTACTGGAATAGCATACTTTCAAAATGCATATTGTAGTACTGGAATATTTTAATTAAATATATTTAAATGATATTGAGGGTAATAGTGATCGTTTGTTTAAATCGAGGTTTATATTTCAATATTTATCATAATGGTTTTAAGCACTTTATTTAAGAACAAAATACATGATAGTAATGCCATTATGAGATTTTGGGTGAAACTTTTTTTTCTTTAATATTGAAACACGAGACTAACCCCATATAGCTTCAAGGAAAGATTGTCCTACACTTTGCATTTTACCAAAGAAATCGTTTACGTAACTCTATCTATCACTTCAAAAAATCTAAAATAATGTTTTCATACAAACTAAATAGCGAAACGGTGAACCGGCTTGAGGCGCGACGCGGCCAGTATATTTCCGACATAATACCGCTGCGTCGAGCGATTACTACTATATATTCTATATACATTTAATAGCTATACAGGCGCGCATAGAACTGGCCGTACTTATGTGAGCGCTGTGAAGCGGCATTTGATGGCGCTGTACCGCTTTAAAGCGAGTAGACGTCTAGTAATACAAAGGTTTGAAGCGCTTTAGGTAAGTGCTGTCTCGGCGCCTCGGCTTATTATTATCGTAGATTGGCGTCGGCGCAACTACACGGCGTTAGAAGGACGTTCCGTTTTAAATATCAGGTTTTATTATTATGAAGAGCGGCGCAGCGGAGTGCGGACGACGCGGCGGACGGTTGCGTGCGATAACATTTGACATTCGTAATTATTCGAGCGCGGACTGAGGCCGGCTCCGCGGACATTCCGCGGGAGTCCGTGGGGCCGGACAAAGAGGTCGCGTTGCGTCAGCCGCCGTGCCAGCGTTCGCCAGCGGCTTGACAGTCACACGGCGCCCGCCATCCGCCGCTCGCCATCGCGCGCCCGCATATCACATCACACCCAAATATACATACAATTAGCCTTGACTAGCCTTTTGGACTATTTGCAGACTCCAAATATATTCTATGAATCCCGATTTTTGACTGCTATCAAACTTTCAATGATTCCTTATTTAAATGCTTTCTCTAAATGCTCAATATCGAATCCTTTAATTAGGTTATGTAGATATTAGTTGAGCTTGAATTAGTAAATAATTCTTTTATCATTTTAAATTTAATGAAACAACACAAAATAAAGTAAATTATTTTCTCAGTTCTTTCCATCACTAACGCTGTGTTTACTAAATCCAAAATATCCGAATGCCCGCTTAATGAGTCCAAAATTCAGGCGAGCGTAAACAACGCTGCGGGAATTGATGCTTTATTTTCTGAGGGTATAGGGTCGTTGTCGTTTGTCGGGGTCGAATACGGGCAAAGTCAAAGAGCTGAGAGATAAAAACGTTGGAGGAAAACATCAGGGGCCCGATAGCGTCTCGCGTCGACTCAGTCGCAGAATTATAATGAAAATGACGCAAAGTTCTGATCCTGAGTCTCACCTGCGGAGGACTGGTCGACTCTACTTTCCGCATTGATGAGAGCTTGTGATTGTTTTGTTGACGAAGGAATAAATGAAATGACTATTTTATTACGATAGTAATTTTTTGTCTTTTTAAAATTATATTTTGACACTATAGGTTAGTTTTTCTTTTCTTAAAATTAGTACTAGTTTAAAATTTAGTGACTATTAATTCAAAAAATGTAAGTACTACTTACTAGAATACTTCTTAAATTTTTAATTATGTTTGAAAAACTTTACTGATTAAAATTTTTTTTGTTCAACATTTTCTTTACTGATAAGATTCGTATTTTCTTTAGAATTCTAGGATCGTTATTTTGAAGGGGCAATAAGGCACGTGAAGTCAACTAACCAGCACTGTGGCGGGCTACGCTCTAAAACCCTTTAATAATGGGGGAAATACTGTACTCTACAGTAGGACGTGTCGTGCTTTTATTTTAAAAATATGTATACTTGAATTATTAAATATCATTTTTAAATAAGTTTTGATAAAATAAATTTAAGATATTTATGTTTTAAATAAAACTATAAATCTTAATTTATTGTAAAATTGTATTCTTATTAATTAAAGAGCCTCAAAATTAACTATATATTGATATGGGACTGCCTATCATTTATACTTTTAGCATTGACGACGGCGTAGGGCAGTTGTCAGAGTACCAAGCTACTACACCGCAGTCCTGGGTTCGAATTCCAGCTGGAAATAACTTTTGTGCAAAAACACAAATTGTTTATTTTCGGGTCTCGTTGCGTTGTTCTCCGTTACTCTGACATTCCATCCTCATCTCCCTTCGATTGTATCACATATCGTTTATGTACAATTAGGTTTTTATACGAGTAAATGTGATATTGATGGGCAACAGTATCTTCCAAATAAAAACTCAAAATAATAAAAGCTTCGGTTGCCAATCAGCCTGCCAAGCGTCGTAACTATGACAAATATCTACTATGAGGCAATCAATGATGGAGGTCTATGCTCTGCAGTCGACTTTTTATATGCTTTAATGAATGTAAGGAATGAAGTGTGATGGCAGCGTCAATGATGCAGATGCGTTGTCACCCCTGAGCACTAAGATTGATTGCCTCGATTCCAGTACAAATGGTCTCCGGTTGAGCTGCTATTTTACGCTGATATCCTGGAGAGCGTGGACCTCGGTCGAGCTGACTCATTCGTGTTACAACCATAATATAGCTGAAGCGTGGCTCTACCACGTATGAATATGCATTATACTGCTTTTATAGTACGTATATATGTTTGGTTAAGGACAGGACACTTCATATTAAATATTTGGGGACAGTTTTATCATCATCATCATCATCATTATCATTACAGCCTATCACAATACCGTACAAAGTTACTAATAAGTATGGTCCTGAGCCACCTGCATACATCAACTTCCTGCATCTCTTACCACGTCGTCACTTCATCTAGTGGGGGGGCCGCCCTACACTTCACTTACTGGTACGAGGCTGCCACTCTAGAATCTTTCATCCATATCGGTTGTCGGTTCTACGATCTATATGACCAGCCCAGTGACACTTCGGCTTACTGATCCGTATTAGGAATCGGTTACTCTGGTTTTACATGACGAAGGCTATCACGCAGAGATACTCCGAGCATAGCCCTTCCCGTAGCTTATTGAGCGATGTTGAGATTTCTCACACAGTAAAGGATACGGGGAAGGATGACATACGTTCAAGGAAGGAATAGCAGTGAAGGAACACGTCTCAGATTCATATGTTGACACTGGCAACACGCACTGCTTGCATAATATTGTTTTCAAGTTTTAAGGTTTTGGTGCGGTGGATGGATTTAGATTTAGGGAAATATAATATCTTGCGTAAATAACAGTCTCCAGTACTATTTGTATGGTGCCTTGGCGATTAATATACAATTAATTTAAGTATAGTATTTTAACTTATAATACAGTGTAATTTGCAGCTGTATGTGTATATAATACTTGTATGATTCATTGTCTTAGATTTTAAAAAAAGTACTAGATATAATTGGGTTGATACCTTAATAATTAATAAATTTAATATTATTATTATTACTATTATATTAGCGACCTAAGTCAGCCAGTAACATATCATTATCACCACAATCATAATAATATCCACGTACTTGTTTCTTGCTCTATTTTCCAGGACACAGAAAGAAAATATTCAAAAAACATCTTATTTCATAATAACCCCTAAATAATTATGCTATACTGTATTGTATAAGGAATTATTATTTAATTAATACTTTTACTAATACCTTATAAGAAAAATGTATTAAATTTTAAAATGTAATTAATATAATATTAAATTTAATAAAATAAAAATGAGTTTCTAGTTTTTTGTGCAATACACTTTGCTCTACGGCTCTACATTTAATTTACTAAAGCCCAAATGTTAATTCTTTCAAAAAAAGTGGTATCATTATGGTCAGATTGTTTTTATGGGCGAACTTTTCTGGGCTGATTTTAAACAGTGCAGGATAGCAGATCTTTCATTTTTAAGAGGATAATGAAGCCGGACAGGGGCCGCCAACCGCCAACGCTGCTCCAGTACCGCTTGGCGGACTTCGTGTGACCTCGATAACTTTTTATCATTATAGACGTAGGCTTTGTTATGATGTTTTCTTCTACGATTGAGCACGTGAACACTTGCTCCTTTTTAATTAATAATTGCGGTGTTAATAGTGGCGAGGATCTAACTCGGGTTGAGTTGCTAGAATATGATTTTATTTTAAAGCTAAGAGTTCGGCCCCGCAGCTACCAAGGCTCTACAACGCATAGAAAATAAATTTGATTTTTTCTTCATATTTTTTTCTGCAAAACGGGAATAGTTTATTTTATATCCAATATCCATAAAAGATTTTAGTTTTCCTTATTTTAAATATATTCACGGAACCATATAAATACATAAAGTATTATCAGTTTACTTTATCAAAAAAGCCTAAATTATTTAGAATTTAGGTTATTTATTCAAAATTGCCGAAACTATTGAGCTAACTGCAAAAGACACCAACGCAGTTCAAGTCGTGAAATCTGAACGATATAGCGTTGAATTCACAACTGTATGTCTGAGTAGCAGAAATTAAATTTGTATAAGCGTAGTAGCCAACTACAGTTTTTTACAGTTATTGATAAAACTGATGGTGAATAAAATATATAGATATGATATAGATGGCTTTATTTTGTGTTTTCGCTAGATTATAGATAGTTTAATGCTAAAAATTTAAAAATTCTCAGGGATAACACAAATCAATATCTTAATACAGGACATGCTGAGTCGTGTTAGGTTAGTTAGGGCATAAGCGCCCGCTTTAAAATTTCACAGAAAGGAGTTCGACCCGCCTAATTGCAATTAAGTAAAATAGAAAAATCTCGCGAAGAAATATGAAAACTTTAGGAAAAAAAATACGATTTTATTAGATGCTACATAATAGTATATTCTAAAACATAATTATTGCGGCAACAAATAGACACCCGACTGAGCATTATGCTGCAGTGGGATAACCATAGCTCTGATATTTCTCCGTTGCCTTTATCTTAAACTTTACATAAGCTGATGACTTATTTTTCCCTTAAAAATAGCTGAGTGGAAGATTTTCTGATATCGATTAATGTCGATGGAATTTTTTTTCTAGTTAAAAAATCTATAAAAATCACTCAATGATGACATTAGTTAGAGTTTTCTAATCTCAATCGTTGTATTTTATTCTATTTTTTATTTAGCTAAACATACATATATAGAGTTTTATTGTATTATTATGATTAGGTGTAAGCAGGCTGTGAAAATTCAGTCGCTGATGACCACAAATTTCCTCACGAAGTTTCCTTCATCAGCTAGTACGTGGTAAATAATTATATTAATTTCAACTATCTATTTCAGTGGTACCAGCGCCAAGTTCAATTTTGGGTCGCTCAATCATTTGTAATGTATACTAAGCGTTCCACCGCGGGTTACCACAGTTATCACTACAAACTCTTAACGTGGTTTACAATCATATAAAAGTATTTTCACTAAAATATCAAACCTAAAGGCGTCATCAAGCTTAATAACTGATTTAAAGGCTCCCAATATTAGTTCAGTAAAGCAGTGTGATGGACCATGCTATGGAAGTAAAAATTGAGGAAAACACAGAGCACCGCTGCACGGCGCCAACCGTGCTCTGTGGGTAAAACCCTGTCGACCACTTTAAATGCTGATTTAACTTCTTACATGGGGTAAAATAAAATAAAGGAATCCACATGACTAAGAAATCAAAAATGTTTCGCGATTATGTTAAGTCCACCATTAACTCAGAGGTAGAGCGACGGACTCTTTACTGCTTATAATTCTCTCGGAAATGGAAGGAGGTCTCTGCTCAAGTGGGATGAAAATAAGGTCTTTTACATCAATTTTTTCTCAAATATGTGTTAGGTAAAGTATTTCATTGTAAGAGATGAAAACCACAAACATGCATTCGTTCGGAGTAATTTTTTTTGTATATAAAAAATGAATCCAAGAATGTTAATTTGTAATATATTTATTTGTAATCCCCTTGCAATCGCTGCTAAAATCTTGCATAATACGTGACTCTATCTAAGCAGTATTCCATTCTGTATTAACAATAACTCAGTCTTCATTCTATGCTTCGTTTAAGTCCACTATAACAACTGTTGCAATACATATGACCAGCGTTTCTCATATTAATTAAACAATTTTAGATGTTAGAATTTTTTCGTGGTAGAGCCGCCATGCACGAATGGGTTAGCTTGACCATGGAAGGAAACCCTCACAGAGAATACGCACGTAAAATAACAATTTGATCGTGGAAAGAAAAGGGGAGATCTCCCGCCGCCCGGTGTTAAGCCCGGGGCACAGCCAACGCTCCTTGTGGTAGTACGGAACTATTCTATATATGTATACTAGAGTACTTCGGAAACTTTGATAGCATGATTTTGACTTCAGTTGGGTTTTCTTGTGCATAAGTCTGTTGTGTTCTGTTTACAGAACGATACGAGAGTGATACCAGAGGTCGTATATTTAGTAATGAGGCATTACGTCTCTGTCCTCAGGGGTAACGATACATCTGCATTTTGATTATAAATCGAGGATAGATAAATGTCTATGTCTATGGACCAAAGTATCCAATTCCACGCAGGTCAACTGCGTTCTCTATTGTTACTCTTAGCTGTATGAAAAAAATCCAATACCAATTATAAGCAAATCTGAATCACAAAAGTGTTACCATTTTAGAAATTGATCTCAAACATATGGAATATTTGTGTTAATTAATTGTTGATACTGCGTCATCAGTATCGAGCAATTCGTAATCATGTAATATTAATAGATTTGGCTGACGTTAGGGAATCTATCACCCCTTTTCATCTCGTGGGTATCAAAAGGTCAAATGCGGTATTACTAGAAAAATTTCAAGAGGTCACCAAATTATAGTATCCTATTCTAAAAAAGCTACTTTATAAAAGGCTATATTAAGACTTTCTTCTCACAGGAATTGCACATAGGCCAGTACCCAGACTGACACTTATTCGCTTAGCATTTGCATAGCGCAAGCCGTCTAATACACTGCTGGATGTAGGTGTTCTAAAATGCACAAATTGACACCCAATATATGAAAGATTTTCCCGTTCTCACCACTATGAGCAAACAGGTTAGTATTTCTAATAAACCATACGGTAAATACCCCAGGCGATGACAGGGTTGTTAAAGTTATAAGCCGAAGTTAGCCCGTGTTGACTATAACATCAGGATGTCTAACACTCGGTCCCACGTGACTGTAAGTGCTGCAAAGGACTCGAAACGTCAAAAGTTAAAAATCTATACAAAAAAATAAAACTGAAGTGTCTGTTTGTAATGTTAAAATAACTGCTTTTTACTAAATGTATATGAAAGTATATACGGTACTAATAACAAAAAAAACCATTTTTAAAATTTTTGTCTGTCTGTTTGTTTCGGCTAATCTCGACGGCTGGACCGATTTTGACGGGACTTTCACTGGCAGATAGCTAATTATAAGGAGTAACTTAGGATACTTTTATTTTAGAAAAAGAATTAGGGGTCCGCGCAAATAATTAAAAGTCATGAAATTGTAGTAAATTCCACGCGGGCGAAGTCGCGGGGAACAGCTAGTGTGACATAAAACGCGATAGGTTCCATACATAAATAGTTTTATTCAATACTAGCTGTAGTCAGCTGTGTCTCAAAAAGTCTCTACATGCGCGTATTATGCAACGTTGTATCAAAATTCAAAGTAATCGGTGAAAAACTTTTGGAGATTTAAGATTTCGACCAATAAAACATTAAAATTTTTATTTATAAAGGTAGATAGGACAAAATGACGGTGTCAAATATCGAATCATCAGAAGTTATAAAATGAGCTAGAGCTATACTGCCACAAATATACGCATCGACGCAGAAACACTCACTTGACCTAATCTACCCGTGTCTAGTGTAACAACACTAATACGATAAGATCAGAGGATAAAAATTTAACACTTAAAGTTAGTAATAAAGTTACAACCTATTTACACGACTGCTGGGCATAGGTCTCCTCTCATTTCTGGGAAGGTTAGCCTCAGAGCTACCATGGCTCTTAATTACTACGAAATTTGGTCTGGAGGACATTACTAGACCACACAATCATCTATTAGCATAGTCGTATGAAAAACAATTTATTTTGAGGAAACGTAAAATTTATACTGGATTTTATACTGGAGCAGTTTTGCGAACTCTCAATTCATATAAATTGAATTGAATTAAATAGAATGAATAAAACAGAATAAAATTGAACGGAATGTAACGAAATAGTTTGAATCAGAATAGACAATTTACGTGGTAGAGCCATGCTGTAGCTATATTATCGTTGTAGCACAAATAATTCAGTTCGACCGCGGCAGAACCACGGTCTCACCAAATACACCCTTATTCTATTAAAAATATCTATTCACAGATTCTAAGAAGGGCTGATAAATTCAACCAAATCGGGCGACTAGATGCAATCCTGTTCATAACCTACTGATATAAACTGTGTTCTTTTTTGTTGATTTTTAGCCTTGTAATGTATCAATGTTTTGTATTTTAATATTGCAAGCTTTTTTACATATCAAAATAGAATTATATGCTATATCTGAAGTTTTATTCAAAAGTCCAGTACTGATCATAGGCCTCCTCCGTAAATTGAATCATAGGGGGGATTTTGCTTGGCAATCGCAGTTTTTTATTATTTTTGGTTGTTTTTAGAAAGTCGCTGTTGCCCATCTCCTGTTTCAGTTTTCCTCTGTCGCCTGTTACCGTGTAGTTGCGCATGATAAATGTGAAGATTATTAAGGCAAACCCGTAAATACTTATTGTTCTTTTCTTCACTCTTCTTCATCTTTATCTTCTTTTTCTTCATTCTTCATTCTTTATCTCGTTGGATAGACATGATTAGAACAGTGCGTTAGTAAGACGAAATGAACAGCTGTCGAATTCTAATCTTTTCGATCGTCGACTGTGGCAACATCTTCACATCCATGATCATGAAGTAAGCGTGAAAAACGAGCACATGGTTCACCTGAATGTAAGAGGATACTTTAGTACATAGATATCCACATCTATCTTCGATTAATACTAAAAATATATTATGTTTATCAACCCGTTTATCTGAGCCATAAGTGCATGTGCAAATGCAGACAGAAGGACGGCTAAAGACGCATATTGGCTCATTGGCATAGTAACGCACGCCTCCATTCAGGGCTTCCATTTTCACCTGCGCAATTGGTTTTAGCGCTTTTGCCATGTAGATGATATATGGGTATCTACTAGAAAACAAGAACTCGGAAGCACCAGCATTTCTGGCTCCAGTGGCGGATCTAGTTTACAGCTCCACCGCCAACCACAATTTATAAGAAGATATGTGAAGTTCGTCAACACGCATTGGGGTAGCGCGACGGAAATTTCCTTGCCCTAAAAGTGTAGATATAAAATTTATTAATTGCTCGACCACGCCACCCATCGGGTCCAGATTTTGTATTTTTTTTTGTCACTAAACTAACATATATTTCGAAAATGAGTCGTGTTCGTCCACCAATATAGAATTTGTTATTAAATTAACTATTGTACTATTGTCGAAGCTGAAGACCGAGTGTGGCAGCGTCGTTTCCGGGACACCTGAGATTTTGAGTGAGATTGAGAGGTTCCATGGGCAGTTGTACACATCGTCGTTGGAGACACACGCAAGTGTCAGTAACGATCCAAGAGCAAGTCTTATCCGACACTATTCCGATGATATTCCGGACGTCAGTCTGAGCGAGATTAGAATGGCTCTCCAGCACCTTAAAAACGGCGAGGCCCCAGGCGAGGATGAAATTACAGCGGAGCTTCTGAAAGCGGGTGGAAAACCGGTACTTGAAGTCCTTCAGAAGCTATTTAATTGCGTCCTCCATGGTGGCACTACATCGGAGGCATGGAGCAGAAGTGCGGTAGTCTTGTTCTTTAAGAAAGGCTTCAAGATAACGCTCTCTTGAAAAACTACAGACCGATTTCCCTTCTGAGTCGCGTCTACGTGCTGTTTTCGAGAGTCATTAGAAAGAAAGAAAGAAAGAAAACTTTATTTGACGTCACAAAGAAAATAAAATAACACGAGATATAAAAAACAGGATTTGTGTAAAGTCAAATTAGGTCCCTATTTCAGCTAACAGCTGCTGAACTAAATGAAAGCTGCGCTGATTTTCAAACAGAGCCTAATATTGGCTTCACGGACGGTCATACATTACCTAAAGCTAAAACTTAAAGAAAAACATTCAGAGAAGTAAGTGGGGAAAGAATCAGCATAATAAGAGTTATTATTTGGAAATAATAATACATTGTTTAAGCAATCATAAACATACACTTACATATGTACCCATATAGTATATCTATACATCCATACACATTTACATGTACATGATAAAGTGCTCAACAGCTCAAAAACATGAAGTAGGTATATCGATTAATCTTAATAAAATGAACTAATCATTTGAATTTAATTGAAGACTACAAGAGATTTAACCACACCATCAACGAAAAGAAACGAAACAGTAAGTGAACTGGAAATTAGTGTGGAGATAAAAAAAAAAAAAACAGTGAGTACACTTACAGTACGAATCGTCTTGCATGCAGACTCGACGACTTCCAGCCTCCCGAACAAGCCGGTTTCCGAAAAGGCTTTAGCACCATAGACCACATACATACCCTTCGGCAAATTGTACAGAAGTCCGAAGAGTACAATTTGGCACTATGTCTGGCGTATGTGGACTATGAGAAAGCCTTTGATTCCGTCAAAATTTCGGCGGTGCTGCAGTCCCTTCAGCGGTGCCAAGTTGACTGTCGGTATATCGAAGTGCTGAAGTGTTTGTACAGTTGGGCTACGATGGTTATCCGAGTACAGAACCAGAGTACGAAACCTCCATCCAACTGCAGAGGTGTAAGACAGGGTGACGTTATATCCCCGAAACTCTTTACCACTGCATTGGAAGACGTTTTCAGGCTTCTGGACTGAAAAAAACACGGTATTAACATCAACAGCAAGTACACCACTCACCTTCGATTTGCCGACGATATAGTCCTTATGGCAGAATCGCTGGAGGATTAGGTCCTATTAGGATTAGTCACTATGCTCAATGACCTCAATAGTGCCTCCCAACGGATAGGTCTTAAGATTAACATGGACAAAACAAAAATCATGTATAACGTCCATGTCACACCTATGCCGGTAGTTGTTGGGAGCACTAAGCTCGAAGTTGTTGACGAGTATGTTTACCTGGGACAAATAGTCCGACTAGGTAAGTCCAAATTCGACCGAGAGGTCAATCGACGGATTCAACTCGGCTGGGTAGCGTTCGGGAAATTACGACACATCTTCTCGTCAGGTATACCTCAAAACTTGAAAACGGAACTGTACAACCAGTGCGTGTTGCCAGTGATGACCTATGGAACTGAGACGTGGTCCATCACCGCTGGCCGGATGAGGAAGTTCAAGGTCGCTCAGCGAGCTATGGAGAGGGCTATGCTCGGATTTTCCCTGCGTGATAAACTTATAAATGAGGATATCCGCAGTAGAACCAGAGTGACCGACATAGCCCAACGGATTAGTTAGCTGAAGTGGCAATGGGCCGGCCATATAGCTTGAAGAACCGACAACCGATGGGGAAAAGAGGTTCTCGAGTGGCGGCCTCGTACCGGCGGACGAAGTGTAGGGCGTCCCCCCACTAGATGGAGTGACGACCTGGTAAGACATGCAGGAAGTCGATGGATGCAGGTGGCTCAGGACCGTGCTTTGTGGCATTTCTTGGGGGAGGCCTATGTTCAGCAGTGGACTTGTGAAGGGCTGTAATGATGATGATTATTGTCCCGACGAAACAAATATATTGCGTAAATATGACCTAAACGATTAAATTTTTTTAAGGTTAAAAGATCACAGACAGACGCACCAACGATTAAATAAAGAATAATATAGGTATTGGTTTCGGTTGTATTTCGAACTCTGTAATTGCAACACGGACACTGACTACTAAGCCAAATGGTCGTCGCTGTACAAATTAATACGTTCCCGTTGTACGGTGAATTTGGCAGAAATATTGATAAGTATGAATTTTTTAATAAAGGTATGTATATTGTCCTTTGTTGTTTTTAGATTAAATATTAATATACATATAGTATAGTGTAGTCGTTGTTTTTAATTTACCTGTAAATGCATAATTATATAGCGTTGGAAAACACACGATGCCTTAGCTTTAGAAGCGGGCGTTGACCTCATCAAGTTTCGACTGCTGCCGTTAAGTCCACACAAAGAAACCTTTCAGGCATTGTGCGTCAGCTACGAAATGGTTAAAACTTGTAGTTTTTCTTATTTAATAAAATCAATCCATTTTTGTCCTATTAAGTTTGTCTAGTTTTTCTTATTTAATAAAATCAATCCATTTTTGTCCTATTAAGTTTGTCCTACCTTTTTCATGTATCTGCTATCAAGTATACCACTGATCTCACTCCTTTTTTAATCCTGGTCGAAGGGTAATAGGCTCTTAAGAATTTCATCTTATTTCTCAGAGATGACAACACACAATGACAGTACCTGCAAGCTGCAGTATTACAAATTGGAGTGTTAGCTCGTGCGCGCTTCGAGTTTATTAAAACAGGATCTAAAGTAAATTATTAAGGGAATTAACAATTTTTGCCTTGTATAGATTATAGTTAAACATACGGCCAAGATGCACTTTTAGACTTTCTTGGTTTGTGCACTAGCCTCCTCTTATTGTTGGTAGGGTTTTATGGAAAGGAGGAGTCTGCCGAACAAACATAAGGCTTGTTTGCGGAATGCACAGTTTATCATCTACATCAAGTGAAGCAGGTACCGTGTGTGTAGTGTAACTGGTGGGGATAATATATGTGTTTCTCTAAAATCATCATGAATAGAGAAGTTGCATGTTTATTAATTTTTTTTTGAAAGTTTACTAAAAATGTTAAGAAAAATTAAAAAAAATTAAGAATTGATTTTTCATGTAATTTTACAATTAAAGTGGTTTTTCTAAAATGTAAATTCAAACGCCCGTGACGTCATTATATCGCTTTAGTAACGCCACCGCATGGTGAAATAGTAAAATACTCATATTTACGTTGCAAAATTTAAAAAAATTGTCATTGCATAATACAGGTTATATATGTTTTGTTATGACACATGGTGATCCGAATATAGAAAATACCATAGAGTTAGTTACTAACTAACGTTATAATACTATATCTATGGAAAATACAAAAGTATAGCATGATTGCGATTGGCTCACAGCCTCAACCGATATAATGACGTCACAACCAATCACAAGTAGCTTTTTTTCATTCAAAATTTTAACTATTTTTTCTTAATAATTACTAAAAAAATGGAATTGTTAATAAAAAAAATATTTAAATATACTTTAAATTCATTATTCTTTCATTTATATATAAATTTGTGAAAAAAATTAATGCAACTTCTCCACTAAGCAAACCCTAAACAATAAATATAAAAAGCTTAAGAGTTTTTGTCAAAAATATAAATGACAAAATAAATGGTTCGGTGACTACAATATTGGTTGATCTTCAAGCGAATTTAATTATGTTTGTCGATAGCCTCAGTTATTTTATATTATTTCGAACTGCGATTGCGCTAACAAGCGCTCTGGTTTGCTTTGAATCCTTGTTTATTCTGGCTCTTTGACTTGCCCATGGATGTACACATAATTCAGTTTCGTCGTTTTCACGCTAGCTGAGATCTTGGCTGCTTTTCAATTTCCATATCAGTTCTTTCCAACGTTCGCTGTGATAATCTCGTAAGTTTTTTTCATGTTTATCCCGAGATGTAAAAAAATAAAAAATCATCTTAGCTTTTATTTTATATTTTTTAAACTATTACAATGGTACAGCGCGCTGACTGACTGACAAAAATCTATTCACTCTTACTTACTGTTTACTTTTTGCTTAAAATTATGATTGTACACTTAGGCTTTTGTATGAGGGTTTAAGTTGCTTAATTGCAATATTAATGTTGCTTAAACTTTGAAAAATAAAATAAAAATATGCACATTTATTTGTACTATAAAGAACATTGTTAACTAATTGTTTATTGTAGCAAACGCTTTAAAATTTAATACAATAATAATTTTAAATTTCAGTATTAAAAAGCCTTTTATCAACTGATCATCAAGATCGTCATCTCAAAATACATTAGGTTAAAAATCATCATGCAAAATATAAAACATATACATATTATTTTCACTTGTGAAAAATAATAAAATATATTACTTTTCCATTGGATTGGAAACAATGTTAGATTAATTTGGCATTAAAATTTTCTTCTTCTTCAATAGCATGTAGCAGCAGTCCATTGCTGGATATGGGCCATCGCCCAGTTGGCGGGAAACTTGGCGATAATTAGTTTTTCCAAAAAAATGTTGTTATAATAATACTCTCTTAAAAATAAGCTAGTTGAGATTGCTTACTAACTACGCAGTTATGTACGAGTATATACTACTAAGGTATATTGACATCGCGTGACAAGAGTTTGCTCTTTAATAAATAGTCAGGTGGGAAGCTTGCTCTTGCTTCTGTACGCCACAATTCCAATAACCACTGAATACACCTCGCAATTAATATACAGTATCATGTCAGTGACATCTTTCTTTGAAATTGCCTTTAGCGAGATTAGTTATTGCTGGCTGTTGTGAAATGTTGATACTTATGAGAAAATTTTAGTTAAACTAAAACTATTTGAAAAAACAAAACGATATAACAGAATCTAAAATAATATTTTGTTTTCATGTGATTGTAAATCATGTCGTGAGATGGAGCTTGTTGTGATTCCGATAGCACACTAAATGCTTACTGGTTGAACGCATGTACCACGGTGTATGATTTATGATGAAAATAAATCATACACCGTGGTACATGCGTACGTACGACGTTTTTGTATGAGGTCGGTGAGGAGAGCCATGCAGCAACTATATCATAGTTGCAGTACGAATGTGTCGACTCGACTGAGGAAGAACCACGCTTGCGCAGAATATCAGCGTGAAATAGCAGATTTGCTGTGTTTCGTATAGTGAGTGTAGAGAACCGGAGACCCTTTTTACTTGTAACGAGGCAATTTATCTAAACCTTCAGAGGTGACAACGCAACTACATTTTGATTCTTAATAGGGGATAGATGTAGGTGTCCATTGGCTACCATAAGGTTGACTGTGTGTTTGTTTGTATATATAAAATATCTCACCTCTCATTTCTCAGATCATTTCTGAGAGGGTTATGGCGCAATAAGTGCGTGTGGGCTTACTTACTGCACATGCACTCAAAATATTTTGTTAAGTAACATGCAGATTCCCTCACAATGTTGGAACGAAATTCCTTATCGCACGGTACGGACTTGGCGGATGGGGGCTAGGCAAAAAAAGTGTAAGATTTTTCTGTCACGACCCTTTCTATAATGTAGACGACCTTGGGGGCTAAAAGGAAGCGAGATGGAATAATATCCATCTCCCTTGCACTTTTTCTTATATTGACATGAAAGAAATATTATTTTATTTTATTTATTTGTATTTGTTAATCAATAATATAATACGTTTATCAATAATAATATACTACGAAAGGGACTTCGTTCCAACCGAGTGTTCCACGACACTCACGCATGTTTTTTTTTTCAACACCTAACACGTAGATAGAACTCACGGAGATTGAACCGGAGTACCTTGTGTAGTGTAAAATTTATATCGAGTACTTATATCATTATCCACAAATGCGTTGCTATGTAAGATTTATACAAATTATTTGTCATTATAACTGTGATTGCTTCTCACGGTATTTTTTTAGATTCATGATTTTGGTATTTTAAATGTTTATTCTTCTATCTATCCAAATTAACTTCATTTTAAGATAAAATAATTCTTTGTTTTTTAATAATAACTGGAACGTATTAATTCTCTTCTGTATTAATTCGACTTTGATTATGCTCGCTATATTTATTTTTTCATTTCGTGCCGGAGATGTAAAATAATCATCGCCTATTATTCAATTGAAGTTGGAAGAATATGATTAACACTATTCTTCTTGAATAAATAAGTAATGCGGTTTCCAAAACGCCTTTAGTGCATAATTTTTACATGGTAGAGCCGAAACGACTGAGGAAGAAACACCCTCTCACAGTGTAAAAGCGTAAAATAACAGTATATTGCTACTGTGTTTCGTGAAGTAAGCGACAAGAATTGTAGAACATTTTTACTGATAACAAGAGATTCCATCTTAATCCCCAGAGTGACAACACACCTCCATTAATGTAATCAAGAACAGAAATGGAGGTGTTAATGGGCCACTGCATACACATACCATCAGGTGCATTGTGTGAACGTTTGTAACCCTTATTTGTATAAAAGAATCAGGAGTAAACTTGTGATCAGCTGAAATATTTGCATTATATAATATTTTGTACTACTCATATATGTGAAATTAACTCTTGTAGTAATTTTATAAAAGGTACAACACCAGAGCCACACCATAGTAGAAAGCCCGCATCCACAACACGCCATATAACAATAGACCTTCATATTTACAATTATTTAATATAGTTCATAAGTCACACTCGATTTTGTTTACTTTGAACAATGGGAATAAAGTTAATTCCTCAATTTGCATTTCTTCTTTATCAGCTCGTTACAATCCAATGCTGGACAAATGCATCTCCCACTATAGGAAGAATTTGGCCCAAAGCCACGCAAAAGCCACGTTTTACATGTTATTGTTTAAAGGTGACAAACGAGCACACAGTCCACGTAATGGTGAATGCTGTGGCCCATAAACATCTACATTTATCATCTATTAAAGATAAAAAGGCAGATGCAATGTCACCTTTAAAAACTAAGATGCCTCGTTACTAGTAAAAACGATCTCTGATTCTCGTTACTCATCACAAACAGCAGCCTAATGGTCCTATTTCACGTTGGTATTCTGTACGAGCTCGGTCCTTCCCCGATCTAGTAGACTTTGAGCTGCAACAACAAAGTTGCAGCGTGGCGACAACGTATAATAAATGTCGTTTAGCGATCGCAATATCCTTGAAGCAAGTGAAAGTCTGTAAACCCGTCTGGGTGTTTTATGATAAACAAGATTGTTATACCAGTCGTCCATCTGATACCATAAGATCTTTCTAGCGTTTCCCATAGTCAGCTCCTACGATACTCACAAGCGATATTAGCTGATGAATTCTCCCACGTCGTTAATATACGCCACGAAATTCGTTTGCACATTTTATAGAAATTAAATGAATGCACAGGCGCAGAATAGCCAGCCTCTCGGTTTTCTATAGGATTCATTTCGGAGAGTGTACGCAGGAATAACATGCCTTATTCCTCTCTCCCCTTTTCACCATCAGATAACCAGGCGGTCTTCACCTGTTAGTTGTCGATATTCCACATATTTGAAAAAAATAATTGCTTCGTATTTCGTAATGTGTACAGTAAAAGAGTGGAATAATCTGCCAGCGTCTGTTTTTCCGTTCGATTACAATCTGGGCGGCTTCAAAGCAAACGTTGCAGTAAGAAAGTGCGCCTCACCATCTTCTTCATCACCATCACTTGCTTTATCACCATATACCACAAGGTAGGATTGTAGTCAAGCATTAGTTTATAATATGTAAAAAAACTCTCATCTGGGTTTCGAGTAAACGTGTTAACAAGTTCGATTACTTTTAAAATAGTGAAATTATGTTCTACTAACCGGTGACGACCACGACGATAACTTGCATACAATATTAGAAGTTATAAAAGGGGCTCGTGTTACAAGTATCCACTAACATGGTGGCACTCACACTTATATAAACCTATCCTAAATAAAGTTCATGTTGTTTAAACGTGGTATCTCAATGAGTCGTGTAAGCTTAAGAGAGCGCAGGTCTTGACACTGCCATAGTATGATCCTCACCAATACCACTGAAATTATTAATTGCTGTTTTATGAGATGTTTTACACGTGTTCAGCATTGAAGAAAAACCTCTGTCTGAGAAATTTAAAAAAATGAGTTATCCAATGAAAAAGCTTAGAAAAGCTAGATCCAGTTATGGGAACATTGGCGCGATTGGAATGATTCAGATCCGAAAACCAATAGTTTGATTTTCGCCATAAAGTGGTGACGACCGATGAAGCACGCTCTTTCCAAACGTAGAAAGACAGAGACATCCTCTTCTTCGTAGGTCCGTAGAAATTCACTATTGGACATGGACGTCTCCAGTTGTAGGAAGGATTTTCCTTAATCGTCACGCTTAGCAAGCGGATTGACGATCGGATCACCAGAGATCCCGCACCTTTAACGTTGCTGCCCGTCGACATTCTGGCGTAAAAGAGTTGGTTATACCGCCATCCATTTGGAAGCCATAATATATTTCTGCTACAGGTATCTCAGTCGTCTCTTAGAACACCCACGGGGTGATATGGAGTGATGGATTATCTTAAGCCGTCACCACGCGGCAAGAAATATGGCTGCTATGATGAAAAGGGTTTTATATGTTAAAAAATAAAAGTGGCATTAATATGCCTCTTTTATTTTTTGTGTATGTACTTTTATAAACGTTTTATTAAACATGACTAATATGTTGGTTAAATATATCAGGGTTGACTGGGAGATAATGCTACAAGGCATTAATTCCGATCATTGTGTCCTTAATTAAATTTGTTTTTTTTTAAATGTTCGGCAACGCACCTGCAACTTCCCTGGTTCCTTTGTTTATGGGCGGCGGTAGTCACTTACCATCAAGTGAAATTCTTGAAAAATAATGTAATGATGAAACTAGCGAGTTAGCAGACACCTATTTGTTTACACCTTGAATGGCGTCATGTTTTATCGATCTGTGAAGACAAACGCTGACAGAGAATTTCATTCATTAGCAGACGCATCGTCAAAGATAAGTCAAAATACTCTATGTATGTATATACAGTCTGTTACGTCCACTATAAAAGTTAAAGTTAATACTCTATGTATGTATGTCCAGTCTGTTACGTCCATTATAATCGTAAATATTAAGGTACTAGCGATCAAGCCCGGCTTCGCACGGGTGATTTCTGGATCTCGACAACAGCTCCACCTACCGGGTCTAATTGTAAATCTTAACCATCCAGGGACCCACTCAAACACACACAAAAAATTTCATCAGAATTTCGAGTTTTAGCGAGACTAACGGACAGCAATTGATTTTTATATATAGAGATGTACATACGTGCGCCGCTATTTAGTCAATTTCAAAAATTGGGCTGAGAAATGTTTATCCCGTGCCTCACAACTCGCATATTTTACAAAAACAAAGAATTTTTTTGTATGCATTACATACCAATTTATTTGAATAGATCATATTTTTTTTAATATAAATAACGCTTTAAAACTAATACGCGCCGATTTATCGCCCCCATTATTTTGTAAAGATAATTACATGAAAACATTAAACTCGTGAAATACCTTTAAATCATTAAAAACTCGAAACTTCATTCTATGTCTACTTTAGACCTACAGTAAAATAAGACGCCATCTTTCTTTTCTCAAGCGCGTTACGAGTAAATTTTTAGATAGCCATTATATTACGTAACCACCAGATGACTATTTTTTTATTCTTAACTACTTTTTTTCTTGCTGTATTTATTTACAAACCAGTCGAGTGAGTCCGTTCTTGAATTTTAAGTCCAGCGATTTTTTATTTGCACACAATGTTATGTTCTACTAAAGTGTTAGACATAGTTGATGTTTTGATCCAATTAATATTTTTGTAAAATTGTTTTTAATAACCTATCACAGAAGCGACTGAGATATCATAGATGTAAGTGTGACACATGAGCACACAGTAAACCTGATAGTAAATGGATGCCGTGGCCATTTGATTAAAAATCAAAATGCAGATGTATTATCGCCTCTGAAGATTAGAATAGAATATTAAATATTTATTATAAAGGGTTCTTGTCAGTCACCATAGCAACACAGCAAAATTATGCTGCAATTTTACGCTTGTATTCTGTGAGAGCGGGATTCTTTCCAGGACGACTCATTCGTGCTGCAGCCATAAAACAACTGCAGCGCGGCTCTACCATGTTATATATATTTTTAAATACTTTATTTTTACTGACTTGGCCTTTTCTAAATTTTAAGAGGGTAATAGATTCAATGATCCATTTGTCCACTGGTGTAGTGTAGTGGTGGTGTAAGAATATTTTATTTATTTGTTTATTTAAACTATGTTGCACAAAAATGTACAAAGGCGGACCTAACGCCTTAAGACTTTCTCTACCAGTCAACCTATAAGTAAGCAGAGAACACTACTTTGGGGATACAATATGATTTGAAAGAGAAAGAATAAATAAATTTCCAGTACCCCATATCTTCCCGTGGGTATCGTAAAGGCAACAGAGGGAACCATACCAGGAGATGGACAGCAGCGTCTTCTTAATAACAACAAGAAATTAAAAACTGCGGTTGCCAACCCATCTGTCAAGCGTGTTAACAATGGCGAGCCCTATATTCATCAGTGGACTTTGATAGACTATAATGAATTAATGAACGAAAAATGGATCCACTACCCCATATTATCCCGTGGGTGTTTTGAGGGGGACATAAAAAAATTAAACAGGATGTGGGCAGCAATATCATCAATGTAGCAAAATACGTTAAATAGCAGCTTAACGCTGCTATTTAACGTATTTTGTATATATATGTGTATGGTGAGTGTAGACAACTGGAGACCCTTTTTACTGGAAACGAGGCATTCCATCTTAGTCCTCACGGGTGACAACGCATCTGCATTTTGATTCGTAATCGAGGATAGATGTAGTAGTCTATGGACCACAGCAACTACTTACCATGAGGTGGACTTTGTGCTCGTTTGTCATCCTTATCCTATAAAAAATATAACCCCTATTAGGCAATCAATGGGAAAGGCCTATGTTCAGCAGTGAACTTCTGACAGCCTGTAACGGTGATCATTATGAAAGAATCTGGACCAAATTCACTTGATACACCAGTGTAGTTTGGCTCACTTACGATCCTTGAAAATATTTTATATGTTTAGCATAATAAATAAGAAGCACACGTGTAATGTATAATTTATTTCACAACATACGTATATAATAGAGAATTGTACATGTTTCATATATAATAAAGCACTCCTGAAACACAGTAATTAGTATCCCAAATTGTAATTATAAAATATCAATACTCTTTCTTCATTCTTTGGTTTTTATTCTTTATTCTTCACACTATAAGATGTTAACAATTTTAAAATAAACTTCTTAAAATTTAAGGCAGAATTTTACAGTACAATGATGCGAACTATTTTTAAATTGAAGAACCTTATAAGTCAGAGCAAAGAAGAAGCAAATCTTCTTTGTTAAGAAATATATTATGTCATTAGTTGTAGTCTCAGTCTAAATCAAACTGGCTTTGTAATTTAAACCGTGGCGACATCTAGCTATTACAATCCGAAGTTATTATTTGCGGATGCTACTTTGTGTGATGGTGTAAGTGTTCGCGAAAACTCAATACCGCCTAATCTCCGTTATGTTCCAGTATTTTCTAGAATTTCTTAAAAAACATTTATGGTTGTGTACAGGTTAGAACAAATAGTCACGTTGATTGCGGAATACTTATCATTGAGAAACTTTTATAGTTTACTATAATAAAATTACTCAGACCATAAAATTGAGCAAATTTTTCAGCAGTAGTATTGTTGACAATATTCAATACCTAAACTGAGTGGCCTGCTTTCTCACATGGCGATGTAAAGTGACACCGAATGTGGAATCAGCTTTTCATCGCGGGTGAAGTGCAGATCGCGCGAAACACGGCACCGGTGCATTCGAGCCGCGCACATGCCGCCGGTACATGGTTTTACTGCACCTTGTGCATAAAAATACCACTTTATATTATCCAGTCCAGGGCATAACATCAAAAGTTGAATGTCTGTTGTTCTTGGTAGTTTTTATTTAGAATATTTATTAATTATTTAATCATTTGTAAATTGAATGCGAATTTTAAGGTTTATATTAATTTCTTCAATTTATGTTAATGTTGTGATTTATTGTGGTAATATATTTATTAATACTGTTAGTTTTTACAACCGTTCAAATCAGTATCCGGTCTCCGTTCGTAATGTACTGTTTAGTCAATGATACAAACTAAAACAAAATCTGAGATATAGGAGCAGTCATAAACCTTACTAAAAATAAAATATATGTGTGCTATTAAAGCAAGCAACCAAAATGGTAGGAAAATCTCACAGTCTCTTAGTTGGAAATATGTATTAATATATCATTATTACTCCAAGCCTATATTTTCATATAGGGAGGTTAGGGAACACAATATCACATATCATCCTATGGGTATCGTACGAGGCGAAACAAGGAAACTCAACCAGGAGGTGGGCAGTAATATGAAAAAAAAAATGTCCACCAGACCAAATTTTGGTCACGGCGGCTAGTATCAGCGGAGACTAGCAGTCTGCGCAGGACAAGATTACAGTTCCCGAGTGTATGCGCAAAAACAGATACACTCTCTATTCCCTCACTCTCATAGTCCGATAGGTCGGTAATACGACACGACCAGAGAGAGATCAGGCGCAGAACCAACGGCTTTACGTGCTTTACGATGCACGGGGTAAGACAGCGCCAACTTCCTGACTCCGGACTGCTACTGAGAATTTCTTGACAGAAAAACCCAACTACGACCAACAAAGACTACTAGACTAATGAGGCGGTTAAAAAAACTGCGGTTGCCAACCCGTTTGCGAACCGTGGCAACTATGACAAATATGAAGAAATCTATGGGGAAGGCCTATGTTAAGCAGTGGACTTTTGATACAACTGTAATGGTAAAATAGCGAACAGGGATAAATGGGCAAAATTTACGAGTGCGGACTAGAAATAGCGCCTCACAAGACCGTGTCTCTATGGGTCCATAAATTATTACGGTGAGTCTGAATTCAGAGTTGAGTGGCTTCCATCCAGACCGTCACTGGGGCTTCGAAGAGCACTTCGAACGCCTATTCTCCCGGATTGAAAAGGTAGGTGGTGCTATGCATAGATAGCTGCTCAATCTAGGGTGACCGATGTAGGAATTACATTCCTTTATGTGGGGTAATACAGTCTGTACCTGTCTTATACGGAGTTCCTGTATGGGCAAAAGGTCGGCTGAAAACTAAAATCTAGAGTACCCAGCGAAGGATGACTGTAGAGACAGTGAAAGGATAATCTTTGATGCTTACTGGCAGATATGTATGCGAGGGTGTACGAGCAAATTCACGTGTTCCACCAGAGCGCTAGTAGTGGGCCAAAAGAGGCGCTCGTGGTGACTAAGCGGCAGGAGTAGTTAGTTTGTACCAGTTCTGGCTCACTGAGCTCACTGAGCTGGCTGACGGTGGGTCGACAGATCCTAAAAAAGAAAAGGTTTTGGCATGCTCTGATCACGAATCTGCAGTCCGTTTTTACGTAGGATGCGCGGTTCCGGAGATGTGCAGATCAATTAACTAATATCTAATTGATATCCGGTAGGCTTGCACCCTCATTAGCGTTCCATTGTTCAGCCTTTCCTCTTATCTATTGTTCCTGAGCACCGTCATTGCTGCTCTTATCTATTACTCCTTGTACACCCTGCTTATCAGTGCTATCGTATTATACTTTTTGTTCATAACTACCACGCTATTCTGAATCATCAGTAAAACACATTCCTTAATTTTGTTAATATTTTCTTTCATCTTTAAATGATACAATTACTAGTATAATTAGTGCATTTGAAAAAAAGATAGTGGATGGAGTCTAAAAACATAAAATCTATAGACATGAATGTGAATAAATTTAACCCCTACGCGGTACTCCATACATAGATCTTCCCGTGACATAAAATTAAAATCGCTGTTATAAATGTAAAAACGAAGATTATTTTTGTTTTGAATGGGCGTTACTCTCAGCGTTATTTCTCGTAAACAAAACGCGGATCGGGTATCATCGTACGCTAAAAGCAAATAAACTTAAATTTGATGGTACTTCCTTTCCAGTTAAAATTTCTGTCATAGCAAAAGTAGAGAAATTAAATGATATTAGTATTAATGTTTTTGGGTTAGTATAAAATAAAGAAAAACGATGTAATTCTATAGTAGGTCCATTGTTTTAACAAAGTGTCGTAAAGGTAGATATATCAATTTATTTATTTTTTCCAAGGATACGAAAAATCATTATTGTTACATAAAAATTTATCGCGGTTAGTTAGTAAACAAATTTCAAAAGACGGTCACGTCATGTACATTTGCGAAGCATGTCTACTTCATTTTCCATCTCAGGAAAGGTTAAATAACCATGAACAATACGATTATGCCCACATTTGTACAGAATTACCAAACAGTGAAACTTTAAAAAAGAATTGGTTTGGTCAACCTATTTCAAATGATAAAATTAAATTTGATAGTTATGACAAAAGTTAAAGATACCATTCGTAGTTTATGCTAATTTTGAAGCATTCAAACGGATGCAAAGGATCCATCAAACCTTTCACACATAATATTCAGAAACATGAAGTGCATAGTTTTGGTTATTATATAAAATGTTCATATGATGACAAATTATCAAAATATGTAACATATTGCGGACCCAACTGTGCACAAGTGTTTATTGAAAGTTTATCTAACAATTTAAAAGAAATAAATAAACTTCAAAATATCCAGTTCCGCTAACAAATGAAGACAAAACCAAATTTCAAGTGCAACCATTTGTCATATTTGTGAAACAGAGTTAGTAGAACTTTTTATGATTTTGATTGTTACACTGGTAGTTTTATAGGTGTTGCTCATGAATCATGTAGCTTGAAGTTCAGAACACTACGTCATATACCAATATTTTTACATACCAATATTTTACACAATATTTTTTATTGTTCATGCATTAAACTTTGTGATGGTGAATTCGAAGTTATCTCTCAAAATAAAGAAAATATATGTCCTTTACCAAAAATTAAAATGAATAACCATGAAGTTATATTGAGATTTGTAGATTCATTTTAGTTTTATCATGTAAATTAGAAGAATTAGCCAAAAATCTCAGTAATGACCAACTTCAAAATTACGTAGAAATTACCTAATGATGAAGATTTCATTCGTTTAAAACGGAAAGGGTTAACACAGAATAAGACTAGCCAAGGCAAAGGGTAAATAAATGTATCACTAAAAGATGACAATGAATTGTTATAAGTCTTCTCCATTTAATAAAAAGTGCAATATTATAGTATATTTAGATTTAAATCAATTAAGCACACAATTTTCACAAAAATTAAATAAGATTGGTTTATCATATAATGACAGGCATATTTTGGATAATTATATTGAAACATTAGCTTGGGGTCATTATAAATTGCGCTAAGTGTTGATAGTTTTACTTTTATGTCTGTGTGTAAATAAAATTTGTATAGATTTTAAAATTATGATAATACTATAATGTGGCGTAGAGTCTATTACATATTTAATTATTGTTTGATTGCAAATAATTTAACATAATTGTTGTTTCTTTTTGTGTGTGTGTGTATACATTTGAGGTTGAGGTGATTGTAAAATTCTGATGTACTAATTGTGTTAGAAATAGTATACAGATCATTGTGTTTTATATCATTTTAGCAATATATATTAATTATTTTACCAACACTTTCATTTTTATTTCATCCCTTAGAACTTTAAACGTGTAATGTTTCACTTTATCCGTCCGTTTACTGCTATTGTGGCAGGACCAAGTGGATGTGGGAGTCAAATTTTGTAAGAAATTTTATAAAATCAGTTACACAAATATGTAATTGTGATTTTAATCAGATCACATGCTAAAATCCATTTAAATTTGAAAACTATGGTATTAATTCTTTCAGCTTATATATTGATGGTCAACAAATACCTTCAAAAGCTTTGCAACTATCTTTTAATAATAGTATATTTACATGAGCATATCATACTCTATTCTCGGAACTGGTATTCACTTTCTTAATGAAGGAAATGGAATCTCTTGTGAACAGTATGCCAAAGGTTACTGTCTATTAGCATTTGATTTAACTCCTGATTTATAAGGTAACTCATCAGCTCATTAGAATCTCATAAAGCATGGTAGTTTAAGATTAGAAATAGCGCCTCACAAGACCGTGTCTCTATGGGTCCATAAATTATTACGGTGAGTCTGAATTCAGAGTTGAGTGGCTTCCATCCAGACCGTCACTGGGGCTTCGAAGAGCACTTCGAACGCCTATTCTCCCGGATTGAAAAGGTAGGTGGTGCTATGCATAGATAGCTGCTCAATCTAGGGTGACCGATGTAGGAATTACATTCCTTTATGTGGGGTAATACAGTCTGTACCTGCCTTATACGGAGTTCCTGTATGGGCAAAAAGGTCGGCTATTTGACGCTGAAAAACTAAAATCTAGAGTACCCAGCGAAGGATGACTATAGAGACAGTGAAAGGATAATCTTTTGAGGCTTACTGGCAGATATGTATGCGAGGGTGTACGAGCGGATTCACGTGTTCTACCAGAGCGCTAGTAGTGGGCCAAAAGAGGCGCTCGTGGTGACTAAGCGGCAGGAGTAGTTAGTTTGTACCAGTTCTGGCTCACTGAGCTCACTGAGCTGGCTGACGGTGGGTCGACAGATCCTAAAAAAGAAAAGGTTTTGGCATGCTCTGATCACGAATCTGCGGTCCGATTTTGCGTAGGATGCGCGGTTCCGGAGATGTGCAGATCAATTAACTAATATCTAATTGATATCCGGTAGGCTTGCACCCTCATTAGCGTTCCATTGTTCAGCCTTTCCTCTTATCTATTGTTCCTTGAGCACCGTCATTGCCGCTCTAATCTATTACTCCTTGTACACCCTGCTTATCAGTGCTATTGTATTATACTTCTTTGTTCATAACTACCACGCTATTCTGAATGATCAATAAAACACATTTCTTAATTTTGTTACAATTTTTATTTCCAAAATGTTATTGCTTATTGTATATAAAATAGGAGCGAAACATCTCATCCATTAAAATATCGTTGTACAGTGTGTTCCCTGTAAATATGTTTACTTAAATTTGTTTACATATAATCACACACACACACACACACACACACACACACACACACACACACACACACACACACACACACACACACACACACACGCGCGCACGCACGTAAGAAAACAACAGAAAGAAAAGTAAGTTTGTCAATAGAATAAACACTCTATCAAACTCTATAAACTATAAACAAACTCTTACGTGTTAGAGCCATGCTCCAGCTATATTAATAGTATAGTTTTAGCACGAATGGGTCGGCTCGACCGGGGAAGGACCACGCTCTCACAGAATACCAGCGTAAAATAGCAGCTTAATGCTGCTGTGTTTCGTATGGTGAATGTAGAGAACCGGAGACCCTTTTTACTGGAAAAGAGGCAGTCTATCTTAGTCCTCATGGCTGACAACGCATCTGCATTTAAATTCGAAAACGAAGATAGATGTAGATGTCTATGGGCTACAGCAGCCACTTACCATCAGGTGGACTGTGTGCTCGTTTGTCACCCTTATTCTATAAAAAAATTGGTTGCCTGTAAAGTCGGTATACGGGCGAAAGTTTTACGTGACAACGACTTTGAGTGGTAAAATAATTTTATTATGTCTGTCTCTCTCGCTCTTAGGCGGGCTAACCATGCCCGAGTGGAAGGGACGCGTGCCTCTCACTCGCTCTCATTGTGAGCGCATAACGTGAGCGGAGCGTAACGCAGTTTCTTGAAGTGTCACCCGGCAAACCAATTTATAAGACGTTGTCACGTCAAAAACACTTACGTCCATGACTATTGATGCGTTGAAGTAACACAAACGTAGTATTGGTAGATCAACTGCGGTCTAACGACCATACACTGACTCCATGACTGGAGCTGCTCAGTCTTATATAGCACCAGTAAGTTATATCTAATGTAAAGCATTTCCGCAGTGAAACTGATAGTAACTTTATGAGTCAACAAGCTTATCTCGCATTCTTTCGTGTTGCGACTTGCGCTACACCGATGACTCCTACAAATCATCACAAAAGACTGCGATTTAATATTTACAAATCACTATAATTGATCATTCCTATGTTAACCATTGAATAGATTGGTACTGTAATAATCTACTAATAGCAGTAATATCATGGATACACTAGATGTACAACAACATCTGAAAAAGATTCATCCCAGTCTAGAAAATAATGTTTATGTATATCCACGTACCTATGGACGATCACCTGCACGATATCATCTAGAGTTTTTTAAAAAGGAATTGTAAAAGATGGGACTGGAATGTTGATAGGATTCAGAATGAGTGGACTTCATTTTGTGGTGAATATTGCTTAATGTATTTGCTATATAAGTTTCAGGGATGTTCAATGCATAGTTTTACGAGCATATTTACAGGGAACACACTGTACAACGATATTTTAGTGGATGATATGTTTCGTTCCTATTTTATAGATAATAAGCAATAACATTTTGGAAATAAAAATTGTAACAAAATTAAGGAATGTTTTTTATTGATTATTCAGAATAGCGTGGTAGTTATGAACAAAGAAGTATAATACAATAGCACTGATAAGCAGGGTGTACGAGTAATAGATAAGAGCGGCAATGACGGTGTTCAAGGAACAATAGATAAGAGGAAAGACTGAACAATGGAACGTTAATGAGGGTGCAGGCCCACCGGATATCAATTAGATATTAGTTAATTGATCTGCACATCTCCGGAACCGCGCATCCTACGCAAAAACAGACCGCAGATTCGTGATCAGGGCATGCCAAAACCTTTTTTTGGAACGTAGTTCCTTATCGGACGGTACGAATTTGGCGTATGGGGGCTAGGCGAGAAAAAGTGTAAGATTTTCCCGTCACGTCAAATGGGGTCTGACGTAGTGTAGTTGGCCTTGGCGGCTATAAGAAAGCGATATGGAATAATATCCATCTCCCTCGCACTTTTTCTTATCTTCCCATGAAAGAAATATTATTTCAACTTAGTGTGCTTGCCGATTGGAGACGACGTCGCCAACGCGTTCGTCGCGGCCCTCGTCCTTCTGATAGTATTCCTCTAACAAACCCAGGTTGCAGGCGGGAGCCCTGAACGCCTAATAATGTAGTCCCTGAGAAGGATGATGAGTCGCAATTGACGACTAAAGGCAGTAAGTAAAAGTAGAAGAAGTCTGCAGGTCTGCTTCTGGCAAAGCGATGGAGAGGCTCCAATTACGTTCCAAACGGAGATCTCTACGGTGGGATTATAGCCGGTAGAAGTTAGACATAACCTTAGTGTAAACCTTTCTACTTTGGGGGATATCTGTTAGCAGTGGACTGGTGACAAACGACACACAGGTATTAAAGATACTTATTATTGTACCTTCTCCTCCCCCTCGCCTTCCAAGGGGTTGAAGGCAACGGATGTTTTAATAAAACAGAGTATGAGCAATATCGTCTCTTTAAATTAACTGCACTTTTTGTATGTTTTTAATGTGTTGCTACGCGTAATTCATTCATTAAAAATTCATTTCAACATAACCACGTCGTAACTTCTCAATCATATAAGCTTATATAAGCTAAAGAACACACTTGCTTCTCTTCACTTATCTCTAAACGCTTTCATTCAGTTTGATTGGAGCTCGAATGCAAAGTAGCAATACGCAATTAAACATGCCTAAAATTGCCTCTGAATTCGAACTCAAAACATATAACCTAGAAGGCAATTGTAATAGCTAAGCTTCACTTCAATGGCCGTTTTTAGTTCACAGCTGGACAAAATCTCTTTCAGAAAAAGCGATATCTAATGATTAAATGCGTTTAAAGTAGAAATAAGGTCTTAGTAGACACACTAGGTATTTTTGACACTTATGTTTCGTTTTTCTTTTTGAGTTTTAAAGAAGCTAACTGAGACTATACACTTTAAATAATAATAAATATATTTAAAGGCGTGGCAATATGTTAAGTACATGTTGTAAATATATACAATATACACTAACTCTCCTAATAATTGCATTTTACGTATTATATTTTTTTCGGGGACAATAATGTGTATTATTTGTTCTGTAAAAAGAAACGTTCGAAATTGCCGCCGAACGAATTTTCCCGACTTTCTCCGTAACGAAGCAACAATATCGATCGGCGCACGCCCCATTGCTGCAGTTCTACCCAATTGTTTGAATTCGATGAGAATTACACGAGGAATGGATTGCGACGTCCGACGCGTTTATGTTACTTTTTAAATTAAGTCGCCTTCGGTAGGGTAAGGACGCAGTCTTTCCGACCAAGTGGCGCGCTCTCGTGAGAGATCTGAGAACAGATAAAAGTAGCCATTCTATTTTTATGTATAGAATCTATTGATACCGCATCCATTGCTGCTTGTACGGATTATTTGCCAAAAACTGTTTAATAAAACCAGCAATAGTT
Source organism: Parnassius orleans (assembly GCA_029286625.1). Lineage (NCBI taxonomy): Eukaryota > Metazoa > Arthropoda > Insecta > Lepidoptera > Papilionidae > Parnassius > Parnassius orleans. Next base: position 3,453,461 of record JAGSMP010000018.1, read on the forward strand.
AACGTAAATGATTGTTCATTTAACAATCGTTAGTAAACTATGATACTGGGGGCCGGGTAAGAACTAGCGTGGCCTCGCGGCCCTCATTGCACCGCAACGCAAATCGTTGAAATCAAAACTTTCACGCTACGTAGTGCTACGAAGTTTTACAGCTACGAACTTCCTGCTACGAAACGGCTATTGCGCCCAGTACTCCAAACTTTGTTGTGATAGCTTTTTTATTTTGTCAATTTCCGTTATCTGTTGTAAGTTGTTGTGTGGGACTTGTGATTCGAAATTTGTTAACTTCAACTATCAGAAAGTGTGAAGACCATTTAAGAGTTAGAGGTTGATGATTCTATTGTATTAAGAGTTGAATAAAAGTGAGTTAAATAAAAGAGTTAAACGGTTGCATCAAACAATATAGAGTACATAATTTACCAGAAGGGTGTATTATAAGTAAGACACAACAGTCTCATTGCAGTAGGTTTAAGACCTTGATAGTGTTGCGCTAAAGCGTGGTGTTACGTGTTGGGTATTTCCAGCAAGTCAAGAAGGGGCGTGTCCACACCGTAGTGTGTGTACGGACGGTTGTTTTAATAAAATGTTATTTTCACAGTTTTCTTAAAAATTCGTTTATTTTTTTAAAAGAACTAAATATCTACGCAAATAAACTTTCATTCTAATGAATGAAGAAGAAAAATGAAACTGAAAAAATAAAACAATGTCTTAAAAACATAATGCGATAGTACTTTTACCATTATTATAGTTCATACTCTTCTTCAAGATATCGAATTAAAGTTTGATTTTAGTAGTAACGTAGTTATCGATACCTTGAAGTTATAAAACGTCACTATGCAGGCAGTAGAGTCGGTTCGGTTTTGTTGTTCGTGGAAACGAGTCGCAGGTGGGTGCTGCGGTTCGGGCAGAGCCGAGCGCCGCCGAGCGCGGTCGAGCTTCGCCGAGCTAGCTCCGCAGCCCGAACGTCGTATCCGCCAACTGTTCAACCGTTCGCCAGTCAGCGCTCGGCCTCCGCTCAGTTCTTTCGTGCCAGTGACGCCGTGCTGTGACACATTTGACAGTTGTTGATCGTGTTCGTGTAATGTTTTCGTATCGGAACTATGGTGTATCCCCATGAAGATGTGGAGTGATTTTCAGGTGAGCTAACCTTTTAAGTGGAACATGGCCGAAAGCGATCTATAAAAGTCCTTCAAAATTTGACTTCGAATATTTTTGATTATTAACTGTAGTACTTAAATTTAATAAAACTATAAGTTTTTATTCTATGTTGAATAGTTTGGCTTTTGTGGATCGGTTCGTACGTAAAATTTATAAAGGAAGTGTTTTGTAACTTGTGAGTTGTATAATATTTTAAAATTCTTTGTTACACTTTTAATAAGCATCTTCATTTATACGTTTCTTAATGCTGCTATTTGTGTTTTTAAATCTGTTAAACCTCGAAAATCAGATCAAGTCGAATTTATAATTGACAACTTAAAATTAACTTATATAAAACGTCTGCTGGTTATTTACTATAAAATTACAAAACATTTGTGACAATTCATAACTTAAATTTTTAAAGACTAAGTTATTCTTTTACTAAAAGTAAATGATTAGTGGAGAGCAGTAAATATACTTTTATTTCATAACATACATAAACTTGGGTGTATAATTTTTTCTGCTATTACCCACTTTATTTTTTACTTGTTTTTCGACTTTATTTTGTACTTTAGACTTTATAGCATGTATATATACGTCTCTTACGCCTAGGTATTTTAAGCTAATTGCCTCAAACTGCCCTTTTCTTCAAAAATAAAATTTTAGTTTGCTTTGCGATAATGTGCGCGCCTTTTTTTAAATTTGACATCTCTACGTTTCCGGCGACCTGTCAAACGTCATGTGATAGATAGAAGGGCGCGTTCTGAGTTCTGAGTTTTTAAATTCAAAGTAGTCGCCTGGATAACTGCGTCGCTCGAGGCAAGCGAGAACCAACAGAAATAAGTGTACGCTATCGCGCTCGCACGCATAGCTCCGTCGCGTTCATGCGACGGGTGTTTTTGTGTCGGAGCTGGTTTTTTGTGCGCGGCGCGAGGTTGCCGGCGCCGTTCGCTCGGCTCGCCGCACATTAATTATCGCCGAGTTGGCTCCGGCGCGAACGCACTTACTTTCTATGTTGGCTACGTTATTCACTGCTTAGAATTCGGCAGTTTCATTGCCGATACCCAAAATCACGAGTTATATCCATTTTACGTTGAATCACGCATTTCCAAAGCGTATGCACTGGAAATAAAAATTAAACCTTATCCATAAATAGTAAGGGTAGGTTAGGAATAGGGTTGTCACTTGTCATCAACAATAGGGTTTGTTTTTTATATTAAATCGTAGATAACAAAAGAAATTGTAAAAATCCGAGGCAAAGTGGCAGCGTAAAAGAATCCACTACGCCATATTATCCAGTGGGTGTCGTAAGAGGCGACAGTGGGAAATGTAACATCTTTTGTATGATACTCAAGATAATAAAAATCTGCGGTTGCTTACCCGTTTTCCAAACGTGGCAACTATGACAAATATCCCTATGAGATTCCTACGAGACCACTATGAGGCAACCTATGGGGAGGGTCTATTTATATGCAGCAATGAATTTTTGATAGTCCATAATGATTTAATGAAAAATGATAAAAAATAGTATGTTCCAAATTAATTTTTTTTTAAATATTTTTTGCTACTTTTACTAAAGCCTTTATTAAAATTTTATATTTTCGCTTTCTATATATTTTTAGAATAATAGTATTCAGACCCCTAATACATTAAAACAGGGTTGGCAACCCTAGTCAGGCATTCCGAGTTAAAGGGCGCGTTGCTATGGCAACAGCTAGGTAACTACCAGGTATAGTCAATTCTAAATTTAGAACTATAACTGTAAATTAGTAACAATTTCTTCTTTTCCATTACTTATATATTTTTCCTTGCTTATCAAGTCAGACAAAGGAAAAACGCTTGAGTATTTTTCATTATCGCTAATGAATGTTGGTATCAATGAGATAGCAATCGATAAGTCTTTAAGTAAAATCTGTTAGAGAAATAAGGAATGTTTTTGAGCATCTTTTATTTTCTCAAATTTATATTTTACAGATATATATTAAAATTATTTAAAGATTATTTCGTTTTAAGATCCAATACGCAGCATTACATGTACAGTCCTCATTATTTATCCACCCCGCCATCCGCCCCGGCTTCGCATGGGTGATTTCTGGATCTCGAAAACAGCGCCACCTACCGGGTCCAAATTTGAATCTAAACCATCTAGGGATCCATTCAAATACATACCAAAAATTTTTATCAAAATCGGTCGAGCCATTTTTGAGTTTTAGCGAGACTGACGGACAGGAATAAATTTTTATAATATATTAATGACTAATTTATTGACCAATTGCCCTATTGAAAAAACGTATCGTAGGTACTTACGTATTGTTTTACTCGCATCACATGTTTAGTGCAAATGTTTACATAATAAACATACTTCCTAAAACGAGCCACGTGATTTACTGTTAGGCCTGTGAGTGGTCGGGAGAGCGGATGGGGTGAGGGGGTTGAAGGGTGCACTGAGGAATGCGACTTGTTGCAGTCACGTGCATCCGTCAGCCGGGACGCTGTGTGTGCATGATCCGTGTATATGTCGCAGTAAGATGGTTGAAGCCGTGATACAGTTATAACACTAGGGATATAACTATGTACCGTAGTATAGTTATATCAAAGTGGTTCATTACTATCTTTCTAGGAATTTACCTATGATACGAGCACGATATGGCAATATAACTATTTTTAGACTAATTTAGGAAAATAATTATAAATATATGTTACAGCTAAAATTCATAACCGGTGAAAACTACTTTTACCACAAATTACATGAACATTTCGTCGACACGAATAACACGAGTGTGCTCCTGTACATTCAGTTTACAATTATAATTATTTCACTAGATTAGTTTTTAGTGATTTACTAGATCGTGCTCGTATCATAGTTATATTCCTAGTAAGACATTTAAGAACCGCTGTCATATAACTACATTACGGTACATAGCTAGAACTACGGCGTCAACCATCTTACTGCGACATATTATAGATGCAAAGGATATTTTTAAGGGCAAGTATGGTTTGCATTTTTATTCAATAAAGGCAACCTTCCACTGCAGTGATGAGTTTGGGAACATCATATTCATCTAAGCGACGGAGGTAGCAGATTTTAACTAATTGCGAATTCGTCAATTTTACAGTTTGTTCTAGTACTGCAACCACTGATATATTTGTATTCTTAGTGTGACAAAGTCATTTAGTTTTGTGAAAAGAGTATGCTTTAGAGAAAAAACATTGTTTTAACTTTATTTACCACATACAATTTTAATATAACACTTGCAGTTCCTTTTGCTGTGTGGTATCGACTTAAAGCATACTATGTATGCTCTAAGAATGTCGACGTAAGAGAATCAAACACCCCATTTTGTCCCGTGGGCGTCGTAGGAGGCTAAAAGGCGTCAACGGGAAACGTGAGAAAAATCTTCTGATAAATGGCGGTATATCATCTCAGTTACGCCAAACTTCAAATATTCAGACCGGCGACGGGTAGCAGCGTGAAAGGTGCGGAAAATTTTTGACAGTCAATCCGCCTACCGACCATGATGTTTCAGGTAGATCGTTCCTATGCCGTGAGAGGCCTATTGATTGAAAGTGAACTGGACTTATGGTTTGAGCTCTATATTCCTGTAGGGGGTTTTGTTATACCTCCCATCCTTAAGATATAGTAAAGCATCCGATTGTAACATTTTTATATTATAACCAATTTTCTATTACAATCCTGGTTTGGTCGGCGAAGTCACCTATGAAATTGAAATTTGCGGGTATTATGAAACATTCTTCTTTTCTTTATCAATCTTAATTAAAACTCTCTCTGCGTAATATATTATATATTGAGTTGTCCTTTTTTTGGTATGTAACATACATAAAAGAAACTCGCGATCTTTGTCAATTGTGATTTATTAAAGTTATTACCTTTTTTAATGATTCTTTTTTAATAAATAGGTCATACTTGAGGTGTGATCCTATATGAATTTGGAGGAAAAATACCGCCGAGGGTTGCAAAATAGTTTTTTAATAAAACTATTTTTCAGACGGCATTGATATTGCGATATTCCTCAAATAAAGTATAAAACACATATAAGTCCACTCAAAAGAGTAAAAATTACTTTTAAGAAAAAGTAAAAGCCGACTTTTACAATTTACTTCTTTTTTACAATTTACTAAAAAAAAGTCAATTGTGATAGGTCCAGTGACAAAATATACATAATGGAAGAAATATATTAAACTAGGTACTAGAGTTTGGTTCTGTAATTCCTTCTGAACATAGTAGATAAAGTAAGATGAACTAAGTACCTACCTACATATAAAGAAACAATGTGAGTAGTACAGTGCGAGGCCGCAAATCGTGCGGTTTCGTCGCGTAATCCGGAACATCTCGCTATGTATTTAATTACACCTAGCACCGTTAACAATCGAGCACGTGCGGTAAAAGTTTGTAAACACAAACAAACAAATGAATGAATTCGCCGCAACAACTGCGTCATCGAAGACACGCATCATAATCATTTATGCTAACGAACCTAATTATGTAAAGCGCGGACATGTTTTGACATAAGTTTACGACCAATTACGAACTCATTGTATGACTCAATGAACTTGAAAGACACTACAATAATATAGGGCATCGACACGAACGATGAATGGCCGTAGTAACACCTGTTTAGAAAAAATGCGACGTTCAAAGCGTCAGGTGTACCAAATTCAATGCGGCCGATTATATTTTTATTACCATCGTATTGAGTTACGGCACTTGTTTATTTACGTTTTTTCGTCTGTGAGAGATTTCGTTTGTTTCACGTCACGATATGATGACTTCATAATAGTTTTTATTGCATCTTTAAATGTCGTATTATGTTACGCGATACATTTCAATTTACGTTCCGTTTCATTCATGAGTCGAGATAACCACGACGTACTCGTTCCGCTCGTTTGTTTGCTTGTCGTCGCCATCACTTGTCGATCGTCACTCGCGCTTTACATACTTGATCGACTGCAATTGTTACCTGGTGTGAGCAGAAGTCTCTGCTTCTTACGCCTCGTGACAGTCAATCGCCTAGTAGCATAAGTAATCCATTTAAATCGTCAATACACCTACATACAAGCTTCACTTAAGTTTAACTCTACAATTGTAAATAAACGTATGTCTTACTATTAACTACAAGTTTGTATCCAAGATGGAGGGGTGAAGGGAGTACGTCTTCACCCATTGACGGTTGAAGCGCTCCGCGACACTTTCACTGCTCCGTTATTGCAGTTACTACGCGCCTATCGTGCACCGGAGTGTGGCGTGAAGGGGGCACCCCAATGCATTCACCCCTCGACGCCACCCCGTGCAGGGCTCGCCAAATACAAGGGTACGAGCTATCCAAATTTAAAGAGTACAATCTTCTATATCTTGACATTGTCTTTCTAACGTACATGTGTTATTATAGATCATAATTTATTTCCATCATATTTTAACAAGTAGAACAACCGCCTGTACCACCATCTCTCTACATTGATGCTTGAATTCATAGAGCAACACTGGCCACCGGCGGACCATGTTGCTCTATGCTTGAATTTATTAAAAACAGATGACATATACCTGGGACGTAAAAAAACAACAAATTTGTTTGCAAGGATAACGACCTTTGCATCTTTAAATTACGTAATGCCATTACGTATATACCTACAAACAAGCCTCTCGATAAAGATAATCGAGCGTTAGCCACACGTCAGCAATCAATCTATTAACGATCATATATCGCGTCTAGACGGTGGGAGTAGGACAATGTCGGCGAGGGCTCGTATTTGCGTAGACACGTGTGCTGCGGAACTCCAAGTGACAAGTGCTCGTGACGGAAGTTTGTAAATTGTAAACATCGCCGGCCTTGCTCCCGGACGCTGCCTGCAACCGCACCTCTAGTCACGCACCGATATCGATAGATACACTTTCCCGATCCCGACTGTCGATGAATGGAAACTAATAGCGTGGTATTGGATAGGGCTTGCACACTACTACAAACACACACACATATATATATATATATATATATATATATATATATATATATATATATATCTTTAAGTAATCATCGGAACACAAAATATAAAACATACTAGTACCTATATTAATTTAATTTCATGAAAATTAGTTAATCGTAATGTTTTTCATACTTATTGGGTAAATAATGACTATAACAGGGATATTTAACAGATCAGTGTACTCGTATATAATAAGATTTTTAAAAGCTTATTTAAGTGTGTAATAAGTTCAAGAAATAAAGGTCTACCCTTGTTTATAGTCATATATTTATCACTTATGTCTATAGTAAGATATTGCTGCTAATTTCTCAATCACTGACACATCGATGTAATTGATCAATTAACATTCGTTTCACTAATGCACAGCAGCAATGAGCGTGTTTATTTAAAGTTTACGTAAAATGACGTAACAGACCGATGTAACGGTAATTAGATCTATATTTAGGATTGTACATATTAAGTGCGGCGGTCGGTCAGTGGGCGGGTGAACGAGAAGCGTCGAGTGTCCGCGACTATCGGCTGATTGATGGCCGATAGATAGTGGGTCGACATTGAACCCGTCCCGTCGGTGCAGCCTACTGTAAATATATCTACGAACTTCCGGCAGTGACGTCGCGCCCGTGACGTATCTCTCCCTCTGACGTAGCGCCTACGTAACATCGCCGCTCTTTTTGTTTACACTATAAAACTGTATTTACATTGTTATTGCATTGCGGCGGTCCACGACTTATCTTTTATTGCTTCACGGCTCGTTTTGCGTTTGAAGTGCGCGCGTTTCCGACTCGCTTGGAAACCGATTATTTGTTTTGTTCCTGCTGGTTTACTGGAACTGTGTTACCGTGGCAGCGATATTAATTAAGACAACATCGTTTTACACATTTTGTTTATAACATATCTCGCTTGTTGTTAGTAGTTGTTGTTGTTTAGAACTCATTTAACTGATCATATAAATTGTCACAAATCTATTTAATACTACGTTTATTAACATAGTATATTATTATTACTGTGTTAAATAGTATTATTACTGTGCACTAAGGTAACATTTTTTTAAATGAATATTTATTATTAAAAATTATATAAAATATTATAATACCTACATACTATATATATCGATCCTTCAGATGTAAATTTGAAATAGTCCTTACGGTGATTTTGCGAAACCCATATAGAAATCTTCATCATCATCATCATCATTACAGCTCTTCACAAGTCCACTGCTGAACATAGGCCTCCCCCAAGGAATGCCACAAAGCACGGTCCTGAGCCACCTACATCCATCGACTTCCAGGTCTTACCAGGTCGCCACTCCATCTAGTGGGTCGCCCTACACTTCGCCTACCGGTACGAGGCTGCCACTCGAGAATCTTTTTTCCCCATCGGTTGTCGGTTCTTCGAGCTATATGGCCGGCCCATTGCCACTTCAGCTCACTAATGTAATAAATCTTATTAACTTCAAATTATGCCATACAGGTGTAAAACAATCCCTTCTTCTATCCCTTCCCTCTTAAATCTTAGTCCCTTTTATTACCTTATATATATTAAAATTTAATATGGGAAAGATTTTACCAGTTTCTAAAATCAGATGAAATTTTAACAAAAACACTTGTACGTAATACTTAACATCGTAAAAGAGCTTCGCCTCTGACCTGGAATAGGAGATTGTTGTTAGTCATTTAGGTAGAAAGCTCCTGGGACTAATCTTCTAAGTGCGTGGCATTGAGGGAGGCGGGGCAGGGTACGTCGCCGGGTGGGGGTTCATTAAAAATTCATTCTTATTTCGAAGTACCGCGTCGTCGTAATCAGCCGCAGAGGGGGCAGGGGGTAGCATGTTCTAGCTGTTCTCATTATTTACCATTTCTTTTTGATTTTTCCAACTATTTATGGATATTTTAAGGCATGTTACCATTCATATATCAGAATGGATACATGCCTTAAAATAGGCAGGTTCGATTAACCGTCATTGGTTAAATATCCTTTAGGTTATAAGAATTTTAGTTCCAATAATATTTTAAAAACAAAAAGTAATTAATTATTATTGATAACTTTTCTTTTTTATTTATTGGTAAAGAAAAATATTATAAATTAATAAAATAAAATAAATATTGTACTTAAAGGCACATATTCCGTTTGTGTACATTTTTCCTAAAATAAATCTGTCTGTTAATTACTTCCTTTCTTTCATTTATTGAAGCGTTTTCAAAACAAGACTTTTTCGTAATAGGATAATTACAGTAATGTAGTGCGCGGGTGTACGTTTCGACATGTTGCCAGCGGCGAAAGGAGGTGCCTCCTGCCTCACCCCAGAGCCCGTCGTTTGATCTCTTCTACTAGTTGCTTTGTCGCTTCACTAAACTCGATCTAAGCTCGTATGAAACGAGTTTTACTCGAGAATAAAATGTTATATTATTTTTATTAATTAAAATTGTTAATATTAGGATAAAGAAATACTAGTATAAAATGTCCTCCAGTAATATTTTTTTTTGTAAAAAGAGCACGCACAACTGTTTTGTTTTACTTTTACTTTCTTGTAATTGGTTATAAGTTGAATTATTTAAAGAAGTAAGAGTACCAACAGAAAAGATTTAGAGTAAAGACCTAAAAGTAAGTACATTCGTCCAACTAGCCTTCTTCCATTTCTGAAAGCCTTTTAGGGCAAGAAAGTGCCCGCCGCGCTGCCCCAATGCATGTTGTCGGTCTTTAAATATTTTTTTATTTCTTTGACACCCGCCGCGCTGCCCCAATGCATGTTGTCGGTCTTTAAATATTTTTTTATTTCTTTGACATGCTAGATGTCAAAGAAATAAAAATGTAATTCCTCACGATGTTTTCCTTCCATCAAGCATGTAGTAAACAGTTATAAGTTACACTTAACAATTTCTTTGATGCCGGTGGGGTTCGAAACTGGGCTGCTCGCGTACTGTAAAAATTAAGGCCTGCGCCTGGCATATAAAATAAAAGATTACAAGAGTATAATATTTATGTTTGTAATTCTTACACACATAAGAATTTTTTTTATTCAAAATGTGAACTTATGGTCGAATTTTCTGTTACATTCTATTCCATTCTAAATTCCGTAGTAGTGGTGCAACGTCGACTGTTCTCCCCACACACGATCTCACACCCCCTCATCCCATCTTAATCTCCTTTAGTACCCCCAGCAATGATAGTGACGTCACCACTTACAGGTTTTTGGCAATGAACAGAAATGACAGAGCATTTTCCATTTATATGCAATGCATTTAAATATGAAAATAACTAAACTAAGATAATTGTTTTAAATATGAGTCAAATAACTCTGGAACATTATATCGACATAGAAGTAGAAATGTTTCAAGATACAAAACTGTAAGGAAAAATATTTTACAAATATCACTTTTATTATACTTTAGACATTAACATTTTTACATAATCCTACGCGTGACACTTGACAAAATTTCAAACTTTAGTTGTATCTGAAATTGTCTCTATATATTGGTAGCACACTCCAGATCAGCTGATCGGTATTTCGTCTAGCACTTTGTATAATTAATCGGTCGCCACGGGCGATCATTCCGTTAAGATAGGGATGTGCCGAAATATTTTTGTCGATTGTGGTTATATGACAAAATTTTGATCTTTCATCAATATGCATATTTATATTAAGCAAAAGAACATTTCAGTTAATAAAGGCGTAAATCACACAGGCTTGATGGTTAATCAAAGTGTAGTATTTGAATATTGATAAACATTTTCATGATCTGACGTATAATATATCAGAATGATAGACCTTATTCTGATATATTATACGTATTATTTCCTATGTAATATTTTTGTTCTTTTAAAACAGGAATTTTACTTTTAGATTTTTGATAATTTGTAGCTATAGTAGCTACTATAATTGAATTAAATTGTACGTCATTGTTATCTTTGAATATTTCTTGTGTATAAATATACTGCTACCATATATGTGTTATATCGAAACGGAAAATACAAACTAAAACTCATACGTTATAATATATTAGAAATTATTTTTTATTATAATTATTAACGATTTTTATAAAGCCGGAAAATGCACTTCGTTATTTGTCTGTAAATGAACTTGTCGTAGTAAACGCTCAATTCACCACTTCAATTTTTGAATTAACTTTAAAAATGTTACATTTTTTATCATTATTTAGTAAATTTTAATTAAAGTGTTTTAAAAAAAAAACAATCTTACCCTACATAACAATTTAGAGCGACCTCATAAGGTCTTGAACTGTTTATATCGTTATGTCATGCAAACAATAGCGATTTCTTAACCATCCGTAACAATTGCAAAGCAATGTCTATTGTCTTCAAGAACAACTAACAGGTGCTTCTCGTCGTGGAATTTTATTCAGAAGAACTTCAATGATAGTCCCGCACACTAGGCGCCCGTATATCAATTAAGTTCAGATAGGTCAACTCCTACACGCCTTTGCTCTTTATATGCAAGTCTCTAAGTGTACGATGGTTCTGTCATCGTCACCCTTTATTAAAGTTCCTAAATAAAATGAGAATTAAAAAATACTCTACGTGTGTGTGTGCTTCTAGTTAAGATGGCGACATCTATAGGATATTGCTAAAAGTAACAAAGGCATGTTGATGCGTCAGAGGGTGACAATCATGCGTATACTTCTTTTGTTGTCATCGCCGTTTGGTGTTGAAAGAGGACAGATATGTTATGGTAATATTAACCGTTTTATATGTATGAAACAATCAAAATACCATTCCAATTTGAAATTCAACTCGGAAGCTTCTGAGTTGTGAGAGTTGGTGTAGTTGAGTTGCATTCGCTGTGAACAATATTTCTATTGGGCAAGCGAACGTGTCGGGAGAGGCCGCGGCGTATCGGGCCGTTTCTCATGCCTCGGTGTTGCAACCAGCAGTGTAGTAAGACCAAGACCGTAGTGCATTGCGGAGCGACCGCTGTCACGCGTGTGTTGCGCGTGTGTGTGTGACGTCAACGCGCCACTTTCTCCATACTTTCGTCGCTTGGTGCGCTAAAAAACCGAGTCCGATTAGAAGTCTGCTGTTAATTTAAACGACAAGACACTGTTGGATTCCGTCGTGCGAGACGTCGCTTTGTTTTCTATGCGAATGCGCATGCGCTTTGAACGCCATGTTTAAATAAATTGAATAAAATACTCAATATTAGGATAAAACTTAAATTTTCTATTTATCCTCCTTTCTAGCAGGCTCTAACTATTCGCTGCTTGATGTAAGCCTTGCCCACGTTGGAACTTTGGAATGTATTTGAATAATATAAAAATATACGAATAAATGATTAAGATTTAGTGTTTCTTCGAAATTTGTAACTATTTGTACGTGATACAGCCACGTTGCAGCTATATTGCGGTTGCAACAAGAATGGGTCCAATCAATCGGAAAAGGACCACGCTCTCACAGAATACCAGCATTAAACAGCAGAATAATACTGTGTTTTGTATGGTGAGTGTAGAGAACCGGAGACTTTTTTTACTGGTGACGAGGCATTCCATCTTAGGGGTGACAAGACAAGAAAGATGTGAAGATGTCTATGGCCCGCAGCAACGGTTTACGATCAAGTGGACTGTATGCTCGTTTATAACTCTTATTCTAAAAAACAAATCTGTATATATTAGACGAAGAAAAAGCAAAAGACATGAATTCCACGACAAAATGTTTTACGAACGACATTGGCTTGTCTAGCGGTTACTTGTCTGGCACTTGATGGCGTCAGCGTCTACTCGCTAACAGACCAAGCAAACATCTCAAACCGCACGCTCACGCCAAAATCTCTACAGTAGAGTTTTCAAATATAAAATCCTTTACTTTAGAAAATTTGAGCTTTATTTCGAGTTGAAACATTAAACAAGTAAAATCCATTTGTTGCTATCGCGCGCCTGTCTAATTAAGCTCTGTCATCGACTCTTCGAAGGCTCTATTACGAGCCGCCTCCAAACTTAGAGCGGACTATAGCACATTTTCAATCTGGGGACAGTGTAAATTAAATTGTATTTTATATGAGAGACTTAAGGTCGATTTTACATGGATAGGGTGTGGCAGCCTCGCTCGGTGTGACAATTACGGCGATGCGGCCCGCCCTCGCGCCGCCGCAATCGATAGGCCTAGGGCGGGTTGCGGTACGAAGTGCGGGGGGCGACCGCGGTCATTACTTATGCAAAGCGGCAGTGGCAGCGGCCGTGGTCGCTCGAACCACTCATTACCGACGCTGCTGATGCTCACAACCAATATTGACCTAACTCTATCGATTAATCCATTCGATACTCCAGACTTTTTACATAATATTTTCACGAACCTATATTCCAGTTGTTTTCAAGGTTGCTTCTTTAATAGAACGCCTCTTCACTCTTTTCTATTTTTAATATAATTTCATACTCTAAAACAATCATAGCAAATAGTCTTTCAGCAGGCTTAGTCACAATGTTAGGCCGGGCCCTAATCTGCGAGTTCACAATAGCCTAACAGGGCTCATTCCTAAATTCGGGGTCGTCTATTATAAGCACCCTCGGGGTCACCCTACGCAGTACTGTAGGGGTCGTACTGGATTTTGTATCTTGGTGAAGAGACATGGCAGTTCACATTAATAATAATTTCGGAATTTACAATTTGGTGCAAAGTACATAATGATCAAATATTGTATAATAATAAAATTACAATTTTTTTTTATTATTAAAACTACTTTTTTTAAATGAAGACGTCACATCCATTTTAATATTTATTATTTATCGACTACATTATAATAGACGTACAAATTAAAAAAGATTGTTAATGGTTGAAAATTTACAAGAAATATTAACATAAACACTCACGCCTGTCATTCAGAGAGGTAGGCAGGGACTTCGGACTTACATTTAGCTTAATACTGACATATTTTAAAGCCGAAAAAAGCCGGCTCTTAGCCGTGTAGTAGTGGCGTAAAATCTATCACCCTCTCTTTCGCGCCATGAGCCGAAAGTAACAAGAAATATGCGCATACAATTTTTGCTTTTAACGGCACGTAAATCAACTGTAAACTGCTAAAAAAACATCGCTTTTCATGTTTATCAACGTAACCTTATTGAAATGCAATGAAAAGGGAATCCAAGCTGAAAAGTGTTTAATATGAATTTTATTTTGTTTTTCCGTTGATGTCGCTCGCTCAAGTTGGACTGTTAAAAAGCGTTGCGATAAGTTTGCGCGCGAAAATTCATTCCCGCGCTTTGAACGGGACCTCCCCGCGAGGGGTCGGACGGGTTGTATATAACCCCCACTTTAGCGATGTATATACATACGTTCAGGGCTGCTTTCAGTGTCTATCAGTTTTTGTCATTTGCAAAGACGATGTAATTGAGAATTGCATACGGTACAATTGAATTGATGCAGTTTATTTGTACTACTATTTATTCTTAAATTAGGAAATTACAACGTTTAGGTATGAGTATGTAGAGTAATTTTTATTTAAATTTAAAGTTATTATTATTGGCCGTCGATGAAGTAGAGAAGAGCGGCCATTGCTCCATATGATAGTTAATATCTTGATCTATATATGTAGAGTTGTTCAGAAACTTCAATAGCGTGATTTAGGCTTCGGCCCATAATTGATACGGTGACAACACCACCACAGTGGTCAATTAAAGGTTCAATCTATACGATGCTAGACTTAAATAAAAATATTACATACATTTTTAGTCCTATCCCCGATCAATTGATCTGATTTTTTTCGTTAATTTTATTTTATCGACGTTACAAAACACATTTTACTGTCGTACGGTAAAATTTATCATTTTAAATTATACTATTTCAAGATTTACAAAATTGCTGAATGCGTGTCAACCCTAAAGTACAGTGTACATAATATAAGGAAAACACCAGCATTAAAACTCAGTAGCAAAGGCGCTCGTCGACGAATACTTGTCTCCATTTGCACGTTCATTTCAGTATCGTCATTTACTAACATTACTTCGTAAACTTTGTAAACAATTTTGTTTACGATACCATAAAATACTTAATACATATTTCTTTTTTTGGAAGCCAAAATAAAGTTAATTGTTCAAAATAAAACATGGTTGTTCTCTATATATTATTAATTATTATCTATCTATCTTTAAATACCAGTGCATGCAGCGGGAAAACGGGAATAACTGTGAATGTCCAGCAGGAAACTCTTACGGGATGATAAAGATAATAACGGTTTTGGTTACTCTTTTTCAGTAAGCCCACTTACCAATTATTATACACTTCTTACTGTTGGGCACAAATGTAATTTAATTCCAAGAGCCTAATTATGTACTGTAAAAACTTGTGTAAGTCTGACGGAACCCACGGCGCTACGCAGCCTTTTACGAGTATCTTATTGTGGTTCGTAGCCACCTGCTACCTATACTTGATTAAGGATCAAAATGGATAATGCTTTGTCATTCCTGAGGACTGAGATATAATGCCTCGTTACAAGTAAAAAGGTCCTCCGGTTCTCTACAATACAATACGAAAGATCTACTCTCTACACTCACCATATGAAATCCAACGGCGTAATGATGCCCTATTGCGCTGGTATTCTATGTTAGTGTATACTTCCCCGTTTGAACCGACCCATTCCTGCTGCAGCGATAATACAACTGCAGATATGGCTCTACCACGAGCGAATATTACGAAAATAATTTTTTGATTAAAATCATACGCAAAGCTACTAAAATTTGAATGTAATATTAAAGTTTGCAACAGTTAATCATATTTTTTTTGGGTATTCACTTGGGAAAATTAATAAAAAATTAAAAATTTTAACTTTTCTCACTAAAAAGCCCATGATGTATGTCGGTTTTAGTTACAACTCAAAGCTGTCCACTGCGCAGGATATATTATAGTGCCATATCTATTTAATCAAACAAGAGAGATACTCTCTTATTCTTACAAATCCGTTCGAAAATCCTATAAAATGTATAAGATATTAAATTAGATAAGCACAGCTTGCATCCTTCTCAAACGATTTTTTTTAAGATGAGTTATTTTTATTTGTAGACTTAAATTCGAAGTCAAAAATTATATCAAATTTAGGCTTTTTCAATGCTCTTACGTTAAAATCTACTTAAAGCCTATTATAGCAAGGAGGCACAGACATAAAATGTTTTTGCCATACCAAACTTAGTAGTACCTACTATGACATTAAACAAAAAGAACTATTTATATATATTTTCATATAAATACGATGACATGTTACCGTTTGCTGAGAAAACATTCTGATGTATAAACGTGATTAATTTAAACGTTTTGAATTATTACATTTTTAATAATTATTTGAGCACCAAGTGCAAATGCAAACTAATGAACCGGAAACAACTATTAGAAGTCATGGCTTTTCATTATGTTTACCGTAACATCTGAATGCAGTAGAATATCAAAACAAAGTCCCTTAAGTATTATAAATACTCGTACAATGGAACGCAGTTCGACAGTGTAGCAAGCGCGTGGTATCGCTGCTTATCACAGGCATTCGTTATCAGACTTCAAGGTGACGGTCCGATGTAATACAGCCGATTGCCGGCACAAAGATACGCCGGTAATTACGGTCGTGAGCATTACACAATTAAGTGGTATGTGATTATAATTATATGCCTCGTTATGGGAAACACTTGAGACTGTTTTTAAGGTCGTTGCCTTTTTATCATTTTATTTGCTAGTAAAACATATCTCTCAAAGACTTTAAAGTTTGCAATCATTATTTTAGTTTTATGTTTGCACCCACAGAATTTTATTTGCTTTAAAAGCATGAAATAATACTTTATTTATAGGTTAGCTTTACTGTAATAATACTTAGAACGAATTCTTGAAGTTTTTTATTCGTGACGTCAATTTATACGCACTTACTTAAATGATACCTACTTTGAAGAATACCAGCGTTAAGGCTTGTATACACGAGAACAATGAGGAAAGACTTAATTTTTCATGGGCTATTATGTTAACCAGTAAATTTTACACGCATAAAAAATATGATGTGCAAAAAGATTAAAACTTTGCGCGGGAAACGGCGAGGCAATTATGTATAATATCGACGGAGGCCACGTGCTCGGTTGACGTTAACATAGTTTCCCGATGCGAAGAAACTTTGTGACATGTGAGCAGTAGATACTTACAATATGTGCGGCCTTTCGTGCCCCGCGCCTCTGTAGTGACTCAGCGGCGCCCTCGCGCGACGTCGCTCCGTCTGCCCCCATGGAAAATTTATACCCACCCTTCTTCCCAAGAATATTATTACATTCTTCTTTCTGAATCAACCTTACCTCTCTTAAAATACGAACCATTTTCGCTCGATTCGAAACTAAAAGACAAAGAATCTCCAGCAATTTTAGCGAAAACAAACCCTAACTCCAGAGGGATATAGTTAGTAATTTATGACGCGAGGTGACTCACGTGCTACGAAACGTAGTCGTGACGTCACAGGGTTCGTAGCCGCCCAAGGAATTATACCTGCCTACGCTACAGGCATTCGAAACATAATTTTTGTTACCATACCGCTTGGTTTTCATTATCTGATGCAAGTAATTATTACTTATTAGTATATAAGTTTTGTGTATAAAAAAAGATCCTATATATATTTGTATAATTTAAAAAACTTACATTATGACTAAGGATAGAGAAACGGTAGGTACACATTAAAATTTTACAACCCTAAAGTAAACAGTACAAGTATAGTCACACAGCGGGGACAACAGCGTCGCTCGACTGTCAGAGGAGAGAACTCCCTTAATTCCCTGACTGGCACGATGTTTCGCGTCTCGAGAGCGTGTGCTCTCTCATCTCCTTAATTCGTCCTTCGCCACAGCCCCCTTAATTCTCCCCTCCAGCGTTGCTGGAGGGTGGGTGCTCACTCTCTTGTTAAACTGAGTTCGCCTCCCTTATTTATGCCCGGCGCGAGGAGGCGGGTGGGGCGGCGTGGGGAGCTCTATCGACGTTCCCGTACGCCCTATCCATGTGCTGGTAAATTAAGAGCGAGTCGGCTTTCATTTTGCTTTAGAGCTTCCACGCTCGTGTGCTCGCCTTTCAGCCGTGCGACTTTACGATGCGCACGAACACACAATTCTATACTCTAAAGACAAGAGTATAAAGTAACTAACCTCGTGACGTCCGACAATGCGCCCGCCTTCAGTGTTTTATAACTTAGACGAGGGCGAGGAGGTGGTAGGGTTTTTTGAGTGGAAGGACTTTTTTGACGTACGTTTTTTATACTTTATTCGGTTAGGGTACGCTAAGATAACGACGTCTCGTGTAGAGTGAACAATGTTCTATAAATATGTAAAATAGTTTTTTATCAGAAACAATTCCTGATTAATCAAAACACAGATTTTCTTAAGAAACAACGTGAAGAATTTATGATACAAATTACGTTTGTATTTAGAATAGGTACTTTAGGAATTTCACCACAAGCGTTATTATTGTACTTTTAAAGGCAGTTAGTTTTTCTTCTTTTTTCTTTCGACTCATAGTAAGAACGTCGGCGGGGTGGTGGGTTGCTAAGTCTACGCACAACGTCTTTAGAGAAAGTGAAATTTAGCCCAAGTTCGGAGTAATACAACGACGCCTCCCTCGGTCCGCCCTCTGTAGTCGTGTAGAGGGTGGCAGTCGGCGAACCCGGCTTACAACAATTAAGTTTATTCGCTCGCAAGTTTTCTATTTCGTTTTACAAAAGGAGCAAGTTTTCTTACTTACACTAATTTAAATTCTGAGCCCTCTGCAATACATATCAGGTTGAGAGGCATTACGCAAAATGAAGCAAACTGTGTAGTGTATGAGGTAGTCGAAATTATCGAAACGTCGCTGATTGTAGAGGATTTTTTTTTTAATTTCATTTGTCTCGTGTATCGCAGGTGAAAAATCAGAAGCGAGTGGCCTGTGACGGTTGAACGACCTTTGTGAAGGTGTCGCTTTCGGGCAGGTTATTTAGCATGGTGGGGGCTCGAGGCTGCGCGAGCGGGTGCCGGCCTGCGCAGCCCCCGGCCGTCGCTCGGCAACGCAACTGGGTCACTCCGGGCCGCCACCGCCGCCCACCAATTATGTACACGCTCGTTACCGGACACGCGTTTTTCAATCGCATCCATATTTAATTGGACATCACGGACCTGAAAATGTGTTTGTTTCGCCTTTACAGGAACTTTACTGAAATTACCTCTGTCTCCCGTTCGAAGCAAAATTAATGGACTCTGTAGCGCTGTGGTCCAACATTTGGCTACAGTTCCATTCTCGCATGAAACACGAATTTTTATGGCCTAGGTACAAATAATAATTGATCAGAAACTAGATATTGGTTCATGTGCCATCTATGTATATAACTTACGATACAGGAGAAATACTGTAGAGGCAAATTATTATATAATTAAATGATAAATTAACAAGTAAATGATTATTTGAATCACACTATTACACAGTGAATTATAGTTATTACTATAAAAAGTGATACAATTACTATAATAGTTTAATGTGGCAAATATGTTGATTATGTTTTGTTAATAAGTAAAACAAAGTTTACATAAGTAAAACTATAGTCATAAACGACGTGCGTTTCATTCAAGGAAGTATACATTGTTGTGTGGGGCCCGCTGTAGTCGTCCCCCGGAACATCTTACGCGACCGAAAAGGCGCCCTAACTTGTTGCATGGATGCACCGAGGGCCGTGAGCGTAGGGCGGCGGGTTGGCGGGGAACGTTTTCTTACTGAATGGGCGAGATGTCGCGGTCGACCGCGATGCGGGTATGGAAATCCTCATTGATAAGCGTGACCTCGCCCTTATCACACACGCCTGATGTTCCGAGATTTCGGTGATACAGTGTAGTGACTATATTACTATTTATTTTAAACGTACATCCCCAGCCTCAGTCTTCAGCTAATCCTGGCTTAGAAGATGAACATTATTTTCTAATATAAGTCTCCTTGGTTGTAGTTATATTTAGCGAGACTAATACAACTGCCTTTCTTAATATGCGTATGTTGCAGACTGATAGACTGTTGTTTGAATTGCATGATACGGAAACCCAACTTCGACTATGATGAGTTGTTTATATAATAATGATTTTTTACAAATTCGATTGTGTATGTAGTGTTTTTCATAATATTCATTACTGTAAATAGGATGTCACACTATTACTATCTCATCAGACCACAAGTCCACTGTTGAACATAGGGTTCCCCTATGAATTGCCACAAATTAGGGTCCTAAGCCACCTGCATCCATCGACCTGCGTCTTTTATCAGATCACCATTCCATCTAGTGTAGCGTCACCCATACGAGGTTGCCACTTGAAGACCTTTCTTGACCAAGAACCAACCGATCGGTTGTCGGTTCTTCGAGCTATATGGCTGGCCTATTACCACTGCAGCTTACTGACTCGCTGTGCTATGTCTGTGTCATTTGCTCTCGTTATTCTGCGAAATATCTTCGTTACGGATTTTATCGAACAGTGAAATTCCCAACAAATTACATTTTCCATCGCACGCTGAGTTGCACATACGGCCAGCTGTGAAGGTCTACGTTCGTAAGTCACCTTTGGCAACACACACTGGTTAAACTAAGATAGTTAGGCTGTAAATTCATAAATATTGGCTATCAGTAGATAATCAATTCTATACAAAATTTACCCTTATTTTATTTGAAAGAACAGTAATAGATGCTTCACGTTATATGTGATAGAATGGTTCAAAGAAATGTAAGGAAATAATTGCTTTTAAAGATGTGTTGATTTAAATGATGCGCACGGAAACTGAGAGTAAAGTGCAAATTGCATCACGTAGATACTTAATTTGGCAAGGACGGGCAGGCGCATAGTAGGTGCAACCTTGACATTGGCCATCGCCCTAATGTCGCCGCACCGATCGTCGGAATGCGAACAAAACCATCTCAGCCGTCAAATAATAATAGTGAAGCGATGAATGAACACATTAGCGAGCGGCGCGGGCGGCGAGTCATTACGCGCCCCCCATTAATCACTGCAACAATCGGCCGATATCTCGCTATTTACAAACGCGGGAGCACGTGTTCGACGCTCGTACTACGCGGAGTGTATTGACCCATTTAGATAGCTCGACCTTCGCGCGGCCATTGTGAGCGAAAAACATAAAAATAAGTTTTATTGCGGCGTCGTTATGCGTATCGCGCTGCGGGCCCGTCACGCTCGTCTCGCCCGACAGCTGATCGCGACGTGACATTTTTATTTTATCCACTCTCTTCCGGGGAATCTCGGTACGTGCCGGTGACGTCATTATCTGGGCGTACGCCTGCGGGCCCCTGATTTATTATCTCAAAAGCGCACGGCGCGGCGTACCGCAGATTCAGGTGATTTATGTTCAAAGTATACGGACAATGTCAGTGGTAAACGATATAAGTGCCTTGAACCGGTCCGAGTCGCTTTGACACTCGCCACTTGCATTACGCATTATTTAAGTTAAGTGTAAATTTATCATTTATATCAAAAACAAACCATTTAAAGTCGTCATTATTCGTACAGTTATTTGCAACTTAGATTATTTGTTAGTATATAGATATAAATGAAAAATGGTTTAGGCATCATCATCTAGATACAATTTGAAATGCAGAGATAATGATCATTATACTCGGATACCCAGATAGGTAGAGTAAGGGTGGTTGTGCACTCATTTAAAATTAGTTAGTCTAGTCTAGTAAATACACGATTTAACGAGCTTTCTTAATAAGTGTGTGTGTTACATGTGTTATTTACAACTACGGATTTTTCTCAGATGTGAATCTCGATGCGCTTTGTAAAACAAACACAGGATCAAAAACAATTAATCGAAAAGTGAGCGCAAACACGCCCTAAAAGCACTACGTGCATGTTCTTCACTATACGCACAACTTTAGCTTCTATACATTCCTTTGATTGAGTTGTCTTGATGAGTGTCGATAAAAATAATGCATATTTTAAAGACAATCATCACCAAATGTTTTATACGTGGTAGAGCCATGCTACAGCTATATTAATTGTATAGTTGTAGCACGAATGGGTCTGCTTAACCGGGGAAGGACCACGCTCTCATAGAATACCAGCGTAAAATAGGAGCTTAATGCTGCTGTGTTTCGTATGGTGAGTGTGGAGAACCGGATACCCTGTTTACTGGAAAAGAGGCATTCTATCTTAGTCCTCACGGCTGACAACTCATCTGCATTTTGATTTGCAAACGAGGATAGATGTAGCTGTCTATGCGCCACAGAAACCACTTACCATCAGGTGGACTGTGTGCTCGCTTGTCACTCTTATCCTATAAAAGAAAACACACATATTTCCTTAACCTCATTTCACTTAGAAATTTTGATAAATAATACCTTGCTACCATTAAGAACTTTTATAGAATTGGTAAACCCTTGGCTCCTAAGGCTAGACCAACCCGCGACCACTTAGTGAAGTGTGGTCAAAGGCGAGAAAACAAGAATCTGAGCGAGCCCGGCATCGCGTTGCCGCCGACATTCCTGTCTTGTCATTCAGTCCGGCAGCGTTCGGGGAAGTGTGTGCGTCATCCCGCGCTCGACAAAACTACAATTTTCCCTTTCATTGCAACGAAGCAAGACGCTCATCAGAATAAACGCATAACGCCACGTCCCGCACGCGCTTGAGCGCATTGTAAACAATACTTTTCGGGAATTCCCTTCCCCTTTTTATGCGGGAACACATTCCTGAGGGACTCCTTTTGTTTACTTTCGTACGGCTCACCTGTACGTCTTTTGTATTTGTCGGCACCTTCGGATTATTTATATTTCACTACAAACGGCATTGCGTAACGGTACGTTTGGCTTAAGAGTATTTTTACAAACAACGTCTTTGAGAGGTGATCCTTTGTTCACAACTGAGAGATCATCTTTAACTTACTATAAAAGGTAGTTGATCTACATTCACGTTTAGAGTAGAGGTTTAAGGTAGTGACACTATAGAGCATTTCTTACTCTATAGTGCCATACCTTTAACCCCCACTAATTCAATTATATTACTATACCAGTAAAACTAGATATTTTTCCACATTACAACTTGATGAAAAAACTTCTAAGTGAATTTCGGACGGTAAAATGAATCTCATCGAACGCAGTAGCCGGGCGAGAAATAAAAAGCTCTCGTCAGAAGCTGTGCGGCGCGGGCGACCGAACAGGATGTGGGACTGGTCCGCGCACACAACACCGATGTGTACACGGGTACACACGCACACACGCGCACGCGGCCTCGCTGCTTGCCGCTCGCCGCTCACGGAAATGTGCGTGCCAACGGGTCGCAAGAGTTGCCAGCTAGCACAAACAGAAATACCGGACACATTGACAAGAATTATATTTGTATGGTATATGGCATATATATATACACGTATACACATAATATAAAATAATTCGCAAAATCGTTTCTTTCGACAAAACATCGATGTTCACATAAAAATTTCGAGATTCGCTTACTATACTTTTAATATTATTTACGAATCATTCATTTGATAAAACTATTTTTACTATATGATTTGTTTGTTTGTATTCAAATGTTTTTAAAAGTTTTATTACAATAGCCATTCCTTACCAATCTATATTTAGAATAGAGATTTATTTTTATTTTTATCTCTACGAATAAACAGACTTTTAAAAGGTTTGCTTTTGGCATGTCATTAGTTGGAAAGATCGAGAGTTACAATTTTTAATTGATAATATGTATATATTTTAATAACAACCAGATTGTCCACTGAATACTGGTCATCTTGGCTACTTAGTCGCTGCCTTGTCGCTTACTTCGCAAATACAATCCAACGCCCGAATTCGATCGCAGTATTTTTTATTTTACTTCATATCTTTGCACAACTTAAAAATAACTCCATATCTCTACAAAACAGCACTATTTAAAGAGAACTTCTCACCGAACGACAAATAACTATGTATTTGCACTTAAAGTATCATAGGCAAATCGTAAATAATTATACTTCGTATATGTAATGGTCATATAGAAGTCGATTCACCTACTAAATCAAGAGGAGTAAATACAAAAATAACTGCAAAGTAGGAAGCATTATTGGCACTGGACTGATCTCTTATCTCCAATCTCAAAACTATAAACAACTAAAATAAACAGGTCCGCGGATCACCCTTCGGCCGAATGAATGAAATTACCGCGGCTCCGATCACGTGCTCTATTGTGCTGAAAGGTGTATTAATGGTTAATCGGTCATTCAATCGGCTCCTCTCGAATTCGATATAGCAGATTAACGACACCTCTTCACGGCTTGCAGTTTATGAATGAGCGACAAAAATACTATGTAGATCAATTTGTAGTAAATTCTCACGTAACACGTGGATATTAATTAAATAGTGTAAACATCGTTTCTGTAATGTTTAAAGCATACGTAAAGAGTTTTAGATTATTTATATCAAACAAAATTTGTGTTCTATTCTTAGCGTTATAAAGTCGATACGAGAACAAGTTTTTGTGATTCGGAACGTAAATATCAAAAGTCAAGAACGCTCTACAAAGCGCCAGACATGGCCAGATACACAGGCTTCCGACAACAATTTTCCATTGGAACATTGTATATTCTGTTGACGTGGAATAGACTTACAGACATGACACCAGAATTTTAAATTGTTTATATTCTTTTTGAACATTCTTGTCAACAACGACAATACCAAAAATGTTCTTGAACTACTTTATGTGAAATGATTTAAATGAACGTCTCTAAAAAAGAACTTATAAAACTTCCTTCCTAATGCCGCTTAACTCTACAGTGGCACCGTGTTTTCTATTCTACCCCGGTCGTATAAAGCAGAACTGCACCCCACGCTATCTACCCCGTTTTATAGTTCGCTATAATACAACGTTTCGACGTCGAGCGTAGGTAGCTGAAGCGCTAGATAGAAGCTACGATGTTATTATATCGGGCAGCTGTGTGAGTGCACGTGCAACAAGCGAGAACACAGACGCGACGCCCCTTGCCTTCTCCTCCCCCTCACCGCCGTACCGCACCTCCCCTGACCCGAGCTCGCTCGACAACGACACGATACGGCTTAGCGTTGTGAGGCAATGCCGCGCCGCCATCTATTCGCTTCTCACAATGCCATAGAAAGTCTCCGTTCGACTCAAACTTTTCCTACCTTCCCAAGCGAACGTTGCACCGCTACGTCGACCCAACGAATTGATGTCTTCGTAGGCGACGCGCAGTAGAATTCTTTACGATAGTCGTTTGGAATAAGTGGAAGTTGCTAGTAAGGTACGGTTATAAAATGCCGCATAGGTATCCGGCGCTGGCGATAAAATAAACGTCTGTCCAAGTTTCGAACAGACAGAACGAGCGACGCGCTGCGCATCAGAAAAAGAACTTTACGACAAGATTAGAAAGAGCGAGCGGGACGGCAACGTCGCACGGCCACGTTCCAAGTTCCAAGTGACGGTGCGGCAACGCCGCGCGCCAACGTCATTTACTAAATTTATTTTCATGAGCGCTAGCGCTGGCGACACCGCTATACCTACAAACTTACGACTCGCTCACCGCGTGATAGCGATGAAACCTCGTGGCATCGTCTATTTCTGCATATTGGAAGTCTCCACGCGCGGGTATAATTTAAGTTTTAAACGCTAACAGGGTCGACGAGTCGCGTTTGCCGACTCCACAATAGAGCGGCAAGTTTTCCTCGGAACGATAAAGGGTGACGCAAAGTGATTATTTGCAGCGTTGCGATGAGTGGTCGCTGAGTCAACGCGGCAGCGGCGGTGCTCGTTGCACGCAGTCACTGCTTTGCAACTACATGTACTTGCTTCTTTCGTTTCTTATTGCGTTACGTTCCATGCATACTTTGTATAGTTTCTTGCAATGCCTTGAAATCAATAATTTAAATAAAATATTAGTAATTATTAATTAAACTGTTACTAATTTTAATTATATTAAATTAAATTTTATTTATAAACTAGGTTATTCAATGACATAAGATAGAGCTTTGTTAATAACGCATTTTAAACGTTTTAGTAGTTTAAAATGAACAAAAACCCAAGTATATATTTTAAAGACGCTTATGTAACCTAAGGCACTAAGTTTTTTAAAGACGCGTGTCCCACCTAATTGTCAGGACAGGTGCAAAGGCATCTGCCGTTCGCCCGCTGGACTCTGTTAACTATTTCATTTTTTTACCCTACTCAGTGTATTGCGCGCGACATCTGAATGATACACGTTTGGCCGAACAAATTGCGAAACAATCATTCTTTAGTGAACTATATAAGCAATGTAAAGGCAAGTGTCCGGCTCGAAGGTCTCGATAAGCATGTGGGAACGTTAAGTCAGCGAGTCTATCGCTTGTACGTTCGTCATTTCATAAGTAAAGTATAGGTTAGTAAAATGCAGCTGGAATATAGTATCTTGTTTTACAAGTTTAATAGGGAGGCACAGAATTCTTCCCAACTATATTCTACTGAAAGTGCGCATAGCGTTCATTATTAAAATAGTAAGCTCCATGAGCAAAACTTCGGAATGCAACGTTGTTACAAAATTCCTGATCTATCTGGAACTTTGGCATACGTCTTAGAGACCTTCAAGAAAAGAACTTACTCCTTTTTAAAAGGCTAGCAACGCATATGCGGCGGTAGTTACCTTCCATCAGGCGAGCCGCATGCTCGTGTTCCTCTTTTCGATAAAAACAGTCGGATCCTTTACAGATACTTATTTTCATGCAATAATTGAATCCGCGGCCCGCTCGCCCCATCCTTTAGGCTTAGCTATACATTGCTACCGAACCGACAAACTGTGTACTGTGTGAACCGTACTTTTTGTCAATTAAATTCATCAATATTAAGTTATTACTTTCATGTTATCAGTATTTATTTTTATGTCCGTGCTGTACTCATACTCGTTCATTTTCCTTTTAAATGCTGTCAGCTCTATCAAAAGGAGGTTTTTCTATAAATACATTTGTACATCATTCATAAATTGTCAGTTAATTTTCTCAACCATGCTCCATGCTTTGACATATACAGAAAATTAAGATAGTATTAATGTATAATTGTAAAATAATTACTTTTTTCAATGGTTAGACCGTCACTTAATTAGTGTTTTGTTTCTATTATTACTAAGGTCATTAGTTGGAAAAAATTGATACGAGAGTACAGGTAAAGAAAGAAATTTGCAGTTTTATTTTATTTTAAATGGAGCATTATCTATTTCGATGCCTCTCTTCTTCATAGCTTTATACCCACGCTGGCGGATTCTAAAACATCGTCAACCTTTTGTGTATGAAACCTTTTTCGGGTGAAGAATGCCGTACCTTCGGCATGGGTCGGTAAATCCCACAGTCGCATTGCGGAGCACGGAGCCCTCTACCTGAACTGAGACCCCTACAGGGGTTGCTCTGCGGGAACATATTGTATCCAAAAAAAGCGGGAAGGGTCGGGACGCATACAAAAGCGAAGGGATTTAGATTCAGGTACCTTCGAGTTAGAGGCAATACTTGAAGTTGGAACCAGAATTTAATTCTCTCATACTATTGCAGTTCTGTAACGTTAAATAAGTACCAACTTAGCATTAGAAAAATTCATCTCGACCAATATCATAATTTAATAATTAGATTAAAATTTTAAATTTTGGGACTTAATATGAGAATCTAAAATTATTAATGAATATATTTCTAAATAAGAATTGTGAGATTTAAAAACAAGAAATATGAGATATAGTAACAACAATGCAGTCAAAAGATAGAATAATATTTGAAACAGTGCTCGAAATTTATGTGGTGGTTGGCACGTGTAACTTACGGTACTTGCATGGCTCGGCGCGTGTTGCTAGCGTTGCAATGGACTCCGTTGTTACATTCTACGTTCTCTTGTATGAAGTTCAACAATACAAATTTAATTAGGTTTTTAATATATTTATTAAGGTTTGCTCATTCTTGGCTGAGGTATGGAAGGTACCTTTAATTTAAGATGTAATTTTTGCAGCAGTGGTTGATTAGTGCTATTTATAGAGCTTATAATATATCATTTATATATTTCTTTTAATTTATCATTAAAACTGAAGAATTTCAAAATTTATTATTAGTAATAAATATTTTATGCAAAAGAGATTTGAAAGAATAATTGTTAAAATAGCACAACCCTTTACTGCTTCATGATGACCTATAAGCGTAGCTATAGAACCAGCTCAAGTATTTATTTTTATAGTGGCTGATACGTCCTCATTAGCAGCATCTGGTTGTGGCCAGCCCGCGTGAAATGGGATGTCACGAATCGACATTGGCTGTTGTGGTCAGAGTAGAACGGTGCGAAATCGTTATTTAATTAGCGGAACTTTTTATATTTTTCATTTATTTCTACTAATATTATAATATATACGTAAGTATTCTTGCTTAGATGTTTGTCCTAAAAGTTTAAACAGTTGGACAGATTCTAATGAAATTAGGCATAATAGTCGATTATGCCGTTATGTAGGATACTTTTAATAAGCTTAATTTACGCCAAGCGAAGCGGGCGGGTAACAACTAGTCGATTATATAATTGATTTTTAACAACGTTCTTAAAAGACCACACTACGCCTTTGTCGATTCGCCCTTTCAACCTTTACCACGAACATAATATGACTGCATGGACCAAACATTCCTAGGATGACTTGATAGAGCAAAGTACAAATTTCAAAGTAATATGCATTAGTGCTCCGGCGCATGTTTGTCCACCGTTGTCAATTACTCAAATATTTGAATTGTGATTCGGTAACTAATGAGAGAAAATTCTATGTTCTTAAATTTAGTGTACATATTATATACGGAGTTGGGCATTATGGCGCGGTAAACGCGACCGTTGTAAATAAATTATGTACAGTAATAATTTTATTAGTGTCGATATCGATATGGTGTGTCGAGGAAGCACTCTCGACTAGGGGCGACCCCGTGTTTATCAAACTGTGTTGTAATATACAACATTAATTCTGTCCAATTCATTCGAAACAAGTACAGATATAAGTTACATATAATAAATACATTTTATGGATAAGTCACAAAAAATTTCACGCCGAAACTCCTTGATATCGAATAGCTGTAATATCCGAGTTGTAAACTCACACACTGGGATTTTAAATGTTCAGTTGTTTTGGTTTTAACTTTTATTTCGCGTACGTACCTACCTGTATAATTTTTTGTTAAACATGTCCGTATGGTTGGTTGTGATGGTTTACTTAAGTAAGTTAGCGAATTATGAATAAAATGGTCTACTTTACGTACATCTCTCTAAAATGTATCGCACATTTTTACTATCATTTCTAGATGATACTATGTTATAAATCTGTCGCATCGACACACGTTGTTCTCGTTTTAATGTACTTAAAGTTATTTTATCAGATGTAAGAATTTTTTATTCATAAATTAAAGAGTTTTAAAATTTTACCCATTGCGTTGCCGATGCGATAGAAATATAACCTCAGAATGCTTGCAATTATGTACAAACTATGAATGGTTTTCAAAACCTCAGTTGACTTGTTTTGGCCTTTCGTCCTGTCATTTCCATAAAACTGGCCAAATTGTACAAAGTTATCTTTTTGATGAAATGACTGTGCTCACTGAATAAGTCTCAATTTTGAAGTTTAATTGTTTGCACACCAGTACTTGAATTTGTGAGATAGTGTACGAATGTGAGTAGTGTACTCTAAATTAAAGTGGTTTGGTACTTTTTCTCTCCTAATTTCCTTGTGTTACTTTATGTGATATGTTTTGCATTGAGTTTGGCGGGCCAGATGAGCTCGCGCCGCTCAAGAGTTGTGACCACAGCAATAATTGTTCACAGTAGGATCCTTGTCACATCCACAGATCTATCTTACGAGTGCTTCAAAGAAGTGCTCGGAGCGTCACCATACGTAACTTATATAAACTATCTAAGTGTAATTAATTCCTTTAGCGTTTCTTTTTCATTGCCATTGGTTACCAAAAATGACAGGATTTTTATTAAAATATTCTTGTATATTCTAGGGAAATGCTCTCATTAGAAAACTGCGAAATCAATTTTGAATAAACTTAATGTTTGCACATCGAATTGTTAAAACGTTCCTCATGTTAGAATTTTATTCAAAATTGTTTCTCTAATTGTCTAATGCAAGACTATATTGTAATATATTATTGTTTAAGATGTTGTGTCGAAAATAACAAGAACAGGAATAATTTTGTGAAACAATGGCACAAAGAATGAACATAAATATTATATATATTATAGAAACAGAAATGTGGCTATAAGAGCAATTTTTATAATAAATATTTACTGTTGAAGAACCTAAGACTTTCATTTTACGAATGAATTTTCCTCTTGACCATACCATTTAAATTTCTCCCTCCTGCGCTACCTTACTTAGTAGTATGAACCACCTGTTGGAACGCCGAATTTATGTGGCGATATGACTAACAGCATACTGCCATATGTAATTTCAATCTTTTTAGTGCTAGTAACAAATTATAAAAAACAAAAGGCTTTAAAATATTTTGAACTATTACAGAATTGCTTCCAATAT
This sequence comes from Parnassius orleans, assembly GCA_029286625.1. Classification (NCBI taxonomy): domain Eukaryota; kingdom Metazoa; phylum Arthropoda; class Insecta; order Lepidoptera; family Papilionidae; genus Parnassius; species Parnassius orleans. The sequence goes on from JAGSMP010000018.1 coordinate 3,484,061, forward strand.
CTTATCTTCATATATATTTTTCATCTTTATATTTGAAGCATAAATTTGTAACATCCGTATCCATTTTCATTGGTAAACATACATTACTAGTGATCCGCCCCGGCTTCGCACGGGTGTTTTCTGGATCTCGACAACAGCTCTACCTACCGGGACTCACTCAAACACAAAAACATTCATCAGAATCGATCGAGCCAGTTTTTGGTTTTAACCTGAATAACGGACAACAATTGATTTTTATGTATAGAAAAAAAAACTACTATTAATGGCTTTTGGGCTTTTGGTAATGCATCCTGCGTTGCCAAAAGACCATATAAAATAAAACTTTAATAAGAGTATTTTTTATAAAATGCAGGTAGATTTGAGACAGTCTTCAAGAAATTGAAATTAGCTTTATCACATAGTGACTGTAGGAAGTCCATGGAGAGTTCTCTTGTGTTTCCACATGTCACCCGATCTCCTAAAGAGGAAGGAATGAATGGTTAATACACATACTAGTAACATGTTAAAAGTGGAGATGGAATATGGAGATATAGATAGCCTCCTTAGTTTGAAGATATATTTCCGGAGATATATGTTCAAACTCAGTATAAATAAAGTTAATTAAAATAAATTATAAAGTTAAATAAGATAGTATAAAGTATATATTAGGTCCTTACATATGAAATTGGCATTTGTACGGGAGGAATATAAAGTCAATTTTTTTTTGTAAAATATATTTAATTAATCAAAGTATGCACCGTTGTTATCTATGCACTTTTGCCATCTCATAGGTAGTTCATTGATATCTTTACTAAAAGAGAACGGGGGCGAGAATCAATAAACTCTTTGAAGGCGGTTTGGACTTCCGCATCGGAGTTGAATTTTTTTCCTTGTAAGAAGTTGTCCAAATTCCGGAAAGAATGATTATCTGTTGGAGCAAGGTCCGGGGAGTACGGTGGATGTCGCAGACATTCCAATTGTAGCTCATCTAACTTAGTGGTTGTTTGTTGTGCAGTGTGTGGTCTTGCGTTGTCGTGAAGCAGCAGTGGCCTAGAGCGATTGAACAATCTCGGTTTCTTCCTTATTGGTTTGCAGTTGCTGACAATAGATATCTACCGTTATCGTTTGGCCAGATTTTAGAAAGCTGTAATGAACGACACCGGCGCTAGTCCACCAAACACTCACAAGTAACTTTTTCTGAGTCAATTTTCGTTTAGGGCAGGATTTGGCTGGGTCTCCAGGGTTCAGCCATTGCGACGAGCGCTTCCGATTATCGTACAGTATCCACTTTTCATTACAAGTAATGATTCGATTTAAAATCCCTTCATTATTGTGTCGGTTGAGCAAAGTAATACAGCAGTCGACGCGTGTTTGCAATTTCGATTCACTCAATTCATGAGGTACCCATCGTTCAAGTTTTTACTTTCCTGATTTGCTTCATGTGGATTACTTACTTTACTTACTTACTTATCTTCACGCACAATCCCTGACGGGGTAGCCAGAGAACAGATCGCCAAGTGTCACGATCCTTACATATCTCTTTCGCTTCTTTCAGATTCATAATCTTCTTCATACATGCACGTCTAGGTATCCGAGTACTCTTGACCCTCCTCTTCGAGCAGTTTGCTCACATGGTCTTCGAGTTAGTCTCGGTCTACCTCGACACCTTTAATATTAACTTTCGCTATATATTTTCTTCACCATTCGGTCTTCACTCATTCGCTCAACGTGCCCAAACCATCGAAGCACGCCCTTATCAATTTTTGTGATAAGGTCATCTTTCAAACCTGCCATATTGCGAATCTCTTCGTTTCGCTTTCGGTCGGCCATGGTAACGCCGCACATTTTACGAAGAGATCGCATCTCCACTGCATTCAACTTGCTTTTATGCTTCTTCTGGCATACCCAGGTTTCGCTGCCATATAACAAAGTTGGTACCAACACTGCGTTATGTATTGCAAGGCGTGCGCTCTTCACTACGCCTTGCCTTTTGACTAAAGCAGTCAAGGCACCATTGACTTGTTCCCGGCAGCGACACGCCTGTCCACATCTAAATCACATCTTCCATCCCGGCTAAAAGCACTCCTAAGTATACAATTTCATTTACCTGTTCTAGACATTCTTGATTTACCCATATTTCACACTTGTTCTCTTCGTCCCTTTCAAATACCAGAACCTTAGTTTTATTGGCATTCAAACGAGACCTTTAATTTCACATTCTCTTCATACGCGTGACTAATGCCTGCAGTTCTGCCTCTGATGGTGCAATAAGCACTGCATCATCAGCATACAGCAGACAATTTACTTTTATGTCACCCAATTTCACACCCAGGCAGCTATCTTTCAGCTTCTGTAAACAGCTGTCGAGATATAGTATGAACAGCCAGAAGACATGACACAACCCTGTTTTACTCCTGTTTGACGCTAAACATGGGTGACAGGTCATGCCCTACCCGCACACAGGCTTTACAGTCGCAGTAAAGTGCCTGCACAGCCCTTAGCAATCGACCATCCACACCGTACCCCGGCAACAATTCCCACATTTTCTTCCTTACAACCTTATCAAATGCTTTCTCAAGATCCACAAAGCACAGAAAATCTTCTGGTTAGCAGCCAGAAGCTTCCGCGATCATGCGGAGAAAATATTTGATCCGTGCATCCTCTTCCAGGTCTAAATCCGCATTGAGCCTCCCATAGAAATCTTTCCGATTTTCTTGCATCCTACGTGTCAAAACCTTCGAGTATACTTTACTTGCTAAACTGGTGCGGTAATAAGCGACGCCAAAGAATAAAAATGAGGAAAAACAAATGAAGGACTGTTTTCAAAACTGAAATGTAGATACCAGCTAAATGAATTTATAAATTTGAATTTGGAATTCTTAACCAAAGAGGAGATATTTCAGATCAAAATGGTCAGTACGACAAAACGCTAATTTCATATGTAAGGACCTAATACTTAAAAAAAATGCAATGGTTAAACAAATAAATAAAACTAAACTAGACGGAAGCCATCTACAGGGGAGACTCAACCGAGGGTCAAGGGGAAAGGCAGAAAAGTCAGCGAACGAGGCGGGCGCTATGCAGGAGCATCGGAGCAGGCGCTATTGAGACGGGAGCTGACCGTCATTGAGTCCCGATCCGATATTATTATATATTTATTTATACAACGAGGATTAAAACCTTCAATATTAGTAAAAAACGTATCTTCAGTGTTAGTAGCAAATAGTTAAAGCTACAGCCTATATACGTCCCACTGCTGGGCACAGGCCTCTAATTTCTGAGAGAGTTTTAGGGCAAGGAAGTGTCCGCCGCGCTGCCCCAATGCGTGTTGGCGTACTTCACATGTCTTCGATGTTTTTTCTCAGACATGCAGGTTTCCTAACGATGTTTTCCTTCACCGCCGAGCACGTGGTAAACCAGCACTTAAAAATGCAATTAACAATTTCATTGGTGCCGGCGGGGATCGAACCCGGGTTGCTCGCGTGCTTTGAAATTTACAGCGAGCGCTTAGCCTCTAGTAGCAAATGTAATGCCATAAATGTACCAAACTTCAACTAACAAAATACAAGCGTAAAATGGCAACTTAATGCTGCTGCGTTTCGTTTGGTCAGTGTAGAGCACCCTTTTTACTGAGAACGAGGCATTCCATCTTAGTTCTCAGGGGTGACAACGCATCTGCAATTTGATTCTGAACTGAGGACAGATATCTATGGGGCACAGTATCCACTTACCATCAAGTGGACTGTATGCTCGTTTGTCACCCCTACAACAGTGAATCATATAGGGGCAGTTTGGAGATGACGTAGGTGTAATTTGACTTTCTCATGGTTGCGAAAAAGTAATCCACATGTGCTTCCGCAAACTGCGTGAAGCGCTGCAGCAACGTGGCATCCCCACCAGCACCCGCAACGCGTTCTTACACTGGATCTGGAGGGCTCTGGAGGCCCGTGAAGTGTAATCTCTTTACAAACTGCATATAGAGTAACTGTATATAGAGGGAATTACAAAACGAAGAGTGTGAGCTTCTCCTCCCTTGAGCACCGTGCAATTTTGCGGGCAATCATATTTTATACTAGCGATCCTCCCCGGCTTCACTTTTGTAGGATTTATTGGTGCTTCGTTATTTATATTTAAGACAACAGCGCCACATACCGGGTCTAAATGTGAATCTAAACTATCTATGTTAAAACATACACAAAAACTTTCATCAAAATCGGTTGAGTTTTTGGGTTTTAGCGACACTTACAGACAGATCATAACTGATTTTTGTATAAAGAGATAATCAAAGACCATTTATTTTATTAATTTTTGGTAAAAAAAAAATGCATTAGACGTAGCATTTTACATAAATAGCATTTCATAAGTGCACCTTCACAAATAGACATATTGACATTACCTAAAGACCACAACATTAATGACCTCAAAAGCTAACATTAAGTTTGTTTTCGAATTAATCTAAAAAAATGTTTTAAGATTATTACACAAAAATTACTCAAAATTACGAAGTCCCCGTTAGAATATCTCGTACCCCATATCGTCCGTGAGTGTCGTAAAAGGCGACAGAGCGAAACAAAGCAGGAGATGGATAGCAGTGTCTTATTAATAACAACTACAAAATAAAGAAATGTAGCTGCCAACCCGCCTGTCAAATGTGGCACCTAAGGCAAATATCCCCAGTATGAGGACGCTTATTTTATCAGTAGAGTTTGATAAGCTGTAATGAATGAACTATTACCGTTACCGTTACAGGCAATTATAGTCCACTGCTGAACATAGGCCTCCCCCATAGATTGCCTCATAGGGCAGAAATTTGCCATAGTTGCCACGCTTGGCAAGCGGGTTGACAACCGCAGTTTTCTATTTTTAGTCGTTATTAGGAAGACGCTGCTGCCCATCTCCTGATTTATTTCCCTCTGTCGCCTCTTACGATACCCACGGGATGATATGGGGTAGGTACTGCATGAACTACCTATTACGAAGAAGCTTTTGATACGAATCAAAAAATTGTTAACTATTTAAACTCAAAATTAACCTAACAAAAGCTTCATCGTTGTAAAAGTTATATTTGTAAGTAAAATTAAAAATACACGATTATAGATAGTACAAATCTGCTTGCCTAAAGGCTGTGCCGCAAATGTCGCACTTGTGGGGCTTCTCGCCGCTGTGGATGAGGGTGTGAACAGTTCTCGCGTATGGCCTGCGGAATGCCGCGCCGCAAATATCACAGCGATAGGGCCTGCAATAAGGAAAACACAATCACATTGGAGCAGGGCCGGACTATACGCCATGCACAAAACAAATATGTGAGTAATATCTGTAATTAGAACATAAACATGTCATAAAAATTTAGTTTCAGACTATGTACTTCACAATTATCATTTCTGAGTGTTATGGGACAATTGTTTCCTCACAATGTTATCCTTCGCCGCACAGCATGTGGCAAATAAGAACTTAAAATTACAATTAACAATTTTAATGGTGCCGCCAACGATTGCAACCGGGTTGCTTGCGTAGGTACTGTAAAATTTACTGCGATACCTTTACAGAATCAGTCGTCAGATAACACAACAATAACAGTAGATATGAACATTAAAATTTTTTTATAACATTAAAACGATAAACTAGCAAACAAACGGTTTATCCGATGGAAAACGGCACTAGGTGGTAGGAAGACTTCGCTGCTTGGTGATAGAAATAATTAGGAACATGGTACCTACTTTGACTGGGTACGTAGATTACGTACGTACGTAGAGACGTAGTACGCTGAAAAATATTCCTACCACCAGCTGAATGCTAAATGACTAAAATATATCATCATCATCATTAACTTCACAAGTCCAATGCTGAATATAGGCCTCCCCCAAGGAATGCCCCAAATCATGGACCTGAGTCACCTGATGCATGCATCGACTTCCTGCATCTCTTACCAGGTCGTCACTACGTACATACGAGGCTACCATTTGAGAACCTTTCTTCCCCATCGATTGTAGGACTATATCGGTTGCTTAGGTTACCTACTGCGGATATGTACGAATCCAAGTGTTATTTAATTGTATAATGGACATATTTCATACAAAGATAATACAATACAAAGTGGGCAATTGTTACTAAATAGTTACTGGAGGAATCTTACAAAAGGTAAAAAATATTTTTAAGAAAACATATTTGTGCAAAGACGATTAATTATTTCCTCTTTTATTTTCTCTACATTCAGCCGAAATAAATATTTGATATTACTTAAACATACAGTTTTTGAACGGTTTATATGTGTTTCAACGGTTACTGACAACGACGTTCTCGGTACAGTTTCATAACGCATCCATAACCCGGCGATTGTAAACTGCTCGAGAACCGGTCACAATCTAGAAGAGAGCGGTGCACCGCTGTACACGCAAGAACGCTATTCCGTAAGCCGCTTGTCTTTGCTCACTGACGTTTTACTTTGTATGTGACGGCCATTTTGGAAAATACGGAAGTTTTTATTCAGGGTTGTTCTTGTTGCTGATAACTGAGCTATTACTTCTTAAACAAATAATAACTCAGTTATCTATAAATCTACGACTTTCATTAATTTATGTAATTTCACAACCGTTAGTGAAATAATTACGAGTCAAAGACGTGAAGTGAACGAAAAACAAGAAGTGAGTTTAGACTCTGGTATACAAGCAATCCGCCTGCCAAGCGTTGTTGGATTTTTTGTAGTATATCTGTGACAAACGAGCACACAGTCTACCTGATGATAAGTAGATGCTGTGGCCCATAGACAACTTCATTTATCCTCGATCAAAAATCAAAATGTAGATAAGTTGTCACCATGAGGACTAAGATGGAATGCCTCGTTACGGGTAAAAAGATCTCCAGTTTTCGACACTCAATTATGAAACACAGCAGCATTAGACTGCTATTTTACACTAGTATTGTATGAGAGCGTATTCTTTCCTCGGTCAAGCCAACCTTTTCTAGCAGCAGCGTGGCTGTATCTCGAAGAAATATGGTGGTTATGATGATAAAATTCTAAGTTGGCCACAGATACATATGCTGCATCTATTCTCGATTACATCTTAATTATAATATCTTAATCTAGAATATAGTGAAAAAACTAGTATATTTACTATTGTGAAATTGGTGTGACTCCCGGTTGAAAATTAAAAAAAATGTCCAGCATCTTTTACGTTGCTTTCCGTCGCCGATCTGAGTATTTAACATCAGTATTCAACGATGGTTATACTCTATATTCTATGCGTCCACTCACACTGTGATCTTATATACTAGTTCTACTTTATAATATAATATTGAAGAGTTAGAGTCAGTAGTAGTTAAGATGTATAAAATTGCAATGAATAATAATTAGTATCAGAGCATGAGGACCAGATAACATGAACAAAAACAATAACCAAATTTTTACAGACATGTACTGTTTACTCTGACAATGCTTTATCACCATCTCACTCCCTTAAACCACCAGTGCGTTAGGGACGAACACTTTAGATACCTCGCACATAGTGCTGCGGTGAGCCCTACAGGAAAAGCCAAGCATGATGGTTACTATAAGAACGTTTCATTAAAAGGTTGTGAAATGGAAGCAAGCGCAGGTGACACGAATGTGATGGTTTTTGAAAGGGAAGAAAGTTCTTTTTTCGAAAATTGTATGCTGTTAGCCCTGCGGCCCTTACAGTTTCATCGCATTAGACTCGTAAGCGAGGACTTAAGAGCTATCGAGTGCAACGATTCTGCCGAGGCACCCTGGCCCCTGCTTTTGGAACGGAAGGAGGTACGAACCTTGACTTGAACTACTATCGAAATGTGGGAAACGGATCAGAAAACTATAATTTAAAAGTAAAAGTAGTAGAGCACTAACGTCTCAGAACATAATGCAATTTTAGCTCTGACATTTAAAAAAGAGTCCGCTGATCAATGGTTTATATATTTTTTCTGTAATTTCTTCTGTCCTTAATAAAATTCTCTCTTTTAATTCTGTTAAGCTTACACATATTATTTAATAAAGAAGACGCATTTTTCGAATTAATTTTGTAATCATATAATGAAAATTATAAAAATTAAAATAAATAAACCTTTGAATGAAAAGTAAAAGCCGGCTTCAGAGAACTAAAAATAACAAAATAATTTCTACATTACAGCTTCTGAAGTCAGCTAGCAGTACATAGTGTAAAGAAAAGCAAGGTTAATACTGTTTAAAAAAAAAGCCGACTGCGTAAAAAAATTACTAATTATACTATACCTACATAAGTTTTGAAGATTTAAGCGATAATGGTCGGTAACCAACCAAAAATCGTTATAGATCCTAAATGGGCATTCAAAATGAAAAATAAATACAGAAACCTAAATATGATTATCAAAGATCTAATTAATGATTGTTGTCGCTATTTTGAATTTTGATTACTGTCATGTCTTTAGCGAACCTCGCAAGAGTAGAGTTGTTAGTGAAAGGTCCCTTTCTGCCTGGTGGTACCACCCCTACTCAGATCTACCTTACTTATTTCTGCTGTTAAGCAGCTGTGCACTGTTGTGTTCCGGGTTGATGGATAAAAGTGAGTTTAATCCAGTCCGTGGTAAAACCGCATCTGTAACTTCTCTGAAGTTAATTGTTAATTGTTGTTTCGGTAGCGCAGCAGCGAAGCGTTTGCTTGCGCGAGCTGAGAGTTCAAACCCCGCATGGAACAAGCATTTGTATGACCTACTAAAAATTTCCCCTCTGAAAACAATTATTAACGGGAGAAATCTTATTATGAAGTTACCTTTTAAAAAAGAGTTCTAATTTATTCTCATAATTTAAAATTAAACACAGCGTTTGTTTAATAATAAATTATTTCCGCCTAAAATTCTTACCGCGTTTTTTACTACATTATACCATTTCTAAAAAATTACATAAATCTGTGTTCACCAGTCAAACGTTTGTTGTTCTTAATTTTTTCTCTATCGCCTTTAAAGTTTTCGATCGGTTTGAGGTTCGGTAATTTCCCAACAATTAACCTACCCCGAGATTTTCTTACAAGCATTAAAGTTACCGCAACCTAAGCGACGTCCTTGACGGGAAAAGTTTTATTCGAGATCTCTATAACGCAATTTTGTTATTGTTAAATTTTACTACAGTGAAAAAGCAAATATATTTATTACATGGGGTTTCAACTCGTAACTGCGGTTAAAACTCACTTAGGGAAATGCTAGGGAAATGTAGTATTATCTAAGGACCATCGTTAAAATTTCTCAAGCTTAGAGGTTATGGGAAACAAGAAATAAAGGGAAAGGAAAATATAGTAAGTAAACTAGTAAGTTGGAAAACTTGAGGAAGGGAAAAGGACTTTTTTTTAAAGAATGAACTGTGTAGTCCGTGGAATGACCCGACATATTTCTGCAACAACAGATGAGGTTCTAGTTAATTCAAAAGTTAAAGTAGTAGGTCACATTATCTACTTACGACTCGTTACGTGTTCGTTTGTTACCCTTAATTCTATAAAAATATGACACTGCATTCGATTTCTTCTTCGATCTTTTCACATAATACTACATTGCCATGTTCAGAAACGGGAAGGTGGAATGGCACAACTACAAGGCCCCACTAATTGAGCCGTGGAAAATGCTACAAAGTACAACTAATAAGTAGTAATCTTATATTTTACTTTAACTTTTTTAAATTTGAGCGAAAAGGCAAATAGCACGCAAAAAGTACAAATCGAAGCAATTTTATCAATTAGTAAAAAATAAAAACCACGGACTGCGACACAGGTGTCGTTTATGTCTTATACGGTAACGTTGAAAATATTCATGTAATATGTATCTATAAATAGAAACAGTAAAAACGTTCCCGCTACTTCTTTTATAGAGCCAGTTTCGTTTATACATACAAGTAGTGCCATCTATTGGGAAAATTGAAGAGTTATTTAGTTTTAAGCATATTTTACTTCCGACTGTAAGTTTTGGTGGTATAATTATTTAGGCAGGTATAGGTTTTAGACATTATTGTTAAGTTACTTACTTATCAATAATTTATTTAATAATTAGAATAATTAACAGAACCCAATTTCCTTAGCCTCGGAGAGGATTCGCCAAAATCAACACAATTTGCAAACGCTTAGGCAATCGTAGTACCAGACACAGACCTTTGTCGCTGCTCCTCGTCGCTGTACTAGGTATTTATTAGTCCGGCTTAAAGAAAATGGTTATACCGCTTTCTATCAGAAGCCATTAGATCATTCGGGCATTTCCCATAGTTGCCTCTCACGACACTCACAGCACGAGAAGAAGTGTGGGATTTATCAATATCATGAAACGAAAATAGTTAAAAACTTAAAATTTGGATCTGGTTTATCTTTATATATATAGTACGTGAGGGTAATATGGTCATCCGGTTAATATGGTCACTTTCCTTGTTTCCTTGTTTGCGTAGATGGCTCTGTGATACGATAACTCTTCATTATATCAAATAATCCAGAGTCAAAAGGGCGCTGCTTTGTCGACGCCATTTTGGCAGTTGACATTATAGTAAATATTTTAGTCGATTTTAGTATTGTGTAGTATAGTTAGTTTTTCTTTAAGTTGATTTTTCGAAGCCTTCCTAATTATTGCGAAATCTTGTTTGCTATTTTATTTAAATATATTAGTTATAGTATATACGACTTTGCGTTTTTGTGTCTATCCTCCTCCTAGTTTTGGTTTTATAAGGCGGCAAAGCTTTAAGGTGACCCGAGAGTAAGGCGATATTACCCTCACATATCTTATAAATAATTCTTCTGTGCGTGTTTGTCACTTAACTCCTCCTAAACGGCTGGACTGATTTTGATGAAATTTTTGGTGTGTGTTTGATTTTGATCCCCCGTTCGAAGCCGGAGCGGATCACTAGTTAGGTAGGTATAACGTCCTTTTTAACTTATTGTATATTTTTCTATTTTTGCAACAATTTTATTATTTATTTTTTATTAACTGCCATCATTGTTACACACGTGTTAGTTCCTTGGTCCGGGGTTCAAATTCCATTAAAGTTAAAGATACAGCCTATATATAAGTAGTCCCACTGCCGGGCACAGGCCTCTTCTCATTTCTGAGAGGGGTTTAGGGCAAAGAAAAGTCCGCCGGGCTGCCCCAATGCGTGTTGGCGAACTTCACATTTCTTCGAAAAAAAAATTTTTTTCTTATATCTCAGACATGCAGGTTTCCTCACGATGTTTTCCTTCACCGTCGAGAACGTTTTAAATCAGCACTTAAAATTGCAATTAACAATTTTATTGGTGACGACGGGGATCAAACACGGGTTGCTCGCGTACTCTGAAATTTATGGCGAGCGCTTAGCCCCTGAGCTACCACGGCTCCAAATTCCATTAAAAGACAATATTTGTGCACAATATCTTCTTCATCTTTATTAATCCTTAACAATCCACTGCTGAGTATGGGGTTCTCCCATTTTAGGAAGGATTTAGGACTTGCATTTATCGTCATTTGATTGCTCCAAGCTGCTCCAAGTCGCGGTCTGGTCATTTTACATCTTGTATATACGAGATGATGCACCGCCATCTATTAGAGATGTGCCCCTACTAGAACCCGAGGCACATCCGTACAGTACCCCATTCTGTTGAAGCAACGCTGAAAACAGTAGACGTCGTATCTTTTTGGAGCCACCAAGAATATAAGTGGGACACTAAATTTTATAAGCAAAGCCGACAAAGCCCTCGACCCTCCGTACTACTTCATAGCTCCGCCTTTGTACATATATGCCACTCACGAATGAAGGAATAGACTGTAGAAGTAACAAATTGATAATAGATTCATCCACACAAAATGTTTTTATTGTTGTGTATAATAAAGGACATTTATTTATTGATGTTGAATATAGAAGTATGAAAGTCTGAAAGAAGTAAAAAGGCTTGACCTTTATAATATAGTTTGAGAAAAACTCTTAAAGAAAAAACATCTATTTTTGTAACCGATGGTGATTTTGCCATTTTGATTGCCATAAGATTATAAAGGTAGATATATTTTCATGTTTTTTTTTCTTAATCAAATTAATAGGTATCGCATATTATTGTTTGACGTTTATATAAACGTTATAACAATGAAGCTCTAACGCGAATCTCCTGTAATATTATTAATAAAAGATGCTTAATTTGTAGTATTTTGTTGTGAAAACTATTCAAGTCCGTAGGTGGTTGTAAAGTGAATAATAAGTTTGAGGTTGTTGTGTATAATAACCAAAACTAACTTGTAAAAGATTGTGACTTTAAAGTTTTTGTAGTCCACGTTAAATAACGTAACTATGCAGAAGAAAAATATTGTTCAATATTTTATAATTGAGTTTAATTTGGAAATAAATTTTAAGAAAAAAACTTTCTTAACATACCTATGTCTAAAGTGTATATAGCGGACAGTGCGTATAAAGTTTATTATTAATAGACAACCAACGATTGTGCAGCTGGCGCGCCAGCAAATATTCGAGAACAGGATTGCCTAATGCTATAGAACGTAAACAAACAGCTGCGAAGCGCCATTCTTGCTGAGTGGGTGATAAATGGCGAGGATTACAATGGTTTCTACATTGTGACATACAAAAATAATGCACCAACTTATCACTAATCAGGTTATTTCTAAGAAACTATTCAGGCTTTACTTGTACATAGCTTATTTCCCTTTATTACGACGTACGACGATAAAACGGTATCGTCGTACGTCGTAATAATTTGGCGTGAATCTAATAAGTAGATAATAACGATTTTATTAATCTATACTTTTAATTATTTGCTTCCTTCGCCTAGCATGCATAGCATTATATATGATAACTTGTTATAGGTTACAGCTTTCAGTTGACAACACAAATCTTTTGTTTTTAGGCCTTGCATATCTATACGGATAGGTTAGAATTAGTACAAGTGAATGCCTCTATGACACACTTGTGCTTGCAACAGTGTTTGTGTAAATCCAATATTCATAATTAATAACCGACTTTTGATATATTACAACACCCGTAATACTAGAAGGACCCGTAATGCAGAAATTCAGGGGCTAAGCATATGGAATCTCCAACACCACCATTAACATTGATAATTACTGAGAGCAAACGAGAACTGATATAGCACAATGTTTGACGATATAGAAAAACATAGTGATAGAACCTGTATCGCACACTGGAATATCGCGGCGCCTTTTTTCTTACGCCATAAGGATTTCAGAAAATGAGAGGAGTCCTGCGCCCGACAACGATATTTAAACAGGTTGTTACTTGCTACTTTTACTTTTAACTTTATTACTAGACGGTAAAAAACAAAGTACATATTACTGCGATGGTAACCTTTGGTCTGTGTGAATGCGTGCATGTTCACGCAAGCGTGCAGCCGCCGTGAACGTCTTGGGGCAGGCGGCGCAGGCGAAGGGTCGCTCTCCAGTGTGCGTGCGTCGATGGTCGTCGCGCTCCACCTGCCAGCGACGTTTCACATATTATCGTATGGAAAAAACACGGGGAACAACCTGCACATCTAGGGATAGGGTCACCAGGCTATTCGTTAACTTTTAAGGATAGTATATCGTTTTGGTTTTTATAAGTAAATTCTGAGGTACCCATTAGACTTAACGCACCCTATCAACACCGAGAGCGAGCATATGCGGCTCGCGCTGCGGTTACTTGATTTTACGATATTTGTACGTGCAAGTCATTATTAATACGATATATTCTTAATCCATTACAGTCTATAAAAGTCCACTTCTGAACATACTCTCCCATAGATTGCCTCCTAGGAAAGATTTTGCCATAGTTGCCACGTTTGGCAGGCGGGTTGGCTACCACAGTTTTTTATTGTTTTGAGTTGTTATCAAGAAAATGCTATGCATTTTTTTTTGAATATTCTTAGTAACGTATACTAACTAAATTGTATAAAAACTAAACAAAAACTGCATAATTATTAATTCCGTATTCAGAGTGAGTGAAATAAATAAATAAATTATTTATTTCACTCACTCTGAAAACGGAAAATCCCATTAATTGCATTGTAATTTATGGTCACTCGTTCTTGATACTACAAGTATATTCCATCGTGCTTTCGGGCGTAACATTATTGACAATATAGTATATTCAGTTTAATCTTTATTACCATTAAAGGAAAACTATAAAGGCTTTATAATATAAAGCATTTATAGTTTTCCTGTTTACTTCGAAAGATGGCGTTTTTTGTGGTTTTTTTTAAAAAGAAATGTCAAAAGAAATGCGCTATTAAGTCATTAAGATCTAGGGCGTAGTTTGATAGTTTTCTCACAAAACTCCCACAACATTTTCTTAGCTTTATCTTAGACAATGATAATTTTAATCATTGTATTAATCATCAAACAGACATCATCATTACTAGCCTGCAACTGACCCCTACTCTGGATACGTCCTTGAGCTGAATTCAGCCCAGTTGCCGCTATAATTGCGCAGGTCGTCGCTCCGCGTAATCAAGAGTCTTCTTACACATAACTAGGCAATAGGATTCGCCTGCTTCAATAGCTCTGTCATTTCAGTGAAAGATGTGACGTGAGCCCGTTGAAAGATGTGACGTGAGCCCGTTACTATTTTGATTTTATAATAAAAAACCTGATTTTATATTTCACTTCTTTATACATATAAATAAAATAAAAGTGTCTGTCTGAAATATCGAAAAAACTGCCTTTCGTCGGGCTTAGGAGGTTATTTGCATGCTATTAAGACATTAATAACTATTTAAAAAAAAGTCTATCTATCAGGGCTAATCTTAAAAATGGCTGAACCCTTTGTGGTGAAACTTCAAGAACTGATAGAGATCAATGCCAGGAGGCATCTAGGCTGTATTATATCCGAAAAACTTGGAGAAGTTACAAGTTAATTTGGAATGATTATGACAATAATTATGACACTTTAAATTTTTAGGTTTAGTTTCGCTTTAATAAAGTTTTTTTCTAAATATTGTGTGTAACCTTTTAGCTAGATTTAATTTTATGCTATGTTTTAACAATGTAAATAAATAAATATAAATGATATTAGAACATTTGCAAATGTGAAAGTGAAAAGTGCTTATGGGAATGAAATAGATAAAAAATACTGAAAAGTATTTCAATATATTATAGAAAAAGTTTTATTCATCAAGTTCACTACGCCTTTGTACAAACTTGATAAATAATTCTGTGCCTTTTTGTCCTTACAATCAATCAATAACGTACATGTCACACCTATGCCGGTAGTTGTTGGGAGCACTAAGCTCAAAGTTGTTGACGAGTATGTTTACCTGGGACAAATAATCCGACTAGGTAAGTCTAACTTCTACCGAGAGTTCAATCGCGGATTCAACTTGGCTAGGCAGCGTTCGGGAAATTATGACACATCTACTCATTCTCATCAGGTATACCTCAAAACTTGAAAACGAGATTGTGCAACCAGTGCGTGTTGCCAGTGATGACTTATGGATCTGAGACGTGGTCCTTCACTGCTGGCCGTATGAGGAAGCTCAAGGTCTCTCAGCGAGCTACGGAGAGGGCTATGCTCGGGGTTTCTCTGCGTGATAAACTTAAAAATGAGGATATTTGCAGAGTGACCGACATAGCCCAACGGATTATTAAGCTGAAGTGGCAATGGGCCGGCCATATAACTCGAAGAACCGACAAAAAGGTTCTCGAGTGGCGGCCTTACAAGTTTGTACTAGATGGAGCGACGACCTGGTAAGACATGCAGCAAGGCGATAGATGCAGGTGGCTCAGGACCGTGCTTTGTGGCATTCCTTGGGGTGGCCTACGTTCAGCAGTGGACTTGTGAAGGGCTGTAATAATGATGATGATGAAGAAACAATAAACAAAACAATAGAAGTTTAAAAGTATCGCGCCGTCGAATTTCTTGCTTCTAAATCTTATCTAACACAAACAAAACAAATCTAAACTAAACACATGGTAATCTATAACCTATTAACTAAGCTTTCACATTAAGAGCCACTGGATTTTACTGTCGATGGAAATTTAGTTAAGTTAATATGATAAGATTTGTTTTTTTATTTATGACTTAACGCGCAGCAGACGCAAGCGTTCTATTCGAAAGAGATAAGAATGCACCATAATTGATTTTTTATTTCAATCAGGGCGATAAATTTAAGTGATAATTCAAATGAAACCTTCAGATTCCAGATTATATCGGAAACATGGCGTTGCGAATATGACAACATGCATGCGTGCAATTCGAAAGGCAAAAATAAATTTGTGATTTTACTAGGCCTAAGGGTTCTTTTTCCGCTTAGAAGTCAGTCTGGACACCAGTACCAGTACCACAGGTGACATGCTTTTGCGTCTATGTTCAAAGGCCTACCTACCTAGTACTTACTCAGACTAACTCCAATACAGAAAAAGATGTCCGCCACCTACTAAAATTAAAAATATGTATTAACTTTACTGGGGACTTAGATGGAAAATCGCGTTGGGTTTTCTCTAATATATGATGCCTGATGATCGACGGATTAACCTGTAACAGCCAACTGATTGCAGAAAATACATCTAAATATGTCGAGCCCAAATACTGCAATTAGTTGGGAAGCAGTAATCAATGCGAGGGTGAAGAACTCGTCCGCCTCCCAAAGTCGTGAGCAGGGAAAACCCTTGTATGAAGTACACATCAATTGACAATTGACCCATTCTTGAATAGGACAACGTTTTGCAATGCATTTGTTACTGGTGATGACTTACACAGTGGTATTCTTCTTTAATTTAAAACTTATTTCATTTCGATCTTTGAAGTCCTTTTTAACCTTTTACAAAATTATAACTGGTTCTGTAGTGTATAGTGGTTTATATTTATAGTATTAATAGTAACTGTTAATATTAAATTGCATTCTAGTTAAGGAATAGAAAAGAGTTCGTGTTGAACAGACAATACCGGATCTTTTTAGTGTAGTCGAGGCACCAATCAGTAGTTTGTCACCGCATTAAAACCTACAGAATATTGAAAAAAAAAAACATAGAACAAGCCGTATTTTACTTGCAACGAGCTAACCAACTGTCAGTTAGATAGGTATTATGAAGTACTATAAGTTTGTACGCCTTAAAAAAATTGTGTTGTAAATATCGTATCGTATATTCAGTAAGATGCTTAAATAAAAAAAAATGATAATTTCATTTCGAAGTGTTCCTTTTGTACGTAAGGTATGTATATACCCGAAAAGTTGATGTAAAACAATGTGCGTAATATTATATTATTTCTTATGCAAACAAAAGATGTCGCTGTTGCTTAAATAAAATATTACTTATATGAATTTATTTTTATTTAATTTATATTATAAACATTTTTCCGACTATTTGTTTTTTATAGTAAAGTTAATAAAAAATGACCTCACAACACATCTTACTACAGAAGTTACAGAAGTACAGAGTTTTAGTGATTTTGATGAAAAATCAAAATGTTATAATTTTTAGGTAGATTCCTTCCCTATCAATTCAATCAGTGGTTCTGTCTTTGTAAATAAGTAATATTATAAGAAAGCCTAAGCTTACTTGGCGAGGTATAAATAGGGCTATGCTCGAAATTTCTTTGCGTGATAAGATCCATAATGAAATTTCCGCAAAAGAACAAGGGTACATACCCATAGGTGACATAGCCCAGTGAAATGACAGGCTGAAGTGGCAATGGGTCGGCCTCATAACTCGAACAACCGCAACCGATGGGAAAGCAAGATTCTCGAGTAGCAGCCTAAATGCTGGCAAGAGTAGTGTTGGGCGACCGCCCACTAAATGGAGTGACGATAAAATTTGCAGATATTAATTGCACGCAGGTTGGTCAGGACCGTACTTTGCAGCAATCTATGAGGAGCCTAATATTCAGCAGTGACCTTGTGATGGGCAGTAATGATGATGATGACGTAGCACTTTTCTTACTATTTCATTCGCATCTTCACTGCTGTGTTCCACCTTTGAAATTTCATCTTAGATCGAAGGGATGACAATGCACCTGTAGCCTACTTAGTTAAAAACATGCGTCCATGGACGTCAACTCTTACCATTAGATAGATTATTAGTTCTTATTTTTAATTTCATGTTATAAAAATTAAATTAAAAATAAATGTTTAGCCTGCATCACGAAAAGGTCGGCTAGACTGGCAAAAGATCTAATCAGCGTCAAATAGCGACTTAATGCTGCTGTGTTTCTTATAGTGAATGTAGGGAACTCAAGACCCTTTTTACTGGTAACGTAGCAGTCTATCTTAGTCCTCAGAAGTAAAAACGCATTAGCATTTTCATTCCTAATCGAGGATGGATACGGCTCATTCACAATGGATAGCTTCGACTGTAGGAAGTTGCGAATTTTTTGATAGTATTCTGTAGGGGCCGTGTGATGGCGGCGTAAGAAAACCCAACACCCCTGGGTGTTGTAAAAAGTGAATAGGGAAAACGCCAAGAAAACGCCAGAAACGCCAGAAAATCTATTTTACATAAGATCTTATAGCTTATGTAAAATATGGTATAAATAATGACTGTAGAGGTAATATTTTTTTATAAAAAAAGATAAATAAAAGGTAAACTTGTAAAGAAATGACGCGGTTCTTTCCCGTAGTTATACTGACCAATTCATGAGCCGCTGCCAGTATCTATATATCACGCTACAGCCACGTAAAATAAGATATAATTGCAGAAAGGCCGAATTTGTATTTTCACCATGCAAAGAAGCAATAACCAGCAAAACATTCCATTCAATTGTTTGCGCGGACATTGCCGTTACGATAAATTATTTATGACGACAGTCAAAACTTCGACCGTCAACCTTCATACTTATCGTGATCGTTACGTTACGTTCTTTCTTAAAAAAACCATGCAAATATTTATTTTTAAGGTAATTGTTTTGTAATAGAGTTTTTTTCCTCTTCACTAAAATGATGATCGATACATAAAAAACTTTTATCAAAAAGTAATTGCCGACTTCTTTTGAAAGTTATTTTCTTAAAAGTTATTTTTTTACTCTTTTGAGTGGACTAAGGAATATCACAATCGCAATGTAGCCTAAATAGTTACATTAAAAACTTCATTCCCTATTTTGCCACCCTTAGGGGTGGATTTTTAAAATATATATGGGACCACCCCTGAAGTATAACCTGTTTAATAAATAAATAATTATCAAAATCGGGTCTCAATTAGCGAAGATATCGCGTAACATCTAGACGAAATATATATACATACAGTTGAATTGTAAGCCTCCTCCTTTTTTTAAATCGGCGTTCAGTTCTGATGACAACTAGGGTTCTAATAAGTCCGTAACATTATACATTAGCTATAATTACTGATTGTTTTGGCAGACATATGGTGGAACATATTGAGGCTTTTACTTAACCGATCCCAGGTTCATACCTTTACCATGATATTTGACTTCATGTCTATAAGATTTTACGTAATTTAAGACTTTTCGCGCAATTCAATTATACATCTCTCTACAGTAGGGTAGGACTCTTTTCCTACCTAGGAACCAGAAACTAGCTTTAAGATCATATTTTTTTATAAGACTAATATGACAAACGAACTTACAGTCCTCCTGATGGTTACTGGCTACTGCAGTCCATGAACACCTGCAGTCAACTTCTAACAGACAAAGCTACCGGTGCATTGTCCTCTCTGAGGACTAAGACTGAATGCCTCACAGTCTCTAATTATACTGACACTCTATATCATTTATACCGGAACACAGCAGGCACTGCTATTTCGCGGTGGAAACAGGTTATAGTAAGAGGGTGGTACACACCCAGATGGACTTCAAGCAGAAATAAGGAAATAGGTAGATATTTTTTTTTGTAGAATAAGGGTGATAAATGAGCACACAGTCCACCTGATGGTAAGTGTTGCTGTGGCCCATAGACATCTACATCTATCTTCGTTTGCGAATTTAAATGCAGATGCGTTGTCAGCCGTGAGGACTAAAATAGAATGCCTCTTTTCCAGTAAAAAGGGTCTCCGGTTCTCTACACTCACCATACGAAACACAGCAGCATTAAGCTGCTATTTTACGCTGGTATTCTGTGAGAGCGTGGTCCTTCCCTGGTCAAGCCGACCCATTCGTGCTATAACTATACTATTAATATAGCTGCAGCATGGCTCTACCACGTAGATATTTTATAGCCATCTTTGCTTGAAGTAGGTTGCAGGTGTCCATAGGCTGGGGTAATCACTTACCAGCAGAAGGACTCTTAATTGTTACTCCAAAATTATTTACACAAAAAATAACAAGCAATAACAGAACATTAATAGAATCAGGCGTTACTTTGCGGAAATCCACACAACATTCAAATGTTGTTTTTAATAAATGCTCTTACTAGTTGTTTTTTATTTACACCACGAAGTTTAAAGAGCCGTGAAAGCACGGTATTGCTGTTAACTTCTGGGCGTTGAACACTTTGTAACTGGACGAGTATGAATAACTACCAAGATATATTACATTATCTTAGCCTGCAAAAGAGAATGCTTTACGTCTTGTGTATAAAGGCGACTGCAGAAAAAGCTTATTGCTATATAGATGGCGGTATAACCCATCCCGTTTATGACAGACGTGAAATAACCAGACCGGTGACTAGGAGCAGCATTAAAATTGCGAGACGAATGGCATTGGCATTGCGATCGCCAATACGCCTACCAAGCGTGGTGATTAAGGCGATTCCCTTAATGTAACAGAAAAGCTATGACCAGCAGTGGTATTTTACGCTGTGTTGGAAAATATGGAGACATGTGTTATGAGATAAATATATGATCAATAAAATCGAGCGTATAAATTATTTAAATTGCCACTTATTTATAAACAATGGCGATTTATCTTTCATTGTGCCGTGTAGTGACGGTGTAAGAATATTTACTACCCCATATCATCCCGTGGGTGTCGTAAGAGGCGACAAAGGGAAACAAATCAGGAGATGGGCAGTAGCGTCTTTCTAATAACAACTAAAATAAAATCTGCGGTTGCCAATCCGCTGGCCAAGCTTGGCAACTATGGAAAATTTCCTCCCTATGAGGTATTCTATGGGGGAGGCCTATGTTCAGCAGTGGAATTTAATAGGCTGTAACGGTAACGGTTGGCTATCAGATGCTTCACTGGATAAAATATGAGATACTGAATTATTAAGAATCGTGTACTTCAAATTTCAGTTCGTTCTCCTACGATAAAAAGAAATAATTTTAATTTTACCTTTACTTTGAAAGCTTTGGGGCAGAGATCACAGGGGTAGGGGCGCTCTCCGGTGTGCATCCTCATGTGGATGGCCAAGTGACCAGACTGGTTAAAGCGACGCCCGCACACCCTACACGGGTAGCCCTATAAAGATTTGTAATGTTTAGGTAAATTTTTGTTACTCCATAGATTTTCCAATTTTATAATCTTTGAAATGCAACTTATTTAATTGCTACGATTTTCCGTTAGAATTACATATCAATTACATATATAAAAGGCAGATAGCGATTGGAGTCTAAACGTTCCAGAGACAAGCGTCTAGTTTCGAAAGAGCAAGTTGACACTAGTTAATTAATTTTGGTATTTTTAAGCGAGCAAGAATCAAGAGATCAAAATATCCGGTGTAATTTCCGGAAATATGATTGAAAACCAGTAGTTTTTAGATAAACTGGTTACGTCTAGTTTTAAGTTTGACGTTAAGATTTATACAAATCCAAAATCGTTAAAAAAATTATTAGTCAACCATTTTCTATTATAGCAAATTCGTAACTAACTTTAGTATATCCAGAGTAGTGACGGTCGTAACTCGTACAACAGGCAACGAAAACATACGAAAACGACAGTCAGACAACTAAACACATTTATTTGTGTATCATTAATTTAAATTTTTATGTGTTATTTTAATTAGAGACTTCTATTTACAGATTAAACTGCAAACGCTACTTTAAGTATATTTTTTATAGAATAAGGGTGACAAACGAACTTAAAGTCTATCTGATGATAAGCGGCTAAAGTAGTTCATATATGTAGGTATACACCGGCAGTCAACTATTTTCTATTATAACATACATTAAACTAATTTCAGAATATCCAGAGAACTGTAAGTCCGGGCTAATCTTAGGAATGATTAAACCGATTGTGATGAAACTTTACGAACAGATAGAGAGTAATGCAAGGAAGGAATCTAATAACGACTGAAAAAAACTGCGGTTACTAACCCGTTTGCCAAGCGTAGTATCTTTGGCAAATATCCCGCCTATAGGGCAATCTATGGGGAAGAGCCCTGTTCAGCAGTAGACTTTAATAGGCTGTAACGGTATGCAAATAACCCTAGAAGCCAGTTATTTTGATATTACAGACTAACACTTCAATTTAATTTTTATATACAGACTAGCGATCCGCCCCGGCTTCGCACGGGTGATTTATGGATCTCGACAACAGCGTTACCTACCGGGTCCAATTGTGAATCTAAACCATCCAGGGACCCACTCAAACGCACACAAAAAATTTCATCAAAATCGTTCGTAAAATAGATCTACAAAGGGATACGCAAATGAGGGCTAATAATCTTACGCTCACCAGATGTCGCTAGTTAGGACTTAGGTGAACTTATTTGTTATACAGATGGTCACAAAGTGTCATCATCATTGAAAAGTTGTTTAAATACAAGTTTTTCCGTTTCTAGTGTATGTATTTATACACAAAACAATGGCTCAGTGCTGATCTTTAATTTTTACACCTTTTTATTTTTTTCATTCTTCTACTTCCCTTGTAGTGGCGGGCAAGAATACCCACTACCCTATATCTTCCCGTGGGTGTCGTAAGAGGTGACAGAGGGAAACTGAGGCAGAAGATGGGCAGCAGCATCTTTCTGATAACAGCAAAATAACATTAAAAAAACTGCTGTTGCCAACCCGCTCGCCAAGCGTGGCAACCATGATGAAAGTTACGAAAATACGGCCCCCAGTCCTCAGCGGCCCCGCTATTTCTGGTACGGTGGCAACCATGGTAACAGCGGAGCAGGGGGTGCTAAGAATCTCCGGTGGAAGTTCGGTTGATAGATCTGAGACGTGGTCCTTCACTGCTGGCCGATGAGGAAGCTGAAGGTCGCTCAGCAAGCTATGGAGAGGGCTATGCTCGGGGTTTCTCTGCGAGATAAATTTAGAAATGAAGATATCCGCAGTAGAACCAGAGTGACCGACATAGCCCAACGGATTAGTAAGCTGAAGTGGCAATGGGACGGCCATATAGCTCGAAGAACCGACAACCGATGGGGAAAAAGGTTCTTAAGTGGCAGCCTCGTATCGGCAGGCGAAGTGTAGGGCGACCCCCCTCTAGATGGAGTGACGACCTGGTAAGACATGCAGGAAGTCAATGGATGCAGGTGGCTCAGGACCGTGATTTGTGGCATTCCTTGAGGGTGGCCTATGTTCAGCAATGGACTTGGGAAGGGCTGTAATGATGATGATGATGATGATGGTAATGAGTCAGGTTTATCCATTTTTAATGTAATCTATACAAAATAAAACTAATATTTAAGAAAACAACATTAATTTCTACATTTTTCTAACACATTATCTTCCCCCGCTACAAAATCTGTCAAAAAATTTACCTTATTCCTAAGTGGTGCAGACCTGGTGGCAGAAAAAGTGGATGTGGAAATTGAATCGTGCATCATTGACGCATGCTTAAAGATGTTAAACCTTACTCACTTACTCATCTACAGTCAGTCGATAGCAAGTCTCAATGGATGCAAAGATGGAGTAGGTAGTGAAGGTGAAATGGAGAAAATATTAGATCCATAACCCTCTTACAATCTTACATCTCTTAGAACCCGGTTATTATAATGATCTTAACATAATCAAATAAAGTCCTAGGTTGTGTTTATTCGTTTTTTCACGATTATAAATTAAAAAATTACCTGGCCGTAGTAAATAGTTGGTTACAGGATCCACAGTTCCACATCTTGTTGCTGCTAGATTTGGAGTACGCTCGCCGGATTTGTCGTGTCTGCAGAGGTTTTTGACTAACACCTGGCTCCTCGATCGACAGAATTCGTCCTTCATGATTATTACAAGACTCCAATAGTTCGGAGAAATCTGAAGAAGATATTTCCGTATTGATTCGACCCTGTAAATGTATTACATACTTTTGAACAATGTAACGCTAAAATGTTATCAATTTTTAATTATATGGTAAGTACCTAGTATTATTTTGAAATTCAGTATCCTCATAAAATTGTCTCAACGCATTAATTACCCTCGTCATCGATAGTTTTTTTTTTCATAGGATAGGGTGACAAACGAGCACACAGTCCACCTGATGGTAAGTGGTTGCTGTGACCCATAGACATCTACATATGTCCTCGTTTGCGAATCGAAATGCAGATGCGTTGTCAGCCGTGAGGACTAAGATGGAATGCCTCTTTTCCAGTAAAAAGGGTATCCGGTTTTCTACACTCACCATACGAAACACAGCAGCATTAAGCTGCTATTTTACGCTGATATTCTGTGAGAGCGTGGTCCTTCCCCAGTCGAGCCGACCCATTCGTGCTACAACTATACAGTAATATAGCTGCAGCATGGCTCTATCACGTGAAATAGTATCAATAGTTTACAATAAAATCTCTTTTCTGGTCATGGTCTTCTCGTTCTTCCGATGTATGTATGTAGGGAGGATTTGTGATAATTGCCACACTTGACAAATGGATAGGCGATCAAGATATCAAATGTCTCACGCCTTTGACGGTGTATTTTACGCCTGTAAACGGGATGGTAATATCTGTCGGAATCCAAAAGATCTTCCTAGCATTTCGCATTGCTAACAATAGACTATCTTTTTTTATGGAATATTGCCTACCGCTGATGAGACGTAACTTGGTCCATTTTGTAAACAGCAGGTGAGCCGGTGTCGGTCCAGAGCCTCCCCGTCAGCGAACAAGTAACTGCAGTAGTCGCAGACGTACATGGCGCTCAGTTTTCGTGACGAAATATTATGTTTTCCACTACTATCGTTGCAACATAACTGTTCTATAATTGAAAAGATGTTCTATTAAAAATAATAAAACATGCAAAAGCATATAAGATATATAAAATATTAGTAAAACCTTTTGTATTCATCACGAAAACTCTACATAAATAAATAATGATGATATCCTTCAAGCTGTCGCGAGAGCCATAATTATGTACGACAGGCTACAAAGAAAGTTATGCGAAAAAAGATTTTTGCCAGTGATTATTTATTTTGAAAATACGACTATTTACAAGTATACATAATACGACTGTTCCAATTTCAAATTCACCTCATTTTTACGAGATATATTGAAATATATCATGTTTCATTGAAAGATTGATCTGCGTCGGGAGTATTATTTTCACGCGATGATTTTTTATGATTTCAAATGTAGCCTAAAACCGAATGAATCATTTGATATATGTACTTCAAATGTCATTTATGGATAAGTATATTAGATATATTATCATAATATAACAAATTTAAGCGTGGTCTACTAACTTTGAGAGATAATGAAAGAAGTGGTCGCCTTTGACGGTTGTTACGGAAGAAAACATGCTAGCAGTGAAAAATGTAATTGAAAAGAATAGGCGAATTATGTATAAAGCGCTTAAGCATATAATTGCAGATTAGTTCAGGAAGCGATACAAAATTTTATTCACAAACATCTTCGCGTGAAGAGGATAGGTTTTGCGTTGGGCACCGCACAATCTCACTGTTGCTCGGAATCGGAAGCAGGTCCGCGTGGAAGGGTGCTGTGAAACAATTACTAAATTTAAAGCAGGCTCGTCTCGTCGAAATTATTTCAGGGAGATGATGAATCTTGGATTTATCAATACGATCTAAATCGTCGAAGCGCGAGTCGACCGTTTGGCTGTTTCAAAAAGAACCAACGCCTACCAAAATGAAGAGATTGTGAAGCGCAAGTAAAAATTTTATCGTTAGTTTTTTTCACTTTGACTGGGTATCTGGTGTCAATTCCTTTACGAAATCGAAATAACCTCAATACCGGATGGTATTTTGCCAATTGATTGCCAGAAAAGTTCACTGCTGCGGCCGAACACGAGGCTCCGCATGTTAATGCTATATCAAGACGAGAAACTTCCTGGACATCACACGTCCTAACTTAAAAGAGGTGTTTTGGGGCGGACTGGAAAAAGTGTTATCAAAATTGGTCGGACGCATGAAACTGAAGAGTTCTTTGAAAAAACATTAAAAACTAACTAAAGGTATTTTGAAAATATATCTATACGGTACTTATAACAAAAATACAATTTTTAAAACTGTCTGTCTCTTTGTTCCGGCTAATCTCAGAAACGGCTGGACCGATTTTGACGGGACTTTCATTGGCAGATAGCTGATGTCATAAGGAGTAACTTGGGCTACTTTTATTTTAGAATAAGAATTAGGGTTCCGCGGAAAAAAATAAAACCCCAAATAACACGCGAGCGAAGTCGCGGGGAACAGCTAGTTCCTAATACAAATCTACATTATTCTTCTTATGGTATGAGAGTTTTGTATGCTAATTGTTAGTATTTTTATTATAAGAATTGTTTTTTTTAAAGGGCCCCGGGATAAGTTTTGCTCTAAGACAAGACCTTCTAATTTACCCGTAGATATAGATTACTTGATAAAGTTTGATTTACAAAATCATCAGACCCATCCATTCTCCAGTGAAACCTTGAACTTTAAATTTTTGCAATTATCAAAAATAAAATTTACCCTTCGAATACTAAGATATGATTTAATCTGTATTTGTTATATTATAATAATATGATGTTAGTTCACTTAAGTGTTGTTTACGTGTAATGTTCTCACCGTTAGGTTCTGCTTCCAAAGCTGTAGACAGCACTCGCTCGCATATACAGCATACTAACCAGTCCATATCAAAATTTTGACTTCCACTACTCGTTTCTAAGTCGGAAACAAATAAATAATTCCTTTAATTTTATTAATTATACAATATTATAAATAAGCTAGAATAATTTACTTTGCTATATGCCGACAGTGCGGCGTAAGAATATCTGTAGACCCATATCATAATGTCGTAAGAGGCGACTGCAAACAAATGCTACAAAGATCTTATGGCCTCCGACGGATGGTGCTATAACCATCTCATTTGGCGTATATGAGATACTTAAACAATACACCCATACCGATGACGGGGAGCAGCCCCAAAAGCAGAGACGTAGCGGGGATTAATATAGACGTGGGCGCAGTCGTATCAGCACTACTCATAGCTCTCATGTTTACCATTCATGACAAGTCACGTATTCCGTTAAACTAACGGTCGCGGTCTTTGAAGGTAGTTACAACGGCCTCGCAGTTGCACTTAAGAGGGGCTTCTTGCGAGGCCCCAAACGAACACGCTTTTGACGTTCTTTTTCGAGCGTAAAAGTGATCAAATTAATTAGTCATCTGTGGGCATCTGGGGCAGTCTGGGGCATCGCATTTTAAGGGGCCTCGCGAGGCTCCTTTAAGTGCGAGGCCGTGGGCGAGGACCCACTCCGCCCACGCCTAGCTACGCCACTGCCAATACGCCAATCAAGTGTGAAACTTCTGGTATTAGGATCAGTGGCCCAAAGTCAGCAGTGGAGTGTTAATCGAATTCGGCTTATAAACAAAAAAAGGAGAACTTTTTAGTAAGCATGACCTGCTGGATACATTTTGTAAAGTGTAATAACTTATAGATTTAATTTTCATATATTTGTGTTAAATGTCTTATTAGTTTTGGCAAATAGAAAAAGTTAGGTAATATAATCCATAGAATATGATGGGAAGCAGCATCACTAGTGCGTAGGTATCGGCCATAGATATTATACGAGTATAATATACTGTATAGGGTAGTCTATACGCTCACTGACTCGTTCAGCAGAGAGCGTGGTATATCTTTAAGGTTAGGCGTGCCAATGATTAATAATATAATTTATTGTATTTGTCTGAAAATAAAATAATAATATCATAAAATAGGGGAAAACATCAAGTGTAATGAAAACATAAAGTATCAAGAAAGCAA
Organism: Parnassius orleans; assembly: GCA_029286625.1. NCBI lineage: Eukaryota > Metazoa > Arthropoda > Insecta > Lepidoptera > Papilionidae > Parnassius > Parnassius orleans. The sequence continues at coordinate 3,511,972 of JAGSMP010000018.1, forward strand.
AGGAGAGGCCTCAGTTCATGATGTAATGATACGCAGTCTCACACAGCTAGTTTTCAACCATTACCCCTGGTATTGTCCCGCCATTGTGTGTGTGTGCACATGTGCGTGCGTGCGCGCTTGTGTATGTGTGTATGTGTATAGTAGGCTGATAATTGATAGTGGTAAAATGTTGATAGGATCTTATTAAATCGTAAGTTTACATACCAAGCAACGTATTGTTATTATCAGGTAAATTGTTTTGGTTTCGATTCACGTTATTATCTGAAGTATGCAAAGATATCGTATGATCGAGAAGATCAGCTTCCATAGTAAATATTTCATGACATACAGCACATGAGTGCAAAGCCAATAAATCTGGTCCGGTGCTCTCCACATCCTGGAAGAAAATTCCTTTCAATAATTAGTAGAACATTCTAAAATTTGTTCAATCGGTTGGTTATAATTTTAAATGAAACTACCTTATTGTTTCCTGCTGACATATTTAGTGGTAACAAAAATTGATTAACAATGTTATCATCCAATAACGTCGGCTCTAAGTTGAGCAGGTCTGGCTGAACAACATAAAGTTCAGTATTTCCTTCTAAATTTGCTGCTGTGAGGTCCGTAAAAGATGCATTCTCAATGTTGAAGTGTCGTCCGGAGTTATTAGAACGAAGCGATAATTGATTATCAATGCCAGCAACTATCTGGTCTGTTACATTCTCGGGCATTTCGCCGGCGCTCATTACCGAGTGGTTGTTCGATATGTCGTTACTAAAGAGATCTGCGCCATAATGATCTGTTAAAGTTTCCGATAGCTCCCTGTACGGGAAGTCAGGCGGATCGAACATCATTTTTATGTCTAAAACAAAGGGTTACGTTGTTGGAAATATTTTAAAACATTGTTTGTATATGTAAAATGTAGACTTGCAACAAATATTCAGTTATTGTTCGGTATTCTCCCTATTCGGCTACTTTTATCCTATTTGGTCAAATACCGAATATCTATGTACTATTCGGCCGAATACTGAATACCTACTTAAGTAAAATGTTTTGTTGTAGTCAGATAATTGGTAAAATAGAAATATTGATTTATTTTAAAATAATATATTTTTCTTGTAATCATTATAAAGTAGTCATAAGTACATAATCAAATTTCGTATTATAAAAATTAACAAAAATACTATCCAATAAATGTCTAGATGTGCTTGAGTTATCGTAATTAAATTTTAGAAGTCCCATTTAACCAAAACAATACTAATATTATATTACCAAAAAAAAACCTTAATTTATCATAAAGTCTTACTCCCCGCGATATACTCCGAAGAACGCTGGCTGCGTTACCCCGCTGAATAGCTACCTATACTTAGCCTATGAGCGAGAAAAAAACCAGCCCTTTTATCATCAGGGAATATTTATAGAATAAAAATACCTCTTCGGATAAAATCGTTCAGAGAACCGTGACGGGACAACCTACCAGCACTTTTCTTACATAAAAGTTCGTGGAGCCCAAATGTTACTGAACTCCTCCTAAGCCGCTGGACCGATTTTGATGAAATTTTGTGTGATTGATTCGAGAATGATTTAGATTCACAATTGGACCATGTAGATGGCGCTGTTGTCGAGATACAGAAATCATTCATTCGAAGCCGGAGCGAATATATATTAGATATAGGTAAATTTAGAATTTAGATTAATTCTATGCTATTTTAAGATTATATTTTTTAAATAACCGAACATTTCCAGGGTGGACTCGAGAGTATGTTTCTATAAAATTCCATGTTTTTTGTAGGAATCCGAACGATTGTTGTCAAAAATGTTATTATGTCATGTGCATTTGACATTGACGTTTCTCAGTTTTGTTGATTGTTTGGGTTTGAAGAATTAATTTAATTTATATTTAAAATATCAGTTTTTTTAAATAAACATGAAAGTCGACCCAACACAGTCTTCCGAAAAGCCTAAAATACCTTTGCCGACCCTGTCGCAAATCAATGCTGACAGAATAACGCAGGTAAGAACAAAAAGTAGGGTTATGTATCTTTAATTTAATTAACAAATATAATTGCTCAATATTTGTTAATTAAATTAAAGTAAATTTATTTTATGAATAAAAATCCTTATAGTGCCAAAATTTATATTTGTAAATGAAGTCTTTCGTATATAACAAGAAGTTATAGTAAAAAGGCAATTTTATTTACTTACATGTTTGAGTCTAAAATATGAAACATATTATAATAAAATCCTTTTTACAAAATAGTATTTGTAACGGTTAATAACTTTATACAAAAATTGAGGTTTTTGTTGTCCGGGGAGCTCAAATAGTTCCATTATTTAGATTATATTCTTTATTCGTTTAGAACATAATTATTAATTATCATTATCATCATCAATATAACAGTCCATCACAAGATCACTGCTGAATGTAGGCCTCTCCCACAAATTGGTACAAAACATGATCCTTATATAAATCTGCACAGCTTTTCTTAACAGTATTATGAGCATATTAAACATATTCAGTATTTCATGAATTTTATATAATTATCAAGTTTTCTGTAGGTAATATCTTTAGCAAAAAATCACACTGGCAGGTTGTATACTTTCTTCAATACAATATTTTCAGTTTTGTTTAAATATGTTGATAAATGATAACTAGTATGACAAGTATATTAATAAGTATTGGTAAAACCTGAGCAACTATTGTTTTTTTTACAGTTTCTATATTAATGTTATATATTATGTAATAAAAATACATAAATTTCTCAAAATCTAAACTACACTTGGATAAAATTAAAGGCTTTATTTGCTTTTATATAGGGTACAATAAAGATTGAAAATCACAATAGTGTGGTTGAAATGCATGGTTCAGCCATAAGACCATATTATGAACTAACCTTTATTAGACCTTTTTTTATAGAATAAGAGTGACAAGCAAGCTCACAGTCCACCTGATGCTAAGTGGATGCCGAAGTATATCCTCAATAAAGAATGAAAATGTAGGTGCATTGCCACAATAAATACTAAGATATAAATTCACATTACGAGTAAAAAGGTTCTGTGGTTCTCAATAGTAATTCCCCATTTGAGTTAATCATAAATAATATTTGTGTTGCAACCATAACATTGCTGCATGCTGCAATGTTATGGTTCTACCACATTAAAAATGTGCCTTTACATTGAATAAAACTAGTTAGATTTTATAGCATTTAATTTTACTATTTTAGTAAAATTAAACACGATAAAATCCGTAAAAATAGTTTTATTCAATGTGTAGTGTTCGTGTAAATATAAGAAATCATAATGTGCCTTTATTCAAATGTATAAAAGCAAATAGATAATAGAAGACTTCCAATCGGTCAATCACACAAATTAACAGAGAATAAAAATTAAAATATGTTTATATAACACATGATATATAAGGTTGTGTGAAAGATAGCACTTAATTGAATAAAGTTATTTGTGTTATTATTAGGAAAAATTACTTTGCTCTTTGGACTAATGAAGCAGCCTACTGGTATTTATATAAATGCTGGGGCCGTTAAAAATCTAGGTAACACTGCTCATTGAATTAGCTAACAAATCTGCATGGTTACACTTTTGTCCACAGCTTGCAAATCAATACTGGTCACCACAAACAAAGGATAGCCACTTACCTTATGATGCTTCAATTGTGGAATCAATATATCAAACAGAGATACTTGGATCCAAGTAAGTTTTAGTTTTCTTTACAAAAACTATTTCTATAACACTTTCACTTTTAATATTTCTAAGCCTAACTGAATTAAAACATTTGAATGACTTAAAGGTCAATGCCCTCATGGATTAGTGCATTGACCTATTTCTTTTTTAAATTTAGCCAGTAATGATATTTAACAGAAATTTATTTTATTTGTAAGACAATAGAATAAGTTATATAAGCACTTTTGTTTTTTTTTTTTAATAAAACTAATAATTAAGATCTAGAGAATAAAATATTTTAAATGAGAATTTTGAATATTATTTAAAAGTGCGAATTTGTTTTTTATATAAATTTAAATTTATATTGGTTTGTACTGTACACTGATGGTTAAAAATTTGTTTATTAATGATTTTTTCTGTAACAAATACCAAATATATTTTTCAGTTTCTCAGTTCGCCGGATCATGATGCTAGAATTCTCGCAGTACCTGGAAAACTACCTGTGGCCACACTATCAAGCGGGAGCAGCTTCTCATGCACACATGATGTCAATTATTGTTATGATTAATGAGAAATTCCGTGAGAGAGTGCCTGCCTGGCAGGTTAGTGTCCATACAATATTTCAATGTTTTTTAATAGTAACATGCTGCTGTCCATCTCCGGTTTCCCTCTGTTGCCTCTTACAACACCCACAGAATGATAATAATATGGAGGAGTATTCTCTTACGCCGCCTTTAAATTTAAAGTCAAAGAAGACAATCGTTTTTGGGCCCACTAGAAAATTTAACGTAACTTAATTTTATTACACATAAAAATATACCAATTTATTATAGTAAACGGCCTAAAGATTTTATGAAAATATAACCGGAATTATAAAATCTGAAAAAAAAAGTTCTTTAGATATTCGTGAATTGGCTAATGTAATATGAAAAAAATTGCGTATAAAGACGAAACGAACTACTTAAAAAAAATTCCATCAACCTTAAAGTACCTATAAATGCTGAATGTACCTACAACTTTCTTTTATACTATTAATTATTGACCAGTGCACTATTTTAACTTATAATACCGGTGAAAACTACTAGACAATCGCTTTTAGTTTGTTTTTAGGTTATTGTGATATTCATATTTTAATTGTTAATTTCTCATTATTCCCGTTAGATACGGTTAAACTAATATTACTATCGTAATCTATTGGTTATAAGGAATAAATCGATATGTGTTTCATTAAGTTACGCCTGGTTACAGTGGTAAGCCCATTCTTAATACAAAAAGAAACTGTCTCCTTTTAGAAATGTTAATGTCCTAACAGAATAAATTGGCATTTTCTAAGTCACTTATGGTGTACCATATTCAAAAGATTATCTTTTGTAACATTTCTAGGATTGGATGCTTTTTCTACCCTCTGTTTTTAAGTATGTTGTAACTGTCCCTGTTATGTAGTAGCCATCTTCCACCAAGTGGGCTGTTAGCTTATTTGTCATTCAAATTTAAGCGACAATAGCCTTATCGCAGGATGTGGACCGCGAACTTCAATGGTCGTGGGTTCGAATCCACCATTCAACTACTGTCGTGAACCACTCCTAACACAAGCATTTTAAGCTTAACTGCCCGGCTAGCATGGGCGGGGGACAAAAATTTTATCCCCCGATTATATCCACTGACGAGAGATAAAATTATCTTGTTATTAATTATCTATAACGAGTAGACATATATCCCCCGTCTGTAGCATGGAGCCAAATGAAAGATAAAAAATTATGCTTTTTTGACATTTGAAAGGGACAAATTTATCCTAGTTCATTGGACGTGGGTTGAAGTTTTTATTCATACAAAAAATCTATCTAAGTCTGAGTCTATCTCCCATTTTATCTACTGTGGATATTATATCCACCGGTGTGCCCATGCTCGAAGGGTGGATAAAACTAAGCGAGGGGATAAACATTTTCTCCTTTCCCCGGGGATAAAATTGTCTCCTGCCCATGCTAGCTGGGCAGGAGTGGTTAGAGGAAATATTAGTAATGTTAATAGCATTGTTAGTTTTTTTTTAAATAACATTATCTTGTCAAATCATTCATAGATATTATGAAGTATATCTCCTTGATTGCTAGTATGTGTTGGTTTTATCTGATTTTTACCAATTCTTTACTGTTTTCGTTTTCACTTTCAGGCTTTTTTGAAGAAACCAGAACATTTTCCGGCGTTCTTTGAGCAAGTGCTGCGCGCTAGTGTTGCAGATGATCACACAAGCCGCAATATGCGAGAACAGACAGCTCTATTGTTATTTCTCAATCATTGCTTCGGCAGTATGGAGGTACAGCTATGTAGAGATCAAGTGAAACGTCTAGTATCGCTCAGCATGTGGATAAGTTTACAAGAAGGTAATTGTTATTATGCAAAAATACTTTTGAATTGGTTTACTCATTTTTCTAGAAAGCATAGTGAAGAAACCTGCATGTCATAGGAATACAATTTAATTTGAGGAAATGTGAAGTTCGTCAACACACACTGGGCAACGTGAATTGTGATAATAATACGAGTATTTATTTTCATTTACAAGATTTTTTTTCTGACCAATTATAAGATACAAGTAAAGGTGATATGGGGATGACCCACTGACCTATAAATGGACTGGCTAAACACCGTGACATAATGAGGCGATTATATTTTCGCCATTTTGGCGCTGACAGCAAAAGTGAGCGTCTATGGAACTAATAATAGAGATAAGACAGTGTGATAAAATATATCGATAAAAATTCTATACCCAGGCCTACCCGTAACGTCCATTCTATTTATGTATCATAATAATATAATGCCATACAATAAATAAATGTATCAATTAATAGGTACCTAGGTCTTAGACGCAAGTTTTATATCTCATATAAAACCAAGATCGACGCTGCGTTGGTCTATCTACATTTTTATTCGTAAGTACAGAACGGATTTTGCTATACAAAATAAAAATAAAAAAATAATTTCGCAAAGAATTTATTGTCAACCGTTTACTCAGTCTAGTATTATATAAAACAAATCAGCTGCTAAAATACCGCCTATACTAATTATTTGTAGATATGTCTATAGACAGAATAAACTATATCTTCTAATATATAAAAATTAATGTTCGTTTGTTCGTATTTTATGCAGTGTTATACCGTTCTTGCGAGAAGGTTATAGGCATAATACAATTAACTTACACTAGGTGGCGCGCGTATCATACTGACAATTTATTTGAAAGTTATAGATCTTCAATTTCGATTATTGTATTATCATTCCTAATTAAGCAATATAACTCTTCCAAATTTCTACAATTATTTCTTCTGCAGCAGCAATGCGCCGGGTAGATATAAATTTTAAATACATAGTTATCAGTTATTTACAACTTCATTTTCGAAATTCAAATAACAATATTAAAAAAACTATAATAAAGAAAAAAAACTAAAAACTGAAATTATCATACCTACTTACTATTAGTCCTACTCCCCGCGGTATAGTGCCAAGACCGCTGGCTGCGTTTCCTCTGAATGCCTGTACTTAGCCTTTGAGCGAGAAAATAGCGGCCCTCTTATCACCAGCAGCGACGATCAGTCGCGGATAGTTTTTTTGGGAACTTCACCGCACGTGAACCCCACAGACCGATAGTCTCTACAGCAAATGGCACAAATATGTACTCATCTCTCAGAGACTTATATTTGGGCTACTTACTTAGTTCAGTTGTCTCTGATGCCGCCCCAGCTTTAAACTAGGTACCCCTAAGATGAGAGACTGTCAAAGTGTCTTTGCAAGTAGTATCCCACACTAAAGTACCATACATACCATTGTAGCTCAGATGGTTAGCGCTCGCTGTAAGTTACACAGTACGCGAGCAACCCGTGTTCGATCCCCGCCGGCACCAAAGAAATTGTTAATTGCAATTTTAAGTGCTGATTTACCACGTGCTCGGCGGTGAAGAAAAACATCGTGAAGAAACCTGCATGTTTGAGAAATCAAAAAAAAATATTTCGGAATCAGCGGACATTCCCGAGCCTTAAAACCCTCTCAGAAATGATAGGAGTGCAGTGGGACGTGTAACTTTACTTTACTTATATATATATATATATATATATATGTAGGGTGTATAGCGATCAGGGCAATATCAGAACTGTCTCTACACATGCCTGCCGTTCAGTACGAGAGTGTACGTTTCGCTGGACACACGCGTTGACAATGGCGCAAGTTTTATCGAAATGTCAATGAATCGGTATATACAGGGTGTCCAGTCAATAGCACGACATACTGCAGGGGGTGATAGCTAGGGTCACTACCTATCAATACAACACAATATATGTTCAGCAAAATCTTACGGATTTACAGTTTTACAAAATTTTCCGAAATACCGAAAAATCTCTACCTTGAAACAGATTTTTAAGCATCTCGTAATGAAAAAATCCTTTTCTAGTACTTTTTTTTACATCAAATTATTCGTGAATGAAGTTACTTTACTCATTGATAAGTCTTTTTTCTATCAAAGACAAGAATGTTTTCAAGAAATACTATTTTTTGTTTAAATTTGCACAGAACTATTTTCTTATCACTTAAGTTTAACCTACAGTGGTGAAAAAAATGTATGTGGCAGTTTTGTACAACAAACTTAAAAATAGCTTGTTTAATGGTGATTTAGGAAAGATACAATACTAGTGCATTTTCATTAAAAATACAAAAAAAATGCTATTTTAGTTCCAGAGAAGCTGATTTTGTTGAAAATGTAATTAACGTAATTTTGACAAAACCACTATGAGAATAAGTAATAGCTGCTCATTTACGCAAATTATTATAAAACTAGTTGTGACGCGTAAAATGCGACATGCACGCGTAATGACTAAAGGTTTTACCTGCTCGCCGACCGACCCGACCCGACCGGTTACTGTCTAACAAAAGAAGCGCATGCGCTATCCCGCTCTTTCTAGCATTGTGATTTTGTGTCTCACTCAACCTTATTTGCGACACTTGTCAGTACGCTACCTTAAACCGTGCGCAACGCATCTCTGTGTTCACAAATTATTGTTTCGTACTGACGACTGTTTTGTGCCTTGGACCCCGGACTTTGTTTGCCTTACGATTTGATTTTTATTGTGATCACTACGACGACTTGGCGACCACCTGGACTTTTGTGTTTTATAACATGGCCAACCGCCGCGTTTTCCTGGTTATACGCAGCGAGTATGCTGAGATGCACCTTATTTACGGAGAAGCTGGCCAAAGTTCCTGAGCTGCTGCCACCTCTACAGGAAAGGTTTCCGATAGAGACATCCACACCATGAAATGTTTACCACAGTGCATAACTCCTACATGGAAGGCAGACTCCCTGGTCAACGTGGCGGTGGACGGCCTCAAGTTGTTGACGAAGACATAGTGCTTCAGGAACGAGAACAAGACCCGACAACTTCGGTTAGGGCGATACAACGGCGCACAGGGATACCGAAGTCCACTGTTCATTCAGTACTTAAGAGGTATGGATACCATCCATTTCACGTACGACGCGTGCAAACTCTTTAACTAGAGACTACCTGCCGAGAGTTCAATTCTGCCGCCGCATGCTTGAAATGCATCGGGAGGACCCAAACTTTTAATAAGGTGTTATGGAGTGATGAGTCAGCCCGCAGAAAGGACGGCTACTTGAATTTGCATAATTTACATAGTTGGCAATTAGAAAATCCGTATGTGTCAAGAGAAGACAGGTCCCAGTACCAATTCAAAATAAATTTATGGTGTGGGATTTTAATGGCCAAATTGTGGGTCCTGTCGAGCTTCCTCACATTAAATGCCAATAATTACTTGGAGTTTTACGAGAAACCCTACCCACGCTCCTTGAAAATGTTCCGAGTGAGCTAAGAGAGGTGATGTGGCTTCAAATGATGGGTGCCCTGCTCATTATGGCCGGGAAGTAAGAGCCTACTTAGATGAAGCTTATCCAGGCAGGTGAATTGGGCGACTGGGACCGATATTATGGCCACCTAGGTCTCCGGACCTAAACCCCTGGATTTTTTATTGGGGTGCCATGAAGGACAAAGTCTATGAAAAACCGATCCAAAATGACAATGAATTGAGAGCAAGGGTTAACATTGCAGCAAGAAAAATATCGGAAATAAGCCTGAGAAGACTCAAAAGCTCCTTTTTAAAGAAGATGCCGAGCGTGTATTAGGGCACAAGGGAAGCAATTTGAGCATTTATTGTAATTTATTTAAATAAATGTTTATTAAAGTTAACTCCTCTGTTTTTTACTATCACCTTATCCTTCAAGATGTCATTTACAGACCGGCCGGCCGGTCGGCTGTAGATTAATTATGTAATTCGAACCGTAGTACGACCTTACAACGATTCGAATTCAAAGTCACATTACTTGCATTTAAAATAAAATGCTCTTATTAACTAAAATAGCTTATTTTTTTGTATTTTTTTAATGAAAATGCACTAGTATTGTATCTTTCCAAAATCACCATTAAACAAGCTATTTTTTAAGTTTGTTGTACAAAACTGCCACATACATTTTTTTTTCACCACTGTAGGTTAAACTTAAGTGATAAGAAAATAGTTCTGTGCAAATTTAAACAAAAATAGTATTTTGAAAACATTCTTGTCTTTGATAGAAAAAGACTTATCAATGAGTAAAGTAACTATTCACGAATAATTTGATGTAAAAAGTACTAGAAAAGGATTTTTCATTACGAGATGCTTAAAATCTGTTTCAAGGTAGAGATTTTTCGGTATTTCGGAAAATTTTGTAAAACTGTAAATCCGTAAGATTTTGCTGAACATATATTGTGTTGTATTGATAAGTAGTGACCCTAGCTATCACCCCCTGCAGTATGTCGTGCTATTTACTGGACACCCTGTATAGCCTTGGCTCTTTTTTTATATAGAATAAGGGTGACAAATGAGCATAGTCCTCCTGATGGTAAGTAGATACTGTGACCCATAGACATCCAAATTTATATATATTATATATAATATAATATAGTGCTTATAAGCTGCAGCATGGCTCTACCATGTTTAAAAACGTTTCCACGTGCAAATAACGTTCTTTCTGCGGTGCTACCGCAAAAAAAAAACAAAAAGCAGATACTGGGTGAAGAAGCCGCTCTTTGTACACTTCTATCACCAGTGTCCAAATTTCACATTCTTTATTGGTATCCATCCCCTGCCGCCCTGCCGCAGGGCTGACTTAGGATATTGCACCTGCTTGCATACACACATCACAATTAAGGGTCATCCCCACTCATACACCCTCGATTGCCCCTGCGGCAGGCAAGTGAGTAGCCACCTTTAAACAACACAACAGACTTTGGCATAATGTCAATTTTAGTTTCCGGTACGAACAATGGAGGCGCTTCAAATCGGCACAAACATTTTGTAGGGTATAGCCAGTCCAGCGTATTTGTATATATAGAGGTCAGTGGGATGACTCTATTGAGGACACGCCGTAAGTTTTGAATAAAAGTAATTAACGGATTATATTGCGTTAAATTTTAAATTATTATGATATAGTTTTCGTTACTTAGTTCCTTTGCAGCACCCATAATCAGTGATCACGTGATAACTACGGAATTCAACATCCTTATACAAATATACATATACGAGGGTATTATATCACCCTCATATGAAGGACATTTACCATAGTTGCACGCTTGATAGGCAGGTTGGCAATCGCAATTTTTTATTGCTGAACCCATCTCCTTTTTGGCCTGGATTAACTATGGCATCCTTCAGGATGTTGAACCTCTAGCTTTTAAATTTTAACTCCGATTTACATGATCTTACAGTATCTTGAAATATTGCAAGGGCATGTTTAGGTTTGTAACTTTTTGTTGTTGTGTTGTATGACTGCAGTAAACATATGTCGGCTTGACTGCGGAAGTACTACGCTACGTATATAAAATAACCGCATAATGCTGCTGTGTTTCGTATGGTGAGTGACGTAAACCGGAGACCCTTTTTACTGATAGCAGGCATTCCATTGTCGTTCTCATGGGTCGATCCGCATTTGGAACCTTAATCGAGGATAGAAGTATGCATCTTCTTGACATCCACTCACCGTCAGTTCAGGTGGACTGTGTGCTCATTTGTCACCTTCCTATCAATAAAAAAATTATACTTTGTAATGATAACTTGCAATCTTTTATAATAGATTTCAAAAATAAATAATGTTTCAACTTAAATTTTTCTTATAGTAGTAGTATCGAGTTGACATCGCATTGCTTTTTAGCAATGGGCTACATTCTTCTACAATATAAATTAATATTTCAGGAAGGCGAAATCAAGAATTTAAACTTGTACCAAAATGGAAGAAATATTGGAGAGCAATACAGAAGAAAGATAAACCAGATCTTTTGGAAAAACTGAATTGGGAACGGCTTTATTTACAGAAGTTAATGATCAAGTTTATGCAGATCTTGGAAACTGTTCCAGAAACTGGTGATGTGGACCCAAATGTTGCCCGGTAAGACAGCAGCTATCATATTGCTTTTTTGTTGCATACATACAATGAAGAATTATTAAATTTATCGATTTTAAAATTATATTTAAGTATTACTTTCCAATAAATAATATTGGAAAGTAAACATCTACCTGCGGGTGTACGTACGTGTAAGTAATATTTTGTGATAACATACAATACAAAATGTGGTTTTGTGCTTGGAGACCATTAGAGCCGTCGATGACCTGGAACATTTAAACGTAGATCACCGCGCAGAAACATTGCACATTTTGCGCGCTTTACACCAAAAATCTAATGAAAGGCTACGCGAACACATAAATGCGCGCCATGCAATTTGTTGGCCAACTAGCAAAACAAACCGAGTAGATATTCAGATGTAAGGAAGTAAAGTAATATACCCAAAAATTAAAAAAGGAAGGTTTATTACGCTGTCTAGCGTTTGGAATTGTTTAAGCCCGGTTTAATTCAAGTATTGTGTAGCCTAATCAAATCCAAGGAATCAATAAAAAAATATAATCAAAGGCTACGCGAACACACATAAATGCGCGCCATGCAATTTGTTGGCCTTTCTAACAACAAGCAAAATGAAACCGAGTAGCTATTCAGATGTAAGGAAGTAAAGTTATGTACAAATAAAATTATTAAAAAATGTATTTATATCAGGAAGGTTTATTACGCTGTCTACTATCGTTTGGCATTGTTTAAGCCCCGATTTAATTCAAGTATTGTATGTATAGCCAACAAATAATAACCTAGCTCATCATTCATTCCTCACAGAATACCAGCGTAAAATAGCAGCTTAACACTGCTGTGTTTCGTATGGTGAGTGTAGAGAACCGGAGACTCATTTTACTGGAAAAGAGGCAATCCATCTTAGTCCTCACGGGTGACGACGCATCTACATTTTGATTCTTTATTGAGGATAAATGTAGATGTCTATGGGTCACAGCAAACACATACCATCAGGTGGACTGTGTGCTCGTTTGTCACCCTATATTATAAAAAAAATGTTCAATTTATACCTGTTTTCATGACACAGGAGACATTTCTACAGTAGCAAAGCTGTAGTAATTATATATCCACTATATTTAATTGTTTTTGACAATTGAGCATTTCAAAATAATACATTCACGCTTCAAGATAGGAAAGATAGATTAAGTAAAAAAAAAATTACTTAAGGTGATCCGGATTTAATTACATCCAACACCTTAGTCATTTCATGCGTTCTGTGAAGTAAGTATTTGAAACGTCGGTAATTTCAAATAAGTTGAAATTACACGCGATAAAATCCATTACATTAGTTTTTTCAAGGTGTAATATTGTGTAGCGTATAAATATAAAAAATCGGATAAGAGCGCGTTGGATTCGAATATCTACATACATAATTTTAATTCTTTAAAATATGTATCTTGGTATCGAGTTTTACCGAGAGTACCTTAGTATTTCAGATTAATTTTAACTTGTTCCCTCTACCCTTTCCTGAGAAATAGGGTCTTGACTGATGGACAGGCGGACGGACGGAGGGACAGTCGGACAACAAAGTTATCTTATAGGGTTCCGTTTTTTCCTTTTGCGGTACGGAACCATAAAAATATTACGTAAATCATTATATCATTATAATATGACGAACAAATTGACGGTTTTCGGGTCAAAATGTGTTATAATCTGACTTGATCCTTCTTTCGATTTTTCCCCTTAAGTTTTAATGGGGCATAAGAACACGAAGGGAAGAAAGTACATTTGTGATATTATAATTAAAAAATATTGTACAACCAGTGCGTGTTGCCAGTGATGACCTATGAATCTGAGATGTAGCCCTTCACTGCGGGACGTATGAGGAAGCTCAAGGTCGCTCAGCGAGCTATGGAGAGGGCTATGCTCGGGGTTTCTCTGCGTGATAGACTTAAAAACGAGGATATCTGCAGTAGAACCAGAGTAACCGACATAGCCCAACGGATTACTAAGCTGAAGTGGCAATGGGCCGGCCATATAGCTCAAAGAACCGACAACCGATGGGGAAGAAAGGTTTTCGAGTGGCAGCCTCGTATCGGCAGGCGAAGTGTAGGGCGTCCCCCCACTAGATGGAGTGACGACCTGGTAAGACATGCTGGAAGTCAATGTGGTAAGACGTGCAGGAGGTAAGACGTACAGCAGTGGACTTGTGAAGGGCTGTAATGATGATGATGATGATGGATTAAAATATCCTGATTTATGATTTACGAAAACCGAGACGTGGTCTTTCACCATTGGAAGGAACTTCAATATCACTAAGCAAGCTGGAAAAATGGCTATCCTCGAAGTTTTAGAAGTGATAGAATCCGTAACTACGATATCCGCATCAGAGCAAGGGCACCTGACGTTGCTTACAACTCGAAGAACCGACAAACGATGAGAAAGAAAGGTTCAAGGGTGGCAGCCACTTATTGGCAAGCACAATGTTGAGCAATACAAAAATGATCTTATCTTATCACCCTATAAGATATATGGGCGCTTCAGGTGGTTTAGAATCGCCATTTAAGGAGTTATATGGGTCTTTACTCTGTTGCAGCAGACTTGTCATAAGCTGTCAATATGATGATAATGGGGATATCCTGACTAGTTGATATTTTAAGAAGACTTCATATACGATAATATATTTTGATTAAATTCTTAAAAAGTACAAATAAGTAACACAAAAACTAATATTTTTTGTTCTTTACAAGATACTGCGAGCGCTTCTTGGAATTGATGATCGACCTCGAAGCTCTACTTCCTACGCGTCGGTTCTTCAACACTGTCATGGACGACTGCCATCTGGTGGTGCGCTGTCAACTGGCTGCGCTCTCGAGAAGGCCTGAAGGGCAGCTATTTACCCAGGTAAGTGATCGCCGCCAGGGTGTTTTATATATTTATGAACTTATTGTTTTGTCGTGTGTGTTGAAGAAAATGTCTTGTTGTAATATTTAGGTATTTACAACTAGTGTATTATGTATATTATTAATAAGAAAGGATAGCGCATACCAAAGACATTTTTTTGAGGGACGCGGACTGAAAATAATACTATGACGTTATTTAATGCTATTCCTATACATTTTAAACAACTCGAAAGTTTTTCAATTGACATGGGTATAAACTACCTTATTTTTTTATATACTTCTCAAATTTAAGCCACTTTTACTAAGGCACAATACTTTCAAATATTTTAGAGTGTTTTTGATATTTAATATGTAAGCTTGTGTACATCACAATAATATTCAACTACCCTAAAAAACTAATGTTTGTGTGCCTGAAATTTGAATTTTAACATGTGTCACTATAGTTTTTATCTGTAACTGATATAAGTTGTTTTGAAGCAGGTACTAATAGTTGCCACCATTCATATGGGTCATTTCATCACCCCATTCACCAGTTGGTACTGGCTCAGCATAACAACAACTTTTCCTTAACAGAAACGTCACGTGTGATTGACGCACGACACACACGTAAAACACTAAAATAGCTTGTAGCAGATTTACTATAATGTGTGCGTAAATCAAGCCATCAAAGTTTAACCATGACAAAAGAAGAAACAGCCATGCCGTAGTCATTATTAAAAACAGTTGTAGAAATAAATTGAAGCTGAAAATAAAACAATATTTATCAGGTATTTTCTTAATAATTAAAATATTATAGTTAAATAGAAGAATACTCACCATCCTTTTAGTTTATGGTGAATCCTTCCATAGATATTTATTCTTTTTATTACTTTGAGAGTAGTAATATAAAAGAAAACATTAAAGAGTATTGTGAATGCAACTGGTGTAAAAAATATTGCGATACCTAGCCATCCTGAAAATGCATATAAATATTAGTGCAACATAAAAGTCTTAAGGCCGCTAAAAACTAATATTTTATTTTCGTACTAGATCGAACATACGTCTTCTTTATAGAACATTGTTAGAATTTTAATTAGTAAAACATTTTTACATTATATTAATGCCATACCAATTGTTTCCTGTTCCACGTCATCTACTAGAATGGAGGAAGAGAATTGAGTGCGCATTTTTCGGTATGGGTTTGTCCCGGTATCTAGCAGAAAATGCGCACCAATAGCCATGGCTGCCATCAAAATTACAGCTGACCAAACTACACTCGAATAGTAGCAGTATTTGCGTACATCGGTTACTCGCAGAAAAACATTCCTTGATCTGTAAAATTATATAACAAATATAACAATTTATATTCTACTAGAACAGGAAGATAATAACTTTTAACTTACTTAAATGTTTTCCAAATATAAAATCCAAAACTGTTTAGCCAAAAGAATGCACCCAGTAAACTTATGTAAAGAATTATATCTAAAAAGAAAAAAAAATACATTAAAATAAAACCAAGGCACATAAATGATGATGACGATAATAATAATATTAAGCATTATTAAATATTACGATTATAACATAAATACATTCAATTTGGGATAATTTCAAATAAAAGTAGAAGACTTATTTACTCGTAATTTCAAAAACTGCAATAATTTCATATCATTATTTATATATTTCAAATTAAGTTTAAAATTTGGCTACTCTTTGAAAAATAACCCTGTATATTATATTGAAAAAGAAATTTTTTATCATATGGAAGAGAAATAATTTACAATATTTCTGCCTAATTAGTATAATATGCTATATTGTATATTGTATAAATATTATATACAAGTCCACTGAACATAGGCCTCTCCCAAGGAATGCCACAAGACATGGTCCTTAGTCCTTAGCCAACTATATCCTTCCACTTCCTGCATGGTCTTATCAGGATGTTACTCCATCTAGTTAGGGGCTATCCCTCACTTCGCTTATCATTATGAGGCTGCCGCTCGAGAGCCTTTCTTCCCCATCGGTTGTCGGTTCTTTGATCTATATGACCAGACCATTGCAACTTTAGAATACTGATCCATAGGATTAACATATATTTTTCAAATAACCTTAGTCCTCAGGGGTGACAATGCATCTGCATTTTGATTCTTAATTGGGGAGAAATGTAGATGTCTATGGTGGTAATCAGGTGGACTGTGTGCTCGTTTGTCCCCCTTATGCTTTAAAAAATATAATTTTAGCAGAAGATAGACAAAAAGTTCACTTACCAGTAATCATAAAACTGACATGGTTACTAAATTCAGTGAATATTCTTACTAAATCTGCAGCTTGACTTACAATCAAACACACATTGATACTTGTTATAATATTTCCAGCTAGATCACGCAATGTAGGCAGTACAAAGTATATTATAGCTGTCAATAAAAATAACACCATAGCAATTGCATGAAACAGTGGATTTAGAACCTTCCTCATAAGGAAACTTGTATCTTTCCAGTTAATTTTTACTTCTGGCACACACACTAATGCATATTCACCTGTTAAATTAGTGCTAGTCATCAAAATCTGCAAATAAATAAGATTAGATTATTAGAGATACAGTATTAGATATAACATACAGTAAATCTATTTTCTATCGTTTATGAAGAAAAATTTACCTGTGAAACTAAAATTAAACATTTCATTGAAACCCTACATATTTTTAAATATTCTGATTATTGTTCATGAATAAATCATGGGTTCAGAAAAACTATTATACCTAGGTGTAATAATAATTTAACACATTACCTTATCCATGCAGTATTTGTTCTGGTCATGAATATATGATGATGGTTCTTTAACCTCTGGTATGATAATAGATCCATGTAATGAATACGTGTTGGTTGCCATATGTTCATCTTTGATGCTGTCATAGCTATGTTCATGATGAATAAGGTGCCTCATACGACCGTCTGAGAGCAGATTAAGCCTTAAAAATATCAAAAATTACAGTTGTAAACCGGCGTTGACAGTCTTGTTAATAATTATATATATCTCAGAACTATTTTATCATTGATCTTGAAGCAAAATATGATTTCGGTAGTAAAACAAGAACTAGTCAAGGTACAATACAAGCATAATATATTACTTTGATTGTTTACTGCAAAAGTTAATCTATCATCATCACAGCCCAAATACAACAAAACATAGGTCTAGAGCCAGTTGCACTAATTAACTTTCTATACCTTACTAATTCATCACTCCAAATAGGATTTAAAAATTAGATATCTAAAAATAAAGTCTGTGATTAACTTGTATATACCAGTCTATGACCTACAGCATTCACTTACCGTCAGTTGGACTGTGTGATTGTTTTTATTTAAACCTGGCAAATTTTTTGAAATAATAAATGACAATACCAAAAGCTTAAACCTTAGTTATGACATTAAATGACAGTAAAGTTATTCATCAACATACTCATCCTCAGATTTTCCAAAATAAAATATCGGCCTTTGTTGTGTTGTAGCACAGTCTGGTACACCACTTAAATATTTAAAATAACTAACTTTTGCATCTTTACCATCTTCAGTTTTAAATTGAGGCACCCATAAACCTAAAATAACAAAAGAAGCCTTAATTTTTTTAAATTAAGCACTAAATAGCTTATTTCTCTGGAATCACAAATTTTACACTGAATCACAATCTATGATATAATAACATGTGGCCATTTCAACACAGCTACAATTTCCAAATATTTTTTAAATGATCAACTGTGCAAAATATATCATAAATGTACAGAACACATAGGTCACAGAGGTCAAAAGAACCAGCCACCAAACATATCTCATGTAATGCATATTTATGTTGTGATAAAATTAAAGTTAGATATAGCTATGCAGTATCAAAATTATGGGGACAATCACAATACATGTTTATAGCACATAAATTGGCACTGGGATTCAAATCTAGGACTTGCTGCATAGTAGCCAGGTCTTCTGACAACTAGGCCATGCAAATTACACAGCATGTAATCGTAACAAAGGTTGTCAAAGTGCAAATTGTGTAAACAAAATAATAATTTAATATTTTGAGTACATATTCCAAATGGATCATAATGTAAGTTAATATTTTACACTAGCGAACCGCCTATGTACGATCAATTATTTAAGATAATCATCAAAGACCATTTATTTTATCAATTTTTTGGTTTCCCAAAAAAAAATCACAAGTTTTTCTGATAAAATATAGCAGAGATCACTCCTGGCATTGCGTAAGATTTGATTTGATTGCTGTCTATTTGTTTGTGAAGTTTCATTACAATCGATTCAAGCCCAGACTGCCAGACAGACAGAATTAAAAAAAAATGTTATTCATGTCTTACTAGCATGCAAATAACCCTAAAAGAGCTGAGCTTAATAAAAGACAATTATTTAGATATTACAGACATACACTTCAATTTGATTTATATGTATAGAGAATATATAAGTAAAGAGACTGACTGATTGGTAATTTTGCTTATTTAAATCTGAAAAACTATTTACTGAAGAATGATTGGCATATTAACAATTGTTATGAGTCATAACTTATGAGCTTATGACATACAATTTTTAATTAAAAATTTTAAGTTATTAATAAATAACAATAGTGTTTTTTAAATAAAATTATTCAATTAATAGCAATAGTGCAAAGCTTAAATTTTGAATGATGACTGAGGTAGCTTCAGGCTGAGTAGCCTTTAAATTATTTCTTACTAGCTGAACAACAGCAGATACAGAATCACTGACATATCCCAGAAATATATAAAATTAAGTGGCAATGTGCCTGCCAAATAGCTTGGTGGACCAACAACAGATAGAAGAGAAAGGTTCTAGAGTGGCAGCCTCGTACCCGCAGGAGGAGTACAGAATGTCTCCCCACTAGATTGAGTGACATCTTGATAAGAAATGTAGAAAGTCAATAGATGCAAGTGGCTCAGGACCATGCATTGCGGCAATGATATAATTCTGCATCATCATCATCATCATCAATTATTATATCCCTTCTCAAGATGATCAACTTAATTTTCAGCTCAGTATAATCATACAGTCAAATCTACATTGGGGCACTTTCCTTTTCTTACTTTATATGGGGTAGAACAATTATCAACTGGATGCATTGTGATCCACCACTGCGATTTACCAGGTGGTCTCTTCCTAGCACAACTTCTTTGTGTAACCACCAAATTTTTTTTATGCCTATTAAGACTTAGGAATCTTAACAGAGCTCATGTAATGCATATTTATAAAAAATAAGCTTATTATTTTTTTAAAGGTTGGTATCGCATCTGCATTTCCCCTGGTGTTACAGTTGCTCATGGGCAGTGATTATCACTTACATCTTGGCTCATCATTGGTAAATAAATACCAATAGATGAGCCACACATGCTTGTTTGCCTTGACTTGAAAAATATACTGTCAGCAAACTGTTTACCCGGTGTCACTCTTACTTCTATTAAAAAAACCCTCAAAAATTAAACCTGTGGTCAATTAAGCAGTAAGGTTTTTTTTTATAGAATAAGGGTGACAAACGAGCACACAGTCCACCTGATGGTAAGTGGATGCTGTGGCCCATAGATATCTACATTTATCCTCAATTAAGAATCAAAATGCAGATGCGTTGTCCCCCTAAGGACTAAGATGGAATGCCTCTTATCCAGGGTACGAATTTCCAATGACGTCTGTCGAGTTGGGGGTTGATGTTTTTTTTTTACAGAAAGGTTATATTATCATAAGCACACACGCAAAGTTTCAACATTCGGAGACACGTACTTTTTGAGAAAAAAATTATTGAAAATCAATTATTTTTGCAATATTTACGTCAATCCCTACCACAGATTAAATCGAATTCTCGAATTATATTTAAATTACAGAATTATTTTCATTACGAATTTCCAAAACAATAGAAAATAGCGTCAGTTTTACGTTTTGTTCCACAAGCCGGTAAAAGACGGTAAACACTACACATTTTAATTTTAATAGCTCGTAATTAAAATAATTCTGTATTTTAAATATAATTCGAGAATTCGATATAATCTGTGGTAGGGATTGACATAAATATTGCAATAATAATTGATTTTCAATAGTGTTTTTCTCAAAAATTATGCGTCTCCGAATGTTGAAACTTTGCGTGTGTGCTTATAATAATGTAACCTTTCTGTAAAAAAAAAACATCAACCCCCAACTCGACGGACGTCAATGGAAAACTGAGCTAAAAATCTTACTTAAAGTTACTTATGTAAAGGTTATCTTACTTTAGTTATAAATAAGATTGGAAGACAAAACATGCTTATTAAATAATATAACAAATATTGTACACAGCAACATATGAGTAACCATGTTTAATTTTATACCATATTACTTACTTTGATTATAATTATCGGCAAGGCGACACACGGAGTCGACCATGATTTCGTTTGGTTCACAGCATTTATTAATAACAATAGAATTTTGTTGTTCCGACAAATCATTAAGATCCGTTTCACCAACAGAAGCGATTACTGAATAAGGACCACTTATAGTACATACTATCGCTAATAAAATAGATACGGTGTACATTATATCAAAAACACAAATTTCATTACAGATTGACTGTTCTAAAATAGTTAAAAACAACTACAACTTTCACAGGTTTAGATAAATTAAAGCTTTGATTTATTTTTACGATTTAAGCACCTTTAATTCGTATATTTATACATTTAAAATCCTGGTTGAAGTTCTTTAAATAAAATAATGTTTAGTTTTAGCGAACTTTTACGCTATGCGCTATCCAAATCCTATAATGAATTAACTGTCAAGTGTCAACTCAAAATTAAGTTTTGTTGTTATGAAGGCAAGTTGGGCAGGCAAAAGTCTTATACCATACGGCCTGGTCTGATTTGTATTTTGTTATCGTCATCAATGCCAATGACGAATGATCACCTTTGAAGCACTTGTTATATTTTTAAATTTCACTAATAATTCACACGCGCAGACTATACACAAAATCTCGATCTCGATCTTGATCGAGGATATTCTCAAATAAAATAAAGGGGACATATAAGTAAAGTTTTATATCAACATCGGAGCACTTGTAGTCGTTTTTACATTATGCGCAGACTTTTAATACGCATCTCTTTTACGCATTAAAATCCACTTCAATCCATTATTTAAACAATATTAGGTAGGTACATGAGGAGCAAAACTCTTAATAGCACTTTAAAAAATAGCACTTTTTAATCTAAATGATAGGCAATTGTCGAATACCATGCATCCCCATAGTTGAGTTGATTACTTTTTGATTATTATTATCATAATAAAGCTGAAACTATCGTCTTACTTGAGCCCATCGTCCACAGTGCGGATTGCGTTTTTACTTCAGGTTCGTACTAATATTTATTGCACTTATATCAAGTTTAGCGACACCAAAACGTGCAACGGTGTTTTTATTCTTCATCTAGTCTAGTACAAAGTTTCCTGACTTGAATGTTTATGTAAGATCTTCTTATTTCACTCACATTAACGCCTATCCAAGAATGTGTTGGTTGGTTACTCAAAACACGCTTAAATGAAATAAAATGTAAACGAGTTTTCGGCATAAGAAATTAAAATTTCCTTTGTTAAACATCAACATGTTTATTTTCATATACTATCTACCGTATCAAAATCAAGTTCTCCTGCACGGAGAACAAACGGTGAACAAACAAACTACGCAGGAATCCTTTTTGTAAACGGAAGCACGCGAAAAGTTATTAAAAAGTTATAATGTTATAATAAGTTATGATTGGTAAATTTTATCGCGTTAAATTCATATTCATGCTCATTGTACACTTTTTGAATTAACATTCAATTGTTGAAACAAATAATAATAATGATTTAAAATTAAACATTTTGTACAACCGACTTCAATATAAATTATTAAGAATAACTCAAAAACTATTGGTCAGACCTTGATCAAATTTATATAGGACCACATGAGAAGCACCAGCTTTCAAATAAAAAAAGAATCATCGAAATCTGTGCACCCAGAAAAAAGTTATGAGGTAACACACATAAAAAAACCATACAGTCGAGTTGAGCACCTCCTCCTTTTTGAAGTCGGTAGAATGACAAATGAATTTATGTATCTCGTCAGATTACCAAGACTATATACCAAATGTATTTATTTGTTCATAAAAGTTAAGTGACAAACGAACTTGTTAGTTAAACTATTGTTCACCTGATGATAAGTGGCTATTGCAGCCCACGGACACTTGCAGTTAACTTCTAGCAAAGAATGAAAGAGTGGCTACAGATGCATTGTCACCTCTGAGACCTTCTGATGGAATGCCTCATGGCATGTAATTATACTGGCTTTCTATACCCTTCAGACCGGAACACAGTAGTGCAGGTACTGCTAATTGGCGGCAGAAATAAGAAAAAAGATGGTACCTACCCTGTCGGACTCCTAGGCAGAAACGGATTTCTATCACCTGGTAAAGAGTAATTTTTTTTCTTTTTTTATAGGATATGATGACAAACGAGCACACAGTCCACCCGATGGTAGGTGGTTGCTGTGACCCATAGGCATCTACATCTATTTTCAATAACGAATCAAAACGCAGATACGTTTTCACCCGTGAGGACTAAGATGGAATGCCTCGTTTCCAGTAAAAAGGGTCTCCGCTTCTCTACACTCACCATACGAAACACAACAGCGTTACGCTGCTATTTTACGCTGGTATTCTGTGAGAACGTGGTCCTTCCCCGGTCGAGCCGACCCATTCGTGCTACAACTATATTACTAATATAGCTGCAGCATGGCTCTAACACGTATAAATTGCTCTACCAATAAAATTTGTTTTTCATTTGCTAAAAGTATCTATTTCTGCAGGTAGCAGTGAATGTGCACTGTTATGTCCCAGTTTGTAATTTATAGAAAGCAAGCTTACGGACTGTGGGGCATATAATCTTGAATCTTTCGGGATAGCAATCGTAGCATTTATCATCAGGTAGATTCTTGCCTTGTTTGTTACTTCTATATAAAACAAGGGCCGCTCCACTTACACTTATAAACTCTGATCATTAGGGAAATCTTCAAACTGGTAAAAATAAATGTAAATGTTCTATATGTTTATCATAATTATCCTACTAATATTATCAAGGTTCAAAAGTTTGTGAGGATGTATAGATGTTTGTTACTCTTTCACAAAAACTACTGAATGGATTTTAATGAAACTTTACAATAATATAGCTCATACATCAGAATAACACAAGCTATAATTCATAAAAATATTGTGTAAATTAGCCAAAATATAACGATAAATGTTAAGTAAATCTGAAAAAAAATCTGTCATCTGCGAGCTATTTTGGCGTGAACACGCATCACGCAAAAACCTGTGAACCGATTTGGATGGGACCTTCACTGGCAGATAGCTGATGTTATAAGGAGTAACTTAGGCTACTTTTATTTTAGGGTTCCGCGCAAAAAAATTCCACGCAGTCGAAGTCGCGGGGAACAGCTAGTAATATATAAGACTTCACTCTAATCCGGAACAATATTCATAGGTACAGTATTAATTTAGAGGCTACACAAATACATACAAATCCTTTGCCGGAATGAAACCACGGACAAGAACGTAAGATATATGGTACGCTGCAATAGCTTTCATTCTAAAAAATACAAGGAAAATAACGAGGTGAACTAATACATGTTTCTCGTATTATTCTGCTGGACAAACTATTGTTGTACCCTAAGGACTAGTTTAATTATCTATCATGTTTTAAAAGCCGCAATAGCTCTGGGTCAGGATGCCGACCTTAACTTTCATAGTACCTACGCAAAACACGAGTTCTATATCAGACGGAGTATTAATGGCAATTTCTAAAATGCTGGTTTAATAATTCTCGACTGGGAAAAAAAACATGACTGAACGTACATTAGGGCAGTGCAGAAAAATGTTTACCTGCTACCCTCTCATAAATAACAAGACTGCTAATTAACTTCGACATTATGCTTTTATGTTTTAAATAACTTATTAATACATCAAAGGCACACAGATAAACCATACCCTTCATTAACACATGTATGCAATAAAACAAAAGATATTCTTTTAAACTTTTATTTTAACATAAATATCATGCATTACAACAAATATAGGAACAATATTATAAAAATTCACAGTCTGTTTCTCTCTCAGTATTTACTTTAGTAAATTCTAGAGATTATTATAGACTTTTTTTGATCATTTAGTTATTTACTAATAATTACAAAACTATATAGATACTTAATAATTTAAAATGTATTATGACACATAATATTATATTTTAATTAAAAACTTACTAGTGTATAAAAACCACTAATATGCAAGCATTCTACGAATTATGTCTTAGACCCTATCTACTTAGACTATGACTAATGCAAGATATTCAGTGATAAGTAACTAAAGTGTTAAAGTACGTCTATATTTGGTTTTAAAGTACTCATACAACATAATAATCTTTTGATACCATCAATTATAGTTACTTTAGGTACCTAGCCTACATCCTTATACAGATCTTTAATCCTCAATTAAAATAAAACTTAAATAAATTATACAAAAGAAAGAGATTCGTGTTGTCATGTAACTAGAGTATCCAAAGTTAAAACTTTTTTTTATCACTTACAAGTAATATTTTATTATTATTTGTAATTGAATATGAAGGTAGAAATAAACGTGCTTTTAAAGCTTATTTTACAATATGAAATCAAATTTTCTGCACTATATGTTTCTCTATTAAATTCAAAGACAATAAAACTTGTGTTTGGGATTTTTCTAACCTTATGTTAATTACTTGACTTAGTTAAAACAATTAAAAAAGGAAGTTGACATTTAAACCATCACTTAAGTTAGTTCAGTCTAACCTCTACTGTGTCATCGGACAATATTTGTTGATCGTCCGCGTCATCGTGGGGACTCAGTTTCTCAGCAAGTGGACGAGTTATTAGTAGACAACAGTTCTCGCTGGCCAGACCTTGCATGGCTCTCCTTCTTAGCACTACCAGAATGAGGAATATAACGACTCCTTGGAGACAGTTAAAAATGTCCATTATTTTCCTGAAATTATTAAATTTTAGCTTTAGATATGAAATATTTTACACAAATTGAAGAGAAGCGAGACTGAACAGTGTATAAATAAAAATAAATGTTATAGAATAAGATGTAATTTATGATACTAAAAACAATAATTACCAAATGATATGTGCTTGTCCGTGTGCAAAGCTTGCGATCTCGAATATCCAAGAAATACCCATAACTAGGAACAGCTTGAGAGAAACCAGGAATCTAGAAAAATATAACAATAGTAGCTTTAGAAAAAAAGATGTTTATTTGAAGGGCTATATCTCCTAATTTGTATAAAAAGTGCTCATAATATGACAAGTCCTGGACACAAACAACTCATCTAAGCATGACAGATTATAGTGCCATAAGCCAGAACAGACAAGACAAGAACAGAAGCACTCATTCGTCGCACCCGTGAACGAAGTAATCCGTATGCGATTTGATAATATCTATGCGATCTAGATATGAAGAAAGCTGCATGTTTAAGAATTAAAAAATGTTACTGGGGCATATTAGAAACATACTAGGTAGTAGACTCGTTTTCTGCCTAGGAATTCGTCTGGGTCAATACCACACGTTTACCTATTTCTGCCGTCAAGCAGTAGTGCATGCACAGCTGTGTTCCGATCTGAAGTGTATAGAAAGCCAGTATAGTAACAGACTGTGAGGCATTCCATCTTATTCCTCAGAAGTGATAACGCATCTGTAGCCAACTTTATTTGAAGTTGGTTCCAGGTCTCTATGGACTGCAGTACCCAATTACCATCAGGTGGATTATAAGTTCGTTCGTCACTTCAATTGAAATTAAAACAATATAAAATATTAGCTAGCTTACAAAAAATGAGTGTAGTTGAATTTTGTTTAGTCTATTACGCTCTCAGAAATTACAGAAGCACTGTTACCTGCAGAACGTTTATGGTTTTATCATTTTACAGTAGGCCAACTGATAATAAGTGGCTACTGTAACCCTCCATGGGTTGTACCACCTGTAGTCAACATCATACAAAAACAACTACAATTTTGTGCCTGCTCCAACCAAACTACAGTGGGTGCACTGCTCCTTGTTACTTTGCTTATTTTATATTAGTATCGTCATTACTAACTTATGTTTGCTTACTTATGCTTTAGGTTGTTTAACTTGCTGACTTCGTATTTCCTTGTGTGCTGCATCCACAAGTTGTAAGACGACATGACAAAGAGAATGACGTTGGCTGTAACAAGCACCGCGACCGGACCATAAAAGAATATCCAAGTTTCCGTGCGGCCTGGAATTATAAAAAGCTATATATCAGTGTCCTATTTTTAACAAACACGCTATTTAGCCAAATGAAAACGTTA
Organism: Parnassius orleans; assembly: GCA_029286625.1. Taxonomy (NCBI): domain Eukaryota; kingdom Metazoa; phylum Arthropoda; class Insecta; order Lepidoptera; family Papilionidae; genus Parnassius; species Parnassius orleans. The sequence continues at coordinate 3,539,339 of JAGSMP010000018.1, forward strand.
AAAATTGTGGCAAAATAAAGCTTAATAAAAGCCGAGTCACAAAAATTATAGTCGATGAAGCATCTATTAGCATCAAGGTATTTTATCTCAATATCTCCGATTGCTTCTATCCTTATTTGTACAAGTAGTAACGTTTGATTTTGTCCGTATGTCCTCAGTCCGTCCCTCCTTGGTGTTACACCTAAAGCTGTTGAGTTATGACCGAATTAGGTTATAGAATACCGCTGGTTGTAATCAGGCCATTCAATTTTTTTTGACTTTCTAGGTATCATTACAAAGATCTTTTAAATAATTATTATATTTTACCATTGAGGTTTTTCTTGAAATAAATGTATATAAGCACTTAAATTTTCCATAAATATACATAACGCAATAAAATAAAATAAAAACTTCTACTGAAAACCATATTGAAATTATAACGAACGCTTATTTATTTTATTTAAATTATAGAAATATAAGAGATAATTTGCGTAGCGAAACTAGCTTACGCGCCTCCAAATACCAACACACACTGCCAATTTTTATCAAAGTTGTCTATGAAAAATTACCGCTAAGTTTAATGTGTGTTTGAGATAATCATCATTACAGCCATTCACAAGTCCACTGCTGAACATAGGCCTCCCCCAAGGAATGCCACAAAGCACGGTCCTGCGCCACCTGTGTTATCGACTTCCTGCATGTCTCACCAGGTCACTCCATATAGTGGGGGGCCGCCCTAAACTTCGCCTACCGGTACGAGGCTGCCACTCGAGAACCTTTCTTTCCCATCGGTTGTCGGTTCTTCGAGCTATATGGCCGGCCCATTGCCACTTCAGCTTACTAATCCGTTGGGCTATGTCGGTTACTCTGGTTCTACTGCGGATATCCTCATTTTCCTCTCCATAGCTCGCTGAGCGAACTTGAGCTTCCTCATAATATACAATATATATTTTGAAATAATATATGATATATAAACAATTTTAATAATATAATATATAAATAATATATAATAGCAGAACTGTCGTAAAATATTAAATTTCTCTAAATTTAAAAAGGCAAAATTTTATTTCAAACAGTTAATATAATTTTTTTCTTTACAGTTTTAGTAATAAGGAGTGCATTTCGTCGTAATTTTTTATTATAATTGTTTGGCAACCGAGCCGTCCGTCCAACCGTTGGCAAAATAGCTACTACACCCCAAAACCACCTGTAGCTCACTCTATACAAAGAAAGGATACATGTGTTTTTCAACCACATGTATCCTTTCTTTGTATAAAGAATTGTAATAAGGCTAGGGGGTCCTATAACAATTATTACATTTTATTACGATTATGTTAAACTTATATAATTAAATTAACATCAGCTTCGTATTAATTATTGATGCAATCATTTTTCCATTCTTACCTTGAAACCAGCAGCTGGTTTGGCCGAAGCCAGGTTTCCAGTGCTCTCCTTCTACGAAATTAGTTGTAAGCGCCACGAAGAGTAACAAAAGCGTGCAGCCCCAAGCATAACAGCTGTAGCAAAAGTATTGCTTTCTTTCAGTCTTCTTCAAGTAGGCTGCGTCTCTGGAAGTGTTGGAAATTTTCACGTTATTTATTTATGTAAGCTTTATTACTTCTTTCTTTACAATTTATTATTTTAATTTGCATGACATAAAAGGAATGTATACTTTATGATTGTGTGTTGGTGTTTTGGAAATGTATTCTGTCAACCAGTGGCGAAGCTAGGGCTCCAAACTAGGGCAAGCCCAAGATATGGTTTTGTTGTTTTTAGCAGTTTTATAAAATTTACCTTTTCTCTTTTTCGATTTTACCTTTTCCTCGCCGATTAGCACTTTAACACACTTCAATTTATCACAGGGAACACTATTATCCTCCATTTTGACTAAAAATCTATAAAAAAGCATAAATTTTCAACTCGCAATATTTATTCTCTCAAGTAAACACACAGAGCAAACATTGAAATGTGAAGTGAACTTGCAAAGGTATCGCCCGCGCTTGACTAATGACTAACTTCACACTAAAAGCCGGGCTTTTCGATGCGAGCAAATCGCTATATAAACAATGGTAGTTATATTTCATTATAGAACATTTTACCACAGGTTAGAAAGGGAGCGATCGTCTTCTCGAAAGCCCGGTCGTCGCTCTCGCACGCGTGGGCTTTTAGCCCACGCGTGCGAGAGCGACGACTAATTTTTATGACAACCTAATCGCGCGGTTTTGCCGCGTGTTGACGTTATAAGTCCTGTGTATATACAGTAATCTATGGCCTGTGTAGAACAGGCCAGCGACAGCGACAAAGAAGCGCGCGGGAAATTTGACATAGTTTGAAGCAGTTTACGAGTTATTTTATTAGTTGATATTATTGATTGAGCAGTTTGATAGGGCAAGCCCGGCTTCTCGGCTTCTATGGAGGCTTCGCTACAGCTGTCAACCACATGGGTTGATTTAAATTTAAATAAATAAATAAATTGTTTACACCTTATTTTTTATGTGGTAAAGCCATGCTGCAGTTATGTTATGGTTGTAGCACGAATGGATCGGCTCGACCGGGGAGGACCACGCGCTCACAGAATACCAGCTTAAAATAGCAGCTCGATGCTGTTGTGTTTCGTATGGTGAGTGTAGAGAACCGGAGACCCTTTTTACTGGAAACGAGGCATTCCATCTTATCCATCCATCTTACCAATTTACTATCATGTGAACTGTGTGCTCGTTTGTCACCCTTATCTGATGAAAAAAAGGGATTGCTATACCGCCATCTGTCAGAAGCGACAAGATTTTTCAGCCGTTTTTTTCCAGTTTCTTCTTACTAAGTGATGAAAGTCGCAATCTCATCCTGTGATTGTCGACTTTCATCACTTACCACTAATTTTCCTTGATATTGAAACAATTAATATTTAAAAATAAAACTCACTCTACAGTCCGATACATGTTAATGCTTATTACGTTCATCCAAAAGAATGTTGCCATCATCCAAAAATACACCATGAAGCCTGCAAAAACGAACAAACGGTTTTACATTATTCAATTGCTGAAAATTAAAACATAATAGTGGAAGCATTTTGTATATTTACCAGTGACAGTACAAATTTCGCCTGCGAACTGAGTACCGAGCTGGAGCACTCCTAGCGAGAGGAATCCTAGAGCCATACTGATGCACATGCACATATAGCACAGGCCTTGTAGGTCCCTGAAACATTATCATGTTAGTAAAATTCTGCGAAACAACCATTTTTCTTATGTATGCGTTAGCACAAAGTACAGGAGAATATGATATTTTTGAAAAACCATATTGTCGGAAACCTGTTTATTATAAATAACTAACAAAAGTAAATAATTTGTCTGTCATTCATGTACCTGTTTCAGTTTCATTTAATTTAACATTGTTGAGGTTAGCGATATCCCCATATCATTCCGTGGGTGTCGTAAGAGGCGACAAATCAGGAGATGTGTAGCAGGGTCTTCATAATACGAATAGAAATAAAAACACTGCGGTTGCCAACTCGCTTGCCAAGCGTGGCAATTATGGCAAATATGAGGCAATCTATGGGGAGGCCTATGTTCAGCAGTGGACTTTAATATGCTGTAACGCTAACGGTAAAGTTAGTGAAACTGTATTTTAGCTGTATCACGATTAGGTCGGCTCGACCTGAGATGAACTACGCTAATATACTAGAATTAAAGGGGCAGCATAATGCTGCTGTGTTGCGTATGGTGAGTGATGACATTCCTTATACTGACCAGGAAGCGTTCCATCGAAGTCCTCAGGGGTAATTAGTAAAAACTAAACAGTTACCATCAGGCGAATTGGGTGCTCGTTTGTTGCCTTACTTAAATAAAATTAAAGATACATCTCGAATTTCTAAAAATATACTCGAAGTAACGTAAATGTATTATTATAATGTTAGGTGTTATTAGATATAGTAAGTTATATGATAGGTATTAATCTCATCAATGTCTTTGTAAATAAGTACCTATTAAGATATAATAATACATATATAATAATATTAAGATATAATAATACGATATATAATAAACAACCCCACCCTAACACAATATCTTAACTGGTACTGGCAAACTATATTAACTATAAATATGTGGCTTACGTATTGACGGAAATAAACCGATGTAATTTACAATCATACACAAACCTCATTTGTGGTAAATACATATACACAGCGAAGGTGGCTACCAAGAAGAACACGGAAATCAGCGTAAGAATCCCACCGGTCTCTATTTCGTACGACCGGCCCAAGTCCTCGAAGCACACCACCGCCACCGGCATCTGGCCCCTACTCGAATCACTTGCGTTACGATCCATTACACCAGTACAGTACCTGAAATTTAAAAAAACAGAACATAACAATTTGCGCCTCAAGAATTGACACATTTTCACACGTTTCGTCATAAGTAATATTTAAAAGCAAATATAACTTAACTTTAGGTCACCGTAGGATATGGTTAAAATTAATTTGTGTTAATGCATTTTGGGGACGAAAGCAGCAAAATCGGTAAATTAACAAGGGAGTAACTATATCGTTACATACTCTCATGCAACAGTAACAGTAGTATTGGGAACCTCCTTCTTTAGATCAATTAAAAAGAGGTTAAAAGAAGCGGATTATTTTTGCAACTATGCAACAACAGTTAGTTTAATGTCGATTACATTAATTACGCTGCGCAAATCTTCAGAGCCATAAGATAGTCTTATTAAGATAGTGTGTAAAACAATATATTATACTAACTCATTAGGATCTTCCACAAAAACGAATCCAGGAGAGTCTTGCGTAGAGACTTTATTCCCCTCAAGGATAATGTCTTTTAGAAGCATGCGACCGTTGGTACAGTTCAAGTCGATTCGTTTGGACTCGTCGCCGCAGTAGCCTCGAGCCTTGATAGTTTCGTTGTTCGTGCAGCATAGTCTAGCTGACAAAACTCCGCTGCATCCGAGGAACAGTAATAGCAAAGAGCTCTGAAAAAATATAAAAATCATGATTCAGATATTTTTTTTAAATTAATTTAAAGATTAACAAATTACTACCTATTATCGCGTCTCGTTGTTTGGCCATTTAATTGGTCAAAGCAATGTAAATAATAATGGTAATTTAAAGGTATGGGAAACATCATGTGTACATGTGATGTTATCTTAACTTTATTTTACTTGCCTTAACGGCAACATACACACACGATTTTTTCTCAGCACATCTAGTGCATAGTTCCTTTCGAATGATATATGTTTAATTTACTTCCTTATATGAAAAATCCTAAAAAATGTATTACAATTTTCGATTTTCACGTATTTATATAATAATTCAGCGGCATTTCCACCCAAGACAAAAACAAAATCAACAGCTTCTATTACTATATGCTATTTGTAATTCAGATCATTGGTAGACAAAAAAAGGTCTCTCCCAACAGCAAAGTACAAGCATGCGGCTCAGTGTTCACAATAGGTACCAAGTCGGCGGGTCTTGTTTGTAATCGCAGTCGTTGTTAATATTATTGCAAAACAACTCAATTGTTGGTTTCCGAGTGTCTCTGACACTGCATCCTAGATTTATTCTAATATATTAAGTATTTTATCGTATTTAAGTAAATCTCTCATCTTGGCATCAAGTATACTGAAAGACTATCTTTTGAGACTACGTATATCTCGTAGTTGTTTTTCTAACGTAATTACTTTGACAGATATTTAGTGTATTTAAGCATTGGCTTTAGATTATTAAAAAATAATTAATGAGGTAAAAAAAACTTAATATTAATCCGATTCTGAGCTATGTTCAAAATTTCAAGTATCTAGCTCATCGGGAAATTAGTTTAAAATCAATTAGCAAATTAGACCCGAACAGACATAAACGAAAACGAGTCAATAAGAACTTGGTAAAAAGTTGCAATAAATATGATGCAGTCATGCCCGGAAGGTGTAACAGTGACCTTATCCATAACGGTGTGAAACTAAATTACCCTCCTTACATATCATTAAGGAACCTTGATTGTCTGATGACCCATTTCCATGATCTACTGGTGTGACCTACATGATCCGCGACATCTGAATGATTCAATCAATGACTTTGCTCATTAATAACATCGCTTCTGAACTGTACGCCTAGATAGCTTCGTAAATATGCCTAAAAGTGAACAAGATAATATAGCTATCAAATTTTAACAATTTTTAGTCTTACTGAAAATGTTAATAATGGATTGCCGAAGTACTTAGCACATAGAAGTCGATGGATGCAGGTGGTTCAGGACCGTGTTTTTTGTGAATCTATCAGGGTGGCCTATTCAGCTGTGAATTTGTGCTGGGATGTAATCATAACGAAGTATCTAACTATTCTGCAACGAAGTTTGATTTCTATACACCATGGGACACTATCCAAATATTATAGAGAGTATTTTTTCGGCCCTCATTTATTTTAAAGTCTTTTAGTTAATTATTAGCCAAGAAGTGTTTTTTTTAGAAGTTAAGGATGAGGTGACAAACGAGCTCACCCATAGTTCACCCGATGGTAAGTGGATGCTATGACCCATAGACATCTACATTATCCTCTATTAAGATTCAACATACAAATGTGTTTTGTCACTCCTGAGAACTATGATGGAATGCCTCTTAATCGTAACCAGTAAAAACGGTATTTTTTCTCGTTACTCACCATTTTAAACACAGCAGCATTAAACTGCTATTTCATGTTGGTGTTCTCTGCGAGCGTAGCTAATTTTTTTAAATTTGCTTTTTAGTATGTATGTTACATGAGATACTATTAAATACTATGTATTAATAATAATAATTTGCAATTAATAATATGCATATCTCCATGTAAGGGATATATGCAAATTTGTTTATTCTTGGACATTTTTGTTTTACAAAAATTAACATATCAAAATCAATCATTATCAAATCTATAAATCAGCAACAGCAAACAATCCATCCAATTATATAAAGATGTCAAGAGTGTAATTAAAAAAAAAAATAATATCCTTCATCATTCATTACCTAACAAGTTATTTAAGCACGCACGCAGGTGGATAACAAGGAATCGGAGTATACTGAAACATGGAGTATACTGAGTATACTGGATAAGGCCGTTTTACGGTATAGTAATATTTGCTCGTCATTAAAATGCATTTGTAAAACAGATAGTAAGTATATCTATGTGGTGGTCCATTTCCGTTCGATAGACAAAAGTGTTTACAATAGGCGTAATGCGCTATCTAATGCGGCTGTCTAAATGCCTAAAATTGATTTGTATACAGTCAGTATGTTTGTTTGCGCTACGCATTACGATTCCGTGAATTTCAAACAGACGTGTATGTCAAGTGACGAGGGAAATCCGCTAGGTGTTATGATCAATGATTGCGTGACTAATTTTGTTTTTCTATTTCTATTTTGGAATTAATCATACAATCATTGTTAATCGTTTTAACTCAACTACCTGAATTGACCAAGAAGTTGTAACATGGTAGAGCCATGCTGCAGCTATATTATGGTAGGAACACGAATGGGTCGGCGCGACCGGAGAAGGGCCACGCTCTCACAGAATACCAGCGTAAAATAGCAGCTCAATGCTGCTGTTTCGTGTGGTGAGTGACCGGAGAACCTTTTTACTGGAAATGAGGCATTTCATCTTAGCCCTCAGGGGTGACAACGCATCTGCATTTTAATTCTTATTTAAGGATAGATGTAGATGTCTATGGGACACAGTATCCATTTGCCATCAGGTGGACTGTGTGCTCGTTTGTCTTCCTTATTGTATAAAAAAACATAACACAAACAAGTAAATTGTTAAAACACAACACACTATAACTGCACTGTGATATAAAATTATACTAAAATAAGTACATGTAATGTATGTATGATTAATATTATACATATTTAACAGAAGTACATTTAATGAACAAGAAAATTCATGAGATGTAGACGAATCATTTATATTATAAAAGTAGTGTATAAAAAAAATTATTTATTTATTCTTGATTGCATTCCCTATTACAAAAAATATAAAGGACGGACTTAATGCCATGTGGCAATCTCTATCAGACAACCCATATCAGTAAACAATACTATTGAATATAGACCAAATGAAATCAGCGTTAGTTTTTTTATAAGACTGAAGTGACAAATAAACTTACATTCTACCGGACGGTAAGTGGTTACTGCAGTCCATGGACAACTGCTGCAAACTTCAAACAAAGGTTACAGATCTAAGATGGAATGCCTAACAGCTTGTAATTTTAATAGCTCTCTATACTCTTCAGACCTAAACACAGTAATGCAAACACTGCTATTTGGTGGTAGAAATAGCTAAAAGGGGTAACTACCCAGACGAACCCCTAGGCAGAGAAGGAGTCCTACCGCCTTGTAAACAAATATAAAATTGTTAAACATAAAATGTCAGTATTTTTTGTTTAACGTTTTGTATATTGATATTAAATTTTATGTCTGTTTACACCCTCGAGTCATGAAGCACCCAAAATTCTACTTACATATAATAAGTAAATACCAAAAGAAGCAATAGAAATTTAAATAAGCTTAGAATCTCCAAATTAAAATAAGTTTCGTCGAGTCCCTGCACTATGTCTATCAACATTTGTAACCATTTAACAAATGATTTAGAAAACTTAGAAAGCTCTAATGCTTTAATAAACAATTAAAAAAAATCCTTATTTCTAAATGTTATTATAATTCAAATGAATATTTTGCCGGTTAATGGTGACAATACTTCGACGCCATTATATTTCACTTTCTTTTTGGACTTCTGACCCACAAAGTATCATTCCTGATAAGAATTGTTTTGTTTGTAGGTATGCCACTTGTATTGCAGTATACCAATGCAACTTTGATAAAATATGTTATTCGGTGAATTTTCTTACGTATCAAAACTATAATATTGATTTACTTATAAATACGTATGTTGAATGTTATCTGTCTCGTCCAAGTGCTATTGAGAAGTCTCAGAGATTAATATAAATAGCAGTTTACATAACATTGTTAATAAGTTGCTCAGGCTAATTATTAAGTAGCGCTATGACTTTCTCGAATATTGTCTATAGGTTATATTTAATTTTATCTTAGGTTTTGACTATAACCGCTGACGCAAGTATTTGGTTGAATTTGAAATAGAAAAAAATATTAATTAGATAATATTGTATTTTTCCACTAAGGTGTTACATTAAGGGTTTTATAATTAACAATTTTATTGTTTCTGATTACTATTTACTATATAAGGTGTAAAATTAAAAAAAGAGTTTACTTTAATATCAATCAGTCAGTCAGTCCAAACTATCTCAAAAGTCGCGCGGTCAACGCTTATACAAATTATTTTAGAGATAAAATTAGTGGAACGATCTTTAAAAAGCACCGCGGACGATCTATTATTATTTATTACTGGTCTCTTATCAGCACATGCTGTTTAGAGTACAGTACTTATCGGCAGGACATACCATAAATCTATTTTTATTAGGCAGCTGCTAGTTTTAATGATTTAACTAGGACTACCCCAATCTCACTACCTACATGTAATTTTATAATCTAACAACATTGATGACAAAGTTAAAATAAAGTCAAACCCAAACATACCAACTGCAAAACTTTAGATACTTAAAACTCTGTGAGTTTATATTGATAATATCGAAATTACTTTGAAAACCTCAGTCCCCGAGACAATGGTTGCTGCAGCTGCAAAGTACTTAAAACGTCGGGTATTTAAAATAAAGCACAATTTCATTAAAATCCGAAAAAAATAGCTTCATTCATTTTAATGTACGCCTAAGGTACAGTAGAAGTTTAAGACACCGTGTATTAAATATTTAATTAATTGAATAAGAACTAACATTCTAACAATTGTGTGCTACAATGGTACAGGTGTTCATATCATTATATTAATTATTACAGTAGAACCAGGGTAAACGACATAGCCTAATTGATCAGTGAATTAAAATGGCTATGAGCCGATTATGTAGCTAGAAGAAAGGTTCTTGAATGGCAGCCTCGTACCGGTAAGCAAAGTGTAGGGCAGCCCTCCACTAGATGGAGTGACGACCAGGTAAGACATGCATTAAGTCGATGGATGCAGGTGGCTCAGGACCGTGTTTTCTGGTATTCCTTGAGGAAGGCTTATGTTCAGCAGTGAACTTGTGAAGAGCTCTAATAATGATAATGATGACGAAGAAAAGTACATAGACCAACCCATAAATTGCTCTATTTGCCTGGTTGTATCTTCGTGTTTGGTAAGACATTATTTAAGAGAATATTTCTTCTAAACTTCTCATATAAAGGAAATAGGCAATAGAGTTCTACTTATAGCAAGTACTACTACATATAAATATTCTTATTTTCTTGAAATATCCTATCCCAAAAATGTTTTGAATTCATGTCACATGTATTTTAAATATTTTGCTTGTGGTATATATATATATATATATATATATATATATATTACAATACAAAGAAGAAATCATATAGGAAATAATAATATATAATAAATCTTATATATATATACAAAGATTTATTATATTATTATTTCCTATATGATTTCTTCTTTGTATTGTAACGGGGAAAGTTATACCGATAATTGCAATACATTTTAAAGACGAAAATAAATAAATTTATAATTGCACTAGCCCATGTTTTCAATCCAGTACTTTGTACTTAATGTGATACGAACACTGACCGAATAAAATCCAAGCTGTTCAATAATAATTTAAATTTAAAAATTTTGTACAGCCGACTTCAATATAAGTTATTAAGGATAACTGAAAAACTATTGGACAGACCTTGATCAAATTTATATGGGACCACATGAGAAGCACCAGCTTTCAAATAAAAAAAGAATCATCAAATCGGTTCACTTGGAAAAAAGTTATGAGGTAACACACATAAAAAAAAAAACATACAGTCGAATAGAGTACCTCCTCCTTTTTAAAGTTGGCAGAAAAGAAGAGCTATACGTATATATTTTTACTAATTGTACTAAAGAATTTGTTGCCTTTTATAAGCTAGAACGAATGTAATTATATAAAACCTCATGAACGTCCCGCCATAGCCAGGGGCTATCGTACTAGCCGAAAAGTGGGTGACACATTTTGGTAAGGTGTTTAAAATGATGTACAATTTAACAGTAGTCTGTATAATGTACTTAAAGAAAAAAGAAAGTTCGAGTGGGCGTTGTTTTTTGAATAACCAAATTCGAATTAAATGAAAAAATATCAATCAAAATTCAGACGAATAAAACCCCAAATATACAAAACCACGGTGTGAAAATTGCAGCGTGTCTAAAGTTGTATATTTTCATAAACAGCCGTGATAGCTCAAGGGCTCACCGCTGGCCGTAATTTTCACAGTATGCGAGCAAACCTTGTTCGATCCCCGTTGGCTCCAATGAGATTGTTAATTGCAGTTTTAAGTGCGGAATAAATCGTGATGATGTTTCACATGCAGTAGTTTAAACCTGCTAGTCAGGAGATTAAAATATTTCTAGGACATCTGAAGTCGAGCACTAAAACAGCGCCGGAGGCTAATATTTCCATAATACTCTCAGAAATGAGAGGGTTATGCCCAGCAGTAAGACGTATGTAGACTGTAACTTTACTTTTTTGAGAACAAGCTTGGGGAAATCTATAAGATATATTGTAAAACAGTCCAACATGTCCAACATTTTATATTTTTGCGTTCAAAAAGGTCTTAATTTGTTTTAATTGTTAGATTTACAAGCGCCTTAAACTGGGATAGTTTATTTTTGCATTATTTTTATTGATGCGCAGTTACATAAAAGAACCGCATACTTTTGGCTATTCTCTCTATTTGTCTAATGTATAGGGATTATTACTCAAAATTTTAGATTGTATAAAATACCTACTGAAAATTCGCCATCAACTCTCGGACCATGTTTTTTTTGCTGTCTTGTAACTAATTAGTGTCACAAGCTTACAGTGTGACAGAAGGCTTTGACCAAATATGACATTGTTATTACATTTTTTCGCCATAAAGCAACACTCAGTGTAACGTTACATGTCATTGTCAAATTTTTATAAAGTTGGGTATGAAACGTTAGCATTGAATCAAGCGTCTCTAATGACCAAAGTCAAGTCTCATGGATTCACAGTTACTTTGACTTAAAGTGATAGAGACAGCGCGAGACTTAACAGCATCTTAAAATTGAGCAGCGTTTGAGTATTTGGGCATAAGTGTTGCAAAAACATCAATGTTTGCTTATATTTGACTAGTGGAAACTAACATATTTCATAACGCGTGTCTTAATAAATAGTGCACAGGTAATTTGCATTACAAGTCATGCGATCACATGTATGCAGTGACGGAAACTCCAATTATAGTCGTACGTTCATTAACAGCACAATGACAAAAATTATTATGATTTTAACAGGCCAGGTTTAATGAGTTTATGGCCCTAGTTGTGAGGAAGCCTGAGAACTTAGTCGCGTGCTCCGGTTTTGTATGAATCCCATCAGCGGCAATAATTTCTACGGTATATGAGTGGTTGGCTTCCAGGTTTGGATGTGTTAATATTACTTCTGCATCTCTGAGACTGCATCCAAGATAAACATCGGATTTCAGATGGGCACTTGAATACATCCTGGGCTGTTGTTAATTCTTAGCAGTATTTAAATGTCACCGTTTAATTTAATAACATTTTAAGATCGCGTCTAAAAAAATCAAGCCATATACATAAAGAGAATGGTGGGTCTTTTTAAAACTACTTTTATGGGACTTGACCAATAATTTGACCAATAATTATACAATCAGGCATAGTTGCCTTTAATTTAATCCTGTTTCTTAAACCGGTAAGATGGAAATAGACTGTATAAAGGATCCTGTTTTAGTTACCGATGCCGTTCTTTGTTAAGGTATGCTATGCTCTACATACTAAGTTCAAACGGCTCAAATTTTAAAAACTATAGTATAAAAGGATATTTATTTTTTAATTTATTGTATATTACCGAAGAATGTACATATACATACTTCAAGGATTTAAATTGGTTTAAGATCGAATGAAATCATAAATTCTTATTTGATTTGCATACTGACGCGTAACTTGAACATAAATACCGAGGATTATAAGTTAAAATACGTAGAGTATAATAAAAAAATATTATATGCTTCTGATTGGGTTGATATTTGGTTTGTATAATTGTGTAAACGGAAAAATGATCACAGCATAGCGAAAATAAATAGATTATTTCAATACTTATTTCTTAGCTATTCAAATAACGTGAATATCTTACTAACATTATAAATATGAAAGTTTGTAGATTTGTTGCTCAATCACACGCAAGGAACTGAACGGATTTTATTCAAATTTGACAAAGAAGTAGATTTTACAGAACATAGGATACCCTTTCTTCTGGACAAATACGAGTACATCTAAGTCTAAATATTTAAGAAATTTATAACAAGTTTTTTCATTCCATGCAGCGTTTGAAGTGATTTTTGTATTAAATAGGTACACAATTAATTACAATCTGTGGTATTATAACTAAAAATTTAATTTAATCAGCGATCCAAAATCGTCATTTCTAGAAGTGTGACTGTGACATATACTCCTTTACCATAACTTATCCGTTCTTGTGATAGTGTAAACATGGCATGATCTCGTCATGCAGACGTGATCAAAGTTAAAGTTGTAATATATCGTGAAACGTAAGAAGAGAAAATAAATAATTATAAGTTTTAACAATAAGTAAAAGCCGACTTCAAAATGCTAAAAAAGAAGTTTTTTATTTGCTACCCTTATGGCTGGAATTTTTTCTCCAAATTTATATGGGACCACTCCTGAAGTATAATCTTTTAATAAAAAAAGAATCATCAAAATTGGTTCACAATCTGCGAAGATATCGCGTAACATACATACATACAAAAACACACTCAAACAGAAAACCTCCTCCTTTTTGAAGTTGGTTAAAAATAAATAAGATAATAAGTTTTTTTAGTAGTCAGTGTGCCGGCTTACTGATTTGCGAGTCCTAGTTTCGAATTCCAGATAAAGCCAATATTTGAGCAATATATTATTTATTTTATTTGGATGTATTACTATCTCATGTTATTGTAACGTATTTCTTTGTACACGGAATTGCAAAGATGAATAAGTGCTCTTTATGTTCACCAAAAGGACACTAAAACCCTATTATTATATTATATCATATAAGTACAACTAGTGCATATAGATTTTATTTTATTTTAATTTTATTTTATTTGGAAGACCATAATCATAATTAGGATAGATAATACTAATAACTACAGTAAGCCAATTAAAGGTCCTCACTAATAGATACAGAGGTGAATTTACAACAGTGCTAAACACGATTCAACACTCAAGATTCAATACTAACATACTTATGCCAAATGAAGGCTTAACTGATATAACATGTATTATACATATAAAAGAAAAATATAAACACAAATATGAAAGAAGTGAATCGCTAGTTTTGTAACAAACGCATCAATATAGATCTGGTCCGTCACTGCTGGCCGTATGGCCGGAAGCTCAAAGTCACTCAGTGAGCTATTGACGGGTTATGCTCGGATTTTCTCTACGCGATAGACTTAAAAATGAGGATATCCGCAGTAGAATCGACATAGCCCAACGGATCACTAAGCTGAAGTTGCATTGGGCCGGCCATATAGCTCGAAGAACCGACAACCAATGGGAAAGAAAGGTTCTAGAGTGGGAGACTTGTACTAGTAGATAAGCGATGTGTAAGGCGGTCCCCCATTAGATGGAGTGACGACCTGGTAAGATATGAAGGAAGTCGATGGATCCGGGTGGCCCAGAACCGTGCTTAGTGGCATTCCTTGTGTGAGGCATATGTTCAGCAGTGGACTAGTGAAAGGGCGAAATTATGAAGATCATATAGATCATATTATAGAAAGCAATCATCGTCATTATTTTAACAAAAATCTATAACCACTTTTTTTAACAAATAATATGGACGAACATTCGACTATTCAAAGCAAATCATCACAACTTTGACCTATTCTGCAGACGTAGCGATGCACATCATATGTATTATTTACTCACACTGCTCAATAATCCAAATTTAGCCAGCATTCACCAAAGTGCAGTGCTTCTTTTTGCTTCGTACTTCGAGTAGTGTTTAAAATTAGAGCTACATGTGTCACTGTTGTTTATTTCATGTCACATAATAATCCGAATATCACGAAATTTGTTTTTGGAATACATTTTCAAATAGTTTTAATTTTTTTTGATTTCAAAAATTGATAATCTTTTTAACACGTTTTTAGGCTGGTCAAAAATTACGGTTGTGAAATATCGACGTTGATGTTACAGCTATTTTGTTGGAAGTAGAAACAATTATACGTGTATAATATTATTTAAATGAAACTAAATAGTTTGTGATGAAAGAGGTACCACTAGGTATTGACCTTATTAGATTATGTAGATGTTTATGAATACATTTAGAAAAACGAAAAAACTTCCTCTAACTGTAAACATTACGCTTTCAATATTAAAGGGTGCCTATCTTGAATGTAACTATTACTTACGGATTAATTAACCTATTTTATTTTTGCTGCAACAATTTTTATATGGAGACTGAAATATTTAATGTACTGGTGAATTAACCCTTTCGCTGTACCGTACATATAGGTCATTGTTATTGTGTCTGAAAACCGGACAGTGAAAGTGTTAATAAACCATGGCTAATTTCAGCCCCAAATTAGGATTATTTTCTCCAAAACATAGAACTGGGATTTAGATATTTGTTACGTTTTAGATTTATCTTTCGTTTAGGATATTTTCTCCATTTTATTTCAGTATGACAAAAGGTTTTATTTTGTTTAGTAAATAAAAACTATCTCTAATCACATAATATTATAATATAATATTATTTATATCAGTTTAATTTAGTGCTCTTTTACAGACAAAGACAAGACAATCAGACTAAAGATAAATCTCACTTTACAATAATTGACCAACTTGTGCACGCAATTACTTAATTCTCTAATTGATTATTATCATTTAGTATTATATATAAATGACATTTTTGGTTTATTAAACAAATAATTAAAAATAGGTATTTGCTTTTTGTTGCTCTAAGTAAAGCAACTACCATCACTCATGTTACAAAAACTAGTTATCTGTGGTCATGTGTTACGATAACTTGAAACATTAACACTTTCATTAAATCAGTCGCGAGTGCAATGAACATTTATCTAAAAAACGCAACATATTGATTCGTGTGTACTCCCGAGTATAAATTTTTCTGCAATTGAAATAAAACAATCTTATTTTCGAAGTTACTGCACAGAAATGAATTTTGTTCTACCCTATTTTAACAAAGTTCACTCTCATGAATCTACAACGATTCCTGTCCTTTGAAAAGCGAGAAAACCTAAAACTACCATTCAGAAAATAAAAACAGATATAAGTTTTCTCTTGCAAATATGTTTTTTTTTTAATATAAAATTTAAGAAATGGTTATGTAAAAACAATTTTTGAAAACACTTATCTACATATATCACTTGTAGGTAAAATAATATGAGTTTGGAATTAAATTATCAAAAGCAAACATACAATGAACTTACGATTTGGTTCACTGGCTTAAGTTGCTATCATTAACGGTCATGCTGTTCGTGTATGATTTTTGTAGTTTCAAAAAATTTGCATATTGCGTTGAAGCTAAATCGCAGATAATAATAGATCACCAATACTTGTTTCAATATGTGGTAAATTAAACTTGTGTACCTCAGTGGTTTATACGTTGGTAATATTTTTAAAACATGTCATGATCATGATCAAAGATGACGTGTTATTAATTAGTTTAAATTAATTATAAATTAAGCTCCCAAATAACAGGTATTGTTACCATATTCTACTTTACGAGGCCAGTGAACAGCGCAAATGTTGTACTTGAAGTAGCATTTATCAGTAAAAATATAATAATTTATTATTAATAATTTTCAAATAGATATAAAATGCGTTTTAGCATAGCATAGAGACAATAATTTACTTAAACTTTTTACGTAGCACAACATATTGCTTTTAATAAACTTATTTTTAAATTTATTCTTACAAATTTCATTTGCAGTAGGTGCATAGGCTACTTTTATTTCTTTAGAAACAAAAACATTAAAATATTATTTTAGCTAGCTATATTTTTCTAACAATTTTTGGTGGGTAAGCTTACTTTTTAAGGAAATTTCTAAACATCTAGAAAACAACTTGATTCTATACTACATATAAAAAAACATTATTGAACGTTGAAGATGCACTTTTAATTTTTCTAATTTTGTTATTTTTGTTGTTACACGAAAATCTTACCTTCATTTTTTCTAAACTAACCGCACACAATGTAACGCGCTGGGCCACATTAACCAACTGCACTAGAAACTTTAAACAACTGCGCTATGAATCGATTTATTTTAAATGAGTGTAATATTTATTATTTCGATTCTCGATTATTGTTAGCTATGGAGAAATGATATGAACGATTGTAGAATACGCGTCCGATGTCGTCGCCGTCCCGATCAGAATAAACAGTAAA
Source organism: Parnassius orleans (assembly GCA_029286625.1). Lineage (NCBI taxonomy): Eukaryota > Metazoa > Arthropoda > Insecta > Lepidoptera > Papilionidae > Parnassius > Parnassius orleans. The sequence continues at coordinate 3,556,840 of JAGSMP010000018.1, forward strand.
CACTAGCTTTTGCCTCCGTTTTTTCAGTTTTGGTACACATCATATTATTTTTATTCAGGATCTTGCTAAAATATTGTTGAAAAATGCGTCTTAAAAATTCCAGTATATTATTTACTTTACGTCTTAAATACAAAATTTTAATAAAAAAGTTATTCACTATTTAAAAAGCTGATATACGAGGATGTGGTGACTACAAAGTTCTATGCCTATGATATTAATAGTAAAATAAAACATAATTATATGATATAATTAAATTATGTCATATAACAGGATTGAAGAGTATTTTATTTTTAAATAAAATCATCTTTTAGTTTAATTTTTTTTTACATCTTTGATAAAAGGCTTGAAAGCCGGTTAAAAATAGATTTCCTTCCTTCATTTCCACTCTCCTTAAAATGCTCTTCGACCAACACCTTAAACTGATTTTTGTCCTCAAATCTTTGCTCCTGTTCGACCGATTCCGCTGTCGGGAACAAGGAACTCTTATACCGGGACCTCTGCTATTCCTAATATAATTAACGATCTTCCTGACTTCACTTCAAGCAAATGTATTTCTATTTGCTGATGACACTACTCTTATAATTAAAGTTAATAACATATTTGCACTTGAAATCGAGCTAATGGTGCTCTCAATGAAGTTATACAGTGGATGAATATAAATAATTTAGATATAAAAATAAGTAACACTAAATTTATGAATATAAAACTCTCAAAAATATTTCAAATAACATTAAACGTACTTTTAACAACTCTATAATTGAAGAATTCGCTTCCACAACATTTCTAGGAATAATCTATACAAATAAATAAAATTGAAGTGTCTATTTGTAATGTTAAAATAACAGCTTTTTACTAAATGCATATGAAAGTATATACGGTACTTATAGCAAAAAAAAAACAATTTTTAAAATTTTTGTCTGTCTGTTTGTTCCGGCTAATCTCTGAAACGGCTCGACCGATTTTGACGGGACTTTCACTGTGAGATAGCTGATGTTATAAGGAGTAACTTAGGATATTTTATTTTAGAAAAATAATTAGGGTTCCGCGCAAAAAAAACGTAGTATATTCCACGCGGGCGAAGTCGCAGGGGACAGCTAGTATTTGATAAATTTTGTAGTTGAAAGACTCATATAGAAAGCTTATGTGTTAAAATAGATCCTTTCGTCTTTGCATTGCATAGACTGAGAGATATTGTATCAGAAAAAGCTGCACTGATTGCATATCATGGTTACATCTCATCCATACTACGATATGGTGTTATACTCGGGGGTATTCGGTAGATTCCCATAAAGTATTAAAAGCACAAAAACGCTGCATAAGATCTCTTTGTGGTGTTGGTCATTTAGTGAGTTGCAAACCTTTGTTCAGAACTAAAAAGATCCTGCATTTGCCTTCAATATACATATTTGAAATATGCATGTTTGTTCATAAGCAGACACATTTATTCCAACGTGACTGTGAAGTAATTGAAAGTAGGGGTAGATACAAGAATAGGTTATATATACCAGCAAATCTCTTGAAAATTACGAAAAATAGCGTAGGGTGCATTGTGCTCAGTAAAAGGAAACCCTGACTAACTCATAGAGGCATACTTTCGATTGAAATCATAGACAGAAACTACCATATGTGTTTCCCTACCCTGAACGCACATCCGTGGCGCACAGGCATGGACCATAGGGGTGATATATTTCTTTAAGGTCAATTTCCTAAAAAGCTTACTTCGAAATGCGCTTTATCATATTTTTTTGTAAAATTGAAATTGCGTTACTTACTCTGTCTATCACTACTCTTTGCGACAGTTTGACTACCGCATATTAAGTGTTTGACATTGGTAGTATGAACGTAAACAAATAATAGACTAATAAGTGTTTGACATTGACAGTATTAATATAAACAACGAATGTTTTATTTTATTTCATTTAATGAATTTGTAACACACGTTATATATATCACGTTATATATAATCAAAATACATTTTGGCTATCTGCATTCCTTCTTCATATAAACTTTAACAATGCCTTCTTTGCGCGCAAATGCAGATGCGTTGTCACCCCTAAGAAATATAAAATTTCTTTAGATTCCTATTACATTTATTTTGAAGATCAGAAATATGAAATTGTAATGCACCCATAAGAATGTAGCCTTATTATTTTTGTGTAGCTGAACACACGTTCGTCGTCAGGTAAAATTGAATATAGTAATAGAATTCTCCCAGGGACTGCAAAGGGCTTGTTTTCGAACTATAGTTAATGATGTTAATTTATAGTTTAAAATAATATGAATTTTATATCGCCTTACAAACTGGTGATTGTTTCATACTTGGACAAAAGTTGGAACATGGACCACTCAGAAAGCTTTGCGAAACTAAAAAAAGTTCTATGATTAAGGTTTTTATTATAATGTCTTTTCAAAGAACTATCCACTACTATCTAGGTATACAAAACTTCATGCGTCGGAATCCATTTTGAAACATCTTTTCCAGTCAGCCTGAAACAACTCTCCTACGCGACCTAACGCTGTTGGTGCATCTACCGGCAATGAAATCTCTATCAGCTGATTTTTTAATTTAATGGAATAAAAAGAAAGTCACACGTGCCAAATATGGGTTGTATGGGGGTGACCCAAAAGCTTAACCGGTGTGCCGTCCCGGAAGTCCCTCGTTTTAAACGCTAAGTACGCTAGCGCGTTGTTTTGTGAAGTAGTAACCCGTGTAGCCCCGTGTTGTGTCGTTTGTTGCTCTCAGCAGTGTACTTACCATTCGGCATTGATGCTAATTAGTTTACTTAAAGGAATTTTCGGGTTTAACACGTTTTCATCGAACTGTGGTGTTTAAACAGTGATCGCAAATAGAACAATTCTAACGCAAAAAAAAATCATCAATATTTTTCACCTCTCTGTTTTTGATGCTTTCACGAAAGGTCCCGTCACGAAAAATCCCATTGTATCCTAGCAGTATCAAAATTCATTTTTCTAACCAAGTTAAAAAAACGTGGATGTTCTATATCCGACGCATACGATTTTATAAAATATGAGAGAAAGAAATGGCTGAACCGATTTTAATATTTGCTTTTTACTTTTATTTTTCAAGTCCTGTTTATTACTGACTTAAATTTATGTTATAATAGGTATTACATTAGTGGATACCGTGAGCCACACTACACCTCAGTATTTTTAAAAAAATGGTACGTATTATATTTTTTTTACCAATATCTTTACCAATACCAGTTAAACCAAATATAGTAATTCAATTAATTACTATATCAAATTAATATTTTGTTCAAAGAAATCCAATACAGATGGAACTTAACATTTCTAATTTAAATCTGAAAGTGGTTTACAAATTTTAGAATCAAAATTGTTTCTTATTATGGAACAATCTAAGCCTCTTAAAAATATTATAAAATAATCTTCGACCTTAAAAATAAAATAATTAATAATTAATAAAAAATAAAAAATAAGTGACTAAAATATGTAATAAAATAACGCTGTTAGAAAATAAAAACAATTTTTTTTTGAGAGTCTCATTTAAGTTGACGTCCATTTAGATTTAGATCTTCAGAAACAAGACGATTCTTGTTTCTTTTTTTTTCATGTCAGTGAAGACGTTAACTTCAAATCACAATGTGTATTTGCAATGCGTTTGTAATTGCAGGCATTATATTTCATTTATGTCATATATTCATATACTTTCATTTTATTCAATTTATTTTATACATTAATTTAATTTATGTTTTATATATATAATTCTAATTGGGTGGTCTGCACCGTCCCTAATAATAATAATAATTATTTTACTCTCGTATTGGTTAACCATTTATTTATAATATTATTTCCATACTCTTTGTCAAAGTGGGTTTAGACCAAACGAGCAAAGAACTAAAGCTAGAACATGAACGTTCTTTCATAATCTTTTAGTGTAGATAAAATTTCGTTCTTAGCGTTCATACCAAAATAATCCCAACGAGCAAGAATGAGAACAACAAGAACTAGAATTCTTGCACATGCTCTAGAGATATTTAGTTAGGATAAACAAGTGTTCGTTATTCATTCGTCAAGTGTCTTTGGCAGGTCAAGGTACGCCGGTATGATGCTAGAAGAGAGTTCATCTTCTTTATAGCTTCCTCAACACTACATTTCACTGTACTTGCAATTTCCAGCCAACTACCTTGTTTATTAAATTCCCACAGGTTTCTCAAATTACGGTAGGTTTCGATCATAAGCAAACATTTTTCTTGAGACCAGTTCATGATAACCATTCATTACCTCCGATTTGCTTAACACAAGAATGCTTTGAAAAAACTGCTCCGAGGAGCGAGCACTTCCGAACACGAAAGAAAGCTCTAGATTACTGTTCGCCAGCGTTGTTCCTTGTTCCTGACAAATTTAGAGAAAACTAAGAAAAATGCCGTATTGTACAAAATATTTATTTAGAAGGTTAAAATAAAAATAAAAAACATGAAATACATGTTGTTTACATAATGAATAAGTGTGTACTATAGATGTACTAATTTTATTCTTCACCATATAGGTTTTGAATAGTTACCAATACTTCTGATTCTGTCGCATTTAGGTCGTACTGCTTTTTAACTTTCATTTTACGATTCATTTCGTTTGGCAATTGAAAATTTGTACAATTACCGTGATTACGGATTGCTTGTCTGGCTAGAAATGTTCCATTAATAGTTGAAGTTATATTTTATTTATTTCGTATTTTCGAATTATATAGTATTTATTTCGAAGTCTCGTTTTCATATTATTTACTTCACTGAAGATACGCTCGCAGTCTGCGTTCGAGTGTGGCAGACATAAAACATTTAAAGCAAAAGATGCTAATGTTTTAGACATTATTTTCTCAGATATAAGGTTGAATCTAGTTGAATACTGTTAACGATTGACGTTTCTGATCGTGGCGCTTCTACTTTAAGTACTCTAAGTACTCTCAATGGTTCACAATTTGTGCGATCCATTATACGATTTTTTTTGTTTACTTTAGTCAATTACCGTATATTTTAATACGGTAATCAAATAGCTGCCGAATACCGTATTTTTGTTGCTTAAGATACCTGAATGCCGTATATTACGGCAATTGCCGTATCAAGAACAACGCTGCTGTTCGCTCGCTCTTGCGCCGTTTACATCAAGCGTGCGAGCGTTCTTAGAATATTCCATAGAATCTCTGCGAGCAGAGATAGAACAACGAAAGAATGCTCTGCCTCTGTTTACACTAATGTGAATTTGATGGAGTGGAGATAGAATAAGCATTCGCTCGTTTGGTTTACCTTCACACACAATCTTTCACGCAGACGAACTCGCGTACAGCATGATCAAAAAATGTGCCGGTACTTTACATTATTTTCATAAACTATTATAATACCCTTTCATTCTAATTCCATCTCCTTTCAATTAAGCATATCGGTTTATTAACATAACCAGAGTTTAGGCCCAAAACATTAGCTAAGATATTACCCGATAGCCTTACACACATTCTTTCATTCCAATAACTAGCGAAATTAGTAGCATAGTTTCAAATACTTTATCTATACTTCATTTACATCACCTATATATACAACGTTCAAAGTACATACTATTATATTCTTTTCTTTCCCGAGATCTATCTTCTACTTTCACATATCCATACCAAAACCTCAATTCTTTTAGAGCATTTCTGTGGCCCCCTCTTAAAAATTTTAGCACTTGATAGTTATATCTTACATAAAGGCGTCTCGCGCGCATTACGATAAAGAGTAATCGTATAACTACCGTACTTACATATATTTTAATATTTTCTCTTACTATTTATTTTTAATCCTTATAAATGAACCAACATACTTAAAGAACCAAAAAAAATTAACATAACTACGATTATTCATCAGTTGATCTAGCTGATTACAAATAGTTAAGCTAATCTTTTACTGATCTTTTCAAATACAAACACTCAATACCATCCAAACATATTTAAAACCAACCTTAGTGTCATCACATCTATCAATACTACTATTCTAATATGATGCGTCATACAGTTTCCTTTCTATAATTTAACTTAACCCTTTTTAGTTTATCCTTTTCCTTTTACTCTTTTGTGCAAACAGTTTATACTTTCAAGACACATATTATACAAACATTTCTATACCGCATAAACTCTATGTCTTGACATCATTAATGCTATTTCGCCTTTTTTTAAAAAATGTTATGTAAATTGTTTATTTGTCTTGGCTTTAATAGTCCATCAGTCATTAGAGCCATTACCTAAATTCGATAGTCAAATTATCTCACAAAAGTACCGAACTACTTTACAGTTTTGTATAACAAGATAATAGTTTATTTTATCAAACCTTTCTTTTTTTGTCAATTGAAATACAGGATTCTAATCGTAGATAAAGTAAATGAGAAAGTATGAAACAGTATTTTGCAGGCAAGTCAGGAGACAACAGTGATATATATTATTGCATTATTCTGTAATCGTAAACCTTCGGTATCATATTAGTGTAAAATTCCCGTATATGCATAAGATCACGTGTTTAGAATTTGATGCGCAATATGTATACAAAGAAAACATGATATTACATTTCGCTGAAATCTAATATATATAAAAATTAATTATTGTTTCGTATTTAATGAGCTGCCATACCGTTCATCAAATTGCGGTAAAACTTTGTCAAATTATTGCTTGCACTTGCGCGAAGGTTATAGGTATAGTACAATTAACTTACACTAGGTGGCGCTTGTATCGTACAGCCAAATTTATTTGAAAGTTATAAATCATTAAATAAATGTGTTATCCTTCCTTTTTTTTCATGGGGAAATGCCTACGCATACCCACCCGTCTCGCGGGGGCAAGGACGAGTTATGTCGGACTCGCACGGACTAAAACCCCATGGTCTTCCACCTTCGCCGCATATTGGCAGGGTCACGGGAACGCTTTCGCACACATCCGCGACCCCACCAGCGCCGGCCGCCCCATGGCAGCCCCTCCTCAGGGAGGACTTCTCCTCCCTCCCTTCCTTCTCGAGTAAGGCGCACCAGGAACACAAGGCACGCCTTCCTCCACGGCCTCTTACTGCAACTGCGAAACGGACTCCCCCGAGTCCGCTACGCGGAGGCCATGGGGCTAGGAAAAACGAGCACTTGGAAGCACAAGCTTTCCCGACCCCAGCGGCGGATCTGGTCTATGGATCCGCTGCCAACCAAGATTCGGCTACGGAGGGTAAGGAGAGCGGCGCCTCCCAATACTGACACTCCTCTCCCCCTGCAGCCCCACCACCACCGCATCAACGGTGCGACCCCGTCAGAGCCGCGAAGGATAGGTGCATCGCCATACCAACACTCCTCTTCCTTCGCGACTCCAACTCGGCTGCAGCGGTAGGGGGACAGGACACCCCTCCCGCCGCAGCCCACCAACACACATCCGGAGTAGACTTGCAAGGTCTCTCGGAGTGGCCACCTCGGGCCGGCCCTACACCACGGGCCAGCCAAGTGGGTTCCTCTTTGTTCGCCGCGGGTGACCAAGCCGCGGCTACTAAGCCCCCGTTTTTTACGTGGACAACCGGATGTTGATTTTGTATGTGTTCACGATAACTCCCGAAAAAATTGACGAATCGAGACAGGGTTTTTTTTATTAGCTTCAGAATTACATCAACTGGTTCCCTATTTTATATCAATACCATGGTACGCCTAGTACGCGTTGTTTATAAATAAAATGATCTTCATTGAATTTTATTGCTATTAAAAATTTAAAGGCGCTTTCATATTTTTTTAACCCTTGATAGACAAAGGACAAATGTACCATACACCCTATATCGATTTTATACTTTGTGTAATCGATTTATTTTGGTAGTTTTTTTTCCATGTAGATGACACTGTCTGTTAAAACAATAGAGCGCTAAATTTAAAACACGTAAATAATATATTTTAAGTCAGGAATACAATTTTTTTTCATCAAAATTAAATGAAACTCAAATGAGGCGTGCACTTTTGGATTTTCCAAACTATTTATAACTTTTATTAATAAATTATCAATGTTTACAAATATGTCACTTGTGACACAGTGAGTATTGTTATTGTTTCTTACAAATCACATTACTAAGTATTTTTTAATTAAATTACATTTATGTAAAACATAATGAAATAAAGTTTGAGTAACAATTTTAATTTTTAAACTAAATATTCGTCAAACTTGATTAGTAGGTATTAAATGGCAATACAAATGTAATACATATACATATACAAATGTATGATAATACATTTTAATATTGTATAATTTCATTATAAATTTATATCTTTAAGATTTTGTTACTTTTGTGAAAATATATAATAATAAAATCCTGGCAGGACATGTAGTGTTCTTAAAGGAGACGACAACCTTTATGTTCCAAAACCTGTTTATTACTGAATTAAATTTATAATATGTATTACATTAGTGGATACCGTGAGCCACACTACACTTCAGGGGCAGTCCTACATAAAGATCAAAAGTTCTACCCCTAAGGGTGAAATAGGTGATGAAGTTTTTATAATATAATAATAATAATGTTTAATAATAAATTAATATTTTTAATAAATATTCTATATTATTATTTTTTAATAATAAACATTATTATAAATTATTATTAATTTATAATAATCATCCTTGGTAGAAAGCGGTGTTCTATTGCGAGGATTTGTTGTCTATCAGATCTGATATAATGTTTGGGACGATACTGAACATGTTGACATACTTCAGACTTCCCGGAGCGTCGGTGCTTCACATCAGCAATATGTTCTTTTACGCAAATTTTTATGGAACTTTCTTCCAAAGACGTGTTTTGTACAACACGCTTAAATAAAAGTTAAAATGTAACGCGATTTATTAAAATTTGTTTTATTACATTTATAGTATCCATCATTATAGAACTGCATTTATGAAATTTTGAAGTCTACTCGAAGGTAAAAAAAATATCAGCATCTACACTGGCCTTCAAAAAAATCGACTCACCTATGTTTTTTCCCAAAAAAGTGTCCTATGGGATTTTACCACAATCGATAGATATTTTTTATCTTGATAATGTAATAATGCAATTATAGGGTTGTAAAAAACTAAAAAACGACGCGTGGAACGGGATATTTTACATACAAATGTGATGAGACATTGAAACCATAACATTTTACAAAATTTACGATTTTACTCTGAAGATCGATATTTACATTTTTTGACATTTAAAAAAATGTAAACCTTACTCTAATATGGGGTCTTTCCTCCTCTGGCTTTTATCACCGCCTGCATACGCCTGTTAAGGGAACGGATCAGCTTTTTTATGTCTTCTTGGGTTGTCTGTTCCCATTCTTCTGTTAAGGCGGCTTCCATTTGATCCAACGTCTCGGGAACTGGATTTCGGGCTCTAACCTTTCTTTTATCTGGTCCCATAGATGCTCAATGGGATCTAAATCCGGACTATTAGCTGGCCACTGCATAACTGGAATTCCGATCTCCTGAAGATATCCAGTTACAATTCCAGCGACGTGCGGTCTTCCGTTTTCATGCATGAGTTGAAAATTGTCCCCAATACACCCAGCGTAAGGCATCACATGAAGTTACAAAATGTCCGTGATGTAACTTTCAGCATTAACCGCACGATTGCGAAAGAAAACCAACTCAGCACATCCGGTTAAAGATATGCCACCCCAAAAAATTGTAGAGCCTCCACCAAATCGGACTGTTTCTCTTATGCAACACTGAGCATAACGTTCTCCTGGTCTTCGCATAACGTTACGACGTCCATCAGAGCCTACAAGGGTCATTCGGCTTTCATCGTTGAAGAGAACTGTCTCCCATTGACCAAGATTCCATTGCACGTGTTGCCTAGTAAATTATAACCTTGCTTGCCGAGTTTTGGTCCCGTCGCTGGCTTGTGTGGTGTCAGGTTTTGCTCCCGAAGTCTTTTTCTCACTGTATTCTCAATTACAGACACTCCACGAGTTTCCCTCAGCCTACCCTGAACATCAACAGCAGAAAGTTGCCGATTTCGCAAAGAAGTCAAGGCAATAAAACGGTCATCCGTCGGGTTTGTGAGACGTCCTCTTCCAGACTTTGGTCTCCGGCGGTACTCTCCCGTCTCTAAGTATCGTTTATAAACTCTACACACTGCTGATCGACTCAAATTTAATCTCCTTGCCACATTTCGCTAACTTAGCCCTTCACGAACGAGAGCTACCACTTGAGCAGCTTCTGCTTCAGTGGTATTCATATTTTATGGTTAAAAGTAACGATATGTCTGCTCCAACAAAGAATTAAAAGATTAAGTCACTACGATGTACAGAATCAAGAATATTACGCGTCAAAAGTCCGAAATAAACTAACCTTGCACTCTCATGCACAAGTCGATAATTTTTATCAGTGCGCTTAAAATGTTACAAATACCCACAATAGCACTTGTATTCTTCTAAAACAATGTCAAGTGGGTACTCAGATGTTAATTTATAACGCATAAGCAAAAACATACAAATATGTCAACGCATACTTAAGATAACAACTTTATTACTCAAAATTAACGGGTGGGTCGATTTTTTTGGAGGCCAGTGTATTTTATGGTGCAAATCAATATTAAATGGGGCCAATGATATTAATCAAATATCGCATATAAGATCATGGAATCATCATTATTTTGTTAAAACTAAATTAATTTTAATTATGAATGAATGTAAGGAGTGAAATGTAAATAATAATAATAAATTTTGATTCCAAGACAATCTTTCTTATGGATACAACGGAAGACACGTCCAATATAAAAATTGTAGATGTTTCTAGACATATAATATTAATGCAATTCTGAGAAACTTATTTATTCACGTGTTCCTGTAGCATATTATATATATGCCAAATATCAATCATCTAGGTCCAATAGTCTTTGGGAATTCAAAAAAATTCTTTGACAAACTGACATAGAGACACAGGAACCGAAGTGACTCGAAAAGTGATCGAATTTTGCTAAATTTAGCACGGAATAGCATTTAATGATGTTTCTAAATTAAAGACCACGCGAGCGAAGCCGCGGGTAAAAAGCTAGTCTTATAATAAAAGTAAGAACCAACTTAAAAACTGAAAAGAATAAAATAATTTCCACACAATATATTCTGAAGTCGAAATCGAGACTGACTATACACTATGTCTTTACACCGTCTTCAGAAGCAGACTTGGTTCTATTTTTACTTTTAGTAAAAACTTAATTATTTATACTCTTATTAACTGCTTTTTTTTAAGTAATACAAAATACAGTGAATTGATTTACCTTGTAATTGTACAACTTTAGATGTTTGTCACAGACATGTTTCTCAGCGTCTATTACGCATATATAGATGATTTAAATTTAGCGTAGTCATGCGATTATTTAATCGCAATTTGTTTTGGGGCTGAGGGAAAACTATTGAGGTCATCATCTTTTCACCATCTAAAGCATCACCGTTTACCATCAGGTGTGATATTGTGTTGTGATATTTTGAATTAAACAATCTATAAATGGTTTTCTCTCGTCTCGTATCTCCAAATAATCGTAATGAAAAATCTGTCTAAAAAAATGGAAATATACTTGCATAATTGGTAACTATAGCTTTTACGAAAATAATCAGAATGACGTTATTTTGAAATATATCTATCAATCAGTAAATTAAAAGATAAATAAAAAGAAAATATTACGCAACCTATATTTTATTTTTTCAGTTATAAAGCGGTAAGCATGCAGTACTAATATACCCTCATCTGTTATTAAATTTAACGTACCGAGCTTTGTTCTGTGTTAGATAAAAATATATAATTTCCCAGGGATGATACCGAAAAATAAAGTATACATAACAAAATGAAGAAAACTTAATTGTGATGGTACATACTGGTGTAGGGCAGATTTATAATTGCCAAGCTTTTAAAGTTTTTATGTGTATTCGAGTATGAGTATGAGAACGGTGTGCTAGACGACAGAGTGCACTTTGCCCATCTTCAGTTTTATATTCTTTTTCTAATCTTTAATTGTATTTACTGAGAAAATGACAAATTGAGAGAGATTTTCAGAAAGATGAACTGGTTGTGACGGTGGACAATTTTGTGGTCATTTGCCTCTCCAGATTTAAATACCTCAAATTATTTATTGCTTATTTGGCTTGCATAACACAGAAAAAAAACAGAGACAGTCATAAGCACTGCCGACAGAAGTTAAAACTCTATGATATATTATGCGTATACATGTACACAGGCCGCTATACTAGCGCGTAGCAGACATGCTCGTCACGAACATGTCGAGGTCATCGGTGAAACGAACCCATAAGTTTTCTCCTACCAAAAATCGCTCAACGCGGCTAATGAACTTTTCACTTCAAAAAAAAAAATCTTTATATATTATATAATGTTTCACGGACAGAAGCCGTATGGGTATTTCTTTAGTAATCTGCGGCATGAATATATGGTCGCCGAGTGGGCGGGGAGGGGGAGGGGGGAACCTCCCTAAAGGGTTAAGTGCCGGAAACCCCTTTTTAATGATTTTTAAAGTTTTGTGACCTATTGAGGCAAATAGTACTCTGCGGCATGAATATATGGTCGCCGAGTGGGCGGGGAGGGGGAGGGGGGAACCTCCCTAAAGGGTTAAGTGCCGGAAACCCCTTTTTAATGATTTTTAAAGTTTTGTGACCTATTGAGGCAAATAGTACTCTGCGGCATGAATATATGGTCGCCGAGTGGGTGGGGGGGGGGAGGGGTGGGAACCTCCCCCTAAAAGGGTTAAGTGCCGGAAACCCCCCTTTTTCGTTTAATGATTTTTTAAAGTTTTGTGACCTATTGAGGCAAAATTGATTTTGAGGGAAAAAACCGTGCGAATCAACACTATTTTGATTCTGCTTCTGCTCCAGCGCTGCGGGAAGTGCAGCCCGTTCGCCCTTGCGTAACTAAGCACAGGCACCTAGCTCACCTGCGCAGCTTCGGCTGTTTGGTCGCCTTCGGCGACCAGCCTCAGCCGCTACGGCTCGTATGCTGCCTGCGCTTAGTTACAGCGGGCGAGGGCTGCTTTCCCTCCGCGCTTCCGGGTTTTCGCCACTCTAGGGGTAGAGCGGAAAGACCACGTGGAAGACGGGTTGACAGATTCGGTTTTGTGATTTATACCTTCTGGTACTAGGGTTTGATCAAAAGAAACGACCAAATATATTATTAAAACATTTATTTATAAACATGTTTAATTGCTTTAATTAATTCCATAAAAGGATCTTTCTAATTGTTATATTGTTGTTGCGTGTTATTTTTTAAAAAAGATACAGACCATGCTCTATTGCTATCTCTTTCTAATAATTATATTGTTGTTTCGTTTTCGTATCATTTTAAATGGATATAACCTCAAAATTATAATTATCGATATCTCGAAAACTAAAGATTTCCGGCATAAAAAGCAGCTAGATGGTAATCAATAGCATCATTGCCTGTCAACTAAAGCTAAAATGAACACTTAAATCGTGCCGCAGATTACTAAAGCCGACCCGCCGTATGTGACTGAACTCCCCCTAAACGGCTGTACCGATTTTGATGAAATTTCGTGTGTGATTAGGTTGATTTGAGAACGGTTGAGATTCGCAATTGGAACCGGTAGGTGGGGCTGTTGTCGAGATCCAGAAATCAACCGTGCGAAGCATATTGAGTGTCTGTCTGTAATATCGAAACAACTCGTTTTATTAAGCTCGTAGGGTTATATGTATGCTATTATCTCATAAACTATAAGAAATACGAGAAAAAATTTCGAACAAAACTTTTTTAGTTTGTAATTTTACACAAAAAAGTCCGTCTTTATCTTTTATCTTTATAGTTTCGATGCAAAATCGATTTTTAACAAATAAATTTTTACTTCATCACTATTCTACAACAAATCCATGAGTGTTAAAGGAGTGTCTGGAAATAATTTTACGTGAAATTAATATATTTTCAGTTTATAATATAAATATTTTCCTATATCACATATAGTTTACGAAATAATAGCAAAAAAACTTAGTTTAAAGTATTTTTTTTTTTGTTTAAGTTTTTAGTTATAAATAATTGATATAATTAATTAATTTACTTTTTTGGGATGTGTATTTAGCAGGGACGGTAGATATGATAAGGATATAGAACGACGAGTGAACGCAGGAAATAGAGTGAACGGGGCGCTACACGCTATTATGAAGAGTCAGAATGTGTCAAAAAAGGCACGTTTGGCAATTCATAATGCTGTGTTAGTCCCTACTTTAATGTATGTTAGTGAAAGTTGGGTCTGGCAGAAGAAGCATGAGAGTAGAATAAATGCTGTAGAAATGCGGTCATTAAGGAGTATGCTAGGGCTGAATCTGAATGACAGGGTGAGAAATAGTGTGATAAGAGAAAAGTGTGGTTTGCAAGATGACGTTGTGACCAGGATTAAGAAAGGAATGCTTCGGTGGTTTGGTCATGTAGAAAGAATGAACGAAGAAAGAGTAACAAAGCAAATTTATGCTGCAGAAGTGAACGGCAGAGTCGGAAAGGGACGCCCTAGACGAAGGTTTATCGACCAAATTGGCGATATATTGAAAATGGGCCAGATTAGGAGTACCCTTAACCGACGAGCGTGTATGCGTAGATATATGGATGTAAAGGAGGCGAGAGAGGTGTGCCAGGATAGTGCCAAATGGAAGTCCGTAGTCTCTGCCTACCCCTCTGGGTGACAGACGTGAGTGAATGTTATGATATATGTTAATTAATTAATCTTTCAGCACTGTTAACATTGCTATTAATTAAATTTTAACACATCAGGACCGTGTAGTGGCGTTATAAAAATAAAATAAAATAAAAATCTGCGGTTTTCAACCCGCCTGCCAAGCGTGCCAGCTATAGTAAATATGAGGCAATCTATGGGAAGGTAGTCTCAGCAGAGGACCTTTGATAGGCTGTTATGATGATGATGACTACAGTATGACAACTTAAAATACGAAATATTGACGTGAATAAAATAATGAGTTAAGAGGTAAATTGTAAATAATTTATTTAACATTTAGTAAAATTAACTTTTAATTAAAAGTAAAAGCTGACTTCAAAAGACTAACAAGAATAACATAATTTTCACTTATTACCTTCTGGAGTCGGTGCTAAAATAGATTTATAGTGTATAGAAGAATGAAAGCTGCGACTTTAGAAGCAATTATGTGGAAATAATTTTGATGTTTTAAGTTTTTTCATATGAATGTAGGAAGGGTCACTATTTTATATTACTAATTTAAGGATTTTTATAGGACAGAGGGTCGCCGCAAAGGGCAGAACGTCTGCCTGGCCAGCTAGTTTAAATAATTTTATATTCGTGGGATTTAAAACCTTTAAAAATCATCTTTATATTAAATTAAAAGTCATCGAGTATTTTTTTTTGTACTTCAAAAATACACTTAAAAATGTTCATTTGAAAATAAATACTTGCATAAAATCGGCTTAAATAATATAGCATCCAATAAAATGAGAATCGCAGAGAATAAAGAAGATCGAATAGTTTTTAGCTTAGTTACACTCATAGTAAAAAATAAATGTAAAACGCATATCGCATAGCTTAATACCTATGACATTTTCTAAAAAAAGATCGCCACGTTATGTATAATAGTGCCCACCTAACAGTGCCTCATTCCAAGGCATTCAAGGCTAGGTTTCTCGGAAACGGATCTAACGATTTGGATACATTTTGTATTTAGATAATGTTAGGTGTCATCCCTCAAAAGAATATATTTTCTAACGCTGAGTAAAGCTCAATCGCCCAGGTACTTGAGTTAGTAAGTTTTCCATTAATTTATAGACTGCTTGTTTTATATACAATTTTATATCTGTAGATATAGATGGGTATGTTGATGAATATATTTATAAACAAAACATTATAAAGAAAAAAATACATTTGGGTGCAATTGTGGGTGAAAACGTAGTTATTTCTTTTATAGAAGTTATTGACCGAAGAGCCGTGGTACCTCGTAAGCGCTCGCTGTAAATTTCACAGTACGCGAGCAACCGGGGTTCGATCCGCCGCCACCGGCACCAATGAAATTGTCAATTGCAATTTAAAGTGCTGATTTACCACGTGCATGGCGGTGAAGGAAAACATCGTCAGGAAACCTGCATGTCTGAGAAATAAGAAAAAATTATTTCGAAGACATGTGAAATTCGCCAACACGCATTGGGGTAGCGCGACGGAAATTTCCTTGCCCTAAAACCCTCTCAGGAATGAGAGGAGGCCTGTGCTCAGCTGTGAGACTTATGTAGGCTGTAACTGAGCGAAAATTTGCGCGTTAAACCCTGTAACACAGTCTAACTACTATTAACATTTAACTCCCATGTACTCTCCAGGCTAAACTATGCCAATAGAGTATACGGACCGAGGCTACTGCTTCGAAAACTGAGAAGATTCAAAATGTTTGTGCCAGATATATGTATATATCACGTTCCACAGCGAACTCACGTCAGTCCCTTTTTAAACAAATCGATGTTATTAAGAATGTCCCAATTAAGAGACACAGACATTTGGCAACACTTATATTCGGTGTCTTTCAAAACAAAATGTCGGGCTTTTTGTTTACCTTTTGGAAAAACCAAATGGCGCAAGTACGGTAATGTTAAGGACATTCGTACAAAAACTAATGTAGTTTCCGATATGCAGCTACTAAATGCTGAAACAACTTGCCCCCACCTATCCGTCAGCTCAATAGCATCAGTCTTTTTAAGGCAAAAGTAAAATAATACTTTTTTCGGTTTAACTTTTAGGAAGGGTAAACTAGCTGCATTACATATTCTTAGTATAATATAAATATCTTTATTACCTACTAGCTGTTCCCCGCGACTTCGTCCGCGTAGAATTTATTACGCTTTATTACGCTTACGCCCATGAAATAGAATTTATTACGCTTATTTCATGGGTTTTAATTTTATTGCGCGGAGCCTTAATTATTTTTCTAAAATAGAAGTAGCCTAAGTTACTCCTTATAACATCAACTATCTGCCAGTGAAAGTCCCGTCAAAATCGGTCCAGCTATTTCGGATTTTAGCCGGAACAAACAAAAAGACTGACAGACAGACAGTCAAAAATTTAAAAAATTGTTTTTTGTTATAAGTACCGTATATACGTTCATATGCATTTAGTAAAAAGCTGTTATTTTGACGTTACAAACATACACTGCAATTTTATTTATTTGTATAGATATCTGTTTTAGAGTATTTTGAGTTCAACCTCAATGGGCATTGCTGAAAACCAACGCTACCGCAACCGTACGACAGCATTATGTTCAGTCAGTGCCCTTTTCAGCATCACGTCACTCGTGCAATCAGATTATTTTAAGTCTGTGTTTTCTTATTTAATTTCATATTTGGTGTTTTTATGTACTCTTTTATTTTCTGTACTAATATGCATGTTTATTGTCTATACTTCCCATTTGGTTGTAATTTAAACAACTCAAAAGTTTATTTACGTAACTTAATCTTTAAGGTGTTACTTGCCTTCATAAAATAAGTATTTTATATTTTATTGCAATGCTGACTTGCAGTTTTTTAAACTGCAGTTCAATAAAATAACGATACCCGTAATTTCAAATGGCGTAAGGGACATTTTGGCAAAAATGAATTAATTTATACCCACGACTCAATTTTCATAAAAAAATACAGTTCTTATTTGATGGTAACTAGTAAATGTTTATATCCAAAAAAAATTAACTTGCTGATGAAATTTTCGGAGCTTTGGAATAGAACACGAGAGAAAAGGAGCTTTGACTTTAACCTGACAGTGACCTCTCCAACTTAACATTAAGGTTCAGTGTGCCTCTCACCATTCGGTGATCGCTACCGGTATTCACCGTCATGATTACTCACACATAAGTAAACACTTCTGCCTGATCATTATAATGTATTCTATCTCATCCCCTTCTTCCCCATGAAATCCAGCAATTATCCCTCAATTATTTTCTCAAAAAAAAATGTTATACGTATCAATCCGATATACACAATTTTAAAAATCTGATCATAAAAGGCATTACGTGTAGATTATTTTCATAGAGTAAAACACAGTCAATTTCCTCTGTTAATATCCTAGTCTCCATAACAATTATTGGTAAAATTAAAAAATTTGTACAACCGACTTCAATATAAATAAAATGAGAACATCATCAATGTATGATCAGATCTTGATCAAATGTATGTGGGACCACATGAAAAACATCAGCTTTCAAATAAAAAAGAATTTTCCAAATCGGTTCAGGCGTCTTCGAGTAATCGGTGAACATACATAAAATAAAAGATCAGACGAATTCAGAACCTCCTCCTTTTTTTGAAGTTGGTTGATAAAAATAATAAATATATTTGATACGTGATAGAGCCATGCTGCAGCTATATTAGTAGTATAGTTGTAGCACGAATGGGTCGGCCCGACCGGGGAAGGACCACGCTCTCACAGAATACCAGCGTAAAGTAGCAGCTTAACGCTGCTGTTTTCGTATGGTGAGTGTAGAGAACCGGAGACCCTTTTTACTGGCAAGGAGGCATTCCATCTTAGTCCTCACGGGAGATAAGGCATTTGCATTTTGATTCGTAATCGAGGATAGATGTAGATGTCTATGGGCCACAGCAACCACTTACCATCAGGTGGACTGTGTGCTCGTTTGTCACCCTTATCCTATAAAAAAATAAATAAAAAAACAGGATAGTTTCAAATAATTTATTTGTAAAAATAGAATTGTTTTCTTACAATATCCTATATCAAAATAAATATTTTTCGATGGGATTTGGTAGCATTAGATTCTTAAGCTGCGTAAGGAAATATTTGCAAATAAATACTATTTAGATTATGATTTATTATATTGAACTAAATAGGTATCATAAGCATTAGGTATCTTATGCTATTTTCATAATTTACCTATCTGCCTGATTTAATTGAATTCATTGATTATGCGACAAACACCTTACATATTATGCATTTAATTACTACGATATTTGAAGTGATAAAGGTGATTTTAGGATACAATAAAAAAAATATTATTTATGCTCTCAGCACAGAAACTTCTACGGTATAAGAGAGGCTCTTGTCCAAGAGTAGATGAGAAATAATGAAAAATTAATAAATGTTAACAACTGACTAGCCAGGACTTACATCTAATCTCAATAAATATGTAAAACTATTCATGAATTTTCCGGTGGTTGACGTTGAACTTGTCCTGTAATTTCAAGTATCTTATGTAATTTGCTATAAGAAGAAAAATGGTTAAAGAATTGAATTGAAAATAATATAACGCTATAACAATATAGGTACCGTTATTAGGGGATTTTCGTTATTGGTACTGTCCACGGTACGTGCTCGATGAGCCGCTATTTCTAATCTCATTCTTTATCCGTACGGACTGTATGTTTATTGGTAGATGGAATTTCTAAACGTTAGGAAGACGTTACTCTATCATCCAACGGCACATCCATAGTATGTTGGATGGCGTTGTCCTCGTCGTCGTTTGCAACTGCGAGATATTTTTCAACTCGATCCGACATACAGTCCAGCATGCCCTTCCTGAGCATCGCCTTGATCACCCGACGTCGGAATATCACTAGCACTAAGAAAATCAACGGCCCTTGTAAAATGTTTACGAAGTCCATTATTACCCTGAAACGTAGAGAATATTATGGATAAGCAATAATAGTTAAAGTTGCATATACAATCACTAAACAGATATTATATGCTGCTTATATTTGTAAGAAATACAAATAATTACGTTAAAGCTTAAAGTAAAAACAAATCTAATAATTGTAAATAAAATAATCTGGCATCATCATATATATCAACATTGGCCCCACTACTGCATGTGGGCCTCTGCCATTGAAGGGATGATTTGTCATTATCGCTTGGCAAGGGAGAAGAAAGGTTTTAGATCAACCCTGTACCTGAGAGTACGAGCGAACAAGTGGTGCGCCCCCAACTAGATGGTGTGACGGCCTAATGAGGCATCCGGGTATTCATAGATGCCAATTACTCAGGACCGTTTATACTATAGACGTGTGTAACTCAGCTCTGAGCCGGTTCAAATATATAGATCACAAAAACTTGAGCCACTGAGTTTTACGTGATTCGAATATACAGATCATATAAACTTGAGCCACTGGTTTCCTTTTTGTACTTGGTAGAGCCTCGCTGCAACTATACTATGGTTGTAGCATGAATGGGTTGGCTCGACCAGAGAAGGACCACGGTCTCACAGAATACCAGCGTAAAATAGCAGCTTAATGCTGCTGTGTTTCGTATTCGTTTTCAAATTTCGTTTCGGTTAGTGTAGAGAACCGGAGACCCTTTTTACTGGATACGAGGCATTCCATCGTAGTCCTCAGGGGTGACAACACATTTGCATATTGATTCTTAATCAAAGATAAATGTCTATTGGCCACAGTATCCACTTATCATCAGGTGCGCTGTGTGCTCGTTTATCACCCTTCTATTAAATATATATATATATTTTAACAGTTGAGCTTGAATTTATGACAATACTATTGAGTTATCGACACAGGTTATTGAGCTGATTATTAGTTGTCACTAATAAAAAATTGTGGCATGATAATCTACGATACCGTAACACCGCGCTGTGAACGTGTACACAAAATAAGAACAGAAAACAGACACTAACGAAAAAACTGTTTGAACCCTACTGACCACGGACGGAGTCAAAGTGTGTAAAAGCTGACTCGCTACACTGACTCATCGTGAGTCGCTGCGTGCACTGTACGTTCAATTGAGCTGATCTGTGACCCGGTTCGCAGATTTGTGTTCAGTTCAGTTGTTTCAGATACTTAAACCGTGAGATGAATTAAGCTAACGTCTATTTATGGAGTTACCCATGTCAGTTTATAGCAGTTTTTGGGAGAGAACTATGTCGAGCAGTGGGTTTTCTGAGATGAAAAGTATCAAAGATACTGAATGTTTTCAGTTACAATTTGTTTTTGTAAACAGGAAATGTTTTTAAAATACATAATTAAATTTATACCGATCTGTGAAGCTGTTCAATTTGTAAGAAAAATGGACCATTTATTTGAAATGCCGTTTAATAAATAATACTAGTATTTGTTTAATAATACGAGTATATGTTTTCTGACACGTTTTATTTACTTTACACAATACATTTATTATTCATAGCAGGTGTACCCTGCGCAAAGTTTGATAAAACTGCGATAAGCGCAATATGTGCGCAATAGCAACGTTTTCGCATATCTACAGCTTGTGATTATGTTAGCAGTATAATGGGATCCCTTAATTGTTTTGTCCTTTTATATTTATACAGTCTGTTTGTAATTAACTGCAATTATTATTAAAAAATAATTATGTTAATTATATGATGTATCATTAATATTTATATCATTAAATAAATGATTTTTATTGAAAGCTTTACTTTTTACACGCCCCACGATATTAGATAGGGTGACGAGCCGATTACACTTTCATTATATAATTTCTTACATAAATATGAATGTATTTGAATAATATTTTATTATTTTTAATTTTTTTTATCGCCTTTACAGATTAACCAAAAACTAATACTCTTAGAAAAGAGAAAAGCATAAAAAATTTAACTAATAAGATAATATTATGATGATTATGAATATACAAGAATAAAAACCGGAACCTGCACGCTTATTGTAAATATTTTACATTCTATAACACATTATGTAAATAATATAAGAAAACATAACAAACGACAACATTTTTATCGTTTTTAGGCACAACATTTTACTTCCTCAGAATACAGAAAGAACTTAATTCCAGTCAATGACATTAAATGCAAGAAGAAGGTTCTAGTTGATTTAACAGCCTTTTAATATAGCTGCTGGCTCGGCAAAAGTTATGTACTTTCCAGTAAGCGCAAATATTTTCACTTCGGACTTTTTACAATGTACTTGTACATAATATTACTAACTTGACTACAGCGCCACCTATTGGGTCCAGACTTTGTGAATTTTTAACATAATATGAGTCATTTATAAGAAATAAGTTAAGCGATCACTGACAGACGTGTCTTTAATCGTTGCTGCATTTTTTTATCGTGTAACATCTGATTGACTTGATCGATTGAGGTCATGTTCACAAAATAAATTTATGTCGAGACGATGATTCATAGCTAAGCATAGCCGACAGGTGGCGCTGTAGTCAAGTTAATACAAATTATTTATGAACCAGTCTGACTCATAACCACATTATATGTTGTTAAAGTGCTAAAAGAAAATCTGGACCGGATAGGTGGCGCTGTGGTCGAATTGTTAATAAATTTTGTATACAATACAATAAAAAAATACACTACTCTATATCTACTAACTAATTCATACTTTAGGCGCTAGATCAGTAACCATAAACAAAAGGAGGAAGATAGAGGGTTTAGAGAGACAAATAGTGTTCCTTAGTCTGTTTCTTCAACAAATGTAAAGATTGAGTACGTTTGATTGACAGGGGTTAAGAAGTTTCAATTCTTTTTTACTCCAACAACAGAGAAAGATTTATCATTAAATGTAGAGCAGTGCACAAGACATTGAAGGGAAATATTTTCCTTGGACCGTAAGGAAAAATTATGACAAGAGCTGAACAATTTAAAACCTTAGGTAAGGATAGGGAGGACTTGATATGTTAAATAAGATGCAGTAGAGAGCGGAAAGAATATGAGTAAATTTTATTTTTACACTGTAAAAAGTCGGAATGAAAGCTATCGCGCCAAACACCTGGAAGGGTAGAAAAACGTCCGCCATGCCATGTCCAGTTCCTAAAAATTAACATTTCAATACACATTTGAATTTTTAATTGAATCAAACGAACACATACCATATTATGCTTGCATTCATTACAGAACTTATCATTTCGAATATCCATGGAAGTCCCATGATGATGAACAGTCTGATGGTCATAACGAATCTGAAAAGCAACAAAATTTGAACATTTTATTTATTCACTACTAATAAATATAATGTATTGGTGTTATTAAAATAAAATAACACTAAAAACATAGCTAAACTCAGATCGTGGATGTATTTCATAACCCTCGTTATATTAGAACTGACTATGGGTGATATACTATCTCTTATTTCATTTTTATCTTAAAATTCTTCGGATATTTTATTTGCGAAGTTCGTTAACCTTTTTAAATGCTAATTAGGTCATTGAACTTTGCGCATCTGCGGACGTCGAAAACAAAGGAAGAGGCTGTTCGGCTCAGTAAGATGATTTTACTCTTTTTACCTTCAGATGTATAGTAAGCACGTCCCTGTGAAAGACAAGATATAACTCAAACGTAACTTTTATATTTACAATGCGTAATTTATTATGTTAGAAACTATTTACAAGTAAAATGGAAATAACTCTTTTTCCAGTAGGATCCAATTTTTATTTGATAAATATTTAAATTAAAAAAATCATTAAATGGGTGTCGTAAGAGGCGACAGAAAGAAACAAACTAGGAGATGGGCAGCAGGGTATTCCTATTAACAATAAAAAAATGTTCGTGTAAGGCCGGCCACATACATACGGAATTCCGAATCGGAATATCGAAACGGAATCCCGAAACGGAATTCCGTGAACACATCACACACATACGTTTATTTCCGTTCGGAATAACAAGGGTCAGTTGAGAGAGGTTAGCCATTGAGTCTAGACATTCTGCCAGCGAATAATGACGACGATTTTCTGATTGCGATTCCATTGTTGCTGTATCATTGTTACTGGGTGCATCCCCTTATCACCCTAAGCTTGCAATATAGTCAATATTATGTAAAAAGATCTATCTATCCAGAGATATATTTTAAATATGGATGTCTGTAAACTCTTTCGAGGAATTATTAAATAAAATAAGATGAAAGGTTACGAAAAGCTATACACCTATAATATTAAATGTAAAAACATACATAAACACACCTACTCGCTTCGGTCGTGCGACGAACACTGAGCGCGTTCCGTACGGAATTTACGTATGTGTGTTGCGACTCGTACAAAATCTATGGAAGACTTGCGTTCGGAGCGGCTTTTTTCCGTTCGGGATTCCGAACGCACAGGCGGTCATACGGAATCTCGAATCGGAGAAATTCCGTACGGAAAAAATTCCGTACGTGTGTGGCGGGTCATAGATTTTATATGGACTTGCTGCGTTCGGAATCTCGAATCGGAATATCGAAACGGAATCCCGAAACGGAATTCCGTATGTATGTGGCCGGCCTAAGGCCGGCCACATACATACGGAATTCCGTTTTATGTATGTTTTTACATTTAATCTTATAGTTGTATAGCTTTTCGTAACCTTTCATCTTATTTTATTTAATAATTCGTCGAAAGAATTTACAGACATCCATATTTAAACAATATCTCTGGATAGATTGCAAGCTTAGGGTGATAAGGGGATGCACCTAGTAAGAATGATACAGCAACAATGGAATCGCAATTAGAAAATCATCGTCATTATTCGCTGGCAGAATGTCTAGACTCAATGGCTAACGTCTCTCAACTGAGCCTTGTTATTCCGAACGGAAAAAACGTATGTGTGTGATGTATTCACGGAATTCCAATTCGGGATTCCGAAACGGAATCACTAAACGGAATTCCGTATGTATGTGGCCGACCTAATTGTGTACACACGTACGAAGTGAAACTTCTTTACGACATACCATTGTTCTTTTATTTTATATTTTACATAAGTAAGTATACTCATGCAGCCCCGGCGGTGAAACGTTACAAGAAAACCATTCACCATGGGTGCTGGAAAGCAACCGAAACATCGGGAATTAAAATTAAGTAAATTAAACGCGATAAAATCCAAAAGTATTTTTATTCATTGTGTAGTTTTCGCGTAAATATAAGAAATCATTAAGAAATTTCATTTCAAAAATAAAAAACTGCGGTTACCAACCCGCCTGCCTAGCGTGGCAACTATGACAAATATCGTCCCTATGAGGCAATCTATGGGAGGCCTATGTTCAGCAGTGGACTTTAATAGGCTGTAACGGTAACGGTAAATACACATTAATATATAAATTAGTCTCAGTATTAAGGAGGGTAGTCTTAAATTTATTTATGTGCTGTGAGTTATGAATCCTCTCTATTATACACAATAGGTGTGAAAATAGTTTAACTTAATTTGATTAAAAGTATTTTAAAATACGTAGGTATATATCGTTACAGCTTCTTGTAACTATTTTTACGAGACACTTCATTTATGTGTCTTTGTAAGTTATAAATAAACCCTGACGGTATTATAGCCTAGTTTATACCCAAGCGTAGATGAACGAAGGTGATTAATCACGCATCGTAACAATAATATTGACATGTTGTATCTCTTTGAATTGAATGTCGTTTAAGATGTGAAAAGACCAGATAATTACGAAAAATATGAATCGCAAGAATACACGCAATTTCCGTAAAGTATTGATAACTTTAGGCCACCGCTCCACAACTATTGATACACGTTTAAACTATTGATGTACTTATGAAAAACGTTACCTCCATACTAGAATTTTCTCCCGCATAGTGAAGGCATTTTACAAGCATAAATTTCACAAAGACAATTTTTTTTGACGTGACAACGTCTTATAAATTGGTTTGCCGGGTGACACTTCAAGAAACTGCGTTACGCTCCGCTCACGTTATGCGCTCACAATGAGAGCGAGTGAGAGGCACGCGTCCCTTCCACTCGGGCATGGTTAGCCCGCCTAAGAGCGAGAGAGACAGACATAATAAAATTATTTTACCACTCAAAGTCGTTGTCACGTAAAACTTTCGCCCGTATACCGACTTTACAGGCAACCAATTTTTTTAATTAATGACATCATCCAGACCCGGAACAGTTATTTGTAGCCCAAACAAATACTTGTTCCGTGCGGGATTCGAACTCGCAGCCCCCCAACGCTGCAACTCACTGCTAAGCCACTGCGTCACGTAGCCGACAATGACTGTTTTGGTGTTGTTAACAATTTTTGATATTTGCTGTCAAATTCTATACTTTAGATTTTAATTCGCATATTTTCCGCGGGATTTCTTTATTAAAACATCAGACTCTAGTTTAAACCTCAGACTAATTATAAACTACTTTTGTAATAAGTTGCTTTTTAAATTTGTTGCAATCAGGACATTTCACGGGCGTATTGGATATAGCAATTGTGATCACTAGAGATACTTTGCACCGTAGATTCTTAAAATCTTTGATATGTTTCTGATGGTTATTTAGTCAACTCTTGACTTTCTCTTTATTGATTTTTACAACAATCGCGAGAGGAGATGAGTTGATTCATAATGTTGACTTCTCTATTCCATCAGTAAAAAAAATTAACAAAAAAATTCATTAATAAATTTTTCTCAGTCATGAGGATTTTGTTTCGTTTTTAATCAAACTAACTATTGAATAGTATATTTACTGTGTAAAAAACTGATGTATACTTACTTATATTTTAACGCCTTGATGTGACTTGACGTGAAACTATGACGCCATAGGAGTATCGACGTGTAAACGAATATACAAATATTAGCAGTTATGAGTATTGTCATAATGCTATACATGTAGTACCATTGCTGTCTTTTAAGTTGTGAAAAGACCAGATAATTACGAAAATATGAATCGAAAGAATACACGCATTTCCGTAAAGTATTGATAACTTTAGGCCACCGCTCCACAACTATTGATACACGTTTAAACTATTGATGTACTTATGAAAACGTTACTCCATACTAGAATTTTCTCCCGCATAGTGGAGGCATTTTACAAGCATAAATTTCACAAAGAATTTTTTTTAAATTAATGACATCATCCAGACCCGAAACAGTTATTTGTAGCCCTGTGATATATGTAGGAAAGGTCTTGTGTGAATTAGGAGACGTGTTGATGCTTCTATAACTTTAATTATACTGATCCGAACTTATTCTACCTTAACACTAATATATACTATTGTGGTGGCTACACTACACCTCCCACCGACAAAAAAAAAAAGTTATCTATTTTTTATCAAACCTAAAAAACTATTCTAAACATAATTAAAGAATATCTAAATGAAAACTATAATCTAAGGTATAATGTCTACATTTATGAGGGCGTTTGGCTAAACCCTTTGGCACGTAAAAATGTGTAGTCACATTAGTTATAGTAATTGACATAATCAGGCTTAATTATGTAACATAACATAATATAATATTATTATGTTTTGATTTTCGCAAACATTTATGTTATTTTTTATTCGTATCCTTAATCATTAAGACAAGTCATCTAGTTCCGACATTTAATAATACATAGTACTCATTTCATTATCATATCTCTTTTCACACTTCAATACTTCTCTTTATTCCCTTTTTTACTTCATATATTTATGTACTTCATTCTTGTTTAACAATTATTTATTTTTCATTTTACTCACAGCATTTTAGCTACATATTGATTCAATATTTGTGTCATTTCTTTCACGTACACGGCTCGCGTACATACATGATCAAGACAATGACCAATATCACTTCATCCAATTCTTTACATTTATAGCGTTTCAGTTCATATAATTTATTATTTAATTGTATCATAACAATAAGCACACGACTCATGTACATACATGATCAAGATAATGGACAATATTCCCATACAATTCTTGATAAATTCTTATTTCACTCAATAACAATAGTTAGAACTCATTCTGTTTTTATCGAATCCTGTTCGGATTTAAAAGTGTTTAAAATTAATCGGTTATTAGGTTTTCCAAACTCTCAGCTGATCAGGCCGATTGTATGTGGATATGCTAACCTCCGATAATTTTCTATACATAATATAATTGAGTTTCTAAATCGTTTTGAACGAAGTTATTATTTTCATAATCCACATAAGTAAGTTAGATATTCAAACTGTTATCTTATGATTTAAAAGTTTAATCAATATTAAACCAAAAATAAATTATTGCATTTCATATTAAGATACAGAACAAAGAAGTCAAAGCAACGTAATCATTTTCAGTAACAATAACATAATCACATAACAAGAGACAGATCAAAATACAAATTGCAATCCCACTCCTAGCAGCGCAAGCGATTTGAGACACCTTTGTTTTAATTACTAAAGTATGTATATGGAAACGTTTGCGATTACATAGAACTATGACCACACAGTGTGATTAACACCTAATTTTAAGATAACTTGTACAAACTGTTATAATATGAATGCAAGTAAAGTAAAATGTACCTTAAAGTGATAGTTTTAAATATTTTGAATTTATACCGAAGTTAAGATACATTACATCGTGAATAGTTTTATTAGTTTTACATACATCGAAAATACATTAGCTTTTTTTTTTATTTTTATAAATTACTTTTGCAAGAAATATGATGTTTATTTTTCGTATATACAACATTATTGAAAATTACTACAACTACTACCAAGTTTATATAACAAAACATTAATTTATTTTAACATTCAAAAGAACAATTTTAATTTTATGTAGGTTAGCATATAAATTTAAGGTTTATTGCCTTTAGAGAAGAAAAAAACTTTTAACAATAGCGAATGTTTAAAACCCTTTTCAAAATTGAATACTACCATTTAAATAAAATTTACTACAGAAAAAAATAACAGCGGAATATATCATTAGTATTATTTTAACCATACGAAAAATTAATTGATGATAAATCATGGTAAATTTAAGTACGTAAAATGTAATCTACTATATTATTTCATTCGGTTTTGCAGGACACAGTAATAAAAAGAATATATAACAATAAACAATAACTGTATAAAATTGAATATAAAATCGTCTTGTGCCAACATACAAGAGAGCTTAAAAAGTAACTTAATTTTAATATTGCATTATGATTTTTTAGCAGTGCACTAATAAATATATTAAGGTATCAATTAAATCGTGAAGTATCTGATTAATAAACTCAACTTTATCATATTATATTAAATACAAAATTTTAAAACATAACTTTTTATAATAATTAAAACTTTTTAAGAAATGTTAAAAGAAATGACGAAAATATGCTGATTCGATGTTACCTCAAATTTTCTTCTTTTTTCTTTGTGGTTCAATTTTCATATTCTTCTGGACGAAGCTTGCAAAAGTACAACTGTTACTTCCTTTTAAAATTAATCTGCCGTTTCTTGAATTTTGAACTTTGGTCATCATATTTTTAATTTTTAGTTAGTTCCTATACAATTATTATTGTGGCCTCTTCTTGTATTCATATTTATTTGTTTTTCGTCACATCCGGTATTGCGTCCATTCCGTTATAATATATTTTTTCCATGATGATTTCCATTATTTTATTTTTTAATTTTTCTCTCTTTATGTAAGCCCGGCGGTGCGCGTACATTGTAGCAGCGCACATCCTGGCAGGGTCGCCATGATATATGTGGAAAGGTCTGTGTGAATTAGAGACGTGTTGATGCTTCATAACTTTAATTATACTGATCCGAACTTATTCTACCTTAACACTAATATATACTATTGTGGTGGCTACACTACAGCCCAAACAAATACTTGTTCCGTGCGGGATTCGAACCCGCAGCCTACAGCGCTGCAACTCACTGCTAAGCCACTGCGTCACGTAGCCGACAATGACTGTTTTGGTGTTGTTAACAATATTTGATATTTGCTGTCAAATTCTATACTTTAGATTTTAATTCGCATATTTTCCGCGGGATTTCTTTATTAAAACATCAGACTCTAGTTTAAACCTCAGACTAATTATAAACTACTTTTGTAATAAGTTGCTTTAATTTGTTGCAATCACGACATTTCACGGGCGTATTGGAATTGTGATCACTAGAGATACTTTGCACCGTAGATTCTTAAAATCTTTGATATGTTTCTGATGGTTATTTAGTCAACTCTTGACTTTCTCTTTATTGATTTTTACAACAATCGCGAGAGGAGATGAGTTGATTCATAATGTTGACTTCTCTATTCCATCAGTAAATTTTTTTAACAAAAAAAAAATTCATTAATAAATTTTTCTCTGTCATGAGGATTTTGTTTCGTTTTTAATCAAACTAACTATTGAATAGTATATTTATTGTGTAAAAAACTGATGTATACTTACTTATATTTTAACGCCTTGATGTGACTTGACGTGAAACTATGACGCCATAGGAGTATCGACGTGTAAACGAATATACAAATATTAGCAGTTATGAGTATTGTCATAATGCTATACATGTAGTACCATTGCTGTCTTTTGTCTGGAAATAGTACATTTAAAAGTTTATAATACAAGTCTTATGAAACCCCTTAAAATAGATTTTTTACATTCGACGACAATTAGTAGGGGTCAACTATTCAACTATGTGAAGAATATTATGTTATGAGTTACTTTTTTATAGATTCTGGGTTTAAGTTCAGAATCCCTGCTCTATTTAAGAGGTTCTTATTTCGTTCCCGATTAGTTAGTCCTTTCACCTTAAAGGCGAAGGTAAGTTTTGAGATTCTTCAACGACAACCTAAAAACTTTACGCTAAAGCTGCTCAATAACTTCTTATATTCTATAATGAACGGTGCGCATTAAAATTTGTGACATTTTCCGACGTCTCGTCTTTTGTATTGTTATAAAAATCTACTGTTGAAAGTGCCTAAATTTTATAGTCTTTTTTTCCTGTTGATTTATTGTTTTCTTATCGTCTCAAAAGAAGTGTTGCTGACGCTGCTTAGTAATTAGATTACTTCTAGAATTTCATACCTTCGTTGAATATGAAAACTTGGTAGAGCCATGCTGTATGCTTGTTTATTGCCATAAAGTTAAAAGTTCCATGAAAATTCGTGAATTGCTTACAGATGTTATTCCACTTTATTATGATGTAGTAGATGCTTGGAGCATTAATATATTTTAAATTTATGGTTATAAGAGGATTCTCTTAGAACTCAGCATGTTAGCAATGAAATAAACATTTTTTTTATCTTTACAACTACATACCAAAAAACCAGCAATGGTTCAACCCTATCCCAGGCTTTTGATGATCTCCAGGGTAAAAGTTAACAACAGCCATGGCCACAGTGATCAAAGCACTAGTTCCCCACGCGTACAAAACATACCATGCAAACTCTTTCCAGCCGTAGTCAACCATAAAAGGCCTCCTGAAACGGCAAAACAAAAATATTTAACGGCCACAATTTTTGCGATGAATAAGGATAATTTAGACTCTAAATATACTAACCTCATACTTCGGAGTATCTGAATCGATATTGCATTCGTCCAGAAGAAACTTGCAATCAAAAAGAAATAAGTCAGGAACCCTGAAAAGTATTTGATTTATAAGTTATAAAATTATACTGGTCACTTTACTTTTATCGATGAAGTTACCTCGAACAGCACAGAGATTCATATCCGAATACGAAGACACGAGGTTCATGATTGCCAGACAGGCGAGACCTAACGCGAGTGAGACGCAAAAGTTAATAACGCTTTTACCATGTAGATCCCTGGAAGAAATGAATTATGATTAAATATGTTAATTTGATATTACCAATTGTTACACTTTATTAAACTGATGATTATGAAAATTAAGGAACTTAGTTTGAGCGATCTCGCTACGTATTGATGATAGTCTTAATATTGTCGTAGTATGTTTAGAATAAATACGTAAAATTGTGTGTACATAAAGAAAAATCCATGTAAGGCTATCGTAAATTCCTATTAAAGTGAACTTTAACAAGAATGACTCAGTGCTATTTTACATAGTCTGTATTCATTTGGCATTAAGATTTCTTTAAATAATATAGAACTAAAGTTTGTTTAAGTGTTATCGTAATATATTTTTATATATGGCCTGAAAATGGAAACGTAAAGACGATCACTTTTAAAAATCTAATTTTTTCTGTTCGGTAGTTGCCCGATTTGCAACCAGCTACTTTAAAAAAATTATTTATAAGACAATACTCTGCGGAGATCTATAACGAGTATATCAATTATAAGAATAAAGTTTACTTGCTAATCAGCAAGCAATGTCCTCAATTATTTTCAAACTATTGAATTCAGATCTAAGTATTGTTCTCGCCTTGCTACTCAGAGATAAATTTTTAATTACTCATCTTTAATAAATAATATTATGAATTTTTATGGATGCGATTCGGCCTGTCCTCACTATTATAATCATTTGTAACTTAATCAGATATGAATTCATTATGCAATCAAACATGAAATGATATTAGGTTGATTTTGAGACGATATCATTATTTATACTTAATTAGTAACAATAATAAACTGGCATTTATTTTCTTTCATATAGTACATCAAAATAAACTATACATAGATATTTAATTAATATGTAAACTCTCTTATCACCCAGAGAAATAGGCAAATACTACATACTTCCATTTGGCACAATCCTGATACACCATTCTCGCTTATTTTACGTCCATATTTCTACGCATCGTCTACCTGTTCGTCGTCTTAATTTTGCCAATCTTTAATATATCGCCAATTTGTTCGATAAAGTCTAAACAGACTCTGCCACTCACTTCTGCAACGTAAATATGCTTTTTCACTCTTTCTTCGTTTATTCTTTCTAGGGATACATCCCATTCATCAAAATTTTTTAAGATATGCTAACTGAAAAAGTTTGTTATCGTACGAACACACAGACTGGTATCCATTTAAGACAGTAGAATCGGACTTCATGGATCTCAAAACATGGTGATATATTAAAATTTGGATTTCAAATAGCAGACCCTTTACAAGAGCTTCCAAATGGATCGTCAATTGAATTGTTTATTTTTCTTACCTGACTTCAGGAAGCATTAGGTAGACGAGTGCGGTAAGCGTGAGGAAAACAACTGATACTATCATGCAGTAGGCCATGATGGCGTTGTCCACTATTGGTTCACTTTCATCAACGCAAATAACTGCTGCGCGGGTTGCGTTGGTCGATGAATTTACATCCATTCTTAATGTTCTGTTTCCAACGCAAAAACTGCAAAATAAACTATTATTATTAGTTTGTTTACGAAACTTCTCAAAATATCGTCCCTAAGCCGCATAAAGTAGTTAACTTGGACGCATTTTTTAAGAAAGTATAAGAACCGCGAAAATCACGCAACAGTGCTCCAGTGGGAGTTAGCAAATTTTGCATGTTCCGAAAATGTTTTTTTTACCATCCAAACATTTGTTTTGCCGAACTTAAAATAAAAAGAAAATTTAAGGATATTTTGACTGGGAATTAAACTTGGAATTTTAAGAAAAGTGCGCAGATTCATAAAGCATTTATACGTTGTTATAAATAGTTATACGACAAGGTTGTAGGACGCCTTTTCTGAGTCTGTCTGGGTAGGTAACATCATCTTACTTATTTATGCGGCCAAATAGCAGTGCGTACAATGCTGCGTTCCCGTCTATAGGGCATAGAGAGACAGTATAATTACAGACTGTGAGGCATTCCATCTTAGTCCTTAGCCACCTCGTAACAACGCGCATCTGTAAATGAAGCAGCATTTGTAGTTAGTTGCTGCTGTCCATAGGTTGCAGTAGCCACTTACTTTTTTTTATAGAAGACTAATCTCGTTTTTTATTTCAATTTTACAAAAACGATATACGAGTATAAATATTTTGTATACTGAACTGAATTTGTTGCATGCTTAAAATACATCTGTACTCTTTTTACTTGTAAATAATAGTCTCCTTTATTTTTTATGCCCTGGTTACGTCTTATATAACTCCTTTTTACTGCACAGCCAAATAAACAATTCGTATATGGAACAACGGAAAGAGACTATTCCTTTTTGTTCACATATACAAGTCTATGTAATGAAACCGAAAAATACTTATGCTTATGAATATGGATCCTTAACACTTAGAGATTTATTTCATTTTTAACCTTTTTTTCTAGTTCTTTTTATAACTTAAGTACAACAACAACATTTCTGACTAAGTATAAAGCCAACTAATGAGATTTTATGAGTGCGTTGGTGTAATATTAGAAAAGTCACAAATTTTTAATGAATTTATAAGAATTAAATAAAGACATTTGCGGATTTTTGGCAAACGTAGATTACGATATAGATAAGTGCGTCACACCTTAGGAAAATAATAAACAGACACAAAATTTCACTAGGTTCAAACATTTGTATAAATTTACATTTTTGATTTTTTTATCTCTTACTTTATACACACATCGAATAGGTCTGATACAATTAGCTGTTATGCCAAAATTTTTATGAAATTGTAGAAGTTAATGTTATTTTAATCTTCTTTTTTTATAGGATAATGGTGACAAACGAGCACACAGTCCACCTGATGGTAAGTGGTTGCTGTGGCCCATAGACATCTACATCTATCCTCGATGACGAATCAAAATGCAGATGCGTTGTTACCCGTGAGGACTAAAATGGAATGCCTAGTTTCCAGTAAAACGGGTCACCGGTTCTCTACACTCACCATACGAAACAGCGTTAAGTTGCTATTTTACGCTGGTATTCTGTGAGAGTGTGGTCCTTCCCCGGTCGAGCCAACCCATTCGTGCTACAACTATACCAGTGACATAGCTGCAGCATGGCTCTACCACGTAATAGACTTCTTCTTCTTCTATCGACTTTCGTCTTGTCTTACCAAGTAGTCACTCAATCTAGAATGTGGGCCGCCATACACTTCGTTCACCGGTACGAGGCTGCCACTCGAGAACCTTTCTTCGGTTGTCGGTTCTCCGAGCTATATGGACGGCCAATTGCAAATTCAGCCCACTGATCCGTTGGCTATCTGTCTATGTCGACTACCCTGGTTCTATTGCGGATATCCGAGCAAAATCCGAGCATAGCCCTCTCCATAGTTCGCTGAGCGACCTTAAGCTGCCTCATACGACCAGTAGTAAAGGATCAAATCTCAGATCCTTATGTTATCACTAGCAAAACACTGGTTGTGCACTCTCGCCTTCAGGTTTGAAGAATACTTGACGACAAGATGTGTCGTAATCTTTCGAACGCTGCCCAGACGAGTTGGATCCGTCGATTGACCTCTGGGTCGAAGTTGGACTTACCTAGTCAAAAATTTGGTCATTTTCAAATTTGGACAAAATTGAGGTCATTGAGCATTGTGCTAAGGTCTTCAAGCGTCATAATTACTATATCGTTGGCAAATCGAAGGTGATTGATATACTCGCCATTGATCTTGATACCGTGTCCTTTCCAGCCCAGTAGCTACCAATATTAATATTAACTCGTGTTAATACTCACTTGAGCCTCTTAATAATATTTTTATAAATATTCATACGTTTATACTTCGATATTAGTCCATTATTTGTGCTAAGTAAACATACATTTTAACGACAACGAGCTTAGTGTTCCCAACAACTAGGTCCTCAAGCGATTCTAACATAAAGAGTTTATCGTCGGCAAATTGATGTTGATTTTATCAGTAATCACTAAGATCATAAATATAGATATATAAGTGAAGTGGTAATATTAATGTTAAGAGTTTCGTTTGCTTATAAAAAATCTGTTACTTATTTGAAAAAACTTAGCATTAAGGGTATGCAACAACTAATAACCAGTTGCACAAAAAATTACGTGGTAGAGCCATGCTGCAGCTATATTAATAGTATAGTTGTAGCACGAATGGGTCGGCTCAACTGGGAAGGACCACGCTCACAGAATACCAACGTAAATAGCAGCTTAATGCTGCTGTGTTTCGTATGGTGAGTGTAGAGAACCGGAGACCCTTTTACTGGAAAAGAGGCATTCTATCTTAGTCCTCACGGCTGACAACGCATCTGCATTTAAATTCGCTAACGAAGATAGATGTAGATGTCTATGGGCAACAGCAACCACTTACCATCAGGTGGACTGTGTGCTCGATTGTCACCCTTATTCTATAAAAAAAAAAAACAATATTTACCGGTACCGGACATTTAGGTGCAACGCGCTCGGTAATGGAAAGAGAGTATCGCGAGAAAACCATGCATGCATGTCCATGCCATGAGTCCTGTGCCCATTAGAACAATAAGCTTGCTGGGCACATTGCATTGTTTAATTGAAAAATAAA
Organism: Parnassius orleans; assembly: GCA_029286625.1. Classification (NCBI taxonomy): domain Eukaryota; kingdom Metazoa; phylum Arthropoda; class Insecta; order Lepidoptera; family Papilionidae; genus Parnassius; species Parnassius orleans. The sequence goes on from JAGSMP010000018.1 coordinate 3,592,785, forward strand.
AGTCAAATCTCGCATATTAAAGTACCAAAGCAAATCTAGTTTTTTATAGCGCTTTTTCACCTAAATTTACAATTCTGTAATGTGCAATTAAAAGCTGATTTTAATTATGGCAATATTATATTCCTGTGGCAAACAACGAAAAGTGAACTTTTTTTCGGATCAACGGATAGTCAACATACCCTTTGGATATTCCTTTAATTTAAAAGTGCCTTTTAAATTTACATAAAGCAAAACCCTTACGTTTCTGGTTCCATTTCAGCTTGATTGTTAGGCATTGCAAGAACTAGGTAGCCCGCATCATTCACAGTGAAACGGTAGATTTCTTCAGTCAACATAACGTATTTTTTGCATGCAATTTTAATAGAATTGTTCGTGTTCGATATAGGGTCCCAACAAACTTTACTGCTATTTTCGCCTTTTAAAATATACTGTCCTGAAGAACAGCAAAGAGCATCTTGAGGCATTGCACACACCGCACTCAAAATTATCACAAATAAAATTATACATTGTGTTAAAATTTTCATTTTTGAATTTTCTACACTAGACATTATTAAGTTATTTAAACGTTCGTAACGTAACGTAGCGTTTAGTAAAACGCTAGTAAAACGTCCGCAAGTAACGTGTTTATGCGCGTACGCTCCATCGCTTCTACTAAAACTAAAATACATAAAACTTTTCCCAACAGCCAACACTAGTGGTGCGTAAGCTTAAGTGTTGTCAGCGAATTAAAATATTTCCGCAAACTAATTTTTCAGAAGAATAGATGTGTTGAGCAGTAAAATAGGTTATCCTGTGCATTAAATTTAATTACAAACATGTATTTTTATACTATAAAAAGTACAGTAAACATAGTTCAATCGTAGTTCCATATAATACAGACATGTCACCTTCCTTTACTTTAAAATAATTAAAGGCTTCTAGCTACTACGTAAAGTACCAAATGATAGGCGACTAATGTTCCACAAAAACCTACAGTGTCACCCTTGAGGATTACAATGAACTTTGGCTAGCCATTCTAATTTTTAGTACGCCATAATGAAATCGTTAATTGGAATTAATCGACACAAGAGTAAATCACATATCTAAAAAATAACAAAACTTTTTTTTATAGAATAAAGTTCACAAACGAGCACACAGTCCACCTGATGGTAAGTGAATGCTGTGGCCCATAAACATCTACATTTGTCTTCGATTAAGAGATTCTCTGAAGACTAGACCTAGAGTAAAGAACCAGAGACCATTTTAAATCGTAACACAGGAGCATTGAACTGCTATTTTACGTTGGTATTCTGTAAGAGCGTAGTCTTTCCCCGTTCGAGCCGACCCATTCGTGCTACACCCATAATATAGCTACATAATGGCTCTACCACGTAACTAGTACGCATAATAATATAGACTGTTAGTTCACTTTTTTGTCGTTAATAGGATTTCTGGTATTCGTCATTTAACTTATTAAATAGAACATCATTTTATCTTTACCCAGTAAAAATTTTACCCAAATTAATAACTAAAACATGTATTTAGTATAATCATAACTAAGAAATACTATTATTTATAGGATCAAATATATTTCATATAAAATTCCTTACAATATAATATTCCCTAAATTTGGGAAAAATTTGCACGTTGGCAACACTGACCCTGAAGTCTCAACCATGCTTAATAAAAAAGTCATTGATGGTTTATCGAGATTCAAGACAACATGGTTCTATGAATGATCAATTCATTATTAGATCCTTTGTCAAAATAATCTCTATTTTTTCATCCGGTCATTTTTGTATTTTTTAACGAACAAATATTATTTATTTTTAAATTTCCAGACGGAAAGAATTTAAATATTCATTTAATATTCTGTTTTCTGCATTTTCTTAAAGCATTTGCATATTGAGGGTTATTTATACCATAATTTTGCTATAGTTGCCACGCTTGGCAAGTGGGTTGGCAACCGCATTTTGTTATTTTTATTCAGGAAGATGCTGCTGTCCATATCCTGGTTCAGTTTCCTTCCGTCGCCTCTTATTACTACGGGTATTGAATATTCCTACACCGCAACTACACGGTTAAATAATGGAAAATATTTGACCCATGGGGGAGGCCTATGATCAGCTGTGGACTTTTAATGGGCTGTAACCTGTAACCTGTAATGGTAAATGCCATGCCAAAAATAATTTAAATAATTAAGAAAACTATATCATAAGCAGAAATAAATAATTTTTACCACTTCTGCTTGTGACAGTTATGTAATTATAAAGATAATGTTGACTGCTTTAGTAGCATAAAAAGTTAAGAAGTCGTTATTGGTCTCTGCCTGGATACTTCATAAAACATACTAAGCAATAATTTCATTTTTTTCATATTATATTAATTATTAAAAGCTAAAGGTACAATAACCTGGGTTAAATATGAAATCAGGATGTCACGGGGGACTGTCATAATACAGTAGGTGTTGCAAATATGGGAAATTAATGTAAACTTAATTAATGGCCACTATATCCGCAAAATTGCTTTCATTAAATAAATAAAACATGTTTTAAGTTAATTTTAATTTTATTATCGTACCCTCGTTGGCATTTAAATTCATGATATTGGCGGATTAAAGCTGACTTGTGGGGAAACAGGTCAAATTTCGAGCCGAAATATCGTCGTCGAATATATTATACTCCAGCGGCTTGGTAACACAATATATATCTTGCTTGCTTGCTTTCGCTATCAAGACTCGTCAATCGTAAATGATTTGTGTAACCTCTAGTAAATTGCTGACTCAAAAAAAAAATTAAAAAAAATATATTCCCTGCAGGTCTAAACAAATCGCCACTGTATCAAGTAAGAGGCCGTTTTACACTGTGTTTGCCGGTAGAAGGCTACCAATTCTTTCTTCTCCATGTGTTATAGTTTTACAAGTCATAATCATAAGGTCTATTTTCACTTCAGCTTTTACTGCTATACTGCTGGCTATTGGCCATGTACTCAAACGCTACTCAATTTTAAGATATCTTTAAGTCTCGTGGTGTCACAGTCACTTTGACTTAAAGTGATAGAGACAGCACGAGACTTAACGGCATCTTAAAATTGAGCAGCGTTTGAGTATTTGGACATATGTCAATTACTCCAGTTCAGCTGTGAATATCTTCGTTTTGGACTCATTAACGCAGAGAAATTTTGAGCATAACCTTTCCTAATATGGGCAGCAATGTCAGTTCGCGTCTCGTTTCCAAAAGTAGCATATAAAATAATAATGCTGACTTAATGTCGAAAGCTTCTTATTGTACAGGGGATATTATAGTGTCACAAGTTTAACTAAATGGTAGGACTCCTTTCCAGCATAGGATACCATTTGGGCAGGCACCACCCTCTTACCCACCCATTCCTGACTGGCACACAGCAGTGACGCACACGCTGTGTACAGCTCAGACCCAATACCGGATACCGATGTGATTTTAGCAACTGGCTCAAACGATGATGGTTATTTCGCCTTAATGCCGTAATATTATGGCTCTGGTTTGAAATATTTTCTTAGTAACAACTAGCACAGATAATAGAAGAATATATGTAAATAATTTTTTTCTTGCAGCTGTTGCAAATGCTGAAATTCTACGCACGTTTTGAGATAAGCGACGAAACCGGAGATCCAATGACGGATCGCGACATGACGCTGCAGCATTACTCACGAATAACATCGTTACAGGTGCGTTTTTTACATTGCCTAAGGTTTAATTAACAGAAGATATGAAAACAACTAAAATTTACGAAAAATAAACATTTTAATATTAGTTATTTTATTTATGTTATCGAGCCCAAATTGTCTTGCATTTTCAATCCTTACTTTAAGTATTAAAACCTATTCGAACTCAGCTCTGCAAAACCAGGAAACATTCCCGTCTCTATTAAATTCCTTTGTTTTTAACTTTTTTTTATAGGACAAACAAAGGAGCACACAGTCCACCTGATGGTAAGTGGTTTCTGCGGCCCATAGACATCTACATCTATCCTCGATTACAAATCAAAATGCAGATGCGTTGTCACCCGTGAGGGTTAAGATGGAATGCCTCGTTTCCAGTAAAAATGGTCTCCGGTTCTCTACACTCACCATAGATAACACAGTAGCATTAAGCTGCTATTTTACGCTGGTATTCTGTTGCTCCGTGGCGCAGTGGCTTAGCAATGAGTTGCTGCGCTAAGGGCCGTGGGTTCGAATCCCGCACGGAACAACTATTTGTATGGTCTACAAATAATTGTTCCGGGTCTGGATGTTTGTGTGTGTGCTTGTGAATTTTATGTATGTAAACTGCCCCCACGATACAGGAGAAAATCCTAGTGTGGAGGTAACGTTTTAAAAAAAAAGACGAAACACAGCAGCGTTAAGCTGCTATTTCACGTTGGTATTCTGTGAGAGCGTGGTCCTTCCCCGGTCTAGCCGGCCGGAACAAACGGCTCCGTGGCATAGTGGCTTAACTTTGAGTTATTACGCTGAGGACTGCGGGTTCGAATCCCGCACAGAGCAAGTATTTTGTATGGTACAAATACAAATAATTGTTTCGGGTCAGTTTGTGCTTGTGCAATTTATGTAGATATTTAAACTGCTTCCACGATAAAAAAAAACCTATTTTGAGGGATTGGGGATTTTTTTTTACAAAAGAATATAAAAAATATCAATAAAACGAGGAAATTTTAGGCTTGTATCAAAGTCATTTCTGAAATTCTGTTGATTTTTATATGGATTGCATCGATGACTGAATTATACATAAATATTTTGTGTTTTTTTCAAGTCGCAAGGCATAATATGGTTTCATTCGATGCGAGCTGAAAAAAAAACTTATGAATTCGATCTTGATAACTGATGAATCTCCAGATTTGTTCTCTTTCTTAAAATAATTCTTGTTAACAAAATTTCAATAATCTTACGAAAAAAACTAGCAAACTCTGTTTTTTCCTGTTCCTTTATGGTTTTTCAACTAAATTATGAAAAATATTTCTTTTGCGTTTGATGTAGAAGCCGCCAAATATGGAGTACACCTTGTACACATTTGTCATGTATTTTCATTTTTGTCACATTCTACTAAGAAATGTTGGACGTTATGCTATTTCCTACATAACCTGCACAAGAAAGAGTGGCATTTCCTCATCGAAAAACGATACTTATTTAATGCAGATCTCCGCGCACAATTTAAGAGCTATTTCTAATTCTTACTTACTAAGCTTAGCATTCTATTATTACTAATATAAATTAAATAATTAAAAGTTCATAACTTTGACGATGATAAAATCTTTGTTTACAGAAAGCAGCATTCTCTAAGTTCCCTGATCTCCGCCTCTTCGCGTTGGCTAATGTTGCAAGTGTTGATACAAGAGAATCCTACAAAAACATTTCGGCAATCTAAGGTAGGTGATATAACTTTTCACGTTTACATATATTTTGTTTTACATAATTTATTTGTATTAATTGTTTTCTTCGTCAGTGACAAAGCGTTGCGTGCCATTGCAACATATTTGAATCTAGTGCCACCTGAAGGCAAGGAACAAGAAGCGCCCTGGCATCGTTTGGATAAGGATTTTCTCAGAGAATTATTGGTAATGATTTATGTGTTTTACTTGTATTGTATACGATTCTTACTTTTCAATGTTCATATTATGTATTGGCTTAATACGCTTTAAAATTAATTAGCTGACTCTTTTTTTCTGATACAAAAGTTTAAATTTAAATTTTTTGGTATAAACATGCACTTTATTGTAATTACAATTGTTGAATACTTTCTCCTACCTATAATAACGCTGCGATATTGCCACACATATATTTTTATATACTTATTGTCTATTTGTAATTCGTCCATAATTGTATTACTTTATTTCATGTTTTTTATTTTTATATGGCCACTTTTATAATCTATCTTTTCCGTAATAGATCTCCCGACATGAACGGCGTATATCACAACTAGAGGAGCTCAATTCTATGCCTCTATATCCAACTGAAGAAGTGATATGGGATGAAAACGTGGTTCCTACAGAGATATACAGCGGGGAGAACTGCCTCGCCCTGCCCAAGCTGAACCTTCAGTTCCTGACATTGCATGATTATTTGTTAAGGAACTTCAACTTATTCCGGCTAGAGAGCACATGTGAGTAAAATGTAAAACAAAATTGCAGGGTGATGAAATCTATTGCCATATCTCTCGACTAAAGAAAGGGTCCAAGAAGATATTGTGATCTCCGATAGATAATAAAATAATTATTTTGTATAATATACTAAAATATTTAGCTCGATTACGGAGAGGATTATCAAAATTTTTGATACATTTGATACAACTATCGCTAATCTGTCTGCCAACAGTGTAGTTTATAGCAAATTCCTGAGTGTGGTACTGTAAGCTGCAAGCTAATAATGATTTGTAGAGAATACTATAAGGCTTTAAATCAGCCTTTTGTATCTAACCCTAGTTGAAGGTGCTTGCAATAAAGGATAAATAAATAAAATTAAAATGATGTTGATCAATAAGTCAAGTAGTAGATTTTAATACTAACGCGAATACTACACATTCAATAATACTTATTTTATGCGTTTCAATTTATTTTATATTTAATTCTTTAAGTGAGCTGCACACCCAGTTCCCCAACCATGGATGCTGTAAAGAAATGAAATATCGTAAATTCAAACTAAACGCTATAAAATTCTTAAGATAAGTTTTAATTTATTATAATAATCCCATTCAAATGCCCCATCAGCATTCTTAAATGATTTTAAACATATTTAGCTATTACATTATGCACTTAGTCATTAATGCAAATTTACTCAGATTGAAGAACAAAGTACTGGATTATTCGCTTATTTGTGTATATTGATCATAAGTTTATAGATAATGCTATAAAGCTGTGATCAATAACCTAAATATAACCGTGACAAAGAAGTGAGGTAAATGTGAGAATCTCAGATATTTTGATATTTTTTAAAAAAAAAAATAATAAAGAAAAAAGAAAGAAAACACATTCATCGCTACAAAACAGTACACATACATAAAATATACGAGAAATTAATAAAATAACTTAATGAATTGCAGCAACGAAAAGACCACCGACTCAGCAATTATGCTCAAAAACTATAAAAAGTCATAGAAAATAATTTCTTTCAGTAAGAAAATAATAACCCACCTTTCAATCCAAGTGTCAACCTCATCTACATTGCAATACATTTTGCTGATTGATTGACAAAGTTTTCACGACTAATTGATGGCGGAAAATCTATCAAAAACACACTATCACTACAGCCCATCTCAAGTCCGCAACAGAACATAAGCCTCCAAAGATTGCCACAAAGTACAGTCCTGAGCCACCTGCATCCATCGACTACCTGAATGTTTCATCAGTTCGTCACTGTGGGGTCCTATCTTCCCCATCGGTTCTTCTAACTAGGCCTGCCTATTATCACTTCAGTTTACTGATCCGCTGGGCTATATCAGTTCATCTTGTTCTTCTGTAGCTATCCTTGTGTCGTAGTGTTATTCCGAGATTATTTCCCATTCCATCGCACGCTGACTGACAGAGCTTCCTTATCCATTACGTTGAAGCCAAATGCACAAACTAATGGTAACAAGTGTGTGTAGGTGAGAGTGAGGGTAGGGCTCTGAGGTCACATGCCCGCCCGCTGGTCCACTATGGTGAGTATGGGCAAATATAATAGTAAGAACGTAACACGCATATCCAGATAAGTTCTTAAAACAGTCGTCTCGGACTCTTATGTCTGTGCATATAATCAAAGTGTCTGTGGACCTCAAGACGTGGAAATATATTCGCATTTTGACTTTCAAATATCAAACCTATCACAACAACTTACAAATAAAACAATTATTGCATCATCAAGGAACTAATACAGAAATAAGACACCTAATTCCAAATTCTGAGTTGCTGGCGGTTCTACTATTGGCGGTTCTACTATACTACTAACTATTGGGTCACTCTTTGTTCAAACATTACTCATAGTAATGTATGTCTGTCATTACGGTAATAAAGCGACTATAATTGAAAAACGGTTGTATGAATCGCCATGACGCAACCTTGAAGTTAATGCATCCGTAATTGTTATATTTATGAGTTTAATAACTGTAATGTCCCAAAGGTATGGCATTTGATTGCATATAACCGTTATACACTATGTTTCACTTTATGATGTATATCTCTTTAGATTACGGCTTAAAGTTCTGTATATTACGCCGAACAACTTTGATAGTGATGTCATCCTTGCTCCATCTGTTTCTGTTTAATGCACAAGATAATTTTCGTGGTAGAGCCATGCTGCAGCTATATTAATAGTATAGTTGTAGCACGAATGGGTCGGCTCGACTGAAGGACCACGCCTCACAGAATACCAGCGTAAAATAGCAGCTTAATGCTGCTGTGTTTCGTATGGTGAGTGTAGAGAACCGGAGACCCTTTACTGGAAAGAGGCATTCTATCTTAGTCCTCTCTGCTGACAACGCATCTGCATTTAAATTCGCAAACGAAGATAGATGTAGATGTCTATGGGCCACAGCAATCACTACCATCAGGTGGACTGTGTGCTCGTTTGTCACACTTGTTCTATAAAAAAAAAGCACAAAGAGATTGTTAGCTTTGCTATGCGAACGGAATTGACCTTCAAAGCAGTTTTATTCAATAATAAGATATAAAAAGTATTCATCATCATTACAGCCTTTCACAATCCGCTGCTAAATATAGGCCTCCACCGATGAATGCCCCAAAAACACGATCCTCAGCCACCTGCATCTATTATCAGGACGTCACTCGATCTAGTGCGGGACACAGTTTGCTTACCGGCACGAGGTTGTCACCTTTCTTTCCCATTGATAGTCGGCTCTTTGAGCTATTTGAACGGCTATTTGAACTACTTCAGCTCACTGATCCGTTAGGCTGTATCGGTTACCCTGGCTTTACCGCGTATATATCTTTATTTTGAATTCAATCACGCAGAGAAAGGCCTGAACTAACACTAACAGCAGCTCTATGTGATCTGGAAGTGCCTGTGAAACCAAAGGCAAGATCTATAAAACCACTGTAAGACCAGTTCTACTCTACGGTAGTGAAACGTGGGCTATGGAGAAGATACACGAGCAAATACTACATGTCACTGAAATGCGTATCCTACGTTGGGCGGGTGGAGATAGCATTTTAAGATAAAGTCCATAATTAACATATACGGGCAGTTTTCAGAGTTCAGACTGAGGTGATATGGTGGTGATATATAATCATGTAGTGAAGAAGTGTCTTTCCATGGATATATATACCTGGATGACGAATGTCTAGTGAGACATGAAGGTGTTGGGTCTTTTCAGGATTGGAAAAGCTGACCCCGTGTAACGCGACGAGGCGAGGAAGAAAAAATAAAAGATACACATACACCAAATAGTTTATAGTTCAAGTTCTTAATTCTCAATCTTGCATGTCGCACAAAGCAGTCCGCATAAATTTTATAAACACACAGGATACATTTATTGAACTTTTTCCTTTATCTTTAAACATAATTTTCCATTTATACGTTTATTGGCAACTGTAACCCTTAGCTTTACTTGCTCTAACATTACTCTGTGAACTAGCTAGTGCCCAAATTATCAAATTTAATTGTGACCTCAACCGTACCCTCCTTTTGAGTTTAAAATTGTCAATAATGACTTCCTTTAATTAGAGCGCTTACAATTTTGAGCGGCTTTAGATAAAACGACCTTGTCGGTCGTTCACGAGTTGTTGAACGCCCTTGACCAAGAAACACATGAGCGTCTGAAAGATTTTTTGTTTTTAGTTGTTCACTTGGATCATTCCTATTAGAACGTTTAAGAGACAATATGCCAGTATATTACTATTACGATTATGTTCCCCTAACCAATAGATTTCGATCGCGATTCATCCATTGTGTCGATAAATTATTAATTTGGTAATTTTACTACAATAACATAATCTTAAATTTTCTCGACTTCACGGACCTTTTCTATGTACACAGAGAAACTCCTACTTACCACTACCGCGTCCAAAGGTACAGTTCATAAACACGGAGACAGTTATAATTAGTGCTGCCCCCCTTTTTTTATCAAATATAGTAATTTCGAGACTATTTCACTTGTAAAAATAAAGTAAATGAAAAATAAATAACTGTATGTTTCAAATTAATATTTTTTAGAGTAATATTTTTTACTATTTTGATCCTATGTATGTACATACTTCATGTATATTTAGGATACTATACTTCATAATAGAGTTGGCAACTCTGGTCACAATATGTCTAAATTAGAAAACCTGCGATTCGACAATTCGGAAGTATGCAAGGACGCAGTGTCGAGTATACGGAGATAATTGCAACACTAACAAAAAAATGTATTTACACATAATATGTTGGCTCTCCGGCCCAGAGTCTTACGTTATTTTGTACGTGGTAGAGCCAAGCTGCAGCTATATTTATAATATAGTTGTAGCGCAAATGGGCCGCTCGACCGAGCAAGGACCACGCTCTCACAGAATACCAGCGTAAAATAGCAGCTTAATGCTGCTGTGTTTCGTATGGTGAGTGTAGAGAACCGGAGACCCTTTTTACTGGAAAGGAGGCATTCCATCTTAGTCCTCGAGGCCGACAACGCATCTGCATTTTGATTCGCAAACACAGCAACCACTTACCATCAGGTGGACTGTGTGCTCGTTTGTCAAATTCGATCACAGGACCCCGCACCTCGGTAGTTCAGGTACATATTCTGACCACTAAGACTGCGTGGCTTGTTGTCTATAAAATATAATTGCAAGGTATTCAAAAGGTCAAAATACAATTTAAAAAATAAACACCATTTCGCTTAGCGTTCTTAATAGACAGTACACAGAATCTCGCAAGGTAGACTTGTAAATTGGTCTGCGTAGTTTCCAGAAGCATTTCGATTTGATTGCAATAAATTGACTCAATTTGTTAGAGTTAGGCAATTGGTAACATTTTGCTTGAAATTTTATTTCATTTTGAGTAATTTTTTTACGTTTCATATCACATCACGTCACGTCAATAGGTAGTTTAGTCTGACCAAAAAGACCCTGCAATGAGCGCGCTTCCTTCTTTCTTAGTTAACAGCACGTATGAATTTGCAGCTTGAACGAGGACTTCAATTAATGCCAGTTCATTTCATTATCAATAAAGTTTAAATAACAGATAATCTACTACACGATACATGTAGGCCTCTTCTCCATATCTTTCACAACTTTTTTTATGTGATTTTTCAACTCTACTGTTAAAGCGTCAAGTCACCTTTTAAAACTTGGCAATTATTTTTCGCGCATTATAAAATAATAGATCAAAAGCGTCCAAGCTTTTTTTCTCTACATTTGATTTGTTTTCCTTTGGAGTTGAAAAACAGCGGAGGTGTTTTTATTATTTTTTAACATAAGAACAACACACCTTGATCCTCCATTCTCACCCTTATTCAAGACCATAGTGAGATGTCTATTAAGATAACGTGAATATAGCGTAGGCAGTTTACAGTGTAATGTTACGTGCCAATAAAGCCATGTAAGCCGTTGCCTATAAAAAAAATTAGTTCTTGAATATTGATCTTCTGGTCTTGAACATTTTGATAGGATTACTAAATTTTCGCAAACGTATTTTCTTTAAATATTTTCTATATATTCAAGTAGTCCTTGATTCCAGAGTACATGTTATGTACATCATCTTAATTAAATGATTATCAATTAACAGTTCCAGACAGATTATTTTCTTACAGTTAATAATATCTCAAAAAATTATTTAATATCAGAAGACGTATTTTATTGCAAATTATCTTTGCAGGCGGGCAGAAGATGGCAGTGTTTATTTTGGTGGCTGGGCACGAATGGCGCATCCGGTTGAAAGCTTCGCGGTGGTAGAAGTTGCAAAACCTAACATTGGAGAGAAAGCACCGTCCCGTGTACGAGCAGATGTCACAGTCATCCTTAGCGTGAGAAACGAAATAAAGCAAGAATGGGAAAACCTTAGGAAGCACGATGTCTGCTTTTTAATTACAGTCCGACCAACGCAAGGCATAGGTAAGTGCAAAATGTACATATTCTTATGTAGGTACTGCTTGTGTACTACATAATGATAATAGAAAAAAAATAACAAAGTATTGGGCAAAAGGGTTTGCAATCTATTCCAAGTTCTCCATTTTGTATTATATTCAACATAGCGTCATGTTACATTCAGAAACCCTTTATTTATGATGTGCAGCTCCATACGTGCTCCTGCAATGCAAATGCCTCTCTTTACCGTTATTAACCCTGTTCATATTCTCTAAGCCATATTTGGCTTAAGACGAAACCGGGACTCGTCAATGAATAGTTTTTTTCCCTAAGCATCATCAACCTAGTTTAGACGTAAGCAAGGAATGTTGACCTGAACTACTCATAGAGATCTTTTACCTACCTATCATTGCAGAGAAATTTATTATGTCAGTGAATTTTAAATTGGTTGACAATATCTTTTATTTTTCGAAAACAGTTGCTGAAGTTCAATTTATATTTGAATAGAAAAATATTCCAAAGCATTTAATTCTATTACTAAACGTTTTAGAATGAAGAAACCGTTGACCATTTTTGCAGGTACAAAATATGACTATAGAAAAAGTATGGTAGAGCAAGCGGGCATTGTTTACGTGAGAGGCTGCGAGGTAGAAGGCATGTTGGATGCATCTGGGAGGGTCATTGAAGAAGGTCCAGAGCCTCGCCCTGAATTAGACGGGGATTCCAGAACCTTCCGTCTATTACTCGACCCTAACCAATACAGGCTAGATTTGGATCGTGCTAGCAAAGGAAAGGAGGTAAGATTGTATAATTTATTTTATTTAATATTCTTTTTATTTGTTAACTAAAAGCTGTGGCGGCAGCTCATGAGCCCGACGATTGTCTTAAAATTCATTACGCGAGTGATCTTAGAACAATATTATTTTTTGGGTTGCTTTTTACATTATATTGAAATAACGCAACAAGCATACCTAACCGGAATATTCGTACATTTGACAAGCAAAATGGAGACGAAATTAAATGAATATTGAATTAATACTAATTGTAGGTAATTCGGCGCTAGGTGATTCGGAAGAATTAAGGTGATATATGAGAGAATATCTAGTAATATTCTGGTGTAAAAATATCAGATTTCTTAAATAATTATTAATTAACTATTGTGTTTCGTATGGTAAGTGTATAGAACCGGATGTTTATAATGGAAAACAGGCATCCCATCTTAGTCCTCAGAGGCGACAACGCGTCTACATTTTGACTCTTATTCTAGGATAGAATAGACGTAGATATCTATGGGCCACAGACCCACTTAACACCAGGTGGACTGTGTTCATTTTTTGTCGCCCTTATCTAAATCGTTTTTTAACGTTAATATTATATATTAATAACTAAAAATTACAACATTTCTTCTGAAATCAGGATGTGTACGAGACATTCAACATAGTAATGCGACGTAAACCAAAGGAGAACAACTTCAAAGCGGTGCTGGAGACTATCCGCGAGCTCATGAATACCGAATGCGTAGTGCCCGAGTGGCTTCACGACATTGTACTGGGATATGGAGATCCAGGTCAAGCACATTACACTAGGTAATAAAACACATAAAGTGTACGTTATTGTCATTTCAAATTATAAGCTAAAGCGAATTGTTTTAATAATTATGCTTATGTGTGATTTGTCGCGAACACGAACAGTATTATGGAGCTAAGGTACAGCGACCCGCGAAACTTACATAACATACATAAACACTCACGCCTGTCACCCAGAGGGGTAGGCAGAGACTACGGATTTCCATTTGGCACGATCCTGACACACTTCTCTCGCCTCCTTTACATTCATATATCTACGCATACACGCTCGTACTTTGCGTAGAGGCAATATCGTAACCAATGAGGTTAATCCGAGGTGCGATTATTGCTAGTTGAACTTATCAAATATAATAAATCATCTACAACGTGGTACATCATCCATTTCATAACAGCCTGTAGAAGTCCACTGCTGCACATAGGCCTTCGAACAGATTGCTTCATTTGCCATATTTGCCACGCGTGGTAGGCGTGTTAGCAACCGCAGTTTTTTATTATTTTGAGTTGTTATCAGGAAGATGCTGCTGTCCATCTCCTGTTTCAGTTTGCCTCTGTCGCCTCTTACAACACCCGCAGGACTAAATGGGATAGTGGATATTCTTACACTTACACTGCCACTACACGGATACGTGTTACATATAATAAACGCAATCTCTGTATATAGTATATAAAATCCGCTACTGAATCGATTTCAGTCTTTCGATTTTAATATACATGATATTTCTTCTCGAAATTATTTTAAAATCAATGGATCATAAACAAAGGTAATACTGTCAAATCAAAGGAAAATGAGCCTTCCAGCCACCTTCACGCACACAAAACTAAACATCAACAAAATTATTTTGTTTATGGGATTGCGTTATTCTGTTACATACGTGCTCATGACAATACACTCGAGAAGTAATTGAACTATGATAAAACAATGCAATAAGACTGGTCACAGGCTGATAATTCTGCAAACCAAATCACCAGTCTGTGGGCTAGTGATGCACCACCTAACCTGCCCAGCATGAGGAGTTTGGGTAAATTGTACAAGAAATGCAAGGCTTTGCACCATAAATCTGAGGATATTAACGATGCAAAATCAAAACTTGGTATTTTGTAATGCGTACAGCAAAGGAGGGGAATAATTCACCGACGTCTGTCTTTCCATCCGATTGAGATCTGATGTCTTCAAGGTAAGAGTGAAAAGGCTTTTGTTACGCTAAGCCATTACTTAACACTTTGACTGTCCGATTTTTAGACACAATAGTAAGACAATAGCAATGACCTATATGTAGTACACGGGACAGCGAAAGGGTTAAGACAGTGTGATTCAACATCTAAAGCTTCATCACCATTTACCACCAGGTGGGATTGTTACCAAGCACTTGCTTATAATAAGTAAAAAAAACAATTATTATTACTATAATATATACATTTAATATAATAGTATTCCACTTGGTTCGCCATCTGAGAATAACGCAATTTCTCAATAATTGCCTTTTTTATATTGTTTTTGTAAATGCAGAATGCCCAACGAAATCCCTACTTTGGACTTTAACGACACGTTCCTGGATATGGAGCATCTGCGGAACAGCTTTCCCGGGTACGAGATTAAGGTGCAAACAGACGACCCACGGAAACTTGTCCGCCCGTTTAAGTACGTATAATACTATATAATAACATGCAAATTAAATAATTACGATCATAATTAAGTCGATTAAAATGTTTCATTTATCGGAGATGTTACCAATTTTGACGTCAACAACTTTCTAATATTATAGAAGATATCGACTGCCCAGGAATATCAACCTAAAGCCTAAGGCCAATCCAGATTACCTTCTTGGCGGAAAAGGAACCTTTTCATTTAGTAACTTGTCGAAGCCTCTAACATAGGTATAGATGCAGGGAGAAAGGGACAGTCACAATACTAAGAAGTAATGTTTTATGATACTTTGTATTTTAATCTTTCTTTTTTTGCCGTGTGGTAACGGCAATAGTCCTATCATTGGTGTCATAAGAAATAGCTTAGCGAAATACCCAAAAACTTGTCGCCTCCAATGGGTGACGGTAAAAATACTTCGTCCCAGATGTAAAATACGCAGATTGGCGACGGGAGCAGTGTCAAATGTACGATATATTTGGTATTGCGATCGCCAACCGTTGCCAATCGCGGCGATCGACCAATCATTCCGTCGTAAGAGAGAATTCATCAGTAGACATTTTTACAAGTAAGATATTCAAGTAACAAACTAGCATAGAGTTGGCACAGTTTTGGTCCCAAGGACTGAGATAAAATACTTCATTACCAGTAAAAGGGTCTCCAGTCTTCGTCCCTCGCATATATACGCCTCGCTAAATGTTAATACTCGATAGTCCCTGTCAACAAACAAGCCTGCTGTTTAGTAGATCGAATCTACTAAATGAAGCGAGCAAATCGAATCAATATCGTTTATATCATATTTCAGCACGCCAAGCGCGCCAGATGTTAACCACGAAATAATAAACTATCACGTCACTTTAAAGTTTATCCATGTGGAAATTTCGTGATATTTTAAAAATAGTTTTATCATATCATAAAAATATATTACTTAATAAAACCAATGGTTTCAGTATTTGATAGTCAACATGTTAACTCACTACGTTTTAAGGTTTATGCACACACACACTAATCTAGTCACCGTCAAGTGGCCGATCAGTCGCGTTAACGTTAGGGACGTGATGTGGTGTATCGAGAATACATCACTTCTACTAACACTCTTCTTGACTTGACTGCCTCGTTGGTCTAGTAGTTGTAAATGCGACTGCTGATCTTGAGTTTCCGGGTTTGAATCCCGGGTCGGGCCAAAAAAAATCAGTTATTGAGTTTTCCGTCGAGAAATTCTCAGTACAGAAAACTTTTGCCCGGAGTCAGGAAGTTGGCGGTGCCTCGGAAAGCACGTAAATCCGTTGGTCCTGTGCCTGATCTCCTCTGGTCGTGTCGGTTTACCGTCCCATTCGACTATGAGAGTAAGGGAAAAGAGAGTGTACCTGTGCTTGCGCATACACTTGGGCACTATAATCCTGTCCTGCGCTGATAGCTAGTCTCCGTTGAGGCTGGCCGCCGTGACCGAAATTGGGTCTAGACGACATTATTATTATTATTTCTATTAACTATATTTTTGACGCGACTAAACGGTGATCGACTTTCTGCATATCATATCGCTGGCTCAAGACCGTGCTGTGTGACGTTCCTTGGGGAGGCCTATGTTCAGCAGTGAATTTGTGAGGGGCTGTAATGAAAAAAAACGGTGGTCGGTGACGTGACTGATGTATGTGCAGATTCCGGTTTTACTGTAAAAGGATATCACTGATGTGTCTCGCACATCACAAGAAGAAATGATATCACCTCTAAACCAGTTTCGTTCGACGCTTAATCGTATAATGAATATTCGATTAACTTTTCATTAAAATGGATTCTATACTTAATGAAACAAGAAATAATCAAACTTACCAACTGTCACAGGGATTATTATTTCACAAAGAAGTTGTAAATTTTAATTTTTTGAAGCTCAAAGGACTATACCAATATTGTATAATTCATTATTTTTTATTTAATTTTATTCAAAAATTTTCCGAAACAATTGAAATATCTCTCCTTCACAAAAAACAATTAAGTGATCGAGGACAAATTTACAGTTATTTTTCATGTTTTGTTTTTATTTTTTAGAGAAACATTGAAGTTGCTGTTAAATAATAAAATAAAATCTATACATATAAATTAAATTAAAGCGTCTGTCTGTAATATTGAAATATATGGCTTCTATTAAGCTTAAAGGGTTATTTGCATGATATTAAGACATAAATATTTTTAAATTTTTTATCGGTCTGTCTGTTTGTCCGGGCTAATCTTGGGAATGGCTGAACCGATTGATATTAAACTTTACGAACAGATAGAGAGCAATGCCAGGAGGGATCTAGGCTATGTTTCATCCGAAAACGAAAACAAAGACAAAAATATAATTAAATAAATGGTCTTTTATTATCTTAAATCTAAATGACGCCACATTAGACATACTATCCAGGCGAAGCCGAGGCGTGTCGCTAGTATTTAAATAAACATTGACAAATAGGTAAGCATGTAATAGTTCCAACCAGTATTAATTTAAAAGTTCAGACTGGTCGCACGGACACAAAAAACACATATTGTACGACTATAGGATATAATGTAATCGATCGATTTCTATCATCCTGCTTTTGTGTATTTCTACGAACTATACTAATCAATTCTTTCTCATGCGTAGGTGTTGCCTGAAGTCTTGTTTATATTTCACGAAAGTGAATTAGCTAACAAAATAGAAGCGTAAAGCAGTTCTGATTCGTATTAGGTGTCGAAAATCAGAAAAACTGATGCTTTGCTGATAGAACTGAGGTATTCCAACTTAGTTCTCAGTAATGATAACATTTTTTTATAGAATAAGGGTAACAAACGAGCACACAGTCCACCTGATGGTAAGTGGATGCTATGGCAAATAGACATCTACAACAATCCTCGATTAACAATCAAAATGCATATGCATTGTCACCCCTGAGGGCTACGATGGAATGCCTCATTTCCAGTAAAAAGGGTCTCTGGTTCTCTACACTCACCATACGAAACAGCAGTGTTAAGCTGCTATTTTACGCTGGTATTCTGTGAGAGCGTGGTCCTTCCCCGGTCGAGCCGATCCATTCGTGCTACAACCGTAACATAGTTTTAGCATGGCTCTAACACATACCTATGGTTGGTTGTCGCTATTGTATAGACAACAGTGTCTATATCGGGCGAAGTTTTTCCCTTTAGCCTATTTTTTAAACAAAGATAATTTACACAATAATGAATATTAAATTTCGCTAGGGTCACATTTGAAAATGTTCTGCGAAAACAGAAGCTTGGTGAAGACGCGATGGATGAGGAGGAGCCTCACAAAACCATTGTAGTGGAGCCACACGTGCAGCCCAAGCGAGGACCCTACCTCTACAACGAACCTAAAAAGTAAGTATTTTTCCTATTTTTTTATTTCATACTGATGGTTCTTAATGACTTTCGACAGCTCAATAAGTAGTGGCTAAGCGTTTGGCGGGCTCGATTTCTGCACGGGACTAATTACTTCAGGTTCTGCTTTTTGTTCATGTGCAATATGTGTTTGAATAATCCTACAGCGAGAGACCAAGGGTTTTTAAGGAATAAGAAAAACATTTTGACGCATTCTTTTTCGGACCTCATACGTCATAATAACATGTCAAAGAATAAATTTAAAAAGAAAACAATCATTTTTTTCAATAATTAATTTGCATTTGAATTATCGTAATTAAAATTTAGAAGTGAAAGATCATGGTGCAGAAAGACGACTTTTTCTGCATTTTCTACTTCTTTTCTTCTCTTATGCAATCCCAGCTTCAGAGAAAAGACGCTCTGAATAAACACTACTTCTTTCCCGGCCGAATACTTTTGCCTAATATTCGACTATTCGGTCAGGAAGCCCGCAGAATATTTGGTATTCGGCGTGTGGCCGAATATACTATTCTTTGGATCATCAAAGTTTTAACGCCCGCGCCTGTTTGAATGACAGTGTAAGATTTTACAAAATGCTTGTCAAGGTCGCTATATCGAGCATCACTACTAACTAAATTATGATGTAAGCGATTATAAATAAACTCGTAATGTAATTTATATTCGTCTTTAATATTTTTATCAACAGTCTACCAATACTGGACATGGCCATCTCCCATTGTAGGAAGGGACGTGATGTACCGTAATCGGCCTGTTAGTTAGATTGAGGATCTTCGATCACTAATAAATAGTGATCGAAGTTGAGCATCGTAATATTTCTTTGATGGTGCTCCCCATCGCTGATCTTAGTATTTCACTTCTATTATAGATCTATTATAGATGGTACACCACCGCACCGTCTATCGGTAGTATTTCTGGCCTTTCTTATTCCTAATATAGCACCAACGGAACAAAACTACATAATAAAATAATGGTTATGATTTAATAACCGTATTGACGATACTTCTCTTAATTCAAATAATTGTAAATTCATTTTTAACTAAACACACAATATTAAATGAAATAATTCGTGCGTGGGTTTTGTCGGATCATATTTAATATGATATTATTTTGTATAAAATACAAAAAAGTTTTTACATCATAAAAGATTTAGACTGTAACTTTCAATGCGACCGATACTTATTAAAACAACATTAACCCCTTTCTTTGTAGTACTATTTTAAACCTTTTATTATGCAAACTATTCCTTGTTTAAAATAACGGATAATCGTATGCCACAGAGTACATTTGTATAACCGGAACGGTATGTCTTAAAGCTTTTTTGTTCTAACGCAGTATTAGCAAATCGTCTGTTCTGCATATTTATGTCGATAGTGTATGTATAGCGTCGCGTACCGTACATTATGTTTATGTAAATTTGGTATTTTGGGGTCTCTACATATTATAAATACTAATTTCGCCTGTTAGTATTGATTTATTTTCTCTTTTTATCTATAACTGAAATTTTCGCATAATCATATATAAAAAATATTTCAACCTTTCAAAAGTACACTGCTAAACATAGGCCTTCTCCATAGATAACTTAATAGGGGGACGAGATGGCAACCTCAGTTTTTAATATTTTGGGTTGTTATTAGAAACATGCTGCTGTCCATCTCCTGTTTCGTTCTCCATTGTCGCCTCTTACGCATTCATTCATTCATTCTCCTTTGTCGCCTTGTGTGTCTCACGGGACGATATGGAGTGGTGGATTCTCTTACGCCGTGCCGTCGGTACACACACATAATTTCCACATAATAGCTTCTGAAGTCGGGGCTTCAATTCTTCAATAACCTAAATATCTAGAAGCACTGACTTCAGAAGCTAGGTGTATAGAAATTGTTTATTTTTCTTTAATTCTTTGAAATTGGCTTTTTTTAGTTTTAAAAGTTTCATTTTCGGACTATTCTATTTATAATTAACTTATTCATTTCGGCATTTTATTATAGTGGCCAAATCGTAAACCACTACTGTACTTTCTCTACAATATACTTTTCCTCACCAAATCTTTAATTTTATAAAAAAAGATAACGGTACATGATCTGGGCTATGAATAAGATGTTTTAAAAGTTTTTTTTCTTTTTCGCAAACCAAATAACGTTTGAATTTATTCGTTATGAAAATTGTGTAAAAATTGTACAAGAGACTTTATCTCTTGGGCGTTTGTAGCAAATTTTCTCTTGTAAAGTTTTCTAACAAATGGTTATATCTCCAACAAAAATTCTTCTTTGTCCTTTTGATATGAGAGTGACATAGCCATGTAGCTTAATTAGCTTGAATATGCTTTACGAAGATAGCAATCCAGGAAAATACTGTGGATTTTTTGTTACTTACTTTAACACGTATTTTTCTCGACTAATATTAATTTGTTGATATTTTTCCCTTAGGAACAATATCCTATTCACACCAACGCAAGTTGAAGCGATTCGTTCAGGAATGCAACCAGGCTTAACGCTGGTTGTTGGTCCTCCAGGAACAGGTATGTGCATTTAACATTATAATAATATTATTACTATTTAATATTATCCACACATGGCATTATTTTACCTACAAATGTTTTTTAAGGTAAAATTTATCAAGCTTCATGCTTTAGCCATAATTATTTTGCATGTTTTGTTAAAGCCAGTCCTACTAAGCTAGTTTACTAGCAAAAGTTCTCTAAAATTGAAAGGCACATATCAATTCATTAGTATGTTTATTATTAATGTAGAAACAATTCTTTTATTTCATAACGATCAATTTTGGTCCAGGTAAAACAGATGTGGCGGTTCAGATAATATCCAACCTGTACCACAACTTTCCATGGCAGCGCACATTGGTGGTAACGCATAGTAACCAAGCACTTAACCAGCTGTTCGAGAAAGTCGCCGAACTAGATGTGGACGAAAGGCATTTGCTACGTCTCGGACACGGTGAAGAAGCGTTGCAAACTGACAAAGACTTCTCCAGGTAAATACGGTTATCAGTTTTAAAACTTACAGAACGTTGAATATATCTTATTTTTAATCATATCAATCATCAAGCTAAATTACTTTATGAGCCTTAGTTTGTGCTTTTTTTATAATAGAATGACAAGGGAGCTAACAGACCACCATATGGTAAGTGGCTACAGCGGCCTATGTACGCCTATAATTAATTTCAAAACAAATTAATATCAGTAATTTTGTGTTAGAGCCACGCTCCTACTATTATATGGATCGATCATTGATATCGACCGAGATAGAATCACAATCTCACAGAATACCGAAAAAGCAACATATTCCGTAGGTTCAGTGACGAAAAGACGTTTTTTCTAGATAACGAGGTATTTCATCTTAGTCCCCATGGGTGACAACTCATCTACGAGTACATACTCGTATTGGTTCCAAATCGGGGAAGTTGGTGTCTATGAACTACAGCATTCACATACCATTTCATATCAGGTACACTGAGTGCCTTATTTGTATTCATTCATTCATTCATTGCATCCTATTAAAATTCAACTGCTGAACAAAGGCCTCCCCATAGATTATTGTAATTTATGCTATAGTTAGTTGGCAATCGCAGTTTTTAAATTATTTTGAATTGTTATCAGAAAAGATGCTTTTGCCCATCTCCTGTTTTATTTCTCTCTGTCGCCTCTTTGGATAGATTCCTTACACCGGTACTACTCAGCAATAATTTTATGCAACACAAAAGTCGTAATGCCGTGCTTCGTTTAGATACGGACGCGTGAACTACGTGCTTGCGAAGCGTTTGGAGCTCCTGGAGCTGGCGGCGAAGTTGCAGCGTTCGCTGCGGGCGGGCGGCGAGGCGGGCGCCACGTGCGAGCTCGCGCACCACTTCTACGTGTACCACGTGCGCCCGCGCTGCGACGAGTTCCTGCACCTCTGCGCGCAGGACAAGGTGTGTTCATACATCTGCTACTTTTATAGTTGGCGGTGAGGCAAGAGAACGTACAACATCTATGTTTATAACGAGCGCGAGAACAAGGTGTGTGCACACAACTGCTATTTTTACACAGGGCGGCGAGGCAAGAGAAAGCAATGTGCAAGCCCGGGCACCTCTTTTATGTATAAAAAGGGTGACCGTACTGCAATGAGTTCTTGCACCTATGCGCGCAGGATGAGGTGCATTCACACAGCCACTACTTTTATAGATGGCGGCGATGCAAGAGAAACGTGTGAGCTTGCGCATCAATTCTACTTATATAACGGGCGACCCAGCTACAAGAAGTTCCTGCACTTTTACGCGTAGGAAAAATTATGTGTACACACCGAGAATAATTTAACATCCGCTGAAAACAAGTTGCAGGGTTCAGCTCAACCCACCACCTCAACTCAACTTCTGTTCTTAAACTTAAACCTACATTCAACTGGTTGATCGAAAATCGATCAGAAAAATAACATCATCATCAACATTAATAGCCTTTTTTAGTGATAGACACACAGACCTATCCCTATCCAAGAATGCGACAAATGGCATGCGTTACGCTAGGCAGTCGGGTTGATGAACGCAGTGCCGATATACTCGCACTTGTACGAGGGTGACACTGAAAGTTCTTAGAAAATTAAAAACCGAACAAACTAGCAAGTTATTACTTTTATTATATCTTTTCAAAATGGTCATTTACATCAATACATCGCTGCATCCGATTACCCACTCGTCCTTAGGGGTCTCTTCGACGGCATTTTGTAACGCAGCCACTGCTTCCTCGGCATCCATAAAACGTTTTCCTCGAAGTTTTGTTTAATTTTCGGAAATAAATAAAAATCGCACCTTGCGATTTTATTTATTCCGGATCGGGCTATATGGCGGGTGACCCACTAATTCCACGTCTGACGTCGCCAAGTAGTCGATTGTTTGCTTGGCGGTGTGCGACGAGGCGTTGTCGTGGTGAAGGAGGATCCTACTGCGAGGTCGTTTCTCCCGAACTTTTTCCAAGACAAGTGGCAAACAATTGTCAGTGTACCACTCTGCAGTAACTGTTTTTCGATCCTCTAAAATTTTTGGCCTTATTTTTGGCCTCGTTCTTCGAAAGAACAGGTCATTGCGTAATGGCCTGTTCTTCCGAAGAACGAGGCCACCATCTTTTTTCCCACGCTTCGACCTCTCTTCACTTTAGTTGGCAACTCCTCGGAAGGAAACACCTAGACTGCAGACTGTCTCTTAGTTTCAGGATCATAACAATAAATCCAGCTTTCGTCACCCGTAAGTATGTCGAACACGGCATTTGTGTCACCTCCGTTAAATCTTTGAACCATTTCACGACACCAATCAACACGACAGAGTTTTTGGGCCTCTGTAAAATTATGAGGTATCCACCGGGTACAAAGCTTCCTGATCGCCAAATGTTCATGGAGGATTTTGTGCACTTGACTCATACCGATGCCTAAGCTTGTCCGAATCTGCTGATAAGTCACTCTTTTGTAAGTCTCTATCATACGCCGCACAAGACTGATGTTATCTTCAGTCGTCGCCGTAGAAGGCCGTCCCTAACGCAGATCATAGGTGCGATTAGTGCAACCACATTTCAACTCATTAAACCAGTTGTAAACAGTGGCACAAGATGTGGCTTCATCGTGAAAGGCCAATCGACGTTTATCATAAATTTCTTGTTGACTTAAATGACATCGAAAGTCATAAAAAATCATTGTACGAAAATTTTCTCGCGTTAAATTCATGCTGACGTGACACAGACAATTTTCAATTTGCCGGCAAATCGTAAACAAATTACAAATTAATAAAATACATACACAATAATATTGGCAAAGAGTTCCATTTTAAAAATTTGAAGTTATTTTTTTATTATATCGTTTACAAGTGGCCAGTTCTAAAAACTTTCAGTGTCGCCCTCGTAATGATCTCCGTCACGAGTCTATGTCCAAATTTAAATTCAGCGTTTTTAAATTAATTTTCTCTGAGTCCCTCACTATTTCTTCACTAAAGCCTTGTCCGTCAATCAATCGACTTTGTATTTGTTATATAAATAGCATTAATAGTCTTTGGCGTCATAAAGCACTCTTAAATTTAGCCTTCAAATAAATATAATATAAGAAATAAAACAAGCATTCATTAAGCAAACGAAACATACGAATGTGTTACCTTTCACTGTGAGTTGTTGTCATTCATATGTCTTTCTAAAGCATTATACAACTAGTGAAAGTAAATATTGTATCGGAATAATCTTAAAATGACTTTCAATAACTGTTTGTATAATCTATTTCACATGCCGAGTTTTTATTGTGTTTCGAACACTCATAAGTGACTGGCTGTAAAAAAATTATGATAAGGATATTTTTAAGTATAATTATCACATTGTTTTGCAAAGAAAATGTCTTAGTTTTGGAATTTTATTTAATAATACTAATACTTGTTATAATAATTTTGAAATGAATTTCTGTATAATATGCAACGTACATATACACGTAGATAGCATCAAATACACATTTACAGTACAATATTTTTTTTAGAAAGATATGGTCAATTTTCTCTTACAAAAAATTACAGACAATATAAATATGATAGTAGATAGCATCAAATACACATTTACAGTACAATATTTTTTAGAAAGATATGGTCAATTTTCTCTTACAAAAAATTACAGACAATATAAATATGATAGTAGATAGCATCAAATACACATTTACAGTACAATATTATTTTAGAAAGATATGGTAAATTTTCTCTTTCAAAAAATTACAGACAATATAAATATGATACTGTGCACTACGGTCTAAGAAACCATCTTTATGTATTTTGCTAGTGAAATGTATTCGCAATAAATGACACTGTAATATGTTATGCTTAAAATTAAAAAAAAAATTAAAGAAATTGTAATAATATGTTGTCCACAGTTGACCACATCCAATTATAATCTTAAGTAGTTACCGTGATCAAAACTCCTGAAATGACGTCTAATTATTGCAGGCAAAATTATATAATAAAAATTAAAGTAAAATTAAGTAACAGCCTAATTATAAACAACCGCGCTGCCGCAATGATTGGGAATGAAATTTCCTCACGATGTTTTCCTTTAACGAGTACGAGGTAATTTGCACTTAAAATTGCAATTAACAATATCGTTGATGCCGACGTGGATCGAACCAAGGTTACTCGCGTACTGTGGATGATGGGTAAAAGCCGTGGTGGGTCAGGGAATAAGCGCGCGCTGTAATTATAAAATAAAGAAATTGTAAGATGTAATATAAAATAAAGAAATTATGTGAAAAAATTATTTATACACATACAGACACACAGACACACGAAATTGGTCAAATGCGATTAAGAGAGAGTTGATAATTTTTTTCTACGTTTATAATAAAAACCTAATGATATTTTACGTTATCAATTGATTTACAATTTTTTCTAGACTAAATCGGTCGAAACAATCAGCAAAGAGTTTCCGTTCCACGAGTTTTTTGAAGACGCCCCCAAGCCCCTGTTTCCCGGAAAATCTTACGATGAAGACATGGAAATAGCACGGAGTTGTTTCAGGTACGCTTATAAATTTTCTTTCCTTGGAATTATGTACAAAAGTATAAACAATTTTTTATCGATTCTTTTTTTCAGGTACATAGATCACATATTCGAAGAGCTGGAGGAATTCCGCGCATTCGAATTACTTCGATCTGGTTTAGATCGGTCCAAGTACTTATTGGTAAAAGAGGCTAAAATTATCGCGATGACCTGTACCCACGCGGCTCTAAAACGCTCGGAATTAGTCCAGATGGGTGAGTAAAATCGCATTTCTAAAACTAACCGAACTAACGAAGACCATTGCATCGTACAGAAGAGTTCATATTTATTAGTAATGGTAACAATGACCACATAGTCAAAACTAATGATTTTATTATTAAATGTGGGTGGTAAAAAAAATTAAGAGGGACAAAATCGATAAAAAATTCCGTATCGATACAATTACGATCTACAACAAATACTTATGTAGTTGCAGTGTTACATTATGAGCATTGTCAATATGGCTAAATGCAGGGCTTTTGAGATTCTAGAGGTCTTAACCTCTTAACGACTATAATTTTATGCCGATTTTAGTAATGAAAAATGTTATCAATTCAACTGTATTTTCTTTCAATTTAAAGTATATAACACGGTATCTCAGAGATTAGTGAACCGGAAGTATACTTTTACTGTAGTACCCTTGTAAATTTCAACCAAATTCGATGATAATTGAACTCAATCTATACATATACATACATACATACAAATAAATAAAATTGAAGTGTCTGTTTATAATGTCAAAATTACAGCTTTTTACTAAATGCATATGAAAGTATATACGGTACTTATAACAAAATTTTTTTTTTAATTTTTGTCTGTCTGTTTGTCTGTTTGTTCTGGCTAATCTCCGAAACGGCTGAACCGATTTTGATGGGACTTTCACTGACAGATAGCTGATGTCATAAGAAATAACTTAGATTACTTTTATTTTAGAAAAATAATTTAAGGTTCCGCGCAAAAAAAAACCCAAATAACACGCGAGCGAAGTCGTGGGGAACAGGTAGTTTATATATATAATTTTTAAAAATACTTCCAATTATTCGAATTTTCGTTAAACATTGCTTCTTTCTTAGACGAAATTATAATTGTGCTTTAAATATAAATTTCATCTCATCCTTTACTTTCCTCAATAACAAATTTTTTATATGATGGAAAGATTCTAAAGACAATCGCAGGTTTTTCAGAGCTGAAAATTATTATTTATGAATAACACACGTTTTTGTTTGTTTGAATGTAAACCTTTATTCAGATAACAAGTGTACTCTATTTCTGTACGTATACTAGGCGCCACGTATTAATGTGACTTGGTTACGGTTGAAATTTATATTGTTTGTCTACTTGTCACCACTTTGCATTTATACATGAGGTCATTAATATTTATTGCATCGACTAACTTATTGTACATAATTACAATATTGGCATTGCAAAACATTACGAATACTATGCGTTTCCAAATCAAGTGCTCTCTTTTCTACCGACTTCAAAAATGAGGAGGTACTCAATTCGACTGTATGTTTTTTTATGTGTGTTACCTCATAACTTTTTTCTGGGTGAACCGATTTCGATGATTCTTTTTTTATTTGAAAGCTGGTACTTCTCGTGTGGTTTATCAAGGTCTGACCAATAGTTTTTGAGTTATTCTTAATAATTTACATTGAAGTCGGTTGTACAAAATTTTAAATTTTAAATTATAGCTTAATATATATTTTAGTAAGTTATTGTGATTCTGTTAATAACCTTCTGCTTCTGTTAGATGTTAGCATGCATCAGCACAATATGCGAGTTTATAAATAAAAGTTTTTATTCCCAATCCGCATTTCGGCACGTTTCAGAGAACAATTTGATTTGAATGGAAGCCATGGTAATTTTTTATGAAACAGAGATGATGCTATGTTACGGATATGAATGAATAGCATTTGTCAGATTATATCAATTCAATAAGTGCTTTGGAATGTATATTATAATATAATATTTGGAATGTAACTGTAATCAAATTACTAGAATTACCGTACGCATATACTTTTAACAACTTTTAAGTTTTTTGCACTGCGAAATGTAATAGAGCTACAGATAGACACTTAATAAGTTAATATGCATATCGATAATTCTCTCGGCGGCGATCGAATATTAAAAAAAGTTAAAGTTACAGCCTATATACGTCCCACCGCTGGGCACAGGCCTCCCATCATTTCTGAGAGGGTATTAGGGCAAGGAAATATCCGCCGCGCTGCCAACAACACCTGCACGTGGTAACGTTTCTACTTCATCTTTAGTTTAGAAAATAAACTGACGTGTTAAACGAACTTGCACACCACCTGATAATAAGTGGCTAGTGCTGACTATGAATACCTGCAACAAAACCGATTTTACATCACTGGTTCTTTTTCCACGATCAGGTTTCAAATACGACAACATCCTAATGGAGGAATCGGCTCAGATACTCGAAATAGAAACTTTTATCCCCCTGTTGCTGCAAAATCCACAAGATGGTCGTTCCCGGCTCAAACGCTGGATAATGATCGGCGACCATCATCAGCTGCCGCCTGTCGTAAAGAACATGGCCTTCCAGAAGTACTGCAACATGGAGCAGAGCCTCTTCACTCGGATGGTTAGACTCGGTGTCCCTTACGTCGAACTGGACGCACAGGGTCGAGCTAGACCTAGGTAAGAACTTACCATATTATGTATTATGGAATAGACAGATTGAAATAAATTGCGTGAATTAAAAAATTGTAGTCCATAGATCTTCTGACTACTTATTTAATTGATTATTACAGCTCACACTGAGTCCACCCATTTCTTAATTTGGTTTATTTTTCTCTTTCAAATTTTTACCTTTTTTAATAATTTAACGTGTGGTTAGTTAATTTTATTGTTTTTTTTCTCTTGTTTCTCTTATGTTTGTATTTTTATTGTATCCTTCAAGACTACAAATTAATGTGTTTCTTTCTTAATTCCGTTGTTGATTTCTATTATTTAAAGAAATTTTAAAATTTTCATAGTTCAAAGCTTGAAAGCTTGCTTTAGATGTACGCGAGAAATTTGAGCATGAATGGTTCGGCTCGGGAAGTATCCACCACAGGACCACGCTCTCACAGAATACCAGCGGAAAATATCAACTTAATGCCGATGTGTTTCATATGATGAGTGTAAAGAACCGGAGACGACTTGTTTGTCACCCTTATGATGGCGGTATACCAACTTATATAATACTACTAGCTGTGCCCGCGGCGTAGCTCGCGTATATAGGTTTTACTTAAAGAATTTGACGTTTAGGTAAGAGAATATTAAGCGATTTATATCATTACTGTATCCATAAGTGGTAACAAAATAAATCGTTATCCTCAATCTTCTAAGTCGTTTATGATAGAGCTTCTGTGTAAACGACGTTAGATGTAGACTTAGCCGGGGCATACACAAAAAGGTTATGGGATATACTAACGCGGGAAAAAGCAACATAGAGTTGGCCATGTGTAAAAAGGATCGGTGTATCAGACGAGCAAATCTTCCATTATTTATAAATTCAGCCGCTTCAGTTAGTCTTTGCCGTAGTTCAGCTACATTTTCAATCGGTTTTAAATTAACTTTTTCTTTGACGGCTCCCCAGTAAAAAAAAAATCTAATGGATTCAAATCAGGCGAACGGGCTGGCCACGAGATTGTACCAGACCGCCCTATCCATCTGTTTGGGTATTCTTCTTCTAGATATTCTCTCACTGAGCGGGCGTAGTGCGCTGGGCAACCATCTTGTTGGAACCACATGTCCCTGTAGATACCTAGTGGCACGTCCTCCAATAAATTTGGCAAATGATTTTGTAAGAAATCCAAATACACTGCACTAGTCAAAATCTCTGGCAGCTCAAAAGGACCGATTATTTGTCCATTCAAAATTCTGGTCCAAAGGTTAATCTTAAAGCGATACTGTGATTGATCTTCTCTCATCAAATTTGGATTTTCTACGTGCCACTCGTGTAAGTTATGCAGATTCATGTATCCATCTTTTTTAAATGTGGATTCATCCGACCATAAAAATTTTTCAAGGAATCGTGGATCTTCCCTGTTTCTTTCTAGCATTGCTGGACAAAAAGCAACCCGAGGCTCATAATCTCGGGGAAGAAGAGTACGTGGTATGGGTGAAACTCATTTTTTTGCAATATCCTGTGAGCCGCACTTTTGGGGACTCGGGTCTTCTTCGACAGCTTCTAGCACAACGTCCTCGTAAGGGAGGGAAGGTCTCCCCTCACCATGTGCTTGGTTTGGGAGTCGGCCCTCTGAGAAGAGTAAACGGTGCACATTTAAAAAAACTCGATGATCCGGATGACGAGCAGCATTTGGGTACCTCTCACAATAAAGTCTAACTGCAGCACTAGCGTTGCATCTGCATTCCCCATAAATGAGGTGCATGTTAGCATATTCTTGTGTGGTGTACACAGACAAGGTGGCACTGCACAATCGCACTATCAACGATAGTCCACGGGAAAGCAAAGGTCGTCTTAAAGAGAAACTAAACAGGCCAAATCCAAATCACAAGCAATCAAGTCCAATAAAAGAAGCCAAATGTGGTTAGTACGAAATCAACACGAACGAATACAGAAAGATGCGCAGTAAACGAAGGAGCGTAACGTACTGAACTTAATTTTGTGTGCGACAGCAAAAAAGTAGCGTCAATCTGTCTCGCTCAAACTACGTAAAATTACTCTCTCCGTCTTTGTCACGTTAGCGTCACTATCTGTCTCGCTCACACTTCGTCAACTGGTTCCCTCCGTTTCACTCAAACTAGAATCTTAAGTAACAGGCTTGAGGAAAGCCTTGGGGTACACAAAAATAATTTTAGACAGGTAAGGAAAATTAATTTACAAGTGGGTTTCTTTAAAAAAACTTTTTTCCTATAATTTAACAAATAATCTTGCAAGTGTTATACTATTTTGGAATCCTTATTAAATGCGCCAACTTTTAAAGTTACTTGCCAAACTCGTGTAGTACATTTTTTTTTCAGTACAGTCATTTAAAACTGGGCAAAGTATTAATTTTGAATACTTGGTTGGGAAAAAATTACATTTCCTTCTGGACTGGAGCGTTGGCTGTAAATTTTAAGCAACAGTTTTCAGAAGCATTTTTCAGGATTACATATTAAAAATAAAATTAAAAAAAGCTAAAATTTGTAGCAACAAGAGTTAAAAGACCGTCACAGGCTGTAGATTTTCTCGATTTTTTTATAAATGCCTGTAATTTTTAAAATACATAGCAAAGATTTTTTTATATTTTTCTGTTAACTATTATGACTTGACCTATCACCCGATTTCGGCTTGACGTCGACTTCTGGGACATCCTGTATATTGAAGTGTCTGTTTGTAATATCAAAATAACATCCTTTTACTTAATACATATGAAAGTATATACGGTATTTATAACAAAAAGACAAAAACAATTTTTTAAATGTTTGTCTTACTGTCTGTTTGTTCCGGCTTATAGCTGGCACTGACAGATAGCTGATGTTATAAGGAGTAACACAGGCTAATTTTATTTTAGAAAAAATTAAGACTCCGCGCAAAAAAATTAAAACCCATGAAATCCAATCGTAATAAATACCAAGCAGGTGAGGTCCGGGAACAGCTATTATGTAACTATTATGTCATAATTTGTATTAAACTTTAACATAATTTTACATGCATTGTAGTTTATAAAGAAATATATGTTTCGGTTTTAATTTTTATATCGATAGCTAATCAATAATTTTTGCTTTGCTTTGTGTATCGTTAATCGCCTTTTTTAAATCGATTTAACAATGTTCCATCTCTAGACACGCCAAAAGTGAAAGCTATCACCCGCACCATGCTATAACGCAAAGACTATAGTTATACGGAAACTCAAGGTCGCTCAGCGAGCTATGGAGATGGAGAGGGCTATGCTCAGGGTTTCTCTGCGTGATAAACTTAGAAATGAGGATATCCGCAGTAGAACCAGAGTGACCGACATAGCCCAACGGATTAGTAAGCTGAAGTGGCAATGGACCGGCCATATAGCTCGAAAACCGACAACCGATGGGGAAGAAAGGTTTTCGAGTGGCAGCCTCGTACCAGTAAGTGAAGTGTGGAGCGGCCCCCCACTAGATGGAGTGACGTCCTGGTAAGACATGCGGGAAGTCGATGGGTGCAGGTGGCTCAGGACCGTGCTTTGTGGCATTCCTTGGGGGACTTGTGAAGGGCTGTAATGATGATGATGAATGATGATATACGGATTACGGAAACGCACTAATTCCCAATCTGCACTGGGCGTGGGTATGTATACAGTGCGGGTAGGTCCATATACGATCCAACACTAATATAAAAGTATTAAAACATTTCCAGTGCATACTTAATGTTGTACTTAAACAGTCTCACCGCATGTTTATTTATACAAGCAACGTGAAACTCAACGTTGTTTGATGTGGTTCGGCTAGCGGCACGTAAGAATTCGTTTTCTGGAAAATAGCTTTCGTCGAGTACCGAAATAAATCTCGCTTTGTATAATGCTGTTTACTGTTAAATCATAAGCAAAACATTTTTAAATTTAACACTTCAAGTGACAGGCTACCTGATGTTAAGTTATTTACCATCAGGTGGGCTGTAAGTTCGATTGTCACTTCAACTATATATGTATATTCATAAAAAAAACTTACTAGCTATACAATTCATAGACATCTGAAACCAACTTCCAATAAGAAGGCTACAAATCCGTTTTCAACTCTGAGGACTAAGTCATCTTAGTTTCTTAGGACTAAGGCATGTGAGGTATTGAGGACTAAGGTAGAATGCCTTGTTACTAGTTAAAGCACTGCTATTTGGCGGCAGGAGTAGGTAAGAGGGGCCTACCCAGACTGACCCCAAGGCAGAAAAAGAGTCTTCCTATCTCGTAATGTAGTAAAACTATATATAATACGATAACTTTTATACATTAAATCTCATACATCTTTGGATACTGATGCTTAGAAAGGTTTTGATATGTTTATTATGATTGTTTGCAGCATTTGTAATCTTTACCGATGGCGGTATCGTGCGCTTGGTGACCTCGGCCATGTACTACGGCTTCCGGAGTACCGTGCGGCCAACGCGGGCCTACTATACGACTTCCAGCTCATCGACGTGGGAGACTTTAACGGCGCTGGCGAAACTGAACCCAGCCCTTACTTCTACCAGGTATTATTACAAAGGCTTCGCGCCGGTTTTGATTGTGATAACATTTTTTTATTGTCAAAGGGCATAAATCTATTTTGTTAGACAACGATTTTGTACTTAAATAAATGTAAATGTCTCCGCAAGTGTACTTCAAATCACAAATTCTCGTCTCTCAATAGTATTCGATGTAAAGAAAGAAAAAGAAAATATATTTAGTAACATAATAATAACCATGTTTTATTTACAATAAAAAATTACAAGTCTTGAATATTGTAATAATTAGATGTTGTAGAATAAGGCGAAAAAGGGTCACTCGCACCTAAGCGTTTCGCGTGGCGAACCACAGTCGCAGGCTATCAGTGTAGCCCCTTCGTGTGTTTTGAAAAAAGTAAATAGCAAGGCAATGCATAATCTCTACAACTTTGTAGTTCACATTATTTAATAACATCAGAAGTACAAGATGCACAGAGACAAAATTGCAATACAACCCGTAAGGAGACCATAGTGCAATTTTATTAAGGTCCGACCAAGATCTCGTTCTCGGTCTCGGCTTAATTTTCGGGAGTCTCGTCTCACAGTTGTACGATGAAAGGCAAGACAATGTAAAAGGTAAATGCGGAGAAATCGCATTTCCTAAATATCAATATACAACTTTTTAACCTTGATTACTAGTTTAAGTAGGTAGGTACCTACAGATTATTGAAATTTTCCAATTATATATTATGATATTATTTTTTGTTCGTTTTTTTGTTGATCTAAATCTTTGAATAAAATCGGTCAAGTGCAAATTGCAAACTATATATATTTTATAGTACAATTACTGTTCCACGTTATTGGGCAACCACCTACCAAAATTATTAAATTTCTCATAGGCATTTATCGCTTTTGTAGAATGTTTCAATCCTGATTGTTTTGCCTCATAATAAACCGATTTTTTAATGTTTATGAAAGGCTGAGAGACTGCAAGATTTAGGTGTATTTGTTTCGAAAATTATTGAAAAGAATGTGGTCATGAATTATGATTTAATGAAATTAAACACAAAATAATGATCTGATAAATTTTTTAAATGGTGCTTTTACTTATTTTTCATATGGGCAACTGTATTATTATAACTGCCGAATATCAATAATATACGTAGAATAGTATGAGAAAAAGTTTTGGTGGTTGATGTTATTGACAAAAAATACTTTTTTCACCAGAATCTAGCCGAAGCAGAGTACGCGGTAGCGGTGTTTATGTACATGCGTTTGGTGGGATGGCCGGCGGAGCGCATCTCAATACTTACCACTTATAATGGGCAGAAGCATCTCATCCGCGATGTCGTTGACAAACGATGTGCGGGAAACCCGCTCATAGGCAAACCGCATAAGGTTTGTTTCTGTTTCATACACTTCTTATTTTATGGTTAACTAACTATCTTTTCAAGTTCTTTTTATTTCACTTTATTTTTGCTTTTTATTTTGTCGTTTTTAATGCATTATTCAAATGCAACATAACCATCAGTAAAGGCTTCTTTAAGTCTACCGAGTCTTTTCAAGAATGTGTCAGTAAGCTGAGGGCGGGAAGACTCACACACAATATTATAGACAATAATTATGCTGCTCCTAATCACCAGTCAATAAAATTTGAATGCCACGTTTTTTGCATAATGTATGTTTTGCAGTTATTATAAAAAGATAGATTTCCGCCATTAGTCAATCGCCACTGCATCGTTTATCAAGCAGCAACTTCCTCCCTTACCTTATATAAATATAAAATACTAATAGAATATTTTCTAGCGTATGAATATGCTATGCATATATATTATTAAAAAATTAAAATATAGATTCCATTTATTTTTCATCGTAAATATGTATTATTTGTACCAGTAATATTTTGTGTTTTTTTCGTGTCACTTGTATTCTCTTTAAATTAACATTAAATCATAGGTCACAACCGTGGACAAGTACCAAGGACAACAGAACGACGTGGCGCTGGTGTCGCTAGTGCGCACTCGCGCTGTGGGCCACGTGAGGGACCTGCGTCGTCTCGTGGTCGCCGCGTCACGTGCTCGTCTCGGTCTCTACATATTCGCACGCGCAGATCTATTCCGCAACTGCTTCGAACTGCAGCCTACTTTCAACCAGGTCAGTATAAACTCCCTTCGTAAAGTATAATTATAATACTATATTAACTTAGAGTATACATAAGCAAGCTATAGAGCGCGCGTATCGCTGTTTGCCCATTATGCCAACCAGACGTTCTATAGATACTGATACATAGTTAAAGGGTTTAATAGTGATGACGATTGACCAAGATTGACGCCTATCCGTTATTGTACTTAAGTAATACTTACTTAAAGTAAGTATTTAGTAAATATTAGGTTGGTGGCACTGACCTCTATTATAGAAGTACGCTGGACTAGCTATACACCGTGGCGATTGTATAATGAGGCGATTTGATTTTCGCCATTTGGCGCTGATAGCAGATGTGAGCGTCCACAGAACTAATAATAGAGATAGGACAGTGTGACAAAATAAATGGTTTAAAATTCTATACCCAGGCCTACCATTATATTTATGTATCATTTTAATATAATGCCATACAATAAATAAATGTGTCAATTAATACTTATGCCTTAGACACATACGAGGGTGACACTGAAAGTTCTTAGAAAATCAAAAACTGAACAGACTAACAAGTTATTAGTTTTATTATATCTTTTCAAAATGGTGTCCATTGTCCATTTACATCAATACATCGCTGCATCCGATGGAAGCACTGAGAAAAGCACTTTGCCCACTCGTTCTTAGGATCTCTTCGACGGCATTTTGAAACGCAGCCACTGCTTCCTCGGCGTCCATAAAACATTTTCTTCGTAGTTTTCTTTTATTTTCTTAAATAAATAAAATCGCAAGGTGCGGTGGTCGGGCTATAGGGCGGGTCACCCAGTAATTCCACGTCTGACGTCGCCAAGTAGTCAATTGTTTGCTTGGCGGTGTGCGACGAGGCGTTGTCGTGGTGAAGGAGGATCCTACTGCGAGGTTGTTTCTCCTAAACTTTTCAAAGACAAGTGGCAAACAATTGTTAGTGTACCACTCTGCAGTAACTGTTTTCGATCCTCTAAAACAATTGTTGCGTAATGACCTGTCCTTCCGAAGAACGAGGCCACCATCTTTTCCCCACGCTTCGACCTCTCTTCACTTTAGTTGGTAACTTCTCAGAAGGAAACACCCAGACAGCAGACTGTCTCCTAGTTTCAGGATCATAACAATAAATCCAGCTTTCGTCACCCGTAAGTATGTAGAACACAGCATTTGAGTCACCTCCGTTAAATCTTTGAACCATTTCACGACACCAATCAACACGACGGAGTTTTGGGCCTCTGTCAAATTATGAGGTATCCACCGGGCACAAAGCTTGATGACCGCTAAATGTTCATGGAGGATTTTGTGCACTTGACTCATACCGATGCCTAAGCTTGTCCGAATCTGCTGATAAGTCACTCTTTGTTAGTCTCTATCATACGCCGCACAACACTGATGTTATCTTCAGTCGTCGCCGTAGAAGGCCGTCCCTCACGCAAATCATCGGTGAGATTAGTGCGAACACGTTTAAACTCATTAACTTGACTTAAATGACATCGAAAGTCATAAAAATCATTGTGCGAAAATTTTCTCGCGTTAAATTCATGCTGACATGACACAGACAATTTTCAATTTGCCGCCAAATCGTAAACAAATGAAAATTAATAAAACACATACACAATAATATTGGCAAAGAGTTCCATTTTCAAAATTTGAACTTATTTTTTTATTATATCGTTTACAAGTGGCCAGTTCTAAAAACTTTCATTGTCGCCCTCTTATACCTCATATAAAACAAAAATCGACGCTGCATTAGTTTACGTTTTTCTTCGTAACTATAGAACGGGTTTTGTTCCGGGTTTCACCATTGGGTATGTATGGTTCATTTGAGAGGTTTAAAAAGGTCCAGTGAGAAGGAAAAACTGGAGTAGGTAACTATAAAAATAAATATAATTTTCTAAAGAATTTATTGTTAACCATTAATTTATTTTGCGATGCGATTTTTCACTAATTATAAGGTAGGATTAGCAGATCAATTAAACACAGGTACGAATTTATAAACCGATGTTTATTAATCAAACACAAAAATCTAATTAATTTATTGCCCCATAAAAAGGTTTAACTAATTATATAATTGTCGTTTTGTTTGCTTGATCGCAATTTTACGTAAAATATATTTCAATCTAATGTCATTATATTTTTGAATGACATCCATTAGTTTTGAAAAAAATTGTGAACATACACACGTCATTACCTACATAAATAACTGTGGAAGCTAGTTTTTTAGTCACTTTAAAATAAGTGTAATCTTACTTCAAATTTAAGCTCTGGTATTGCACCAACCAGCTTGTGCAGTTCACCCATGGTTTCAAAAATGGATGAATCACTAAAATGGATGGAACCAACGAAACTCTTCCTTTTAACACCCTGATTAATTTAGTTAAAATCGATGTTTTCTTATCAAAGTATTACTTGCTGATGAAAAGAAATATCATTACTCTTCTATATTTGCTCCCGTAAATCGTTTTTACAAATTGTTAGTGCACATTCCACCATGGTAACTGGTAAAAAATTCAAGTAAATACCGGTGAGAGAAACTCGGCGGTCCTTTCGTGACTAATAACGTCGCCCTAGCAATTTCAAGTCTGTTCATACCATAGGTATGTACCGTGTATGTATAAATATATATAATATAAACTATAGAGTAGACACTATTAATACATATTTATGAACGATTAGTTTAAGATGCAGTATCTCCCAAATCTATAAGGCTAGTACTAAGCATAGATTTATCTTTCACACAGTTTGCATCTTAAATAATATTAGGTAAGAAAAACGAGCACGACATGTCAAGAGTTCTTGTTAAATTTAAGCTGGTTAGCATAATAGTTGATGATAGCTAACAATCTAAAAATATGAAAGATTCCATATATATCCGACAGACCTTTGTTTTCAGACACACACATGTAGAGGTTTCGATCGCCACCGGTACCAATGAAATTGTTAATTGCAATTTAGGCAGTGAAACCTGCATGTTTGAGAAATAAATATATTTAGTATATGTGAAGTTTGCGAACACGCACTGAGGCACACGATGGACTAAATTGCTCCGAAACCGTCTTAGAAATGAAAGAAGGCTTATGCTCAGAATTCGACATACAATAGGCTGGTGAACCTTATAACACTAATGGACGGGCTTAAAGACTATCTGCATTCTCTGTCACTCAATCTGTCACAAAGTCGTGATGGTTACCACTTTACTTTTTAAATTTTTTCGATGCATCGTGACACATATATGTTTTTTGCAGCTAGTGGAGCGTCCGCTGCAACTGCAGCTGGTGGTAGATGAGCGGTTTCCGGCGCAGCGAGCGTGCGGCGCGCAAGTGCCGGCGGCGCGAGTGCTGCACGTGCGCGACATGCCGCACATGGCGCGCTACGTGTACGACCTGTACCTTGAAATCGTGCGCACCGGACACCACGCACACGCACACGCACACGCACGCACGGTGAGCACGCACACGCATATCTACTGTACACTATGTGCGGCAGTTATGGTGAAATCATATGACTTATGTTAATAAGTTTATAGGCACAATATCTATTTATCGGTACAATATCCAATATCTATATATTGGTCAACATACTATGTGTTAGATGTTGTTCCAGTATAGCGTCACTTTACAGAACATCTAACATCGTACTCAAAGAAAAAAAAGATAATAATAACGTAAAATATCTATGATATGATACACAATTTGAAATTCGAACGGCCCATAAGCGTGCCGAACAATACGAGATAGATTATTAAATTGGAGTAAAACAGATATAACTACTGCGACTCTGCGTTGCAGGATATACTCGTTTCAGAGTATCTTAAATATCAACCAATACGTAGATATTACGTTTTATCTATAAATCTAAACAAACCAAATCCATCAAAAATCACGTATCACCGTGTAGCACTGAATACTGTTCTTTACAAAGTTACAGAATCACGTTATTATCAACCGATGTATAGATATTGAAATATGTAGAGTCAATAATTCAAATCGAATACATAGATACGATTTGATATAGGGTAGGTGTTGTGATGGTGATGGTGATGGTGATGATGTTGGGCAGGAGGGCGGCGTGTGGAGCGCGCCGGGCAGCGGGTCGGCGGCGCGGCCGCGCGAGCCCGGCTGCCTGCGCGCCGCGCACCCCGGCGCCGCGGACAGCGACGACGACGACGACTCCACTCCGCAGCCACCGACCACAGATACGGCCGCGTTCACGCCCACCGAAATCGTCAACGAGCTCGAGCCCGACAGCTGAGTACCCCTCACTGAACCGCGTTATGCAGAACTGATCCAACACGCAACAACACATTAACTGGACCGTATTATGCGGGAATAATCCAACACGCAACAACACATTAAACAGTTTGGCAACTCCTTTTTTTAGTCAAAAAAACAACAACTTTTTTATTTTATTTAATATCAAATGTGTCACGTCACTCCCGTCAATATTTTGTTTGAATCAGCTTTGCATAAATATATCTAACTATAAGTCTACATTTAAGTGTACTAAGATTAATAAAATTACTCATTAATAAATATTTTATTTCAATATCTCAGAGCTGGCCCTACCTTTCACAAGTAAGAACACAATGGAAAACAAATACTGATTATATTTAGAGTTTTATAAGACAACTTAATTTTGCCATGTGATGACGGCGTAAGAAAATCCATTACCTTATCTTATTACGTTCAAAGGCTGTTATAAGAATGTAGCTACGGGAAAATCCAGAAAGATGTCTGCTAGATATAAAGTGGAAAGAGGAAATATAGAGATGTAAAAGGGAATACCATCTTATTCTCCAAGTATCATCAACCTCACCTGCACGTGGTGCATCATCTTACCAACTGATGAAACTCAACTCTCACTTACTGTCTCGTCCACCCAGCGTTCAATGTCGGCGAATCTTAAGAAACTCATGTTCTTTTCTTCTTCTATACAAACCCGTAAAAGTCGTATTCTAGACATACCGCAACTTTGACGCTGCTTTCGGTTGACGGTTTGTATTTTGAACCTCCAGCGTAAACAAGACGGTTTTACCGACATATATCAAAATCTATCAGGGTCTTTCTGGCGTTCCCATTAGTCCCCTCTTACGACAATCCCGGGACCAAATAGGATGATAACATTCTTACGTACGTATCAAACAGGAATGCGAAAATATATGAGTTCAATTAGTTGCAATTCATAAGCTGCCAAAATTTCGTACGCTTTAGGGACGATTTGCTTAATCATCACGCTTGGCAGGCGGATTGATGATCGCAGTACCAGACGTCTCGCAGCTTAAAGTCAATCGCCGATCTAGTTATATTACGCCTGGCAAAACGTGATGGTAATACCGCCATGTATTAGAAGCTTTAAGAACTTTCTGGCATTTTTCTAATGCGACACCCACGTGATAAAATGCTTTGATACATTCTCTTACGACGCCATCACACTTCTTTATTTTGCGATAACCAAATTCAAAAATACTGTTGTCTATGATATAAAAATGCTAAATCACATCATCAAAGTTTTTAACTTGAGACGAAAAGGAGGCTTTTTCAATCGTTGATTTTTGAAGTAGTAACTTGTTGCTGCACCACGAAACATTATTGGAGCGTGAGCAAAATTGATATCACGTCGAGCTTTGTTGCGCTCATATACAATGATATTTCATGATGATGTCGTCCATGGATTGAAATTAGTAAGGAGGTAAAAGAAAAAACTAGCTTTGATAAAGCCATCCAGTACTATGGAAGCAAGCTCCTATAAGTACCTAAACAAAAAAAGAACAGAAAAACAAAATCGAAAACTGTAGACCAATTTAGAAAAATCTATAGCAGTCATAAAAAAATATTATATAATAGCATACATAGTTTTGTTAGATTCGTTAAAGGTCATTCTACAATAGCAATCTATTTCTATTTATAAACGACGTACTGCGTGAGATTGACGGTGATTTGCTTAGGTTTGTAAAGCATACATTTTTAATCGCTACCGAGCTGTGGTTATAGATGGTTTCAAATCTGATTATATTAACGTCCTTTTCCTTTCCCTAAATTGACAAATATCTTCTGTATGCAGATGACGAAAAAATATATACCTATATTATATGAATATAAATTTCGAAAAGGATTGTTAGCTTCTCCAAGAAGATAAAATTGTTCTATGCTTTAGAAATAACTACATAACAGCTAATATCGACAAATATATTATGCCCATCTCGTTTACCCGTAAAATAAAAGTTTACTTACTTAATAAAAGTACCTTACCACATTAGAGTTATCCTATGTCGGAAACGCACATCGTTAAAGACTTCGGAGTGACTTTAGACCGCAAGCTAACTACGAGTCTACAAAAATCTTGGATTTATTATACGTGTCACCAAACTATTTAATAATTTAAATTGCATTAAAACACTTTATTTCTCACATATCCGCAGCGTATTGGAATTTTGTTCTACTAGTTGAGAATCCTTAATATAAAAAATATATCATAGAGAGTATACAGAGGATACTCCCGACGTACCTCGATTATCGCGGTAGACGCCAAAGCGACGACTACCGTAGCTCATAGCTCATAGCTCATTTTATATTAATTAGATTAATAATAAATAAACCAAACCACAGATGTTCATAAAAGTAGAAAAATTAAAAAATAGAGTTTAAAATGTGCAAAGAATTAAAGAGCAAATCACTGGAGGCATTGTTTTGTGTATTA
This sequence comes from Parnassius orleans, assembly GCA_029286625.1. Classification (NCBI taxonomy): domain Eukaryota; kingdom Metazoa; phylum Arthropoda; class Insecta; order Lepidoptera; family Papilionidae; genus Parnassius; species Parnassius orleans. Next base: position 3,634,900 of record JAGSMP010000018.1, read on the forward strand.
ATATAATACTCTAGAAATTGATAAACTTTTATTTAAAACTAACTTGACATTGTGTAACAAAACACTTCAAAACAATCATCTAGCGCCATTTGGTGAGTGGAGGATTATTAGCCCTCAATGACACATCAGCTGGAGTTTTCGTACCCCCAAGAAATGTGCGTAACTATTTTATGTACCACCAACTTACAAAAACTATACGAAGAACTCTGTTACAAATAGAGTACTAAGAACATATGTAAATATTTCTCTAGCATTGACCCTTTCGTCGCACGTCCAAGGCCAAATTCAAAAAAGCTGTCTTAAAAGTTTTAGCAGATTGCATTGCTTATTAATTTGACGATAGGTTGAAATTGCGCCACACACATATTATTACCTCACAAATAAACTAATATGCTTTCACCTCAAAAGCACATACTCAAACGTACACAAGCACGCGCAAACGCGCGCTCGCGTACTCATACACACGTACTTGCTTTCATCTCACAAACCCAATGTACAGTACACACAAAAAAATACAATAAATGTTAAATGGCAAAGAAAATATCAGTTTTCTATATTTCACCATTATTGTAGATTTATTGTTCTTTATAAATCATATTCGTCTTAAGTATAAAAATATTTTGTTGCCAGCCATTTTGTGAGTTTTCTTTTCAGAATAACGAAAGGGAGATCTTTAAATGTGTTAGGCAATTTATTGTAAACTCTGATAGCATTTATAAATATATTTCTTTTATATATATATTAAATATAAGAGAAGTGTATTTATCAAGCCTGCACTGAGGCAGATAGAGCTTAAATTTATTTCTTGGCATGTCACTTCTACTGACTAAAGTTGAGTTAATTGTGAAATATTATGGATGCTGTTTGACAAAAACTGTAAATTATGTGTTAACATTGCAGAAGACAAAAATGTTTAGGAGTTTCGCTAAAATGTAAATTTGTAAAGGCTTATATTTAACGTAATATATCCAAAAGTCCAGTCATGTTTATATAATATATTGGAATATGTACAAACTGTAGATTTAAAATGTGGAAATGTGTCGAAAACTACAGGCCAATTTCAGTGTTATCCGCAATGTCTAATGTACTTGAGAAAATCTTAAACTCAAGACTTATCAAATATTTGGAATCCCGTAAAATTTTATCTGTTAATCAATTTGGTTTCCGAAAGAAATTATCCACTGACGATGCTGTACACAAATTAGTAAATCATATTGTTATTAAACTTGATATTAAGCAAAAATGCGTCGCCCTGTTTTTAGACCTTGCTAAAGCTTTTGACACAATCGATCTCTGTCTTGATTTCTAAGCTTGACTGCCTGGGAATAAGAGGCAGCCAGCTATCCCTATTTCACAGTTATCTTACAAATAGCGGTCAGTGTGTGAAAATTGGCTCATACCTGAGTACCTCCCAACCTATTACATATGGTGTACCTCAGGGTAGTATCCTTGGTCCGACCTTATTTTTGGTATATATTAACGACTTGTGTAATCTATGCCTAGAAGGTGGTTCCATATTTACTTATGCTGATGATACAGCACTTGTTTTTTCGGCCAGTACTTAGAGTGAAACATACCAACGAGCGCAAAAAGGATTTTATACTGCTAGAAAATGGCTCAATAACCACCTACTAACACTAAATTTAACTAAAACTAAAGTACTAAATTTTTCTATACGAAACAGTCCTCAAATATTAGCAAATTCACGTAATATAATAGTTAATACTTCATCACAAACTAGCAACACTACAACCGACAATGTGTATTATTTAGAAAAAGTTATTTCTATTAAATATCTTGGCATAATAATTGACAGTAATTTAACATTTAAAGACTATATTGAACACTTATCTGCTAGAGTACGAAAATTAATTTACATTTTTAAAGACCTTCCACAGTCTGCCGACACATATGAAAATGATTTTTTTTTATAGGATAGGGTGACAAACGAGCACACAGTCCACCTGATGGTAAGTGGTTGCTGTGACCCATAGACATCTACATCTATCTTCAATAAAGAATCAAAATGCAGATGCGTTGTCACCCGTGAGGACTAAGATGGAATGCCTCTTTTCCAGTAAAAAGGGTCTCCGGTTCTCTACACTCACCATACGAAACACAGCAGTGTTAAGCTGCTATTTTACGCTGGTATTCAAACATTTACTATGTCCTGTGCCAATAGGTGCTAGGTTATTGTATGTCTACCTGGGGTGGGGCTACTAAAACAGTCTTTATGCAAATTGAACGTGCCCAGAGAGCTTTACTAAAGGTGTGTTGTTTTAAACCTCGCTTATATTCTACAGAAGTACTTTATGAGCATTGCCACTTTTCATATTGTATACAGCTCTTAAATAGCACTCCTTAACTAAATATAATAAGAACGCTGCACGACGCAATCATCTTGTCGCCAAATCGATTCCTCTTAATACCTATTTAAGTCATAGATTTTTTGTATTCCTTGGCCCTAACCTTTATTATAAATTGCATCAGAAATTATTCCTATCCTCATTAAATCACTTTAAATTTAAATGCACTCTGAAAGAATGGCTTTATTGAATATAAACTATTGTATTCTTCATATATTCTCACTCTCGCACACACACTTCACACACTAATCACTCACTCACTCTCTCTCACACACACACACACACACACACTCTCGCGCGCGCGCGCGCACGCAGTCATAAATTCTCGCACTCACATCTTTATTTGTAATTTTTTACCTTAAAAGCATAGTGATTATTGGTAACTAACATGGAGGCCTGGTGACCTGTAACTCAGGTTTTAATTACCTACTTCAGGCACCAGCGATCCACAACCATTCTTGTTTAATAGCTATTAATAGCTATTAATTTTTAGTGTTAATATATTTTTGTGGTTTTTTGATGAGAAAATAAATTTTCAATTTCAATTTAGTTTAAATAAAATAAAATAAACAAAAGAATAGATTTAACCAAACCAAACATTTATTGGTCCCATAAAATACATTACTTTATACAAAGTATGTACATTGGTGCATATAACATTAATTGCATAATAGTTAAATTCGATCGTCAACTCTGAGATCTCATAACTTCATGGCTGCTGTCAGATTCATTTCCTAAGCTGCCATAAAAACCGTAATGTAATGAAATGTGTAAAGTGTTTTTATCTTTATAACAAAAACAAGCACTTTCATACTATATTTCGTATTAAACATTAAAAAATAAAAGTTATTAATTTCTTTTCATTAGCCTCACTAATTATTGTGTATGGCGGTATTGAAGTTCAACAACAAGCTCGTCGATAGTAAACGATAGACGCGATAAGGTTTCAGAAAAGACCGTCAATCTCCATGGTCTTGGTGTTCAGGTCGATATCGTAGATGGCGGGTCTGGTGGGTAGTCCAGGCATCTTGCTGATCTCGCCGCACATGGGCACGACGAAACCAGCTCCGACAGATACGAAAATGTCGTTGATACGAAGAGTGAAGCCAGTCGGCGCGCCCTTTACAGTGGGGTCACCAGTTAGGGAGTTTGAAGTTTTCGCCATGCAGATCGGTAGTTTGTCATAGCCCTGATAGAGAAAATATAGAGTTATTTTAAGTTTTGTAATTATATTATACATCAGAAATAATTAATTGGTCTGGATAAATTATAGAGCTTTAAGAAATTTTATTTAGGTTCAAACTCTTTTCTGCCTCTGAGTCTTATCTGAGTTGGTACCACCCTCCTAATTTTGCCGCCAAGCAGCAGTATGATATGCGGCTGTAAACCAATTTGAAAGGTAAGAGAGCCAGGGTGATTACTGACCTATTTCATCATAGTCCTCAGGGGGTACAATGCATCTGTAGTGTATCGTCTACAGTAGCCGTTTACCATCAGGTAGACTTTATCAGGTAACTTCCTGCACCTACAGCACTGAGATTGTTTCATCGTACATTTTACTGGTTATGAGGCCCTTTTATATTGATAATGATGGCATACCATCTCTCAGTCCTTAGGGGTGTCAACGAATCTGCATTTTGTTTCTTAATCAAGTGAGATGTAGCTGACTATGGGCCGCAACATCCGCTTACGTAGATGTTGACTATATGCTTGTTTGTCACTATTATTGTATAAAAAAGTCCTAATTTACGACGCCAGGCAGTGATGAAAGACTTCGTAAGCAAGGCAGGAAATATTGATGTTTATTAATGCCACAACATTTGGATGCTGCCAAAACTGGGAAGACCAATAAGTGAGAGTAGTAAGTTAATTAAGGGTTCTTTTTTATATTTCATAATACACGGGCAACTCAAAATCGACCCCCACCGGCATTATATAAATCTTAATCTTAAAGGCTTATATACCATGTACACTAGGCGGTGAAGGTATTATCGTATGGATATTTTAGCCTGAGAACTACCTAAACGTATTTCTAGGAAATGTCCTATAACATATGAATTCCTATTTGCACATTAACCGTAATATTGTATAATGAACATGAACCGTACTAATGTATAATGTCTTTTTATACCTACGTTGTATATTTGCGTCCCAGTTCAAAATGCATTGATTGCAATTTATTCATATATACATTAGTACGGTTTAAGCTTGTGTCAGTTAACACATAATCAATACCTTGAAGAGTCAGTGTAATTACAGATTGTGAGGTATTGAGTCTTAGAATTCAGTTGTCACAATCTATTGTTCGTTGATTGAAATTGACGCCAGATGTCCACCGACTGTAACTTATCATCAAGTAAGTAAACCTCTATTCCCCGTTATCGTTTTATTATTCTTACTAACCTTCTCCGTAAAAGTTCTAATCTTCTCCAAAACTTCATCGGTGTACTCCACCTGCCCGGCGCCGTACATTTCCCTTGCGATTAGCAAGATCTTTTCCTGAATGGACAAGTTGAGCGGGTACAAATAGTCGAAGACCGATTTGGTATCGCAAGCCTCTATGACAGCGTCAGCGAGGTCCAATGCTCCCGCGCCTCCTTTAGCCCAGTGGTTGCAGATCACCGCTTTGAACGCCCCATTTTGTTCGGCGTACTGTTTCACCAGGTTAAGTTCGGCTTCTGTGTCGTTACTGCAAACAAATGATATATTATTATTTATTTAATTTAAGTATCCAAGACTCATTATTATTTTTAAATGACATTTTAAATTATAATTAATATTAAAAATATTATTAAATATTTAATTTAAGTAATATTTAATTATATTATATTTAATTATATAAAATACTATTTGTACGAAAAGGTAGTAGAAAGTTTTATTTTTTATTTTAATTAAACATCCGTGGACGAAGTCTAGGGCGCATGCTACACACTCGATAATTATCACGATATTTAACGTGATTTTTGTCTTGCAATATTTTGGACCGAATCTACATACTACACACTCGATACTAATCGCGTCAGTACAACGGTAGATTTCATTCACTAAAGACGTGTACGTTACATACTCCGAATCCAATAACGTAATGAGTGACTATAAAAGTAAAGCTTGCGTTGCTATTATATTAGCGATAGCATTAAAAAGACGTGTAAAGAGAAAAAAATGGATGAAGCATTGGCTTCAAGACAGAGATCAATATACACATCTGAATTTATTAAATTAGATTCGGGAATACCAAGAAATGGATGATTATGAAAATTATTTTCGAGTGTCCATCGCTGACAGAATGAATACTGACTAATACTGACACGATAAATATCGACCAGAGACTAGACACTCGATATTTATCGACGATACTTGATACAGATCGTGGGATTTCTGGATTTTTAGAAATCCAGCGATCCGTATCACGATCCGTGATACGCTATACTACACACACGATAAATATCGTGATCCTGGATTACGATCCAAATATCGTGATAATTATCGAGTGTAGCATTCGCCTAGAATACGTACATATTTAAATCACTCGGTTGATAACAACATAAAATATCTACGGAGTTAGTCAAAATGATTATCTACGATCGTTAACGCTTTTATAAAACTATAAAAATGAATGGGAATGGCGTAATCTTTGATTACATTCATTTTATAGTTTTATTGTAGAGCGTTAACGATCGTAGAAGTATCTTGGCTAAACACGCTGATCTAAATGGAATATAATGCACAAAATTTTTTTTTATTTAATTTGTGCAAACACCCCACTTTTATTTTTTTGTAATTAGTGTAGAGAAGAAGAAACAAACTTACTTTCATACAATTGTAGACAAAGATATTAAATATCAAACTTAAAAAAACTTAAGCCCGTATATTTTCCTCAAAAGTTTAATTCTTAACATTTAAAAACTGAAATTAAGTTATAATATTCAATCAACTTGTCATTAGTTGTGACATTTACAACTTACACTTTTGCAATACCTATATAAAAATATTAAATTAATCATTGTTGCAGCCCAGCATAAATCAAATATTGAACAAATACCCCGGTTCTGAGTCAACTGCATCAGCATCCCTGAATGCCTCATAAGATTCGTTACGCCATTTTTTGGACGGTCACGATTTAGGTACTTGCCAGTACGAGACTGCTATATTTGAGAACCTTACTTTTAAATTGATTAGGATCTATATGGCTTGCCAAATGCATCTTATAATTGGTCTTTGGTGCCTCACCAAAATACATAAGGAACACCAACGACCGTAATCGAAGTCTCCCTCCGCACGTTACATGGAGCGTTGACAGTTGCCCGGGTTGAAGTTGAACACTGCTCCGCGGGAGATCTCCCCTTTCCCTTAGACGGCCAAAAAGTATAAATACTAACCCGTGACGGTTGACAGCTACAACAACGGGCACACCGAACTTTCTGCCATTGCTAATATGCTTGCCCAAGTTGCACAGGCCCTTGCCTAGCAACTCCAAATTCTCCTGTAAAACATATTATAAATAATTGTTACATACCCCAAATAATATCTACGAAAAACACGTGAATTGTGAATGTAGGAATATTTTATGTACAATGAACGTAAGCATAGACTTTATGCAAGTATTCTTGTAATCTAAATTGGAAACCGTGTAATGGCAGTATAAGAATATCCAGTAGGTGTCGTAAGGGACGACAGAGGGAAATGAAACAGGAGATGGACAGCAGCGTCTTCCTGATAAAAACTCAAAATAATAATAATTTTTAAATTAAAAATTTTGTACAACCGACTTCAATATAAATTATTAAGAATAACTCAAAAACCATTAGTCAGATCTTGATCAAATTATTGAAATTATATATGAGAAGCACCAGCTTTCAAATAAAAAAAGAATTATCGAAATCGGTTCATGCAGAAAAAAGTTATGAGGTAACACACATAAAAAGAACATACAGTCGAATTGAGTACCTCCTCCTTTTTGAAGTCAGTAGAAAAATGCAGCGTTTGATTGCCCGCCTGCCAGGCCGGAACTATGGCAAATATAGGGGATATTTGGTGTTATCTTGTATTTATTTCTAACTAATACGTGAAGTATTAATACGTGAAGAGAAAACATCGTATCCCTTTTCAAGCATATTGCTCGCACGGAGGTGTGTGAGATTTGGCATAGCTATTATATGGAGAAGGAGTGAAGAACGCATTAAATTAAATTAAATTAAATTAAATATTCATTGTTTTCGATCACATTGTCATAGTCTGTGGTTAAACAGTCGTACAGAGTAGAAATTGTCGCCAAAGAATTTTAAAGTAATGTCAACAAATAATTACTACATAATTTTGTGTGATTATAAATGTACCTTTTTGAATAGTCTGTGAAGTGTATGTCAAGGCAAAAAGGCATTTATTTTATTATTTTATATGAGATATCTGCTTTTCAATGTGCACATCAAAATGAAATACAGTTTGCTGTATATACAAACTTAAAAATTTAACGAATGCCGATCGAATTTCGACCACCAGGTGACTACTAGTTTAAATATATTTAGGAGAGTAATTTCTGGCAAGTGCGATCGGGGTGTGCGGTGTGCGGTGTGCTATGTGCCGTGTGCGGTGTGCCGTGTGCCGTGTGCGGTGTGCCGTGTGCGGTGTGCGGTGAGCGGTGTGCGATGTGCCGTGTGCGGTGTGCGATGTGCCGTGTGCCGTGTGCGGTGTGCGATGTGCCGTGTGCCGTGTGCGTTGTGCGGTGTGCGGTGTACGGTGTGCGGTGTGTGGTGTGCGCAGGCACCTGCACGTAGACGTCGTGCAGAGGCTGGCCGGCGCTGACGGCGGGCCCGCCGCCGTGCATCTTGAGCGCGCGCACCGTGCTCACGATCACCGCGCAGTGCGGCACGTCGCCGCTCGCGCGGCACTTGATGTCGAAGAACTTCTCCATGCCTGGAACCACAACACATCAAATATATTATAATAAAGCATAATTACAGCCTATACACGTCCCACTGATGGGCGCAGGCCTCCCCTCAGTTCTGAAAAGGTTTAAGGGCAAGGAAATGTTCACCACGCTGCTCTAATGCCGGTTTGCAAACATGTCTCTGAAATCTCACAATGTTTTCTTTCACACTAGTGATAAATCAAGAGCTTCAAATTGCAATTGCCAATTTTATTGGTGCCGGCGTGGATCGAAGTTTAAAATTGTGCTTAGCCCCTGTGCTACAACCGCTCAAAATAATGATAGTAAAATAACATAACTGCATTGTCCGATATACTGAGTAAGCCTTTTACGCATAAACTTTCAAAATAGTAGTTTGTACGACCAACGTTATTGCTATCGCGTAATTCTTGTTTTAATTTTTTATTTAAGTACACATTTACTTTCATTCATTATCTATGAAACATCACCCTTACTGATTGGTATAACAGCCTCTGAAGATAACTGATGACAGAAAACCCAGCAACAAATGCTATTCAAACTTAAATCGCACAAGCCAGTGACTGGGAGCAGCCTAACTTGTACATGGGTATTAGTTTTGAAAAGCGTATTTCTAGTCTTTAAAAGGCTGACAACAACGTGTTATCGTAGACCTAAGAGTCTCGATTCGAGTCTGTTGTTAAAAACCAAAAATCGAACCAATGTCAGATCCGAAGCCAGCCTCAGTGGCGACGTAGCCGTCCTCGCGCGCGAGCTTCATGGCGATCTTGTCGGCGAGGATGGAGGAGCAGCCGTGCGCGATGTTGGCGAAGGGCCCGGTGTGCACCAGCACCGGCGTGCCCTCCAGCGTCTGCATCAGCGTGGGCTCCAGCGCGTCGCGCAGCAGCACCATCAATGCACCCGTCACTCCCTAACATTTAACAAACCCACTTAGGAATAAAAAGTAACAGCCAAACGTGAGCAGCATGCTCGTTTGCCCTCTCTTAAATTAAAAAAGAATTGCAAGGATAATTTACTATTAAACTCTAATATTTCTGTTTCTGTTTCTGTTACGTGGTAGAGCCATGCTGCAGCTATATTAATAGTATAGTTGTAGCACGAATGGGTCGGCTCGACCGGGGAAAGACCACGCTCTCACAGAATACCAGCGTAAAATAGCAGCTTAATGCTGCTGTGTTTCGTATGGTGAGTGTAGAGAACCGGAGACCCTTTTTACTGGAAAAGAGGCATTCTATCTTAGTCCTCACGGCTGACAACGCATCTGCATTTAGATTCGCAAACGAAGATAGATGTAGATGTCTATGGGCCACAGCAACCACTTACCATCAGGTGGACTGTGTGCTCGTTTGACACCCTTATTCTATAAAAAAAAAAAATATAAAATAGGACGACAGGCGAGACTGTTGGACAAAAATATCGTATTTTAGACACATTTTTGACGCTGAAAAAGATGCACAAACATGAAATATACTCAATTATATTCCTAATCGAATGCATTTGAAAAAATATAATTTGATCGCCGGGGAAAAACTTTGACGTTCAAGTTCTCGTTTTTTAGCGATAACCGTATAATATTTTTCGATAATATGAAAAGCATGTTATTGAATTATATTTTTATCGGCTACATTTTTATTTATATCCTTTATTTGCTGATAATAGGCAAAAATGTCGAAGCGAATGTGGGAGCGCTAAAAGCCTTTTATTGTAGGATATCCTCGCCTTAATAAATTATATTGAAAAACATAAACAATAATCGTTTGTAATTTGTATGTCAGATGTCAGTTGACTTACCAAATCGTCAGCGGTGACCGGATTACCACTCTTGTCTAAAGCGACAACCATGTTAGCTAGCCGCTCCTTGATGTCTTCAACGTTTTTGCCCAAGGCCAAGATCGCCATAATCTCTGATGCCACGGAGATATCAAACGCTGTTTCACGTGTGAAGCCCTTTTCGGTTGGAGACTGTCCAATTATGACCTTCCTCAAATATCTATCGTTCAAATCCACAACTAAAATTTAAAAAATTACCACTTCATATTATTCCACCCCCAAAAAATGTATTTGTGTTTTTTGTAGAAGTTAATTTCAAAATTAAAATATAAGCTTCAAAAGAGTTGAGTCAATATTTCACAAAAACTTCGGCAATGTGACGCATTAACGTATTATGAAGAATTTCACAAACAAATTATTGGTAAATATCATTTCAAACTGCTTAACACTGGCAAAAGTAATAATCGTGCGAGTGCGTAACCATTCTTTGGTTATGAAAAAGAATTCAAGAATTATTTCATTTATTTTAAAATATATTTGTGACTCAATATCTAAATCTTAACCAAAGCTAACATAACCTTATCAAGGGCAACACAATTATATTTTAGAAGACTGCTACTTTATCGAATATTGCTAATATTAATAATATTTACCTCTGTTCCACATAATTTTATTCGTATCGATATTGAGTCTGGCAAACTTGGTCCTCTCTTCATCAGTCAATGAGTCTGGGTCCGTTTTGTTGATGCCCAACTTTTTCAGCCTTCTTAGCTGGATCGGGGAGAACTTCCTGACACCTTTGATTTTTGGCACCAGACGATCATACAGAGGGCCGTCTTTCTGGGTGAGTTCGTGGAAGATACGAGCGTCCATCTGAGCCGCGAGTAAATTATTCGCAGCTGTGACTGCGTGAATGTCGCCAGTTAGGTGAAGGTTGAAGTCTTCCATAGGAATAACCTGTGAAATTAATTTTCATTTTAAAAATGGAAAGATGTTTTTATAAAAATCATTAGAAATCGGTAAGAACTTGTAAATTAATACTTTGATAAATACTTTATACTTCGATTGTTGTCTCTTGGTGGAGTTACATTTTTATGCAATATGAGAAACACTGATACCCACACGATTTGCTATTTTTGATTAGGTACAAACAGAACAGAACTGAATAGTTTCTTTGTCAAACATAGGTAGGTTTAACCATTTAAGGTCTTGCGAAGGTTACAATTATTCGTGCGTTATGTTTTGCCTTAAAGACATACAAATATCTATAACTGTGTGTTCTTTTGAAAATCATGCCATAAAATAAAATAGAAAAAAAATTAATGAAATTGGAATGATAATTACAATTCTACATTAAAAAAATTAAATTGATGACAATAACAAAAATAATAAAATTCAATATAATTAGCCAAAATTGTCATTCAAGAATTCATCAATTTTATAATAACATAATAACATTAGTCTTTTAATAACTCATTTAGCACCTTTTTAAATTTAAATAAGGTCATATTTTTTATTGAATCAGGTAGTTTATTATAAATTCATGGGGAAATACCAAAAAAGCTTTAGAAAACCGGTTAGGTGATAAATGAATAAATTAAAAAATAAACAATGTGGATAAGTATGAATGTTTCTTCTAATAACTTGATAGATATTTAGAATCTAAACTATTTAAAAATAATTCTTGGCCTTTTTCAGGATTGATCATATCAAGGAAATGGACACGGATAATACGTCTCTTAGTAGAAACGTAGGCCTGGAAATGACATGTGGGATTTTTTCCTGCATCCTTATGAACTTGTTAAGGTTGGTCTTCTCTCCACAATTGCAACGAGGAAGGGATATATGGAACTTTTTTATATCGTAGAGCTACGCCGGCGCTGAATTTTGGAAAGTGGTTACCGCAATCCATGGATATGTGCAGCCAATTTCAAACAAAAAGACTAAAGATGCGTGGTCACCTCTGAGGAGTAATATGAAATGCCTCACAGCCGTAGCCGGTAATACTGGCTAGTAGATCTAGCTGGTAGATCACCTTCAGTATTTTCATATCACGATAACGAGTTGGTCTTGCTTGTAGTGTAGGTGCACATGTACATTGTTTTAGTGTGTGTAAGCTCTAGAGTCAAAAGTTATTATCCAGTACCGAAAATAAACGGAGAAAACTGTGACTGACAATGTGTCATTTGCTAAGCAGCAGAATAAGGCTCGTCCGCCTTCGTGAGACATGTATACCTGTGAGTATCCGCCCCCCGCGGCGCCGCCCTTGACGCCGAAGGTGGGACCCTGGCTGGGCTGGCGCATGCAGGCGAACGCGTTGCGGCCGCGGTGCGCGCACAGCGCCTGCACCAGACCCAGCAGCGTCGTGCTCTTGCCCTCACCCAGTGGAGTAGGTGTGATGCTAGGGATTTACCGTTAAATTCATTTATTCATTATAGCTTGTCAAGAATCCATTTCTGAACGTAACCCTCACCCGTAGATTGCCTCATAAGAGAGATATTTGCCATAGTTCACGCTTGACAGGTTAGTTAAAGTCAAGTCAAAACAATAATTCTTATAGTTTTGATCTAGAATAGGAAGATTCTGCTGTCCATCTCCTATTTCAGTTTCCCTCTGACACCTTTTTCTACTACCCATTGGATGACACAGCGGCGTAAGAGCAAAGTTTCTAATAGGAACCGTTAAACCGTTAACTTTTAGTTAATAAATAGTAATAAAAAAAAATTACAACCGTGTAAACATCTCGTTGGTGTCGTAAGAGGCGACGGAGGAAAATTAAAACGGGAGATGGGCAGCAGCATTTACCTGATAACAATTTTAAATAATATAAAAATTACATTTGCCATCTGCCTACTTCTCTGATTGTTCTTTTTTTGAAATATATTTAGTTAATAATCTTATACAATTCATTTTAAAAGCCTGCGTGGGTCTGTGTTTGACCCGCGGGTTGCTCCGTGGTTCGCCATCACTGTCTTAGCTGGTAAATTGTACTTGTCTTACTGCATGTAACAAAATGTAATGTCGATATGGTCTACAATCTATATAATATGGTATAATATATCATTTAATATTTTTTTATTAAAATACAAACTACAAACACACAACTAGCATGAAGCCTGTAACCCCCGAAAGGATTTATTACGATTGGATTTCATGGGTTTTAATTTTTTGCGTGGAACAAAAAATGTAGCCTAAGTTACTCCTTATAACATCAGCTATCTGCTAATGAAAGTCCCATCAAAATCGGTCCAGCCATTTCGGAGATTAGCCGAAACAAACAGACAGACAGACAAAAAATTTAACAATTGTCTTTTTGTTATAAGTATCTTATATACTCATATGCAGTTAGTAAAAAGCTTATTATGACTTTACAAACAGACACTTCAATTTTATATATTTGTAGAGAGTAAAACTAAGATACAGGCTTTTAGTTTTAGAGTCACAGTATAATGCGTTTACTATTCAAGAACGTCTAAATTCTCTTCGCTAAATATTCGATGGCTTCTTCGTCAAAATAATAAAATACTAGGAGTTGATTTTTCAATCGTCAGATAACTTTAATCCACCGAATAAATTATAACGTGGCCAAAATATAAAAGTGAAACAATTGAACTATATTTTATTCATACAACTGTAATATTTAATTTGTTAATGTTGTATTTTATTTTATTATTAATTTTTATCTGCGGATTGAAATCGGCCCTCAGTACTTTATTACTTACCCGGCAACAACGATGTACTTCCCACCACGTTGAGCGCTCAGTCTATCCAGCACCGACAAGGATATCTTAGCCTTCGTGGTGCCGTACTGCGACACCTCGTTCGGGTACAGGCCGATCTCCTCCGCCAACTTGGCAATGTGCTTCGGCTTCTGTGATCGAGCTATCACGATGTCGCTATAAAAATGCCAACATAATTATAAATAAAGTTAAGTTATTAGATTAAGTTACAGAATATATACACTGTTGTTGACTGTTAGGCAAGGGCCTCCTCACATTTTTGAAAGGGTTATGAAGCAGTTAGTCCGTCACACTGCTCCAATGCCTATTGGCGGACTTCACTACTTGTCCTTAATTTTTTAGGCATGCAGGTTTCCTCATTGTGTTTTCCTTCACCTTTGAGCTTGTGGTGAATTAGCTCTTTAAATGGCGATTGTTATCTGTAAAATTATTATTTGTATTATCTGACGGCACAAAGCTCATACTATTAACCATTTATGGGTTGTTTACATTTTCGCAGTACTTTATTTGTCTTTTAACAAATATAAAATATAAGAGGCTAGGTGTGTGAAGACAACGTAAGAGAATCCATCACCTCATTTTGTCCCGTCGGTATCATAAGAGGCTACCATGTGAAATATTATACTAGGAAGATGTTATAGCTATCGATATATGGCCGTATCCCATTTACGCCGGCGGCGACGAGGACCAGCGTCACAATGTAAGATATTACGATCGCTAATCCGCCAATTAAGCAAGGTGATAATGGTAAATCCTTCCTGCAACAGGGAGCTACTGTCCAGCAGTAAACTTTTACGAGCTATTAAGAAAAAAGGAAACGAAAATATATGAATTTTTTACTATTACTATTATATATATAATAGTATAGTATTATAATATATATTACTACACTATTATAACGTACCTACTAGACTGCTGGTATTTTTACGAGTTTCAATTCAATGCCAAAAGTTTCTAAAATAAATCCAATCTCATCTTTAGAAGAGAGGATTTGATATATTTGCCACACTTTGCAGGCGATTTGAAGATACCAAAAGTTTCCCACTTTTGACACAGTTTCCTATTGTCATCTGCTGAACATCTAGAATGAACATATGATGGTTTTACTAAACTATACTGTACTTTACTAAGCAAAATAAGTAAACATATTTAGTCTCCTCTTATGAAATCCACTGAGCGAGATGGGGAGATGTATTAACTTACTACTCAATGTCGAAAGAAAATGCGTCTTGATATTTCTTTTAAAGATATAATATTGAGATGATTAAAAGACGCAATTTATTTATAAAAGCAAAATATCATCATCATCATCATCATCATTACAGCCCTTCACAAGTCCACTGCTGAACATAGGCCTCCCCCAAGGAATGCAAAATATATTATTAACTAATATATATTTTCAATACGGCTGCATCTAAGTCTAATAGCTCTATAGTCTAATAGCTAAGTATTCTGACCACTAGGCAGGTCAGAATACTTAGCTATTAGACTAGAGGTTCTACAAACGAATGTCAGTAGATAGGCTTGATTTTGTTGCTGAAACTCCATTACTAGACTACCTACGATGTTATCGCATAGGTACGCATTACATAGGACATGGGTAGATTAGAGCATGTGAGTCAGAGGTACTTATTTAACCGTACACTTACTGCATGTAATATTTACTCCACAGTCGCTTATCTTCCAATTTTTTCGACGTTACCAACCACTATGGTCTAAAACCGATGAGAGTTGCCACATTTTAGTACTTATAAAGCTGCGAATAAAATTTGCCTCTCTTTTTATTTAGGTACCTAGGCGGCGGTGACAAGGGCGTAAGTCTCAAGGTCTGAAGCCCCCAAGTGGGCCGTAGCTGGCGCTCCAGCTGGCGACGCGCGGCCAGCACGGTATTACGCATCAGCATCGCCACCGTCAGCGGACCCACGCCGCCCGGCACCGGCGTGATATATGAAGCGACCTTCGCGGCCTCCTCGTACGCCACGTCGCCAACCAGCCGTTGCTTGCTCTTCTTCGTCGAGTCTGGAATGTTTTCTAAATTCTTACACTTAGTTACTTACAACATAGTAAAAGGTTTTCCGAGTTTATTGCCAACATAAAAATTGCTAATATTCCTTAATGGATGTGCCAAATAATCATAGATTTCCAACAACAGTGATAAACGAGCAAACAGTCCACCTGATGGTAAGTGGATATTGTGGCTCATAGACATCTACATCTATCCTCGGATAAGAATCAAAATGCATATGTGTTATCACCCCTAAAGACTAAGATGGAATGCCTCGTTTCTAGTAAAAAAGGTCTCCGGTTCTCTACACTCACCATACGAAACACAGCAGCATTAAGCTGCTATTTTACGCTGGTATTCTGTGAGAGCGTGGTCCTTCCCGGTCGAGCCGACCCATTCGTGCTGGAACTATAATTCTCTACACTTACCATACGAAACACAGCAGCATTGAGCTGCTATTTGTGCTGGTATTCTGTGAGGGATATTATAGATAACAGCTAGTTTCAAACGGTCAATCGTTCACAGTCACATAAATATTCCTCCGTGGATAACACGCATTTTGCATCAATATCTTGATAAATAAAGTACGTAATTATTACCTTCAATATAATTCAAATTGCGTATCGCGAAGATGACGAGTGGTGTGGTTGCGTATGTTAACCGACTCCTTATTGCTACGTTCTTATATAGTAAGCTTGTTAGCTATAGGTAAGTGGACCCAAAGTTGATAAAACAAAATTGATATGTCATTTGAAGACTGCATAGTCTCGGAAAGGTACGTTATGTCATATTTAAACAGTATAAACCGCTAGTATCAATGGTATAAACGAAGATAAAAATCTCAGTTCGAAGTATTTAAACATTAGTCGGAATGATTTTCGTGAGTTATAGTGAGTACGAAAATTTCTAGAAATCTTATTTTTGTTCTTAGTATGTACTATGTACTCGTATCTGTGTCTATTACAATATTTATCGTCACCATCATCATTACAGACCTTCACAAGTCTACTGCTGAACATAGACCTCCCCAAGGAATGCCAAAAAACACGGTCCTGAGTCACCTGTACCCATCGACTTCCTGCATATCTTACTAAATCGTAACTCATGTCACAATATTAGCGAAATCTAAATTGTTACCTGGTATGGGGTTAATTCCGCAGTCAATGACGATCGCTCCAGGTTTAATCCAGGAACCACGAACCATCTCTGCCCTGCCAATAGCCACCACTAAGATGTCAGCGGTTTTCGTCTAAAAGAAGAAATATAATATTCTACAGAAAGCAGGTCATGATATTTTTACAACAGTCTGAGATTTTAACTATTGAATCTTGGGCTTTTCTAGCCGAAATCTAGCCGAAAACAATATATTCAAATTAAAATCAACAGTTAGAAGTTCATCTGCATCTAACACTTATTGTCGTTTTATATTGCTTAATCCTGTTGAATAGGTTAAGGCGTAGATGAAAATTTGTGTCATTTTTGTAAACAATTACCACAATTTACCAGTTTTCTAATATTATCCTTCTTAGTCCACTCCTGCTTTTAACAAACATTTATTCACCAGACCGTCCCCTGTACAAGGTATGTATGAGGGACGAGGAAACGGTGGCCACATGTTGCTGGTGTGTCACCACATACTAAACATCTTGGCACGCCGAGGTCGCTACCGAGGTCGTTAGCAACATCAAACGACTGCTTAACTTCTTCGAGGAGATTTCATGATTCGAATAATCACAATATTTCTGCCCACACGCAAAACGTGTGTTTAGTACGTGGTAGAGCCATGCTGCAGCTATATTAATTGTATAATTGTAGCACAAATGAATGGGGAGGGACCACAGAATACCAACGTAAGATAGCAGATTAATGCTGCTGTGTTTCGTATGGTGAATGTAGAGAACCGAAGACCCTTTTTACTGGAAAAGAGGCATTCCATCTTAGTCCTCACGGCTGACAACGCATCTGCATATTGATTCGCAAACAAGGATAGATGTAGATGTATATGGGCCACAGCAACCACTTACCATCAGGTGGACTGTGTGCTCGCTTGTTACTCTTATCCTATAAAAAACACGCTTAGACGTGAAGTTGCGAAAATAGCCCGTAAACTAAACTGAGCTAAGTCCACTGCTGGACTGTACTTCTCACATGTAACGGAAGATTTGTCGTAAGCGCCACCAGTATTATCGCATTACCAGACGCTACCTCCTGTCTGTGTATTTTACACCTACTATTATCGAGGTGTACGCCATCTACCGAAAGCTATGAGGTTATTCTGGCTTATCCATCGTTGTCTCTTACGACATTAATAGGACGAAATAGGGTAATACTGTACTAGTAGAACGTAATGGAATAATTGATTCTCTTAACCTTTTAAAAGTAAAAAAGTAAAGTTACAGCCTATATACGTCACACTGCTGGGCACAGGCCTCCTCTCAATCTAAAATATTTTATTTTATTTCGCAGACATGCAGGTTTCCTCACGATGTTTTCCTTCACCGCCGAGCACAAGGTAAATCAGCACTTACAATAATTGAAGTTAACAGTTTTATTGGTGCCGGCGGGGATCGAACCCGGGTTGCACGCGTACTGTGAAATTTACAGCGAGCGCTAACCCCTGGCCTACCACAACTCACGACTTTACTTTTTAGCAGTACAAAATCGTTAAAACCTCTCGTATCCTCTTTGTAGACACCGTAAAATTTGTGAAAACATAATTATTTCGCTGACTGACTTACAATCTCGCTCAAATTCTTGGTTTTCGAATGACAGACAGTGACGGTAGCGTTTTCCCATTTGAGCAGCTCTGCAACAGGCGTGCCTACAATGCGGCTGCGGCCAAGCACCACGGCATTCTTTCCAGCAATTGTGACGCCCGTGCGCTTGATCAGCTCCACGCATCCGGCTGGTGTGCAGGGCACGAAGCCGGAAAAGTCACCGATGGAAACGCGACCCTCATTCTCCGTGTTTAATCTATTAAAAGATATTGTTGTTAACAAACCACATTTTAGTGTTTTCACGTACCAGTTTAAATGTCGCAGCTCGATAGCTTAATAAGCCAGTTAATTGAACGGCTAGGTATGGGCTGAGTTGATAGTTGATTTTTTTAAATTGCCTTGATTTTTAGTCGTAATACAATGACGCGTCTAACATAGTTACAGTTGAGTCGGAGTCAGCGCAAAGACGTTTTAATTTATTTTCTTTCTGTCACCGCGGTGCTAACAGTCATTTTACATCTTGTTAATTTTACCAAAGGAATTGGTGATTTGTGAATTTTTCACAACAGAAAATATGAACTTGTCTATATATATATAGAACTCGTGATCGCATAAACAAACTTTCTGCTGCTTACCCGTCAACATCCTTATGCGAAAAAACTGCATCAGTGATGAGATGAGAGTCGATTTGATGCTCAGAGTCCAGCGGCATTTGGACTATGATTCCGTGTACTTGGGGCGACTCGTTCAAGTATGTTAACTTTGTCAGCAACTAAAATAATAAATACCATAACATAATAAATGAAGACATGTAGGTAATAGACAAAGATTTCGGTACAAAATAACCTAATTCGAAAGTTTAGGTAGTCTACTTATATTTTGACATACAAGTCGTAAAATTAAAAATTTTGTACAACCGACTTCAATATAAATAAAACGAGAACATCATCGATGTAGTTGAAGTCAATTAAATACGCATTATTTAGGGTAACCAAAAACTACTGGTCAGATCTTGATTAAATTTATGTGGGACCACATGAGAAGCACCAGCTTTCAAATAAAAAGAATCATCAAAATCGGTTCACCTAGAAAAAAGTTCTGAGGTAACACACATAAAAAATACAATCGAATTGAGAATGCTACAAAGGACATCTAGTCAAGTTATGCAGGGGACGGAGGACGTTTTAAAAATACTAATTTTATTAATTAAAAGATGTTTAATCGCTACAAGAATTCGCTTAAGACTGACTTAATATTCTATGCTTAAAAACTAATGCATGAGAGCCCACACAGGAGCTCGGCAGTTTCCGTTTGTCCACTCAGCATATGCCTGTGGACTACAATCAGAATATTTTGCTGATGCGGACATCTTGCTGGGTCTCGCCACCCATATCAGGAAGATTGTTTCCTGATAACAACAAAAAAAAACTGCGGTTTCCAACCTGCTTATCAAGTGTGGTAAATAAGAAATATTCCCCTATGACTATGTAGCAATCTATTGTGAGCATTAAAGTTGCATGTGATTTACATCCCACCCCTGGGTACACATCTCATTTTATGAGTACTAGTGTAAAATGGAGAACTGAGAAACTCTCAAAATATCTCTTCTATAGCTTGCTTCTGCAATGTTTGCCTTTGCCACCGAGCATATGTTATAGCATCATGTAAAACTACAATTCAGTAATGTTGGCGATAATTGAACATTGATAGCTCGTTAATTTAAGACTAGAACGGTTTCCTGGTTTTAATACCATGGCTAATACAGAACATATCTCGCAGTCTAGGCCAACGATGCTAAGATAAGCTACATAAGAATTTAATTTATTCAGCAAGATTGGGTCAAGCACAGTGATATCAATTAAAGTAAATAGGAGTATATACTTTAAGTAAATTTAATTTTACAGATTTTATCTCGTTCAATTTAACTTATTAGGAGGTAGGCTATCTTGAGGGCTATTTTAGGGCACATCGACAACGAGAGACGTATCACGAACGCTTGTAACAATATTAACAGTATTGTATCAATTGATCAATTGATAGCTTCTATTCTAAAAGTACCGTGTCACTCAAATCAGCCAGTATTATTTCAAAGTCGGTACGAAATACAAAACATGTCAAATAGGTTGATGAAATTATCATTATACTAAAGTATACAGATATATAGGTAGAATAAATATCACTTAGGTACTTTTATAATAGTAATAAACTATACCCAAACTAATTTTAACGTCATAAACTAAATTTGTAAACAAGTTATTTAATAACTGTTGCATCACATCTGATAGTAAAGAGTCAAAGAGCAAGGGTAACAAACTATCGCGCTTAATGTGACGTTCGTTTTAATTTTGAAGCATTCTTTTAAGTATTTATTTATAATGATAATATTAATTTATATTGACTAATACACACTATTTTATTAGAACACCTCTCCATAAGCTTTAAAATGAAAATCCACAAAGGAGTTAGAGATAAATAATTTCTCTTCAGCTTTCCTAGCTGTTTTAGTCATTTAAAATTTAAACAACACCATAAGTCATACTGTGTATAGGAATATAAAACCCATACTAACCGATATTTAAACATCATTATCTCCATCATGATCCATCTGCATCAGGTTAGCTACCGTGGGAAAATCCAGATTTTCCCACGGTAGTTAAGAAATAGAATTCGAACAAAACAAACACGGTAGATAGAAAATCCAGAGTTCAATTGCTATTTTAATTATGATTCGAAATATAAATAATCATTTAATTGTTATTTTAATTTACGTATTAAGTTCTAAATTATATATTAAATATATAATATACATAAATACTAATTACTTGCCCTCACGCCATAAGTTACGTAGTAACCTAATTTAATCTGTGCCATGAGTGTTAAAAATCGATTAATAACTTAAGTAAAATTCGAAGGCGGATTCTTTTTGTTTTCAATATAAGCTCATGTTTTACAATCATTATCAATTTCTTTAAAAATAATGCTCTTTCATCAGGGCATTTGATACTCAATATTTTGATTTGCCCATGTATTTGTAAGATTGCATGAAAATTTAAAACAATTCATTTTCTATTATGGAAACATTAATGTAGGTATTGCAGATTTCCAGTTACCCGTAGCTATAAAATTTTATTGAAAAAATCATATCAGCCATTATTTTCATTTTATGCCTCTGCTAATGAAATCCTGGATACGGGAACTGAAGTTCTTTTGCCATATTCATGTTGAAATTTACTTCCCAAAAAAGATAAACATCATAAGAGTAAAGTTTGACCATGGTTTAGGTCATAGCTATCTGAGATTAGAAAATATACCTGACATTTTGTCGTACACATGAAAAACACTCACCTCAGTTTGTGTGCAGTCTCTCGGCAGACGAATGTGTTCAGCCATGATGCCAATGTTCTCAGCGGCTTTCAACTTCATGCGGATGTAAACGTTAGAGTCCTCGCGGCCGCCCACCTGCACGATGGCCAGACGCGGTTGAAAGTGCAGCGACTTGGATCGCAGCTCTGAAACCTGCTGCCGCAAGTCATTCTCGATCGCCCTTAAATGTGTAAGAGGAAATGAAATAATAAATTAATTTTATTCTTTTATACGAAAAAACTTCACTACTGAGCACAAGATTGCAGCTTCGAGTTTTGATTATTTTGCCTGAAAAGAATGAGATAATTTGTCTCATTCTTTTCTTGTGTTATTTTTACTCTTTAGAGATAATTTGGAAGTTCCTCATTCTTTGCGATTCCACAAACACTTCCAAATCTCCATAATTAGGTTTTAAAATTTTTTCCTCCCGCTTCCTCATTATTAAGAGGAATTAATGAAGTGTTAATTATTTTATAGGCAGATTTTTAAACTCAATTTTATCTGTGAAGCTAGCTCATCAGCACCTAACAGCAACTTTACTTATCAGGATTTGTTATCCTGAAGTTACTAATAACTAATTACATTAAGGTCTTCAAGAAGACAGCCTTTTGTTGTAGAAAATAAACCCCAGACATTCTGAACTTTACGGAGCTGTGCGCCGATATCTTTCAATCCTTCCATCAAGTGTTCCTAGCGTACGCCACTCCAGTGACGCTGGATTAGTGATTAGTTTACGACGAATTAAAACCAGTCTATCTAGAGAATTGAATCTGTTTCTCCATATTCATCACAGTTTCGTGATTCGTTATACTAATTTTCTTAAAATTTAATCTCGCTGTTAATTTTGGCTATTAAATTGTTTTTATCTAAAAATAAAAAATTATCACTTTTCTTCCGAGATTCTGCCTTCCTTATTTGCATCCTCTTCCTCCTCATTAAATCGTCATCCTCATCCACATCTTCAAAATATATCTCTAATACTTATTCATCCACAACTCGTTCCTCATACCTTTTCCTATTTCAGATTTTGATTGACCGTGAACAGCGATAGCAAATTTTAATGTAAAATTTAAGTCAATAAGGTGAACGGAAACGGTACCAGTCCGAAATATTATATTACCTATATAGTATTATTATATTTGTCTCCTATAGATAATATTATTATAATTTTTATACTTATGAGTATCAAAGGTGAAATTTTACTATAGTTTTTTGTTTCCACAGTTCCAGACGTTTTTATCGATCCCAGTTATTTTAGATAAAATACAGTTGTAAACCATTTTTAAAATCTTGTTCCGTACTTAGAAGCCATTCTACTGACTATGTAATTACGAGTATTTTGGTAGATATTTTAAAGTTGTTGTCGTTTTCTTTATGTCAACGTTTACGAAACTTATAGGACAAAAGGTGTGCTGGATTCTTATACATCGAAATGAAGTTAGTATAACTGTTGTGCCGTATTTAATCTAATCTTTATTGACAATCAGTACCTATACTGTCTTGATAATTTTAATGATAAACAATTCGTTTTAAAATAGAAAACATTGGAAAAAAATATAATTTTAAAATAGCACTTTTTATTATAAAATAAAGGTGACAAACGAACACACATTCCAGCGGATGGTAAGTGAATACTGTGACCCATAGACATTTACATCAGTTAAGAATCAAAATGCAGATGCATTGTCACCCCTGAAGATCAAGATGGAATGCCTCATTTTAAGTAAAAAGGGTTCCAGTTTTCTACACTCACCATACGAAACACAGCAGCATTAAGCTGCTATTTAACGCTGGTATTATGTGAGAGTGTGGTCCTTGCCCAGTCGAGGCGACCCATTCGTGCTATAACCACCATATAGCTGCAGCATGGCACTACCACGTAAAATAGTTGCTAAACAAATAATATTAATTAATATAAAATTTAATTATATAGGTCGTTATAGAAAATATATCGTAATATATCTTGCTGTAACTTATATTAATATAATATGTTATAGCTACGTATAAAAAGAGCATAAAAGCTTCAATTCAAAAAAGTCCTGTCTTTATACACTCCATTAAATTATACTTATTATATATGGAAATTACAATTATAATAGCACAAAAATAGCCACAATATAGAAATAACATTATTTAAAAAAAGTCTTACCGGGCCACTTCGGTACCCGAAATCACTTGCGCTGCCATTTTTTGCTAAACACCTTTGTCCGACTTGCTCGCGTTGCAGGAACCCAAGAGTACACTGAGACTACTTTTAAAGGCGGAGATCGGCACCATGTGCCCGCGACCCATGATAACCCACGGATGATGATGATAACTTGACAATATTAAACAATGAGTTGCTAAAAGTAATAATTAAATCTATATCCAAAGCAAGCAAACTGGCACCTTAAGAATAATTTGTACTCAGACCGTCACACAGAATTCAGAATTTTATCCATCGTGGAAACCACAGATGCTCCACGACTTAACGTTATAAAGGATCTTTATCATTTAATATAAAAATAAAAATATATCATTCATTATATTTATAAGTGATATGTATAATATTTCCCTTTAATCAAATAAAACTTTTATAGCAGTACAATAGAAATCACAGCGGATTATCATTATAACTTAAAGTAACTGGATTTCTTTAAAATTTCGCTTCTAAAATAAAATTAAAAATTAAATTATTTCTAAAACTTGCAAGATTTCAAAGAAAGGGTTTTCAATGTGGATTTTATATAATAAACTGTATTTCTAAAATATATTTAAGGAATACATTATAGAGAGTAGTATGTTAGTTTTTGCGTTGGTACCAACTAAATTTATTATTTTTCACTACTTCATACGAAGTAAAGCCACGCTGCAACGTAGCATGCATCACAAATAGGTCGTTTGATGAGGGACCACACTTGCAAAAATATAGTATTTCGTATGGTGCGTGACCAGCAACCCTTTTTATCGATAACAAGCGTCTCGAGAGTATAATATGAAGGTGTCTATGGGCCGCAGCATCTACTTATCACCAGTTAGACTTAGTTTATCAATCCTACTTTTTATACACTCATTTAATTAAAAACACTTACATCCATTCTCAATGAAACTGTTGTCTCAATGAAACTGTGAGACTTTCGAGTATGTACAAAAATGAAATGCCTCGCTACCTGCGTTTTTGCAATTAGATTTCGGTTTTCGCCACTTCCCATTATGACACAACAATTTTTGAAGTTCGTAGAAACAAATCGATCTTTTTCTATGAGCCATTGTTTTGTTTTGTTAGCGTCGGCCACGTAAACATAAAATGTTTTTACAATCTCAGTAGTTTAGTATTTTAAGTAGAGGAATTACAATTATTATTTCTTGTTTATCACCCCGCAATAGTCCGTTGCTGGACATGGGCCTATCCTATTGTAGAAAGGATTTTCCATAATCCCCACGCTTGGCACTTGCTTGGATTACTTGGAACCAACATCCATCGGAGGTCATGAGATTTTTCTATAATTTTTATAGTCGCCTCATATAAAAATCACGGAATGAAATTAGGTGATGGATTCTTTATACTAATAATATAAGTCCTACTGCTGGGCACAGTCCTCCTCTCATTTTTAGAGGGTGTTTAGGGCAAATATGTGTCCGCCGTGCTGTCCCAATGCGTGTTGGTGCACTTCACGTCTTCGAATTTTTTTTTTATTTCTCATGCCCAAATACTCAAACGTTGCTCAATTTTAAACACGCAGGTTTCCTCACGATGTTTTCTTCATCGCCGATCACGTGATAAATTGCGTATTGTGATATTTGCAGCGGGCGCGTAACCCTTGAGATGCCACGACTCTTCGTTTACTTAGGTACTAAAATATTCGCGTGCAGGTAAGCACATGGTAAAATTTAAGTAATGCTAGATAATGGCTTGAACTTGGTGATGGCTATTGACGTGGATTTAGCTTTATAATACCGTAGCGTGGATTCAAAGACAGTTTGTAATATCTTTTTACATGATTTTTTTTGTATTTTATTTTATATGATATGATATTTTATATATATGAATGATAGATATTTTATAATTATGAAATGGCAAATTTTTGAGTGTTGTCTCTATATCTATACAAATAAATAGAAATGAAGTGTCTGTTTGTAATGTCAAAATAACCGCTTTTTATTACATGCATATGAAAGTACATACGGTACTTATAACAAAAACACAATTTTAAAATTTTTATCTATCTGCCTGTCTGTCTGTCTGTTTGTTCCAGCTACTCTCCAAAATGGCTGGACCGATTTTGATGGGACTTTTACTGGCAGATAGCTGATGTTTTAAGGAGTAACTTAGGCTACTTTTATTTTAGAAAAAGAATTAGGTTCCGCGCAAAAAATGTAAAACCCTAAATTACACGCGGGCGAAGTCACGGGGAACAGCTAGCTTTAAATAAAAACTTACTTAAATAAAACGACTTCATAAAACTATAAAGTACAAAATAATATTCTCATAATTTATAAACATCTTGAGTTAATCTTAGCACCGACCGTTTTTACTTTTTTTTTACAGGGTTATTTTCAAAGAGTACCCAAATTTTAAACTTAAGCTCAAATATATAAATAATGATATACCGTTATTGCCGTTTTTGAAAATACGGGCAAATAAGGCTTCTACTTTTATTTGAAATCATCCCAAATTGAATGTGATTTGTGAGCAACGACGTTTTTGCCTACCGATTAACCCTTACGAATGTGTGCCGCGGTGAAATTCCTAAAGGAACTCCATCCGCGGCTGGTTGTTGCTGCTGGTGATAAGAGGGCTGGTTCTTTTCTCGCTCAATGGCTAAGTATAGCCATTCAGCGAGGAAACGCAGCCAGCGTTCTTGGCACGATACCGCGGGGAGTAGGACTGTATGATAATTAAGTTACTAGTTTTTTAGTGTAGTTTTTAAAATTAAATATCGCATTTAAACATTATGCCGTGTCAATATCTGCGGAACTCAGTTATTAAACATAAAAATATGTAAAAAATCAGTTCGGTCTTTATTTAAATCAAGCTTCCACCTAAATTATTAGATAATTTATTACAATTGATCACT
The DNA here is from genome assembly GCA_029286625.1 of Parnassius orleans. Classification (NCBI taxonomy): domain Eukaryota; kingdom Metazoa; phylum Arthropoda; class Insecta; order Lepidoptera; family Papilionidae; genus Parnassius; species Parnassius orleans. The sequence continues at coordinate 3,661,823 of JAGSMP010000018.1, forward strand.
TTAGTAGGACTAGTATTCCTTATCCCGATTATATCTTATACTTACTAATATATCTGTAACTAATCTCTTAGTTAAAAATGGTACCTCCTTACATATTATAAGTATACCGAATTTCAGTCATCTAGTTGTAGGTCAACTTATAACTAGATAATGTTTGCGACAAACACCTAGGTGACATAGTATTTAATTTTTGCTAAACTTATGTGTAATGTTATCATGGCATGTCAATAAATACTAATAAGACCAAGGAAACCATGAATGTAGAAAAAAGATTTTTCAATGTAATATTTGTATAATATTTACATTTTTATCTCCCCGTATGCAGAACTCATAGAGTAAAGGCCCTAAGTATGTTTCGTAAGATATGTTTTATTCATCAGTTCAACACTTCACGAGACAGCCACAGCCGAAATAATAAAATTGCAGAAGGTAACCTAAATGCACGAAAATATTATTTTAATGCCTCTCACATAAGTTAAAGAAAAATACTAAAATGAATATGTTTGAATATTAACACTAACTTAGAGCTCTTTATAGTAACATATTATCATTATTAAAAACAATTTAATTAATTCAAAATTCAAAATCTCATTAACATTGATCCATGTTGTGAGTTCATCAGGACTGTATGCACGTTTGTCACCCTCATTACCTATATATATAAAAACATCCTCTTAAATAAATATATCACTGCAATATACATAATCGATCTATTAAAAACAAACAAAAATTTTATTAAGTAAATACTTCTTACCTCTTACAGTTGGTACAAAATGCGTCTACAGCCTTAGAAGAAACCCATCTTATAATATTAAACATTTTTCTTTAAATAGTAACTGAAGTCACTTCTTCCTTATTATTAAATGATAACAATGCGCATCATTGAAACCACTAAAGCTAAAGTATCGATAACAAACCAAATTAAGAATATTAAGTTCGATAATCGATGAAAATTTGTTTATTCCAGGGCAAAAGAAATAATGATAAGTAAACAAGTTACGATAAAGCAATGGCGTCAGTTGTAATGCATTGTGAATGATTATCTCTTGTCGAATAATAAACGTATTTCAGCCTATATAGTCATAATTATGTAAATTCAAACTTAGTGCTCTCGATCCTCCTTTCAGTATTATTATGTAAAAATTAACTTTTATTAAAAAGTCGATTATTTACCCTTTTGTGATGTCTAACGAAAAACACAATTTTAATGTTGCCTAAATAATTACATTAAAAATTCCAGTCCATATTTTGGCACCCTCAGGGGTGGAATTTTTTCTCCAAATTTATATGGATCCATCCTGAACTAGGTATTTAATAAAATAAAAATCATCAAAATTGATTCACAATTGACGATGATATCGCGTAACATACAAACAAATAAATATACAGCCAATTGTATACCTCCTCCTTTTTTGAAGTCGGCTAAAATGGGTATAAAAAGACGTACCTAGGCGAAACAAATCTCTTCGTATTCTCATTATGTTCCTACGCCATAAAATCTGATAATTCGAGCCGGGGTAGTTTATATGGGGATAAGCGCTGCTCTCTAATTTGCAGTAGGCATGTAAGAACAACTAGAGTTCGATCTCCGCCGCTACAACTAAAATTGTCATTTATTTTGCAATTTTATGTGCTGATTGACCACGATGTGCTCGGTGATAAAGGAAAATCTGAAAACCTGCATCTCGAAGAAACTTCACAGCCTCACATATGAAGTCAGCCAACTTGCATTGGCTTTTATACGTGGTAGAGCCATGCTGCAGCTATATTAGTAGTATAGTTATAGCACGAATGGTTCGGCTCGACCGGGGAAGGACCACGCTCTCACAGAATACAAGCGTAAAATAGCAGCCCATTGCTGTTGTCTTTCTTATGGTGAGTGTTTAGGAGTGTGTGAACCGGAGACCCTTTTTACTGGAAAAGAGGCATTCCATCTTAGTCCTCACGGGTGACAACGCATCTGCATTTTGATTATTTATTGAGGATAGATGTAGATGTCTATGGGTCACAGCAACCACTTACCATCAGGTGGACTGTGTGCCCGTTTGTCACCCTATCCTATAAAAAAAACCGCAGTACCTTTGCTGGTAAACCTTGGTAACCCTTTACCTAGCAGTGCAGGCTGTTTTTATGGTTCCACACCTTAGGACCCATATAGGATCACTTTGTTTTCCGTCCGTCCGTTCGTCTGTCCATCTCTCAAGGCCCCTTTTCAGAGGTACACGACAGGAGTATCATTTGTGATGTAGACCAGTGGCGGCGTAAAGGGGCGGTGGGCGGTCCGCCCCGGGTGGCACCAAGGGGTGACAACGACAACTCACTCGCACAGCCAGAGAATACTTACAGAAGAATTATTCCGCAAAGACATACCAATAAATAAATAGCTAGATACCTAATATAGTATCTACCTGCATACACAAATATTATATCTTAATATGTATCGCAAATTCATTTTATTGACTTTCGAACATAATTTAATGTCCTAAATACATGAGTTCAGCTTAAGTAGCGCTTGGTCGAGTAAGTAACACGATCCAAGAAGGTAGCGCCCGTAGCAACAAACACAGTCAATCAGTGATTTGTTTATAACCGTCGCATATTCCCGTAGTACCGTTGGACTTCATTGGAGGTTCTCAGATTCATCGTAAAATGGGGCTATTCTGAGTCTGTTCCTGGTCGCCAACTGTCGAAGCTGAAGACCGAATGTGGCAGACGTTTTCAAGCTACTGTACTGGAGAGCATACGGTATTAATAACAATGGCGAGTGCATCACTCACCTTCGATTTACCGACAATATAGTCCTAATGGCAGAATCGCTAGAGGACCTAAGCACTATGCTCAATAACCTTAATAGTGCCTCCCACCGGATAGGTCTTAAGATAAACATGGACAAAATAAAAGTCATGTGTAACGTCCATGTCTCACACATATGCCGGTAATTGTTGGGAGCACTAAGCTCGAAGTTGTTGACGAGTATGCTTACCTGGGATAAATATTACGACTATGTACGTTCAACTTAGACCGAGTGCTCAATTCGAGATTCAACTGCTGCCCAGCCGAATTGAATCTCGAAGACAGATTACGACACATTTTATTGTCAGGTATACCTCAAAACTTGAAAACGAGATTGTGCAACCAGTACGTGTTGCCATTGATGACTTATGGATCTGAGACGTGGTACTTCACATCTGGCCGTATGAAGAAGTTCAAGGTCGCTCAGCGAGCTATGGAAAGGGAGATATGCGTAGTAGAACCAGAGTAACCACCAAAGCCCAACGGATTACTGAGCTGAAGTGGCATTGGAAAGCAATGTTCTCGAGTGGTAGCCTCGTTCCGGTGGGCGAAGTGTGGGGCGGTGGAGTGATGACCTGGCTCTCGGTGGAGTGATGACCTGGCTCTCGGTGGAGTGATGACCTGGTTAGTCATGCAGGAAGTCGATGGATGGCTCAGGACTATGCTTTGTGGCATTCTTTGGGGGAGGCCTTTGTTCAGCAGTTGACTAGTGAAGGACTGTAATGATAATGATGATGAATAGAATAATTTATGTAAATAAAGTCTGGTAAGTATGTTTAGAATTTTTAGTTTTATTTGGGGGGTGCTTGATAGAAAACCGCCCCGGGTGCCAACCCACGCTACGCCGCCACTGATGTAGACTGATGTATGAGAACATTTTTCCATTTCAAGGTTAGGTTTGTACTATTATCAAACTTACCTTTTCGTTAGAAAAATGTTCGGTGTTTACCTCACCTATAGTCAGTGATGGAATTAATAATAAGGTACACTAGACTCTGGCCTAGGGCATCACCGCAGAAGGGAATCGGTTAATAAACTTCTAATAAAAATTATATGTAAAATTATATGTAAATTATATGTCAAACGGTATTCGTTGAAGGTCATACAGGTATACGCACCAACCTCGGCACATCCCGATGAGGAGGTGGAGGAAATGTATGAGAATATCTCTAAAGCCATGCATTCCTCCACAACCCACTATACGGTGTTAATGAGAGACTTCAATGAAAAACTAGGCACAAGAGAGAACGGTGAGCTGAAGGTAGGAAAATTCGGAATAAGACAACGGAACCCAAGAGGCCAGCAGCTGGCCTACTTCATGGCGAAAGAGGGACTCTTTATGATGAACTCTTTCTTCCAGAAGCGGCCCCACAGGAAATGGACCTGGTCGAGCCCCGACGGTTCGACAAAAAATGAGTTTTATTTCATTATGACGACTAGACGGCAACTGTTCAGTGATGTCTCAGTGATCGCGAGGGTGAAAACTGGCAGCGATTACCGAATTTTTAGAGGCACACTGAACCTAAACATTAAGTTGGAGAGGTCTCGTCTAATGAAGTCAACGCTCCGTCCGTCTCTAATCAAAAAATGTTTTATTATGGAAAAAAATGCATGTCTAGTCAATCAAAATAGAAATGAATCTCGCTATTACAAATGCACTAAATGCATTTAGATATGATTTATTGCACGCCTCATAACGCAAAGCGTTATAGGTGGGATTTAGTCTCGACACGTCAAGATCAAGCAATTTTGTGTTCTTAAAATGCCTCTATCATAACCATATTGCACTTATACGTTAATACTAGTAGCCGTATATCAAGAAAACACTCTAGGTCAGTTTAAGACCATAAACTGAACTGCCTTGCTTTTCGTACTACGAACGCGTCTTATTGCAGACCAACCAGTCGCTGGTCGAGGTATTTTCGAGGCAAACGAGCACACAGTCCACCTGATGGTAAGTGGTTGCTGAGGCCCATATACATCTACATCTATCCTTGTTTGCGAATCAAAATGCAGATGCGTTGTCAGCCTTGAGGACTAAGATGTAATACCTCTTTTCCAGTAAAAAGGGTCTCCGGTTCTCTACACTCACCATACGAAACACAGCAGCATTAAGCTGCTATTTTACGCTGGTATTCTGTGAGAGCGTGGTCCTACCCCGGTCGAGCCGACCCATTCGTGCTACAACTATACTATAATTATAGCTGCAGCTTGGCTCTACCACGTAGAACCCTGGAAAACGAGATAGATTTACCGCCATCTATCGGAAGTATCTATCAGATCCCATAGTAGTTGCCTTTCATGACACCCACGAGACGAAATAGGGTGATGAATCTTACACCACCACCTTACGGCACATATTTACTCGAAATATTTCAATTTCTCAGTCATGCGTTTTACATGCATTTACGTGGTAGACTCACGCTGCATCGTATTATGAATGCAACACGATTGGGGGAGAAGAATAACAGCATAATATAGAATGTGTTTCGTATGGTGAGTGCCGTGAACTGGAGACCCTTTATACTGGTAACGCGAGGTATTTCATCTTAGTTTTCAGATGTGACAAAGCAACTGTTTTTTATTGTTAACGTGTCCTTGATTTTGGGGTACAGCATCCACTTACCATCAGGTGGACTGTGTGCTCGTTGGTCACTTTTCAGTAAAAATGTAGGTTTTCTCACGATATTTAGGCTTTAAACCCTGCATTGCAATTAACAATTTCATACCGCCGTTTTCGAAATCAGGTTCTCACGAACTGCCTGGATGATGTTTTTAATTTTTTTAGGATCTCAGACATGCAGGTTTTCGGGGTTTCCTTTATCACCATGCATGTCGTGATCAATCAACACTTAAAATTGCAAAATTAAATAACAATTTTAGCCGTTACGGTGGAGATCGAACTCGGGTTGCTTGTACATACCTACTATAAATTACAGACCAGCGCTTATCTCCATATAATCATTTCTTTCTCTCGAATTATCAGATCTTAAAACGTAATGAGAATACGAAGAGATTTTCGTTTCGTCTAGGTACGTCTTCTTTTTATACCAATTTTGCAGACTTCAAAAAAGGAGGAGGTATTCTATTTGACTGTATATTTTTTGTATGTATATTACGCGATATCTTCGTCAATTGAGAACCGAGGTCCAAGGCCCTAGGCTTATCCTTCAGACGAATGCAGATGCGTCGTCACCCTTGAGGACTAACATATGGAATGTCTCATTTCCAGTAATAAGGTAGGTAATAACCTGAGACCGGTTTTCTACATTCTACAAAGCTGTTATTTTACGCTGATTTTATCTCAGAGCGTGATCCTTCTTCGCTCATGACGACATATTCGTGTTACAAGTACAACCATAATAAAGCTGCAGCGTGCTTCTGTCGGCTCACTCGTCGTCGTTTAAGTAAGGATAAAAATTTTTAAATCCTATACAATTTTTTTTCTGCTCCCGCGATCACGTGAATATTTATCACTTGTTATGGTTCTTTACCTTTTAAAAATAACATTTATCAGAAAATGGAAATGAAAATAGAAAATGGCCCGTCTTCACAATTACCTGGAAGTCATCTGGAAGCTTAAAATTGAAACTCTTTAAGTCAATGTTTTGGAGCTTACAATGTGTGAGATATGAAAAAGGCAGAACCCATGTTGAAAATCAAAATATTGAACCCACCAACACCAATTAAATAAATGGCATTTAAAATATGAAAATGCTATTGTAATAAGATCCGCGGGCCATACGAGAATCGAAAGGAAGAAAAATAGGTAGGTAAGGCAGGCATAAAGTAACTTTGTCATTGGATACGACTACGTAACCTGCTTACCCAAATGGAAAAATAGGATCGTGAGGATTGGTTTTGCGAAATGCGAACCTTATGCAACATATATGTACTATGCTAAAATTATAGATCATAGTCATCTCAAAACGGTATATTATAAAAGACAAAAGGAAGTGGAAAAAATATTTAAGCTATTCACTTCACAGTACGCGAGCAACTCGGGTTCGGTCACCGCCGGCATCAATGATATTAATTATTACAAATTAAAAGTTTTGATTTACCACGTGCTCGGCGGTGAAGGAAAACATCGTATGGACAAAAAATTCGAAGACGCATTAGGGCAGGAGCGGCAGGCAGACTTTTTCTTGCCATACAACCTTCTCAAAAATAAGAGGAGTTCTGTGCCCAGCAATAGGACTCTTAAGAATCGATTCATTTATGCCGAGTACCATTGTAAAGATAATTAAGTATATTTATTAAAAGTGAACAGTGACACCTGACGGTAAATGTTAAAATATAAATAAAAACAAACTAAATCTACGTATAACTTAATTGATTATAGCGATGGTAAAGTTTAATAAACAACTATCAATACTTTTACAGATTTAATAATATCATAAGCGAAATTTTAAAAAATATGACACTTGTGCTAATAAATGTAGTTTAAGTCTACTTTTTAGATTTCCTTTAACGAATAACAATAACGTAATAATTTCCTGTATACGTATAAGTAAGGCTCGGAAAGTAATATTAAGTAGATGAAAAACTCTATCCGGGCTAATCTTCAGAATGGCTGAACCGATTGCGAACTTCACGAACAAATATAGAGAGTAATGCCAACAGTGATTTAGGCCATATTTTATCCGAAAATCTAGAAGATTTTTTTCTTAAGAAATCTAAAAATTTATAAAATAACGCCACATCAATAAATCACCCAGGCGAAGCCGGGGATGGGTTGTTAGTTGTAAATAAACAAAATAAGGTATTCTTTAACTAAATATTTAATGCTGTATTACTGAAATTAAAAAGTAAGACTTAGGTATAACAAGAAATTAATTATGATTTATTACCATTACGATAGAAGGTTTATGTGCAATAAATTATACATTTTAGAAAATCTAATTTTTCAATAACACCACGCGCAACAAATGCAGTACCTAATTATCAGGTATTGAGGTATTTTAAAATAATATAAGAATAGTAAAGTAATATACTAACTGCAATACGTTGTCAATATTCTGTTGCGGATTCCACATTTTCTTATTGTCTTTATTAACCGTATTAAAATTCAAAACATATTCGTATTTACACAGTTCGCAGCGAGACGCCAATAGCTTACTAACTAACCGGCTAACAGCACACAACTGAGATGGTGCGTGTTCGACAAGCTAAAGTGGTCAGGCAAGTTAAAGTCTATTTAAAGTTATGTCATTAAATAAGCGTGTATAATAAGCGATAATGAAATGGTAAAAAATAACAGGTAACAATACTGCCAAAGTTAGGTCAGTCAGCACATTTATTACTTGTTATCATTGTCACCATTGTGTTAACTGTATAATATCTCACACAAATGCCATTACTATACAAGCAATATATAAGTACTTACTTACGTACTTACTTTCATTCATAAAGGAATAAAATGACTTAGCAAATTAAACAATACCATTCTCCATTAAATCCTTAAATATAATACAAAAAAGTGAAACAAATAAAACAGGTAGAGAAGTAAATTTGTACCTGCTCGAGATAGTTTGCGCATACAAAAATAGACAAGGTCCTAAACATAAAAGTAGTGTTATTTAACACTAATATAATAATAATATCGTCCAGACCGAATTTCGGTCACGGCGGCTAGTCATAATAGAGACTATAGCCATCTGCGCAGGACTAGATTACAGTGCCCGAGTGTATGCGCAAGCTCAGGTACACTCTCTATTCCATAACTCTCATAGTCCAATGGGACGATAATACGACAGAACCGGACAGACCATACTTTCCGAGGCACGGAGGTGAAACACTGCCAACTTCCTAACTCAGGGCTTCTAATGAGAATTTCTTGACACAAAAATCTGATTTTTTTGGCCTGACCCGGGATTCGAACCGGGGCCTCAAGATAAACAGCCGCATTTACGACCACTAGACCATTGAGGCAGACATATCAGAGTCACAGTCAGTCAAGTGATATTAAAATAATTTATTTAAGGTATGTATTATTTTACTGTGTACTTACGTACTTAAGATGTGGAAAAATATTGTGAAACAACCTTCATTTCCTTAAAACTCTGCTAATACTCCGCTGTGCAACACTGCCAACTTCCCGACTCCATGACGATACTGAGAATGTCTTGACAGAATAACCCAATAATTGATTTTTGGCCCGACCCGCAATCCGAGCTCGAGACCACATCATTATAAGCAGTCGCGTTTTACGACCACTAGATCAACGATCAGTCGTCTCCTACACAATAACCTTAATTCAGCATAATTCAAACAAAGTCTTGACATGTGCAGTGTGCGCACAGATATTTATAACACGTTTCCCAGAACAACACGAGCAATAGATAAAAATTTAGTAAATAGTGTATTACATAAATAGATTAACACTACGCTATATCCTATGCTAGAGTTAGACTTTATTGTGAGAGCAGCTACATTCGTGCCAGATAATGGCGGAAAATCCTTTCGTAAATCTGAACCTAAATTATACTAACTAAATTATATTACTTAATTAAATATTAGAGATTAGATATTAAATTATATTTATTTATAAGATATGATATTAATTTAGATATGATTTAGATAAGATTACCTAGATATTAATTTAATTAGAATTAAATATAAAATTACAATAAACTAATAATGAAAAAAGTCAACAAATTATGGATTAACCAGAATATATAAAAGATATTCTATACATATATCATACAAATGTACATATAATATAAATATATTAATACAAAAGTACACAAATACATAAATCTACTTGAATACACACTAATAAATACATAACAAAATAATTATATCTATGCCATGATTAATAAGGAAAATATGTGACGATAGAATCATTCGTTAGGAAAAATCGTAGATTCACACTTGCATTGACTTTCTAGTGTTCACGATATTTGTTATTGGAAAAAAACTTGTTGGAAGCTTTTTTAATGTCAAGAGGTATTTCGTTCCTGTCTTATAGCAGTAATATCAGTGGCGTAGCTACCCAGGGGCTAGGCGGGGCAGTGCCCCGGCGCCCCCAAGCTAAAGGGGCCCCTCGGCCTCCAAGAACGACGTTCGAAAAATTATGTAATATCCTAGTTGTATAAATACTTTTCGAGTTTTAACTTTTTGGCCCCTGACCGCGCACGGCTCGAACTGAAATCACAAAAATTACTCCCACTTCCAGAAAATAAATATAACATTGTTAAAGATAGTTGTCTACTTCGTTTTATTGTCTTTTTTTATATAGAAGAGTGAGACAAACAAGCAGGCGGCTCACCTGATGGCAAGTGTCGACCACCGCCTATTAACAAATACAACACCAGGGGAATTGCAGGTGCGTTGCCGGCTTTTTAAAAAGGAGTAAGCTCGTTTCTTGAAACTCCCTAAGTCATATCGGTCCGACAGTAGTGGACCGCCAAACATCCCGATGATGTGGATTTGTGAAATGCGTAGATGAAATTTAGTGGCTGGAATTAATCCGAACAATTCCTCTGAACACTCCCCGTGGTAAATGCGATAGAAAATGCAAGGGGATGCAATATCTCTTCGTCTCCTCTTTCGTCTTTGTCAGTCGTCGACGATTCGAGCCGCTCTGCGCTGGATGCGGTCAAGTGGAAGAAGCTGGTACTAGGGAGCCCCGGCCCAGGGATGAGAACAGTATTTCATGTTAGGCCGAACCTGCCCCTTGTAAAGTTGCAAGCAGTGTGCCGGTATAAAATACTGTCCCGCTCTGCTGAGCACGCCAAGCATTTTAGAGGCCAATTCAGCCTTCCCTTCCAAGTGACCACGAAACTACACGTTATTCGATATATCAACGCCGAAGATTCCGATACTGGCTGAGGTAACAAGGGGAGTGCCCTGAAATTGAGGAGTTACGACAAAGGGCTTCTTTTTAGTGGTAAACGCGCAAACTTGTGTCTTCTGGGCATTGAACTTAATTAGATTTAGTCGCCCCAATCCGAGATCTTAGACCTAAGGTCTCGGATTTTTTATTACACATAATACTTAGTAGTAAGTAGCTTTGCTTTATTATGCCCTGCAGTGGGCTACAAGGAGCTGATGATGAAGTAGTTTTGCACCTTTAAAGTATTTAGTTTAGTTTAAATAGGGCCCCAATTTCATTTTGCCCCGGGGCCCTTGGTTACATAGCTACGCCACTGAGTAATAGCGGAAGAGTGGGACATAACCAGTACAGTGTAAAGGCGTTAGCAACTTCAGATTATCCGAAGAATGGAGAAAACAATTATGAGAATCTCCTACGTACTGAAATTTAGATTTCAAGTGAAAAGAGTGCGAAAAGAAGATAAATGGTCATATTTACGAAGACCATACTTGTATCTGATGCAGTTGTTAAGAAGACGATCCAATGTGTAAAGATATTGTTGAGACAAGTCTGAGCAACACACGTCGACATAGTCTATTATCGGCAGAATAAGATATTGAACAAGCAAAACTTTTGTAGCGGTTGGGAAAACATTTGCGTTACTTAAATGACTAAAAGAGTCAGCAAGTTTTTTTTTTTTATAGAATAAGGGTGACAAACGAGCACACAGTCCACCTGATGGTAAGTGGATGCCGTGGCCCATAGACATCTACATTTATCCTCAATTAAGAATCAAAATGCAGATGCGTTGTCACCCCTGAGGACTGAGATGGAATGCCTCGTTTCCAGTAAAAAGGGTCTCCGGTTCTCTACACTCACCATACGATGTTTATTAATACGATAATCATTTAATGATCTGCTCATTCCCGGTATCTATGAGTATGCAGACGACAGCACAGTTGTGGAGAGATGCCAACCAAGTGCCCGGGCCAATCGGGATCAAATCCAGTCCGAAAGAGAAGTTATGGTTGAGCGTGTGAATCTCACACTACAGGCAATCTCCAAATGGGGCGATGCCAATCTCGTGAGATTCAACGCCTCCAAAACACAAGCGTGTCTTTTCACCGCTAAAAGGAGCCCGCTCACACTGGCTCCTACTTTCGGGAATGTATCCTTGGAGTACACTGACCGCCTTCAGTTGTTAGAGGTTGAATTTTCTCCGAACCTCAACTATGGGTGGTTCATTGAGTCCAGATCCAAATCAGCCGTAAGGAAACTTGGTGTCCTTGCAAAAGTGCGGCAGTACTTCATGCCGGGGCAGCTTCTTACCTTATATAAAGCGCAAGTCCGGTCGTGCATGGAGTACTGCTGTCACATATGGGCTGGTGCTGCAAAATACCAACTGGCAGCGTTAGACTCAGTGGAGAGACGTGCTAAGAGGCTCATTGGTGACCTTGATTTGGTTGAAACCAACCTTGTCAGCCTCGAGCACAGGCGCAGAGTAGCCAGTCTCTCGATATTCTATAGGATGAATTTCGGTGAGTGTGCGCAGGTATTACACGCTTTAATTCCTCTTTCTCCTTTCCACCATCGGACGACCAGGCGGTCAGCGGGTCTTCACCCCTTTGTTCTCAATATTCCACGCATTAGAACCAAATGGTTTGCTTCGACTTTTGTAAAGCGTACAGCAAAGGAGTGGAATAATTTGCCGGCGTTAACCTTTCCGTCCGAATACAATCTGGGCTTCTTCAAGGCAAGAGTGAATAGGCTTTTGTTACGCTAAGACAGTGCGATTTACTATCTAAGGCTGCATCACCACTTACCACCAGGTGAGATGGTAGTCAAGCACTGGCTCATAAGTATAAAAAAATACGAAACAGTAGAATTAAGCGGCTATTTTACGCTGGTATTCTGTGAGAGCGTGGTCCTACCCCGGTCGAGCCGACCCATTCGTGCTACAACCACAATATACCTGCAGCATGGCTCTACCACGTGAAATGGTACGTCCTAGACGGAAGGTATCGACCAAGTTCACGATATATTGAAGACTAGCGACCCGCCCCGGCTTAGCCTGGGTAGGATCTATTAATGTAGCATTAGTTAGATTTTAAATAAGCAGGTTTTAATTTATCAATTTTTCAAATAAAATATCGTAAGTTATTGGGATAAAATATAGTCTAGAACTCTCCTGGTGTGGCTCTCTATCTGTTCATAAAGTTTCACCACACTCGGTTTAACCATTAAGAAGATTACCAGGACTTTCATACAAAATTTAAAAAAATGGTTGTTTATGTCTTAGCATGCAAATAACCCCCTGAACTTAATAGAAGAGACAGTGCCCTTAACCGACGAGCATGCGATTATAAATTCGCCTTTGTTCTTTTTAAGATGGGTTTTGGAAGAATATTTTTAAGGTTAGTTCATTGATTTGGCTGATTTTTATATTTACCATTCCATTTACCAAAGGAGTATTTTTTTATCGTATGGATATTAATTATTGTTTATTTTGTACATTTCACACTCATCAGATTTACTTTACAGACGAGTATAAAATATTACAAGCTATTCCCCGCGACTTCGTTCGCGTGAATTTATTACGATTGGATTTCATGGGTTTTAATGTTTTTGCGCGGAACCTTTCTTTTCTAAAATAAAAATAGCCTAAGCCCTAAATTACTCCTTCTAATATCCGCTATCTGCCAGTGAAAGTCCCGTCAAAATCGGTTAATCCATTTCGAAGATTAGCCGGAACAAACAGACAGACAGACAAAAATTTAAAAAAAAATTTTTTTGTTATAAGTACCGTATATAATTTCATATGCATTTAGTAAAGAGCTGTTATTTTGACATTACAAACAGACACTTCAATTTTATTTATTCGTATAGATTAATTCATTAACCTATCATAAGTCTACTTCCGAACATCGGTCTCTCCATAGATTAGCTCACCCAGAGATATGTCGAATATTATACTGTATGTAATCTTAATTGGCATTGGTAGGATGGTTTATTATACACAAAAAAAAAAACATAATAAATTATATACTGTTTATTTACTAAACACCTTTGTACAGTCGTTATCCACACTTAACTCGTACTGTCAGTTACATTATGAAATTAAATGGAAGTTAGAATATAATATGGCGGACAAAAATCTTACGATTTTTTAAAAAACAAGGTTTTTTATTCCTTAATATAACAAAAATACTTAACTAAAGCTAATTATACAACAAAAACAAACAATTTAAAGCCAATATACGATATAAGGCTAAAATACTAGTCAACAATGAAAAATATAGTGTCATGACTATTACAGAAAGATATAGTTCTAAAAAAAATGTGGAGGATAAATGAGGGTATAGAATCAAAGGCAGCTATATCCAGAACAAGTCGTTTTTAAACTGTGAATGCCATCTTAATCTTCATACTATTTTGAATAAATTTACAAAATTGTTTGGCATCTAAATCAGCTAAATCCCAGCCAAAATTCACGTTAAAGAAACGATTCAGAACCAAAGGTAGCTAAATCCACACAGTTTGGAAACAAACAGCTAAAATTGCGGCTGGCCAATCACAGGTCTACATTGTCGAAATAACAAGATGGCGGATCTCATACAAAACAGTGTTTGCGTGGGTGTGATTTTTATCGAAATTAAATAGGATTTCGCATCTATTTCTTATTAAAAACGAGTGGAACGACAAATAAAAAGTGCAATGGAAGTGCCTGTAGCAGAAGCATTGCCAGGTAAAGGAAAAAAACGTAAAAGACAGCCGGAGAAATGGAAGGCGAACAAAGCGAAAACTGACAGGTGAGCCTAGACTAGTGATGTACTTAACCCGATGGAGTTCGATCGATCGATCGATGTTTTTGTTCAGTGTAAATTTTCCTATTCTGTTTTATGTATTTTAAATTAGGTACATTATAATGCAAAAAATGAAAATAAATAGGCTATAACAGTAATTGTCACGTTTACTTGTTTCACAGGTACTCGGCAAAATCTTTGCCAGAAAACATAACCTGCAATCATAACACTAAATCATTTGCGTGTAAACAATTAAAATACTAGATCTCGTGCATTTTCAGATCGTTTTACTCAAAACCATCAAACATCATCAAGATGCGTTAATATTAAAGTGCTGTTCAGTGAAGAAAACAGTCAGAAAGCGGCCCGTAAAAAACACTAGAAAAAGTAGAGATTTTGCGATTAAATACACAATTTACGCAAAGTCACTTAAGAAGGCAATTCCAGTTTGCCAGAAAGTATTTTTAAATACACTAAAGATAACGAAGTATCGTGTTCAGTTCGTCATGCAAAACTTCTTTAAATCTGGTCAGTTCCTACAGAAAAAGAGGCGGTGACCACAAGAAACAGAAGTATGCAGCACAAAGACAATCAGTTCATAGCTTTTAAAGTCTTAAAATGCGTTGAAGCACATTATTGCAGAGGATCATCGCAGCAACGTAAATACCTACCTAATGAACTCAATGTTAAAAAATTATTTAAACTTTTTAAACAAGTGCACCCAAACAGCCCAGTCAAACCATCTTACTTTAGATCTATCTTTAATGAGGACTTTAATCTTGGTTTTGGGAGTCCAAGGACGGATGTATGCTCGAAATGCATTGAACTGCAAGAAAACTGAAAACGAAAATGATCCATCGAAGAAAAGCCAACTGATGATAGAGAAAAGGATACACAAACTAAGAGCACAAGCATTTTTAAATTACTCAAAGATAAAAAGAGCAAATGATTACGTTCTCATTCGATTGCCAAAAGAATTTGGTGCTTCCAAAAGTACCTGACCAGAGTTGTTACTACAGCAGACAGCTGTATCTGTATAATTTTACAGTAGTCCAGGGTTCATCGAGAGATCCTTGAATGAAAACACCACATTTGCATACATCTGGACAGAAAATGAATACGCTAAAGGTTCAAACCAAATAGCTTCCGCTGTATACGATAGGCTCAACAAAACTGACCTGACTCATGTAACCCACGTCCGTTTAGTGGCAGATGGATGCGCAGGCCAAAACAAAATTTAATTATGATTTCCATGTGCATGCGTTGGATTTTGGAAAATCGACAACAAAGCAAATGGAACTAGTGTTTCCGTGACAGGCCATTCTTTCATGCCGCCTGATCGAGTTTTCGGCAATATTGAAAAAGTATCCGAAAATGGAGGTCATCACTTCTCCAGAAGAGTACGTCGATGTAATCAGTCAACACTCTACAGTTACGAAACTACGAGATATACCCGTGCTTGACTGGAAAACTTCTATTCACAGTATCGTAAAACACCGGCTCAAATCCACTTCAAAATTTCTCAGTAAAAGATTTATTATTCAGATCCAAAACTCAAGGAAGTGTGTTGGTACGTGGTGAATTGTATTACAACCTGACACGGGACACTCCAAAAGTTTGTGTAAAGCAGGCAAAAAAGCTGAAGCTATACGACCAACAATAATTCCTTCTGGCATAGAAGTGAATCCACGAAAGTTGCGAGATGTCAGAAACCTTCTCCAAAACACTATGGTGACTCTGGAAAGATCTGCACATTTAAGATATTTCCACGCCATGTTGAATACTCTAGACGAAGATGAGCTTCGGCTATTAGAAGAAAGAGGAGTTGAAGAAGAAAACGGTACTGTACGAGATTTTGTGAGGTTCAAGAAGAAGATAATTTGAGAGTATAACAGTTTAAATAATTAAGATTTAATTATAAAATAATACTTTTCATAAATATTATTTTATTTACATGTGGGTCTTCAAAACACTTAAAATGCACGTATTTGGTTATGTTATACATTTGAATTTACATACTTTTAAACACATATCTTTTAACGTTGACTATAGCTACGATATGACAAAATTTTTAGAAAAGTTAAAATATACATCACTAGTCTTGTGACGTCATCACCAAAAATTGCAAACAAAACAGCTATATCCAATACAATCAGAATCAAAAACAGTTAAACTTTGGTTGGTATCAAATGCAGCTAAGTGATTTTAAAATTACCGCTAAAAGTAATTTTATCATTGGATTGACTGATGTGTGTGTGTTCAGTGGTACCACCATTCCAAATACTTTTCGTTTTTTTTTTCATCGTATTGCCACAGTAAAATCAAATAAAACGTTTTTCTGTTTAACGAAAAAATACCGAGGTGGATATAGCTGCCTTTGATTCTATACGCCTCATATGTAATAAAGACAATCCATACATCAAGGTACGGTATATATAATATGCAGTTTTTACATGAAGGAGCGAATTCCAACATTAAATAACTACTGACAAAAAAGTGCTTAGTCATTATTATACCATATTCAAGAAGACAACATTGTGAAGATATTTTTCTGCTAAATTTTAAAACAATTATGAACTGAACTTTAAAATACAATTAGTTATTTTTAATTATTGTATACTGCAGTTTTAAACGGAGTTATACATTCACGATTTCGTTGTATTCATATCATTTTCTGTTTTATAAAAAAACTTAATCTTAGGTCATCTGCTTTGACGGGAAAAGGTAACAAAAAGGAAAGGTTATATTTATTTTGTTTTTAGTCTTAATAATAATGAGTAAACAAAAACATAAGATCTCAAAAGCTTTGTCGTCACTTCGTCACTTGTTTTTCATTTTTTAACAATCAATAAACTTACAAGCTAACCTTATAAAACTACTTATCAACCTAATAGTAGCACAGAAATCACATTAGAACTAGAAACTAGAATTTAAGTAAAAGCCTTCTATATTTGGATATATGTAAACGTTATTAACGTTAAAAACGTTACAACAAAATTAATTTGAATCACTTACGATTCTAATTATTATCGTATATAATAGTCTGAAAAGTATGAAGATTTTTTTAATCATAAACTCGTACTGGGAATTATGTCATAAAAAAGTTTGCTCCAGTGGTTCCATAATAGAATCATTTTAATACTGTGTCAAACAAAAAATAAACAATGTATGAACAAAAAGTTTTTTTACACTTATAAATACCGGTATTAGTTTAAATTTAAGACTGGACTGAGCGTAGGTCATCCTCTTTTTCTTTGTGTGCGTTTGAGTAGAGATGTATTCGCATGGCGTGAGTAGGCATTGGTGCTGTGTTGCACAATTTGCACGTCAACTCCTTGCTGACCGAAATGGACGTCCTATAGAAAATAATTCGAATATTGTTATAAGTATTTTATCACATCACAAATGTTGACACAGTTCTATTTAATATTTTAATAATGCAATTTTAATTTCAACTGCCCAACAGTGGGCGACTAATAGACATTGTTGTGACTATTCTTTTTTTGACTCCTGTCAACCCGACCCGTGTGATGTGTATGTGTGCGTATGGGTTTTTTTTATAAAATATGGATGACAGAGGAGCACACAGTCCACCTGATGGTAAGAGGATGACCATGGATATCTATCCTCGAATACCCCTATAATACCCCTGAAGCCTCGGTTTCGACTGAAAAGGGACTCCGGTTCTCTACACTCACCACACAAAACACAACAGCACTAAGCTGCTACTTCACGCTGATATTCTGTGAGAGCGTGGTCTCACCTCGGTCGAGCTGACCCATTCGTGCTACAACCACAATATACCTGCATGGCTCACCACGTGAAATGGTACGTCCTAGACGGAAGGTATCGACCAAGTTCGCGATATATTGAAGACTAGCGACCCGCCCCGCTTAGCCTGGGTAGGATCTATTAATGGCATTAGTTATTTTTAAATAAGCAGGTTTTAATTTATCAATTTTCAAATAAAATATCGTGTTATTGATAAAATATAGTCTAGAACTCTCCTGGTGTGCTCTTATCTGTTCATAAAGTTTCACCACACTCGGTTTAACCATTAAGAAGATTACCAGGACTTTCATACAAAATTTAAAAAAATGTTTATGTCTTAGCATGCAATAACCCCTGAACTTAATAGAAGAGACAGTGCCCTTAACCGACGAGCATGCGATTATAAATTCGGCTTTGTTCTTTTAAGATGGGTTCTTGGAAGAATATTTAAGGTTCATTGATTTGGCTGATTTTATATTTACCATTCCATTTACCAAAGGAGTATTTTTTATCGTATGGATATTAATTAGTCTGTTTATTTTGTACATTTCACACTTATCAGATTTACTTTACAGACGAGTATAGAATATTACAGTTATTCCCTCATGACTTCGTTCGCGTGAATTTATTACGTTTGGATTTCATGGGTTTTAATGTTTGGCGGAACCTTTTCTAAAATAAAAGTAGTAAGCCCTAAATTACTCCTTCTAATATCCGCTATCTGCCAGTGAAAGTCCGTCAAAATCGGTTAAGCCATTTCGAAGATTAGCCGGAACAAACAGACAGACAGACAAAATTAAAAAATTTTTTTGTTATAAGTACTGTATATAATTTCATATGCATTTAGTAAAGAGCTGTTATTTTGACATTACAAACAGACACTTCAATTTTATTTATTCGTATAGATTAATTCATTAACCTATCATAAGTCTACTTCCGAACATCGGTCTCTCCATAGATTAGCTCACCAGAGATATGTCGAATATTATACTGTATGTAATCTTAATTGGCATTGGTAGATAGTTTATTATACACAAAAAAAAACATAATAGATTATATATACTGTTTATTTACTAAACACCTTTGTACAGTCGTTATCCACACTTAACTGTACTGTCAGTTACATTATGAAATTAAATGGAAGTTAGAATATAATATATGGACAAAATCGACGATTTTTAAAAACAAGGTTTTTATTCCTTAATATAACAAAAATACTTAACTAAAGCTAATTATACAACAAAAACAACAATTTGTCAATATGATATAGCTAAAATACTAGTCAACAATGAAAATATAGTGTCATGACTATTACAGAAAGATATAGTTCTAAAAAAATGTGGAGGATATATGTAATAAAGACAATCCATACATCAAGGTACGGTATATAATATGCGTTTTACATGAAGGAGCGAATTTCAACATTAAATAACTACTGACAAAAAGTGCTTAGTCATTATTATACCATATCAAGAAGACAACATTAGAAGATATTTTTCTAAATTTTAAAACAATTATGAACTGAACTTTAAAATACAATTAGTTATTTTAATTATTGTATACTGCAGTTTTAAACGGAGTTATACATTAACGATTTCGTTGTATTCATATCATTTTCTGTTTTAAAAAACTTAATCTTAGGTCATCTGCTTTGACGGGAAAAGGTAACAAAAGGAAAGGTTATATTTATATTGTTTTTAGTCCAATAATAATGAGTATACAAAAACATAAGATCTCAAAAGCTTTGTCGTCACTTCGTCACATGTTTTCTTTTTAACAATCAACAAACTTACAAGCTAACCTTATAAAACTATTATCAACCTAATAGTAGCACAGAAATCACATTAGAACTCGAAACTAGAATTTAAGTAAAGCCTTCATATTTGGATATATGTAAACGTTATTAACGTTAAAAACGTTACAACAAAATTAATTTGAATCACTTACGATTCTAATTATTATCGTATATAATAGTCTGAAAAGTAAAGATTTTTAATCATAAACTCGTACTTGGAATTATGTCATAAAAAGTTTGCTCCAGAGGTTCCATAATAGAATCATTTTAATACTGTGTCAAACAAAAATAAACAATGTATGAACAAAAGAAAGTTTTTACACTTATAAATACCGGTATTAGTTTAAATTTATGACTGACTGAGCGTAGGTCATCCTCTTTTTCTTTGTGTGCGTTTGAGTAGAGATGTATTCGCATGGCGTGAGTAGGCATTGGTGCTGTGTTGCACAATTTGCACGTCAACTCCTTGCTGACCGAAATGGACGTCCTATAGAAAATAATTCGAATATAAAATATAAGTATTTTATCACATCACAAATGTTGACACAGTTATATTAAATATTTTGATAATGCAATTTTAATTTCAACTGCCCAACAGTGGGCGACTAATAGACATTGTTGTGACTATTCTTTTTTGACCCCTGTCAACCTGACCGTGCGAAGTAAACGTGCGTATGCGTTTTTTTTTATAAAATAAGGATGACAGAGGAGCACACAGTCCACCTGATGGTAAGAGGATGACCATGGATATCATCCTCGAATACCCTATAATACCCTGAAGCCTCGGTTTCGACTGAAAAGGGACTCCGGTTCTCTACACTCACCACACAAAACACAACAGCACTAAGCTGCTACTTCACGCTGATATTCTGTGAGAGCGTGGTCCTTTGCCGGTCGAGCCACCCATTCGTGCCGCAACCATAAAATAGTGCAAGTGTGCACGTACACGATCGCGCGCGACGTGTGCGTGTGTGTGTACGTGTGCGTGTGTGTACGTACCTGGCCACCTCGAGGCGCAGCTGGTCGTTGTCGCGCTTGAGCTCGAGCAGGCGCTCGCGCGCGACATGTGCGTGTGTGTACGTGTGTGTACGTGCGTGAGTGTACGTACCTGGCCACCCGAGGCGCAGCTGGTCGTTGTCGCGCTTGAGCTCGAGCAGGCGCTCGCGCGCGACGTGTGCGTGTGTGTGTACGTGTGCGTGTGTGTACGTACCTGGCCACCTCGAGGCGCAGCTGGTCGTTGTCGCGCGTGAGCTCGAGCAGGCGCTCGCGCGCGACGTGCGTGTGCGTGTACGTGCGTGTGTACGTGCGTATACGTACCTGGCCACCGAGGCGCAGCTGGTCGTTGTCGCGCTTGAGCTCGAGGAGCGCTCGCGCGCGACGTGTGCGTGTGTGTACGTACCTGGCCACCTCGAGGCGCAGCTGGTCGTTGTCGCGCTTGAGCTCGAGCAGGCGCTCGCGCGCGACGTGTGCGTGTGTGTGTACGTGTGCGTGTGTGTACGTACCTGGCCACCTCGAGGCGCAGCTGGTCGTTGTCGCGCTTGAGCTCGAGCAGGCGCTCGCGCGCGACGTGTGCGTGTGTGTGTACGTGTGCGTGTGTGTACGTACCTGGCCACCTCGAGGCGCAGCTGGTCGTTGTCGCGCTTGAGCTCGAGCAGGCGCTCGCGCGCGACGGGGTGCAGCTCGAGCGGCGCGTGCAGCGGGTACACGACGGCGCGCTGCACCATGCCCGGCGCGCTGATCTCCAGCAGCTCGCTCTCGTCCACCGACCGCCACTCCCACGCGTTCGCCACGCACGCCGACTCGCGGTGCTTGCGACGCTTCATTAACAACCTGACACGTAATGCAACCAACAACTATTTTATTCAAAGTCACATAATTCGATATAATCAATGATATAAGAAAACACAAGAAACTCAGTAAATATTATCAATTTTTCAGCACGTAAAAGTCAACTACTAGATTTGGGCCTCCCTCTTTAAGGCTTTGCATTAACCGTCACACTTGGCAGGCGGATTGACTATCGCAGTATCTGCTGTCTAGCACCTTTAATGCTGCTGCCTTTTCACAACTCAGACTACACAATTGGGTGTTAATCACTCGCCAGAACCAAAAAATATTCCACCATGCACCACATGTAGTGTAGCCCCCACGACAATATACAGGGTATCCCAGAAGTCGATGTCAAGCCGGAATCGGGTGATAGGTCAAGTCATAATAGTTAACAGAAAAATATAAAAAAAATCTTTGCTATGTATTTTAAAAATTACAGGCATTTATAAAAAAAAGCGAGAAAATCTACATCCTGTGACGGTCTTTTAACTCCTGTTGCTACAAATTTTAACTTTTTTTTAATTTTCTTTTCATTATGTAATCCTGAATAATGCTTCTGAAAACTGTTGCTTAAATTTACAATAACTGCTCCAGTCAGAAGGAAATGTAACTGATTTTCCAACCAAGTATTCAAAATTAATTCTTTGCCCAGTTTTAAATGACTGTACTGAAAAAAAAATGTACTAGACGAGTTTGGCTTTAAAAGTTGGCGCATTTAATAGGGATTCCAAAATGGTATAACACTTGCAAGATTATTTGTTAAATTATGGAAAAAAAAATTTTTTTTAAAGAAACCCAGCTGTAAATTAATTTTCTTACCTGTCTAAAATTATTTTTGTGTACCCCAAGGCTTTCCTCAAGCCTGTTACTTAAGATTCTGGTTTGAGTGAAACGAAAAACGTTGGAGACAGAAATCCTCTTTTCAGGTGGTCCAAAATCACCACGAGCCATAGTAATGTTGACTCAGTGTATTTGCTTTACACAAAAATCATTTTAGACAGGTAAGGAAAATTAATTTACAGCTGTGTTTCTTTAAAAAAACATTTTTTTCCATAATTTAACAAATAATCTTGCAAGTGTTATACTGGAATACCTATTAAATGCGCCAACTTTTAAAGCCAAACTCGTCTAGTACATTTTTTTTTCAGTACAGTCATTTAAAACTGGGCAAAGAATTAATTTTGAATACTTGGTTGGGAAAATCAGTTACATTTCCTTCTGGACTGGAGCAGTTGGCTGTAAATTTTAAGCAACAGTTTTCAGAAGCATTATTCAGGATTACATAATGAAAAGAAAATTAAAAAAAAGTTAAAATTTGTAGCAACAGGAGTTAAAGAGAAATCTGGGATGTAGATTTTCTCGCTTTTTTTTATAAATGCCTGTAATTTTTAAAATACATAGCAAAGATTTTTTTTATATTTTTCTGTTAACTATTATGACTTGACCTATCACCCGATTCCGGCTTGACGTCGACTTCTGGGACAACCTGTATATTAGTGTTAAGGTAGAATAAGGAGTAGTCTAATTAAAGTCATAGACAAAACAACATGTCTTCTTATTAACACCTTTCCAACATTACAACACGTACACTGTAATCAATATAATAATACATATTCGAGAAGTCGATATTATACACAGTTAAGTTATGATGATTAAATGGTAAATAGTTATGATAATCTAAAACAATTAAGTAAATATATCACAGCAATTTACAAACATAACAACATGGAAACAACAAAAGTTATTTGTTTTTGTTAACAGCAGAATCCTAAAAAATAATTAAAAGGAATGTTTTCACTACTTACTTTAAGAGATCTTCACGTATGAATTTGGGCACTTTTGGGTGAAACTCGTCATCAGCCGTCGGCGCGTCCTGTCCTTCGCTACAGTACATCATGTAGTCCATCAAGTGCCTGATATGGTTAATCTACGAATATGAAATTACTAAATTAAATACAGTTTAAACATATCGAATCTTCCATGCAAATATCACTAACAAACAAAATACAAAATAAATTTATTTACACTTAAAGCAGTATTGTTTACTACACTTATCAGTATTTTGTCAGCCCACTATTGGTGATAATGTTATTTATCTTTAAGTTTCCACCGCCGTCACGAATGAAATTGTTAATTGCAATTTTAATTGCTGATTTGCCACATGCTGAAACCTGTTTGTCTGCGGAATATAATTATGCGAATAAAATATTGTAAGTTCACCAATACGCATTGGAGTAGCGACGGACTTTAAATTTACTAACTATAAAAAGAATATACACATAATATACATGTACTTAGTATTTTGCCTTTTTAGGGATCCGTACCTAAAGAGTAACCAACGGGGCCCTATTACTAAGCCTCCGTTGTCCGTCCTTCTGTTAGCGGGCTGTATGTCATGATCCGTAATAGGTAGACAGTTGAAATTTTCGCTATAACAACAAATAATAAAAATAAAAAATATTAAAAATTATAGGGGGCTCCCCTACTAGAAACGTGTGTGATCGTACGGAACCCTTCATTCGCGAGTCCGACTCGCACTTGGGCGGTTTTATTTCTTACTTTTTAGACTATTGAAAGGTCAGTCAGGAGACCTTAAATAAAGTATAGTTGTATTTTTAATTTTTAATTCCTATTGAGTCCTGTGTAATATTCGCCATTTGACATTTTTATACAAAAAAAAAACTCACCAAACCGATATCATCGACATTTAAATCGGCGTCTATGTTGACCAGTATGTCGTGCTCGGGGAAGAATGGTGAACCGTCCTCAGTGCTGCCGAGCCCGCATAGAGTGCTCACGTATCGGGTGCCTCCAGAGTCGCGACGTAGCTCCGCACTGTGCGTTCACAAAATATGGCAACGGTTATTCATTTTAGGCTGAGTGACGGATTCAAAAGTGCAGCACAGAAGCCCTCACTATGGTGTTGCTGTTTCTCATCACAAGCCTGTGGGATTTAGGCTCGGTATTTTCGCCATCAGTAACGGGCAGGTGAGATTAACATGTGAGTAGAAATGGGTAAAATACTCCAATACCAGTGTATAGACTTCTGCTCAATTATTATTATATTATACCAGGCCTCTGTCACTCTTGCTACCTGCGTGAAATAATTACCTACAATCGCGAGGGACCTCAGGTTATATATTTTGCAGTCGGGCTAGCGCGAGTGAATTTTAAAGTTTTTTAACTCTGTGTACGTAAATAGTTTTTGGTAAATACTTGTTGAAATAGTTTTTGTTTAATGTTTAGTATATTTAATTGTAGGATAAAATAGTTGACTTTTTTAATGTAATTAAAAAAAATGTGTATTACCTATTTGATGAATTATAATGTGGCAAAACGTCGTTTTTACTACAATTGTGTTGTGTGGATGGATGCTTCATGAGTAAACAAAAGGATTCAGATTTATCATTTTTTACGTTACCGAAGGATAATGAAAGGTAAATTTATATCATATTAATTGTTTTTCGTTAGATACTTAACTACTGATGTAAGTAGCATATAAGTAGGTATAGTCAACCACGAAATTGTACGGAATGTGTACAAATCTATACATAGACTACCCAGGTATTTCCGTAGCGAAAAAAGAATTAAGTAATAATTTAACTACAGAAGTACCTATTTACAGAACTTAGTTGAAATTTACTTCAATATCGAAGTACCTACTTACATACCTATACTTGTCTTTTGTAATTAAAATATTTTAAGTTATAATACCACAAAATACTGAAATTAAAACTTTGTTTCCAAGATTCTTAACTGAGTAAAATACGATCACATTTCTGTTAGGAATCATATTTCGGGTTTATTTGTTGTTTACATTACCTACCTATTTCTTCCGAGCTAAACAAATAATATCACAAAACTCACATAGTAGCGAAAATATGGTCGGTCATAGTCAGAATAGGTACCTTAATATGTAACTTACTTACCATTTCTCAATGTATTTTTTTCTTTTTATTGACAGCCCTTAGTAACCTTCCTCCGTAACGTAGGAAGGGGAAAAGATGCAAAGTAATACGGACACTCGCACGCAGTGATAAAGTTTTATTTAGCTTGCGTGCGCGATTTATCTAATTAATAATAACTATGTAGGCTATTAAAACGTCGGCAAGCAGTCAACATCAAAAGAGTTTAACTTCTGTTCGTAATCTCTGATTAATGATTATACTAGTTGTCCCGGCAGACGTTCTGCACTTTCCGGTAGGTGACACGATGAGTTCGCTCCGAATTCACTCCGGATTGTTTACAGTGTAAATATAAAAAAAATATATAACTCGACCACAGCGCCACCTGTCGGGTTCATCGGGGTTTGTGAGTTTCATTTTTGGCACTAAGCCAACATCTGTTGTGAATATGAGTCATATTGGTCCATTAATATAGAATTTTTAATTAAAATGACAACAGCGCCAACCATCGGATCCTAGAATAGCTAACCATCGTCTCGACAAAACAAATATTATATTGTATGAATAGGACCTCAAACGGCCAAGTCATTCAGAAGTTACACGATAACGAACAGACACACCAACGATTATATAACATGATAGTTAAATGTTTAACTCACGAAGGACAGAAAAGCAGAGCTATAATTGCTGGCAGGCCTGGTATATTTGGCAGCAATGTTGTGTGCCGCAGAGTTAACGTGCTTGCGTTCTCGCTTTGACCCACTTCAGCTGCTACTAACAAGCTGCAAAGTATATAAACCAAAAATAATATAAAACTGTGACATAGAATAAAATGTTTACTTTAAGAAAAGATGCCGATTTTTAATTACATTTAAAACATTTTTTTTTGCTAGCCTTTATGAGTTCAGCTGGGCAAAGGCCTACGTTGTAACCTACGCTTAACGATTATCAGTTAACTTTTTCGGACCATCACACAATCTCTTTCGGGTCTGCTGTGATGTTGCCATCCGTGTCGAAATACCCAAACCATATCAATTTTCGTCCATCGGAGTTGTTACATTCGGAAATATTTAAAAACTAATTATTTTTATTTCTCGCTGTTAACATAACTTTTACTAAAAACTATGTTCAAAAAACAATAAACAAAATATTTTTAGCTATGGCTAAATAGAAAGAAAAGTGAACATTTACTGTCTATGAAAATTACCTGTATTAAATATTTTATTAATTACCGTTCATAGAGCTCCTGTGGTTCGGTATCGAGTAATACTGAGTTGACGGAATTCCATTCAATGTGAACTTGCTTCTCGCGGCTAGCGTACATTAGATTGTGTATGTTTGTTTCTAATGGACTGTGAACATAGAAAATATTGTTATCTAGGAATCGCCAAATATACTAACTCTGAAATTCATCAGCGAAGGTACGGTGAATAGGTATCACTTTTTTAAGAAGCAAAGCACAAAACTTAATAAGCCTCTGCCAGGTTTTGAAACAAGATATTCAGATGGCAGAAAATAACAATATGCAAATCTACAACTGCTAAGCAAACTTTGCCTTTGTTTAAAAAGATAAGAGTAAGAATTCATTTCATATAACGAGTTTTTTTTTTGTAAATTACACAAGAATGAAGATTATATATCCACTAACCTATATCATCGACAGAGGGAAACAAATCAGGAGACAGGCAGCAGCGTCTTCCTAATAACGACTAAAAATAAACTGCGGTTGCCATCCCAGCCAGCGTGCCAGCGTGGCAACTATGGCAAATATCCCCCCTAAGAGGCAATCTAATGGGAGGCCAATGTTCAGAAGTGGACTTTAATAGGCTGTAACGTTAACGATAAGATTGTAAATAAGTGTGCCTGTGTAATTTTCTTACCTGAAAGGTCCCTTCAGACACACATCCGTGTCGCATTCTTTGTAGTTAGGTGGCTCTATTTCTCTCATTTGATAGAATGCCGCTTCCGCTTGTTCCCTGTTGTATGCTCGTTTCTGAGCCATATTCAACTCCGTCGCGTTTTGCCTGAGATCGTGATTTAACTGTCAACAAAAAAAAAATTAGAACAATAATTCAAATAAAACGAAAGTGTTTCAAATTAATTTGAGAAACTATGTGGTTGTTATGTAATATGGGAAAGGTGTTTTTAATACAGTTCCCTTTGCCTACCCAGAATGGGTGAAGAAAACAAAAAAAATCTCTGCTTATATTCTTTTACGGTTGGCGCCATTTTCCAAAAATGTTCTTTGCGAGTTTAGTTGTTTGTTGCACAAAATAAGTAATTTTGACGATATTTTATTTGAATTAACACCACCGGAACTCAGTATAATTGCACAAAATGCTTCGGAGAACATTTTACCGGAAAAGTCAAAAAGTCGCTACATATCTACATACGACGAATTTATTGCGTAGAGAGAAGAGAAAAAAGCAAATAGTTTTTCAGAAAATGTTATGTTGGCATACTTCTCCGAACTCTCAGTAAAATTAAAACCTTCTACGTTATGGTCGAGGTTTTCGATGATATAAAGTATGCTGATAATAAGGAACAACGTGGATATAAGAGAATACCCAAAACTAAATGCTTTCTTAAAACGACAATCAGACGGTTTTACAACTAAAAAGTCGAAAATATTAACATCGAATGAAGTGGAATAGTTTTTAGAACGAAGCTCCCGATGATCGTTATTTAGACAAAGGTAATTTATTAATAAATACTTATATTTTTCTTTAGTATTCAGTTTACGAAATCGCAAAATACAGTCAATATATTATTTAAAAAAATATTAATCAAATCCCTTTTTTTGTAGGTTGCGCTGATTTTTGGCGTAGTTGGAGCTTGCCGCAGAGAGGAGTTAGCCAATATTACTTTAAAAGATATTGAATCCCATGGAAAAATGCTACTAATCAAGATTCCGAATACAAAAAATAAGATACCGAGAAGCTTGTTGTTGTTGAAGAAGATTTTCTTAGAATAGTGCTAAAATATATGAAACAGCGGTCCCAAAAAGCAAAACCGACCGTTTTTTCCAAAATTAGCAAAAAGGGAAGTGTACAGCTCAAGCAATTTGGATAAACAAATTTGGTAATATGCCAAAAGAAATAGCTACGTTTCTTGGTCTGCCGGATGTTGAGTATTATACTGGGCACAGCTTCAGGAGGACCTCTGCTACATTATTGGCAGATTCAGGAGCCAATTTGACGTCCGTAAAGCGACTAGGAGGTTGGAAGTCGGACAAAGTTGCAGAAGGCTATATTGCTGATTCATTAAACAACAAACTAGAAACTGGGAAAAAATCACACAATCCATTAATTTAAAGTCCAGTCCGTCTCCTTCACATGACAATACTGAAGAGAACGCTCGTCCATCTACCTTCGTTGATAATGATAATTCATCAGATCCAATTCCATCAACTAGCAAACGCCATTGTATAACACCTTTGACAAATATACATGAAAACTTCCCCAGTTAGTATAAAAAACTGTACCAATTTCAATGTATATGTGAATTATAACTTTTATAAGAAATAAATGATTAGTTAGTTGAGTTTATTGTATTTTTATTATTTTATTAAATTGGTTCATTTTTTCGCAACTGTATTAAAAATAGTTGTTCAGTACACGTGCGGAACCGTCATTGTAACTTGTTCCGACTGTCAACCCTCATCTTCGGCTGCGCCTCGGCTCAGGTAGACATTTGTCGGAACTCTTTGCAATGACAGGCTTTCCGCACTCGTAATGAAATATACTATATTAATAAGACGTGTTGTTGTTACTATGTCTTTAATTAAATTATATTCCTACTATCTACAATTAACATTAATATGTAAGTCGTGTGGACTTCTCTACATTACACCTCCCACCGACAAAAATAAAAATATTGATATTTTTTTACCAATAAGACCAATTCTTCAAGTAATTATAAGGGGCCGTTCATAAAATACGTTCGCACCTATGGGGGGGAGAGGGTGTCGCTTACAGTGACAAGATGTGACATGGGGTGTCAGGGGGTCTAAGAAAACGTGACGTTTTCCAGCTTATAAAACAATTTTGCAAATTTTACTCCCGGTTTTTTTGAATTTTATTTTTTGTTACGATAACGATAGGGCAAATAGAACATGTACAGAATGTTGTCTATATCACACGTCTAATAAATCGTTACTGCAACTTTCATAAAATTTACACCCAAAATGGAGCCAAAAAGATGAAGTGGTTCGACGTATACAACCTAGTCGGATCGCAGCTCGTCGAGGTAGAGAGCTACTGTGCATATTAGGGGATGAAAGTGCTGGTAAAGAAGATGCAGAGTGGATAGATAAAGATGAAGTAAATGGTAGTATTGATAATCAAGAAGAAGATATTGCAATGCCAATTATAGATGATCTCGAACATTTGAAAAATCCTTGGACTTCTGATAAATAACAGAAATATTTATTTGTTCGTTATTAGAGATTTTTATTCATTTATTAAAATTGTATTATTGCAAGCAATAAATATTTAAAAATATTGAAATTTGTGTACTGTTATTAATTGCCATATATCATGTACAGGGAGGTCTATCATTTGTCACGTAATATTGATAGGGGGAGTCGTAAAAAATGTGACATAGCGTGACGAAGGGGGGGTGAGGGGGTCTAAAAAGGTAAAATTTTGCGTGACGTATTTTATGAACGGCTCCTAACTAACATTCTACACGTTAAAGTAGTATAAAATATAATTTAATACATAATCCAGATTTAAAGGGGGTCGCCATTTAATATGGAAAAGGTGTTAATAATGAGGCGTGTTGTTGTTACTATGTCTTTAATAAATATATAAAAAACTGTAGATAGTAAGGATATACCCTAATCCTTACTATCTACAGTTAACAATAATATTATATAAGTCGTGTGGTCTACTCTACATTAGTTTATATTATTTTTTTATCTAATTACCATTAAATCAATTATTACTCACCTTTGATTCATAACTTTCCTCGCAGGGAACGGCAAAGCCCTTGTCCAGAAGTTCTTTGTTGACGCTGATTCGTCCTCCGTCAGCAAGCAATTCTATCGCTACTACGCCGTGAACTACCGAGTAAACCTGTTCATAGGATTATTAATTTAATTAAAAAAAGAGTTAAAAGAATTAAAAACTTAAAATTAAATCAGTAAAATTTGGATCCTTTAATGTGTGAAACAGTAGTGAAATAGTTATAAAATTTTTGTAGGTATTTTGCCGTGTGGAAGCTACGTAAAAGAATCCATCACCCTATATCCTACAATGGGTGCCGTGAGAAGCTACAATGGGATCTTATGGTTTCCAACAGACTGTAGCTATCTCATTTACATAAGGCTTAATATAACCAGACCAGCGACGAGGAGAAGCATCAAAGGTGCGAGACTTCATACAGCATTCGTCAATCTATAAGACAAATTTTTCCTATAACGGCAGAGGATTATGTACAGCAGTGGACTGTTACGGTCTGATAAAGAGGATATTGGCATTACAATCTAATTTAAAAGGGTTTTAAAAGTATTTTTCTATTTAAGTGTAATGATGTTCAGTCGTAAACTTCACGGTGTAGGTATGAAAATGTTGCCTCACTCCCCGCGATCGCCAAGTCGAGTAGTCAAAAGCGAGAATTTAAAAAAAAACCGCAGTCCAATTAAAAAAATGTCTCCGCGGGCACTTGTCGGGGCGACCACGAGCGCCTCAACTGTACGAATATTTTTCATAAGATAAAAATAAAAACGAATTTGTAAAATATGTTCTCAACAAGACCTAAAAAATAATAAGTCTTTCCATTTAATATAAGTTTTACACGTTTTCATTATGGAATCCCTGCAATCTTGTTAAGGGTGCGGGCGGCTCAAGGCGACTGAGCTATTCGCGAAGTTACACGAGTGTGTAGTCACGTTCTTCGGATTGCGATTGACTTTAACGAGCACTTCATCGAGGTAACTTCGCGAGTAGTGTAGAGGAGGCATTAAAAAGTAATGAAAGTCTTCCTATGAGTGGGGTATTATCCGAGCGGCGGTTCTTTTAATTGGGTTTACACATGCCGCGGCGGTGCTAGTTTTGTCTAAAGTTTAACCGATGACGATGCCTACACTGGTACCGTCACATGTTTAAAGGAATCACCACCAACAACGGTGTGGCTAAATTTAAAAAAAAAATCGGAATATAAGCATATTGTAGTAATTTGGATACTAAAAACGTATATTTTAAATTTGCAACACAATTGCATTTATGTATTTAATAAGATTTTTTTAATTTAGGATTAACCCTTAGACTTAGAGTATTTATAAGCAAGCTATATAGCGCGCGTAAGCAAGTCAGAACTGTAAACACGCGTCAGAACAGTGTCTAAATGGCTAAGACGACGTTATTAGTCACAAATCGTCACGCGCGTTAATTATTACCTCGACGATATTTAATCGAATTTTTAGTTATCATGGTGAAATGTGCAGTTCCAAGCTGCAAAAACCATTCACGGAAGCAAAATAAGAAGAACAATGATATTTCTTATCATCGGTATGTAATATTTCGATAAGAAAACACTGATTTTAACAAAATTACTTAGGGCGTCAAAGGGTGTAGCGAGGGCACGCGGTGGGGGCGCCAATGCACGTGCCCCGCGCCTCGCGTTTCGGGTTTTCCCCGAATTAGAGCTAGTGCTATGCCACGTTATACTCGAATATTTTTTAATAACATGAATATCCGTAATAATTATAACATAATTTTAGTATTAGAAGTAAAAATCCTTTGTATGCCTAATCCATATTGATCATAAAATAAAACATTATAAAATTAGCTTTGTTATATAATAACAATATAAAGGAACATAACAAACTTTAATGCGGTTAAATACTTTACTAATTTCAGTTTTCTGAAAAGCGGTGAATTAACGTTCCTTGCATTTCAGTGCTTCGTCCATCAAATCATCATCATCAACATCATCACCAAAAATATATTGACATTAGGATAAAATATCTTATTCGCAAAACTGCGACAAAGCTAACAAAAAGACAGCTATATAATAAATTGAACCTTTTTAAAGGGCAGTAACTTAATTAGATTTTTGTGTTTATTATGCTTATATTTTGTGTTTATTCAGTGCGCGTGGTGGTGCAGCAGCGGCGCGGGCGCCAGGCTACAGGCTACAGGCTAGTGGGTGCGCAGTACACACGGAGCGCAACACGTGAGTACCTTGCCGAGCAGGCGCCCCCTGGCGACGAGGCCGCTGAAGTGGTGCAGCGCGGGCGCGCTCCAGTGCGCGTGGTGGTGCAGCAGCGGCGCGGGCGCCAGGCCGGCCAGCACGCAGCGCATGCCCAGCGGCGGCGTCTCGCGGCACGCGCCCGCCGGCAGCTCGCGCACGCTGCACGCGCCCACGCGCCCCATGCTGCCGTAGTCCACGTACACCACCTGCGCAATGCGCAAATAACTCTCATGCACATCATTTCGTTTATTAGTCAAAATCCAAAGATGCGTCTTATCCTCAGACCATGCAATTGTTGAACGAAAAGCATTAAAACGGAGAGAATTTTAAAACAAACAACGTACGTCCAACCTCGAAGATGTCTCAATGACTGTTTGATTTTGTTAATTTTTTTTTTCATAACAAAAATGGCTTTAGTTTACAAAAATGGTTTTAGAATTATTACCTTAGAAATTTTGGTAAAAACCTTTTTTATTTTCATTTACGATTTTAATAGAGGCCAGTAGAGCCTTATGGGATTTTTTTTTAAATGTCATTTACTGAGTTTTGAAGTAGGACAGTCGAGCTGTGTCGGAACATTTTTTAATATCATTTACTTGGTTTTGAAATGGGATACGGATATTCGTACTGTAACGGAACATTTTAATGCCATTTACAGGGTTTTGACTATTAACAGCCGAGCTGTTTAGTTGTGTAGAGGTGGAGTCGGCGGGCGTACCTCGAGCATGTCGCGGGGCAGCAGCGCGGTGACCCGCGCGCGGTAGAAGGCGGTGCCGGTGTTGTCGGCGTAGGGCGCGGCCAGCAGGCTGCCCACGCGCACGGCGTCCGTCACCGCCATCAGCGAGCCGCGGTTCAGCGCCGCCTGGATCTGCCGCAGCTCACATGCGGTCGACTCGTCGTCATACTGCACCCAGAACTTGCTCACCGATATCAACTGAAATGCAACCGTAAATCCGTTACGGCTGATTTACACAGGAACAGTAACTGGCTCCAAATTCGAGGCAAGTCATTGCTGACCCGCTACTGGCATAATTTAAATTGATTTGGAGTCAGTACAGCACTGTCGCGCCAGTGCTGACTTCAATATTCCTGCTTGAATATTTTGAAGTCAGTCCACTCCCCGCCACCCGGGCCAGCAGTATAGACCTTGTCTCAACGACCAAGTCAGTGCTTGGTCAGGCGCTGACGTAGCATTGTAGGGTGACGTTGCGTCGTATCATAAAATAATAAAATATATAGATTAGTAAATGAAGGTAAATGAACGCATTTTTTATATTACTGAAAGCATGCATGATACATTTATTTAAATTAATTATATAATTTATATTCATCAAAATACATTACATAGTCATGGAAACATAAACAAGCGTTTACGTTTCCATGACTATGTGATAGTTCCTTGGGATTTTATCCCTCCGAGCATAATCCCACGACTGCCTCAAGCAGCAAATCTTTGGGATTTTATCCCCCGAGCGAACTTCGATTAATCCTAGATATGTAGACCCTAAGCAAGTAATCATTACATCCGCCAGTAACAGAACCTTGAATAACGATGAAGTTGGGCGTGAAAGCAACAATCAAACGAACATTATTTACCATGCTTTTGAAAAGTCTTAGAATTATTTTGATTCTATGTGACTGTTAATTTTTTGATTATCCCTAATAAATAACTATCTTACCTTAATTTGTATTTTCAATGCTGCATATATTGCCCAGCATCTGGTATTAAATGAGAAATATATAGTTTCGATACACGATAAAAGTTACTGAGGTTCCGAAATTATATTTCTGAAGCCAAAAATGTCAGTGTTATTTCGAGTTTTATTTTGGCTGGCAAAACATCTCTCATGAATATACGAGTATCTTGACGTTGAATAAAGCTTGTTATCAATGAAAGCAATTCGTCAAAATTCTTCGGCGTTATTCTCAAAGCCAGTTTTAATTCCGCAGGATCTTCAAATCTCAATTGATTTAACAACAAAGCAGAACCTCCAGTTTCTTTTCTATCGTTTATCCATTTTCTTATCCAAAGATGTTTCTTTTTACATATCTCTTCTTCTAACATTTCCGTCAACTCTTTCAACAGCAGATAGGAACATTTTCTCAACAAACATTTTAATCGTTGTAAATTCTGCCGTTTCTGTGAATTCATTTTTGTCTACTGACTTCAATAACGTGCGTACACCCTAAAGAAGTTACCACGACTACTGATTGCGTGTAAACAGTTCGAGTCAGTCCTCGGCGCCAGCACTGGCGCCTGTTACTGACCCCGTGTAAATCAGGCTTTAACTCGTCTAAATTATCTAAATATGATTTTTGAACTTCTGGACATACGTGTAGAGGAAGTTGATAACAGGTAGGAGGATTTCATAGTTTAATAAACATCTTCTTTATTCATTATAAAAGCACATCAAAGATTGCTTCAAAGGGTGGATATTTGATATAGTTATCACGTTTGGCAATCGCAGTTTTTTATTCTTATTGAATTCTTATCAAGAAGATGCCGATTCCTAAATCCCATTTTAGTTTACCTCTACACCTACTGGATGATACGTTGTAGTAGATTCTTTTACGTCATCACTACACGGCAAATAACTGAAATACTACATTCAATGTAAAGTGAAAGAATGAAAGTAATTTAAATTTATCTTATGGTCTCAATGGAAACTTAAATGCTGAACATCATAATTTCATAGTTATCTGTGTACTAGATACACAGATAACTATGAAATTATGATGTATATAGTATTTATAGTAATTATGATGTATGATGATATATAGACTTGGATAGCCCTATGTCCAGCAGAGGATTATTAGTGAATTGATCATAATTAATAACTTTTATAACTTTACATTAACTTATTTATATTGATGAAATATTATATATCTTACTTGAGATATTTTGAGCGGAAAGTGTGTATCATCAACTTCGGGCAACCGAGGCACCATTTTCTCTATATCAACATTCATGTTGCTCATCTCTAGGGCAGCCGCGAGTTCATTGGCTTTCTCTAACCTATAATAATATCAAATAAGTTACAATCCCTCAAAATTCAAGTATCTAATAAAAATCTTTCATATCTCTTGTAATATTATATTATGATGTTTAATAATATCAAATTAGTGATAATAAATCTTAGCAAATTTTACTTCTATAACTATATTTTTTAAATGAAATTCAGTGAAAATTAATAAATAACAAAAGAGTATTTTTATATGTTTGTTATGTTAATCTTATATGTATGGTTCAAAAACCTATTATGTATGAAAATAAAAGTCAGAATAAATTCTACTTACGGCAAAAGAGGTATTCGTATATCCATTTTGAGCTGGCGAGCCTTAATCGCTTTGTAAATGGGTAACACAACTTGTCCAGGTATTGTCGGATCCTATAAAGTTACAAACATTATTTACATTATCAGTCATTAATAATACATCTAAATCTATGATTAACCAGTTTTTGGTACATACTCCAGTTTTGTCTTTATCGCGTTTCGAGTTGTCGCTTCCTTCCGAGAATGTTAGATATATTTTTCTGAAAAGAAAATTACGTCAAATTAATATAATTATTACATTTAATGTTTCATAATTGATAGAAGATGACTTGCAATGTACTATTTATACGCTGTTTCTACTTCAGGTATACTTCTTCTTTAAAAAAACGTTACTACCAAAGCAGCATGCAAGCTGTATACGAGCTGTATTGAAGTTCGTTTTTATACTAGAAGCTGTATTTTCTGGCTGTATTAAGGCTGTATAAGCGTTTATGCAGTTCTTAAAAGTAAAAAATTGGCACAAATTATACAGCTTTATGTGTTAGTTGCGCAGTACAGTAGCTGTAAAAGCATAAAAGAGGCTGCCTGTAGAGCTGTATTACAGCTGTTATTTGGTGTGCAAGGAAACTATTACACTACAGATATTGTCTTATAAACCTTTAAATATAAGCGTTCTAAATTGGGTTTTGAACGGAATTGCTGTTGAATATAAAACAAAAAGAACTTTCTTTTCGATGAATAGGTTGTATTTATATACTTTATTGAATGATGGCGACATTTAATGTCAGAGTAAAAAAAAATATATATATATTTAACATATTAATATTATACTCGGATTATAGTTGAATTTTGACGGTGATAATTGGTGAATTGAAAGTGCAAAATTAGATTCACGGTAAACTTGTATATGTTTTCTATCAAAAAATTGCCGCGCCAGCAAAATAACCAAATAATATAAGGACAAAATACTAAATACGGTAACTAAATATCGGTTGTACAGATTAGAATAAAAAATAAATATTAAATTAATAGATATGAATGCACATTGGGACACAGTGATCATTAGTCAAACTGTAAATAATGGTATAATAATGTGTAATATTCGTAAAATTATATTTTAAATTTTATTTTTATGGGTCCTAAAATGACGACAATTTGCTAACAACACGAAATTTGACAGTAGCTGTACTATGTATGTTATGGATTCCATCATGCAGCCATTGGTTTTTAATAAGTTGTATATTAGAATATTTTTATTTTTTACGCTGTATAGCAGATTTTTCAACATAACATATTATTCTCTTTAGAGATATGTATAAAAGATGAAAGTCCTTGTCTTGGGAACAGTGTTGCATAACTTTTATTTAGATTTAACATGCTCTTGTAACTGCATCAAATCTTTTTCTTTTTTCCACATATTGACAACAATTAATAGTTAATTTTGTTGACTAGCACAATATAAACACATAATGACACTCAAAACCACAAAACTATATAAACAAAATGGCGATATTCTATCATTTATACAGATTTAAATTGTACTATGGCTGTTATTATTTTTTTAGTTTTATATCACCCTCATAGACAGAAGTCATAAAACTACTGTATTTACAAGAGTGTACAATTACACCATAAAAATAAGTTTTAGAAGGGACTTTGCAAACACCATTGTTCAGAAATAAAACTTGAGTGATACTATAATAACACTTAGAGCTGTATAAGCAAGTAACAGCATACAAAAAACAGCTTCTATACAACTTCAATGATAAAATCAGATTAAAGTTTATAAAATACTTGAAGTTGTGTACTAGAATTTTCATATTCTGATTAAGAACCTAAGCTTACTTAGATCCCATAATACAGTCTTTATACAGCTTGAGATGTATAATAACTCATAAACCGCTCTTATACAAGGATACAACCTCTTTTCTACACTCCTACACGCTTCTAAAAGAATTCGAAGTTCTATGTGGGCTGGTATATTGATGTTCATAACGCTTATGTGCTGCTTGGGTATAACCACACTATGATTTTGTTTCATATCGTGGAAGCAGTTTACATACGTAAATTTTACAAGGACAAACGTTCAGACCCGAATCATTTACTTGGAGGCCATACAAATATTCGTTCCGTGCGGGATTAGAACCCACAGGCCTCAACGCTGCAACTCATTGTTAAGCCACTGCGTCACGGAGCCTTCATACTAATCCTTGTACATGAAAGTATTAGTGGAAACTATGAAACTTCAAGTTATTGTGCCATTTTCTGTTCGGGTTACCGTTACCATTACAGCCTATTAAAGTCCTATGTTGAACATAGGTCTCCCCATAGATTGCCTCATAGGAGGGATATTTGCCATAGTTGCCACGCTCGGCAAACGGGTTGGCAACCGCAGTTTTTTATTTTTAGTCGTTATTAGAAAGATGCTGCTGCCCATCTCCTGATTTGTTTTCCTCTGTCGCCCACGGGATAATATGGGGTAGTGGATATTCTTACACCGCCACTACACGGTATTGTATGTACGGTAATTTTTATTCGGGTCAAGTTATAATAAAATGTATATAAAATATCCCAAAACTTCACAATGTTATGTAACAACTTACTGTGAAAAATCTGAATAGATTGAATTCAACTACTCTTATGGATTTTATTGCGTTTAATTTTATTTATTTTTAACTCCTGATATTTCGAGTGCTTTGCAGCAACCATGATCATAGAGAGACTTCGCCATCCCTATGTCACAGCCGTGTACCTTCGGCTTTTAATAGTTGTTTTTTGGTCCGATGAGTCTACTGTATCTTGAATTTTTGCCACCTCAATATATTTGAGTGTATGGGTTTAGATTTTATTTTATTACAACGACATGCAGGATCTTAAGGAGACCGCAGCCGCGCAGGCGGTAAAAACTGAAGGTACTCCGAGTTAACTATGATATTGTGACGTCAATCATCCCCGTTCTCCCCCGTCCCCTGGACTATGGGTGCTGCAAAGCACTCAAAACTAAGTAAAATAAAACACGGTAGAATCCGCGGGATTAGAAATAAGTATAATAAAACGCTATAAAATTTGTTACAGTACTTTTATTCAATGTGTAGTGTTCGCGTAAATAAATCATTGAGTAATTCTGAACAGAACAGAACATCCGTTCGACTAGGTTGTATGTGCATATATCCCTTTGCCTTTGAAACATTAAAAAAAACAAGTAGCGCCCGACGCGTATAAAACATAAAAACAAGTACGCGTAGGTAAGTAGGTACCTGCTGTTCGTGTCGAAGGAGACGCTGGGGTCGTCGCCGAGCGCGCGGCGCACGGCGGCGCGCACGGCGGGCGCGTAGGGCGCGGGCGGCTGGTGCGGCGGGAAGCCGCGCAGGTACACCGAGCGGCGCGGGTCCAGCCCGCCCAGCGTGCGCACCGCCTCGCACTCGCGCGCCTCGTCCTGCGACGCCTGCACGAAGTACTGCGGGTAGAACGCGCCCGCCAGCAGCACCTGCGCACACAACCACAACACACCCTCTTACACCTTCTTAACACAATAATGTCCTATGTCAGATAAAAAATTAAACTTACATAAATACATAAATAAATATATAAACGATAGATATGTTATAGTAACATTTCCGAAGTACTTCGTTAGTTGAATTGGGATAGTTCAACATTCTCGTGCTTGGCTTAATTATAGTAACAATGTCCTCCAGACCGAATTTCCATTACAGCGGCCAGTCCCAACGGAGACTAGCCATTTGCGCAGGGCAGGATTATGTGCCCGAGTGTATATGCAAACACAAGTGCACTGTCTATTCCCTCACTCTCATAGTCCGATGGGACGGTTATCCGACACGACCAGAGAAAGATCAGGCGCAGAACCAATAGCTTTACGTGCTTTATGAAGCGCGAGGTTAAACCACCGCCAACTTCCTGACTCCGGGGAGAATTTTTTGATACAAAAACCAAATAACCGAGTTTTGGGCTGACCAATAACAATATCAATAGGGTTAGCCAAGATCACTTTCTACGATTGTTAACGTTATACTTCATTTAAAAAAAATGGCTCCATCGTCTCGCCAATGATTCTCTACCAATAGCTATAGCAATAGCCTTTACACGACACGTGCTTTCACTCGCGATCGGAGTGTGCGCGATTGAACGCGGGAAAGCTTACACACGCAATCGTGAGTGATTTTTTTATCCATTTTTATGTGCGTTGACTCTTTCGCGCGCTATTACTCCTATATTTTTATTCAGAGAGTCAAGAGCGTTGTGTAAAGGCTTATCGCGCATGATTCAGTACAGGAAACTACTGCGACCTGGAGTGTATGAAAATCATGCAGTTTTGTTAAATGCGCGTTCTGAAAACTAGCGTTCTAAAGAAATGAACAAAAGGGTTAGAAAAAATACTTTACAGGCAGTTATGTTCGCTGGTCTAAGCGTATAATTATTTTAAACAAATTATTAAATAAAATCAAACATAAGATAGCATGCATGAGACTTGTATATTGCCAAGAACTCTGTAATAAGATCCTTGCTCCATAATCTAATGTCCGCCATTTTACGACGGCAATTGTTTTCACAAACCGTGCGTATTAATTATGTTTCAAGCGCACAGACTTGAACGCATGACTGAGGTATGAGGGGATTCGTGAGCTGCTGTCCTGCAAGAAATTTAAAGAAAATGTTTTAAATTGAGCTAGACAACTGTCGCTCGGACCTCGGACTGGATATTTGCAAAATTGACGAAACCATCATTCCATATTACCCTGTTTCCTACTCCAAACCGGACCGATTTTTTTTGCGAATAATATAAGAATTATTTGTATGGTATTCTTAAAATTTTTTGTTTGTTAAATTTGTTTGCTGCATTTCTAATAACGGCGATATAACCGGGCAATTTTAGTAATCTTAGAAGGTTCCTTTGTAGTTTTGATATACACAGCAACATGGTAGTGGTTGATATTATAGTTTGTATCTTAAAAAATATTTGCTCTTGTGTGTGCTCTTCCACTTTAGGTCGTCTAAGACTTCCTTAAAGCTTCTTTCTTGTGTATATATTTCGTAAATATAAATAAACTCGTAACAAGGCTATCTTCGATATAAGTTGGACTCACTTTGAGCACCAGATTAATCTCGTGCTTGGCCCAGGGCGAGGTCCCAGGTCGAGGTTCCAGACCCTCACGGGAGAGACGCAGACGAAGCTCTCGCACGAGATCATCTAACTCTCTCAACGCACGAACTTGTACGTAGAAGCGGCGCGCCCACTGTGCCTCGCTGTTGCCCTGTTGCTTGAAATAGTTCAACTGGCGTAAATGGTTCCACACCTAGAAGACAATTATCTTTATTAAAATAGTCCATTATGCAGTAAGAAGCAGTCCGTCTCAATGGGCCTAAACGTCAAAATTAACGTGGTATAGCATCACTTAATGCTGATGTGTTTCATATAGGTAGTGCAGAGAACCTTTTTACTGATAATGAGGCATTCTATCTTAGTCCTCAGAGGTAACAATACATCTACATTTTGATTCTTAATAAAGGATAGATAAATTTGTCCGTGGGCTAAATCACATCCACTTACCATCAGGTCACCTTATTCTATATAAAAAATCTTAACAGGGGAAAAATATTATTTTAACTAAACATAGATATGCAGAGAACCCTCCAAATCAGAAGTCCTTTATGATCAGTGCCGGATTAACCACGTAGCAAGAGTAGCAATTACTACGGGCCCCGCGCAAAAGGGGGCCCCGCGAATCCAAACCCACCCATCACCGCCTAAGCGTAATTTTTTGAGTGAAACTTATTAAGACGTGATATATTGAATTTACTTGATGTCACAAAAACGTGAAACGTTACATCTTTTTCGACTAAGACAATCCACGTCACGCCGAATGGCTCAGTTATCGTACTACCGATCATGTGGGAAGATCTGTTTACGACTTTGCCTTGGGATATGGTCTAACACAACTGGTCACTTCGCCCACGCGGATTGCAGATGTGGAGGATCTTACACTTTCCCTGTTCAACTTTCTGCTGATCTCTTATCCGGACGGCCATCAGGTCTTCGAAATAAATAGGAATAGGTCAGCAAATTGGGATCGGATTGCGGCTTCACGCTGGATGATCCCAAAAAATCGTTGCCGATGTGGTGCTTCAGGAGATGGAAGTTTTCATCCCGTCATCTGTAGTGCCTATCGTTGGCGATCTCAGCCTTGGTTTAGACGGTCCTGCAAAAAAGCAGGAGTGTTACAAGTCCTGGGCTGACACATCGGCATCTCAGGATGCGAAAAAACTAGTTCGCTTTCCGTTGAGAACTCGTGCGCTCTGATCCCTCGCTAAAGCTGCCCAAGATAATTTCTGTAAGCCATCACTACTATCTTTGCGAAGGAAGATGAACCGCTAGCCCACGCCGCAAAGGAGAAAGCCGATCTTTTAAGTTTTATTTTTTCGTTCAACTCGACTTTCGATAACGGGGAGAACATTACCACCGACCATCCCGCGGTGTGAGTGCTCCATGCCGGATGTGCTGTTTATACAGCGGCAGGCCTTAGTCACTCTTGCTACCTGCGTGAAATAATTACCTACAATCGCGAGGCACCC
Source organism: Parnassius orleans (assembly GCA_029286625.1). Lineage (NCBI taxonomy): Eukaryota > Metazoa > Arthropoda > Insecta > Lepidoptera > Papilionidae > Parnassius > Parnassius orleans. The sequence continues at coordinate 3,704,599 of JAGSMP010000018.1, forward strand.
CCGGGGCAGAACGCAGTCGGGGTTAGTGCGTTCTAGGTGATTGATTGTTAAAGTTTTTTAACACTGTTTACGTAAATAGTTTTTTTTAAATACTTGTTGAAATACTCGTCGAAATAGTTAGTGTTTAGTATATTTAATTGTAGGATAAAATAGTTGAAAAAGTTTTAATGTTTTATTGTATATTACCTATCTATTTCATAAATTATAATGGCAAAACGTCGTTCCTACTATAATTCCTAATATAATTGTTGCGGGGATGGATGCTTAATCAGCAATTAAAAGGATTCAGATATATCATTTTTTAAGTTACCGAAGGATAATGAAAGGTGAAATTATTTAATTTTTTTGTTATATAGGTACTTATAGCGAAAAAAGAATTAAGTAATAATTTAACTACAGAAGTAATACCTAAGTACTTTATTACAAAATTTAGTTGAAATTTACTTCACTACCCAAGTACCTACTTACATACTTCACTTGTCTTTGTAATTAAAATATTTTAAGTTATAATAGCACAAAATACTGAAATTAAAACTTTTTTTACAAGATTTTTAACTAAGTAGAATACGATCACATTTCTGTTAGGAATTGTATTTCGGGTTTATTTGTTGTTTACACTATCTACCTATTTCTTACGAGCCAAGCATCACGATTTCCTACGAATGGCCTTGCAAGTTGCATGTGTTGGGCATCACAGAACTCACAAAGTAGCGGAAATATGGTCGATTAAAGTCAGAATAGGTACTTTACCTAAGTAACTTACCATTTCACAATGTATTTTTTTACTCTTTCTTAACAGCCCTTAGTAACCACGGAAAGTCCGTCGTGACGTAGGAAGGGGAAAAGATCCAAAGTAATACGGACACTCGCGCGCATCGATAAAGTTTTATTTAACTTGCGTGCGCGATTTATCTGATTAATAATAAATTTGTAGGCTATTAAAACGTTGGTAAGCAGTCAACATCAAAGGAGTGCAACTTCTGTACTTAGTACTATTATTTATTCTGTGACAGCGGTCGGTGCGCAAAGCACTCATGTCCCTGGACGTCAACATGTCGAGTGGGCCTGATGGAATGCCCCCAATTGTGTTGAACACGTGTACTCCCGATTCGGCGCCGGTTCTTACTTGTCTTTTCCGGTTCTCTTACCATCGTTCCAGGCTCATGGAAGACAGCCTTAGTGCACCCAAGCCCTAAAAAATCAAGTTCTTTCCGATTGGCTTGATCCACTGGCCTTGCGAAGAGACGTTGCATCTCTATGCACCTTCTACCGCATATACCACGGGGAGTGCTCAGAGGAATTGTTCGGATTAATTCCATCTGCTGAATTCCACCATCGTACTCTGCGACAGAACACGAAATTCCATCCTCATCATCTCGATGTCTGGCGGTCCACTACTGTGCGATTGACGCGGAATTTTCTGCTTCGCACGACCAAACTGTGGAATTTACTGTCGCCAGCGATTTTTCCGGACCGATACGACAAACTTATGCCCATAAAGGAAAAAGACATACGTCATATTTCAATAAAATATCACGCGAGGAATTTATCAAATTAATTGCATCAAGCAAGCAATGCATTAAATGCATGAAACGCAAATAATGACAATTACGTGGAATAGACTACTAGAACGCGTGCAAGCGACTAGTGCGTCGTTGCAATCGTCTAATATAGACCTTAATACAGGATACAGCCTTTATTAATCATTTTATGGATATGTCCAATCAATGCGATCCACATTTTCAGATATTGAAGCAAAAGCCAAAGATCTGACAGGTTGCCATGAATATCAGCAACAGACTTCAAGACGACGCGAGCGAAATACAAAGTACGACCATTTTCGCGATTCTACTTGAGGAATTTGTTAAAAAAGAAACACCTGGTAAACAGTTTGAAATTGAGGTGTTTGTCGTCATTATTGATGCTTTAGATAAATGCATAAAAGCATACCAAAATGTAATTGGTGTTTTTGGAATATTTGGACAGTTAAAACCGATTACAGCAGAAGAGATTTTGAAAGAAACTCCATTTATGGTCAATGCTTATGCAAATGATTCGGAAAACAGAATAGACGGCGAATTAGTGCAGTTTGCCGAGCTGCTCAAAACTTATGTGGCTGATGCGATTGACAATAGAATCTCTGGAAATTCAATGTTATAAATTCTTAATGGATAATTCATTAGAATCATGTTTCCCCCAATTTAGAAACTGCTTTGCGCATTTATTGTCTCTCATTATCAATAACTGCAGTGGTGAACGTTCATTTTCTACATTAAACCGTATAAAAAATAAATTAAGGAGCACTATGAGTCAAGAACGCCTTAATTATCTCTCTGATGAATATAGAATATGATTTGCTTAGAGAAATTGATACGGATTGTATTATTTCTAAATTTTGACATGAAATATGTAAAAGTTACTTTGTAAAAGTTTTAAAGTAATAAAAGAAACGGATAAAAATATATACATAATTTAAAGTAGACCATTGACAAAATATAACATTAGCTATTCCTAAAAATATATTAGTAATAACTTAGTAATAAATATAAACGTTGAAATATGTACTAAAAAAGATTTACAATTATTTATGTAGGATCGTCAGTTTTAAATTGTTAGTTTCATATCAAAATTGTTCTAAATTGCCGGGACAATTTCACCTCCGACTGTTGTACTTGTCAGAGTCTAACAGGGTCTATAGTAATCTACTGTACTATGAAACACCAACAAAATTGTAACCAATAGATCGCAAATAAACGTATTGAGTATTTAATTGGTTTTTACCATTTTATACTTAAGAACCCATAGAGATCAAGGGCCCCTCGATTAAATTTGCTACGGGCCCCGCGCTTGCTTAATCCGGCAGTGTTTATGCGTTAGAGTGTGCTATATTTGATTATACAGTAAATATAGCACACTCTAACGCACTTACGTTGGTAGCGGCAATCGCTAGGTATAATTGAAATCGTAGTATTAATTTTTATCATATTTTAGGATCTTTTTCGGAAATTCAAAAAACACTTTTCACACCTTATACACATTAAGGAACGCAATGCTGTCACTCGTGGATCCATCAGCCCATGTAAGTTTTGAGTTATAGGCGTTCAATCGTTCGCGGAAGGGACTGCTGAACACGTTCTTCACTGACATGGCAGCCGCTATCAAAAGATAAAAAATAAATACGACATTAGTAATTGCACGGAAAAATAGTAAAATATAGAATAATAAATAAAACTTACAAAACAAACTAAAATAATATATTTTTTTTTTTTAAGAACACTAAGAACAGTTGAGGTAATCGACAAATCAAATATTTCCAAAAGCAAAACCTGCACAGAAACGAACCAGCAATAAACTTTATTTCTTCTTTAAAAATGCTACCTTCTCCTGTCTTGTGACATCTATACCCAGTATATAATATGTACTATACAATTATTTGTAGACCGAACAAGTACTTGTTTTCTGCAGGATTTTGTGAGGCCATGCTCTAAATAATTGATCTGAATGACTCACACTTCATAAAAAAATATCCCTCAATTGTTTTTATATATAATTACATAGTTTGTTATTTAGTTAATACAAAAAATACATTAAATAATACTAACCCATAATAATGGTCTCGTCAAAACATCCATAAATATATCCTAACATAATTAGCTTAGATACCCTTACGTCGAGTGGTAATTTGGCCATGATGCGACCTAAATATGTGATGTCACCATCGGACACACACCACTCATCCCTTAGAGTCTTTTTCATAGCCCCCACCTAAAAAATAAACAAGAGCTTCAATCATTTAACACCAATAATTTAAAAAAGATATTATTTTTACATAAGAATTATGATATCTCTTTGACAATCACATTAAAATTTATAGGAGGTGAGCAATCTCAGATTCTGTTTCAATCACATGTTTAATAAGCACAGTCCTTATCGTTTTTTTTTCTTTTAAATTATTTTAATGCTGCTATTACATCCTTTCCATTACAGCCTATAAAAGTCCACCGCTGCACATAGACCTCCCCCGTAGAAAGCCCCATAGCGGGATTTTGCCATAGTTGCCACGCTTGGAAGGCGGGTTGACCGCAGTTTTGTATAATTTTGAGTTGTTATCAGGAAAATACTGCTACTCCATCTCCTGTTCTGTTCAGTTATCCAGTTTCCCTCTGTCGCCTCTTACGACACCCACAAGACGATATGGATATGATAATGATCATAGATACGAACCAAGAACCAAAAAAAATTAATATTTAAAAAAAATCAAAAGAAATTAAAATTAATTAAAAAAAATATTAAAAAATAAAAAATAAATATTAAAAAACTGAAGGTAGCCGGGCTAACTATGACATCGGGACGTCAAACACCTCAGTCACTCCCGTGACCATGGGTGCTGTTAAGCACCCGAAACGTCGGGAATTAAAAAGTTTAAATTAAACGCGATGTAATCCGTAAAAAATGGTTTCATTTAATGTGTAGTCTTCGCGTAAATATAAGAAAACATTATGATCATAGATATGTGAATCTTAGAAATACGACAAAACTATGACAGTTTAGTTTGTACATTTCTTTCACTCATATCTGACAACATATCCTATTTGACAACATGCTGACGAAATGTTCTTATGAAACCTCAAAACGAAGACAAAAAGAAAATTGGCGTCGAAATGCAACATGTTTGAGTTGATTATCTATAAGTATGCTTTGTAATATATGGAGTCAATTTTGTTAAAATATAATTGAATACGGTTTAATCCACCGGAGATACAGTTTTGTAAGAATTTGTATCTTCTACTCTCAATTTTCCAATTGTGAATCCCTTTTTCTGAGGGCCGCCATATCCAAAATCTGACCCAAATATGTCAACTTCTTTTACTTAAAAATAATGATGATTGTGGCTAAAGTAGCAGTATAAGCAACTATATCGTCGTCTATAGATTGTTATATTGAGTAAATATTAAGATTCTATGATCACACAATTTATTGTGCATATATTTGACTGACAGCTATCACAGACTATGATAGGAAATAGCGACATAATATTTTTATGAAGACATTATAGTCATTGGTATATTAATTCATTTAATTCAGAGCGGGTGTACGCACCGATGACCCTCCTATTTTGGCGTGTCATACGATGCTGTCATACGCATAGTGGGATAATAAAAATAATCCTTTCGCAAAGAAAAAGTGTATTGTTTACATGGCGATTAATGATGTCAACAAATTCCTAGTTTCATCAGGTTCACTTTTCTTTTGGCAATTTTTTTTTACTCGTTATTTATCACGAAATAGAAAATAATATACTACACTCATTAAATATCTCTTATAATATGTTCCTTTAGCTATAACCTAAACATAACACAGACTGAATGACCAAGAGACAGAATAAAATCTATAATTATTAGAATCAAGACTAATACAATCATCCAGAACTGCTTGAAAATCCAACTAGTAAACTGAATAAAATGTCTAGTACATTACCGGAGCAATTTTTGAGATGAATAAGCAGGCAAAAGACTAACAGTTACCTCTTTTAGCACAAGAATTGTCCTGTGTATGTTGGACATATCGGGTGGATCCATAGCAAGTGCCAAAATATCGCTGGGTGGTCCCATATCTAACATTTTTGCTAGTAATACCAATCTCTCAAGCGGGCAACGAATTATCTCAGGTGTACATTCTTCTGGAAGGTTTTCCTGGAAGAAAAGGCAAATTAAATAACTAAAATTATGTGAAAAACTATTACATAGGTAGTTAATCTTGACTAAACAAGAGTAGTGGACTGCTTGTAAGTTTTAACATAATAACGGCAATATAATATTAATATATCTCTTTTGCAAAAGGTAAATGAATAAGTATTTACCGTAAATTGGGTACTTGACATCATTATTAATAACTATTTAATAATGCTATTGTAACGCTTTCCCCCTACATTTTTTTTTAAATGTATATATATATATACATTTAAAAAAAATGTACGAAAGGCACACGGCTCCACACACGACGTGTGCGGTGAGCACCATCCAACAGACGCGCTCCCCCCGAAGAGGAACGTTAAGTTGGGAACTGGACCGTAGTCCACAGCAAAATAACTGGCGAACCAGTAAAATAGAGCTTGGCCCCATGCAGTGGTGAAGCTAGGGCTCCAAACTAGGGCAAGCCCAAGATATGGTTTTGTTGTTTTAGCAGTTTTATAAAAATACACCAATCTTGATCTGTCTCCACTCTTCAATTTCATATTCAGTGCTGTCGAGGACGTGTTTAACAAAGCACACAGAAGGCATACTACTGCTAGATAGATTGTACGAGGGTGACACTGGAAGTTCTTAGAAAATCAAAAACTAAACAAACTAGCAAGTTATTAGTTTTATTATATCTTTTCAAAATAGTGTCCAATTACATCGCTGCATCCGATGGAACCACTGAGAAAAGCACTTTGCCCACTCGTCCTTAGGGGTCTCTTCGACGGCATTTTGAAACGCAGCCACTGCTTCCACGGCGTCCATAAAACGTTTTCCTCGAAGTTTTTCTTTTATTTTTGGAAATAAATACAAATCGCAAGGTGCGAGGTCGGGGCTATAGTGCGGGTGACCCAGTAATTAATTCCATGTCTGTCGTCGCCAAGTAGTCGATTGTTTGCTTGGCGGTGTGCGAAGAGACGTTGTCGTGGTGAAGGAGGATCCTACTAGAGGTGTCACAGACAAGATTGGCTACATCTTGAAGCGAGCTTCTATTAGAACATTCTTCAAGCCGCCGAAGAAGATTAGTCAGTTCTTACCATCCGTCAAGTGCAATATTCCTCTACAAGATGCAGGAGTGTACAAGCTTGATTGTGAATGTGGTCTCTCATATATAGGGCAAACAAAACGATCTATTAGAACCCACGTTAAGAACACATAGCTGATGTGAAGCACCAACGTTCCGGGAAGTCTGCAGTTGGTGATCATATCCTAGACGGCCCCCGCCATTACATTAGATTTGATAAACCACAGATTCTCGCGAAAGAACATCGATTCCTGCCAAGGATGATACGTGAGGCTATTGAAATTAAAAACATCCTAATTTCAATAGAGAGGGAGGCTGGGTACTACCACCTGCTTGGGATCCTGTAATTAATAAAATTATAACTAAACCCAAGCATACCACTGCAAGACTTCAAGACGCAGTTACTTCATTCTGCGTAGATCGGACCAAAATTAATAATTAAAAAGCTGAAGGTACTCCGGATTAACTCTGACATCGGGACGTCAATCACCTCAGTCCCCCGTGACCATGGGTGCTGTAAAGCACCCGAAACGTCGGGAATTAATAAAAAAGTTAATTAAACGCGATATAATCCGTAAAAATAGTTTTATTCAATGTGTAGTGTTCGCGTAAATATAAGAAATCATTATTTTTTATTATATCGTTTACAAGTGGCCAGTTCTAAAAACTTTCAGTGTCGCCCTCGTATGACATTTCAGCAATTGCATACCTTCGGTGGCTTTGAAAAAAGCCGTTTGGGTTTGCTTGAGCGAAAGAAAAAGATATTTACATACAATACAATACATGAACAAAAGAAAAGATGAACCAAGTACAAACAATGTACAAAATTAAAAAAACAAATTATTTATATTCTAAATCGAATCGTCTCTATTTATTAAGGAAAGATTTCATTACGTCCGCGTAAAATGTTGGTGAACGTTTTAATTGTACCAATAATTGTTTTTCAATTGCGATAATTGATAAGTCTGAAAGACGCTCTTGACCTTGTGTATTTCTCAAATAAGTATGGATACGCTTCAGAGATGAGAAAGCACGTTCCGCGGAGGAACTTGTGGCTGGAATAGTTACGACAAGATAAGCTAACTTTAAAAGCTGGGGAAAGGCCTCTTCAAGACTATTTTCGTTTATAAAGTCAATGAGTTCGAAAACATTGCGGTCTTTTAATTCAGGGGATGAATACAATGAAATCAATTGGTTTTTCAATGTTTGTTTATCAAAATGGTTTGCGTAATTTTCAAATAATGAATCTAATGCCTCTAAAGGAAAATCTGAACGATATTTTTCGAAGTTTGTTGTTGAACAATTCGAAAAATTTTAATTTGAAAATTTCAGAATATCGGCCATTAATTTCTGAAGATATGTTATCAATTATTTCAACAAAAGTCGTTTGTATTCTGACTGAGCACAGCGCACATTGCGTCTTAAACGAGGAGCAGAGTTATTTTGCAATGTATTTTCATAAATGTGATCAAAATCTGACTGAAATTCAGTACGTAACCATGTCTGAAACTCCTTTATTGCATGCCGTAAGCGCTAAGCGCGCCGGTATGTTCTACTAGGGCCTAAAAATTAAGATTCCAACGTTTTGTCGCATGAAATCGTATCTAGCAATCATATTCTACATATAAGTGATATGAAAAGCACATTGTCAGAAAGATAAATGATTGTTGAACTTATTAATTTTTTTTAAATCGATTAGTTGCTATTTTTACATAAAAAAGAGGTTTTAGTGGCTTATGGTATGGATTTATCAAGTCCGCATGGCTTCGTAAACACGATAACTTTTGAAAATATCAATTGTTCAACTCAATCTATTTTTAAAACTCTTCATCTATCATGTGGGAAGCCATTGAATGTAAATGGCAGTTTAATTTTGTTTTGTTTAGTTATAATTAATTTTTTTCGGCAGCGAAATATGGAAATATTCGGTGTTTTAGCAGCCTTGTATGAATTTATTTTTTACTAAATAGAGACTGCCTCACTCACTCAGTTAGTTCCGCGTTTCGGCGTCAATCGCCGTCGTGAGTGGACACTGTATCGGTTGTTTGCAGCGGCTCAAAAAGATCGCTGTACAAATACACAATATTCGAAAAACCAAATTTCTTACATACTTGATTATAATAATAATCAGAGATTTTTATTTAGTACGTACTAAAAGTAAGTAGGATGTAATATTTATACTTAAATACGTCTTGGACTTTATGGAGTGACCTGAATGATGATATGATGATCATATGAGCATTATGTGTACGCGACACCGAACAAAGTGGACGTGTTATCGGTTGTAATTACAAAATAATAAAATACGCTTAAACGAACTTAATCCTAAGTTAATAGGGTGCATATAATAAATCGGCATACACTCTACGCTGTTGTGACATTACTCTGCTAAGTACGCTGCGAGTGAATACACGCGCCACAGATCAACATGATGCCAATACGCTCACCTACTAGAAGTGGCACAGGTGCCGGACTTAGTGGTTCACAGCCCAATTTGTCGACGGGAGAGTCAGCCACAGACGTTTCTACAGCGCCACAAGTTACATTTCGTAGTAAGCGGAAATACACTGGTGATCAAGATATTAAAGAAGAATTACGCGAAATACGAAAAGGAATGGCAGAAATGATGCAAGTTCTAACGTCAATAAACGCGAATCAAACGGAAGCCATAAACAAGATATCGGAAGATGTAAGTTCATTGAAAGAACATGTAAAAGATCTTAAGACCGAGATAGATAGTCTCCGATTCGAAAATGAGAAAATAAAGCGTAATATAGAGAACTTGATCAGTAAATATAACGAAAAAGATAAACAAATAGAAACGTTAGACTCTGAAATAAAAAACCTTCAAAGTACAAAACTATTAGATCCACTTACCACAACAACCATTAGTAGCACAATAGAAGATACTGTGATGGCAGAACTTTCTGATCGATTGGTTAGAAGCAAGAATATCATAATAACTGGATTAATGGAAACAAACATATCTGACTATAAAGAAAGAAAAGAGGCTGACAAGAGAAAGTGCTTGGTTTATTAAAAAGATCTCAAACGATTGTACAGAACAAAAAGTATTACACGCCTGGGAAAGTATGCGCCAGACAAGCAACGCCTACTCAAAGTGTGTTTCTCAACACCAGAAGAAGCTATTTTTGTATTACGTTCTAAAAGTAATGAAAACTGAGTCCCATTAAATTTTCCCAGATCAAACGCCTCAACAACAATCTTTCTACAAAAACTTAAGAAGAGTTGAAACATCGTAAGGACAATGGAGATGAACCTAACTATCAAATACAACAAAGGTATACCTAAAATAGTTAAAATTAAGCCAAAAACTAACAAAATTCTATTATAATCAAATTCAATCTCTACAAATATTTCATACCAACTAGCTTCTCAGTATGAGAATATCATAACGACAAAAGACTCTTTAAAATGCCTATATCAATGCACAGTATAGTTAAAACCAGCAAATTTGACGAACTAATATGTATTTTAAAATGTTTTAAATTTACGATTCACTTAATTTTGATAACGGAAACCTGGATAAAGTGTGAAGAGGAAGCTAAACAATTTCAGATATGTGGTTATACCCATTACTATAACTTTAGACCTAGTAGCAGAGGTGGTGGAGTATCAATTTTCGCACACAATATTATGAAACATAATTTTATAGAAGAACAATGTCTTGATAACAATCATTATCTATGGATACATGTTGACAAGTATTCGCTGGATGTGGGTGTTATCTATAGAAAACCGACAACAGCAATATTAATAAATTCATAGAAACATATTCAACAAAATTAGAATCGCGCAGAAGGGCAGTGGTATTTGGTGACTACAATGTAGACCTATTATCCCAAGAACGTACAACTTCGATGTATATGGAAATGTTGGAACAGTGTGGCTACAAATTATTAAATAAATTGACCCCGAATACTCTACCCGAGTAACTTCTTCTTCGAATACTATTATAGACCATGTCAGCACGAGTCTCAAAGAACAACAATTTCACCTTGCTATAATAGAATCAGCTATGTCTGATCATAAACAGATCTATTTTGAAATCAAGAAGTATAAGCAAGATTCGGTATCAAAATATGAATATAAATCAATAAACTACACCAAATTGTATAATACAATAACTGGAAACAGTAATAATTGTGAATATGTAAAACTGGAAGAAAAAATCTTATCTAGTATAAATAAAAGCAAAGACACTAAGATCAAATTCTCAACCTACCAAGAAGAGATTGGATTAATAAAGATATCTTAAACGAAATAAACGCAAGAAACAAATTATGGCACAAATATAAAACTAATCCTGACAATGAAAGTACAAGAGATAACTTCGTGAAGAAAAGAAATGAAGTAAGCAATATAATACAAAAAACTAAAAGTGAATACTACTATAAGGCGTTTAAAGACTGTAAACACAAACCAGCTAAAATGTGGAAACTGATAAACGATCTATCAAATAACAAGATCAAAGAAACTACTGCTCCAAATAAACTGATCACGCAAGGGGGATCTGTCGTTAGTGAGGATAAAGCTATCTGTGAATGTTTTAATTATTTTTTCGCGAATATTGGTTCAATCCTGGCAAATCAAATACCTAAAGTTAATCAAACAGTATTAGACGCAATAATTATCGAGACTGGAAGTAATGTTATGTCTTATTGGCCACCCGTAACTCTACACGAAATTGACAACATTATAGATGATTTAAATCCTAACACTAGCACTGGATTAGACGGGGTAAGTACGAAATCTATAAAATGTATCAAGAACATAATTGCTGATGAGCTTGTAAACTGCATCAATAATTGCTTTGAACAAGGCGTATTTCAGACAGTCTAAAAGTAGCAAAAGTAACTCCAATATATAAAACGGAACTAGATCAGATCCCGAAATTACAGACCAATCTCAATATTACCAGTACTATCCAAAATTTTCGAGCGTGTGTTATATAATCGTCTTGCAAACTATTTAAATTCTAAAAAAATACTATTCGATAAACAATATGGCTTTAGACCGAAATCGAACACTCTTTCAGCTACAATAGATTTAGTCAAAAATTAAAGTTGGCATAGACAAAAAACAAATAGCGCTCGGTATTTTTATAGATCTTAAAAAGCATTTGATACAGTTAGCCATGAACTGTTACTGTAAATTAAAACATATGGGTATTTCGGATCTGCTTTGAATATTTTTGCTTCATATTTATCCAATAGATATCAAGTAGTAAAGATTGGCTCTAATCAAAGTGAACCAAAATTAATCACTTTGGAGTACCGCAAGGTTCCATATTAGGACCGCTGCTTTTTCTGATTTACATCAATAGTATTAAGGATATAGGGTTAAAAGGTAATATTACATTATATGCAGACGATACAAGTCTGTTTTACTATGGATATTCAATTGACGAATTGATTACCGATGCCCAATTAGATCTCAACACATTGAATCTGTGGTTTCAATCTAACCGTCTAACTATAAATATTACTAAAACACACTATGTAATTTTACATCAAAAATAAAAATTGGTAACTATAAGCCTCTCACAATAAATAGTGAACCAATTTCTAAAGTAGATAATGAAAATACCTTGGTCTCCGGTTGGATAATCATTTGACATTTAAGTCTCATATAAATAATATTAAATCTAAATTAGTTTCTCTCACTGGCGCACTGCGAAATATAGTAAAATGTTTCCACGTAGTGTGCGTTACACTATTTATAATTCATTAGTCAAACCACATATTGAATACCTTATAGAAGTCTGGGGCACAGCAGCAAAACCAATATAGAAACAATACAGGTAGCACAGAATAAACTGATTAAGGTACTTTTAATTACGACTTTTACTCCAACAGCCCAAGTTTATAAGGACACTAAAATCATGAATATATCACTTACATATAAATATTATACTTGCATTTTAGTACGTAAAATACTAAATAAAAGCATTCACACAGAATTAAGTTTTACAAAAATAAACCTATAACAAAACTAAGACCAAGACTTTACAGAGAATTAAAACTACGTACAGCACGTACTAACTACGGTAAAAATGTATTTTAAATGAAGGTGCCTTAATCTACAACAAACTACCAAAAGAGATAAGGATGCCAAATCTATGACAACCTTTAAAAGATTACTAAAACAATATTTTCTAAACACATAATCAAGGTGGTTTACTTCTTCGTGAAATTGTGCTTAATTTGATTGGGTGGTTGTAATATTGCTAGGTAAATTAAAATGCTAAAATGTTAATAAATTAGCATAATATCAGCTTCGATCTAATAAAATTATGATTAATAAGCCTTACTTTTATAGCAATATAAATATGTGTCTATAGGTATGTATATATGTATGTATATATGTATGTATATACGTATATAAAATATGATTAAATATATATGTATGTATGTACTAATAACTAATAAAAAGCAAATAAAACAAAATATTAAAAGGACTTCTTAACAAGTATACATATAAATACAGATATAGTTATTAAATTTCATTAGGTCATTTAATTATCCAACCAAGTAATAATTGCGCTCAATCAAGAATACATAATGTCACTTCCAGTCTCTATTGCTCAACGTAAATTCGATTAAATGAAACTAAAAGTCGGTATATGAATATTTTGCACTCGGCGATCGAACCAAATAAGTAAGCGTAATGAATGTTTACCTTAATCTTTGGTAGCCTTCTTTTATTGTTGTACTATGTACTCATAACGTTTAACATTATTTGTTTAGAGTTTAGACTATATAAAAATGGTGTATTTTTATTTTGTTATCAGTTTGTTTGTGTCGGGCCGTTTAATATAAAATTATGTTAGTGTTGTACATTTCTCATGTAAGTGAATTTTAATTCTTTTGAGAAATAAATATCTTAAACCATATTATGAGTCTTGCACTTTTGGATTTTCAAACTTTTTAAATTGAAGTTTGACATAAAATTATCGGAAAATTGGAAGTATAACAAGGTTATTAGTGAAAACTTGTGTGTATTTAAACTACTTTCAAAATTTCGTATAATCATGTTATACGTAATTATTTTTAATGCGCTTAGGGCATGCCCAATTGGATTTACCAATTTTTTTTTATTACTGCAATAACCGACATCAACTTGTGATTTTTGTAAAATATTGTACAAGCAGTCGGTTTTTTCAAATACCCGGTGGAAAATTGAAAGAAAAAAATTGAAATTAAATGAACGCAATGTTTTCAAAATTCTCGGCGGCCAAGATCGTATCGCCGCGCCGTCCCAGTTCTGCAGATTTTCGCACATACCCGAAAACAAATTAATCAAATCATTTTTTTGTTCGAATACTGAATTCACAATTCGTGACGTATACGTCCAACGAGTTACGGGGGCATTAGGCAATTTTTTGCTGCAATGTGCATCATAAATAGACGACCGTTTTGTGCTGTTATTAAAAAAAAAATAAAGCCTGAAGGACTGAAAAAAAAGTGCTGACTTCCCCAATCCTGTTACAAGATTTAGATAAAACTAATGCCAAAATGTGTGCATTACAAGCTTGGAGACAAACAACTTTAACTTTTTGTTGCACTCCATTTCTGACACCGGACATGACACTTGCGCCGTCATAGCTTTGCGGAACTAGTTTTGTGGTGCAATCATGTTTGTTTAATAATTCCAATATGATATAACAAAGTGTGTCTGCTGTGCGACTTTCAGACACATCTACATACCCCAAAAAAACGGTCATGAATATCGTTTCCATAATAATATCGGAGAATCAGACACAATTGCTCTCTGTGACTAATATTGAGAGTTTCGTCAATAATAATTGAAATGAATTTTGACAATTTTACTTCGTACTCGATGCGAGTTTTCATTACATCAGCGACAGAATGAATAATGTCATTTTGGATTGTACTAGATAAATAACTCGGCCGGTTGTCGCTTTGTTGATGCTGCATATGCTTTTCTAACACGAGATCGTACTTCGAAAGAAGCGATACAAGTTCTAAAAAATTGCCTCTATTTAATGAAGTTTTCGACTCATCGTGACCTCTGAAACGAAGTTCTTGTTGTGCTAAATGGCAAACAATATCGACTAATCTTTGAACAACACTACGGTTGTGATCAACAAGCATGTTGTGTTTTGTAATTTCCTCGGATAACTGACGCGACAAAGATGTTTCAATCCGATTTTTTTCAAAATTACTAAACGAAAATACCGCATTCATGTGTTTTTGAGAATTCATATGCCTTTTAATGGCTCCAGATAAGTTATTTAAATCATCATATCCAGTAGTATTCCAAGCTGTTTTTTCGTTGGAAAAGAATATGCAGCACCAACAGTACAACTTATTGGTATGTGAGCAGCCAACAATCCAATGAGTTTTGTAAACAGATCTATTAAATTGCCGTTTGTGGGTTTTACTCGTCTGAGAAATACACAGATCAGGCGTTGGTTTCGGCGTGGATATGAGCTCTTTTTTCTCAACAAAGTTTAAAGATTTTACCTTTTCCTCGCCGATTAGCACTTTAACACACTTCAATTCATCACACGGAACACTATTATCCTCCATTTTAACTAAAAATCTTTAAAAAAGCATAAATTTTCAACTCTCAATATTCATTCGCTCAAGTAAACACACAGAGTAAACATTGGAATGTGAAGTGAATTTGCAAACGTATCGCCCGCGCGCTCCCACGCTCAACTAACTTCACACCGAAAGCCCGGCTTAACGCTCCATACTAATTGCTATATAAACAATCGTAGTTATATTTCATTATAGAACATTTTGCCACAGGTTAGAAAGGGAGCGATCGTCTTCTCGAAAGCCCGGTAAAAAGACTAATCGCTCAACTCAACTCTTTTTTTATGACAGCAGTGTCGCGCAGATTTGCCGCGTGTTGACGTTACATAATAAGGCTACGAGGTCATGTCACCTGCGTAGAACAGAGGAGCGCATGGGAAATTTTAAATAGTTTGAAACAGTTTAAGAGTTATTTTATTAGTTGATATTATTGATTGAGCAGTTTGATAGGGCAAGCCCGGCTTCTCGGCTTATATGGAGGCTTCGCTACCGGCCCCTTGGTAGTGCGTAAGCACAAACATCGACCCAAGTCGCACATGTCAATGCGTGTAAAAACCATACAGAATACGACCAAATCCAGCCACAGTGAATGTACATCACACGGTTAAGGCAACACGTCGAAATAATAGGCACACTGGCCATAAAAAGCCCTCCGTGAGTGCCACCACCTGCAAGACTGCTGCTCCTGCAGACGTGATGTAAGTGTAAGGCATCACCACCAATCGCATGATCAGTACGGCTACTAGCCGCAGAGCGTATCATGAGTCTACTGCTCACTTCAAGGGAATGGGGTCCCACGTTGAGCGGCTTTCAGCGGCAGCCTTGAGAGTCACCTTCCTCCAACTACCACCCGCATGAGGTCGACACATATGCTCCACCTACCAATACAACGGCAGATATAGCCAAAAGGCAGTTATAAGATATTAGTAAAGCCGGGTTTATATTTGTCTGACGTGTTGTGTCGAGCCGGGCTCCGACATGATGGCTAGCTTTCACATCTATAAGTCGTGTTCTGAGTTCTGACGCCCTCTGACGATATTTTGAATCAATACAGTCGTAGCTTTCGTAGAGTTCATACGTTCCCAATGTTTTTCCATGAATCAACCGACTCTGATTCAGATTATGAAGAAGATATTGAATTTTTGTTGCTGGCGACTCACCTAAAAAAAGAAAGAAAGAGAAGAAGACATTGGGTTCATCCAGTGAATAATAAAATAGACTTTCACTGTCTCGTTCCCAATGTTTTTCCATGAATCACCCGACTCTGATTCAGATTATGAAGAAGATATTGAATTTTTGGTGCTGGCAACTCACCTAAAAAAAAGAAAGAAAGAAGAAGATATTGGGTTCATCCAGTGAATAATAAAATAGACTTTCACTGTCTCGTTTAAGAGCTTGCGAACAATGCTCAAAGATATCATCAGTATTTTAGATTGTCAAAGACATAGTTCGAGAAAGTTCAGTCCTTGATTGAAACGGACATAAAAAAAATACATACGAAGTTTCGTAAACCTATAGGACCAAAAGAAAAACTTCTTTTAATTCAAAAACGTGCGGTTCTGACGAGTCACAACACAACACTGGCGCGTGCACACTTGTCTGGTTGTCTGATATGTCGTCAGGCGGCCGCTCCCCCGCTACCCCACCTAAACCGCTACTGTTCTAATGCGTCACAACACAACGCGTCAGGCAAGTGTAAATCAGGCTTAATAATTCGCCATCAGAAAGGGTTTGTGTAACTGACGTTGAGTATATGCATTTTTCGATCATGCTTGTCTCACCCACCAACAAGTTGCTTTAAATCATTCAAAGGTGGGAAATTTAGAGAGGCATTTTATTATGTTGTTATACATATAAAACACCATGGAGGTCAGACAGTCTGCAGCCCCATAATGAAGGGATCCGACTTGGGCAAAGTTACTTAGGCATGCGTCAAACCAAGAGGCAGAGAGCGCCATTGAGAAAAGCGACTCGCCAAACAACTACCGCAGAGACGCAATGCTGCAGAACGCAACAAGCATCAATACGACTATCGTCGGGCTTACACCATCCCAAGGTCCCCCATACAATCCCAGCAGACATCACCACCCGCATACCTCCATCAACCAGAACCACAAGATGCGTCGAATCAGGCGCAGCACTCCCGCAGATCCATCACAACTACCTTCCTCCAACTACCACCCGCATGAGGTCGACACATATGCTCCACCAACCAATACAACGGCAGATATAGCCAAAAGGCAGTTATAAGATATTAGTAAAGCCGGGTTTATATTTGTCTGACGTGTTGTGTCGAGCCGGGCTCCGACATGATGATGATGATGACGACACATCTATAAGTCGTGTTCTGAGTTCTGACGCCTCTGACGATATTTTGAATCAATACAGTCGTAACTTTCGTAGAGTTCATACGTTCCCAATGTTTTCCATGAATCACCGACTCTGATTCAGATTATGAAGAAGATATTGAATTTTTGTTGCTGGCAACTCACCTAAAAAAGAAAGAAAGAGAAGAAGACATTGGGTTCATCCAGTGAATAATAAAATAGACTTTCACTGTCTCGTTCCCAATGTTTTCCATGAATCACCCGACTCTGATTCAGATTATGAAGAAGATATTGAATTTTGGTGCTGGCAACTCACCTAAAAAAGAAAGAAAGAAGAAGATATTGGTTCATCCAGTGAATAATAAAATAGACTTTCACTGTCTCGTTTAAGAGCTTGCGAACAATGCTCAAAGATATCATCAGTATTTTAGATTGTCAAAGACATAGTTCGAGAAAGTTCAACCTTGATTGAAACGGACATAAAAAATACATACGAAGTTTCGTAAACCTATAGGACCAAAAGAAAAACTTTTAATTCAAAACGTGCGGTTCTGACGAGTCACAACACAACACTGGCGCGTGCACACTTGTCTGGTTGTCTGATATGTCGTCAGGCGGCCGCTCCCCGCTACCCCACCTAAACCGCTACTGTTCTAATGCGTCACAACACAACGCGTCAGGCAAGTGTAAATCCGGCAATAATTCGCCATCAGAAAGGGTTTGTGTAACTGACGTTGAGTATATGCATTTTTCGATCATGCTTGTCTCACCCACCAACAAGTTGCTTTAAATCATTCAAAGGTGGGAAATTTAGAGAGGCATTTTATTATGTTGTTATACATATAAAACACCATGGAGGTCAGACAGTCTGCAGCCCCATAATGAAGGGATCCGACTTGGGCAAAGCTACTTAGGCATGCGTCAAACCAAGAGGCAGAGAGCGCCATTGAGAAAAGCGACTCGCCAAACAACTACCGCAGAGACGCAATGCTGCAGAACGCAACAAGCATCAATACGACTATCGTCGGGCTTACACCATCCCAAGGTCCCCCATACAATCCCAGCAGACATCACCACCCGCATACCTCCATCAACCAGAACCACAAGATGCGTCGAATCAGGCGCAGCACTCCCGCAGATCCATCACAACTACCTTCCTCCAACTACCACCCGCATGAGGTCGACACATATGCTCCACCAACCAATACAACGGCAGATATAGCCAAAAGGCAGTTATAAGATATTATTTTTCCAACGAAGAAACAGCTTGGAATACTACTGGATATGATGATTTAAATAACTTATCTGGAGCCATTAAAAGGCATATGAATTCTCAAAAACACATGAATGCGGTATTTTCGTTTAGTAATTTTGAAAAAAATCGGATTGAAACATCTTTGTCGCGTCAGTTATCCGAGGAAATTACAAAACACAACATGTTTGTTGATCACAACCGTAGTGTTGTTCAAAGATTAGTCGATATTGTTTGCCATTTAGCACAACAAGAACTTCGTTTCAGAGGTCACGATGAGTCGAAAACTTCATTAAATAGAGGCAATTTTTTAGAACTTGTATCGCTTCTTTCGAAGTACGATCTCGTGTTAGAAAAGCATATGCAGCATCAACAAAGCGACAACCGGCCGAGTTATTTATCTAGTACAATCCAAAATGACATTATTCATTCTGTCGCTGATATAATGAAAACTCGCATCGAGTACGAAGTAAAATTGTCAAAATTCATTTCAATTATTATTGACGAAACTCCCAATATTAGTCACAGAGAGCAATTGTGTCTGATTCTCCGATATTATTATGGAAACGATATTCATGACCGTTTTTTGGGGTATGTAGATGCGTCTGAAAGTCGCACAGCAGACACACTTTGTAATATCATATTGGAATTATTAAACAAACATGATTGCACCACAAAACTAGTTGCGCAAAGCTATGACGGCGCAAGTGTCATGTCCGGTGTCAGAAATGGAGTGCAACAAAAAGTTAAAGTTGTTTGTCTCGCAAGCTATGTATATTTGGTGTAATGCACACATTTTGGCATTAGTTTTATCTAAATCTTGTAACAGCACTTTTTTTTCAGTCCTTCAGGCTTTTTTTTAATAACAGCACAAAACGGTCGTCTTTTTATGATGCACATTGCAGCAAAAAATTGCCTAATGCCCCCGTAACTCGTTGGACGTATACGTCACGAATTGTGAATTCAGTATTCGAACAAAAAAATGATTTGATTAATTTGTTTTCGGGTATGTGCGAAAATCTGCAGAACTGGGACGGCGCGGCGATACGATCTTGGCCGCCGAGAATTTTGAAAACATTGCGTGCATTTAATTTCAATTTTTTTCTTTCAATTTTCCACCGGGTATTTGAAAAAACCGACTGCTTGTACAATATTTTACAAAAATCACAAGTTGATGTCGGTTATTGCTGTAATAAAAAAAAAATTGGTAAATCCAATTGGGCATGCCCTAAGCGCATTAAAAAAATTACGTATAACATGATTATACGGAATTTTTAAAGTAGTTTAAATACACACAAGTTTTCACTAATAACCTTATTATACTTCCAATTTTCCGATAATTTTATGTCAAACTTCAATTTTAAAAAAGTTTGGAAAATCCAAAAGTGCAAGACTCATAATGCTCATATGATCATCATATCTTTTAGTACGTACTACTATTATTTATTCTGTGCTTTTAAAATATTGTAATAAAAATCTCTGATTATTATTATAATCAAGTATGTAAGAAATTTGGTTTTTCGAATATTGTATATTTGTACAGCTATCTTTTTGAGCCGCTGCAAACAACCGATACAGTGTCCACTCACGACGGCGATTGACGCCGAAACGCTAGTTTGTGCAGTCATGCTGCCCTGGATCCAAACGAGCTGGGTTCATCCGCCAAGACGAATTCCTGTCCACACCATGATTGTCCCGTCTTGTTATGAGTGGACCTCCTGAGGGTGCCCTAGACGGCTAACTCCCCTGGAGTTCTCCAAACGCGTGTTTTTCGTGAATCCGGATGAAACCCAAAAATTTTGAAAATATAATTACTTATTATAAATAATTAACTAATTATTATATTGCCGTAAAGTGCTCGAAACGTCGGGAATATAAGTAATAATTCGTTAATTTACGCGATAAAATCCGTAAAAACTAGTTTTATTTAAATGTGTAGTGTTCGCGTAAATATAAGAAATCATTAAATAAGTTTTTACTGACAATTGAAGAAATTGGATAGCTTACATAAAACTTGTCAATTACAAGGCGATAGACGCGTCCATCACGTACACGACCGGCTCGACCAGCACGTTGTTCGCAGTTAGTTTTTGAAGCCCATGACAACTGTAGTGATGTGAAGTTTGTGTTCTCGTCGGCCACAAGCACCTTCATTAGGCAGTAATCAATCACTACAACAACCAATTATTTACTCAATTTTTTTCCTTGTTGTATTCGAAACTTTATTACTAAGCCAGACATGAAAATTAAATTGCCAGACCTTTCTGTAAAAGAGCTACATTATTTATTTATGACACTGTTTATAAGTTAGACTAGATGAGAATGTTTGTGACAATCAATGGGGAGAAATAGAAACTTTTTTATTCAATTTACATTATAAATAATACTTCGGTTCAGAAAATGCCTATATCCTGGGAAGAACCAGCAAGAAACACAATGGCACATTATTTTACAAAAAATAGAACAGTTTAAAATCATACCATATATCTATGGGGGATGAGTCGCTTGCGTCCGTAGGCTTCGACCACCTAACCCTAGGCCCAACCTACACGTGTCCCCCGGGTGGTGCTAAACGAGCGACAAAGCTGAAAGGATAGACTCTGCTCCTCGCCGTATGGTAGCGGCATAATCTCACCTTAGTTCGCACCATGAGCCAACAAATCAAAGAAATGGCCCTGAGTTCTCGGCGCCCTTTAATGGGGCAGGGTGCGAAGAATCTCCGGGAGAAAACCGGCGACGAGGTTCGCCACCCGTCACGTTCTGTCTCCCGGAGGCGAAAGTGGATTGCGGAGGCCCGTCTGGCTACGCTGAATGTATGTGGAGCAATGAATGATAAGATGAATGAAGTATGCGAAATGATGAATGATAGGGAATAGATGTGTTATGTGTAAATGAGACGAACGAAGGGAAAGGATGCCACTGCACATGGCATGTATACCGCTTACTGGTCTGGTGTAGACGAGACCGAGCGGGCATGCCAGGAGTCGGTGTCATCCTTTCAGAAAGAATGGGTCAATGTGTGAAAGAGTATGAATGTGTAAGCCCAAGGCTGCTATGGATACGAATGAAAGTGGGCTTAAAGAAGTTGTTTGTGCTAGGGGTGTACGCCCCAGACATGTCTAAGCCCACTTATATCCGAGAGCAGTTTTCGGACATGGTAAGGATGGTGTTGATGAAATGTAAGGGAAATGAAAATATTATTATGTTAGGAGATTTTAATGGAAGGGTTGGGGTGAAGAGGTCTGGTTATGAAAGGATATTAGCAACGGCGATGAAAGTGTAAATGAGAATAGTGAAGACCTCCTCGCTATGTGTGGAAAAGAATCTTTTTGTGACGAACACTTTCTTTCGCCATTAGAGGATTCACATGGATACATGGGAAAAAGGTGATGATAGAAGCATGATAGATTTCATAAATGTGGATGTTAGAATGAGGAGCGCAGTGGTAGATACAAGGGTTTACCGGGGGTCCAACGTAGGGACGGATCATTACTTGGTCTTATGCCGTTTAAATGATCTATTCAGACGTTGGCGGCAACGGACATCTGTGTCTACCACTGCGTTACAGTGTATAAGAACAGAGAGGTTACAAGATGAAGGTGTGAAAGAGAAGTTCAAATGTAGACTGAGAGAAAATATAAGTGGTATGGATGAATTGTGTATGAATGATTTAGACTTGGAGACTGAGTGGTATAATGTCAAGAAAGGTTTGGTGGATGCAGCTACCGAAGTATGTGGTGTAAGTAAGAGAACGAATGAAAGGAAAAATAATACGTTGTGGTGGGATGATGAAGTACGGATGGAAGTGTATGAGTAACCCAAAATATGCGACGAACACCAACATTTTTAAAACGCATAAAGTGGACATTTACAAGAAGAGGAATTACAAATTTTCGAAATCTATACTTGTGGATAGCTGAAAATCCACATGCTGTTAGACTATCAACGTTCCAGCATGAATTTTCCGTAAATGTGTGGGCGGCTATGATTGATGATCAATTTATTGGGCTTATCGAACTCCAAAGTAATTTAAATGACCCAAGATTTCTAGAATTTCTAAATAATGAATTTTGGGAACCGTTATCAGAATTGCCATTGTCATATCGCCGACGCATGTGGCTACAGTTAGACAGAGCTCCACCACCCTTTTCACAAGCAGTTAGGAGTCACCTAGACCAACATCATCCACAGTGAATTGGCCACGGCGTGGCGGTCCAGTAGCCTGGCCACCGCGATCACCAGACTTAACGCCACTGGACTTTTGAAATCTTTGGGGTTGGATGAATCAAAAAGTTTATTTTGAGCCAGTCAGCACCAGGGAAGAGCTGCTGGAGCGTATTCACGTTTCTACAGCAGAAATTACGGCTGATCTGAGCCAGTTACACAGCAGGTGGCGATCCGTGCTACTGCGTGCCTTCAAAATGGTGGGGGGCATTTTAAACAACTTTTGTAATTTCTTGTGTGTAAATTTTCTACTTTTTTAAATAATAAATCATAATTAATACCTTGTTATTTGTTTATCATTGATCATTACTGTAAATGTCTACAGAAAAACCAAATCGTTATGAATATACTACCTGTACAAGCATTTGTTCCAACAATGATATCTCTTAAACCAAGTGTCATAGAATCGAGTTTTTGGTATAATTATTTGTGTAAACTTAACATCTGTTAGACGAGTAGATAAAAAAGGAAGTTCTCAGGGGTGAATTTTGTAATAACCTTCATTAACTAAAAAAACGATATATAATACGATATAATAATTTTATTGATAGAATAGAACAAACTACCTCCCCTTTAAGTTTTTACAGTCAGAAACCAAACACACTGTACAGCTTGTCTGTCGTAGTATTTAAAGAGTGAATATCGCTTTTTTTTAAACTAAATATATTTTTGTGTATGTTACATTTTCGTTAATGTATTGAGAGGCCAAAGTTGATATATTAATTTCCTTAACTTTTTTAACTTATTATAAGCCAGTGCTTGACCACAATCCCACCTGGAGGTAAGTGGTGATGTAGCCCTGATGGTAAATCGCACTTTCTTAGCGTAACAAAACGTGTATTTTTTGTCCTAGAGACTTTTTAGGTTTTAAATCGTATCTATTTCCACAGCAAAATGTCGAATGGTACTTTGCTATGGGGACCCTCAACTGACAATGAAGTTATATTTGTTTTGAAGAAGAGAAACGTAAGTTTGCTTCTTGATAAGATTGCTTTTCAAAACAAATATAACTTCAGTGTCAGTCGCGTGTCCCCATAGCAAAATACGATACGACATTTAGGTATGAAAATAGCTAAAACAAACTAGTCTAGCTGTATGAACGCTGGTAAAATTTCTAATCTTTTAGTAGAACTAAGGATGTCTATGTTATGAAAAACTAAATCTCACATCCATGTTATTTATTGTTAATATTAATTAGCCAATCAGAAAAAAAAGTAACATCTAGAGTAAGAAATAGATTTGTTAGTTGTTACTATAAAATTAATTTGAGTTAGGGCTCAGATCTATTAATGTGACTGTTATAACATTGACGATCTGAGACTCCTATACTCCTGAGTCTTTATATTTTGTTCCTAAATTGGTTATAATTATAACGTCGAAAATCATGCTTACCATACTTGATATCAGGTACAGTGATAGAACTCTCAGCAATGTTTGTCGCGAGAATGATCTTGCGATGTCCGACGGGCGCACGTTGGAACACGCGGACCTGTTCGTCGGCGGTAATAGTCGAGTGCAATGGCAGCACCCACCAATTATAATTCGCACATTCTTTATCACATATCTTCGTTCTAAAAAAAAGTTTAATTTGTGCTTTTATAGGGTAGATATTGGGGAAAGTCACATTTTTATACTGAAATAATGATATGCGTTATTCAAATTTTATTGATAACATCTATACAAATAAATGTGTGTTTGTAATGTCAAAATAACAGCTTTTTACTAAATGTATATGAAAGTATATACGGTACATATAACAAAAAAAAAACAATATTTGAAATTTTTGTCTGTCTGTTTGTTTGTTTGTTCCGGCTAATCTCCAAAATGACTGAACCGATTTTGACGGGACTTTCACTGGCAGCTAGCTGGTGTTATAAGGAAGTCACTTAGGCTACTTTAATTTTAGAAAAAGAATTACATAGACGTAAAATTTTTAATATCATTTTTTGCATTTATGTACATTCATTCAGACATAAAAACGTAATGAATACAAACAGTAAATATAAAAAGTTCTAATATACTACACATACATGGTTAGAGCAACTGTAACTTAATATACTTCATAAGTGTTTAGTCCAAATAATTCAAGACTTGAGTTTAAGGTGTAACCCATTGTGTTTTTTTTTTTTAAATGACTACTAGATTTATATTATTGGCAATAGTTTGGAATCTATCCATATCCCATTAGAACTTAAGCGGTAAGATCAGATGTAGATTTAGATGCAGTGTCAAAGAAGTCGATAATCACAAGTCGAAAAATAACGGCGTCTTATTTGTACCTGTTAACTCCAGCCGGCAGTCGAATTTAGAACCCGAGGAGTAGTGGTATGGCTAACCACTCCTGGTAGTTACGCAGAGGTTGTTTACACAGGGAATGGAATTTTTCTAGCACTTTATATTTTTAAGGACAGGCAATAAAAAGATATGACGCAATTCCTCACACTTATTTCTAAAGTACTAATTAATTATCTTTACCTCAATGCACCATCAGTCAAGCACGCATACAGCTCCTCAATTTCATTGATTCCAGGCAGAAATATTAATACGGAGGGTAAGTCGGCCTGTGATCGGTCTGTGTAGCTATCTTCTTGTTTATCTATCTGCTCAAACGCATTTATCAGCTTGATTACCAAATGATGCATTTCAGGATTAATGCCAGGTGATTCGCCTTTAGGCATGGCTTCTTGAAGTATCTGTAACATTCATGTTACATATTACACTTAAGTATTAAATTTAGCAACTAACGAACGAGTTTCTAGACCCTCTTTTGTTTGTCAGATTTCGCCATAAGTTAGAGACCAGTACCCAAGTGTGGCATACCCATCCACACATCCTTGTATATATCCATATACCCTGACCTACCTGTACAGGATATGTGATAAATGTTTCAATAAATGAGTTCTGACGTTTATATCCAGCAGCAAATGCAAAAAAAAACTGATAAAAAGTACTATATATCCTGACTTACCCTCTCAGAAGTGACATAATTTATATGAAATTGTTAGATCTTACAAACAAAATATAACTTTATTCCATTACTCAGCAAATTCCTAACTTCAATTTTTACTTCCCATCTAAATGCATCCTATATAAAATAATTCAATCTATAATAAAAGAAAAAATAAAAGAAAAGAATGTATTAAGAATTGCATTATATCTTATGCATTTATTGAACATTTTTTTTTAAATAAAAAGCTTTAAAATTGTTATCCCTCCATTATCATAGAAAAGGTCGTGTTTTTGTAAAAAAAAGCAACATTAAAAAATAGTTGTAAAATGAGACAAAGGGGAGCTGAGCTTCACAGAACCCTAATTACACTAGTATTGTTTTTTTTGTTTCTTTTTTTATTGAAATAGGGTGACAAACGAGCACACAGTCCACCTGATGGTAAGTGGTCGCTGTGGCCCATAGACATCTACATCTATCCTCGATAACGAATCAAAATGCAGATGCGTTGTCAGCCTTGAGGAATAAGATGGAATGCCTCTTTCCAGTAAAAAGGGTGCCCGGTTCTCTACACTCACCATACGAAACACAGTAGCATTGAGCTGCTATTTTACGCTGGTATTCTGTGAGAGTGTGGTCCTTCCCCGGTCGAGCCGACCCATTCGTGCTACAACTATGCTATAAATATAGCTGCAGCTTGGCTCTACCACGTACAAAAAGTTTAGTGATGTTGAAAATTTATTATTTTCATAATCAATTATTAATCATTTATGCATATCCTATAAAACAATATACAAGCTAAGATCAAAGGACTGTAAATTAAAAATATATTTCTTAATGAAAAATAAGAAAAAACATATTTGAATTGTGAACCCACTGTTTTTTTGAAGTCAACTAAAAATCGGTCTCTCGTTGTCTAGTATTCTGTGAGAATGTGGTCCTTACCCAGTAGAGCTGACCCATTTGTGGTGCAGCCACAATAAAGCTGCAGTATGCAATATTGCCACATACAAAAATAACAGATTAAAATATTACAATGACAGAAAGTCCTGATGGTAAGCATCTAACGCAGCCCATGGACACTAATATTTTTTCGTTTTCTTAAGCTAATAAAAGTACACTATTGGACATTGGCTTCTCCTGTTGTTGCGGGGAGGGAGAATTTGCCTTAATAGTCACTCTTGGCAGGCGGATTAATGACTAAACGAGACGACGTCGAGGGTGCAACATTTGACAATGTTATGGCACACTAATAACCACCATCAACCAAAGAAGGCAGCATTATCAGTTGCCAACTTCGAGGTCAAAGATGGAATGCCTCGGAGCCTCATTTTATGGTTGCTTTCCATATCCTTTAAATCAGAACGAGATGTTGCATGACAACAGAAAAAAGTAATAGGGTAGTACGTAGCTAGACTGATTGAAAAGCAGTCCTACCACCTATAAATGTTAGTAGGTGATGACATACAACTAGTGTACTTACAGATCCAAACTTATTCAAGTGATTCAAATAGAAAGTCTTCACTGTGAACATTGGCTCTTTCTTCACCACTTTAATACATGTAGACATCTCAAGGCCACGAGGCGTCGGTATCATGAAGTAGTCGGCGAAGGCCTTTCTATTGAATGTTGCCGACATGAGTACAACTTTGACCCGCGGGGATACTGTATAAAGTAGCTTTTTGACAACAAGCAGAAGGAAGTCCATCTCCTGTCCACGCTCATGCACTTCATCCAATATAACATGCGTGTATTCATTCATATTTTTGGCAGAAACTAAAATGAAAAGTTTTATACAGATTTTCATTCCATTTCTTAGTAAAAATATATTGCAGTGATGGGCGACCCCCAATAGGTGGTGTGACGACCTGATGAAATAAGTAGGTAGTCAATGGACGCAGGTGGCACAGCACCATGCTTTGTGACAATCTATGAGGGAGGCCTGTGTTCAGCAGTGGACTAGTATACACAGGGTGTCCAGTAAATAGCACGACATACTGCAGGGGGTGATAGCTAGGGTCACTACCTATCAATACAACACAATATATGTTCAGCAAAATCTTACGGATTTACAGTTTTACAAAATTTTCCGAAATACCGAAAAATCTCTACCTTGAAACAGATTTTAAGCATCTCGTAATGAAAAATCCTTTTCTAGTACTTTTTTACATCAAATTATTCGTGAATAGTTACTTTACTCATTGATAAGTCTTTTTCTATCAAAGACAAGAATGTTTTCAAGAAATACTATTTTTGTTTAAATTTGCACAGAACTATTTTCTTATCATTTAAGTTTAACCTACAGTGGTGAAAAAAATGTATGTGGCAGTTTTGTACAACAAACTTAAAAAATAGCTTGTTTAATGGTGATTTAGGAAAGATACAATACTAGTGCATTTTCATTAAAAAAATACAAAAAAATGCTATTTTAGTTCCAGAGAAGCTGATTTTGTTGAAAATGTAATTAACGTAATTTTGACAAAAACCACTATGAGAATAAGTAATAGCTGCTCATTTACGCGAATTATTATAAAACTAGTTGTGACACGTAAAATGCGACATGCACGCGTAATGACTAAAGGTTTTTACCTGCTCGCCGACCGACCCGACCCGACCGGTTACTGTCTAACAAAAGAAGCGCATGTGCTATCCCGCTCTTTCTTGCATTGTGATTTTGTGTCTCACTCTCAACCTTATTTGCGACACTTGTCAGTACGCTACCTTAAACCGTGCGCAACGCATCTCTGTGTTCACAAATTATTGTTTCGTACTGACGACTGTTTTGTGCCTTGGACCCCGGACTTTGTTTGCCTTACGATTTGGATTTTTTATTGTGATCACTACGACGACTTGGCGACCACCTGGACTTTTGTGTTTTATAACATGGCCAACCGCCGCGTTTTTCCTGGTTATACGCAGCGAGTATGCTGAGATGCACCTTATTTACGGAGAAGCTGGCCAAAGTTCCCGAGCTGCTGCCACCCTCTACAGGAAAGGTTTCCGATAGGAGACATCCACACCATGAAATGTTTACCAGAGTGCATAACTCCTACATGGAAGGCAGACTCCCTGGTCAACGTGGCGGTGGACGGCCTCAAGTTGTTGACGAAGACATAGTGCTTCAGGAACGAGAACAAGACCCGACAACTTCGGTTAGGGCGATACAACGGCGCACAGGGATACCGAAGTCCACTGTTCGTTCAGTACTTAAGAGGTATGGATACCATCCATTTCACGTACGACGCGTGTAAACTCTTTTAACTAGAGACTACCTGCCGAGAGTTCAATTCTGCCGCCGCATGCTTGAAATGCATCGGGAGGACCCAAACTTTTTTAATAAGGTGTTATGGAGTGATGAGTCAGCCTGCAGAAAGGACGGCTACTTGAATTTGCATAATTTACATAGTTGGCAATTAGAAAATCCGTATGTGTCAAGAGAAGACAGGTCCCAGTACCAATTCAAAATAAATTTATGGTGTGGGATTTTTAATGGCCAGATTGTGGGTCCCGTCGAGCTTCCACCTACATTAAATGGCAATAATTACTTGGAGTTTTACGAGAACCCTACCCACGCTCCTTGAAAATGTTCCGAGTGAGCTAAGAGAGGTGATGTGGCTTCAAAATGATGGGTGCCCTGCTCATTATGGCCGGGAAGTAAGAGCCTACTTAGATGAAGCTTATCCAGGCAGGTGGATTGGGCGACTGGGACCGATATTATGGCCACCTAGGTCTCCGGACCTAAACCCCCTGGATTTTTTTATTGGGGTGCCATGAAGGACAAAGTCTATGAAAAACCGATCCAAAATGACAATGAATTGAGAGCAAGGGTTAACATTGCAGCAAGAAAAATATCGGAAATAAGCCTGAGAAGACTCAAAAGCTCATTTTTAAGAAGATGCCGAGCGTGTATTAGGGCACAAGGGAAGCAATTTGAGCATTTATTGTAATTTATTTAAATAAATGTTTATTAAAGTTAACTCCTCTGTTTTTTTTACTATCACCTTATCCTTCAAGATGTCATTTACAGACCGGCCGGCCGGTCGGCTGTAGATTAATTATTATGTAATTCGAACCGTAGTACGACCTTACAACGATTCGAATTCAAAGTCACATTACTTGCATTTAAAATAAAATGCTCTTATTAACTAAAATAGCTTATTTTTTGTATTTTTTAATGAAAATGCACTAGTATTGTATCTTTCCAAAATCACCATTAAACAAGCTATTTTTTAAGTTTGTTGTACAAAACTGCCACATACATTTTTTTTTCACCACTGTAGGTTAAACTTAAGTGATAAGAAAATAGTTCTGTGCAAATTTAAACAAAAAATAGTATTTCTTGAAAACATTCTTGTCTTTGATAGAAAAAAGACTTATCAATGAGTAAAGTAACTATTCACGAATAATTTGATGTAAAAAAAGTACTAGAAAAGGATTTTTTCATTACGATATGCTTAAAAATCTGTTTCAAGGTAGAGATTTTTCGGTATTTCGGAAAATTTTGTAAAACTGTAAATCCGTAAGATTTTGCTGAACATATATTGTGTTGTATTGATAGGTAGTGACCCTAGCTATCACCCCCTGCAGTATGTCGTGCTATTTACTGGACAGCCTGTATAGTATAGGCTGTAGAGATACTGATAGTGAATGGTGAATGCATCTATATAGTGTGTAGTATTTGTGTGGCAATCTTAAAATGTTATGTATGTCATATTACTTCTATATATAACAGTAACCTACTTGATAGTCTCTTGTCGAGTTTCTTTACAACTTATCAACTGAATTGGGTGTAATGCATTCGCATAAATGCGTCAATATCTAATAATATTATAGCTAGTTGGGGCGAGCTATCAATATATAATATTGATAGCTCTCGCCCCAACTTATTTATATCTGAAATAAAGCTTATGCAATAAAGTCACAAGTAACCAAGCTTCACGTCATACCTAGCTGCAGAGTAACTCTCCGCATGTACAATGTTGTTTGAATTGTAATAAAATTGTTTGTTCAGGGGTCTCAAACTCGATTTTCTACAGGACCTTTTAACAGAATTAAGAGAATGCTAGTAGGCCAGACTAAAAATAAATTTACGCAAAAAGAAGTGATATAATAAATTTTTATGAAAATGCGCGCAATTTGAAACGCGTATATTGGCGGTATCATCGAATTTACTGAACTTTATCATAGAATAGAATAGAAACATTTTTATTCAATATAGATTACAAGAATACTTATTGAAAGTAATTTTTTACTTTTACCACTGGTTCGGGAAAAACCTCTGTCCTGGGAAGAAACAAAAAGAACCAACAAGAAACCTAGCGCGACATTTTTTTTAAATAAAATCAATTTACAATATATTATTTTATACAATTGGTATGAAGACATTAGAGACAGCATGGTAGCGATCACTGTACTCTTCAGTAGTATAATAACTCTTACTAAACAATTTTTATTATTCATATTATTGAGATTAGATGATCTAATCTTTATCATTGCAGGTCGCTTGTCAATGATCTGCGCGGCTGCCGTAATTATATCATAATTTTTTGGTTATTTAAAATGAATAGCCTTCATTTCCAACGTTTAATGTAACCTGATATAAATACCTACCAATGAAAAAGCAAGCTTTCTGGGCTTTAAGAAGGCAAAAAGTGCAATTTTTCTTTTACATTTTGTACTTAGCTATTTTAACCTTTTTATTACTTTAACTTTTTTAACCCTTTGGTATATTTATGATAAATTACCTAATTTTTGCAGTAGTAAGCCAGTTGTTACATAATGGATGCGGGTATCATTTGAGACTCTACTCTCAAGCGCCACCTATAAAGAAATAACATTGATTTAATATCTGTATAATCATGTTTATCTATGTACTATCATATAATTATAAAACATAATATGTATAAATATGCATTCCAAATGTGGAGTCCTATCGAGTTACTGGAGAAGGTTCAACGCAGATTTTCAAAAGTTCCTAGAGCATTAAAAAACATGCCATATGAGAAAGGCTGTATAAACTTAAACAAACGACTCTGAAAGATCACAGAGAATGAGAAGACTTGATTGAAACATATAAAATTATACATGGACAATACGATCTAAAAAAAATTTGACAAACATTTTATTCCAGTACTCAACAAACACACATCTTAGGGGCATCCCCTCAAATTAACTAAAGCCGTGTCACATAATAACCCACACAAGCACTTTTTTTGCCAAAGAGTGGTTGAAGCATGGAATAAGCTGCCTTCAGAAGTGATATCTGCACAAACCATTAACTAATTCAAGAACAGATTGGATAAACAACTAAAATAGAACAATTTCACATTTGAAACTAGGATACGGGCTTATATCAGTTGTTTCAACTGCTGGCCTGTTAAATAATAATTATTATTATAATAAAATGCTGAAATAATGAGTACAATACCAGAACTACTACTACTATAAGTTTTTGGAACTGCCCAAGTAAAAGTGCTCATCAAAATTAAAATAAATCTGGTACATATTATAATTCTTTGATATTCCGAAAATAGATAAAAAAGAGTGGACAAAAAGGAAGTAGGAAGTTCATTAATTATTCTTTTATAACATTACAATCTTTAAAAATCTTTCTTTCTTACTTACCATAAAATTAAAAGTGAGCAAACTCTAATAAGCTTTGATTTATACTAATGCCTAAATAACTTTTATTTATCTAGACAAAAACTCACCGTATAGTGGTGGCATAGAAAAATCCAACACCCTATTCCATCCATGGGTGATGTATTTTCCTATCCTAGGCTATTTAGGAAATGTAATTTTTTTTGATATATAATACCATAATATATTATGTTTTATTCATATATAATATGTTTATGTTTAATTCAATATATTACGAGATATAAAATAGGCTCACGTAATAAGAGATATTATTAAAAAAAAAAATCACTTAATGGCGATGGGATGCAGATTCACCAATCCTCCTGCAAAGTGTGACGGTTATGGGAATTTTACCTTATTATGGAGGGTTGCATGTCCAGCCCCGGACTTTTAACAGGTTGATAGGTTCAAGGAAATAAACATAAGACAAAATATTACCTGGTATCCAACTATACCGCCAAGGTCCCAGCCACGTTCCTGAGCTACTCTTTTAGCTATTGAAATAGCTGCTATTCTTCTTGGCTGAGTCACCACAATTTTGCAAGGTTTACGATTTTTATATGAATCATCCAGAATCCATTGAGGTACTTGTGTTGTTTTTCCACATCCTGTTGGACCTTCAATTATTACGACTGGAAATCCTGAGATGCGATCTAGAATCTGAGGATTGAAATATTGCATTACAAGTATTAATCAAAGTAATAAAATTTTATTTATATAAAACAACAAGTACAACAAGTACAACAAGTACAATATGCCAAGATAGTACCAAAAATGCCAGCTGCATTTCCTCACTAAATGACTATAACAGATAAGAAATGAAAGAGGTTCTTCCCTGGTTGGAAATAAAACTTGGAAGAATTATCCAAGATTTTTGGATCCTGCATTTGTGGTGTTTGCTGTTAAGACAATTGCATGGTTCAAATAGGGCCTGCGCTCACAGGTGGCACGGCATGTCAAAGGGTTTTTCGTGGACAAGTGGAAAGAGAGTAGCCTCATAAACATATTGGCCTTTAAACAGAGCAATTTTATTTCACTGATTCCTACAAGTTTCCTTTTAAGTTTAAATTCATGTTTAAGTCGAATATTAAAATTAATTTCTATAATGTATTTAATTATTAATTAAATGTTTGTAATTATTAAAAGTAAAAGTTATATGAAAAATTCCATGTACTGTGTATACCCGTTTTTTATTTCAACAGCAAAACATTTTATAAAATATATAAAGTATAAATAGGTATATATTTAATGAAATATCTACCTATTTATAGTTAACATTATGTTAAAAAAGAAATTCCGACGAAACTGTCCATGGCAATAAAGTTTCCTCCAAAGGTCATAGCTCGAAAATACAACTTTCCGATCTGATTACATACATATACATACATAAACACTCACGCCTGTCACCCAGAGGGGTAGGCAGAGCCTACGGACTTCCATTTGGCACACTGGTGTGCCAGGATCCAATCTGATTCTTGGGGGAAATTGTTTAAGTTTATCGGTAGACTCTTCAGAGATTATTGGGACTTTGTGAATGCAAAAATGATTTGTGAATTTGAATTAAAATCCAACAAAAGGCAGGTTGGTGCAGCTTATTCCGGAAATGTGTTATTTTAATATTTTTAATTATTTTAGAACGATCAAGGTAAAAATTCAGTAAATTTTTGAAGTTATTCAGTTTCGTGCACTAAACAATTTGTTTAAATCTTTTTACAGCTTCCTTAACAATAATTTTTCAATAGTCCTTGTAAGTAAACTGTACATCACTAGCTAACGCACACAATGACAAATCAAAATTGGTTACACATTTTCGGGCTGTCAGGTCATCTATACACCAGTATATTCTAAGTCTATGACTGAGAATTTCTTGATGGAAAAATTCAAATAACCGATTTTGGGCTGAATCGGGTTTTATGCCCGGAACCACTTGATCAGCAGTTGCAGTGATTAGTATAATTTCTGACCTATCTCCGAAACATACGAATCACTGGAATCCTATACTATGAAAGCATTCTGATAAAGACTAAGATGTAATGTAGTGGCTGCAAGAGAAAACACCACACCACAGCAGTTGCCAACTCGCCCACCTAGCGCGGGCTGTATAACCTAACTATGGCAAATATAACCCTTATGAGCCAATCTATTAGGCATGCGTATGTTCAGCAGTGGACTTGTGATGGGATGTAATGAAAAACTAAAAAGATGATAAAGAAGAAATCCTACCTGTTGTCTGTACTCATTTATAGCTAAGTTATTAGTATCCTCCTTCCTTTGGAAAGAGTATTTGCTATACACTTCAGTCATTGCTTCTTCTGTTAGTTCTTGAATATTTTGCATTGAGGTACCCCATGATGAAAGCTGCTCCATAGAATCTAGTCCACCAGCAATACTCTCATACTTTTCTCTCTCCCTTTCATTCTAAAATTGCAAAAGTTTTTAAAATAATAAGAAAGAACAGTAGTATCATATGTATACAATGAAAATATTGCAATTTACAAAGAATAATAATAACAACACCTTAACAAAATTAGTTCATTACCCTTTTCCAAGGCTGAGCCAATATTTTCTGTAAGGATTAATTTTTAGAACTAAGTAAAAATACCTTTAAATAAATTTGTGTCTCTTTCTTTGATTTCACGCGCGTAATCAGTGCCGCTTACAACAACGGACCGGCGGTGCTCTTCAGGTCTGTTAAGTTGATTGATATTATCTTCCTTCGTAACCCTGTGTCCACCAGTAATTGGACCTCGAAGTTTTGTAACTTGAGAACTAGATGGGAACGGATTATTAAAAAAAGCCCGTAGCTCGTCCATTCTTGAAATTGAAGTACAACTTTCTTTCTATGTCACCAACACCAACAGATTATGATAAAAAACTACTAATTTGTGATAAAGTGGTTTCGCAAGTTAACTGCAACAATAAAAATTTGTATAAATTCAGTATTTTTGAAATAATATTTTTTTTTTGAAGTTTATGGCCTGGTATCTAGACCTTTAGGCCATTTGAAATAATAACTTGACATGCCACCATAGATAAATAAATATGTAGCAAGCAACATGCCACAGACGCAGCTAAATTCTATTCTTTCTATCCAGAGAGTATAGGAACCACAGAAGCAGAACACAATTACTCTCTACCAAGAGATAGTAATTAGTAACTGCCTATACAGGAAAAGAGAGCCCACACGCGCGAAATCCAACCGAGGAGTACTAGCGCCGTCTGGTGTTGTTTCGGAACAATATAGTGAGAATGTGTGCGTGCGTATACACACGCACCTCTACATATACACCACTGTTCATGGTGATTCATTACGCTTTATGGTATTAGATTAATTATCAACAACAAACAGTGAATTAAACATTTGAAACATTTTTAAAGATAACTGCATGGTAACTAAATGCTTAAAATGTTTAATTTAACAGTTGGTTGTTGATAATTAATCCTAATACATAAAGTGATTCATGATTTGTAAATAGGAATTAACTACGATATTTTTTTAACATGAATGAAATTAAACACAAACAATTTGTACATTATTCTATATTTTTTTAACTTAAGGGAGATAGATAAAGATTTAACCTAGTTTTGACAATACAACACATAAAACTAATATTTTTATTGTAATGTTCATATCATTAATAGATTAATAACACAGCTATGTCTATACAAAAAACGTGAATTTTATTATTTTAATAAATGAATGAGTTTATTTTAATAAATGAATCATAACGAACTTTAATTATACAAAATATTAAGCTAATACCGTAACAGTAAACTTAAACGGCTATGAGGCAATCCATGGCTGTAACCACGCTTAGCAAGCGGATTGGCAACTGCAGTTATTAGGAAGATGCTGTTGTCCATCTGCTGATGTGTTTCCCTCTGTCGCCTCTTACTATGACACCCACGGGATGATAATATGGGGTAGTAGATATTCTTAGACCGCCTCTAATATTTTTACAATAAATGATTCGTAAACACAGCTTTGATATAACAAAATATTAAACTAATGTCTTTAACAATAAATTTTCACAAGACAAAATATGAAAATAACATTTTTTACAATAAATGATTCATACACAGCTTTGTTAATACAAAATAAGAAATATTTTTATAATAACCCTCCCCCTCTATTGTATATATAAAATGGCCGTCTATAAAATATAACTATATTAAAAAGAATAATATACGTGATCAAATAATCCATATATTGATCTTTCTAAAGGTCTAGATATAAGCCGTTATTCATGATTAATTAATACCTTCCCGCTTGGAAAAAGCTTACAATATTTATATTAAAATACCCGATACAGGACTTCGCTATCTCACCCCGCCTATACACGATCGGCCATGATGGACAACCACAGAATGGGGCATGATTGTCACAATCATTGCGCGGCTGCAAACACGATCGTGCATCCTACATATTTGTTATTTGTATTGTCATCCGAGATGTCCGAGATGGACGTTGAAACAGTTGCAGCTGCCGCTATTTCTTTACCTAATTAGTTTATATGTATAACCATTATTTAAATGTACACCTTAAAAGAGTGGTGAAAAAAAAGGAAGTAAAAAAAAGGTGGATGTTAACTATACACCGAAATAAAACAAGGTAAGTTTATAGAGCATCGGCGATCATGTAGACGCGCGCACGATCATGGCCGAACTTTCTTTGATGATTGTCTAAAAAACCCACACAGCGGCGATTACGCTCGATCATAACATACATATACATACATAAACACTCACGCCTGTCACCCAGAGGGTAGGCAGAGCCTGGACTTCCATTTGGCACACTGGTGTGCCAGGATCAATCTGATTCTTGGAAATTGTTTAAGTTTATCGGTAGACTCTTCAGAGATTATTGGGACTTTGTGAATGCAAAAAATGCTTTGTGAATTTGAATTAAAATCCAACAAAAGGCAGGTTGGTGCAGCTTATTCCCGGAAATATGTTATTTTAATATTTTTTAATTATTTTAGAACGATCAAGGTAAAAATTCAGTAAATTTTTGAAGTTATTCAGTTTCGTGCACTAAACAATTTGTTTAAATCTTTTACAGCTTCCTAACAATAATTTTCAATAGTCCTTGTAAGTAAACTGTACATCACTAGCTACTTTTAATGACAAATCAAAATTGGTTACACATTTGGGCTGTCAGGTCATCTATACACCAATATTAAGTCTATATACTGAGAATTTCTTGATGGAAAAATTCAAATAACCGATTTTGGGCTGAATCGGGTTTATGCCCGGAACCACTTGATCAGCAGTTGCAGTGATTAGTATAATTTCTGACCTATCTCCAAACATACGAATCACTGGATCCTATACTGAAAGCATTCTGATAAAGACTAAGATGTAATGTAGGCTGCAAGAGAAAACACCACACCACAGCAGTTGCCAACTCGCCCACCTAGCGGCGGGCTATAACCTAACTATGGCAAATATAACCCTTATGAGCCAATCTATTAGGCATGCGTATGTTCAGCAGTGGACTTGTGATGGGATGTAATGAAAAACTAAAAAGATGATAAAGAAGAAATCCTACCTGTTGTCTGTACTCATTTATAGCTAAGTTATTAGTATCCTCCTTCCTTTGGAAAGAGTATTTGCTATACACTTCAGTCATTGCTTCTTCTGTTAGTTCTTGAATATTTTGCATTGAGGTACCCCATGATGAAAGCTGCTCCATAGAATCTAGTCCACCAGCAATACTCTCATACTTTTCTCTCTCCCTTTCATTCTAAAATTGCAAAAGTTTTTAAAATAATAAGAAAGAACAGTAGTATCATATGTATACAATGAAAATATTGCAATTTACAAAATAATAATAACAACACCTTAACAAAATTAGTTCATTACCCTTTTCCAAGGCTGAGCCAATATTTTCTGTAAGGATTAATTTTTAGAACTAAGTAAAAATACCTTTAAATAAATTTGTGTCTCTCTTTCTTTGATTTCACGCGCGTAATCAGTGCCGCTTACAACAACGGACCGGCGGTGCTCTTCAGGTCTGTTAAGTTGATTGATATTATCTTCCTTCGTAACCCTGTGTCCACCAGTAATTGGACCTCGAAGTTTTGTAACTTGAGAACTAGATGGGAACGGATTATTAAAAAAAGCCCGTAGCTCGTCCATTCTTGAAATTGAAGTACAACTTTCTTTCTATGTCACCAACACCAACAGATTATGATAAAAAACTACTAATTTGTGATAAAGTGGTTTCGCAAGTTAACTGCAACAATAAAAATTTGTAATAAATTCAGTATTTTTGAAATAATATTTTTTTTTTTGAAGTTTATGGCCTGGTATCTAGACCTTTAGGCCATTTAAAATAATAACTTGACATGCCACCATAGATAAATAAATATGTAGCAAGCTACATGCCACAGACGCAGCTAAATTCTATTCTTTCTATCCAGAGACATAGGAACCAAGCAGAACACAATTACTCTCTATCAAGAGATAGTAATTAGTAACTGCCTATACAGGAAAGAGCCCACACGCGCGAAATCCAACCGAGGAGTACTAGCGCCGTCTGGTGTTATTTCAGAACAATATAGTGAGAATGTGTGCGTGCGTATACGCACCTCTACATATACACCACTGTTCATGGTGATTCATTACGCTTTATGTAGTACTATAGTATGTGCCATATCGATTGAGAAAAACGGACAATGACCTCAGATATGAGCCGAGTGTCAAAAACGTAACTTACAAAATCTCAATTTAGATGTGATAACAATATTTAAATATTGATATTATTATTCCACCTAGGTCAGCACATATGTTTTGTTTTTGTTTCTTAAATAATATTGTCTGTGGTTCCTATAAACATAGTAAAATCTTACGGTACATCGCGAAAAAATGTGTTATATTTTATATTCAATTTATGGTAAGTAACACAGCAATTCATTTAATAACAGTTTCATATTAAAAAATATTTGAAGCAATATAATCACCATATTGAGCTTTACCAAATTCATCCTTTAAAATAAACAAAACGCGCGTTACGTCAGTTCGTTCTAAAAGAAACGTGACAATGGCAGCCAGAGATGCGTCACCTTTTTAGCCAGTCCGCCATTTTGTTTTCATTCGTGTTCGGATAGCGCTGCGTGTGTACGTCTCGGGTAATTCATAGCATTCATGCATTGTTTTAGTTGATTTTACTGTTAAATTTGTTATATCGTTAAGTTTTGTTTTTGAATCTGTTATAATAGTTTTACTGTGACGGTCGTTACTAAATCGACATGAGTTCAGGAGAATTTGGTGAAGGACCCGGTCCTTCAACATCAAGTGGAAAGACGTCGCCGACCCATAATAAACGTGCGGTACGTACAAATAGGTACAAATGCGACGACGGCCTTTCTATTTCTTAAAGCGCTCTTTTATGTGACCATGTGGTATTTATTTTCTAAAACAATATGTATTTATGTGATGTAGTACTATGGTAGTATTTTTGTCATTTATTACAGGCCCATCTTCTGGAGCACCTTTAACGTCACCAGTAAAAAGAAAACCTACCACTTTGTCGGTCGGGACAAGAGATTATCATTAATGTATACAAATATGTCAAAACACCTGGCCCGAGCGTGTATCCTTCAAACGTTAATATGGTGAAAGGTTTCGGAGATCTCAGGAGTCAGCAGGCACTATATATCGCGTATTAAGCGTGTATAGAGATTCCATAAAATACCAGAAAAGGAATAATTAATAAAAGAAAAAATCTGTAATTGACAAGTTGGACGATTTTGATAAATCGGCTATAAGAGCAAAGTGCATCAGTTCTTTTTCTTGGAATTACCGACTTTAGACAAAATTTTGCTCAGTATAATCAAGATGACCAGTTGCCAAACTTGAGCAAAACTTCCTGCGACGTGTGTTGCGCCATTTAAAATTCAAATATATAAAGTATAAATAGGTATATATTTAATGAAATATCTACCTATTTATAGTTAACATTATGTTAAAAAAGAAATTCCGACGAAACTGTCCATGGCAATAAAGTTTCCTCCAAAGGTCATAGCTCGAAAATACAACTTTCCGATCTGATTACATACATATACATACATAAACACTCACGCCTGTCACCCAGAGGGGTAGGCAGAGCCTACGGACTTCCATTTGGCACACTGGTGTGCCAGGATCCAATCTGATTCTTGGGGGAAATTGTTTAAGTTTATCGGTAGACTCTTCAGAGATTATTGGGACTTTGTGAATGCAAAAAATGCTTTGTGAATTTGAATTAAAATCCAACAAAAGGCAGGTTGGTGCAGCTTATTCCCGGAAATATGTTATTTTAATATTTTTTAATTATTTTAGAACGATCAAGGTAAAAATTCAGTAAATTTTTGAAGTTATTCAGTTTCGTGCACTAAACAATTTGTTTAAATCTTTTTACAGCTTCCTTAACAATAATTTTTCAATAGTCCTTGTAAGTAAACTGTACATCACTAGCTAACGCACACAATGACAAATCAAAATTGGTTACACATTTTCGGGCTGTCAGGTCATCTATACACCAGTATATTCTAAGTCTATGACTGAGAATTTCTTGATGGAAAAATTCAAATAACCGATTTTGGGCTGAATCGGGTTTTATGCCCGGAACCACTTGATCAGCAGTTGCAGTGATTAGTATAATTTCTGACCTATCTCCGAAACATACGAATCACTGGAATCCTATACTATGAAAGCATTCTGATAAAGACTAAGATGTAATGTAGTGGCTGCAAGAGAAAACACCACACCACAGCAGTTGCCAACTCGCCCACCTAGCGCGGGCTGTATAACCTAACTATGGCAAATATAACCCTTATGAGCCAATCTATTAGGCATGCGTATGTTCAGCAGTGGACTTGTGATGGGATGTAATGAAAAACTAAAAAGATGATAAAGAAGAAATCCTACCTGTTGTCTGTACTCATTTATAGCTAAGTTATTAGTATCCTCCTTCCTTTGGAAAGAGTATTTGCTATACACTTCAGTCATTGCTTCTTCTGTTAGTTCTTGAATATTTTGCATTGAGGTACCCCATGATGAAAGCTGCTCCATAGAATCTAGTCCACCAGCAATACTCTCATACTTTTCTCTCTCCCTTTCATTCTAAAATTGCAAAAGTTTTTAAAATAATAAGAAAGAACAGTAGTATCATATGTATACAATGAAAATATTGCAATTTACAAAGAATAATAATAACAACACCTTAACAAAATTAGTTCATTACCCTTTTCCAAGGCTGAGCCAATATTTTCTGTAAGGATTAATTTTTAGAACTAAGTAAAAATACCTTTAAATAAATTTGTGTCTCTCTTTCTTTGATTTCACGCGCGTAATCAGTGCCGCTTACAACAACGGACCGGCGGTGCTCTTCAGGTCTGTTAAGTTGATTGATATTATCTTCCTTCGTAACCCTGTGTCCACCAGTAATTGGACCTCGAAGTTTTGTAACTTGAGAACTAGATGGGAACGGATTATTAAAAAAAGCCCGTAGCTCGTCCATTCTTGAAATTGAAGTACAACTTTCTTTCTATGTCACCAACACCAACAGATTATGATAAAAAACTTTACTAATTTGTGATAAAGTGGTTTCGCAAGTTAACTGCAACAATAAAAATTTGTTTAAATTCAGTATTTTTGAAATAATTTTTTTTTTGAAGTTTATGGCCTGGTATCTAGACCTTTAGGCCATTTAAAATAATAACTTGACATGCCACCATAGATAAATAAATATGTAGCAAGCAACATGCCACAGACGCAGCTAAATTCTATTCTTTCTATCCAGAGAGTATAGGAACCACAGAAGCAGAACACAATTACTCTCTACCAAGAGATAGTAATTAGTAACTGCCTATACAGGAAAAGAGAGCCCACACGCGCGAAATCCAACCGAGGAGTACTAGCGCCGTCTGGTGTTGTTCCGAACAATATAGTGAGAATGTGTGCGTGCGTATACACACGCACCTCTACATATACACCACTGTTCATGGTGATTCATTACGCTTTATGTAGGTACTAGGATAAATTATCAACAACAAACAGTGAATTAAACATTTGAAACATTTTTAAAGATAACTGCATGGTAACTAAATGCTTAAAATGTTTAATTTAACAGTTGGTTGTTGATAATTAATCCTAATACATAAAGTGATTCATGATTTGTAAATAGGAATTAACTACGATATTTTTTTAACATGAATGAAATTAAACACAAACAATTTGTACATTATTCTATATTTTTTTAACTTAAGGGAGATAGATAAAGATTTAACCTAGTTTTGACAATACAACACATAAAACTAATATTTTTATTGTAATGTTCATATCATTAATAGATTAATAACACAGCTATGTCTATACAAAAAACGTGAATTTTATTATTTTAATAAATGAATGAGTTTATTTTAATAAATGAATCATAACGAACTTTAATTATACAAAATATTAAGCTAATACCGTAACAGTAAACTTAAACGGCTATGAGGCAATCCATGGCTGTAACCACGCTTAGCAAGCGGATTGGCATCTGCAGTTATTAGGAAGATGCTGTTGCCCATCTGCTGATGTGTTTCCCTCTGTCGCCTCTTACTATGACACCCACGGGATGATAATATGGGGTAGTAGATATTCTTAGACCGCCTCTAATATTTTTTTACAATAAATGATTCGTAAACACAGCTTTGATATAACAAAATATTAAACTAATGTCTTTAACAATAAATTTTCACAAGACAAAATATGAAAATAACATTTTTTACAATAAATGATTCATAAATACAGCTTTGTTAATACAAAATAAGAAATATTTTTATAATAACCCTCCCCCTCTATTGTATATATAAAATGGCCGTCTATAAAATATAACTATATTAAAAAGAATAATATACGTGATCAAATAATCCATATA
Organism: Parnassius orleans; assembly: GCA_029286625.1. Taxonomy (NCBI): domain Eukaryota; kingdom Metazoa; phylum Arthropoda; class Insecta; order Lepidoptera; family Papilionidae; genus Parnassius; species Parnassius orleans. Next base: position 3,748,247 of record JAGSMP010000018.1, read on the forward strand.
TTGATCTTTATAAAGGTCTAGATATAAGCCGTTATTCATGATTAATTAATACCTTCCCGCTTGGAAAAAGCTTACAATATTTATATTAAAATACCCGATACAGGACTTCGCTATCTCACCCCCGCCTATACACGATCGGCCATGATGGACAACCACAGAATGGGGCATGATTGTCACAATCATTGCGCGGCTGCAAACACGATCGTGCATCCTACATATTTGTTATTTGTATTGTCATCCGAGATGTCCGAGATGGACGTTGAAACAGTTGCAGCTGCCGCTATTTCTTTACCTAATTAGTTTATATGTATAACCATTATTTAAATGTACACCTTAAAAGAGTGGTGAAAAAAAAGGAAGTACAAAAAAGGTGGATGTTAACTATACACCGAAATAAAACAAGGTAAGTTTATAGAGCATCGGCGATCATGTAGACGCGCGCACGATCATGGCCGAACTTTCTTTGATGATTGTCTAAAAAACCCACACAGCGGCGATTACGCTCGATCATAACCGATCATGGGCGATTATAGGCGATCATGCCCTCCACACGATCGTGATCGCTAGTATTCGTCCATCATGGCCGATCGTGTATAGGGCCCATCACATTTTAAAAAAATGTCGGGGAGGCATACGGCTCCACACAGGCCAACGCCGTGTGCGGTGAGCGCCAACCAACCAACGCATTCCGCCCGAAGAGGAACTAGAAGTTGGGACTGGACCGTAGTCCACAGCAAAATAACTGGCGAAAAAATAAAAGAGGGCTTGGCCCCTTGGTATTCATAACAGCTTTGACAATAAAAAATATGAAATAAAATAATAATAAAAATAAAATAAAAATTCTTTATTTCTTTAACTAGGTCTACAAGCGTTATTCTGTGGCTAGAGTCGCCCAGAAAGCATGTAGTAATTCTTGTGTTGGGTGACTCTGCTCTTCCATTGGACCGAGTATACAATATTTATTTTTAGTGTTTTTAATAACTAAACTATAACTTTTACAATATTTCACGGACTAGAATAGTAAATGAATGATAAATGTCAGATATTACATTCTGCCAAAATTGTGATTCCCTATTAATCATTTTCATCTTCATCTTACCCTACGATAAAAAATCTTGGGATCGGTTAATCGGTTAATAACCACTAGATTTTATGTCAAACGTATATGTGTGTGTGTGTGTGTGCGTGCATGTGTGTGTGGGTGTGTGTGTGTGTGAGGGAGAGAGAGTGTGTGCATGTTTCTGAGAATGAGTGCATGTGTGTTGATAAATCATTAAAATTTGTATTGTCGACGATTCGTACTTAAATAAAAAGTCCTCCACGTCATGGTATCCTAGCGTCTCGAGCCAGCAAACTATTGTTTTTTACATTCATATAGTTGAAGGTTATATATTGAATATTTATTGTGAAGCTTATTGTAGAGATAGGCAGAGTGAGCTTGAAACTGACGCCTGGCAAAATGAGTTCTACATCGAGTAATAAGAGCCACTTTACACTTCCTTCTACCTGTTTGAACTTTATGTTCATACGGCAAGGACTTATGTAATTTAAGTAAAGAGTTGACAATATAGAGTTTTCTTAATGACAATATTTTATGATGTAGATATAGTTCATCAGTAGGAAATCTAAACGGCTTAAAAAACATTGTCTTAAGTAGGCATCTCTGGGCTCTTTCAGCCTCAAGGAATTTAGTTTTGGTGGCGCCACCCCAGATGGGAATGCAATAACTTATAACAGATTGGGCCAATGCAATGTAGATATATTTTAAGAGTTCTTGAGAAGTTACATCTCTTAACTTTTTAAAAGATCCATGTGAGTTTACGGATCCTATTATTTATAGCTTCAATTTGAGGATGCCAAGATAGTCGATGGTCCAGAGTTAATCCAAGGTATTTTGGTACATTTGACACGCTCAATCTCATCGCACCCACACGGCCCATTACAAGTAAGGTCACAGGTGTGAATTCTTAAATGTCAGGTTTGGGGGCGCTTCAAGGTTAGAAGAGCGGATTTGAGCCAGTTATCCACCATTAATATAAAAACATTCGGGCTGAATTTCTTTTCTAAAGGAAGTCTTCACACGCCGTAAAAATAAGAACGACCGCTTACAACAATGGGTACAATTTATTTTGTGTAGGCTAATTTGTAGATGTCTTGAGTGTCGATTGTGATTGTTGTGAGTGTAAATGGGTGGGAATGTGTTGTGACATTTTTGTGTGATTGAGTTGGAGTGTGTGCTTGTAGTTTTGAACGTATTGGAGAGCGGAGTGAGTGAGTATATTCGGGCATTGTTTACAATGTTACACGTTATAACATGAATCAGTGTTCCCAATATTAAATTAGAAATAATAGAGAATGAAAGAATAAAGGCAATAATAATTTTAAATGCTAAATACATATCTAGTCATGCACTGTCGAAGAGCTGTTTGATTTGACTTTCATTAGTGATTTTCACTATCGGAGAGTTCTCGTTATTTCTAACATATACATTACCGTAGGCCGTCCAGCAGAAGGTAAAAGATGTAGATTTAATTAAATCCCGCGCAAGCAAATACAGCCGTGAAGCTCTGGGTGTCAGTTGCTCGGACACGAAAACAGGGGTTTCTTCATTCTTCACAAATCCCAGGTGTTTTGCTCGAAGTTTTGTTTTGTTACTTCTATTGAAGGCCTTACATTTAATAATAATGTCAGTCTTTAGCAGGGTAGAATTCATTTCTACAACAATAGTTGCATTAGCAACACTTTTTTTTCCCTCGAACTCTATATATGTCCATGATGTCCGATTTTGTAATATTTGTATAATTAAATAAATGATTCATCATAACACAGCTTCGACAATCGCCTCACAGAAGAGATATTTACCATAGTTGCAACGTTTGGCAAGCGGGTTGCCAACCGCAGCTTTTAATTTTAGTCGTTATTAGGAAGACGCTGCTGTCCATCTTCTGATTTGTTTCCCTCTGTCGCCTCTTAAGACACCCATGGGATGATATGGGGTGGTTGATATTCTTACTGCGCCACACACAAACTAACATTTTTACAATAAACAATTCATATAACGCAGCATTCACAATACAAAGTATGAAACTAATATTTTAACAATTTTTACAACAATTTTTAATGTTTGTATCTTTGTAAACGCTATGGAGATTGGCGCAAAACTTTGAACTGTGCTTGCATGCATAGGCTTGTAGAAAAAATATCGATCGATGTATCAATATTTTTTGTTCGATATATCGATATTTTGGGGTGATATCTTTTATTTCGATATATCGATATCAAAAATCAACTATTTAAAATGTGTCAAAAACGATAGATTTCCAATAGCGACCTTTGTCGCCACTCACTAAAACCGCTGGAATTCAGATAATCCCTTAAAATTTTGGACTGACGCCGACTCCCAGACAGCCTACCCGATAGTCTATCGAAGTCGACTTTCAACAGAGCACATCAAAATCAGAGTTTTTCTTTTTGTTTCTTTCGGATAAATATTGGTTTTCTTAAGTGCATTCAAGTGTATGATATTCTAATTCGTTAGATTAAAATGCATTATATTTTTATCCATTTTATTGATTGATTTTACATTTTACATATTTCACATTTTATGCTTCTAGTTTGGTATTTATATGAATAGTAACACCAAAGAGAATATAATCACTACGCTTAAGAGACGGGACTTCCAAAAAAAATAAATGTATGAAAGGCATGAAAGGGTGCCAAGCTACTCTACCAACATCAAGACATGACATTTAATTTTTGACAAACAGTGCCGACAACATAGGAAAATTATAGTAGTGCTGTAAATGTCTATGCTCGAATAATTTTATCGATATAACGTTTATCGATATATTGTTTATCGATATTTTTATATAATAAAAGTTAGATCAATATACTGAATTATTTATGAGAAATAAATTTCTTAACGTGGGGATGAGTCAAAATGCCGATTAGGATAAGAAATTAATGTATTTTACAAACAGCAATTTGTAATTATATCTCTACAATTATTAGGTACAAAAATATGTATAAAGAAAATATAAAATAAAAACGCACTATTATACTAGTAATTAATTAAGTAAAAGTAAATGACGACTCCGTAGCGCAGTGGCTAAGCGTTTGGCTGCGGCACTGCAGGACCGAGAGTTCGTTCCCGCACTGAACAAGTGTTTCTATGCTGTAAAATAAATAGTCTGCGTCTGGATGCTTGTTTTCAACGTTAGGTTTTTTAGAAAGGTAAAAATATTGGTTTTTTTTTAACACTGATTGGATTAAATTGCTTTTAAGTGTAACAAATACTATGTACAAATCGCTAGGCTTCTTCACAGAGGTACCTATGTACATACTACTTTCAGAGATCGTTTACTAATAGTCGCTTTCAAAACGAGTGTTTATTATATCTAATGTTTGTAGATGAATCTATAAAAAAAAAGTAAAATCAGGTAATCTACACTTAATATTCTAAAGAGGAAAGATTTGTTTGTTTGTATAATTGAATAGGCTCCGAAACTACCTGACCGATTTGAAAAATTCTTTCACCATCAGAATTCTACATTATCCCTGATGAACACAGGCGGTAAAATATTTTTAAAGAAAGTTAGGGATCCTTGTGAAAACTTTGTTGATGTAACCCAAGGTGTGAAAAAAATACCAAAAAAAATCATCATATCGCGTACGCTGCGGAAACTATTGACAATAGAGCAAAGTGATGTACTACAGTTTTATAGAGGACATCAATATCTACAAAAAAGTTTGCAATACCATATATCTAACTATTACAGTTATGTCACAATAACTACTTTTTCATGTTAAAATATGCAATAGTAACGCCGCTGGTACAATCTAGGCCACATTATTCGTACCTTGGTATTAATCCTTATATCCAAATAAATCACTTCGTATTCAAGGTTATATCAGTATCTGTATCATGCATAACCACCAATTACGTTAACCATGTTATTTAAGTAACATTTTTCACTTTTTAAATCTTTGTTAATTCAGCAACCGTCCGTCGTGATGTCTCTCTCTTGAAGTTCGCATGTCGCGAGGCGCAGACGCGTGATATACGCGGTTGAAACCGCGGGGCACAGCTAGTTACAAATAACTTTGAGTTCAGTTATAAAATCAAATTCTTACCAAAATGTGACTTTAGAGGGATACTATCTTTTGCTACATGCAAATGAAACCTAATTAACATACACATAATTGTGGAAGTTTTAATTAAGTCCACTGACGGAATAACAGTTCGTTTTACTTGTGCTCAATATCCTTGGATTTGCAATGTTTGCCACAAATATGTTTTAGCATGTGAATCTTTTCAATTGGTGTATGTGCCAGCTACTTCTCCCATTGCTTGCATCTGAAAAAATAATATAAATAAAATCACATTTTTATTGAACAAATAGAATGTTAGCAGTCACAATTGATAATGTAGTTTCTAAGTATAGTTCGTTTCGGATTGCCATCCCATCGAACTATCAGATTTAGGAAATAGTGTGTTTGTATTTGTGCACACAATCGTACACTATAAAAACCTGTCCTAGGTAGATGGCTAGTCCAAAAATGTACTCGCGTCAAATATCATATTACAATTAAAGTTGAAATCACCACATACCTTTCATCATCTAAGGGAAATATTGCTACGAATAGCCTTTTCTTGTTATTATTTTTTCCGCTTCTTACACCATTTAATTGGCAAGTTTGCATAATTAATTTTTTAACAATTCTGTAAATGTACAACGCTATAGCAATCTTAATAAATAAAATATATAAAAATTTAACTGTTTGATTTGACATTTGAACCTATTTGATTTGACAATGTCGTTAATAGACATATTACGAAAAGCAGAAAGAAGAGATAACCGTCACTAAAATTTGACCTCGTCCCGTTTCGTACATATAATTTTACTACAATTACATGCAATTTAAATTGCCATACTTAGACTTTTACCACCATTGTGTAGGTAATCTAGTTCTTTTTATTTTGTTTTGGGCGGGAACTTGAGCGGCGGTTTGCTGCTCCTGTATTATTGTTTAAATAATGGTTTGAAGTGGATTTTGATATGTAAAAGTGGTACGATTTTGTGTATTAAGTGTCTGCGCATGTGAACTATTAGTGGAAACGGTGAAACAAGTGCTCTGATGATGATGTGATTCTTAAGATAAGGTGTCTGTCTGCTTAGGCGCCTTGAGATACTATCGCCAACTAACCCAACTGTCAGCTGTCTGCTGGCTCAAGTTGCCGTCAAAATCTCCCAAGGGCTGCACAATGTGACGCATCAACATATTGTGAGGTAGTGTATTATGAAGGATAATTATACATTGTAACTTCAGGCTCAGAAGAGCTAGAACCCAGAGCCGTAAAGCCAGTTATAAAAAAAATAGACTCTAGTACAAACAAACACCATAGACATTCATAGTGTAGACATATTTTTTTTAATTTCACCAATATATCGATATTTTTCATATCTAAATCGATATACAATATTTTGATATAATAAAAAAATTTGTACGACCGACTTCAATATATATTATTAAGGATAACTTATAAACTATTGGTCAGACCTTCATCAAATTTATATGGGACCACATGAGGAACACCAGCAAAAATCATCGAAATCGGTTCACATAGAACAAAGTTATGAGATAATACACATAAAAAAAACATACAGTAGAATTGAGTACCTCCTCCTTTTTGAAGTCGGCAGGAAATATTTTCCACAATTATTTCTTCTGCGGCAGCAACGTGCCGGGTACCAGCTAGTATTATATAAGGCCGGCCACATACAGTCGGAATTCCGTTTCGAAAAACCGCTTTGGTATATCAATTCGGGATTTTGAATGCAGCATATCCATATAAAATCAAGAACCTATCACACATGTACGGTAGTTTTCCGTTCAAAATTTCCTTCGATTCGAAATTCGGCATGATTTATTGGAAAAAAGCTGTTCCGAACGCAAGTCTTCCATAGATTTTCTATGAGTCGCATCAGATATTCGTAAATTCTGTGCGGAACGCGCCCAGTGATGCCCATTATGAGTCGTGCACTTTTGGGTTTTCCAAACTTTTTTTTAAATTGAAGTTTGACATAAAATTATCGGAAAATTGGAAGTATAATAAGGATATTAATGAAAACTTGTGTGTATTTAAACTACTTTAAAAAATTCCGTATAATCATGTCATACGTAATTTTTTTAATGCGCTTAAGGCATGCCCAATTGGATTTACCAATTTTTTTTCCATACTCGTACTTAGAAGCCCTGGTATTAAATTTTGCAAGTATGTCTTATCTCTATAGTCTTTGCGTTATAGCATGGTGCGGGTGACAGCTCACACCTATGAAGTTTCGTATTTTTTTAGGTAAACTGGCATACAGATATTGTTGTCCTTCATGGATGGGTACCGCCCACTTACGACAGTGATGTGCCACGCTAAACTATACCATGCCATAACGAACAACCACAGACTATCAAAAATCGGTTTTGAAATAAATCGAATATATAAAAATCACGTAAATATGTATTGGAATTGGAACTAATCGTTCAACAAATTCTCATTTACGGAAACAAAACTCACATAGACGAATATGCAGTGTTTCCGATGCATGGACGATAAATATAATGCTGTACCGTCGTTATAATATTCGTTGGTCAGCTCAGGCAAAAAAAAAATGATAAAGCAAATTACGTATTGTGTCAAAAATACTTTATCATAACTCATGGCGGCCAAAATGGCTACAAAAAACCTATTTTTTATTTTTATTTCATTAGGTTTATAAACCAAATTCTCGATTATTTTTACCTTCCGTCCCGATATTTGGCCCATTGGATCTGGCAAAACGAATGCACATATAGCAAAAGGCGCTAGCACTCGTACCTTGAAAAGCTGCTGGTGCAGTATACGCCGTACTGAAAATTACAGATGCTGGCAGCCATTTTATTTGTTTAAATGTCAATATGAATGTTGCAATCAACATGAAATAGAAGATGATTTATATTTTCAAATTAATACATAGTATAATCTATACATTGAAGTGTCTGTTTGTAATATCAAAATAACAGCCTTTTACTAAATACATATGAAAGTATAAATGGTATTTATAACAAAATGACAAAAACAATTTTTAAAATGTTTGTCTGTCTGTCTGTTTGTTCCGGCTTATAGCTGGCACTGGCAGATAGCTGATGTTATAAGGAGTAACACAGGCTAATTTTATTTTAGAAAAGAATTAGGATTCCGCGCAAGAAAATTAAAACCAATTAAATCCAATCGTAATAAATACCAAGCGGTCGAGGTCCGATAACAGCTATTATGTCATAATTTGTATTAATCTTTAACTTAATTTTACATGCATTGTAGTTTATAAAGAAATATATGTTTCGGTTTTAATTTTTATATCGATAGCTAATCGATAATTTTTGCTTTGCTTTGTGTATCGTTAATCGCCTTTTTTAAATCGATTTAACAATGTTCCATCTCTAGATACGCCAATAGTGTTAAGCATAGATAAATAGATATGTAGCAAGCTAGTGTTAAGCTTAAGCTGTCATCCACACCATGCTATAACGCAAAGACTATAGTGTGATGTATTTACAGAATCCCGAATCGATATTTCGAAACGGTTTTTTGAAACGGAATTCCGAATGTATGTGTAGGCCCTAAGCGAAGAAATTTGAATTTCACGTTTTAATAGGTATGCCAGAAATGAAATTTAATCCAAACAATTATATAATCACTACGTTTTATTTAATCCTTAATTTACACCAATACTGGCGACCATGGTAACGGTGGGGCAGGGGGTGCAAAGAATCTCCGGTGGAGGTTCGGTTGCCACCTACGACGACTCGACCTGGCAACATATAACGCACGCACCCTGAGGACTGACGAGAAGATCCTGGAGCTGGAAGAAGAGATAGATAAGTTACGCTGGAATATAATAGGACTATCCGAAGTCCGAAGAGAGGGGGAGGACACGGTAATCCTCGAATCCGGCAACTTATTCTATCACCGGGAGGGCGACCATCTGTCCCAAGGAGGTGTCGGATTTATCGTCCACAAGTCTCTCGTTAACAACGTTGTAAAGGTCGGGAGTATGTCGATGAGGGTTGCGTACCTTATACTCAGAATCACCAAACGGTATTCGCTGAAGGTCATACAGGTTTACGCACCAACCTCGGCACACCCGATGAGGAGGTGGAGGAAATGTATGAGGATATCTCTAGAACCATGCATTCCTCCAAAACCCACTATACGTTGTTAATGGGAGACTTCAACGCAAAACTAGGCACAAGAGAGAGCGGTGAGCTGAAATTAGGGAAATTTGGAATAGGGCAACGGAACCCAAGGGGCCAGCAGCTGGCCGACTTTATGGAGAAAGAGGGACTCTTTATGATGAACTCTTTCTTCCTAAAGCGGCCCCACAGAAAGTGGACCTGGTCGAGCCCCGACGGTTCGACAAAAATGAGATTGACTACATTATGACGACCAGACGACAACTGTTCAGTGATGTCTCAATAATTTCCAGGGTGAAAACTTGCAGCGATCACCGAATGGTGAGAGGCACACTGATCCTAAACATTAAGTTGGAGAGGTCGTCTAATGAAGTCAACGCTCCGTCCCCTCGTGCTCTAATCCAAAGTCCGAAAACTTTCAGCTCGAGTTACAAAATCGTTTTCAGTGCCTAGAAGTTTGCAATGAAGTGGACGATATGAATGACAAGCTTGTGGAAACTGTCCATGCCGTTGGAGCTAAGTTCTGTAAGACCCGTCGCAGAAGAACACAAAACTCTCCGATCACACTCTTAATCTCATAGTTGTTAGACGGGAGATGAAGCTGCAATCTTCAGCAGATTTGACAGCATACAGGCAACTGAATAGACAGATCTCCAAATGCATGCGGTGGGACTTACGCAATTACAATACAGCTTGTATTGAAGAAGCGATCGAGCGGAACCAAGGCTCCAAAGTCTTTGCCAGAGATCTGTCTGCCAGAAAGCGTCAACTGTTAAAGCTGAAGACCGAGTGTGGCAGCATCGTTTCCGGGACACCTGAGATTTTGAGTGAGATTGAGAGGTTCTATGGGCAGCTGTACACGTCATCGTTGGAGCCACACGAAAGTGTGAGTAACGATCCAAGAGCGAGTCTTATCCGACACTATTCCGATGATATCCCGGACGTCAGTCTGAGCGAGATAAGAATGGCTTCCAGCACCTTAAAACGGCAAGGCCCCAGGCGAGGATGGAATTACAGCGGAGCTTCTGAAAGCGGGTGGAAAACCGGTACTTGAAGTCCTTCAGAAGCTCTTTAATTCCGTCCTCCATGGTGGCATTACACCGGAGGCGTGGAGCAGAAGTGTGGTGGTCTTGTTCTTCAAGAAAGGCGACAACGTTCTCTTGAAGAACTACAGACCGATTTCCCTTCTGAGCCGCGTCTACGTGCTGTTTTCGAGAGTCATTACGAATCGTCTCGCATGCAGACTCGACGACTTCCAGCCTCCCGAACAAGCCGGTTTCCGAAAAGGCTTTAGCACCATAGACCACATACATACTCTTCGGCAAATTGTACAGAAGACCGACCAGTACAATCTGCCACTTTGCCTTGCGTATGTGGACTATGAGAAAGCCTTTGATTCCGTCGAAATTTGCGGTGCTGCAGTCCCTTCAGCGGTGCCAAGTGGACTGTCGGTATATCGAGGTGCTGAAGTGTTTGTACAGTAGGGCTACGATGGCTATCCGAGTACAGAACCAGAGTACGAAACCTATCCAACTGCAGAGAGGTGTAAGACAGGGTGACGTAATATCCCCGAAACTCTTCACCGCTGCATTGGAAGACGTTTTCAAGCTACTGGACTTGAAAGGATACGGTATTAACATCAATGGCGAGTACATCACTCACCTTCGATTTGCCGACGATATAGTCCTTATGGCAGGATCGCTGGAGGACCTAAGCACTATGCTCAATGACCTCAATAGTGTCTCCCAACGGATAGGTCTTAAGATGAACATGGACAAACCAAGATCATGTTTAATGTCCATGTCACACCTATGCCGGTAGTTGTTGGGAGCACTAAGCTCGAAGTTGTTGACGAATATGTTTACCTGGGACAAATAGTCCGACTAGGTAAGTCCAACTTCGACCGAGAGGTCAATCGACGGATTCAACTCGGCTGGGCAGCGTTCGGGAGATTACGACCCATCTTCTCGTCAGGCATACCTCAAAACCTCAAAACTAAATTGTACAACCAGTGCGTGTTGCCAGTGATGACATATGGAACTGAGACGTGGTCCTTCACTGCTGGCCGTATGAGGAAGCTCAAGGTCGCTCAGCGAGCTATGGAGGGCTATGCTCGGGGTTTCTCTGCGTGATAAACTTAGAAATGAGGATATCCGCAGTAGAACCAGAGTAACCGACATAGCCCAAAGGATTAGTAAGCTGAAGTGGCAATGGGCCGGCCGGCAATGGGAAAAGTTCTCGAGTGGCATCCTCGTACCGGCAGGCGAAGTGTAGGGCGTCCCCACTAGATGGAGTGACGACCTGGTAAGACATGCAGGAAGTCAATGGATGCAGGTGGCTCGGGACCGTGCTTTGTGGCATGTCGTGGGGGAGGCCTATGTTCAGCAGTGGACTTGTGATGGGCTGTAATGATGATGAATGATTACACCAATACTAGGTATGCTAATAAGCCGTAAAATATGTTATTAGTATTGGTAAATATTTACGTGTAAACATATTATGCAGTATCATAGACTTAGAACATTATGCAGTATGTAGTGATGTCATAATATAAAGAGATTGACTTTCCTACAGGTGAATTATTATTATGGAATTTTAAATAGATTTAGACTACATTATGGGGAAGAAACAAGAATCATAATATATATTTTTCTTTTTATTATTAACTAGCGACCCATCCCGGCTTTGCCTGGGTGTGATCTATTAATGCGGCTTAATTTACATTTTGTAAAATAATCATCAATTATTATTTATTTTAACAACTTTTCCATTTCACAAAAAATATCTCCAAGTTTTTCGGATAAATATAATTTCGGATACTTGTCCAAATACCACTATAGATCAGCAAGTGTTCTACGCGGATGAAGTCGCGGGTGAAACTTAGCCTTCGATAGATCAACAATTTAGTCAATAAATTTCCATCTAGGTCCATTTCCATCTACCACTCACTTCGGCAGCATTTGCTTTGTCATAATCCTGGTTACTTCATCTTGCAAACCGCACATCTCATAACACACTATTTTTGATATCCCATTAATTTAACTTCATGCTTTTTCTGCTACATTCAACTCTCACTACCATACATAAGTAGGGTAGGTATATATGCCTTTTTTTGACACATTCTGACCTCGCACCTTCCCACATTAGTGAAGAGCCCAACGTGTATCTCATCTTTACTATGCTCTCTGTCACAGGTCTGGGTATTTTACATTTTGCGAAATGGCCCCGAGTTCCCGGCACATCTTTGATGGGGCAGGGGTGCGAAGAATCTACGGGAGGAAAACCGGCGACGAGGTTCGCCACCCATCCCGTTCTGTCTCCCGGAGTTGCGAAAAGTGGATTGCGGAAGCCCGTCTGGCTGCGCTGAATGTATGTGGAGCAATGAATGATAAGATGAATGATGTATGCGATATGATTTATGATAGAGTATGTATGGTAGAAGTCCGTAGTCTCTGCCTATCCCTCTGGGTGACAGACGTGAGTGTTAATGTTTATGTTTTTATTATGCGTTAACGAGTTAGTTACAACCTCAAACTAATAAGAAGCTAGGTTACAACACCCTAAATCGGAGGTCATGAAATCTTCCTGGCTTTTCCTATAGCCGCCACTTACGACACTCACAGGATGAATTGATCCATCACGGATTCTCTTATATTATTGCCACATCACGGCAATATAGTCTCTAGTCAATATAGTACTATTATAGTTAAAAGTAGGGATTATATACTCTTTGGTATTTATTAGTCATACACCTAGATATAGTGTGTATAGAGGGATTCAACTCGACAGGGCAGCGTTCGGGAGATAACGGCACATCTTTTCGTCAGGTATACTTCAAAACTTGAAAACAAGATTATACAACCAGTGCGTGTTGCCAGTGCCCGAGACGCGGTCCTTCACTGCTGACCGTATGAGGAAGGTCGCTCAGCAAGCTATTGAGAGAGCTATACTCGGGACTTTCTTTGCGTAATAAACATATCCGCGGTAGAACCAGAGTATCCGACACAGACCAACCAAAATTTAACCAAAACTTAGTAAACTAAGTGGCCACGGGTCGACCATATAGCTCGAAAACTGACAAACGATGTGGAAGAAAAGTTCTCGAGTGACAACCTCGTACTGATAAGCAAAGTGTAGGGCGGCCCTCCACTAGATGGAGTGACTATCTAATAAGACATTCAGGAAGTCGATGGATGCAGGTGGCTTGTGCTGTGGCATTCCTTGGGGGTGGCCTATGTTCAGCAATGGACTTGTAAAGGGCGGTAATGATGTAATGATGATGACCATAATGCAGAGATTACACTAGGCCCTGTGATTACTATCACAAGTTTTGACTCGTGTAAAGGCGCTAAAAATATGTCATAAAAGAAATAAAACTTTAATTAGTGTTTTACATCATATATTTCTTACCATATTCGGCATAACAAAAATATTCAGATCCCTTCAAGAATAACTGAATTATTGTATTTTTTAAATTAAGCTATGGGGTTTCCAAAACTATATCCATTTATTATTATATTTTTTTAATTATTGAATCTACAAAACGATGAAGAATTAAAAAGCGATTATTTATATGCAATTACATGGCACCCTCTGCCGCCTCTACTTTCATTTGAAGCTTTGTATCAGTGTGATTTTAAATAACAAGAAAAACCAAAGTTTAATGTACAAATAATAAAAATTTGCAAAATATTTTTGGCACAAATAAATTTCTCATAATGTGAGGTTTAGAGATATTATTTGGAAAAAAAATGTCTATTCTATTGTTACACAGGAAATAATTCAAGCTACAACAAAACAAAACTCGAAACAGAGCTTAATACAAGAAAAAAATCCATTTTCGTATTCACAATTAACAACAGATTATGACCAAAACAAAACTATGATTCTTTTCATAATCCAATCCCACTGATGTGTGATAAGCACTATTATAAAATGAATGAATATTCGAATATCTAAACTAAAATCAGATTAAAGCATTTCTAGGAATAGTTTTATAACAATTCATGACAGCTATTAGTATGATGCCTAGGGTGAATAAGCACAGTTCAAATACCGTGTTTGCACACATTTTTGCCATGGCCACATTAGCTACCAAAAGAAACCTAGCAAATGCACTTTAATATTGTGTTGTGTGTATGTTTCCTCACTTTCATTAAGCTAACTTTCCAAGGTACATAATATTTTCAAAATATAATAATGATTTAATGTACAAGTCGCGGCACTTAAGTCTAGCTCTGAACGAAACGTGGAGGGGACGCGCACGAATTGAATTGCACGAATGCGACTGGAGAGTCAATCAGCTCGTGCGAACGATACACACGAGCCAATCAGCGCGACTTATGCGCAATAACGGTCACCGCTAGACTTTCGTGCCGCTATCGAGATTTGCTTAGTTGGCGTATAAATGAATGAATGTAACATGTCAAAGACATTCTTTTATTTTCAACTAATATAATATAATATTAATTATTTTTCGTCAATACAGCCCATCACAAGTCTACCACTGAACATATGCCTCCCCTTTGGCAAGGAATGCATCTATCGCCCTCGTGTTATTTATCTCTAAATATATACGCTTATGGCATTTATGGCCGAATTTCAAATTTTTACGATAGTTAAGTTTGTAAAATCTATTACGTAACTGTAGCGATACTTTATAAGTGACAAAACAGATTATTTGATAGCAAAAATTACTTTGAGTTCTTTGGTTCACAACAAATTATTACTTGTTGACTAGTTTGAGAATTTATGTAACATTTTAAACTTGTTCGTCAATTATTCATTGGTTGATGAAAGATATGTTTAAAAAGTATTATTTATAAGTATTTCAAAAAAATATTGACAATATATAATTTTCCCACTGCATGTTTATACTTGTCAGGTAATAAAAAAAGTGTCAAGTTGAACATTTGTCAAAGGATTCAATAAGTTTTAGAAGTTGAAGAAGTTTACTAACAAGAATTACTGTTACGAAAACAAAAAAAAAATTGACAAATATGACTAAATCTAATTATCATCAAATACACTGATTTTCAATACAATATTTATAATTACTAAATTACTTCATTTTGTTAAGGACTATCTCAAATATTTCTAATATCTCTGATATACACCAAGGACTCAACTTACTTAAATATTACAGAAAATCTTAGTCTAATAAAACTTTAAAATCCAACAATACAGTTATAGGTATACTCCTTTACAACAATTTATATTTATTAATTCTTTGTGCATCCTACAATCCTCATCTGAAAGTATTGCACAAAGCATAACGAATAATGAAAGAAATTTTTCAGAACCACAAGAAATAAAGTTATTTGAACCTTATTTAAAATATATTTATTTGGGATTTTCATTTCTTAAAATTTATTGACAAAACATTGATGAGTTTAAATGTGTATCCACTGCTTTATACATGCCCCTCTTGCCCTATGGCCTGTATACTATAGTAGAATCTACTCATTAAAGGAAAAGAAAAATCTCGTCACATTTTAATATTTAAATATTAAATGTCAACGTCACACCACCAAGGATTCAATGTATACAAAGCTAAAATGAATTTAATAAATATTATAATACAATATGCACTTATTTATAAACAAACAATGTTATTAGTACATATAACGTTAAGTAATACAGTAAACCGCTTTGAAATTCCCTCCCCCACTACATGACATCACAGAAAAAAAAATATAACTTTTACCTCAAACCACAAATAAAGTAGCATTTATGTGAAACACACATTATTTACTAAATCACAATTACAACAAATTATATAACGTTCATATGCATAAGACTTTTAAATAAATTCAATAGTTTGATAGCGACTTGTCATTTTGTAAAATTTGTAAACCACATTTTACACAAATTGTGACAGAGTTATGTTGATAACGAACAAATGAATGGCTCTTTAACATTTTTTTTATCTTTATAATTTAACTCCGTGATACGTACTTATCTCTTTTTCTTTTTTTCTTTATAAGCCCATAGCATTTCACAGCTGAACATGGACCTCCCATAATATAGAAGGTTTGCTATAATGACTACAATTGGCAAGCGGATGGGCGACTGCATTACCAGAAGTTTACATTTGACGCTGCTTTCCCGTCGTCGGTTTGGATATTTTACATGCGACGAAAGTTATACCGCCATTTATCGGAGATCCTGAGGTCTTTCTGGCATTAGTAATTTTATGTATAAATATATTAATATACTAGCGATCCGCCCCGGCTTCGCACGGGTGATTTTTGGACAACAGCGCCACCTAACGGGTCCAATTGTGAATCTAAAACATCCAGGTACCCACTCAAACACACACAAAATATTTCATCAAAATCGTTCGAGCCGTTTTCGAGTTTTAGCGAGTCTAACGGACAGCAATTGATTTTTATATAGAGAAAGATATTATACGACCATGACAAAGACAATGTTCATGTTATAAATAAAAACAATATAAGTTGTAGATATGCATCCGACCGCCGTAGCCGTAGTGGCAACTCGGGGGCTAAGCTCGCTGTAAATTTCACAGTACGCGAGCAACTTGGGTTCGATCACCGCCGGCACCAAAAAATTGTTAAATGCAACTTTAATTGCATTTAACAATTTTTTGCCACGTGCTCGGCGTTGAAGTAAAACTTCGTGAGGAAACCAGCATATCCGAGAAATAAAAAAAATATTTCGAAGACGTGAATATGTCCACGAACGCAGTTTTTAACACGGCCACATACAAACAAGTAAAAACAAAAAATGGAAACATTTCACAACGATTAGAACATATTCGACGACATGCAGCATTCAATTCTCCTTCGAAGGCTGAATGGACCAGCCTAAAATGCGACGGTCAAAACCACAGCTGAAGAAGTTAATATTGGATAAGTCTTCCGCCCATGCTACAGACGTAACCATACGTCGGTGGCCCTGAAAAAATTAAAATTTATAATAGAGGGCGATACGAGTTGCTTTTCTGTGTTGGTGGTTAACTATTTTTAACCACCAACCACCGGGTTAATGTTCACCTGAAGCATCTTTTATTTGAAGTTTGCTGTTGCCAACTGTGTGTGTGTGTGAGAGAGAGAGAGGGGGGGAGAGAGAGTGAGAGGGGGGGGAGTGAGGGGTGGAGGGAGTGAGTGAGCGAGTGAGTGAATGAGTGATAGAGAGGGAATGTGTGCGTATGCTTGTGTTATCGAACCAAACTTATTTCATTGGACACATTAGCAAAATAAATATAATTGATTAAGTTTTTATTTGAATTGATTTTAAAATAAATAATCGAACTTACAATCATCCAAATGGGCAATTGATAGTGCGGTTGTATTCACAATTTACTTTTTATTACATAACTTGCATTATTATATTTATCAAACTCACCTGTCGACTAGATCTGGGCAATCTTGCTAGCCGCTGCCCTTGCAGGTCAAACAGACGCACCTGTCTGTTGTCATGTGGGATTGCGATCAGCCCAGTGCTGCTTACTCCCACACGGTTCACTGATGAATCAGACCTGATTGTCGCTAACGCTGATCGCATATTACGTACATCCCACACCTAAAAATAAGATGTTATGAACAACATGTCAAGCACTGGCTTACAATAGTAAAAAAAAAACGAGCCATCAGTCCACCTGTTGGTAAATAGCTACTACTACTATAATCCACGTTGTCACCTCTGACGACTAAGATGAAATGCTTCGTAGCCTATAATTATACTATTTTTTAACACACACACACACACACACACACACACACACACACACACACACACACACACACACGCACGCACGCACGCACGCACGCATGCACGCACGCACGCACGCACGCACGTACGCACGCAAGCACGCACCCACGCACGTACGCACGCACCCACGCACCCAAGCACGAACGCACGCACCCACACACGCACGCACACACGCACGGACCCACGCACGCACGCACGCACGCACGCACGCACGCACGTACACGCACGCACGCACGCACGCACACACGCACGCACGCACCCACGCACGTACGCACGCAAGCACGCACCCAAGCACGCACGCACGCACACACGCACGGACCCACGCACGCACGCACGCACGCATGCACGCACGGACCCACGCACGGACCCACGCACGCACGCACCCACGCACGCACCCACACATACACACCCACACACACCGTCTTGGTAAGTGGTACCTATTTCTGCCGCCCAGCACTGCTATTTTGCGGCAGAAGGGTATAGAGAACCAGTACAATTACAGGCTGTGAGGCATGCCATCTTAGTCCTCAGCGGTGACAACGCATCTGTAGCCTTCTTTGTTTGAAATCGGTTGCAGGTGTCTATGTGCTGCGGTAGCCACTCACCATTAGGTGGACTTTAATTCGTTTATCACTGCTGCTTTGGGCGTGGTGGCAGAAATAAGTGAAAGACTGATACCGAAATGAAGAGAAAACCGTGTTACCGTGTAAAAAGGAACATTTAAACACTTGAATGTTATTTTACACCATTAGCTCTAATTAATGAGTTATCATAAGTCAAAATAATATATTAATGCTGATAAAAGCTAATTGACCATATTGATAACAGCCATGTTCAAATAAACAAAATTGAATAAATACCTTAACAGATCTATCATCGGACCCTGACACTACTTTATCCTCGCGAGTGAACACAGCTGACGTGACACTTCTATAACAGAAAAATTTACAAAAATCGTCATCATTATCTATACGTACAAATAATGAAGAAGAATAAGATTGAAGTTTCTGTCTCCAATATCGAAATAACAGCCTTTTATCGACGGGGGTTACTTGCATGACAGGAACAACCATTTGTAAAGATTTTTTGTCTAGGCTAATTTTCGGAATGGCTGAAAATATTGTGATGAAACTTCACAAACAAATAGAGGGCAATGCCAGGAGTGATTTTTAAATTGAAAAATTTGTAAAAAAATGGTTTAAAAATGACGCCACATTAATAATTTCTACTCAGGCGAAGCCGGGGCGGGTCATAAGTCATCTTGGAGCAGTGGATTACGGCTAAAAATTGCCCTAGATTGCCACAAATCACCGACTTGAACCAATTACCTTTAACCTACTCGCTCCATGTCTCATCAGACCGTTACTCCATCTTTTGTGGGGGTAGATGCGCTCTACACTGCACTTGCCGATATGAAGCTGCCCCTCGCAAACCTTTCTTCTCTATCGTTTTGTAATATAACGGATTTTCACTGTTTCTAAGGAATGATTTGTACTATCTTGTAAATTTAAAAAAATTATGATTTAATAAAAGAGTCCCGCTGGGATTCTTGCTGGTTCTTCGCAGGGCAGGGGTTTTGTCTGAACCAGTGGTAAAAGCATAAGTGACTTTCAATAACATTGCAATATGCAATAGTATTGCTTGTGATACTTGTAATAAAATTATTCAATTCTTTTGTCACACAAAACAACCTCAAAGTAAGTCACTACATAGCTTGCTGAGCGACTTTCGTGCTTTCGTCTCATGCATCTAGCAGTGAGGGCTATGAAAGCATTCTCTCTCAATAGATTACAACCCATATTTATGTATATATATATATATATATAACGTTAAGTGCGCGGTGAGTAAAAATGCCGATTAGGATGAGGAATTGATGTATTCTGCCACAAACACAGCAATTATAAAATCACATCGTCCAAAATCGCTAAGCTACTTTTTCGGTGAGGTCCTTAATAATCGCAGATGTCGTAAGTCTTAGTCTCTTCCCGAAGCAGAGTACACTTTAACGATCCCGAAATAATTAATTCTTCGATCGCCGGCGCACGCTTTTAAACCCAATAAAAAGAATGTAGATAGTAATTCAAGGTCATTCAAGGTAATTCTAGGTCAATCCGGCTCAGTCCACTTTTTCAATGGGAAGGTACTACCACCAAAGAATAAATAATAGTACTACGTACAGAAATTGCACCCCTTTGATGTCGACTGCTTGCCGACGTTTTAATAGCCTACATAGTTATTATTAATCAGATAGATCGCGCACGCAAGTTAAATAAAACTTTATCGCTGCGCGCGAGTGTCCGTATTACTTTGCATCTTTTGTCCTTCCTACGTCACAAAGGACTTTCCGTAGTCACTAAGGACTGTTAATAAAGAGTAAAAAAATACATTTTGAAATTGTAAGTTAGTTACTTAGGTAAAATACCTATTCTGACTATGATCGACAATATTTCCGCTACTATGTGAGTTCTGTGATGCCCAACGCATGCAACTCGCAAGGCCATTCGTCGGTAATCGCCATGCTTGGCTCGTAAGAAATAGGTAGATAGTGTAAACAACAAATAAACCCGAAATACGATTCCTAACAGAAATGTGATCGTATTCTACTTAATTAAAAATCTTCTAAACAAAGTTTTAATTTCAGTATTTTGTATTATTATAACTTAAAATATTTTAATTACAAAAGATAAGTATAGGTATGTAAGTAGGTACTTGAGTAGTGAAGTAAAGTTCAACTAAGTTTTGTAATAAAGTACTTAGATATTACTTCTGTAGTTAAATTATTATCTAATTCTTTTTTCAATATAAGTACCTATCTAACAAAAAATGAAATAAATTCACCTTTCATTATCCTTCGGTAACTTAAAAAATTATATATCTGAATCCTTTTGTTTGCTCATTAAGCATCCATCCCCGCAACAATTATAGTAGGAACGACGTTTTGCCATTATAATTTATGAAATAGATATTACCTATCTATACATATATGATTCTTAAATTACATTAAAACTTTTTCAACTATTTTATCCTACACTGAAATATACTAAACAAAAATTATTTCAACGAGTATTTACAAAAAACTATTTACGTAAACAACGTTAATAGCGTTAAAATACTTTTAACATTCAAGCTGAACGCACATTTGTCCGCACCGTATGCGCCGTACGCGTCGTACGCGCCGAAATTTACTGCTGGCCTCGCACATTTGCACGTACGCACCGTCCGCGCCGTACGCAAATCTTTTGTATTGCCAACAACTTTTGGAGTTTTTTCCAACCACTGGTGTGAAACGGTACAGTGACATTGATCGCTCAAAATCACTATGGAAAAACATATAGTAATAGCCTGACGTCATCAGCATGCGTCCTTCAATATTCGGATACCTACCGCATTTTATAAAATTCGACGCGTACGGTGCGGGCAAATGTGCGTTCAGCTTCAATCGCCTAGAACGCGCTAGCCCCGACTGCGTTCTGCCCCGGGGGCGCCTCGCGATTGTAGGTAATTATTTCACGCAGGTGACAGAGGCCTGCTACCACTCGCGATTTAAAATTTGTCCAAAAGAGAAAAGGCTTTATGAACGTGGACATACGGTTGCGTTATGCTTGCATCAATAGTTTTATCGTTGTCTTGACAGAGGCCATTGACCCTTATCTTCGGGGATGTTCACGTGTAACGTGATGCAACATGCAACTGGCTGTCGTAACAATAATAAAAATTTGACAACAGACAAAAAACTTAACCATATTTAATGTACATATTAAATATGGGTTGTATATTTTTGTTAAATAAACAATTAGTTTCATCATTATTATTATTTATTGTAGTCCCTCACAAGGCTTCCTGCTGAATATTGGCCACACCCAAGTAGTAATACCACGAACACGGTTCGCTGGGCTTAGCGCCGCCGGATTAAAACTCAGGCTTAGTATGTCCAGTACGTAGCGTCTGGCTTTGTGATCACGAATCTTCCTACCAAGCGTGACAAGAAAAGGAAACTTGGAATAAGTCTATATTTAGCAGGTGGTTATTTATGGGCCAGAAGCTAACGGTGCAAGTTACGAATCCCGGTGCCGACAACTTAAATATTATTAATGGAGATTAAAAACATCATAAGCCTGTAACGTCAGAAGTGAAAACTTCTTAGCTTCACAAACTTGTAAACACTATTTTTGGGTTGATCAGAAATATTTTTAGGAAGTATTATTTATTAAAAATTTTTTCAACATATGAATATAGTAATAAAAATGTTATTTATTGCGCTATTTTACATGAAAAAGAATGATTATTATCTATTTAATACAAACACATTTATAAATACATATCAATTTTATAAAATTTAATCAATTGGATTTTCAACATTACTTTCATGACATTTATGTATCTGAGCGTGACGGTCACGCGAGTTCAGTGCTTTTCCCCATCCCAAAAGTGCCCGACATGCCTAAAGAAGTTTTCACTTCAAAAATCATACAAAACTGCTATATGATTCAATTATCCTGGGCGATCACGAAGTAATCCATTGTATGTAATATGATATTTTAAGGTTAAAAGATATACATACTCGGTATGTCCCTGGAACACTGAGACAGAATGAATCGGCTCGCGGAAGTCCCAAAGGCGGAAAGTGGTATCTCTTGAAGCAGTCACTACAAGTCGGGAGCTGTGATGTGCGGAAGCATGCGTTAATTCATGATCGTGACCTGAAACAATGCGAAAAGCATTATAATAGTGATAAATATGATCGCAACTTTTGCTCCTCAAGTTGACACATTTTCTCTTTCTTTTATTATTCTTTTCATCAATCTCTTAACTCAACAGTCATCAAAGAGTCAGTAATTCTTTCATGGGGCAATTTATACGCTTTTGCAACAAAGCTCAGAAAATATGTAAGACCTACCTATAAAAAGCTTAAAACTATTGCTATTAAGGAAAAATTGTTCATAAACAGTTATTATTCTACTAAAGAGTACATGATTGATAATAACCCCTGGGAATGAAATGAGCTACCATGCTGTTCCTAAATGTTTTCTTATTTAATTATACAACATATTATATTTTTAAAGTTTTAAGAATAGTCCCGTTGGATTTTTTGCAGTGTTCTTTAGGAAGCGGTTTTTCCCAGGACAGAGGTTTTTTTCCGAACTATGGTAAAAGCATAAATGACTTTCAATAGAAATTCTTGTAATCTATATTGAATAAAAATATATGAATATATTATTTTGTAATCTATATTTATGTGTAGATTACTTAATGCTAAATTACATGCTAATAATATTAATATAATCGTGTAGTGGTGGTGTAAGTATATCCACAACCCCATATTGTCGTCGTGGGTGTTGTAAGAGGCGAGGGAGGGAAACTGAAACAGGAGTTGGGCAGCAGCTTCTTCCTGATAACAACTCAAAATATTAAAAATACTGCAGTTACCAACCTGCCTGCCAAGCAGGGCAACTATGGCAAAATCACCCCAATGAGGATATCTCAGGGGTAGGCCTATGTTCAGTGGACTTTTATACGCTGTAGTGGAATAATAGTATGCTGGCCAACAATTCATTTTACATTATATTATGGTACTAAAAGTCTAAGACTATAATTATGATCTACTTCGGCACTGTTATAAGCTTCGTTCGTCAAACGGAAAACCAAGCCTTGGTTCTACGTGGAAATAACTGTCCTTCCTGCGTTTTACAGTTCGTTTTTAAAGCTATTAATTACCTAGTTTGGTAATAAAATTTCCCATAAGCAATATTGCGGCTCAGAAACAGGATAATTATGTAACCATTATACAGAATACCTTTATATATTTTTACAGCACATAATTAAGTATTTTTATATGGTAGTCACGCTGCAGATATATTATGGTTCTTACAAAATAACAGCTTAATGTTGCTGTATTTTCATATGGTGAGTGTAGAAAATCGGAGGCCCTATTTACTGAAACGAGGCATTTCTCATGTTAATTCTCAGGGTTGACAAGGCATCTGCATTTGGGTTCTTAATCGAGGATAGATGTAGATGTCTATGGGTCACAGCATCCACTCACCAACAGATGAACTGTGTGCTTGATTGTCAACCTTATTCTATCAAAAAAATCCTTCAATATTAATTCTCGCTAGCAATTGCAATGTGTTACATTTGTTACCTTACAACTTACACTAAACAAGCTAGAAAATCAAAATCAAAATATGAAGCAATAAAAAAAATTGTTCTAGACTGTATTAGGTACTGTGGACTGTTGTATTAGGTATACAACATCTTATCTTATACCCAATGCCTTAGACGCAGTGATCGAAATTCATCATCACCTTTCATTGTTACATCCCATCACAAATCTATGCTGAACATAGACTTCATTGATAGGTATCCACAGAGTTCAGTTTTGAGCCACCTGTATAATTAACTATCAGAATATTTCATCAGATAGTCACTCCATCTAGTGACCGCCCAACACTGCACTGGCCAGTACGAGGCCGCCAATCGAGAACCTTTCTCGCCTATCGGTTGTAGTGGTTTTCCGAACTGTATAAGCAGCCGATTGTCCCTTCAACCTACTGATCCATTGGGATATGTCAGTTACTCTTGTTCTTTAGCGGATATTCTCATTACGGATTTAATCACGGAGAACAAAATATGTTTTTTTTTAAATTTGATTACCTTAAATTCAAGTAAGAAAAAGAAATGATTATCAGACTAACTATCTGGAGGTGGAAGAGAAACAACAATTTATGTTAATTTAAAAAAAAACAGTGTTATTGTCAATGTAGCCACAGAGAAAATTAAATGCCAGTGAAAATGTAAACTAATGATGGAAAGTATCATTGATAAGGAAATCATTTGTGTACTCACCTGTGAGAATCTGTAAGCAGTCTCCAGTTTCAACATCATACAAATTGGCAGTTCTGTCCCATGAGGCTGTGATCACGTGGTCACCTCCAGTCAACCAATCGGCTGCTACCACCACACCTATATGTCCAGTAAGTTCAGTCAGGGGTGTTCGCAGCACCTCTGGACGATCACCACCTTCGCCAAGACTCTCCTCACCTCCACCTTCTAGCTCCTCTTCTGAAGACTGTCCTCGCTAGAAAAAAAAATATGAATAATAATATACAAAAATTACATTTCCATGCTAACTGCTATGTATGCCAACAGCTTAGCAGGTGGACTTTCTCGCATCTTTTAATGTTTCATATTGTGAGTGAATATGTGAGAATCGGAGACCCTCTTTACTGGGAATGAGGCATTCCATCTTAGCCCTGAGGGGTAAGTGGTTTTGCATTTAGATTTTAAATATTTTTATATTTTTAAATTGAGATAATATTTAGATGACGGGTTGACTGGCAGAGAATTAAGTCATTAAGTCCACCCATTGTTACCTTAGTTGTCCGGTGTTACAATAAAGAATAAATAAATAAATAAAATGATGTTTTACTTTCAAAAAATATCTAAATAGGTGTCATTAATGAGAAAAATATAATTGTTTTTTTAAGGCCACATCGAATTTTGGAAAAATTTCGAGGCGCAGGTACTAAATAAAAAAGTCCGGGTAATTTACATCTGTGTCGTGTGGTGGCGCTGTAAGAGATCCTTAAAGATCATTTAGGCACTTCCTTTGTTGACTTTTACGACACTCCCAAGACAAGAAGGGCTTATGGATTCTATTACAATTTACATGTTATGTGAAAGGTCTTTCAGGTATTCCCTTTGTTCACTCTTACGACATTCACAAGACGAGAAGAGCTAAAGCATTCTCTTACAATTTACGTGTTATGTGAAAGGTCCTTTAGGTATTCCCTTTGTTGGCTGCTACGACACTCACAAGACCAGAAGGGTTGGATTCTCTTACAATTTACATGGTATGTGAAAGGTCTTTCAGGTATTCCCTTTTTTGATTCTTACGACGTTCACAAAACGAGAAGGGCTGCTTTACATTCTCTTACATGAAAGGTCAAAGTGGTAGTATACAAATTAATTCATATTGAGATGAATCCTACAACTATTACAATTTGTGTTAGCTTAGTTTCTAAGAGTTTTAGTACCGGTAGATCCCAGTTAACAGCAGCCTGCCAAACATGTGCAGTGTTATCACCACTGCTGGTGAGAGCTATGTCCCTTGTTGGATGAAAACGGATTGAGTTGACAGATCCCGAATGACCTGTGTACTGTAGCAGGCACTTTCCCCACTCAACGCTCCACACACATGCTGTGTGATCTAGAATATAACAAATGTATTATGTATATTATGAAAGTTGCATAGATGATGTGATGTAGCATCCAAATGGTCAGTTTAGAATTATTTCCTACTCTCAACAGCTTACGGTAGTAGGGCCATTTTCTGTCTTAATTTGTATAATAGGTGACACTCTTTTATGTATTTCTGCTGCAAGCTATAATGCAGCCACAGTTGTGTTCTTTTTGAATGTTTAGGAGAGCCAATATAAAATAACTGGTATTCAAATTGTTAGTCCTCAGAAGCAAAAACTAATAATATGTAGTCTTCTTTGTTTAAACTTGGTTACAGGAAGTCATGCGTTACAAGCAGCCTTAACTACGTAACTTACCATCAGGTGAATGTTCAATGATCGAAATGAGGTTCCTCTGACTAGAGAACAAACTGTGATTAAAAACCCGGGATATTCTCATTTTTACAGTTTATATTACAATAACATGGTATATAAAAATGAAAAATTACAAACTTGTCAGTAACTTTTTTTATGGAACATTCTATAATAAACTAAAAAAATATGTTATAATTTGGAGCGTATAGGTACTTAACAAGCATGAGCAGACCAACCTTCACAAGCAGCACCTGTTCACAAATATGAAGCATGTGGCTGCCATCACCCACCCTGACCATATTAAAGGAAAGTTTATGACCAGTTACACAATATAACCTTAAACAGGGACTTTTATGCAAGCATGTTATACCAAAGTCTGCCACAGACTGAGATGTAATTTCCAAAGTACACAGAAGTAAAATGGTTTATTGTACAATTATTGTAATTTTTTATAGAACCACTTACAATTCTATTTAAGATTTGAAAATTTACAGTAATTTCACGATCAGACACTATCAGAAATGTCGTTCCGGCTATTATTTTCAACCGACTTTAAAAAGTAGGAGGTACTCAATTCTACTGTATGTTTTTTTTAAGTGTGTTACTTCCGACATTCTGACAAGATAAATTTCTGACGTGGTTGATATGCATCCGGCAAGCGTTAAAAGCGGACGGTCAGTCCGGCAAATTTCTTAGTCTGTGGAGCATAGTACATAATGTATGCGACAGTAAATTCCGGCATGCGTTAAAATTTTCTGACAGATTATTTCTTATAATGTGCAGCGGGCCTAAGGCCCTTTTACAAGGTATTTCAATTAGTCCTCAGGGGTGACAATGCATCTGTATTCTTAATTGAAGATAAATGTTGGTGTCTTTGGGCCACAGTATCCATTTGCTATCAGATGGAATGTGTGCATTCTAAGCTTTATTGGTATAACTGGTTTTGACTGTATATTGAATATTAAAATTTTCCAAATCATTGGTTTATATATTAGATGGGGTTGTTTCGCATGTTGTGTCACAAGGAGGAAGATGATCATTACAGCCTATCAAAAGTCTACTGCTGAACATACACCTCCCCCATTTCAAAGGATTCTTGGATTGATTTGATTGATTCAGTGTTCTTGGATTGATTCAGTGTTTCCGATCAATCTACAAAATTCATTCTTTTTATGCTCATTTCCGCAATGAGCATTCGGCAAATAAGCATGCGGCACACTTGATGGTAAGTGACCGCCGATCAAGAACAACTGAAACACCATGGAAATGGCAGCCGCGTTGCAGACCTATTAAAAAGGAGTAAAGTAATTTCTTGAAAGTCCCTAAGTCGTATCAGTCTGGTGGTAAGCAATTCCATAAAGAAGTTGTGCGAGGAAGAAAACTCCTAAATTGCTAAGTAGTGAACTGCCAAGCATCCAGATAATGTGGATGGTAACGTGGGTTTTGTCGTTATATGTGTTAGTGAAAATTTACAGCTGGAATTAATTCCAACAATTCCTAAGCACTGCCCGTAGTAAATGCGATAGAAAATGCAAAGGGATGCAACATCTCTCCGCAGCACCAGTAAATTGAGCCGATCACAGAGAAGGTCGTCAACAATTTGAGCCGCTCTGTGCTGGATGTGGTCAAGTGGAAGGAGCTAGCACTGGGACCCCCGGCTAGCAGAGATTCGGCAGATGAGAAAAGTATTCCATGTGAGGTCAAACCTGCGCCTTGTAAAACTGCAAGCGTTGGGTCGGCATGAAATACTGTCCCACTCTGCCGAGCATGCCAAGCTTTTAGTGGCCAATTTAGCAATAATGCTGAATACTCTACTTTTTGATTAATCAATCTTGGATCAACATGATTCTAAACTTTAAAAAACAGATTCTTGATAACTACATATTTACACATAAAAACAGCATCTGGTGTGCATTAGAGCATTATTGTACATTGATTAAGACCAAAATCACAAAACAAAATCGTATAGCAAGATACTAAAGCAAGCTTCTCATTAGATTCCTCTTTGTTGGGATGTTTTTGGCTGTGTTCATTAAGTTTTGTAATAGTATGAAAAAGTTTTGATATAGTGTCATTTTAATTATTTAAAGTAAATAATATAATAATAACAGTAATTTTATTATTATAATATTATATTTAATAATAATTTATTATATATTTCTTATATTATTTAGTATGCAGTTAAGTGACTGCGTTAAGTGTTTTTTTTTATAGGATAAGGTTGACAAACGAGCACACAGCCCATAGTCATCTGCATCTATCCTCAATTACAAATCAAAGTGCAGATGCGTTGTCACCCGTGAGGACTAAGATGGAATGCCTCATTTCCAGTAAAAAGGGTCTCCGGTTCTCTACACTCACCATACGAAAAACAGCAGCGTTAAGCTGCTATTTTATGTTGGTATTCTGTGAGAGCGTGGTCCTTCCCCGGTCGAACCGACCCATTCGTGCTATGACTATACTACTAATATAGCTACAGCATGGCTCTACCACGTAATTAAGAGCTCTACAGATTTGACTAAAACAAGGGTTATTGATACATTGAACATAGATCTCAAAAGATTTAAGTATATTATTATAAACAATGGGCATACAAAGCAAATTCTATTATAACATTCCTTGATACATTACCAGCAGAAGCAGTTCCAAATAATGCCTGCCCTGGTCTTGCAGAAGACACATCCCAGATACCATCTTTGTGTCCGGTGAACTCTCTTACAAGTTGGCAATTGTATGTAGGTGCTTTAAAGCTGGACACTATCTTACTGGTCTGAACACGGAGTTTATGACTTGCTTTTACTTTCTGAGAGTTACTTTGAGCTACTGAAACAATAATTTTGATTCTTAAATTACGTGACCAAAACAATATCCTGTTTTATCCTGTCGTTCCATCCGATTACAATGTAGGTGTCTTTAAGGCAAGAGTAATTAGACTTTTCATAAGCTGCGCTTTACCATCTTCATGTGCATCACCACTTACCATCTGGTGGGATAGTAGTGAAGCACTGGCTTATAATAATCAAAAAAAAAATGTTCTATTTTTATTTCTTATAAACCACCTGTATTACTTATATCTTGATCCTGATATCTTGATGACTTATTATAATCAAGATATCAGGACAGACTGACAAAACAAAATTACATTGATTTAACTGTCTTAATTAACTTAACTGTGTTAATACTTTCCCCCAAAATTGGCTCCTTAAATGACAACAAAATTCTTAACAAACCCAATGGTTAAAATAGTAATTTAAAAAAAGTGTCTGCAGCTGAAGTCTACTGAAGAGAGAAAAATTCAAATATCTATGCCTTTATCAGTTCCACAATTAAGGCAAATCAAACAATACATCATATGCTAAAATCCATAAAGCCGTTTAGGCTACACAGCATGCCAAAGAAATAGACAAAAATGCATACATAATATTTGAAAAACATTACCCTCCTTTTTGGGCAGACAAGTTAAAAGACAATCACCTTACCCTATGTTCCAGTTACTACACTAGCTCTAATATTTTAAAAATGTTTTTAAAAGAAAACCATACGAGCATATCCATAGCCTACAAATTTGAGTCAACTTACTTTATATGTTTATAGTTATTTATATATACATTTATTAAAATATATATGTATAAATATGTGTTTTTATTTATAAATGTGTATCAATTATATATATTTTATATATATGTGTATATTTTATGTATGTGTTGCATGTATATATTTGAACTGAATTTGATAATAACTACTTAACTGCCCATAACTCACTCTCTGTTTTACCCAAGGTTAGCTGGTATAGAATGCCATATAGCATTAAGCTTGCCTTTTGTACAAATATTTGGTGCAATAAAGAATAAAATAAAATAAATAAAGAAATAAATAATATTGAAATAAGTACCTATTCAATTAATCAATCAATTCTTTATTTTCTAAAATATGTGTGTTTACATCCTCTATTTATCCATCAAAGAGTCAACAGTAAATTAATATCATTTTTATTTTTATTTACGTAGTACTTAAACAATTTTAAATCCCCAAAAATACTGCTTGTAATAAATAATTTAAACAATTTTAAACTATCAACACCTTCAGCCTGCACTAGCGATGGGCGTTGAATGAACAAACTAGTTAATCGACCGTCGTCGTACTGTGAACGAGTAGACGGTTTACGAACAATCAATGGACTAGTCGAATTCATAGACGGCTATATTGAAACACCATAACTTTCATTTCGACTAGCAATGTTAAATGTGTTAGGTGAAGAAAAGATGCCATGGATGGAAAGAGAAGGGTAAGTTAATACATCATGCCATTACACTAGTCTACGGTCTACGTATGTCGACTATGTCGAGCCATAGACGAAATAGAGGAGTTTAATGTCTGCAAAACCAAGTTGACGCGTAAACTAGTTGACAAATTTAACTAGTTGATCAACTAGTTTCGTTAACGACAAATACGTCGACGACCCATTGCTAGCCTGCACTTCACACAGACATAGGCCTCTCTCAAAGCATGCCACTTCGCTTAATTTATTATAATGCATTCCATCTTAGTCCTCATGGCTGACAACACATCTACATATTATTCACAAACGAGGGTAGATGCAGATGTCTATGGGACACAGCAACCACTTACCATCAGGTGGACTGTGTGCTCGCTTGTCACCCTTATCCTATAAAAAAAAAACTCAATCTCTACTATAAAGAAGTAACTTCTACTCCAATAGTTTATATTATTTCTGCAACAATTATGACAAGTCCATAACTAATTCCATTTGCAAATATAGAAGATTATGGTTACTCTGTACAGTTTCTCCTGTAGATTTCAAAACCCTCAGCATATCTCTTTCCATTCCTTGTTGAAATATTAATAATTCACTACCAATACATAGGTATTGGTGCCAGTAGTTAGGTAAGGCAAGATGGACTGGACATTAAGTTATTATTTTTAGTTATTAAGTGAGTAATTTAAAGGTGACAATTCGGTGGACAGGTATATTGGTCAGTTTATATTCCTTTTGGTTACTTTAAATTTACACAGGGGAAAAAGAGAAATTTAAACAGTTCATGTCATTAATTATTTTCATTTTATCTAGTGAATAAATAGCAAGCTCTGACAGTATAGAAATGACATACTTGTAGTAAGACAAAAGAAATAAAAACAACTGCCTGTAATTATAATTATTGGTCAAACATCATATTTACAATTTGCAAATTATGTAAAAAAAAACAAGTATATTTTGCTATATTTTTGCTTTAATAATTTTTTTATACTTACATTTTACTTTGGAATTCTTGCCTGTGGTTTCAAATTCAATGAAATCTTGATTCTGTCTATCGCCTACATAGCTCTCCCTTTCTAGTTTTTCACTAAGTATATCAATCTTTTCTTGCACTAAAACAATATATTAATATGAAAAAGACGATAAATACTAAATAATTTATTAAAATATGGTTAATGCAATAATAAATTAACTTACGATTTAAATTTTCAGCGTAAAGAAGGTCAAACTCTTTTTCTATTTGAGAAAATAGATCATGCAAACGAGATCTAAGTACTGGGGGTATTGAAGTTTCAGAATCGTCCATTTTAATGTAATTTGGTAGTCCATCAGAGCCTTCTGTAAGCGCTTGAAGTCTTCGTTTACTGGATTTCATGGTCGAAGACCGATACTAAATACAGGAAAATTAGCCAACTATCACATTACATTGCATTGCACATGAGCGAAAGAACGAAAACAGGAATTCAATTTCGTAGTATTGTTTTAAGTTTGTCTTTTAAATTAGAAAAGAAAAAGTAAAACCAATGTTATATTATTTGATTGTTTGGATTAACTAAACTTGTTTTAATGGATAAAATAAAATTATCGCAAAGTGAAAATCTGAAGTTAAAACGTCGAAATCGAATGAAAATATTGCTGCTAAGAAAATAAATGCAAATTGCTTTGACATAAAAACAATGTTGCCAGCGTATCTTGAATTGAACTAGAATAAATAGGAAGTTTAAACAAGAAACATTTTTGCATGATTGGTTAAAAACTAAAAACTTTTATGACCTCTTGGTAGAGAGTAATTGTGTTCTGTGTTTATGACTTACAAGATTTTTATTGATAGTAAATAATAATTAATATTGTCTTAGATTTAAGGTTTATGATTTGTAATTCTTTGAATAAAAGCTTAATCCTCGACTTGAATAAAAATAATAATAATAATAATAATAAAGCCGAAACAGATAAGCTGACAAAATATCTAGACCTGGCTCACGAGGTGACCGACATGTGGGGTGGTCTGCCGACCGAAATTATTCCTGTGGTCGTTTCTGCGAACGGGCTAATCCCGGTCAGCCTCTCAGGTCATCTGAGGCGACTGGGACTCCGTGACGGACCGCTCCGTGCTCAAATGCAGAAGGCGGTGCTCCTTGACACCGCCCGCATCGTCCGCCGGTTTCTTTCCTTTCCCCTAACCTCGGCCGTTTGGTCTCTTCTGCCGAGGGCTTCCATTTGGTTGGGTTTTATTTATTTATGTAATTTTTATGTATTTATTTTATTTTATTGATATTTATGTATTTTTATCATTTTAATTTACAATTATATATTTATACAGCCCAACCAGATGAGAAAACTATATAGATACCCCAATAATAATAATAATAAAATATTTATTCATTGACCAAAAGTAATAAAATATTTAAAAGTTAACCTAATACAAAATAATAATATTTTTAGAAGGACAATGAAAGGGTTCTGACTCAGCATGTGTTGCAGAGAATCTACAACGCTGTTATTCTGTCAGCACCCATATCCCTACTTAGTGAGCTAAACTATAACAGTACGCGTACATCACTGATTACATTACAAATAGATTTTAGTGTTAAATTATTTATTTATTTATTCAGCCAGTACAAGAACTAAATAATTAATTAACCAGTACAAGTTATCATAATATTTCTATTAATAATTTGATAATTAATATACATGTACAAGAGATAAGACATAACATAAACAAAATAAAAAATATACTCATGGACTTAAAAAAAATTATTTAATTTCTCTTTTTAATTTTTCCTTATTTGATCGACGGTCAATTTTTCAACGAGTTTTACAACTCGAGTTATTTAGTTATAAAAGGATACGTATATTTGGATTGTTGTTAATCGATTGTTCGATTCATTTTATTTTAAAATCGTTTTTCTAACTTATCATTGATTTCGAAATGTTTACCTTTTCCTTGTCTACGAGAGATCTGACACTGCAATGATCAATCCGACTGACAAGCCTGACGATAAAAAGGCAAATCCTTTAAAATTCTGAACGAATCTGGAAAATGTAGGATAATATTTTTTCAACGTGCGGGTCTCAATTAGAAGTGAAAATTCGTGATGTGAAAAAAATATTATTCACATCATATTGACAGCATTTTCAAGTCCATCACTGGAAGGATCCATGTCTTTCCAGGACTGCACACTGGTAAGCTTTATTCAGAAGATTTGTTCTTATTTAAGGGTAAGGCGATATGGTTTTACTGTTCCTGATAATTCATCCATGAAATTCAGTTCAGCGGTTTCGGATGGATTTTCCACTATCGTTCAGATGAGATGGCATCATTGGAAAAAAGGTTATATATTGGCGGGTATTTCATAGCTTGAATTTTTGGTTTTTGAAATTAGGCTTAATTACTTTTTAATTTGAGTATCGGTTGATTAATATTAATTTAAATCATAGACTTAGGATATACTAGCGTATAGACCACCTGACAGCCCGAAAACGCGTGACCAATTTTGATTTGTCATTGTGTGCGTTAGCTAGTGATGTATATTTTACTTAAAAGGACTATCGAAAATTATTGTTAAGGAAGCGGTAAAAAGATTATAAAAAATTGTTTAGTGCATGAAGTTGAATAACTTAAAGAATTAACTGAATTTTACCATGATAGTTCTAAAATAATTAAAAAATATTCATATAACATGTTCCTGGGAATAAGCTGAACCTACCTGCCTTTTGTTGGATTTTAATTCAAATGTATAAAATCCCAGGTGACTTTACCGAAAAACCTAAAAAAAATACTCCCCAATAATCAGATCAGAATGTTGTATTTTCGAGCTATGATCTTTGGAGAAAAATATTTACTGCCGTGGGCAGTTTCCACGGAATTTATTTTTTAACATATTGTTAATATAAATAGGTAGATACTTAACT
This sequence comes from Parnassius orleans, assembly GCA_029286625.1. Classification (NCBI taxonomy): domain Eukaryota; kingdom Metazoa; phylum Arthropoda; class Insecta; order Lepidoptera; family Papilionidae; genus Parnassius; species Parnassius orleans. The sequence continues at coordinate 3,782,954 of JAGSMP010000018.1, forward strand.
AAGTATATACATATTTATATTTTATATATTTTATAAAATGTTTTGATGGGGAAACAAAAACGGGGACACGGAGTACAACATAATGGCTGCTTTATTTTTCATATAAGTATTACTTGTGATAATTATAAACGTTTAATAATTAATAATTAAATAGATTATAGAAGTTTATTTTAACATTCGACTTAAGTATGAATGTAAACTTAATAATTTAAGGAAGGAAACTTGTAGGAATCAGTTAAATAAGATTGCTCTGTTTAAAGGCCAATATGTTTATGAGGCTTCATCATGCTTCATATTTATATTCTTTCATCTGTCCCTGAAAAGTATAAAGTAATAATAAACTTATTATCATTTTAGCTGCATGAATTTTAAAAACATAATGATCTTAACACAGTAAAGTGCACTAAGTGTCTGAGGATACAGATGCACTCTCTATTCTCTCAATCTCGGTATGTTAAGGAAATGGTCACTCATTCATGGACTGACCGCGGCAAGTGCAACTTAATTTCGCAGATCTATTGATCTGCGCAGCTATTACTTAACCATGAGTTCCTCTTCTCTACGAATAACGCTGTAGGGGATAAACCACGCTATTTAAGCCCTCGCGACAATGTCGTCGGCCATCAAGCATGAATCGGGCATTGACCGTTGTGAGTATCAAATACTATGGAATTTATACTATCACGTCTCATGTGCGGTCGTCTAGTAGCACTTGAGGAGCATTACTAAATATCTATATCTAACTACGCTAAAAGTTTTATCGTTCTGATTTGGGAATATAATCCGAAGTTCCGAAGCTCCGCTCAACCCCTTGGGGAAAATAGCATGATGCTATGAATATTGTACTAGTGTGACCGTGAGGCTGTGCGGTTGGTTAAGCTAGGTTATACATTTATTTTGGTTGATAAATAGATACTTAGTTGGGTTCATAATGGCTTAAAGGGATAATCTTAAGATTTTTTGTCTTTAATGTACTACAGTTTTATAATGTATGAAAATCTGTCTCTATATTTATTTATTTATTTATTTATTTATTTAAGCTTTCATGCACACAGTTGTACATATGGCGGACTTAATGCCATAGGCATTCTCCCAGTCAACCATTAGGCTAAACAGATACAGACAAACAAGAGGCGGTGCAGCAATAATCAAAATAGAAAAAGAGCTAAAAAATTGTATAAACATATAAATATACATATACACACACACATACACATATATACTTAATACACACAATATATACATATATAAATATATGGATACATATACATGCATACAGTACATTTTATATACACAATATATATAAATATTATCTATGTCAGAACAAATATCAAATATACATAATTAAATAAATAAAATAAGAGTTGAGTTAGTTCAAACTTGCAACGATTTTTTCACATGCTTTCGGACTTGATTTTAAAACAAACTTATTGGGAACTTTTTAATGTCAAGAGGTATGTCGTTCCAGAGTCTGATGGCCGTGAGGCGAAAGAGTGAGATAAATAACCAGTACGGTGTAAAGGAGTGAGCAACTTAAGATTAGCCGAAGAACGGAGAGAACGATTATGAGAATCTCCCAGGTATTGAAATTTGGATTTCAGATACTCGGAGCACATGGATCGTTCATAATTGTGAAAAGGGTGCAGAGTATTCTAACATATCTGCGCTGACGGATAGGCAGCCAATTTAGCTGGGCACGAAAAGAAGATATCGAAGAGGTCGTATTTACGAAGACCATAAATGTATCTGATGCAGTTGTTAAGTAGACGATCCAATGTATTAAGGTGATGTTGAGACAGGTCTGAGCAACACACATCGACATAATCATTAATCGGTAGAATAAGTGACTGGACAAGTAAAATCTTAGTATTGGTGGGAAGAAAGTTTTTAATCGATATAGAGATCGCAGTTCCAGTTGTTTTGCGACTCACCTCCTGTATGTGTTTGTTCCATGTAAAGCAACCATCAATATACAGACCAAGGTTCTTTACATGGGGAGAGAATGGTATGACATTATTTTTAAACATAATTGATGGTAGGGTGGGCATATCTAGTTTCGATAATAATCGGGGGTTTATCTAAAGTTTTGAAAGTTATATTTTGAAGTCTTATTATAACAATATTTTACTTACTGGTACAAATAATGTAGAAATGACTCATTTTAATAAAATTGTTTTTATTCTACTTTTTCTTTTATACTTCTCAAGAAAATGTTTGCTGCAAATTGTTGAGTTCTTCTTTGCATTCCAACCAACCCGTCCAATGAACCTTAACCACTTTTCTAATTATAGAATCTGGAGGGAAACTGTTTGAAAAACGGCAAAATAAAATTACATTTTAGAACGCAAACCGAGGATTTATTTTCTTGTTGTGTAGGCAAGTCTATCGATTCATTATAAACATTCAAGATAAATATCGACATTAATTTTGATATAGTTGAGTCAATCCCTAGCGTACATGTAAAATATTTTGTATAAAATGTATTTACCAAATTCATGCAAATTATCAACAACGTGACTTTTTCTTTGCAAAATATCAAAATTAATAAAATAATTAAATATATTCTATATTTAAAACAGTATGTAACATAAATTTTAACCAAAATAAACGCGTCATAACATTGACGATGTCTTGAGAATTTACCTGTGATATGTGAAATTATCAGATTCCAGAACCAGAACCATTTTGGAAAAAGTTACTTACTAAAAATAACCACTATTATATTTTAAAAAATTACAAAATATCTCGGAGCTATTTTTTGCGTCAAATTTGTGCCGCCCTGTCATTCAAAATCGGTTACAGAGTCATGAGATTTGTATCCTTTTCTATCTTGCATTTTTGCCATAAGGAATTTTTTTCTCCCTTGCACACTATGTTGGTCTATACGCTAGTATATCCTAAGTCTATGATTTAAATCATGTCAAGATGAATATTGTACTAGTGATGTAAGAATTAATTTAAATAATTGATAACTTGATTCGATTCTGTACGTCATTACAATTTTTTTGTTATTTGTAGGGATGTAGTTCTTAGTCGGATAAACTCTATAAACCTCCTATAGTATTACTAACATTCCCCCATCTACGACCAAAATGGATTGGATGCTTCGAGCATATAATAAAGAAAATATTTTCTATGCTCGAAGCTTGGATGTAAAATTTTGTTGGGATGTGACATAGGGATCATTTTTTTTTAAATAATTGTTTTACAAGTTTCTATTAAATCGATTTTTAACAGATCGATACGATATTTCACATTCATTCGATCTTTATTTTATAATAATTCCCAACTAAAACATTATCAACAAAAGCTTAATGATATATTACATTTTTACATTTTATATAGGTATATTACATTTATTACATTTTTCTTAGTAATCATTAAGTGAAATAGACTTATTAATTACTATTCAATTAGTTAACACCGGCTGCTACTTGGACCAAGTTTAATTAGTTTAGCTATCAAGCAGTTTTTAGCAAAACAAAGTAAAAAATATTGTTGCTGAATTCAGTATTAATTTTTTTGCTGAACTAAGGAATTTTTAGCGGAGACTTGATTGACCGTCAGCGAAATGCTGCTCCTGTTTTGTACTTTATATTGGTTTGTAGTAGATAATGGTACGTAAAAGTAGTGCAATTTTATTTATGAAACGTTTAGTGGAAATCTAGCACTTTGTATTAGTTTGTGATGAAAATCATGTAACAAGTGCTCTAATTGTGATTTAAGCATGAAGTCATTTTATTCGCTCAGGCGCCGAGAGTCACTATTTACAACAATTATCCAGTGGGTTAAGCTGTCGTTAATATCTCCCAAAAACTTCACAGTGTAACACATACACATATTCATATTGTAAAGTATTTTAAGTATAAAATACTCATCAAGCAATCGGTTTTGGGCATACTTTGCCTTTGAATATAAAACAACAAATTTATAACTACAATAAAATGCTGCTTTGTTTTAACCTGGTAAATTTTTAGGACAGAAAACACTTTTTACTGATAAAGTGGCTAATAATTTTAGTCCTTAGGCTCACCCAGTCATTTTGATTCTACAAAATAAAAAAAATTAAAGCAACTTCAGCCAAAATTATTATGTAACGTAAGAATTTAATTATCAAACAGTCCGGTAACACATATTCCGGCTGATAAAAATTTCCCAATTATTATTTAAAAAATCCTATTTTGAACCGATTATTAGCAAGATAGCAAGTATTATTCGATTCTGTTTACACTTTTCAAGCCTAGTATTTTTATATTTTACTGTCTATGAATATACGTGTCTATCAAGACTTATAATATACTGGCGTAATTCCATAGACTTAGAATATACTGTACGCCACACGGAATATAAAAAACAAGAGGAAGTAGCAAAACGCATATTTTGTAGCAGAACAGCAGACAAATGTGTACCATTTCAATAATTCTAGACACGGCGGCCAAAAGTACTTAAGTCAATTTTTGCGCTAAATTCTAAAAAGACACAGCAATCGTGTTTTTGTATCATCCGTCGACTGGAAGAAGCACGTAAGTCTCCGACGCTTAATTTAGACGCAACAGCCGACTGTACCATATAACTTATGTTTTATCAACACATCGAGCGGCGACAAAAATTACTTAAATTGACTTAAGTTTTTTTATACTGCAAGCTGACTGACTTAAGTGGTTTTATACAATGGTCCGTTTTTGTTCTTTATAATATTTTCAAGTACCTACCCTCTTTTTAAGTGTCTGATAAAGTGGTAAATTTTAGTTAAGTCAAAAGAAATACACATTTCTTCATTAGTTGTTATTTGTTTCTGTGTGACGGTGGTGGTGTACGTTAAGTTAACTGTGTCGCAATGGATTCAAGGGCCAGAAAATTGGTGAATCTCGCCATAAATAATGACAGTGCAGCAATGAATGAGAATACACATGTTGTGGACTTCTTTTTCCTGCTCTTATCTCAGTAATTTGTGTCGGGGTAAAAGGTTTTTGATGTAAACGTTAGTTTATCATTTTATTACAATGGGTAAATATGCAAAACTGTTTAATAGTTTTAGTTGAGATAACCACACCTCTTTAGAAAGTTTTTTTTTATATTTAAAAACATCACAATTTCCAATCTATCAGTTTTTATTATTGTTTTTTTTTTTACAGGTGACGAAGACCCATTCAGTAATCCACAACCAAGTACATCTGGAACCCAAAAACAAACTACTTTTGATGAAACAGTAAGTGACTTTTCCAGTGACGATTCTGTGGCCGATCCTAACTACTCTCCAGGCAGTCCTAAGCTTACTTACACAACATAAAGAAATGGAAATTGCTGTTCCTAGTGCATCAGTGGATATACATATAACGTCAGACAATGAGACAAATTGTAGGTCAGTCAACTCTGAATGGTCTACTACAGTTGTATTACCCAAAGCTTTTCAAGCTGTGCGGGAGAGAAGACCAAAGACCGGGCTTCGGGGAATCATGCTGCATCACGATAACGCCTCTTCATATACCTCCCTTAGCACAAAAGCATTTATTGAGGAATCTGGTGTTGAAACTCTAAATCCCCACCTCTGAAAACCCTCTAAAAACCCACCCTACAGCCCTGACTTAGCTCCTTGTGATTTCTTTTTGTTCCCAAGAGTCAAAGAAAAAATAAAAGGCAAGTTTTTTTCAAGCGCCGAAGAAGCCGTGGCTGCCTACGAAGAAGCGATTTCCGACCTGTCAGATCAAGACTGGCAAAAGTGTTTTCAGAGTTGGCTTAGGCTAATGGAACTTTGTATAGAGCATGATGGAGAATATTTTGGAAAGATTTAAAATAAATATTAATAGTATCTAGAATACTTTTTGTATATCTCAAAACTTACTGAGTGACCTACGTAATTTGATGCAGATCACTGCAAAGCCGGTACCAATAAGCATTGGAAAAAAACGTGACATAATATCACTTTTACCTTTAATACCGGAATGTTTCCATAATTTTTACCAGAATTTAGTAACTGCTGCAGACACAACTGACGTTGATCCAGATATATCAAATTCTGAAGAAAGTAGCTTTTAGTTTATTATTAAAGCTTAACTAATAAGCATTATTATAATTATTAAATATTATTGATAGTTCATTTTTATATTCTCAAACATTAATAAGCTACGTAGTTGTATGGTACAGTAATAAACACTTAAGTTGCGATTTTTTTGCGCTCATAAAAACTTAAGTCAGATATTTCAGATAATAATAAATAAGTTTGAAATATACTAAATTTAACGTGTAACTAGTTCGTGATTATGTAATAAAAAACAATAAAAATAAAAACCGTACTACATTTTTTTCCCACCAATCGAATATAACCCTCCCCTGTAAAATTTTTGCATGCAAAAATATTTGACTTAAGTGCTTTTAACTTCCGAGTCTAGAATTTTTCCTTGATTGGCTATTAAAAAATAAAAGAGAAAGGCAATATGATACTCACCATTCACTTGAGTACGAACCATATGATCTTAAAAATAGAGATCATGTTATTTTTCACCAACGAAGTTTCTAGAATTAATGAGCAAATTTAGCTTCTTAACGTAAGATGTCGCAATAATAAATTCACGCTGTTATAGACACAATAACAATAGATATAACGTTGACATTGCCCTACCTAACCTATATTGCTACGTGAATGATGATAGTGATGTAGTTATTCTCCCTGAAATTGATCTGGCTTATATCGATATTCAGTATATTATTATGTATATGAAATGTATTGACTGAAGAAACAGAATTAAAATAAAATATGATAAAATGAGTAAAATTGCAAAATTTATTAGAAATTGTCTTGATGTATGTCCCCGTAATTCATATTAGCCGACATATAATTAATTGTCTTTAATGGAAATTTATTGGTTGTTAGCTAAATTATCATTTATGAAATGAAAACAAGGAAAATAATAAAAAACAATAATTTTGCAATTGTTTATTGTCATTGAAATAACACATATTTGTTAAAAATCATCGTTTTCACACTTTAATATTAAAGTTTAGACGATAATTAATTCAGATACTAAATGTAGATCATGATATTAAGATCACTTTTATTACAGCTTCTTTCCAAAAGTCGTGAGTATTACTAAACTACTTACTTACTTCTCTGGCTTAGCAACCCTAACAAAAGTTTCATTCATAGGGTACCCTATAATTTCGTATATTTTCATAGACATCCAGTATTTGCAAATTTTCATTAATATGTTAGTGAATGAACAGGACTATGATAAAATTTTATCGAAAACTTTAATATCGGCGTAGTCACAACATTATCGCAGCTATTTTTATTCAAACGTATTTACAGATAAACGTATAACGAAATACGGTTGAATATTACTTGTAATAAAGGCAATTTGATATTTTGTCCATGTTTAGTCAAGTTTCTATCCAAAAAATGAAAAATTACACGTGCTTTTAGTACGTAACACCTCCATTCAAAATACTCTCTTTTTACTTTCATTTTACACTCCAATATTGCCCAAAATGGCATATTTTCGCATATATCACTTAAGCAGCGATCCGTCAGCTCGCAACAATTTGAACCTGCGACTGACATCTCCAGTATTATATATTAGTCTATGGACTGACAGTCCATTACGCTCTACTGTCACTAATTCTGACTCGCCTGCCCCGCCCACTTTGGGCTTCCTCTTGTTTTTTATATTCCGTGGTACGCCAGTATATTCTAAATCTATGCTAAAGATAATAATATAATCACTACGTTTAAGAGGCGGGACTTTCTAAGAAAAAGTAAATGTATGACATTGCACCAAGCTACTCTACCAACATCAAGACATGACATTTAATTTTTGACAAACAGTGCTGACAACATAGGCGAATTATAATAGTGCTGTAAATGTCTATCCTCGAATAATTTTATCGATATATTTTTTATCGATATATTGTTTATCGATATTTTTTAATAAAAGTTAGGTCCCTATACTAAACAATTTATGAGCAATAATTTTTTTAACGTGGGGATTGAGTAAAAATGCCCATGAGGATAAGAAATCAATGTATTCTACACAGCAATTTGTAATTATATCTCTACAATTATTAGGTACAAAAATATCTATAAAGAAAATATAAAATAAAAACACACTATTATACTAATAATTAATTAAGTAAAAAATAAATGACGACTCCGTAGCGCAGTGGCTAAGCGTTTGGTTGCGACATTGCAGGACTGAGGCTTCGTTCCCGCACTGAACAAGTGTTGCTATGCTGTAAAATAAAAAGTCTGCGTCTGGATGTTTGTTTTCATTCAACATTAGTTCTTTTTAAAGGGTAAAAATATTGGGTTTTTTGACACTGATTGGATTGGATTAAATTCCTTTTAAGTGTAACAAATACTATGTACAAATCGCTAGGCTTCTTCACAGAGGTGCCTATGTACATACTACTCGCAGAGATTGTTTACTAATTGTCGCTTTCAAAATGAGTGCACATTATAGCTAATGTTTGTAGATGAATCTATAAAAAAAAATATTTATAACCAGGTAATTACGAATAACTTTGAGTTTAGTTATATAATCGAATTCTTACCAAAATGTGACTTTAGAGGGATATTATCTTTTGCTACATGTAAATGAAACCTTATTAACATTCACATAATAGTGGAAGTTTAAATTAAATCCACTGATGAAATAACAGTTCGTTTTAGTTTGGTTCAAAATCCTCGGATTTGCAATGTTTGCCACATTTTTTCATTTTTCATCGTTCATTGATTCTATTTTTGGACACCATAAAATACAGACTCAAAAATTCAGGATACAGACTCTGATTTTAATATTTTCGGATGTTATTTCAGAGCTTATTCGGTTGCGTATTTCCGCCGATTTCACTTTAATAAAACAAATGTTTACCACAACAACAAACTTGGCACTATGCGTTATAGTCCGGTAAAGAGAGGTTTTAAATCGACATTTGCTGTGGAAGGCTGATTTTTCGAGTATATCTTTGTTTTTATATGTAAAATAAAGGTCAATAGTAAAAAAATGAAATCTAGCCTGCAGGGGTTGTAAAAAAATAAAAACCACCCTAAAAACCACATTTTTGCAATTTTCTCAGAAATTATAAGAGATACCGAAAAAAAGTTTCACCAAAATCGATAGAGACAAAATCGAAGAGATCACATTTAACATGTGAATCTTTTCACCCATTGCTTGCATCTGAAAAAATAATATAAATAAAATTACATTTTTATTGAACAAATAGAATGTTAGCAGTCACAATTGATAATGTAGTTTCTAAGTACAGTTCGTTTCGGATTGCCATTCCATCGAACTATCAGATTTAGGAAATAGTGTGTTTGTATTTGTGCACACAATCATACACTATAAAAACCTGTCCTACATAGATGGCTAGTCCATAAATGTACTAGCGTTAAATATCATATTACAATTAAACTATACAATATTTTATTATATACAATATTAAAAACTATAATAAAAAAAAAACTAGTAATTTAATTATCAAACAGTCCTACTCCACGCGGTATTGTGCCAAGAACGCTGGCTGCGTTTCCCCGCTGAATGGCTATACTTAGCCTTTGAGCGAGAAAAGAGCCAGTCCTCTTATCACCAGCAGCAACGACCAGCCGTGGACGGAGTTCCTTTAAGAACTTCACCGCACGTGGACCCCACGGACCGATAGTCTCTACAGCAATTGGCACAAATATATAGTCATCTCTCAGAGACTCATATTTGCGTCACTTACTCAGTTCAGCTGCCTCTGATGCCGCCCCGGCTCTAAACGAGGTACCCCTGAGATGAGAGGCCGCCAAAGTGTCTACGCATGTAGCATCCCACACTAGGGCTTTACCTCTCTCCCAAGGGACCAATGTCATACCGTCGGGTCTCCTGCCATCGTCTCTAAATATTCCACAAGGCTCTAAAACCGAGGGAACATTTATAGAGACAAGAGCTCTTCGGATGACATCGTTCAAAGAACCGTGCCGTGGAAACCTACCAGCACTTTTCTTACAAGAAAGTCCGTGGAGCCCAAACTTGTCGACGCTGCTACCACAGGGGCACTGATGGGGTTGACAAATCGCCGCTCCTAGTCGGATTCCTACAGCGATGCGCAAGCTTTCCCCATCAAGTAATGTGCCGAGATTACTTGATGGTAAAGCGTGTAACCAGTGACTAGATTCCTTAGTCGAAACAGCTAGAAGGCGTGCCTTATCTTGGTCACTATGGAAATTATGAAACAAAGCTTTCTGCACCGTCTGTACCAACGGAATATCCCACTGTTTTTGTTGGTTAACTTCCAGTGGAATATTTTCGCCGGGACAGAGCGTTTGCCATGTCTACCCTGCCTCCGTAGCAAAGCACAGGTCTACTTTAGTATGTAAAATTATGTTACATAAATTACTGCCACTATGCTCGGAAGCAAGGAAAGCAGGCAATGTAACGCTAGAAAGATTTCTCACACCAATACCAACAAATTTTATAGGTAAAGTAGCTTGAGTCCAGGCTGTTGTATTTAAAGCTAAATTTAGAATTTTTTTTTATAGATATTTTAAGATTATTATCAATATCTTTTAAAATATCCGAACATTTCCAGACTGGACTCGAGTGGAGTAAGTTTGTAAATCTAGGTACAAGGAGACAAAATTTTAAAATAGTAAGAGCAATTAGGGGTTTTAATTTATACAATTTATCAACGTGGTTTAAAAACTGATCAAATTTAAAACAGGTTTAATACTATCGAAAAATAACGGGGCACCTAGCAGGTATAGTGATTCCGTACTGACAGTTTTTATTCCTGGAGAAATATGTTTGAAATTTTGACTTAAAGTGTCTCTGTAAGAAGTAGATAAATTATTGGAAAAAAATATTTCACATTTATTGCTATTTGGTTCAAGACCAATATTTTTAAAATTTCGAAAAATATGAGTAAGGTCACTGAGGACGTCATCTGCTATACCTCCCAGGGTACCGTCGTCCAGGTACCAGACATTCAGCTTGAATTTCAAATTTGAAATAATGGGTTGAATTGCCAAACTGAAAAGTGCTGGACCTAATGGGTCACCCTACTGAACACCGACTGCAGAATCGTTAACATGGTTTTCGTAAAACAAGTTAGTATTTTGACTGTAACATTGTCAAACGTAGTGATAAATTTCGGGGGTATTGTTAGCCACTTCTTTCAGCAGGGTTACTCTATCGATTGAGTTAAAAGCATTCCTTAGGTCAACCTTCACAAGAACATCTGCATCAGAGTTTGTTAAAAATGTACGCACTGAATGTACCGCCGCCTCACAGCCACCTCTGGTGCCAAAGCCTAGTTGAGTAGGCTGAAATTTTGTCTTAAGGTTAGAGATTATGTGCCTGCAAGCTAATTTTGAAGTTAAGCGTCGAAATGTGGAACCAACGGCAATGGGACGGATACTGTTATCCTTTTTTTTGAAGGCACATAATCTTGCTCCATATAAGAATGGAATGAAATTTGGATTAACATTACCAGAAAGCATAAAGTTACATAATTTTGTAATGCCATTAAGAAGTACTCCGCCGGTGTCACCGGTAGAAGCGCTTAGAAGATCTTTAAGATGTTGAGGCGTAATTCCGTCAATGCCGCCAGCAGAGCCTTTCTAAAATGACATAATTGCTTCTAAAGTGTCTTTTTCAGAAATTTGTAAAGGTTGCATAGAAGTCTTGGGAGGCAGCGGTAAACCCTGAGAAGGATTTACCGAAGGATGCTTCTGACGAAGGCTTTCAAGAGTTTCGACATTACGAGGAGCCAGGATGTCGTCTGAGAATAAAATACGGGATGCATTTTTTAAGTCGCCATCCATTACTTTCGACTCAACTAATTTTTTTAAATCAAATTTAGGACGTGGTCGAGATAAATGAGTATTAACTGGGTAATCTAAATTTAGAAAAAACGTCTCTTTTAGTCAACTAAAAGAGACGTCTTTTCTAAATTTAGACGAGACGTAATTGATTTATTTATTGTTTTATCAAAATGAAAATGGGAATACGCGAAAGTAAATAATTTTTGCCAACTCTTTTCACTATTAGTGAAACAATTTTGAATAGTGCATGACAATGCTTTAGCAAGCTGTATCCTCGCACCTCTAGGAATTCTTTTAACCACTGGTACATTACGATGATAATTGTAAAAAAGGGAAAAATTTGTGTCATTAGAGGAATTACTAATAGAGTTATGAATTTCTACGGTAGGTTGTGAAGCCGAAATACTTTTACTATGGCATCGTTTGATATGTATATTTAGCGGAGATATTCATTAAAAAATCTAAATAGATCTCTACAGCACTAAAAAGTCTTTTTATTACATAGCTTCATATTGATTTGAAATGTGCTGTACCCCGCATCTTTCCCTGAAACACAATCATTTACGGCCTAAATAAAAGCACTTTACTCTATAAGTGAAATATTATCACATTACTTCCCTGGATTTATTCCATATTGATAAAAATTGTATGTGGTTGTTTTGCTTTGACAGTTGACAACGACGCAGCAGAAATATTTTCCTTTATAAATGAGTATTATGTCTGAAATCAAAAAATAATTATTACAATAATATCTTATATATTTACTGATCTTTTGTTGAAATTTGTTAGCCAGAATTGGCCTCTAAATAACCAAATAAAATAAGTTAAATATACGTAGCGTTTGTGGTGATTTCAAAAAGTTGAAATCACCACAAACCTTTCATCATCTAAGGGAAATATTGCTACGAATAGCCTTTTCTTGTTATTATTTTTTCCGCTTCTTACACCATTTAATTGGCAAGTTTTATAATGTATATTTATTTTTTTAACAATTCTGTAAATGAACAACGGCTTCTATAACAAAATTTAAAGCAATCTTAATAAATAAAATTATACAAATGTAATTGTTTGATTTGACATTTGAACCTATTTGATTTGACAATGTCGTAAATAGACATATTACGAAAAGCAGAAAGAAGAGATAACCGTCATTAAAATGAGACCAATCTCGTACCTACGTATAATTTTTACTATGGAAGTTGCACCAGCCTTAGTCTATAGATATATAGATTTATATTGAAGTTTATTATTTATTTATTTATAGTGAAGACTTTAGAAAAAATCCTCTCTTGGCCGAAAGGTCTAGATACCAGGCCATAAACTTCAAAAAAAAAAATCCTCTTAATAGTCTGTGAGAAAAAAAGAAAAAGAAAACCACAGAGTTTTTTTATATAGGTATAGGGATTAGGGTAGCTTGTTACATATTATCTACTTATCTATGGATTAGGGAAAAGAAAACATGGCCGGTAAGCGATACACAAAGTTTGCCAACGCATGACTGCCGTAAGTTTTATTTGAAAACATGTCGTTTTCAGATTTATATGCCAAATATAACTGTACATATTGTCAAGAGGAGATAAATGGAGTTCGTGTTAGATGTGCCGAGTGCATAGATTTTGATATTTGCTTGCAGGTAAATTGCCATCGATGCCATTTTGCTTTTAATTTTGGCGCGATTTTTAAAAAGTTGAAATTTATACATCTTTACATTACAGTGTTTTTCACTTGGTGCTGAAATTGGGCCGCACAAAAATGATCATTCCTATCAGTTTATGGTAAGATAGTAAATACTAAGAAAAAGTTTCAATTATAATCTGTAACTGGTGTAATATCAACATTTAATTGTAAATTATTTTGTAGGACTCTGGTGCTTTTGGTATATTCTTGGGACGAACTAGTTGGTCTGCCAATGAAGAAGTTAGATTATTAGATGCTATAGAACAATTTGGCTTTGGAAATTGGGAAGATATTGCTAAACACATAGAGTCTAGATCACCTGAAGGTATAAACATTCATTGTTACATTGGTTTACAAATAATTAATGTCAATACATTTAAGCTTTTATTTGTTCTTTTTATCTTAGAGGCAAAAGATGAATACATTACAAGATATTTGGAGGGCAGTATTGGCCGGGCTACATGGGGCATTGTTGAAAGTACCAGCCGTCCATCACTGCACTGTGCAGACAGAGACGAAGGCCCATTAGGTCCTAGTGCAGTTTCACGTTTGCCGCCACTTGCAGTTACAGCAGATGAAGCCTTGCAACTTGGTTATATGTCAAATAGAGATGATTTTGAAAGGGTATTTAATTCTAAAACTAAGTTAACATTTTTTAAGATATAATTTTTTAGGTAAAATGATTTTGTTTGTATGTAAATCTCTTTTTAGCAAACCTGCCACAATATTTTTTGTGTGTTAACACAAAAGACAAGAATAGGTACAATCCACAAATTGATAATAAATAACGACTAAGTAATTAAATTAGTTTTAAGTAATAAATAATTTCATTTATGATGGGAGCTTCATCAACTGAAAATAAGATTGGGCAACTAACAATTTGTAAGATTAGTAATTGTTGATATTAGTCTATCCACTCATCCATCAATTACACCCTATAAAAGTCTACTGCCGGCCTATGTTCAGCCTCTGCCATAAAATCCCTCATTTTGCCATAGTTGCCACACTTGACAGGCTGGTTAGCAACTGTAGTTTTCTGTTATTTTGAGTTGCTATCAAGTAGATGCTGCCCATTTCCTGTTTTAGTTTCTCTCTGTTGCCTGTTGAACAATATGGGTTAGTGGATATTCTTACACTGCTACTAACTACACTGAGAACTGCCACTATATGACTAATGTACAATCTATTATTATTATATAAGTCTATAGCAGGGATTCCCAAACTATTTTTACAAAATGAACTTCAGAGCCGCCATAGCCAAATTACTTTAAATATCCTATCTCTAGTTTTTTCCTATTGATACAAAACACTTACCAATTTAAAAACTTTGCGGTTGGTTAAGTGAGTAAACTTGACATCATTTCCTCATCAAAATTTAACAAAATAAATAGACATAAAATTAAGTAAATATTAGGTGTAATTAATAATTATTAATACAAATTATGTAAAAATATTTAAGTAGGTAATTATTTTTTGAAAAAAACATTAAAATAACACTAATTATACAGTATCTTGAAAGTTTCAAATAAGAACTTGTGTTAATTAATAGGGGTCGATTTTTAGACCTCGCCGACCTCCAAAATCAGTTTTCGTTTATGTCAACTCCTGGGAAACCAATTTCGACCCCAAGGGGTCGATATCGACCACTTAGGGAAGTTCTATTAACTGGACTTGATTTGTCATTTCACATACAAAATATGGGAAAGCTTGCGCATCGCTGTAGGAATCCGACTAGGAGCGGCGATTTGTCAACCCCATCAGTACCCTGTGGTAGCAGCGTCGACAAGTTTGGGCTCCACGGACTTTCTTGTAAGAAAAGTGCTGGTAGGTTTTCACGGCACGGTTCTTTGAACGATGTCATCCGAAGGGCTCTTGTCTCTATAAATGTTCCCTCGGTTTTAGAGCCTTGTGGAATAATTAGAGACGATGGCAGGAGACCCAACGGTATGACATTGGTCCCTTAGGAGAGAGTTAAAGACCTAGTGTGGGATGCTACTTGCGTAGACACTTTGGCGGCCTCTCATCTCAGGGGTACCTCGTTTAGAGCCGTGGCGGCATCAGAGGCAGCTGAACTGAGTAAGTGGCGCAAATATGAGTCTCTGAGAGATGACTACATATTTGTGCCATTTGCTGTAGAGACTATCAGTCCGTGGGGTCCACATGTGGTGAAGTTCCTAAAGGAACTCCATCCTCGGCTGGTCGTTGCTGCTGGTGATAAGAGGGCTGGTTGTTTTCTCGCTCAAAGGCTACTAGTTTCTATTTTTATTATTTTTGTTATAGTTTTATATAATTGTATTACGCTAAGAAAAGTAAAAATACACATTTCAAAAAAAAAAGACAACTTCTATACATATTCCAAATTTAAAAACATCTTAATAAAAACTTAATTACTTAATTATATTGAAGTTAAAATACTGGCAACAGTGGGAATACTGGTATGGTCAGTATGGTATTGCAATTGCAAATCTACTTGTTAAGTGTGGTATAATATTGTATATTTGGTGTCTTACACAAATTTCGTAATACATCAATTCATCATAACATATTCCACAATTTTTTAAGAAGCAGAAAAAGAAAACTGGTATTTTTTTTACATATTTGACATCTAATTCATTGGTTGATAAATTTATTGATAAATAACAATCCTGTAATACAGGTTTTTATACCTACATCAGGCACCAATCTCTCACAAGTTACGTACCAGTCTGGCAATTTTGTAATACTTAGCATTAAGATTACCTATTGTGAAGAGAGAATAAGTTCATTCATTCATTGATCAGGTTGACCAGGCTAGGACCACACTCACAGAATACAAGCGTGAAACGGCAGAATAATGCTGCTGTGTTTCATATGGTCATTATAGAGAACTGGAGACCCATTTTACTGGTAATAAGGCATTCCATCTTATTCATCAAGGACAACACATCTGCATTTTGACTCTTAATCAATGATATATGTAGACGTCTATGGGCCAGAGCATCCACTTGCCATCAGGTGGACTATGTGCTTGTTTGTCACCCTTATTCTATTTAAAAAAAAACATCAGAAGTAATGTGGGGTAGACTTTGATAGGCTGTAATGATAACAATTACTTATTTCATTTTTTTGTAAGTAATAATTGAAAGTGATAACTTTTTGTGGTAGCATCTTTAATGAGGATTTCTTTAGTATAACGCAACTAAACAACAAAGTCTAAACAATTAGTTAGCTGAATTGGTAATGGATGAGTCATATCTGTAAAGGAACCTAAAAACCAATGCGGAAGAATGATTTTGGAGAGGTAGCTTCATATTGTGAAATACAGTATGTAGATGTAGAGCAACCAATCAATAGATGGATTGCATCCATCATGACAAAAGGGACTCAATGTGCATACATTTTACATGGTACAGAACAATACTTAGTTGTGATCTTTGGGGAGACTCATGTTCTTCAGTGACCCTAGTCAGAATGTAATGATCATTAGAAGTGAGAGTGGGAATTTATCACACTATTAGAAGTTTCTCCAAATTATATATTATAGCTTATATACAATGTTTCTTCTTTAATTTCGCCAAGGCAAGAAAAAGTAATTTTTTACTATGCAACGCCATCTGATATTGTTTTATAGTTGAAGTAATATTGTGCTTTTAAGAGTATTGGCCATACTCATACATGTCTGCTTTGGAGTTTAATACAGGTGTTTGTTGAATTTTAATTTATTTAATTATTTCAGGAACATGATCATGAAGCAGAACAATTGATATCAACATTATCATTAAACCCTGAAGATGATGAGTTAGATGTTGGTGAGTTTTGATTATTAAAATTATTCATAATATTTTTTCATCACATATTGTAATTAACTTTATACAGGATTACATGGGGTTGTCGGAAAAGGTGAATTTTGGGATTTACATTCAAATGGTGGCCCAGCAGACATTATTCTGCCCTCTCCGGTAGATGGTGCGATAATCATCATCATCATCATTACAGTCCTTCACAAGTCTACTCCCCCAAGGAATTCCACAAAGCATGGTCCTGAGCCATCATCATCCTTCAACTTCCTGCATGTCTTACTAGGTAGTCACTCCATCTAATGGCCAGATGGCTTACACTTCATCTACCGGCACAAGGCTGTCACTCGGGAACCTTTCTTCCCCATCGGTTGTAGGTTCTTCGAGCTATATGGCCGGTCCATTGCCACTTCAGCTTACTAATCGGTTGGGTTATGTTCCCCAGAGTTATCCAACATATTATATCGCAATTGCATTTTATAAAGCCGAATGAAGATATAAATGCTTTAGAATCTGTTATGCTTTATGAAATGTTTAGTTATTTAACAAATAAACAAAATTTTGTTAATATTTAGTTATGTTTTTAAATGTAGATCAGCGTAAATTAGTCTTTAAACAAGTATAATGTTGGATTTCAGCTCTAAAATTGTCTCAAGTAGACATTTACTCACGTCGTTTGAGGAAAGGACTAGAAGAAAAAGGCTAGTGAGGGATTACCAATTAGTGTCGGTATTTTTCAATAATCAACGAAACAAACAAAGAACACTCGGAAAACTTGCTAAGGAGAAAAAGTGAGTAAAAATTTTAAGTAAGATCTTTTTAATGGTATTTCGATCATTTTCTTATATTCCGTTAATGGGCGTGAAGCTGCCTATTGTACACTTAAAAAAAGACAGAGCAGATGTATAGAATACTTCGTATATTTCAAGTGACGCTGAAATCATGCTCAATTTATTGTAAGAACACACACTCACGCACACATATTATTTTGGATTCTTTTCGTACCTGGAGGTCCGTCTGGGCAGGGTAGCACCTACCCTCTTACCTATTTCTGTTGTTAAGTAACAGTGCTTGCACTGGTGTGTTCCTCTCTGAAGGGTATGCAGAGCTACAATAATTATAGGCTGTGAGCTGTGGGACATTCCATCTTTGTCCTCAGAGGCGACAATGCATCTGAAGCCATGAAGCTGGTTGCAGGTGTAAATGAATTGCAGTAGTTACGTACCATCAGGCGGACTGCAAGTTCATTTGTGACTTCAATTATAAAAAAATATAGTCATGGGCCTCAAAAAATTTGATGTAAATAAGATTTGCTATTATTATCTATCATGCTTGGCAGGTGGATAATTTACAATTCCAAGTAGACAGTACTAAGCATTTTGTGTCTGCAATAAACGAGATGGTAAATCAATTTTTTGGCTTATCCCAAGCCTCTTAATAATATTAGAAAGAGATTATCTTTGCGATGGAATTTTTGTCGTTTTGAAACATGAGTATGAAATGTTTCTATGTGATAAGAGAAACTAATTTTTAATTAATTTTAATTGAGAACATTTTCATTTAAATTTATTTTCAGTTTTGTGTTGACAAACAAGGCCAACTGAAATCGAACCATGTGCAAGGTGCACATGGTTCGATTTCAGTTGGCCTTATAACATCGGCTTACGCCGCCTCCATAAGGCGAGGGCAGACAGTAAAGTTCGTGCGCTCTATCTTGGCCGGGCTGAAGTTAGTAGCGAGTAGTTGCGCAGATATAGTTTTTAGGAACGAAATAACTAAATCTAGAGATGCCAATACGCATATTGCGCGGTTACAATTACGTAAATAATCGATTATCGTTATTATTGATTATGATTTGATTTTATATTATATTTTTTATGGTTCAATGGTGTGTAAATGAAACATGTCGTGTGTGCATTAAAAATTTATTGAAAAATAAAAGTTATATTATTTTGGGGTTACGGAAAGAATTTGTTGTCCCTGCTAATATCGTGTAGTTAGTTATTATTAGAACTGTTTATTGTAATTCTTTATTTAATACTATTGTTTTATTGAAATACATAAAGATATTTTCATTATAATAATAATTTTCAATTTATTCTATAATCAATATAGATGAAACAAACTGTTTCCCTAAGAAATCTTAGGAGCGAATATGAAGTAGGACATCATATCACAAGATAGAACGTGCCGACAGGAAACGTGTGTGATCGCTTGCAGGGAGTTCACAGAGCGCCTCCGGTGGACGGCGCAGTTCTACGGGCGGTCGGAGCAGGCCGGCGTGGTGGCGGGGCTGTGGCGCGAGCGCGAGCTGCGCGTGCGCCTGGCCGAGCTGCACCGCTACCGGCTGGCCGGCGTCACGCGCCTCGAGGAGTGCGCGCACTACGAGCAGCACGCCGCGCACCGCAAGCACCCGCACGCCGCGCACCCGCTAGACGTGAGTGTCGTCACATTGTGTCACATGTGGTGCGCCTGGCCGAGCTGCACCGCTACCGGCTGGCCGGCGTCACGCGCCTCGGTGCGCGCACTACGAGCAACACGCCGCGCACCGCGCACCCGCACGCCGCGCACCCGCACGCCGCGCACCCGCTGACGTGAGTGTCGTCATTGTGTCACATGTGGTGCGCCTGGCCGAGCTGCACCGCTACCGGCTGGCCGGCGTCACGCGCCTCGAGGAGTGCGCGCACTACGAGCAACGCCGCGCACCGCAGCACCCGCACGCCGCGCACCCGCTGACGTGAGTGTCGTCATTGTGTCACATGTGGTGCGCCTGGCCGAGCTGCACCGCTACCGGCTGGCCGGCGTCACGCGCCTCGAGGTGCGCACTACGAGCAGCGCCGCGCACCGCAAGCACCGCACGCCGCGCACCGCAGCACCCGCACGCCGCACCCGCTAGACGTGTGTCGTCACATTGTGTCACATGTGGTGCGCCTGGCCGAGCTGCACCGCTACCGGCTGGCCGGCGTCACGCGCCTCGAGGAGTGCGCGCACTACGAGCAGCACGCCGCGCACCGCAAGCACCCGCACGCCGCGCACCCGCTAGACGTGAGTGTCGTCACATTGTGTCATGTGGTGCGCCTGGCCGAGCTGCACCGCTACCGGCTGGCCGGCGTCACGCGCCTCGAGGAGTGCGCGCACTACGAGCAGCACGCCGCGCACCGCAAGCACCCGCACGCCGCGCACCCGCTAGACGTGAGTGTCGTCACATTGTGTCACATGTGGTGCGCCTGGCCGAGCTGCACCGCTACCGGCTGGCCGGCGTCACGCGCCTCGAGGAGTGCGCGCACTACGAGCAGCACGCCGCGCACCGCAAGCACCCACGCCGCGCACCCGCTAGACGTGTGTCGTCACATTGTGTCACATGTGGTGCGCCTGGCCGAGCTGCACCGCTACCGGCTGGCCGGCGTCACGCGCCTCGAGGAGTGCGCGCACTACGAGCAGCACGCCGCGCACCGCAAGCACCCGCACGCCGCGCACCCGCTAGACGTGAGTGTCGTCACATTGTGTCACATGTGGTGCGCCTGGCCGAGCTGCACCGCTACCGGCTGGCCGGCGTCACGCGCCTCGAGGAGTGCGCGCACTACGAGCAGCACGCCGCACCGCAAGCACCGCACGCCGCGCACCCGCACGCCGCGCACCGCTAGACGTGAGTGTCGTCATTGTGTCACATGTGGTGCCTGGCCGAGCTGCACCGCTACCGGCTGGCCGGCGTCACGCGCCTCGAGGAGTGCGCGCACTACGAGCAGCACGCCGCGCACCGCAAGCACCCGCACGCCGCGCACCCGCTAGACGTGAGTGTCGTCACATTGTGTCACATGTGGTGCGCCTGGCCGAGCTGCACCGCTACCGGCTGGCCGGCGTCACGCGCCTCGAGGAGTGCGCGCACTACGAGCAGCACGCCGCGCACCGCAAGCACCCGCACGCCGCGCACCCGCTAGACGTGAGTGTCGTCACGTCGGTATATCGTAAGGGGGAATTTGTCAACTTTTTGTCTGAGTGATTAAACGCGCTGCATTCTGCTAACGAGCGAAAGAGTAACAGGCTATATCAATCGACTCACGACAGAACATCTACTCAAATCATCTCAATCGCAGACGACAGTCTGTCAGCACGTTAATCACAAGTATTTGAAATTATGCATGCCAGTTGGTGCAAGAAAGGCTGGTATAGAAAGGAAGGAACACCATTGTCTCCTAATCTCAAAAAAAAATTACTTGCAGTTTCTAATTCTTACAATGATTATTTTACCTTAAGGAAATTAATTAACCCGTATTAAATCTAATGCCATTAGGCGTGAGTACAAACACTCCACGCCTTGGATGTGTAGTTTTGGGTTTGATCTCGTATAACGGTTGTTTTCGCCAGGGCAGCAGTGGGTGCCTGGACACCAATCAGACAAAAGATCAAACGCAGAGCAGCACGCCGCAAAGAAAAAGGTTAGTTTCTTTTATAAATATATTATAAATTAATAATTTGAAGTTGGTTGCAGATGTCAATGGACTACAGAAGCCACTTATTTATTGTCATTTGCTCTCGAGGCAAGCAAGTCGAAAATATTACTAACTTTCACACACATCACAATAGGAACTTATTACCTATTGATGATTTTCATAAATTGACATTGCTCTAAGAAGTGAACAAACTAAGTTACTTTTGTCCTTGTACTTGCATCTTCAATACACAAGCTCTTTCAGTGAACTTGATCTCGTGAACCGCTAGTACTTTTGTCCTTGCTTTCACATCTTCAATATACACGCATTTCCAGTGTACTTGATCTCGTGTACCGCCAGTAACTTTGTCCTCGCATTCGCATCTTTAGTACACAAGCACTCCCAGTGTACTTGATCTCGTGCATCACCAGTACCTTTGTCCTTGCACTTGCATCTTCAGTACATACGCACTCCCAGTGTACTTGATCTCGTGAACCGCTAGTACCTTTGTACTTGCACCCGCATCTTCAGTAAACAAGCACTCCCAGTGTACTTGATCTGGTGCATCACCAGTACCTTTGTCCTTGCACCCGCATCTTCAGTAAACTAGCACTCTCGGTGTACTTGATCTCGTGCATCACCAGTGTCTTTGTCCTTGCATCCGCATCTTCAGTAAACTAGCACTCCAGGTGTACTTGATATCGTGCATCACCAGTACCTTTGTCCTTGCACCCGCATCTTCAGTAAACTAGCACTCCCGGTGTACTTGATCTCGTGCATCACCAGTGCCTTTGTCCTTGCACCAGCATCTTCAGTAAACAAGCACTCCCAGTGTACTTAATCTCGTGTATCACCAGTGCCTTTGTCCTTGCACCCGCATCTTCAGTACACAAGCACTCCCAGTGTAGTTGATCTTGTGCATCAGCAGTTCCTTTGTCCTTGCACCCGCATCTTCAGTACACAAGCACTCCCAGTGTACTTGATCTCTTGTTCCGCTAGTACCTTCGTCATTGCACTCTTATTTAGAGACACACAAAAAAATGTTTCTACAAAGTACATAAAAACATTTCCAGAGACGGCGAAGGCGGCTCAAGTTCCACCAGCCCAAAGTGCACACGGGACGGAAGTACCGCATGTGGTTGCTCCAAAAAGAGCTCATGCAGCAACAGCAGCGCCGTATGCTCGACGCAGCTTCTCAACAATAATGAGATAAAGGTGATGAAAAGTTACCTGTATTTCTGTGCTCACGAAAATGAAAGAATGTTGTAAAAGTTATAGTTTCCTAGACAGTCCCAGAAAGAGGGTGATGTTTTTCGAGTTTATGTACACTGCCGGCCAAAAGTTTAAGACCACACTTAAACAACATAATTATCTATAAATTGTAACGAAATCCCATAAGATAAATAAAAGAAATGTACACCTGCATATTCTATTGTTAATATTGAATATCTAAAGAAGTCATTCTTTTATTTACTTTCAAGTTATTGGACAATAAACATGTATTGTTTTCAAAATTTATTGTTGTAAAGTTAGAGTCGTAATAATATTTTTATGATGGGCTAATAACTAATTGCTTTGCTTTTGTTTCCCATTGGTCAATAATTAGGATTATTTAGCTTCTAAAAACACGTGTTTCCGTCTTATTATTACCTGAGTTTACATGGTTTTGTTCACAAACAATCTCAGTTAGTCTAAACTTGTGGTTTCTACAGTGAAGACGTCATAAATGGGAAAAGCACGCGAAATTAGCAGTGAAGTGCGCTCTGCCATCGTTGTTTTACATAATGAAGGCAAATCCGAACGTGAGATTGCTTTACAATTGAAGTTCTCGAACACAAGGTTCATGGCACAATAACTCGATACAGGGAGACAGGCACTTTTCAAGATCGTCCACGCTCGGGAAGGCCGAGAGCTACCACGTCAAGTGAAGATCATTTCATTGTTGTTACCAGCAAGCGAAATAGACGCTTAACAGCACCCGAAATCCGCGTTGAAGTAAACAAAACCTGAGTTAAACCTTTATCATTGACTACAGTAAAACGGCGACTGAGAGATGCGAAATTGTACGGTCGTGTCGCCATTCGAAAACCTCTGCTAAGGCCACAAAACAAGAAAAAAACGGATGCAATGGGCCCTTGCCCATCGAGATTGGACTGAAGAAGATTTTAAAAAAGTTCTTTGGACCGATGAATCCAAGTTTGAGCTATTCGGTTCAAAACGAAGAATTTACGTTCGACGCAGTGACCAAGAAAAGATGATGCCAGACTGTGTAGTCCCAACAATCAAGCATGGTGGTGGCTCAATTATGGTCTGGGGTTGCTTTTTTAGCCAAGGAACTGGCGAATTGATCAAAATTGACGGAATTATGAAAAAGGAAGAGTACAAAAAAATTTTAGAACAAAATGCCGTTCCTTCGGGGCTGCGATTAATTGGAGATGGATCCATTTTCCAACAGGACAATGATCCTAAGCATAGCTCAAAATTATGCAGAGGATATTTGGAAGAGAAAGAGGCACAAGGGGTATTAAAAAACATGGTTTGGCCTTCTCAGAGCCCGGATCTCAATCCCATTGAACTTTTGTGGGAAGAGCTTGATAGGAACGTCCGTAATTGTGGTCCATCCTCGCGAGAAGAAATGTGGAATGCTTTGTGCGAAATTTGGAGTAATACGAGTATATCACAAGACACTATCAACAAATTGATTGCCCGTATGCCGAGACTTGTGAAAAAAGTCATAGAATGCAGAGGAGGATTTTTTGATGAAAAATCAGTTTAGCTAACTATAGCCTTTTTTAGCATGGACTGTTAATATTTCTTTACGCTTTTCAAGTATATTGATTGTCAAAAAGTGTTTTATTGGATGATTTAACAGTTTAATTAAACATTTAATATTTTATTGGAGTTTTATTTAATTTTCCTACTTTAATTAAGGTGGTCTTAAACTTTTGGCCGGCAGTGTATGTGTATGTCTATTTATTTTGCACGCTCTGTAGTCTAAACGGCTTGATGGATTTTAATATAGGGGTTAGATTCGTCTTAGTTGTGGAAGAGACAAAAGATATAAAATTTTACTCTTTTCAGTAAACTTTTTAGCTTTATATGCAGTTGGGTTTTTTAATTATTGTTTCAACTATTGGGTTTGTTTACCAAACTGCTCTATAAGGAGGGTATATTATGCTGTGGTAATGTTACATTATGAAACTAGGCAAAAGTTTTGTTTAAAATAATTTGCAATCGGGAATTAGTTTTATGTTTAATTATGTTCCTTAAGTTATTTAATGAATTTGTTTTAGAGTTTGTAAATCAAACTAAAAATTCTGCTACTTCAGATATGCTCAGCGCTGAGCCTAGCACCGGCTCAGTACGTAACTCTGAAAGGAGTGCTACTACGTAGACCGACAGCCGCGGAAAGCGACGTGGACGTTGCCGTGCGACAGTACTTACAAGCCGCCGGCTGGTTGCACAACTAACACAAAACCTCACACCTGCCTGCTGTGTGTCAAAATCCTCAGTTTACGGTAAGAGTGGTCACAGTGGACAGGAAGACAGTGAGTGTGTTTGACGTTCTTTTATGTAACAGAAGTCTTTTTTATGCAAATTACTGACAATAACAATAATGTAAATTTTATAAAATCAATTATAGTAAAGAAATACTGAATGTATTTAACACAATTTATAGCCTGTAATTATTACATCTAGTTCTTCATACCAAGACAATTATTTAATTCATCATTATCATCATCATCATTAGAGCCCACTGTTGAACATAGGCCTCCCCCAAGGAATGTCACAAAGCACGGGCCTGAACCACCAGCATCCATCGACTTCCTCATGTCTTACCACGTCGTCCATCTAGTGGGGGTCGCCGATGTTTAATTGAAAAATTATTTAATTAAACATCTTTAAATCCATAGCAATAACGTAATTTGTTATATGAGTTGTAAAAATCTATTAGAAAAGACTTAAAATTTAAGATAATAATAAATATAAAAGTAAAATATAAAGGGTAGATAATTATTTATAATTGATTGTTTAGTTTAATGGGAATCGGGCTGTAATTACAAATAGTGAGGTATAATGTATTTTTCGACTGTTAAAACTATGCTATGCCATAGATAGCTTGATGCTAGGATTCAGGGATAGAAAAGTCTGTCTCAGTCTGGCATTAAAATTTGAGGCAAAACATTAATTTCATATGTTTAAAAGCTGTTCTATTTCTCTTTCGTGAATTCAATGATATTAAATAATTTTAGAAAATAAAAAAACCAACTTTTTTAATTCTTATTAGTTCTTAAGAAATTTGCTGACGAACATGAGCCTCACTTATGTTAGTGCTAATCTCCACGCTTATGAAGCAGATTGGCAATCACGTCATGCAACTCTGACGTGTTCCTTGCCGGTCAGGCTTTGTTTGTTAAGAGTCGTTGAAAAAAGTTGATAGTATTGTCTAATATAATTGTTTAATTATTATTTATCAGTAGTAAACAGAATAATAACTAGTAACAGTAGTAAGTAACTAGTTATACATAGTTTACATATATAATTTTAAATTACGTATAACTGAATTTCATATGAAAACTTAGAATCAGTTTTATAGTCTTTGCGTTGTAGCATGGTGCGAATGACAGCTCACGCTTATGAAGTTTCGTATTTTTTTAGATAAACTGTCAAAGAGAGATATTGTTGTACTTCATGGATGGGTACCGCCCACTTACGATAGTGATGTGCCACGCTAAACTATGCCATGCCATAACGAACAACCACATCTAAATCTATCTATCAAAAATCGGTTTTGAAATATTTATCTTCTATTTTTCTACATGTTGGCATACGTTGAACCATTCTTCTGTCGTTACTGTTCTAAACGCCGCCTCAGTAATAGCAGCTATTTCGCTAGGAGCTTGGTGATATTTTTCTCTGCAATGCGTCTCTTTACTATTGCCCAAATTTTTCTATGGGATTTAAATCGCAGTGGTAAGGCGGCAAACGGAGAACCTCATGTCCATATTCATTTAGCATTTGATCTATTTCGTACTGTGGGTCTCCTTTGTATTTTTAATTAATTCGTATAATTGCGCTTTCGTCCAACAGTCTTCAAATGTAATACCATTTCTCGTAAGCCATCCTTGGAGCTCTGCTTTTGTATTGCCAATTGTAGGCGCCTTGTTGATCTGTGTGCAGTGGTATGACGCATTATCCATCACTACAATGCAATTCGTTGGAAGATTCGGCACAATTTTTCTTTCATCCACCGCATGAAGTTAGCTGAATTCATATCGTCATGATAGTCCTCGATTTGGAGTTAGACCTGAACAGCAGCAGTCCGTTTTCAACAAACCCAGTTTTACCTCCACCATGGGCTATTATCCATCTTGCACCGACGCTATCAGAAGCAAGAATACCAGGCTGTTCCTTCGATTGCCAACATTTTTGAAGGTGGTATGAAGCATGTATATACGTTTCGTCAACATAAATTACCGGTCGATTTTCTTCCTGACGATTCTTGCGCAACCTCAGAATATATTTTGCTCTCAAGCTGCAATATCACTGCGTTCTACCAATACTTTTCGTTTAGACTGGCACCTTTTGTATTTGTAGCCCATAGTCTTTAAAATACTCCTCAACGATGTTCTGCCATATTTAAAACCAATATCAGTTTTCAATTCCAACCAAAGTTTATTTATGGTAGGAATCTCCTTCTTCACGACGTAAAATGATTGAATTAAATGCCTTATAGCGCACATATCGAAATCGTCTAAATCATAAATTTTTTTCCTTCGGTTCCTAGTTTTTCCCGGCGTCACAATTTTAGAAGATGAAGCTTCTGCTATATTACCCTCTTGACTTATCTGGGTGACGGTGCGTTCAAAACACCTAAAACAAAATAAAAACAATGCATTATAAATACATGATATTAATGACACGAGGAAATTAAAAGGAACAAATAGAGAAAATTGGGGAATTTTATTGTAATGGCATCCTAAAATTACCTGTTAAATATGCAACGCGGGCTCTAACTTTGGAAAACGGTACTATAGGCCCGTTATTGTCTCGTTCTTCTTCACAAGCACGTTTGACCTTCAAAATAACATCCCTGCCAGCACTTTTAATCACTTTCGGCATAATGATAACGATTAATTACTGCAAAAAAGAATAAAAAAACAGGACACCTACCACTCTGTTTAGACACTTGCCATAAACAGTAAGATGGCGGCACACGATTAGTTCCAATTTTGGCCGCGCGCAGAGTTATCTTGCGCGCACTTTAGCACTCGTACCTTGAAAAGCTGCCGGTGCAGTCTACGCCGTACTGAAAATTACAGATGCTGGCAGCCATTTTATTTGTTTAAATGTCAATATGAATGTTGCAATCAACATGAAATAGAAGATGATTTATATTTTCAAATTAATACATAGTATAATCTATACATTGAAGTGTCTGTTTGTAATATCAAAATAACAGCCTTTTACTAAATACATATGAAAGTATATACGGTATTTATAACAAAAAGACAAAAACAATTTTTAAAATGTCTGTCTGTTTGTTCCGGCTTATAGCTGGCACTGGCAGATAGCTGATGTTATAAGGAGTAACACAGGCTAATTTTATTTTAGAAAAAGAATTAGGATTCCGCGCAAAAAAATTAAAACCCATTAAATCCAATCGTAATAAATACCAAACGGGCGACGTCCGGGAACACCTATTATGTAACTATTATGTCATAATTTGTATTAAACTTTAACTTAATTTTACATGCATTGTAGTTTATAAAGAAATATATGTTTCGGTTTTAATTTTTATATCGATAGCTAATCGATAATTTTTGCTTTGCTTTGTGTATCGTTAATCGCCTTTTTTAAATCGATTTAACATTGTTCTATCTCTAGACACGCGCACCATGCTATAACGCAAAGACTATAGTTTTTGGCATAGCTTATGCTATCAGAATATAGTAGAAGCAATTTACTCATATATGATGCAAAACTTACACCAATGATATCAGTTTAAGTGGATATAAAATGTAAAAATATACATTTATATATATTTTGTTTATGTTGTAATGATCATTAATTCGTTAACCTAAAAGTTTTATGCAAATATTTTTCTCATATCATTATTTATTACGTAAAACTGTAAAGTGACACATTATATCATTCCATACATTCACATTATATCATTCCTCATAAGCAAACATCAAATTATCTAAAACTAAAAAAAATATCAAAAAAATGGATTAAACATTTTACATCCATGATTTCTGTGAAGGGTAAATCTTAGTTAATAACTTTATTCAATTTTATTTAATTAACGAAGGAGCTTTATAATCTTATCAGTATGATTCCTTAGAAGTATTTGATCTAGTAAAATTGAAAGTCCAAGAATTCAACAAATTCTTTGCTTACCTAAAAATTGATAAAAGTTTTTGTGCCATTAAATTTTGCTATCTTAATTCTATAATGATGAGGCAATAAAATTATGATACCTGCCCGTAAATATGTATTATAAATCGAGCTTTCGAGACTATTAGCTATAATCCTCTTTGTGGAGCGTCGTTTCTGTTGCACGAAATACTAAAAGTCCAGTATCTATTAAGATATTACCTATTATAAAATACAGATTTACAAGCAATAATATATACTTCAAATTTGATGTGACTAAATCCAAAAAAATTTGTATATACAACATGTGACAAGCTGACAAGTCGGCATCTATGCCGAGTATGTCACTATGTCACGCCCAGGGGCAGTATACCAGGGCAATATGACAGTGTCACACTCTACAAAACCAAAGCGATCTGATAATGACCGATGCCTAATCTCTTTCTAAGGCTCGAGGTCATTTTAGGTATGTTAGATTTTGTGGTCGCGTATTATTCCCATTAATTTATCGTACAAAGTTATGCTAAAAGGGTTATCTCTTATTTATTATTTTAATATAAATTAAATCAAAGATTTATGTCTTTGTTATTTACGTTTTATGGTATTTTTAAATGTTTTAGTGTATAGGAGTAACGGTGTATAAAAATATTTTGTAAGATACTACCTAATGCGAAATTTGAATGTAACAGTATATTGTTTATGAAAGTATTTGAGACAAATAGAACATTACCTCATAATTTATCAGGGGTCTGTTAACTACTCTTGTAGAGTGTTGTAAATAAAACATATTAATTTGTAAATATAGATTTGCTGTTAATAATTAATGTTGTTTAGAATAATGTTATACTTTTCCCTTAGAATTAATACCAAGAGGCATTATTAGAGCTTGTCGATTACCAATAGCATTCAAGGTGGGTAACGGATGCCATATTCTTTTATTGTATTATTTAATTATGGTGGGCAAACAGATTAAAAAGCTTACTATTAAAAGGCTGCTTTCTCTTTCTCTTACTGACTGTAATAGTCAGATGAGTGTTGCGATGAGAATAATAAGAATTGATCTGTCGCGAAATTTTGAATTAGAAATTTTTTATGTTGGATAATTCCTAGACAATAAATACAACTGACATTGTAATTTTGTTTTAGTAATTTTTACACACGATGTGTCTTTTTTTATTTTGACATAAGAACAATCTATTTTGAAACGCTCGGATTAGTAATATCCAAGTTTTCATTCCTATTTTACTCAACCATCAAATTATGAGTCTTATTTTTAATGTAAGTAAGATGATATTGTCGGTAAAGATCATAATAGCTTTCCAAGAATGAATGGGTAAGCATAGTATCTCATTGTTTTCACTATAGGAAGCTTCATGCCGGTGATATCGAGCGACTTGTTCAAATGTTTATCCATTCTCACATAAAGTATATTCACAAATTACGTTACTTTAATGAAAGCTGTAGGTTGCCTACGTACTAGTATACTATAGCGATATACGATCATTCCTCATTGTGTAGGCAGCCGTCGAGTTCATACAGTGCTTGGCAATAATTGACTTAATTGTAATTGTCTTAACCCATTTTATATTTATTACAATAATTACATAGTAAAGGAAAAATATCTGGCATTCCAAATTTATTTTAAATTTTTGTTCATGCCATTTCTATTATTTACATTGTGAAGTATTTCGGAAGATAATAGTTAAATAAATATGGATGTTTTTTACTCTCAAAATGAAAGTGTTAAAAAATAGTTTCGACGCGATTTTTTCAAACGAAACATAAGGCGACTGCGGCTAACGTCTAATGAATCGTTTATATGTGACGTGTGTAAAAGCTAACAAATTGTTCGGTGACTACTAAAAGCGAGCATAGCATTTGAGTACAATACTCCAGTCCCTTAAATATGTTCGTATGAGAAAGGCCTAAACGTACAGAAGGTAATCAACCCGCATCGGGCGACCAGTGATCTTGTAGCGTCCTATCGCTTCTCGTCTACCCAATCCATTTTAATCGCAATTTTTTTTGAAGTAAACAAGCTACTTATCACGGTAAGGTGACCAACGAGCACACAGTCCATTGCAAAACACAGCAGCATTGCTATTTTACGCTCGTATTCTGTGAGAGTGTGGTTTTTCTCGGCCGAGCCGACACATTCTGCTGCAGCTATGATATAGCTGCAGCATGGCACTAACGTTACAGCCTATCAAAAGTTCACTACTGGACATAGGCCTCCCCTTAAATTGCCTCATAGGCATTTGCTATAGTTGCCACGCTTGGTAGGCAGGCGACTTGGCAATCGCAGTTTTTTATTTTTGTTAATAGGAAGACGCTGCTACCCAATATCTCACTTTGTTTCCCCAATGTCGCCACTTACGACACTCACGGGACGATATGGGGTTGTGGATATTCCTACACCGCCACTACACGGTGTAGGACGTTGCTCTACCACGCCTATACAATGTCACATTTTATGATAAAGTGTAAGAGATACTTTCATAGAAATAACGTTATATCGAAATTGCGCAATTTAATGTAATAGATAAAGGCTGTGGTTCAGTTAGTAAAATTCCACATTTTTGTCTACTTTAGAGGTACTGAAATTGATATTAAATATAATTTTAGATACATTTATGCAACTAGGAGCTTTTAAAGCAATAATAAGTTATATTACTTTTGTAATGTCTCAAATAGGACAGTAACATATATATGCATTAAGTGTAATGGTAAGGATATCTTAAATGGGACTTGAACTGCTAGTGTCCGCCAAATTGCGATTCAAAAATTACTGGAGCAGCGCTGCAAGCTTAGTGTAGTAAGTCAGTAGAAAGACAGTAATAACAGATAAAAGATAATTAATTTCTACAATAATCAAAGATGAGTTAATATAACCCGAAAATATTAAATTCACTTTAAAAGTTTTTATTTAGATAATATTTGAAATTCTTATTTAAAAATAATTTAAGAATTGTAATTTTAGAATACTTAAATCTTTTCTCAATATTCATTATTTCTATGTAAACATACTATTAAAATAAATATGACAAATCAATTATATACTGTTAGTGAATATGTAATATTATGTAATTAATAAATGTTTTTAATTCCAAGTATTTTGTAATTTATAAGAGATGTTTTAGGAAAATGTAATATTGGAGCTTCTTTTGATAACATTTGTCAGCGGTTGCTTCATTTTATGATCTCCAATTTTAAATTTACGTGGTTTACCGTATTATACAAAAACCGCTTTATTACAAAGGGTGGATTATTTGATAGTTTCGGACAAAGGAGAGTCATTGTAACGAACGAAGTCACTTAGCGGCGGCGTCACTGGCTTCGCATTTTTTCTTTCTTGAAACAGACTAGTTTAGCCTGAGACTAATTATAAACTACTTCTTGTAATAAGACGGTAAAAGTTTTATTTACTAAATGTTATACCGTAACATCGACTTTAAAAATATTTCTTTTGTAATTTCAATATATGTACCAAAATATGATAATTTCGTTGTACTGGTAATCAATACTATATGTGTATTTGTTGATTCTTTACTTTAAAAGTACTGTCCTAACTTTTGAGATACCCTAAATTTTGAATAAGAAAAAGGAAAGAATCTCAAATAAAAGTGATTGCTGTAAAATTTCAGTACATCATAGTCATATAGCAACACGGGCCACCGGCGGACCGGAGGTGAGTAGCCTAATGCAGGTGTTCGACTCTGTCAAAGTACTGAAAGTAATGCACACAATTAAACTAGTTGCAGCCGCACTGCTCACTAGACTAAATCTAGTAATGCGGCTGAATCGACGCCCTACAAAAATGCCGAATTGTTCAGTTTTTTGCTGCAAAAATAGATCTGCCACTTCAAATTTACAAAAAGATGCCGTTATCTTTCATATATAAGTAATTTTTAATCACATTATTACTATTTACTTCCTTTTAATATTAAAAATTACAATAATAACGGTCGTGTTGTTACGGATTTGTTTATCAACACAGGCCGCTCGCCCTCATACAATATGCAGATCGGTCGAGCGACTGATCCAAGTCTGTATCCGAGTTGTCGCTGTAACCAAGTGATGGTTATAATGTATCTATGCGTGTGTGAAATTGTTAGTAAATTGTTTCAATTGTTTTACGTGAGTTTCGTAGTGACAGACGATTGTTTTTGTGGGCGCAGATTTCCTCCGCAAAAATGACAGACAGTTCTGTATAAAGGAAAAAAACGCTATGGCTACTCCCTCCGTCGGTGGCCCGTGTTGCCTTATGATCATATTATTTGATTTACATAAATATATAATATATAAAAGTATACTTATTTAGAGGAGGAAAGAAAAAATAATATAATTTACTAATAAAAAGTATGTCCACTAAATCCTAATATGCACATTTAGTGGATCAGTGTGACCATATGGAAATAGTGAAATAAAAACATTTAAGAAATACAATGTAAAAATTGGAAAATATTTTGTATATTCAGAGGCCAATGTGTGTATATGACATGGATTAATGTAAATCCTTTATAATATGGTAAATCCTTTTATAAATCTTAAAAATTCGCCATTTTGCATATTTTGCATTTTTATTCTTTTATTTTGCAACATACCATTATTACCTTAGCATCCTTACATTCTTTTGCCATTATTTGCATGTTAACAAAAATAATACTTATGAATGTGTCTAATGTATAAAATATAAATCCATTGGCTTATATGTACGTAACTGATAAAAGTACAATTTCACTGTAAATTTTTTGTTATTTTTTATTATGTTATGCATGCAAATAGTGTTAAGCGATTTCAGGGGAATAAAAGTATTGAAACAAGAGTGATTTTCATTTAATTAATATATTATTTTGGTTTGTTTGTGTTTGGTTTGGGCATGTCTTCCATGGCAGCTGGGAGGGGCCTTGAACGAAACCAATTATGTCTTAGCGCCTGAAATTTAGAATGGGCTTTATCTTTAAACAGAATCTATTTTTGATTTAGTATTTCGATACGTTTGGATTGAATTCCATTTTTATTACAGCCTATAAGTCCACTGCTGAACATAGGACTCTCCCATAGATTGCCTCATTGGTGGGATTTTGCCATAGTTGCCACGCTTGGCTGGCGGGTTGGCAACTGCAGTTTTTATTATTTTGAGTTGTTATTAGGAATATGCTGCTGCCCATCTTCAGTTTAATTTCCCTCTGTCGCCTCTTACGACACCCACGGGACGATAAGTGTAAATGCTTAATGGATATTCTACCACTGCCACTACACAGTTTATTGTATTCGGATCATATATTTAGATTGAAGCGTCGCACTCATTCATTCATTACAGCTAATCAAAACACAGCTGAACAGATTGCGTCATAGCCTCAAATATCCCCAAATTTGCCATAGTTGCCACACCTGGCGGGCGGGTTGGCAACCGCAGATTTTTATTATTCTGAGCTCTTATCAGGAAGATGCTGTGCCCAATTCTTGTTTCAGTATGCCTCTGTTGTCACTTCGACACCCACGGAATAAACCACTGCACTATAAAGGAACACCTATTTCGTTCCATGCATCACACAGCAACCGTCTTTGTAAGGCAACTGCTGCTGAACATAGATCTTTCTAAAAATGCGCCAGTTGGTTTGAATTACATTTTTTTATATTATTCTAAGCCAGCGCTTAACTACAATCCCACCTGATGGTAAGTGGTGAAATCATTGCTCATATTCACTATCCTGGGCAGGTGTTTTGTGAGCAAAGAGCCGATATCCTTGCACTAGTAAAGCTCCATCATCTGTCAATAAAATTTGGAGTAAGGTTTTATGAGTGGAATATCTAACTGCCATCAGTCGGTTGCCAGTCTCACTTTCTAATCAGTAGGGTTCACCACGTGCTGGTAAATTTGACGTAGTAGAGCCATGCTGCAGCTATATTATGATTGCAGCACAAACGGCTCGACCGGGGAAGGACCACGCTCTCATAGAATACCAGCTATTATACGCTAAAAATATTGCCTTAAATTAAAACATTACCTCTTTAGCTGATATTCTTTTATTAGCATTGTAAAGCACAAAAGATTTGATCAGGTCTAAAGCTTCTGGTTCTACGCCCGGTAGGAGATCAGACCATGGTGTTGGAGTTGATTCTGGGAATGTAATCTTGTGATAATCCGGCAACTCTGAATGACCTGGCCAGGTTTCTTCTGTTGGGGTTCCTAAGTGTTGAAGTACTATCGCCAGTTGTTCTATGTCCGATTCTCCCTGTTTTTAGAATATATTCATTTAGGTATAAATATTTTAGTTGCAAAGTGAAATCCGGCGCATGGAGCTCGGCTTAAATTGCTTAATGTGAATGAGCAAACAATAAGGGTGGAATTACCATGTCCTTGGTGGTGTGACCGTGTAGTGGCGGTGTAAGAATATTCACTACGCCATATCGTCCCGTGGGTGTCGTAAGAGGCGACAGAGGGAATCTGAAACAGGTGATGGGCAGCAGCGTCTTCCTGATATCAATTTAAAATAATAAAAAACTGCGATTGACAACACGCTCGCCAGGCGTGTCAACTATGGCAAAATTCCCCATATGGTGCAATCTATGAGGGAGGCCTACGTTCAGCAGTGGACTTTTATAGATTGTATGGATGGATGTTGGTTAAGTAAATTCATCAAAGACGTGCGTAAGTCCCCCAATCCGCCTTAGAGGAGAATGGCGACCTTTGCAAGGTTCATACAATCTCAAAACTTAAACATTGATAGACTGGCACTTTTTTTATATAAAAAGGGTCACAAACGTGCACAGTCCACCTGATGGTAAGGGGATTCTGTGGCTCATAGACACCTACATCTAGCCTCGATCCTCGACCTCGAAGAATCAAAATGAAGATTGTTGTCACCCCTGAAGACTAAGATAGAATGCCTCGTTACAAGTAAAAAGCGTCTCCGGTTCTCTACACTTACTTTACGAAAACAGCAGCAGTAATAAGCTGCTTTTTAATTTTTACTTACGTACTTACCAGAAAAAGTAAAAATGCTCACAGCTAAGTAACTTCTTCAATTAATTGAATACATAGTACTTTAACAGTAAAATGTATCCATAGCATAATTTACAATAGATCATACTGGTCGCAGTGAGGCTGGTCTTGCTAGACCTGCATAGCATAGCTCGCACAAAAAGCTGCTATTTTTTGCTGGTATTCTGCGAAAGCGTGGTCTTTCTTCGGTCGGGCCGACTCATTACTGCTGCAACTATAATATGCCTACAGCGTGGTTCCAACACGTTAAATTATTATCACATTATCAATTACATAATATATCACATTAGATAAATAATAACTTAATTACAATTTAAAAAACCCGAA
The DNA here is from genome assembly GCA_029286625.1 of Parnassius orleans. Taxonomy (NCBI): domain Eukaryota; kingdom Metazoa; phylum Arthropoda; class Insecta; order Lepidoptera; family Papilionidae; genus Parnassius; species Parnassius orleans. The sequence continues at coordinate 3,819,356 of JAGSMP010000018.1, forward strand.
ACAAAAAGAGCTTATGATCTTCAAACGGCTGAACAGATTTTCTTGAAACACAGCAAAATAGAAAAAAACTTAATCAAAATCGGTTCATCCGTTCAGGAGCTACGATGCCACAGACAGACATACATACATATAAACAGATACACACTACAAACTTATAACACACTCTTTGTTTCATCGGGGTAAAAAGTAAATGAAATTTATTTTTTGTAATATACCGCAAAAAGTGGATGTTTGGTAATCATCTCTGCGATTATGCAGCCGACTGACCATAAATCTATTTTCTCACTATAAAATCTTGCTCCATACAGTAGTTCCGGAGCGCGATACCACCTGGAAATTAAATATGTAAAATTTACACCAATACCACCTTTTATAGAAGTACGGATGACAAATTAGCATCAAGCACACCTGATATTGAGTAAGTGAATGGTTGTGTAGTCCATAGACACTTATGTCTATCCCCGATAAAGAGTCAAAATTAAGACGCGTTGTTACATGCCTAGGTATATATTAGTATTTTTTATCAATTTATAAGTTAGACTTCAGACTTAATAATAATGTCATACAGGCCGAATTTCGGTCACGGCGACAATTCTCAGCGGAAAAATAGCCATCAGCATAGGATTATATTATACGAGTGCTTGCGCAAGCACATATACAATCTACTCTCCTAAGGTATGATTCCGATCTCGACAGCAAGCAGCAGTGCTGCCGCAGCAGTGTTGCAACTGTGGTGCTGCGCAGCAGTGCTGCCTGCCGCGCTGATTCCGAGCAAGGCGGCAGTGTTGCCCTGTTCGTTGTGTTGCGCTATTGTTTATTCATTCAGTTGCTTTGAATTGACAAGATTTAGATAGTTAAGTTTCGGGAGCGGTGCTGAAGCTTTTTAAAAACTACAAACATGTCTTGACGACTTTTATTAACTATTACATTACAATAATGTATTAAAACTATTCAGTGCAATACTGACTGCCTTAACTACGTGATTACATTACTACGATGAGAATTATAATGAATCTTATTCTAAATGCAATGGCTTATATAGCATGGTCAAAACAAGTCTGTTGACTGAAAGTATGACGCCTTGGTTTGACCAGCAATAACAACTATACAGTGGAGTCAGCGTCTTCTGTAACGTTATAAGTACTTCATAACATGTTTTCAGTAATCTAATATTAAAAACTTAATAGGCACAATTCGTGATCAACATGTTATTGTAAAATATGGCTACTTGCAATTATCGTGTTTACGAGTAACTTACCGAAAGGTTAATCAGGACAATTTGGGATCAACAGGTTGTTATGATGTTATGGCTTCTTCCAGACCGTATAACTAGATTGATCACCAACTTTTATTTATATTGTTGGAAGAGGAATAACGTGTTTTATTGATTTCCTTCGATATAATATCTTTCCATATATTGTCTTTAATAAAATTATTACGATAATTAGTATGACTGCTATCGTAAAGGGCTGGATATAAAGTCCAACCAAGTTAACTAATTGTTCCTCTTCTGAATCAGAGAAATTCATATTTTTATTGCAAATTTATTTATTAACATTCACGTATAGACAATATCGCTGCGGCGGACACGTCACTACTGGTCTGTCGCGGCGGCAGGGCGACGCTGCCGCGCAGCAGTGCTGCCGCTGCATTCCTGCTGCGGCATTGCTGCCGCGCTCGGAATGTAATCTCATATAAACCTATAGAGAATATATGGGGACCAGTAGTGTTGCGGCAGCACTGTCGCGGCAGCACTGCTGCGTGCAGCCGAGTTCGGAATCATAGCTTTAGTCCAATGGGACGGCAACAATCCGACACAACCTGCGTGAGGTCGGGCACAGGCCGACGGCTTAGTGCTTTCCGAGGCGCGGGGGTGAAACATCGCCAACTTTCTTACTCCGGGCTGCTACCTGAGAATTTCTTGATAGAAAAAACCAATTACTGATTTTGGCCCGATCCGGGATCCGAATCCGGGACAACATGTTCAGTCGCATGTCGCGTTTACGACTACTAAACCAACGAGGTAGCCTATCACTTCAGACCTATATAACTAACTATATTATTGTTCATGACCATTTGTAGAGTGTGTAACATGGGATACATGCCACCTTTTTGAAGTTATACTTCTTTTGGCGCGTTTGGAAAAAAATATTTGAGTGAATTTTTACAATGCGCGCGCACACCGACACCTAAAAACGACACCATGAAGTTGTTACGATGCGCGCGCACACCAACACCTAAACGCGACAACTTCAGTTGGTAATTGTCTCTCAAATTTTCGTGAGAACTGGTAACTATGACTAAAACCTGAATATGTACTTCGGTGACTGCTACTGGAACTCCTCGACGAGTAGAACTAAGTGTGCCGAGTTTGGGCTCGTTTCGTTAGTTATGATGAGACCTTACCTCCAGACTTGATGGAGTGACCTGAAGATGTACTTCGGTAACAGTTACTGGAACTCCTCGACGAGAAGAACTAGGTGTGCCGAGTTTGAACTCGTTTCGTTAGTTATGATGAGACCTTACCAACGGACTTAATAGAGTGACCTGAAAATGTACTTCGGTGACTGCTACTGGAACTCCTCGACGAGAAGAACAAGGTGTTCTGAGTTTGGGCTCGTTTTGATAGTTATGATGACACCTTTCCTCCGGACTTGAGAAGTGACCTGAAGGTGTACTTCGGTGAATGCTACTGGAACTCCTCGACGAGTAGAACTAGGTGTGCCGAGTTTGAACTCGTTTTGTTAGTTATGATGAGATCTTACCTCTGGACTTGATAGAGTGACCTTAAGGTGTACTTTGGTGAATGCTATTTTTATTGCAAACGTCAATAAAAAAATTATCGGTAAATTGAAAGTATAATAATTTTTTAGTTATTTTTGTTTTGTTACGCTAAAGAAGTATAACTTCTGACGTGCGTACATAACTACAAACACACTCTTTTTTACCCAAATGTCAACTTCATCAGTGCGGGAACACTGCAGACTTTGGTGACCAACTAATGGGAAATTTAGATTAATTTAAAATCTATCTATAACGCTGGACCTAATTTCGATAGACAGGTGATAAATGTGCATTACCCATGCGCGAGTATCTGCTCTGGACTCACCGACATCGCATAGTGGCAATTCCAAAAAAACCTAAATCTATCATCTATATAAAAGCCTCAAATAAAGGACTATTATTATTATTATATCTTGGAAATAGATAATAATATTCTCGGCTCTACGATCAAAAAGAGAATTTTATAAAAAAACTGTAAATAAAAATGAAACATACCTAGTAGCAACTTGATGTGAGTAAGGTCTACCTCCATCAGGCCAGTAAAGGCGTGCCAGACCTAGATCAGCTACCTTCAGTATTCCTTCGTAATTTATGAGCAAGTTTGCTGGTTTCAAATCCTTTGGGAGAAGATCTTAGTTAAACTTTTAATTTATCTAAACATACGAAAATATTACAAATTATGTAAATTAAAAAGTATTATGGTCCGAAGACATGAACCCAAGAAGAATAAACCAAATAGATTTGCCAAAATTGACGAGTATTTACTCATACTCGGAATAATATTCCAACCGTGCTGAAGATATTACAAGTATCATGTCATTAGTCCACGAGTCTAAGAGCTAACACAAAGACATTCACATATCCTTGTGAACCCGTGCCAGATGTAACGGAGAGTTATTATTCAGTTTCAGTGTCACGAGGCCAATGACAAAACGACTAGTCCTGAAAACGAATAAGTTGTAATATACTCTCACCGACTACTAGGTCATGTGGTATATATAGTAACAAAACTGTAACTACTAACAAAAAATGTTACACGATTTTTTATTTTTAAATCGATACCTGGATATATTAAATACTAGCGGCTCGCCTCGGCTTCGCCTGGATATGATCTATTAATGTGACGTTAGATAATAAAAGACGAGATATTTCAGAAAGAGATATTTCTTTTTAAAAAAAAAAAATGTTTTTCGGCAAAAATATAGCCTAGACCCCTATTGGTGTTGCTATCTATCTGTTTGTAAAGGTTCGTCGCAATAAGTTTCAACCATTTTGAAGATTAGTCCGGACATAGACAGACAGACAAACATTTTAAAAATAGTTATTTATCTTCATAGCATGCAAATAACCCCCTGAGTTTAATAGAAACCAGTTATTTTAATATTACAGACAGACTTCAATTTTGTACATATAGATAAAATAAAACTTCTTAACATAATTTTTGTAATTTTTGTGTCTTTATGTGCAGGTATCAGGTCCACCAATACACTTAATAATAACTGAATAGGAAACATACTTAATGTACCTACTGTGTAGCTCGTCTGCTCTGTAGAGTGAACCAATATGTTTTGGAAGAGGAGATCAGTAGGGGTTTTAATTTTTAAAATTAAACACATTATCAAAATGAAGCGACAGAAAAGCAAAAAGGTATATTCTGGAATCTGAAACATGTGGGAATTATAGGCATGAAGGATTAAAACATTTGAAATCTCTGATTCGGAAGTATGACCGCCTATTAAATATCGGCGGCGACGTAAGATAATCCGATCACCCTATAACGTCGCGTGGGTGTCGTAAAAGGCGACAATAAGAAATGACAGTAAAATGTTATGACTCTCTATACATGGTGTTCAACCATCTAGTTTACGTCAGACATAAAAACCCCAGACCGAAAACGGGTAGCAGCTTTAAAGGTTCGAGACGTCTGGCACTGCGATCGGCTATCAACCTGCCAAGACTACAGAAAAGGCAAATCTTCCCTACAACAGAATGGGCACATGCCCAGCAGTACATTTTTACGGATCAAAAAATACAATAACATAACAATAAAGATAATTAGTATTCAGAAGCGATAAGATTAAGTAAGAACAATTTACTACGTATTTTGGTGCTTTTGTTTTTTGGAGATGGACATTACAGCTTAAAAAATAGTTTTGGTATTTAGCATGTCAAGTATATGCAGATTCGTGAAAATTCTACACAATCTCATTGAATAGTAATTTTAAGGTGATATTTGTGCTGTTAGCCAGGAGGCTTTTATCTACAGTTTTTTTATTTTTTATTTATTTATCAGATCAAAAAAATACAGATATAGGTCTAATTAACATCTAAAAAACCACGGAGGTTTGACTTGATGCTAAATAATTAGTTTAAGTCAGCATATTATGTACCAAACACAGTCTAAGTAAGTATTTAGGTATGTGAGTAGGTAGTAGGTATAGTAAGAATATAAAGACTAAGAAGGTAAGTTAACAACTTAGTTAAAGTCAGTAGTTGTAAATAAAATGAAAATAAAAAGTCTGTAGTAGCAAGGTAAAAGTAAGAACTAGGCAGGTAGGTGCGTTATTGTTAAGTAAGTAGATATAGTAGGTAATTATAATTTAGATAGGAAAAAGCTTTTGAGTTTAGTTTGGGTCGGCTTTAGTAATCTGCGGCACGATTTAAGTGTTCATTTTAGCTTTAGTTGACAGGCAATGATGCTATTGATTACCATCTAGCTGCTTTTTATGCCGGAAATCTTTAGTTTTCGAGATATCGATAATTATAATTTTGAGGTTATATCCATTTAAAATGATACGAAAACGAAACAACAATATAATTATTAGAAAGAGATAGAAATAGAGCATGGTCTGTATCTGTTTTAAAAAATAACACGCAACAACAATATAACAATTAGAAAGATCCTTTTATGGAATTAATTAAAGCAATTAAACATGTTTATAAATAAATGTTTTAATAATATTATATTTGGTCGTTTCTTTTGATCAAACCCTGGTACCAGAAGGTATAAATCACAAAACCGAATCTGTCAACCCCGTCTTCCACGTGGTCTTTCCGCTCTTACCAAGCAAACCTCAAAGCAGCCCTCGCCCGCTGTAACTAAGCGCAGGCAGCATACGAGCCGTAGCGGCTGAGGCTGGTCGCCGAAGGCGACCAAACAGCCGAAGCTGCGCAGGTGAGCTAGGTGCCTGTGCTTAGTTACGCAAGGGCGAACGGGCTGCACTTCCCGCAGCGCTGGAGCAGAAGCAGAATCAAAATAGTGTTGATTCGCACGGTTTTTTCCCTCAAAATCAATTTTGCCTCAATAGGTCACAAAACTTTAAAAAATCATTTAAAAAAAAGGGGGGGTTTCCGGCACTTAACCCTTTTAGGGGAGGTTCCCACCCCCTCCCCTCCCCGCCCACTGGCGACCATATATACATGCTGCAGATTACTATTTGCCTCAATAGGTCACAAAACTTAAAAATCATTAAAAAAGGGGGGTTTCCGGCACTTAATTCTTTTAGGGGGAGGTTCCCCCCCTCCCCCCCCTCCCCCGCCCACTCGGCGACCATATATTCATGCCGCAGATTACTAAAGAAATACCTTTAGTTTTAATGTTTTGTTGTGATATTTTTTCGCGTACATCGAAAGGTAAGTTATTTATTAAATGCGGTACCTGGTAAGCGGCCGTCCGCTGCCCGTACACATTATTAGCAGTGATGTGCCGGAGCCGGTTTTGTGTCATAGCGTTATAGTAGTTATAAGTCATGTTAGCTAATGTCATATTAGTTACAGGGATTTTCGTCTGCGAGCTATAGAATAAAAGGGGACTGATAATGATTTTGATGATGATGTAACAAATGATGATGATAATGATGATAATAATAATGATGATGATGATGATAACGATGATGTGTCTGGCCGTCTCCGGTTCGAATCCGAGCTTTGATGGTTGTCCTCAATGAACGTGGGCGGACTAACAATTACAAACGCAGTATCTGTCGAAGCTAAGTAATTCCTACAATTAATTACAGGTGTCTTGATGAGGTAAATGCACTACATGAGGTAAAGGTGTAATGAAACATGGAGTCATTCGTCGGATACAAGTATCTGCACCAGTTGCATTCTAAAAAATTGTATATTATATAACTTAATATTATATACTATTACTATAGATGATTTTACACTTCCTGTGTTTTTTATAGATTAAGGGTGACAAACGAGCACACAGTCCACCTGATGGTAAGTGGATGCTGTGGCCTATAGACATCTACATTTATCCTTAATTAAGAATCAAAATGCAGATGCGTTGTTACCCATGAGAACTAAGATGTGATGACTCGTTTCCAATAAACGGGTCTCCGGTTCTCTACACTCACCACACGAAACACAGCAGCATTAAGCTGCTATTTTACGCTGGTATTCTGTAAGAGCGTGGTCCTTCCCCGGTTCACAAATGGGTCGGCCATTTGTCCTACAACCATAATATAGCTGCAGCACGGCTCCACCACGTATAAAAAATGTTGAATACGGAACGCAATGAATACGAATTTTGTATGCTGACAATCCTAACTCGAATATTAGCCGCTTGCACATTACGAGGGCGACACTGAAAGTTTTTAGAACTGGCCACTTGTAAACGATATAATAAAAAAATAACTTTAAATTTTGAAAATGGAACTCTTTGCCAAAATTATTGTGTATGTATTTTATTAATTTGTCATTTGTTTACGATTTGGCGGCAAATTGAAAATTGTCTGTGTCACGTCAGCATGAATTTAACGCGAGAAAATTTTCGTACAATGATTTTTTATGACTTTCGATGTCATTTAAGTCAACAAGAAAGTTATGATAGACTTCGATTGGCCTTTCACGTTGAAGCCCCATCTCGTGCCACTGTTTACAACTGGTTTAATGAGTGAATCTGCGTGGGGGACGGCCTTCTACGGCGACGACTGAAGATAACATCAGTGTTGTGCGGCGTGTGATAGAGACTGACAAAAGAGTGACTTATCAGCAGATTCGGACAAGCTTAGGCATCGGTATGAGTCAAGTGCACAAAATCCTCCATGAACATTTAGCGGTCAGGAAGCTTTGTGCCCGGTGGATACCTCATAATTTGACAGAGGCCCAAAAACTCCGTCGTGTTGATTGGTGTCGTGAAATGGTTCAAAGATTTAACGGAGGTGACTCAAATGCTGTGTTCGACATATTTACGGGTGACGAAAGCTGGATTTATTGTTATGATCCTGAAACTAAGAGACAGTCTGCAGTCTGGGTGTTTCCTTCCGAGGAGTTGCCAACTAAAGTGACTTCGGAAAAACAGGTCATTACGCAATGACCTGTTCTTCCGAAGAACGAGGCCAAAAATAAGGCCAAAATTTTAGAGGATCGAAAAACAGTTACTGCAGAGTGGTACACTAACAATTGTTTGCCACTTGTCTTGGAAAAAGTTCGGGAGAACCGACCTCGCAGTAGGATCCTCCTTCACCACGACAACGCCCCGTCGCACACCGCCAAGCAAACAATCGACTACTTGGCGACGTCAGACGTGGAATTACTGGATCACCCGCCCTATAGCCCCGACCTCGCACCTTGCGATTTTTATTTATTTCCGAAAATAAAAGAAAAACTTCGAGAAAACGTTTTATGGACGCCGAGAAAGCAGTGGCTGCGTTACAAAATGCCGTCGAACAGACCCCTAAGGACGAGTGGGCAAAGTGCTTTTCTCAGTGGTTCCATCGGATGCAGCGATGTATTGATGTAAATGGACACTATTTTGAAAAGATATAATAAAACTAATAACTTGTTAGTTTGTTCAGTTTTTGAATTTCTAAGAACTTTCAGTGTCATCCTCGTATGTAAAGGTCTTACTACTGAATTAATTTCTCAAATAATAGGTCTCTTAAAAGGAAAGTTGTAATTGAGCAAGCAAACGAAGACAATATTAAGTATTTCTGATGTGGACGGTAGGTCTACTTAAGAAATGCTTCAAATATGTATTTATACTTTGTTTTGTATAGGCATTTGAAGAAGTTTTTCAAAGATATAATAACAAAGTTTTAACTTGTAGAATTTTTATATTTAGGTACTCATGTATTTCAATTCTTACTATTATTTTAGTTAGATACCTTTCGTTATATTTAATTATGAATCGTGATGTAGGTACACGCAATGTCGCGGTAACAATTAGTTCTTAATAAATGACACAAATATCGACTCGTACGTTTAAACATGAACGATTGCGCAAACATCATTGTGTTGTCACAGTTTGCAGAGTGCAAATTTTAAGACGTTATTAATTATAAACGAACCATAAGCAACATAGTAATTTATTTTGCAGTTTAGTTAGTTTTTAAATCATCTTTTATAATCATCATGTAGTACCTTAACTAAGAGCGTATAATATATAATTACGTTATAATATATACTCGAGTCATGTAGGAACCACGACCATGTTACCAATTGCTACACCAGAGAGCTAATTCAAAAGGTTGAAAGCTCTTATGCTAAGTCAAGAAGAAGATCAATAACATTGTCGTAACTCTAATTCAACACGTTGACCATAACTTCATAGCCGTCCACAAAGCAGAACCTTCTACAATACATAAGTACTTAGGTGTTCGTATTCTGTGCTACGGTCTGATGGTCTTAGCTACCCGTATTTTTCTTGGTGATAATGAGGCTCATTACTAATGCGAAGTTATCGACACTGCACATATTACCCGCCCGCACAACCTGGTGACAAACGAACTTACAGTCCATCTGATGGTAAGTGGATACTGCCACCCACTGCGTTGTCACCTTTGAGGACTGAGATGGAATGCCTCACGACGTGTAACCATACTGGCTCTTCAGACCGGAACACGGCAGTGAACGCACTAACATTCGGCGGCAGAAATAGGTAGAAGGGTGGTAACTGCCTAGACGGACTCCTAAGCAGAAAAAGAGTCCCATGTATATAGTTGTACCTAGTTAAATAATAAATAATAACATGCTTTATATAGCAGTTTTTAGGACGTGTACTTAAAAAATATATAACATATAAAAACTTTAGATAAATTGAGAGAAAAGTGACGAACTCTATCAAAAACATTCATAAAAGATGAGACGAGAGCACACCTACTCGTATATAATGGATTTATTTTCACTAACTCTATTACGAGGTAATGTTATTATGTTGTGGGTTATTTATAGAATCATAGATCGTTACTTTCATTTGTTATTTTTTAAATAATAATGATGTCCAAAAAAGAGTATTGAATACTAAAACCATAAGATTACCCTGTGCATGACATAATGGGCATGCATGTAACGCGTGCCCTTCAGTAGCATTTGAGCGTAAGACTTGACTCGCGGAATTGTTAATTCCTGTTGATTGTGGTGCAGCATTTCCCACAATCCTGAGCACATATACTCTAGAACCAAGACCAAACTCATGCCGCGAGGAAACATGTCGTATAATTTTATAATCTGAAAAGAACACACATTAAAATATATACTATGGCACTGATTCTGCACTGATGTTTAACGTACTGCTTATGTGCGACATCATAGCTTAATAAGTGCTAGATAGGTATTGAGGCCCTGGGCTCTGTCGCAATGAAGAGATGGAGGTCACGAATATTTTTTTAAATAAAACGAAAACAAAACGGCGGATTCGCAATCTGAGCACTAGAAGCATTGCACTTATGACGTTGCTCCTCGCAACTGGCAAAGAGTACACTACTATCGTAAGTCATTTCCTTTAATTGCCTCTTATCACACCTACTGTGTGAAATGTTAACGTGCGGCATGGCGTCACCGTGTGTAATATATAAATCTCAGGCGTAGCAGTTTCTTTGATAAAAGATTAACACTTTTAATTTGTTTCCGTGCTGAGAAGGCTGTCTGTCGAAATGCGACACACGGAACGACATGGAGCCATAGATTCTATTCTGGTTAGTAAAATAAATTATTAGAAAGACCTATATTTTCTACATGAAAGGGCCACAAACAATAACACACTTCACTTGATAGTAAATAGATGCTGTATCCCATAAACACCTACATTTATTCTCGATTAAATGTTGAAATGCGTTGTCACCCTGAGAGCTAAGATGGAATGCTCGTTATCAGTAAAAGCCTGACATAGTTTTGCTCGCCCAACATGCGAAACTATTGTTCCTATTTTACGCTGGCATTCTGCACGAGCGTGGTCAACGTAGCATGTAATTAATAATAAAATATCAAATAAATATTCATTGTTGAATAGTAAAATACCATAGAAGTCTTTGTAAAATACTAACATATTTACATCGAAGTAGCTGTAATGCTTTTATTTCTCTCATCACATTGATGGGTATGCCATCTTCAAGATTCTTTATGAGAATTTTCTTCAAGGCTACTTCCCGTCCAGTTGACAGGTGACGTGCTTTAAACACTAGACCATGAGCACCTTCTCCTATACGACCTTCAACCGCGTAACTTGTTATGTCACTATCCATAACAAAACTTAACTCACAAATGGCTAATAAAATATATCATAAATGCGCTGAATACTCAACACAAAATGTGTATGACAATACAATTTTGATGTTTGGTTTTTGGTTAAGTTGCTATGGATACGCGCGTATAAACTAAACACTAATCAGTGATGGCGAGCCTATGACCCCGGGTCAGACACTGACCCACACAGGCTTTTCAAAGTACCAACGCCTTGATTTTTATAAGGTTATTTTTATATCATAAAGAGAGAACGAACAATCAAAAACACAAAAAAAAAGTTTAAGTGATATCTAAAATGTCAAATGTCAAATGCATGTGGTAGAGCCACGCTGCAGCTATATTATCGTTGTAGTAGTAGCATAAATGGGTCAGCTCGACCGGGGAAGGACCACGCTCTCATAGAATACCTGCGTAAATAGCAGCTTAATGCTGCCGTGTTTCGTATGGTGAGTGTAGAGAACCGGAGATCCTTTTTACTGGAAACGAGGCATTCCATCTTATTCCTCGGGGATGACAACGCATCCGCATTTTGATTCTTAATTGAGGATAATCTAGATGTCTATGGGCCACAGTACTCACTTACCATCAGGTCGACTGTGTGCTCGTGTTTCACCCTTATTATAAAAAAAGTTTTTTTTTCCAAGTAGACATTATCTAGCTGATTTTATTTAACTTCAACTTTATTATAAATAGACATAAGTGCCTGTAACTATATTAATTAGGTAATATTTCTTATAGGTTATTTTCTTTATTCCTTGTTTATTCAGATACTCAGTGCAAGGGCGACTACGGACTGTGCATGGTATTAAGTACCCCATTTATATCAATTTTGACGACGACCCTTATTTTTTGCTCTCCACATGTAAATGTAAAATTTTTTAAAGAAAAAGAAAGAGGAAACAAACTTTTAAGAGAACTTGATAACCGAAAAAATTTTAACCATCCTCCCTTCTTTTCCAAACGACGCTACTGACTTAGTGACCCATGAGCTAATACTAAAAAAATTTATCAAAAAGACCAAAAAAATGAAATTTAACAAAATATGACCAACATCTCAAAAAATTTAGAGATGCGCACCAGCATATTCCTGATTTAAAATTAATAATAATGAAAAACTACGATTGCCAACGCGGCCGCCAAGAGTGGTATCAACGCGGTGCCCCCAATTTGGTACTCCATAGGAGAGGCCTGCATTCCTGTAATGAATGAATGATGAAGTTTGATTTTTATATTACGTATACAACTTTAAAGTTAATGGCAAAAAAAAAAAAATCGCAGCAACAGACATACATCCATCTGCGCTCGCAGTTTACATGAATTGAATCACACAAAAAGGCTACAGATGCGGTATCCATACATTACATCCTACAATAGTCCAGTGCTGAACATATGCCTACCATATAGATTGCCTCACAAGGGGGAATTTTGTCATAGTTGCCATGTTAGGCGAGCGGGTTTTTTAATTGAATACTACATCATAGCCATAGATTTATCAACACTTCAGATGGATTCCTAATCAGAAAAGAAGTCTTGCCACCTACCTTCTTTACCGGTTACAAAAGTAGGAGAAGACTATTAAAATATTATTACGTATTACAGCCTATAAAAGTCCACTGTTGAACATAGGCCTCTCCCATAGATTGCCTCATAGCGAGATTTTGCCATAGTTGCCATGCTTAGCAGGCGGGTTGGCAACCGCAGTTTTTTATTTTTACTCAGCTTTTATGAGGAAGATGCTGCTGCCCATCTCCTGTTTTAGTTTCCCTCTGTCGCCTTACGACACCCACGAGCGATATGGAATAGTGTTTTTTTTTATAGGATCAGAGTGACAAACGAGCACACAGTCCACCTGATGGTAAGTGGCTGCTGTGGCCCATAGACATCTACATCTATCTTCGATTACGAATCAAACTGCAGATGCGTTGTCACTCGCGAGGACTAAGATGGAATGCCTCGTTTCAAGTAAAAGGGTTCTCCGATTCTCTACACTCACCATATGAAACACAGCAGCGTTAAGCTGCTATTTTACGCTGGTATTCTGTGAGAGCGTGGTCCTTCCCCGTCGAGCCAACCCATTCGTGCTACAACTGTACCAGTAATATAGCTGCAGCATGGCTCTACCACGTAAAAAATGTGGGTATTCTTACACCGCCACTACACGGTTAAGTGTCAGATAGATCTTAATATTAATTTCTCATTTTTATGTTCTATTCGTGTTTAACATTGTTTCGATTCTCCGTAACGGTAATAATATTAATATGATATTTAAACAGCTGCGTACACATTACGTACTTGTCGATATGTGCAGTCAGCTTTTCAATGATCATTTTTAGAAGTGCGGCCACGTTGAGTGTAACTGTCCAAAATATTATCAACATGTGGTTGAGAACGGTGTTTGTGGTACTTTTTTTCTATTTGTACCAAACTGCAGATTGTGCAACCATACTGGCACTGTTTTCATCTATATCTTTTACGGATCATTTTGTGTACAGAGGTTACATTTCGCTACTAGCTCAGAAAGGCCATTCCATTGTGGTAATGACTCCTCATCCTGGGTATTTCCAGTACTCAGAAGCCGAGAACGTAGTGGAAATAAACGTTGGTGAAGAGTCCGCACCTTTCTGGGATGAGTACAAAATGTTAATGACAAACGTTGACGATTATTATCCACGTTTAAAAGCTTTAAACGAACATTCAATAAAAGTAGCCATAGCGCAACTAATGTCGAAGCAAATGACAGCTTTATTCATAAACCCCAATGTGAAGTTTGATTTGGTAATAACAGAAGCTGATATGCCAATACTGTATGCAGTTGCAGACAAATACAATGTGCCGCATATATCAATTACTACTTCTAGTGGGAAAATACATCAGTACGAAGCTAAAGGCAACCCGACACATCCCATTCTGTATCCAGATGTTAACACAATTAATTACAGAAACGCGAGCAGTTGGCAGAAAATTGTTGAACTGAATCGCTTTTATCACTCTAAATATGAATATTACAACAACTTCCTACCTTTATGTGAGGTGGCCGCTAAGAAAATTCTTGGATTGAAAAGAAGCCTTCTAGAAGTGGAATACGATATAGATTTGCTATTCATTGCTAGCAACCCTGTGTTGATAGGAAACAGACCGTCAGTTCCAGCTACAATCTATACAGATCGAATGCATATTATTCCTGGGCTGCCGTTACCCGCGGTAAGAGATATTGTGTTATTATAATAATTGAACATTACAAACCACGTTACACCTGTGTAATTTTCTAACACATATTTTAAATGTGAAAAAATATTTTTTAATGAAATGCCTATTGTTTAAAAAGAAAACAGTCTTATATTTATTTCTAAATTTATTTCAACTTTTAAGGAATTAAAGTCGCTTATGGATTCGGCAACAAAGGGTGTAATATACTTCAGTCTAGGAGTACTCCAAGAGCCGGAACAATTAGCACCTGAAGTATTAAATGTCCTAGTGGATGCCTTTAAGGAAGTTCCGTTTATGGTGCTATGGAAGATTGGTAATACGACCATGATAAATAAGCCTGACAACGTAATCACACAAGCGTGGTTTCCTCAACAGGAAGTATTGGGTAGGAGTTTTTATGAATATACTGGCTATTGCATTTTTATTGACCTACTTATGTGACAAACGCTTACGTGGTAGAGATACGCCGCAGCTATATTATGGGCGTAGTGTTAGTGTTAAAATAGTTTTTCACCATCTTAATGTACCACGACCAAGGGACGATATAGGATAATCTCTGATGACTACATTACTATTTTAAAATGAAGTTATTATTTTAGCGCTATGTTTAATATCTATTATAGAAAACAATACTCCAGCCGTTCATGGAACTATTTTCCGTCTAGATAGACTCATACGTGGTAGAGCCTGCAGCATATGCATATTACTGGTATAGTTGTAGAACGAATGGGTCGGCTCGACCGGGGAAGGACCACGTCCTCACAGAATACTAGCGTGAAATAGTAGCTTAATGCTGCTGTGTTTCGTATGGTGAGTGTACAGAACCGAAGATCCTTTTTACTGGAAACGAGGCATTCCATCGTAGTCCTCAGGGGTGATAACACATCTGCATTTTTATTCTTAATCGAAGATAAATGTAGATGTTTATTGGCTACAGCATCCGCTTACCATCGGGTGGACGGTGTGCTCGTTTGTCAACCCCATTACATTTTTAAACGACATTGTAAATAATAAATATTGATTCTTTTACTAGCGATCCGCCCCAGTTTTGCACGGGTGATTTCTGGATCTCGACAACAGCGCTACCTACCGGGTCCAACAGAGTTTTTAAACCATCCAGGGAACCACTCAAATACACACAAAAAATTCATCAAAATAGGTCGAGCCATTTTCGAGTTTTTGTGAGACTAACGGACAGCAATTGATTTTTATATATAGAGATAAGATGCAGTCTAGTAACGTGTCTGTTATACGAGGATCCTATTGGCATATTCATTTTTGTTTTTATTGGATTAACTATGATAAAACTATTTACTAAAGTTAATTTGAATCGGCTTATTTTGTTTTACCTTTTCATGACGTTAAGGGCGCATTTTTAAAGTTATTATATAATCACTCATTCATCACTGCCTATCAAAAACTGATTACCGTATAGATTTGTCATAGTTGACATATTTGGCAGACGGGTTGGCAACCGTAATTTTTTTAAATTGATGTCATCATCACATTTTATCCTACAAGAAGACAAAATTGTCTAGTGGTCTCTTACCACTAGCTAGCTTCTAAGTTGTAGATTAATAAATATAGAAATGTGTAGATTAATAAATACATAAATCAATCTTCAACTGGAGCCAACATTACAGCAAAAGCACATTTGCCTGTTTTCTTTGGTCTGTTTATTGTGTTTGTTGAGCCTACCTATCTTATTGTTATTGCATTGGCCTTGCACCGGATACCTACGAGTGTTAGATCGCATGAGCACATATAATTATGTTTAGTACCATAGACAGTTGATTATACTTGACATTATAGCTGGGTTAGTGCAAAATTAGCGGCTTCAACGTCATCAAAATCACAACTCTTTCCAGCTGTAAGCTCAGCAAGTTATAATAATAATATAATATAGCGAATTAAGTATTAACATCGTATCTCTTCTCATATAACATTATTTTTAGCACATCCCAATGTGAAAGCTTTTATTACTCACGGTGGTGCACGATCTTTAGAAGAAGCATTGTATTATGAAGTTCCTATCATAGGATTTCCGTTATTGAAGTCTAAAAAAGTATTCATAAACGAAATTACAAGACATGGCGCCGGCGAAATTGTGGATCCTTATTACTTAGAAAAGGATGCGCTCAAGGCAACAATCATCGCTGTAGCTGGCGACGAAAAGTAAGATACAATATTTTATTTTAAAATCACTCAAAAGATAAACACAATTTTAACTATAGTACCTATAATTTTATATTCCCACAGTTATATTTAAATAAAATATAGGACAATTATAAAAGCGTTAAAAATGAAATAAAGTCATTATAGATGTAGGTAAATGTTTTTATATAAATAACACATTTTTTCTGCTAATAACTCGGACATAATATAACTTAATAATCACTTCTGCTTATGACATTCTTTATTTTAACTGGCAATTTCTAAATTGTAGTTGATCTGGTCAAGCTTTAATGATTTCTTATATTTACGCGAACACTACACATTGAATAAAACTATTTTTTACGGATTTTATCGCGTTTAATTTACTATTTTAATTCCCGACGTTTCGGTGCTTTATAGCAACCCATGGTCACGGGCAAAGAGTATAGTAATTGGGGACTGAAATGTTTGACGTCCTGATGTCACAGTTAGCCCGGCTACCTTCAGTTTTTTAATATTAATTTTGGTTTAATCTACGCAGAATGAGCTTACAGTATCTTGAAGACTTGCAGTGGTATGCTTGGGTTTGATTTAATTTTGTTAATTATAGGATCCAAAGCAGATGGCAGCACACATCCATCTTCTCTATTGAAATTAGGATGTTTTTTAATTTCAATAGCCTCGCGTATCATCCTTGGTAGGAATCGGTGTTCTTTGCGAGGATTTGTGGTCTATCAAATCTGATGTAATGGCGGGGACGATCTTGAACATGTTCACAGACTGCAGACTTCCCAGAGCGTCGGTGCTTCATATATAGCTGACGTGAATTAAATCCAAACCCAAGCATACCACTGTAAGACTTCAAGATACTGTAAGCTCATTCTGCGTAGATCAAACCAAAATTAATATTAAAAACTGAAGGTAGCTGGCTAACTGTGACATCGGGACGTCAAACATTTCAGTCCCCACTGTGACCATGGGTTGATGTAAACACCCGAAACGTCGGAATTAAAATAGTAAATTAAACGCGATAAAATCCGTAAAAAATAGTTTTATTCAATGGTCAAGCTTTACTTACATTCATAATAGATATATCTAGTCTGAGTCCTAAGTTTTGAGTCTTAAGCTCTTATATAAAAAGGTATAAAGAATTAGTAATAATGCACGAATTAGTGTGTTACAGTTAAAATTGTAAGAAAGCCAGTTAATAATTTTTAAAGGAACACGGGGACAAATACACTTGTTAACTTCATTGTTTAGAGATGGCTGCATCAGGTGACTAAGAACTAGTGTGGTAATTAACCATTATAGCTATATTGTTAGATCGATTGTCACCTTAAGGTTGTAAAATTAAAATTTAGTTGTGGGCTTGTGGGTTGACATTTCCTCGAACTTAGACCACATTACACCCCTTCAGCAAATTGTACAGAAGACCGAAGAATACAATCTGCCATTTTGTCTTATGTATATGGACTAAGAGCCTTGAATCCGTCGAAGCTCTGGCGGTGCAACAGTCTTCATACCACATATTTGAACTAAATGGTTTGCTTTTCATTCATAATGCGTACAGTAATGGGGTAGAATAGTTTGCTAGCGTCTGAGTTTTCATCCGTCTTTAAAGCAAGATTGAATAGGCTTTTCTTAAGATAAGTTAGTGCACTTTACCATTTTCGGCAACACTATCACTTAGAATCAAGTGGAATAGTAAACAAGCACTGGCTTAAAATAATTAAAAAATAATTAATCTCTCCTGTGTGCATGAACTACTAGCTGTTCGCAGCGACTTCGCCTTGGGTGTATATTTGTGCTTTTATTTTTTGCGCATAACCCTAATTCTTTTTGAAGTTATACTTTTGGGGCATTGGGAAAATGATGAGAGTGAATTTTACAATACGCGCACACCGACACCTAAAACGACACCATGAAGTTGTTATGATGCGCGCGCACACTGACACCTAAAAGCGACAACTTCAGGGTAATTGTGTCTCAAGTTTTTTGTTTTGTTACGCTAAACAGTATAAGCGTGCGTACAAGTACACACACACACACTTTTTTCTAAAAATAATTTAAAATAAAACAAATTGTACAACTGACTTCAATATAAATTATTAAGAATAACTTAAAACTATTGGCCAGACCTTGATCAAATTTATATGGGACCACATGAGAAGCACCAGCTTTTAAATAAAAAAAGAATCATAGAAATCGGTTCACCCAGAATAAAGTTATGAGGAAACATACAGTGGAATTGAGTACCGTCTCCTTTTTGAAGTCGGTAGAAAAATTTATAAAATATTTTTTTTTTGTTATAAGTAGGTACTGTATATACTTTCATATGCATTTAGTAAAAAGCTTTTATTTTGACATTACAAACAGACACTTCAATTTTATTTATTTTTATAGTTATACAACATTTAAAGTAGGCATATATAATTAAGGTTTTTAATAAATTCATATTGCGTTTTATTATTTACAGATACAAACGAGCCATGTCCAGACTTAGAAGCATAGCGATTGATCCAATTTTATCAGGTCCTGAGAACGCTGTTTGGTGGACTGAATATGTGATACTAAACGGAGGTGCTCGCCATTTTCGTTCTCCTGCAGTCGGCAGTTCCTTCTTTAAATATTTCTTTTTGGATATTGTTATATTTTTGCTAATTGTCACTTTCATTGGACTTTGGATCGCATACATAACTCTTCGCTATATTGCAAGACGTTTGCGCATGAGATTCTTTCAGAAGCCAGAAGAGAAAAAAAAATTTAAAGCATTGTGACTCTTACTTATTAAATTGAAATATTGATTTAAAATAAATTTATTTGAAATAAATTATGTCAATTATTTTTAATTTCTTATTTAAATAAATTTTATAATAATATTTTATTGGTTGGCTGTGGTTAATTGTAAGGCTTCCTCGCAATTCTGAGAGGGTTTTAGGGCAAGGTAGGTTTGTTAACCATGTAGTAGCGGTGTAAAAATATCCACTACCCCATGTCGTGCCGTAGATGTCGTACGAGGCGCCAGAAGGAAACTGAAACAGAGGTTGGGTAGCAGAATCTTCCTGATAAAATCTAAAAATGATAAAAAACTGCGGTTGCCAACCCGCCTGCCAAGCGTGGCAACTATGGGTAAATCCGCTTATAGGCAATCTATGGGGAAGGCCTATATTCAGCGGTGGACTTTTATGTTTAGGGTCAATAGTAATACAGAAAGTCAATACGATATGTTTACATTGATGGACGAAAATGATACATATAAATATCTAGGTTTGCGTGAAGGAAGATGTATAGACCATACTGCTATTAAAAAGGACCTTAGTAATGAATATTTCCGTAGGTTGAATCTTATTTGTAAAAAGCAACTTAATTCTAGAAATTTATTCAAAGCTATTAACACTTTTGCCATACCAATACTTACCTATTCTTTCGAGTTATTAAATGGTCAGTCGCAGATATACGAAATCTTGAAATCAAAACTAGGACTACAATAACTAAACACAAATATTTGCATCCTAAATCAGCAATTGAACGACTTACGATAAAAAGAGCCATAGGGGTAGGAGTCTGATCGATCTTAAAGGTTATGGGAAGGACAAATCAAAACTTGCAATCTTTCTTTTATGACAAAGCAGCTAATAGTCCGTTACAAAGCAGTTATTGAATCCGATATCAATTATACCCTCTTAATTTAAGTAATAAAGGCAGTAGATCTACTATGGCAATTGATCATGAAAAAGAAAAGCTATCAAATTGGCGTAGTAAAGAATTACATGGTAGACATGTACACGATTTAAAACAACCTCACGTAGACTTACTGGCTTCAAATAAATGGTTAAAACTAGGTTATCTTTTTCCCGAAACCGAAGGTTTTCTTACTATTCAGAATCAAGTAATCAATACAAGAAACTATAAAAGATATATATTAAAAGACGCAAACATGCAGAACGATAACTGTAGAAATTGTCACCGCCAACCTGAAACTATACAACATATCACCAGTGCGTGTCCCA
Source organism: Parnassius orleans (assembly GCA_029286625.1). Classification (NCBI taxonomy): domain Eukaryota; kingdom Metazoa; phylum Arthropoda; class Insecta; order Lepidoptera; family Papilionidae; genus Parnassius; species Parnassius orleans. Next base: position 3,839,980 of record JAGSMP010000018.1, read on the forward strand.
GCCTAGTACAAACTGATTACACCCACCGGCATAACCAGGTTGCTAATTACGTTCATCAAAAGCTTGCAAATAAATACAATTTAATCCCGAACCAACTACTATTGCCGTACTATCAATACACCCTAAACCTGTTCTGAGAGTGACAGTCACAGAATGTACTTTGATAGAGCTATTCTTACTGATAAAACAATTCATTACAATAGACCGGATATAACTTTAATCGACAAATTAAATAAAATGGTATACCTAATTGATATAGCCATCCCAAATACCCATAATCTACAAAAACCATTACTGAAAAAATTCATAAATACACAGAACTAAAAGAAGAAGTAACTAGAATCTGGAAAATGAACAAAGTATACATTGTGCCACTGGTGCTCTCAGTACTGGTGTGATCCTGAAATGTTTGTCCCACTCCTTAAACTATTAGATCTTCCTGAAAATAGTTATATTACCATGCAAAAGCAGCCATCCTCAACACGTGCCGTATTGTCCGAAATTTTTGCAAGAAGACACCTCAAATTTTGATTCCCAAAGGATGCGCACTTGGTTTAGGCCTGTGAGTCTCAAAACCAAGATCTTAGAAAATCTTGAGAAAAAAAGAAAATAGTAATAATAATAATAATAATAAGTTGTTTATTGTTTCTCAATAGATTTAACAGTGGTAGAGCCTCGCTGCGGCTTCTGCTGTAGCATGGATGGGCCGGCTCGAACCGGGGTGGTACCACGACCTCACAGAATACCAACGTAAAGTAGGAGCTTTGCTTCTGCGTTGCGCTTGGTTAGTTCAGGTGGCTGGAGGCCCAATCCCTCCCCCCCCCCCATAACATGGTAGCGGAATTTAAAAAGAAAAAACTACCCCAGGAGCGTACCAGCACCCTGGTAATGGAGAATCCGTCACTGAGGATCCACGGTCAAGCTACCTCTTCCTGAGCGTGGGTGCTCAGGCTGCCCTGCGTATTCTGGGGGCGGCAAACCCGCCTATACTAACACTGCACGGGGCAAACAGACAGAGCAATAAAACCATGGCGACCCCGCCACGCTATCCGTGGACTTCTGCAACATCAGGGACTTCACTGAACCTTAACGCCGTCCACTACCATCTAGAGACGGCGAAGCCGGCTTGCTCTTTTGACCGAGACGCAGGTGTCTCTCCGGCTGATAATTCGTACTCTCCTACCGGGGTACAAATTAGAACACTTCTTTGTGCCCCGGGCTGGAGTTTGCGTATACGTCAGAGAGGATATCTGTTCTCGACGCCTCAGCAGTCTTGAAGGTACGGACCTGTCCATCCTATGGCTGCGCGTAGACAGCGACGACCATCCCTGCGTCTACGGGTGCCTGTATAGGTTCCATAGCGGTAATGCCGACACAGACCGACTCATCGACCACGTCCAAATTTTTTTATTTTTTATTTTTTATTTTATCTTTAAAAACGTTACCCCACACCAGGATTTTCCTGTATCGTGGAGGCAGTTTACAAACATAAATTGCACGAGGACAAACATCCAGACCCGGAGCAATTATTTGTAGGCCATACAAATACTTGTTCCGTGCGGGATTCGAACACGCGCCCCTAGCGCAACAACTCATTGCTAAGCCACTGCGCCACGGAGCCGTCAAATGGCTACAGATTTTGCTACAACAGATCCCATCCGTAGAGATCGTGATACTTGGCGATTTTAACGCCCACCACGCTGAATGGTTCGGTTCACGTTTAACCGATCATGCGGGGAGATCTTTATGACTTTGCCTTGCATATGGTCTGACACAACTGGTTACTTCGCCTACGCGGATTTCAGATGTGGAGGATCATACACCTTCTCTGTTGAACCTTCTGCTGACCTCTCATCCGGACGGATATCAGCTTTCCGTCGATGCCCCTCTTGGCTTTTCGGACCATTGTCTGAGCCGGAGTGTGGTGCCACTCGCGCTCTCCTCGCGGTAGCGTTCTGCAGATTGCCGCCGTGTTTGGCATTACAGGTCGGCGGATTAGGATAGAATGCGGTCTTTCTTTGCATCCTACCCATGGGGGCGGGTTTGCTTCTCGCCGGATGATCCCAGCGCTGTTGCTGACTCTGTCACTGATGTGGTGCTACAGGAAATGGAACTATTTATTCCATCATCTGTGGTACCCATCGGTGGCAGATCGCAGCCTTGGTTTGGTCACCCATGGCATAATTTGTAGCAGAACCACTGTCGCCAAACTCACACATACGCAAGAAAGAAATGTGTACCGACCATTGTGTACCATTTCAATAATTTTTGCGTGATTGGCTATTAAAAAATAAAAGAGAAAAGCATTATGTTACTCACCATTCACTTGAGTATGAACCATATGTACTAAAAATAGAGATCATATTACTTTTTACCAACGAAGTTTCTAGAATTAATGAGCAAATTTAGCTTCTTAACGTTAGATGTCGCAATAATAAATTCACACTATTATGGACACAATTACAATAGATATAACGTTGACATTGCCCTACCTAACCTATACTGCCACGTGAATGATGTTAGTGATGTAGTTATTCTCCCTGAAAGTGATCTGGCTTATATCGATATTCAGTATATGTTTATTATCATGTATATGAAATGTATTGACTGAAGAAAGAGAATTGAAAAAAAATATGATAAAATGAGTAAAATTGCAAAATTTATTGGAAATTGCCTTGATGTACTACGTATATCCTCGTAATTCATATAGCCGGCATATAATTAATTGTCTTTAATGGAAATTTATTGATTGTTAGCTAAATTATCATTTATGAAATGGAAACAAGGAAAATAATAAAAAACAATAATTTTGCAATTGTTTATTGTCACTGAAATAACACATATTTGTTAAAAATCATCGTTTTCACACTTTAATATTAAAGCTTAGACGATAATTAATTCAGACACTAATGTAGATCATGATATTAAGATCACTTTTATTTTATATTCTTTCCAAAAGTCGTGAGTATTACTAAACTACTTACTTACATCTCTGGCTTAGCAACCCTAACAAAAGTTCATCATATCATCATCATTCATAGGGTATCACCCTATAATTTCGTATATTTTCATAGACATCCAGTATTTGCAAATTTTCATTAATATGTTAGTGAATGAACAGGACTGTGATAAAATTTCATTGAAAACTTTAATATCGGCGTAGTCACAACACTATCGCAGCTATTTTTATTCAAAATGTATTTACAGATAAACCTTAGTATAACGAAATAAGGTTGACTATTACTTGTAATAAAGGCAATTTGATATTTTGTCCATGTTTAGTCAAGTTTCTATCCAAAAAAGGAAAAAAATTACACGTGCCTTTGGTACGAAACACCTCCATTCAAGATATTTTTCTTTTTACTTTCGTTTTTACACTCCAATATTGCCCAAAACGGCATATTTTCGCATATATAACTTAAGCAGCGATCCGTCAGCTCACAACAATTTGAGCCTGCGATTGACAGTCAATTACGCTCTACTGTCACTAATTCTGACTCGCCTGCCCCGCCCACTTTGGGCTTCCTCTTGTTTTTATATTCCGTGGTTTTATCGGTATTGAGGGTTAGAGAGTTTGCGTTAAGCCAGCTAGCTATTTCAGCCAAACCATGTTCAGTATAGCCCTCGTATTACCGCGAAATTTTTACTGTGTACGAGAGTGTATAATATTATAGGTACATGTTAGTGGTTCAACATTCATCGTCGAGAGAAATTACCTTCAATACAGATAAATCAGTTGTTCCATAAATGTCAATTTTCGATTGCTATCCGACATATAAAGGGAGCCGGCAACATGGTGGCAGACGCTATGTCTCGAATCAAGTCTCCAAGGGGACTATATAGATATACATCGAAGTGGATTCTGAGAAATAACAGTGTTAGAAGAACTCATCTCTAAAAATAGAAAAAGTCACCATTCCTGAAATATCGGTAACAGTCACATGTGACACCTAGACTGGCCGATCAAGACCGTTTTTCACACATCCATTTCGTCGTGATGCTTTTCGTGCGTTAATTAATTGCACAATCTTATAGTCACCGAGATGTTCAAGTTAAGTTTGTATATGATCGCTATGACCAGATATAACTAAGGATTGCCGCGAGTGGTCTCGCTCTTGTCTGAACTAGGAAAGCGACGCGCCATATTATTTCACCCACTGGTTACTTTAACAGTTCTTCCGGAAGATTCAGACATCAAACGGTTAAACTTACTGTCTCACTGCTATTAACAGGTTGTCGCGATGGCCGGTAGCATGGCCAGTAACATCAATTACTGCTGAAGAAGTTGAGGAAAGTTTTTTATTTTTTGTTCTCCATATGAGGATAGTGTGGTGAAACATCAATCTACCAAGGGATAAAAATCTAAGAATGTTCACTCCGTGTCACCTAATTCAACATAAAAAAATTTGAAATCAGTAACAGTTGTAACGTAATAACTGCGCAATAACCAATAACTTAATATCTAGAATATGATAATACTTTGTTCTACCATGAGACAATATGATATTTTGTTACTATACAATAAAAAGCTTTGTTCAATTTAAACGGGGCATCCTTAGGTGAAATAGACTCTGTGGTGGCTGACCGCACGACGGTCTAAGTGTAATGATGTTGTGATTAGAGATGACGAGGATAGTGTACGCAATTGAGGGAAGCCGGGAGGTGCTCTTCAAACTAGGTAGGACACATCATTTATTTTATTACGCGAATCTTAGCTAATTATTTTTTAACATCCTTTAATATTATTGATTTTCGCAAATCAACGCCTGATTCTATTAATTATTTTATTCAAAACCTATCTAATAATTAAAACAGTACACACACCAACCAAAACCTCTTTGTTCTCGATATTCTATGCATTCGAACCAAACGCTTTGCTTCCTTTTCCGTAATCCGTAAAGCGAAGGATGGAAATAATTTGCCGGCGTCTGTCTTTTCGTCCAATGCCTGACTACAAGACAAGAACTGTTATTGTTACGCCTTAGCGTAAGCATATAAATCATATAATTTATTTTGATAATTTTACACCTCTGTACCTTTAGTTACCTATCTTGCCAAACAAGGAATCTATAGCCTAGGTACTGTCCAATCTAACAGGCTAGTGAACTGCAAACTGCCGGACAAAAAAACAATGATGAAGAAATCTGTTCCTCGTGGAACTTATGAAGAGCAGATGACTGAATTTGACGGTATTGATTTGACAGCAGTTACTTGAAGGACAATAAAGTTGTAACTTTTCTATCTTCGTATGTTGGAGCTGAACCTATGGGCCAAGTAGAAAGATTTGACAAGGCAAATAAGACTAGAATTAAAATTTCATGCCCACATATAATAAAGGAATATAATGCCCATATGGGCGGAGTGGACCTAATGGATAGCTTTATTGAGAGAAACCGAGCGTACATCGCCGAGTTAACATCGTATTGTATTAACTCCGTGTTTAAAAAAATATTTTGCAGTTAATGTTTATACTTATACTGTGTAAAAGCAAATATCAATAGTTAGAAGTTAGTTACTTAAAATTAAAGTATATAAGCAAAGAAAGTGTAGTGTGAACAAAGATTGAATTGCTTGTAATTTTAATACTCAGTTCGGTGGACTTTGATACTGCATATTATTCTGGTTCTGCAACTATTGAAATGCGTATGTTTTCCTAATACCCACTTGTTGTTTGAACAAATTATAAAGTGTTTAGTGTAAATAATTACTATCATTGTATATTAGTGCAGTAAAATGAAATGCTCAGCATGTGAAAATTCTATTGAACGAAATGAACTATTGGGATGCATTTTATGTAAAGGAACCTATCATTATATGTGCCTTAATATTACATCTGCGAAATTTATGAGTAACTATCAAAAATTTAAAAGATCATGGAAATGTCCTACTTGCACCAACGTTACGGAACGGCGATCCAGAAAAGACGACACACCGATAAAAGTTAACTGTGGGGATTCATCACCATCTGATGTCATTAACATGTCTAGTGATAACATGCAAGTAAATGAACTGCCGCCTTCGGATTTGGAGCACTGTGGAGGTAAAAAACAAAATACTTCTACTTTTTCTTTAGAGGAATTAGGTAAATTGCTTGACGATAAATTGGACACTAAGTTACAAAACACTCGTCACTCATTAGCTTCGGAAATTAAGCAAAATTTAATGAAGTTTTAATGAAGTTGGAAAGTGAGTTTTAAAATAACTGAATCCTAACAGGAGAAATATGCGACTTAAAAGAGATATATAAGTACACTTTGAAAAAGTTCAAACAATTGAGCAAGAAAACATATATTTACGTAAACAAATAGAAAGTGAACAAAATAAGCCTTCTAACATTTCACATATGAGACCATTATAAAAGAATTAAAACAGGAAATAAACGACAAGGACCAGAAAGCTGCTCAATGACATTGAAATAATTGGAATACCTGAGTTTCAGGTGAAACCCCATGCATATAATGTCGACAGTTGCAAATAAGCTGGGAGTTACCTTAAATGATCATGATATAGTATTTGCGGAGCGTGTCGGTCGCCATTCGAAATCTACTTCAAGAGGTGCAAACAGGGAATCTAAACCGTATAGAGGCACGACCCTAGTTGTGCGTTTAGCACGCCGAGTCACTCGTGACATCCTACTGAAAAATGCACGTGCGCCGTACGCTCACCACTGTAGATCTAGGGTTACCTTATAAAGATACAACCAAATTTTATGTTAATGAGGCTAACGAAACAAATCGTGTGCTATTTGCTAAAGCACGTGAAATGGCCAAAATTAAAATGGAAATTCGTATGGACAAAAGATGGTCGAGTTTATGTCAAGAGAGAGATCTTTTAACCTCGGTACGCGTAATCTACTCAGAAGACGACTTTACGCGTATTTTGGTGAGCCATATTCCAAAACAGTTAAATGATTATAAATTGATTTTGGCCTTTGGGCTTCTAGCGTTTTGCTATTATTCGGTTTGTTGTATATTTGTTTTAAGGTCCATTACACTTTCAATGTCAACTTAGTTTTAGTACAGTTTGATTTCAAAGTTGACTTAGTTCTAGTACAGTCTTATTACATATATTATTACATTCTGTTATTGTTTTATATTCCGTTAACAGTCAAAATATTAAAAAATATTCTTCTGTTAATATTAGGGATCTAATAATTGTGCCTACTTTTTAAATTTTAATTCAATCTTCTGTCTATATTCTGCTAAACTGTGAAACAATTTTAATAATGTTAATGTGTGTTGTTTTGTTTTGATTTCGGACAGTACAGGTTATAACTTATTGTTGTTGTTACTATTAGGTTTTTTATGTGTTAGTTTTAATATTAGTTATTTTTACAATGTCAATATAGTTTTAGTACAGTTTGATTACAAATATTATTACATCTTATTATTTAATATTCTGATAACAGTAAAAATATTCAAAAAATATTTTTCTTTTAATATTAGGGATCTCATTGTGCCCTACGTTTTTTATTTAAATTCAATCTTTTATCTACATTGTCCTAAACTGTTAAAATCCTTTTTAATATTGTTTATACGTGTTGTTTTTATTTGGATGTTGGTCAGTACAGGTTATAACTTTTTGTCGTTATTATTCGGTCTGTTGTATATTAGTTTTAATATTCGTTATACATTTAATGTCAACTCAGTTCTAGAACAGTTTGACTACAAATATAATTACATTTATTAATTAATATTATGATAACAGTAAAAATGCTAAAAAAATATTTTGCTGTTAATATTAAGGATCTCATTGTGCCCTTCTTTTTTTATTTTAATTCAATCTTTTGTCTACATTCTGCTAAACTGTTAAAATCCTTTTTAATATTGTTTATACGCGTTGTTTTTAATTCGATGTTGGTTAGTACAAGTTATAACTTATTGTGTTCTTACTTTTCCCTATATTTTTTATTTAATTTGTTTCAAAATTTAAGACATTACATTATGTTATATAACAATGGCTAGATATAAAAGTTTTAGAGTTGGTCTCTATAATGCTGGGTCAATAAGAAGCAAAATAGACGAGTTTCAGGTTGCCTTACAACGAGACTCAGCTGATATTATGGCTAAACGAAACATGGTTGCAGACAGGTGACGATGTAAGTGCACATTAGTTCCTGGATATAGCTTCCGTCATATTCCTCGATCGTGTAACATGTCAAGAACTAGGGGCGGAGGTGTAGGTTTCTATATTAGGCGAGGGTAAGTGCTCGTTCCTGTCCACATATTAACACATTTACTGAAGTTGAGCAACAATGGATATCGGTAACCATAAACAGGACTAGAATATTAATTGGTACAGCATATCGACCACAATGGGTCAATGTGGATAATTTTCTTGATTCTCTCACCGACACTTTAACTTCACAATCCAACTTTGATTATTTTTTATATTATTAGGCGATTTTAACATTAACATTTTGGATACTAATGACAGTAAAACTCTTCGTCTTAAACAATTTATGATCTATACTAATTCAAGTAACTGTATTTCAGAACCTACACACTTCACACGAGACAGTGCAACGTTAATTGATTTAGTTATCACAGATGCACGTGTTACAAATACATTTGTTAAACATACACCAGAATTAGGAGGGCACGCTTTGTTGGTTGACTTCCATTTTAAAAAACCTAAGATAGATCCAATACAACAAATTATAAGACCTATTAAAAGTATCAATATGCTTGCTTTTTTATCAGATCTCGAAGCTATAAATTGGGATACTATCATAGAGTTTAGCTGTGTCGATCAAATGGTATCTGAGTTTTCCAAAAAAATTTTAGAATTATTTGATAAGCATGCTCCTGAGAAACTAGTAACGTTTAAAAAAAGACAACTGCCATGGTTCACTAGTAATGTTCGGTACATGATGCAATTGCGTGACAGCGCTCATAATAAGTACCGACATACTAAAGCTGTAAGTGATAAAACTCATTACAAATCTCTTAAAAGACTAGCTAATAGTTGTCTTAATACTGAGAAAAAAGCATATTTTGACTATCATATTAATCAGAACCTACATAAAGCAAACATTTTGTGGAAAAACTTAAAATCGGTTGCATTACCTTCACAAAAATTCTAACAATTTACCAGACCATTTTAATGATCCTGATAAAATTAACCACCACTTTCTTAATATTCGGACATAAGCAATACTGGTTCATTTTATTCTAAATTCTTTAAAGTTCCAAATATAACTCAAACACATTAAAGTTAATGCCAGTCCATGAAAGCGTAGTTGCAAAAGTTATTATGACTATCAAGTCGAACGCACAAGGGTTGATCGAATTAGTATGGAAATGATACTTTGACACCTACAAACATTAAAGGTTATAACAGCAATAATTAATAGGTCTATCACAGAATCAAGGCATTCTATCTTAGTCCTCACGGGTGACAATGCATCTGCATTTTGATTCGTAGTTGAGGATGGATGTAGATGTCTATGGGCCACAGCAACTACTTACCATCAGGTGGACCATGTGCTCCTTTGTCACCCTTATCATATAAAATAAAAGTCATTTATGTTTTTACCACTGGATCAGAAAAAAAATTTTTAATGTATTTATTTACAATGTTAGTTGTACAATTAGAAACTGCATGGTAGCAATCACCTCATTGCCAGGGTTTATTACTTATTATCAATCATCTGTTCTATAATTGTATAATAACCCGTTTTAAACAACTTTTGCTTAATAAAAATGGTTATCTATTGATAGATAGGCGCTGCATATTTTCTGGGACTTTGTTGTAAAGGCATATACAGGGTTATTTTGCAATAACGGCCAAATTTGCAGAGAAGGTTCAGAATAAGTAATAGAGGCAAATGGTGAAGAAAAATTAATTAAAAAAATCTCAAACATTCTGCCCTTTTTATCTTTTAAATTCAAAATGCGTGGTATTATGCATTATTTTAACTGATTTTACCTCGCGCTCACACATTCGTACGTGTCGATCGGTAGGCAAAAACGTTGTTGCCCATTAATCACATTTAATTTGGGATAATTTCAAATAAAAGTAAGAAGCCTTATTTACTCGTATTTTCAAAAACTGCAATAATGGTATATCATTATTTATATATTTGAACTTAAGTTTAAAATTTGGCTACTCTTTGAAAAATAACCCTGTGTAATAGATATAGCAAAGTATAAATTATCTTACCGTAATTGGCGCAATTTTGCATTTCATTTGCAATTACTGTAATAAGATAAGTGTTAATTGCAATAACTTATGATGCTGCAGCACAACTAGATTCTGGAATAATATGAGATATATTTCTATTGTTCAACTCTTATGACACTCACAGGGTCAGATGGTGTGATTAAGAGATCTTCTGTTTGATTTTGTACTCAGTAGTGGCTGATCTCTCTCTAGTCGTCTGATTGCCGTCCCATCAGAGAGAGTTTAGAAATAGAGAGTGCACCTGTGTTTGTATTCACATTTGTGCACTATTATTCTGTCATGCGTAGGTGGCTAGACTTTGTTAAGACTGACCGCTATAGACGAAATTCGGTCTGGCGGACACAACTACAACGTAGTCAGGTCACTATACGTACCGGCAAGAATCAAGAGCACTTTACACAAAATGACGGCTCCGTGGGGCAGCGGCTTAGCAATGAGTTACGGCGCTGAAGGCCGCAGATACGAACCACGCACGGAACAAGTATTTGAATGGCCTACAAATAATTGTTTCGGGTCTGGATGGTTGTTCTTGTGCAATTTATGTATGTAAATTGCCTTCACAATACAGGAGAAAATCCCAGTGGGTCATTTTTTTAGAAAAGTAAAAAAAAGGGAAAAGCATTGTAATAATGGAGAATATTCCTTCACGCGATGGGTCCTTCACTTGAGCGTCGTCGCCTCATGCATACTTCTGTTTGATTTGCATGTTGTTCATCTGTTAGCAGAACAAGTTTATATGCATGATCGTGTCTCCGTCGACCATCGTTTCGTGCTCACGTGTTGTGTCGCTATCCTTACAAATAATCATTATTATGTTTTTAATATTTTTAAGCAGCTGATTGAAGAACCTTTGTAATGCTTTGTATTTAACCATATTCCTAAGACCTCAGACAAGATGATAACAATTTGTCTTTTTTTAATTACAGATTGTTCTTTCCCCTACATAGTTATAATAATTTCCATGATGACGTCAGCATCACACTTTTCAATCAAGATTGACCAGTCGGCTCCTGCGTTACTACTGTCGTCCATTTCAAACTCAAGAAACCTAGTGATTCTACTGGGGCATTGGTTAGTTCATGCCTATGGAATATTATCGCTTACAGGTTTTAAAGAATTGTGGTATTTATCATTAGTTCCAGCTCCGGCATTATTTTATATTTTAACAGCACAATTCACAGATCCAATGAAATTGCACAATGATTGACAATCACAAAGTTCCTGTGTAAAGCCAGTTTTAAATTGATATCGACAAAGACTTACTGGGCTTTATATTATGTAAGCGGAACTCTTGTAAGATATGTAAATGTTAAAAATTCATTCTATACGTATGAATTGAACAATTATGCATTTAATTTTTTTGTGTCAATAGATATTAATAACACTAAATGTAGGTACCTACTCGTATTTGTTCCTACCTAATCACATCATATGACTAAAAGCAGGCCTTTGTCACTCTTGCTATCTGCGTGATGTAAATACCTACAATCGCGCAGTCAGGGTTCGGGCGTTTTAGGTGAGCGATGTACTAGTGAATTTCAAAGTTTTTTAACACTGTTTACGTACCGTGAAACACGCCAACATTGCCCGAAATTTTAAAATAAATCTAGATATCTCAAGATTTTGTATGCAACCCAGGACATAGTTTTATCTGTGTCAGCACTAAGATCATATGTATGCATTGACACCGTCAAATTTAGCTTCGAAATCTTTTTCTTGATCATATAGACAATTTTCAACGCGGGCAAAGTTATCTGGACTTTTAGCCAACATTACCCACCGAGATTTTAGCGGAACTATAGCTCTTATTTCAATGATATTAAAAATAATAAAAGCATTTTGGCAATAAAAGCGAGTATATAAAAAATCTACTCGATATCAAACATATTTTCAAACTAAAATGAATGGGCAATATTACCCTGATATTTTTCTCCATACAAACGGTAAGAAGCGATTTAAAAGTGCTAGGTTGTCATATTTGAGTTAAAATAAAACATAATATATTAAATTTTATAAAGTATGGAAGAGGCAATAAGGAAAAATATTTTTAAAATGCAAAGTTGTTTATTAAAGGGTTTAATTGTGTTTAATTGACTAAATTTGTTACAGAAATCAACATCGTTAAAAATGATAAAATTTGTTTTATGTTTAAAACTTAAGAAAATAAAATACTTAGAGACATACACCTCACAAACTTAAGCTATTTCACTAAAAGTATACAGACCGCTACATATATCTACCTTACCTATACCTTTTGCCATAATATATCGCATGAAATTTAAACAAATAAATTTATATATACTAACTAATCAAATGCAAACTAGACGTTTTCAATCATGTTTCCCGATTACGATACGAGGAACGGCATAGATTCTCAGTCTTTAGGTACTTATCAATAATATTCATTGGTGAATTCAGTCTTAAAAAATCACTTCAGTCATATAATCTATATTTTTCCTAACTAATCAACAATATCATTAATCAATATACTGAGCATTTCTAAGAACTTAATTAAATTATTCTATCAAAATGTAGTCTTAATCAAAATTTTAGTAATTGAAATTAATAATAATTTGAATAATTAATTTCAACAGTCAAAAAGCTTGTTGCGTTATTTTTATTGTATGTTGAAATTACTGAGATCTACATGAAATACAATCTGACCACGTCGAGTAATCGTTGGCTCGGGTAAAACTGTTAAAACATCTTCTAAATATTGTATGTTGCAAATGTCATCAACGGTTGATATGAAAAGGTCATTCCTGTATGACATTTAGATTCTTTAACTTTTCGTAAAAATTTAACCGTAGGAGTTACACCATTAATCGATAAAACCTTACCGACAAAGTGTTTCAAACTCTTTTTGGTGGAGAATCGAACAATAATCCAGTCATTTACTTTAAGTCTTTCTTGATTTTCAGAAAAATATTTAAACTCATGTAATCCGAAGGAGGTTATTACATCAGGAGCTCAAAATTTTCCTTATCTTCTTGTTCTCTTAGGGTTTCAGAAATGTAAAATCATTTATTGTTTCGTAATCATCATCTGTGTCAACTGTCATAAAATCATTATCCGCAGATATCGAGCTTGACTCACTATCGTCTGGTGTAGGCCGCCTTCTTTGATTGAAGTACGTCGTCTGGCTGATTTTTTCCTTTTGAATTATTCTAACCTGTTTCTTTCTATCACTTTTCGTATCTTTCCTAGTATGTTTCTTCTTTATTTTCTTCACGACTTTCTTTTTCTTCCTTTCAGGCATTCTGGTAAATCAGTTTCATGTGTGGCAATGAACGATATATTTTCAGTGTTATCAGACAGTTCTTTTAAAACAAACATCAGTCACCGGTGTTCCTGCTTTTAGAGTACATTTGAAAGTATTGTTATTTTATTTTAATAGGACGATCTTGCATGGAGTTTTCATAATCCTTTCCAGCAATTAATATTTTGGTGGTACTATTTGCGAAATCTTTTGAATGTAAATGATCTGTGAGTGATTTTCCGGTTTTATAGGCAATGATTGGCCTAAATAAAAATTAATTACATTGATACATTGTCTACTAAGGTTTTCAGGAATATAATTATCCTATACTGAGCGATACTTAAACACTCTTTGAAGTCTTGAACAAAATTTGTACAAGTATTTGAACAAAGATCAGTACGTTCTGCTACAAAAGGCCAGTATGTTCATCTAAATAGAACGATTCTTGATTTGTTTTTGCATTACCCAATTTAACGGATTTGCTTTTGTTTTTATTGCAAGTATCCACATTTAAATCAGAAATGCTTACTGATTTGCCAGGCTCGCAATTAATTTTTACTCCTCTGTACTTGCATAGGCTTATGAGCTCTGGTTTCTAACAAATAATCTACCAGTACTTTATCGATTCCACATGACAGTATTTCCTTGTATTTGGAATCTTCTTAAGGACTTCCTGTGGATTCAGGGAAATATTCCGATGCCCTAAAGCCACTTATTATGTTCTTTTTTTCTGTTATTTTAATTGCTTCTGTTAATTCATTAAGCAATTTCGGAAAATGTTTTTTGTTTAATGTGGCTTGGGTTGGATTCTTGAGCTTGTATTGGTACAAAATTTTACGCCAGCATCTTTTCAAAGGCGCAAAAAATGCAACATCTAGTGGTTGCGTGAGATGTGTAGATCTCGGAGGGATGAATACAAACTTAATGTCATGTTGCTCGCATGACTCTACTACTTTGAAACTCAAATGGCTAGATAGGTTATCGCAAAGGACAACTTTTGTCCCGACCGTTTCATTTGCCCATGGAAGAATTATTGTTTCAAAGTAATTCTCAAACGTGGCGCTGTCAAACCAACCTGACTTAGTACAATTGTATCTGGTTTCCGGTGATCCTCCATTAACCCATTCTGAGTATAATTTTGTTGCTTTGTAAACAACATATAAAGGAAGGCACCACCATCTGCGGTAGCCGTAAACATAAGGGATATGTTTCCTTTGGTGGAATTAACTATTCTCTGATATTTTACCCCTTCTAAAAATGCTCTTAGAAGAGCCAGGGTCGTCGGAAAGGTTGGTTTCATCGAAATTTACGATATTTTCTGCTGGTATGTTTTTAATGTTGACGTTAAGTTATTAAAATAGTTGAGTATGTCTTGAGCTCCCCTTCAGCTCTCGCCTTTGAAATATTTTGCGTAGTTCGTAAGGTCAATTCATCAGCATGCCTGCCAAAAGCTTTGTACCCAAGCATCACGGGAATCTTGTTCTTAAAATATGATCTCTTGAGTTTTTTTTGAGATATTCGTAAACCAATAGCTTTAGATCAAGTTTTGTAAGCGGGGAGCCAAAATCGCTAGAAGCTTGTAAAACCTTAACAATTTGATCCTTCTTTAGTTGATAGAGCAGTAGGATGTCCGACAGACTTCATGTGAACTCGTTTTATTTTATTAACTATAGTCCGCCTTGGGATTCCAAACTGTCTTTGAGCATCTCTTGATGAAATTTGACCTGATTGAACAGATTCACATGCAAGCATCAACATTTCTTCAGAGTAATTTTATACACCCTGGATCCAAGTTCACGTCTTGACCTCCTTTGTGAAACACGTGATTTATGTTTGTTTTTCTGAAATAAAAAATGCAAATTATTTTATGCTAATAACATAGTAAATAAGATAACTCATCTATTCATGGAAATTACATAAATTTAAGAAAAGTAATTTTAACCTACTAAAAAGTTTAAAATTTTTAAAATAATGACAATTTTCGAGCTAAAAAAGAGACGAAAAAGAGGCATGAGCCAAAAAGCGTAGGAATAGCTAACCAGAGTCACTATGGCGTTATGGTCTACCATAAAACACAACATACTACACCATGAACCCAGAAAGCATTACATTCATTTTTGGCGGTCATGTAAAGAGAAAATAAAAAGTGTCAACCCTTAACGTTTTTTGACGGCGGGCAATGTTGACATTTACATGACTGCACATCACTTGGTAACTTTGCCCGCCTTCATAACTTTTGTAACACACAACCTACAGCAATGAAACTATTACCAAAATACTCAGCACATTGTTTTACACAACAAAAATACGATTAAACTTACCTGTGTTTTCGCCATAATGCACAATTCACTTGAAAAATCCACAGAAATTGGCCCGCCAAAACCGCACTGTTTTCGACAAGTGCCGACAGGTAACTGAGTGACGTTGAGATCGGAACAGTATTTTGTGTTGCCACACGTATATTTTATTTTCTACCAATATTATAAATGCTGTCCTAAGTTTGATAATTTTTTTTATTAGTTGATTTTAAAATTGTGTTTCGGCAAAGTTTTCCTGGTGGCAAAGTTGGCGTATTTCACGGTAAATAGATTTTGTAAATACTTGTATAATTATTTTTGTTAATTGTGTAGTATATTTAGTTATAGGATAAAATAGTTGTTTAATTTTAGTGTAATTTATATGTATATTTTAGAAAATACTTTCAATAATTTTGAAAATATAATAATGAAAAAACCAGCAAATAATGTACTAAAATTATTAACGATTATTAATTTTATCACTCCATATCCATGTTTTCCCTTCTAGTATTTACTTAAATTATACGTCAGATTTAGAGTTTTTTCCACTCTTACATTTAATAACCGTTATTTTAGAGACAGTAAAAAATAATATAAGACATTATATTAAAGTAAAACAGTTGTAAATTAAATAAATAATCAAAAGGTACTAAACGTCAAGGGAGTCGCCAGCCGATGAAAATTCAGAATCTGTGGTTATGCATTATTTTAACTGATTCTCGTTCATAAATATCTAACGCCTACTATTTTATTACGCACGCACATATTCGGTTAGAGTCGCTCGGTTACAAATTTAGGTACCTTGTCGCGCGTCTTCCCGCGCCCTTCCTTTCGGTAACCGTTACACCGGTTAACGGAAGGCACCTTTTTTTTAGGGAAATGCCTACGCATACGACAAGGGCAAGGACGGGTTATGTCGGACTCGCACCGTCTAAAACCCCATGGAGTTCCACCTTTGCCGCATATTGGTAGGACCACGGGAACGCTTCCGCATACATCCGCGGCCCCACCAGCGCCGGCCGCCTCATGGCAGCCCCTCCTCGGGGGAGGACCTCTCCTCCCCATTCTACTTCCCAGACAAGGCGCATCAGGAACACATGGCACGCCCACCCTCGCGGCCACCCACTCCACCTGCGCAACGGGCCACCCCGAGTCCGATACGTAGAGGCCATGGAGCCAAGAAAATCGCGCGGAGGGTAGGGATAGCGGCGCCCTGCAATACCGACACTCCTCTCCCCCCGCGGCCCCACCACCACCGCATCAACGGTGCGGCCCCGTCAGAGTCGCAGAGGATAGGGCGAGTGGCGCTTCGCCATACCAGCATTCCTCTTCCCCGCGACTCCACCTCGGCTGTAGCGGGGGAGATGGCACCCCTCTCGCTGCAGCAGGTACCTACGTCCGTTAGCCGACCGATAGCTGACAGTGTTGACCGTGACCTCATTACTTACGAGTGTGCTATTTTTAAAGTGTCGCTTCGTTACCAATGACGGAACGGAAATATTCGAACCGCGAATGCTATGAAACTATGAAATGGTGCGGTGTTACATTTTAAGCCATGAAAGTTTACGTTGTGCGCAAAGGTTATACGAAAGTGAGTCTTTACCGAACCGGCAAGAAATTAACGTACGTGTGCAGCGATAATTTAAATAGTGAGTATGAACATAGGTGGATTGCGCATGGAGCTATACCACAATAAATAATAGTACAAGAACAGAAGGATCACTCTCTGATAGCAAACTTGCGAGCTTAAACCTAGTTACAACGTCGCTAATATTCATAATACTTTGCACGCCTCGGACACGACCTTCGTCAAATTAGCCTACCGATTAAATCGTCGAAAAAAAATAATGCGGCGTGCCTATTAAATCAAAATGCACCTTATGTCCGCGTGCGAGAGTCTGTATCACTTAGCCCGTTACGCGACTTTGTTAAAACCGCACCTACTGTAGGGTTAGGTGTTGTGAGAAAACAAATTTAATCCTTTGATATTAGTTGGTAGTAGAATACACCGAGGGAACATTATTGTTCAATGTGAGGAAGGTTAATATGCAACAAAGAGAAAAATTAAGATTATGACAACGTGAACGTCTTTGAAATTCGGATAATTTACCTACTTACCATTTTTAATCGACTTCAAAACTTTTTCCTAGGTGAACCGATTTTGATGATTCTTTCTTTATTTAAAAGCTGGTGCTTATAATTTATATATCTCATATAAATTTAATCAAGATCTACCAGTATTATCATTGAAGTCGGTTGTACAAAATTTTTAATTTCAAAATTTTTTAAAAAACGTTACCTCCACACTTGGATTTTCTCCTGTATCGCAGGGGCAGTTTACATACATAGATTTCAGAAGGACAAACATCCAGACCCAAAACAATTATTTGTAGATTCAAACCCGCGGCCCTTAGCGCTGCAACTCATTGCAAAGCCACTGCGCCACGGAGCCGTCACTTCTCTGTTTCACATTTTTTGCTATTTAAAAACATGTGACACGCGACGGCATTATTAATGAAAGAGTGGCAATGAGAAGTGCTGCTATTTTCAATTTCTTTCTTTTATCGACCAAGTGTTAAACTAATAATAATATAATGCTGATCTTGCATTAGTAGGCAGTCACTGGTACTGGGAGGTCTGCTTACACTGAATGTTTTTTTAAGGTCATTGGCATTATACGCGAAAAAATCGAAAACTGCGAAGCTGAGGTCGGGTCGCTGATCAAATAATAAAACTGTAACTATGGCGTCAGTAACTAGGTACCTAATTATCTAGATCTACCTGTAAATAAATAAATAGAGTAAATAGAGCCGTTGTAGCTCAGATAGTTAGCGCTCGCTGTAAATTTCACAGTGCGCGAGCAAACCGCGTTCGATCCCCGCTGGCACCAATGAATTGATTTCTTCTTCTGTACCATTTCTTCTTATTTTTGCTTTCTTTCTTTGCTTGTCTCCTTTCTGGGGACAGTGGGTTAGGTTTTGCGGGTTTCGAGGCGATGCTCATTCTCGGGCATCATCACTGGGGGCACGGCTTCTGTGGTCCTGGATGCTTGTTGCAGCTTGTTGTTTGGATTTTTGCGTACTTTACGCCATCTAATCAGTGTCGGGACTCTCACTCGTCCCCGGCTCCCCTCTCGCCGGGCGGTGAGCGCAGAAGTTCTTGTGGGAGTGGCCGCCAGTCAGGTGGGCGTGCGTAGGGGTAGGTATTAGGTGCGGGCAGGGTAGCGGTGCCGAGTTGTGCAGATGTGGGTGTGGTTCGTTATCTGCGCGGTCGTCGTACAACCGTCTCGCAGTACGGACCATAAGTTCGTGTTGGTGGATTAGAAGCCAGTACTGGGTAGAGATTCGCCCGCGCGACTCTGCTCTGCCTCACTAAGTGATCGATATCATTTTGAATTAGAAAAATGAATGTAGCATGATCGTCCCCGCAGAAATGACTCTACCAGTCGCACAATACCCGGCGGTAATTTGGTGTTGTTGATAAGCTACCATATTAACCCGTCGTGCCACATGCTGTCGAACACCTTTTCCATATCAAGGAAGACGCCCAACGCTATGCGGGCTCTGTGTCGCTCGCCCGTAAGGCAAGGACCGCGGATGTGTGCGAAAGCGTTCCCGCGTGGCCCTGCGATTATGGGAAGAAGGTGGAACACCATGGGGTTGTAGTCGATGCGAGTCCGACATAACTCGTCTTTGCCCCCAGCGAGGTGGGTATGCGTAAGCATTTCCTCATGTAAAATAAAAAAAGGTTACGGTGCTCGGCGACTCTAGGTTTGATGCCGCCTGGGTTCCAGTAAATGATTCTTAATTCTTCTTTATCGCATGTAATGGTCAGCCAGTAGTTTCGCCAAGGCCCTCATTACAGCCGAAATTGTTTCTGCACCTCGCACTATCTCTTGCAGTATTTGGCTGCCGACTCGTAATTGCCAGGTCGATTAGAGTTCTGATAGCGTCTTTTGTTGTTCCTTGCGCTGGTACTCCGCGTGAGGACGTACTTGGAATTGCGAACGGTGCTTGTCGACTGCTACTGACTTGCTCGCTCGGTTTGGATTTCTGGGCCCGCCGTCTTTTTTGGGTAGAACGGGCTCTATGAGCAGCTCTATGGTCTGATAGCGCACGTCTTTCAGGTAATGTGCGCGTTGGTTTCCGACGTACTTCGTCTAATGCTGGTCGCCATTTGACTTCAGTTTGCGTTAGTTGGGTTGATAGGTTTCCTTGCTCTAACCGCTGTACACATGGAGTTGGTGGCGAGGCCGGTATTGTGCTTTCTTTCGTTTGCGGTTGCACTTCTTTTTCTTGCGCACTTCCGTTCCTCTTTCAGTTGCTTCGTTGGCAGGTGGGGTTAATGTTGGACCCGCTAGTGTAGTTGTTGTTGCTTGTGGTGGTCAACCACCGTGGTCCAGCCGTCTTGCCGCGTGCGGTGGTTCCGGTATTGGGCCAGGCAGGTTGACGCCCTGCTTCCTGGCGAACCTTAGTAATGCAGGGCATTACTAAGGTTCGCCAGCCTTTGCATATTTGGCGCATTAGGAGAGTCTAGGACATTTTGTGGCTGTATGTTCTCCAGCGCATCGGACACACTTCATCGGCCTAAAGCAGTTAGCCGACGAGTAGCCGAACGCTTCGCATCTATGGCATTGAGCCGGTCCAGCTCTGCGTTGCCAGGCTTCTATTGTAACGCCTGGCATGTAAAGTAGCTCGTTCACTGCGTAGAGTCGGTTTAGCTCTACCGTATCTAGGTGAGCTGGCCGTAATATAAACATCCAAGGCGTCCCCTTCTCGGCGGTATGCTCCTTACAAACTTGATTGGGAACCCTTTATTCTTCAGTGCCTCTTCGATTTGAGCGGTTTCAGTGTCCACTGGAAGACCTCGGATCCCCACATTGGCTGGCTTCTCGTCCTCTGGCGGTAACAGAACCACGAGGTTGCTGGTATTTTCTGCGATGCATCAGTTAGGTATCGTTGTATCACCCTATATTCCTCGGGTCATTGTGGGGTGAATCGGACCCTTTTCTAAAGAGGCGCGCATTTGGTGAGTGTCCCATTAATCTGGTCAGCGTTTTAATGTGCTAGATCCAGTTGGGTACAACCTTGCCATGTCCTCTTGCATTAGCTCTTCTAGTGCTGAAATTGGCGATTTTTTTTGGCTGAAGCCGGTTTGTTAGTTATAGCTGCATAGCTAGTTGATGGTCTGGGTTCGAGTTCAACATTGACTGATTGGCTAGATTTTTCTGGGTTGGCTTCTCTCTGGGATCCACTAACGGAGGTGGCAAGTGTGGCATATGTGGTAGATTCCCAATTTAATGCGTATGCTTCTTCTTCACCTCCTTGTTAATATTGCTCTGTACTGAAGCTTCCTCTGTCCTCTGTCATGTGATAAACACGGCCTGCGGTACTGGGTTCGTTGTTGTCTTCCGGGGAGTAGATTGAGGCTTCCGTCTCCGGTGGGGTATGTCTTCGCGCCGATTTGGTGCTCCGTGGTTAGGGTTCCGGTTCGATGCCTGGTCGCGACTTAATCGCGCCGGGCTCGATCGAGAGTCTTCTTTCGGCGGAGATGTTGGCGAATCTAGCTAGGTTGGTGTTCTTCTTCTTGTCCCCCTTCTGCGGAGGCCTACGGGTGTCGAGGAGAGCTCCACGCCATCTAATCAGTGTCGGGACTCTCACTCGTCCCCGGCTTCCCCCTCGCCGGGCGGTGAACGCAGAAGTTCTCGTGGGAGTTGCCGCCCGTTATGTGGGCGCGCGTGTAGTGGTGCCAGATTATGTAGGTGTGGGTGTGACCCGTTATCTGCGCGGTCGTACAACCGCGGCCACAAATTCTTCCAAGGTTTCGACTTTTAAGTCTCTGCAAATGACGTCATTCCTGAGGCCGGCCGGCTCCCACGATCACCCGTAGTGCAAGATTCTGCTGGGCTTGCATCTTCTTGCGCTGAGTGGCTGAAGTCAACGCGTACCAGGGTGGTGCTGCGTATGTCAGCCGCGAGCGGACGTAGGTTTTGTAGATACCTATTTTCGTTCGTGTTCGGAGTTTGGATGTCAGTACTGGATACAGCTTCGTTCGCGCGACTCTGGCCTGCCTCACAGCGTGGTCGACCTGAGGAGTCATGCGCAGCGATCGATCTATCTGGCATTCGAGGTAAGTGATGGTACTGCTCCAACCTACGTCCTACCCACGGAGTTTTTTTTAATAAAAAAAAACGTTACCTCCACACTAGGATTTTCTCCTGTATCGTGGGGGCAGTTTACACATATAAATTTCACAAGGACAATTATTTGTAGACCATACAAATACTTGTTTCGTGCGGGAGTTGTAGTGTAGGTGGTGTCTTCCTCGTAAGCCTGGTCGTGAAGGCGTTCGTCTTCCCGACTTTGACTGCCATCCTCCATTTATCCAGCCATTCTGGTAGCAAGTCCAGCAGCCGCTGCAACTTCTTTGCAGCGAGCTCTAACCGACGACATGACGTAAATCTAAATGGCGAGCTTTCGGTGCGTGTCCCAGTAGTTGGTGTAATATTTTAAAGTGCTTCGCCCAATTTAGGAAGCATTCCACTATAAGAGATATTTGGTGGTATTTTGCTATTCTGTAGGTGGCCTCGATGCAGGTGGTGGTGATGGCCGTTACCTTACTCTTGGTGCAGCTGCTATGAGCCCGTAGGAGTCCGGCGCCGTAGATGGCCCAGGCGTGGGCTTGGAGATCATTTGTTCTTGTTGTACTTTCTCTTGTATTTTTGTTAGGTTGTTGTCTTGTGTTAGGGTGGCGTAGGATGTGTAGTCCCATTGCCTCTTCCGGGTCTCCTGCATATCGGCAGCCATGCCGGTCGGGGTGCTCGTTGGTGAAGGCGATTCTTGTGACGAGTTATGTCTCGACACAGCTAGTTTATCCCCCTTTTCGGATGTTTGTGTTGGCGATGGTGTTGGTGTTGGCGATGATTTGCCTTTGCCTTTTCTCCTCTTGGAGTTGGTCTTCTCCAATCTCAGGAGTTGTTCTCCTCCTCGAGGCGATGTTCCGGCGAGGTAGTGGCTCCGGTTCGGTGCTTGGCGGAAGCTTAGTTCCGCTAGCGACGAGCGCGGGGTTTCCACCTCGCCGGGCGGTGAGCGCAGAAATTCTCGTGGGAGTGGTCGCTCGTCACGTGGGCGCGCGTGTAATGGGGCCAAATTATGTAGGTGGTTGTGTGGCCCGTTATCTGCGCGGTCGTACAAATACTTGTATGGACTCAATCTTTAGATCTCTTGAAATGATGTCATTTCTGATGTAACGGCCACCTCCCACGATCACCCGTAGTGCGAGATTCTGCTGAGCCTGCATCTTCCTGCTCTGAGTGGCTGAGGTCAACGCGTACCAGGCTGGTGCTGCGTATGTCAGCCGCGAGCGGACGTAGGTTTTGTAGATACCTATTTTTGTTCGTGTTCGGAGTTTGGATGTCAGTACTGGATATAGTTTCGCTCGCGCAGCTCTGGCCTGCCCACGGCACGGTCGACCTGCGGGTTCATGTGCAACGAGCGATCGATCTGGCATCCGAGGTATGTAATGGTTATTTTCCAATCTACGTCCTGCCCACGGAGTTCTAGCGTAGGTGGTGTTCTTGTCAGCCTGGTCATGAAGGCGGTAGTCTTCTCGACGTTGACCGCCATCCTCCATTTGTCCAGCCACTCTGGTAGCAGGTCAAGCAGCTGCTGCAACTTCTTTGCAGCGAGTTCTACCCGACGAGATGACGTAAAGTACGCACTGTCGTCTGCATAAAGTGCAAGAACGACGTCCTCTTCCCATTCCTTCAGGTGGTCTTGGAATGTGGGGTTGTCGTTGGTTTATTATTATATGGAACGTAAATATTATATCTATGTATGATACATATTTTGTTCATATATTTACATACACTATATGTAAAGTTTTTGTATATTATATGTATATCTTAGTATGTATGTATGTATATTTGCACCTGCCACAAAATCTCATCACTCCACGGGTTGACTGGCAGAGAATGCCGTTAGGCATTAAGTCCGCCCTTTGTTACCCTTGTTATTAAGGTGTCAACAAACAAGATTAAATAAATAAATAAACCGCGTACAGGTTTGGTGATAAGTAGCTGCCCTGTTGGACTCCCGCTTCAATCGGTCGTGCTACCGAAACAGTTTCTTCTAGACTGAAATAGCAGCTCCGCCCCTCCAGGAACGACTCTATTAGCCGCACAAACATCGGCGGCAAGGTGGTGTACTCGATTAGCTGATAGACTAGCCCTGCATGCCACACTCTGTCGAAGGTCTTCTCCATATCCAGGAGGAACTGCACGCTGATGCGGCTGCGGTTATACTCGGCCGCAAGATAGTACGCAGTACGCGGGCCAGTTGTGATGTAGTGGAGTGTGCTCTACGAAAACCGCCGTGTCCGGTTCTCAGAATGCCATTAAAGAGCTTGGTAATTGACCCAATCCCCTTCCTAGGCAGCTGCTTGATTGCCATGGTAGTGATACCATCGAACCCTGGCGTTTTGCGGGTGGGTAGCGCTTGATAGCGCGCCGCACCTCCCAAATCATCTCTTTATAGCGGTGGCGCCGGGTTCGACAGGTAATCCTGTACGTAGTCTTGGATGCTTTCTGCATGTTCAGCGTACCCCTCTGCTACGCTGTTAGGCTTGAATTGGGCTTCAAGGTGCTGTGCCATCATCTCTGCTGACTCCTGGGCATCTTAGCATCTTTTACCCGTGTTGTCTGTCAGGCAGCTGCCCCTCCTTGCCCCCTCCCCACACTTGGCGCCGCCCTTGCTATACGTACTGTATTTTTTTACTTTTTGTTGAAAGCCCTAGGCAACCTCGGAATGTCGTCCGTGACGTAGGAAGGGGAAAACATGCAAAGCCATACGGACACTCGCACGCAGCGTTTAAGTTAAATTTAGCTTGCGTGTGTGATTTATCCAATTAATAATGTAGGCTATTAAAACATCGGCAAGTAGTCAACATCAAAGGAGTGCAATTTCTGTATGTACTACTATTATTTATTCTGTGCTAGAACAAACACTTACAATACCTTAAAAAAAAGATTGTTAGAGCGTCTTAAAACTTCATCCTACTCGCGATAATGCAACTGGGATGGGTTTTGTTGAACTGCCATATGATTGGCAAGACATCCTGGAGTTATATAGACATTCAAAAATTTTGATGTTTAAACTGAGTTGAATAACTGCAGTTAAACTCTAGGAAGTCAAAATCAAGAGAACAAGAATAAAATAAAATATTGGTAAATCGAATTGGGAATGCCCTAAGCGCATTAAAAAAAATTACTTATAACATGATTATTCACAAGTTTAACACACAAGTTTTCACTAATAACCTTATTATACTTCAATTTTCCGATACCCCATATCGTCCCGAGTGTTGTAAGAGGTGACAGACGGAAAAAACCAGGAGTTGGACAACAGTGACACCCTAATAGAAAGTAGAAAATAAAAAACATGCGTGAGTGTCGTGGAACACTCGTTTGGAACGAAGTTCCTTTCGTAGTATATTATTATTGATTAACGTATCATATTATTGATTAACAAATACAAATAAATGAATTACTAACGTCTATTAAAATGAAGCGTCATTAGAAATAAAATAATATTTCTTTCATGGGAAGATAAGAAAAAGTGCGAGGGAGATGGATATTATTAGATCTCGCTTCCTTATAACCGCCAAAACCGTTTACACTACGTCAGAAGGGGTTGTGACGGAAAAATCTTACATTTTTTCTCGCCTAGCTTTCATCCCCCAAATTCGTATCGTCCGATAAAGAACTTCGTTCCAAAACTGCGGTTACTAATCCGCCTGCTAAGTTTTAAGCGTGGCAATATATGTCAAATTTCCCCCATTAGAGGCAGTCTATGGCGAGCCATTATAAAAGTTTATATGGCTATAGAGATTATGACTATAGATATATAGGGATTGAATACAAATGCCGATCAGGATAATATAAATCAATGTATTTACACAGCAATTTGTTATAAACTTACAATTATTAGATACAAAAATACGTATAAAAACAAAAAAAATAATGCACTATTACATTAATAATTAATTGGGTACATATCATTTTACAATCCGTAATAAAATAAATGACTCCGTAGCGCAGTGGTTAAGCGATTGGCTGCGGCACTAGCACCGTGAGTTCGGTCCCGTACGTAAATGTTCTAGGTCTGGATGTTTGTCCTTGTGGAATTTATGTATGTAAACTATTCTAGATCAAACCAATTCATTCAAACATTGCCTTCTTTCTTTGCGAAACATCAAGAAATTACATAGAGATAGTGGGTCCAAAGGTGAAAGCTTAATGTCTATATTTTTGATATATGTATGTACTTTGATATACGGTCGAGTTTTGCTTTACTGATCTTATGAGCATACATTTTAGTTTGATCCGTAATGTGTGGTCGTTATTTTCAGGTCGGGTTTTTTTACATCTTCCTTATTTGAAATTATTTACACAAATAAGTTTTATTTTAACCTTTTAACACATGAAGCTTTTCAATAGGTACATATACTAGGTTTTCTTTCCTAACTACTTTCACCCAAAAGTTTGAATCTGAAAAAAACAATATAAATACCTATGTAGTAAGTACTTAAATTACATTTTTAAATATTATTGAAGAAATAGAGCGTAAGTAGTCCCGATATTTTTTTTTGTTTCCAGGTATATCTAACAATTACCATAAGTAATTGCTTCGTTGGTCTTGTGGTCATAATCGCGACCGCTGAGATTATGTGGTCACTGGTTAGAATCCTGGATCAGGCCCTTATTAGTTATTGGATTTCTCTATAAAGAAATTCTCAGAAGCAGCCTGTAGTCAGGGTATTGGCAGCGTTTCACCTCAGTGCCTCGAAAATCACATAAAGCCGTTGATCATAAGTCTGATCTCTTTCCGGTCTAGTCGGATTGTTGTTACATCGAATTAGTATCTCCTCCTTTTTGAAGTCGGTAGAAAACCCAGAACACAAAACTCTCCGATCACACTCTTAACCTCATGGCTATTAGACGGGAAATGAAACTGCAATCTTCAGCAAATATAGTAGTATATAGGCAACTGAACAGACAGATCTCCTAATGCATGCGACGGAACCTACGCAACTTGAATACTGCTCGTATTGAAGAAGCGATCGAGCGGAACCAGGGCTCAAAGTCTTTGCTAGAGATCTGTCTGCCAGAAAGAGCCAACTGTCGAAGCTGAAGACCGAGTGTGGCAGCGTCGTTTCCGGGACACCTGAGATTTTGAGTGAGATTGAGAGGTTCTATGGGCAGCAGTACACGTCATCGTTGGAGCCACACGCAAGTGTAGTAACAATCCAAGAGCAAGTCTTATCCGACACTGTTCCGATGATATCCGGACGTCAGTCTGAGCGAGATTAGAATGGCTCTCAGCACCTTAAAACGGCAAGGCCCCAGGCGATGATGGAATTACAGCGGAGCTTCTGAAAGCGGGTGGAAAACCGGTACTTGTGGTCCTTCAAGTTCTTTAATTCCGTCCTCCATGGTGGCACTACACCGGAGGCGTGGAGCAGAAATGCGGTGGTCTTGCTCTTTAAGAAAGGTGATAACGCTCTTGAAGAACTACAGACCGATTTCCTTCTGAGCCGCGTCTACGTGCTGTTTTCGAGAGTCATTACGAATCGTCTCATGCAGACTCGACGACTTCAGCCTCCCGAACAAACCGGTACGAAACCTATCCAACTGCAGAGAGGTGTAAGACAGGGTGACGTTATATCCCCGAAACTCTTCACCGCTGCATTGGAAGACGTTTTCAAGCTACTGGACTGGAAGAGTACATCACTCACTTTCGATTTGCCGACGATATAGTTCTTATGGCGGAATCGCTGGAGGACCTAAGCACTATGCTCAATGACCTCAATAGTGTCTCCCAACGGATAGGTCTTAAGATGAACATGGACAAAACAAAGATCATGTTTAATGTCCATGTCACACCTATGCCGGTAGTTGTTGGGAACACTAAGCTCGAAGTTGTTGACAGTATGTTTACCTGGGACAAATAGTCCGGCTGGGTAAGTCCAACTTCGACCGAGAGGTCAATCGACGGATTCAACTCGGCTGGGCAGCATTCGGGAAATTACGGCATCTTCTCGTCGGTATACCTCAAAACTTGAAAACTAGACTGTACAACCAGTGCGTGTTGCCAGTGATGACCTATGGAACTGAGACTTGGTCGTTCACTGCTGGCCGTATGAGGAAGCTCAAGGTCGCTCAGCGAGCTATGGAGAGGGCTATGCTCGGGGTTTCTCTGCGTGATAAACTTAAAACGAGGATATCCGCAGTAGAACCAGAGTGACCGACATAGCCCAACGGATTAGTAAGCTGAAGTGGCAATGGGCCGGCTTCGTACCGGTGGACGAAGTGGGCGTCCCCAATTAGATGGAGTGACGACCTGTTAAGACATGCAGGAAGTCGATGGATGTAGGTGGCTCAGGACCGTTCTTTTGGCATTCCTTGGGGAGGCCTATGTTCAGCAGTGGACTTGTGATGGGCTGTAATGATGATGAATGATGAGAAAACCCAGACTTGTCACAAAGATGAAGAATGCCTTTTAATGAGAAGTTATAAATCTATTTTTAGTCTTGGCTTTATTTTTAATAAGCATTTTATAAAGTGACATCGATTTTTATGAATAAGGCCATATAAGACTAAGACCGTTTAGAATCAAAATACAAAATGTCATTGTACATACGTAAAATATTTAATTTAATTTAATCGCCTTTGGTAAAATACAGATGAAAACTCCCAAAACGTTATAGCACCCAAAGCACTTTTAAACGAACAAATATTTTCGGTCGTATTTTTTACGGCCAGTGGTTGGTCGGTGTTTTTTTTATTTTACAGCACGCTTCGCCAGCGAATAAATGCGCAGGGGTCGAGTTCAATGAACTGGCAGAGGCGGTGGAGTGCCTCATTCCATCCACTTCTAACCGGGTTGCGCTACTGGATTAGTTCTGAAAATTTATTCACATTGGCAATTTCGGGCTATATTCAGCAGTTTTCGTTTTTATGGTGCAAAATACAAAATAAAATGCTTATGTGTGAAATTACGCACGTGTCATAGATTTGTGAAGGTCTTTGATTTTGAATTGGTCCTGAATTTGAATAACAGGAGCAGTGGTGGTTTAAGTTCGCGAGCAATCCTAGTTCGATCCCCGCTGCCACGAACAAAATTGTCAATAGCATTTAAGCGTGCCGAAGCGAGCGTGTGTGTTAAACCACGTGCTCGGCGGCGGTGAAAGTAAACATCTTGAGAAAACCAGTCTGAAGTATAAAATATTTCAAGGACATGTGAAGTTTGCCAACATGCACTGGAGCTGCGCGAGAACTAACTCCAGAATCTGCGGACAACATGCTCAAAACTCAATCCATACCCTGCAACCAAGTTCAAACAAAGAAGGTCACAGATGTACTGTCACCGTGCGCTTAAATTGGAATGCTTTACAGCTTGTAATAGTCTGACCATCCCTAAAATACAGCGATAGCAATCCAGACAGTGTCCTAATCAAAAACCCAAACACTTGCAATATTTTTAAATCGTTCTCGGCCATAACAAACAAACATTATTCGGGAAAAATACGTTTTCAGCTTATGCATCCACCCGTTAAGTCGTAAGTCCACTGTTGGACACAAACCTCTCCCATTTTAGAGAGGATTTTATATAATCGTTACGCTTGGCGGATTGACGATTGCCGTACCAAACGTCTTGCACCTTCAACGCTGCTTCCCTTGCCGGTTTGAGTACTGTACGTCTGGCGTAAAAGAGTTATCGGAATACATACTACTGATGATACTGCCATCTATCGGAAGCCAAGCCTTTTGACATACCCCATAGCCGCTTCTTCAGACACGCTTGAGTCTCAATGGAGTGGAGCCGGCACCACATGGCGTTGATATTTGATATCGAAATATTATTTAAGGAAATTAAACCATAGAAACGCATTCGCCCTTAATCAGATCATGCTTAAGCGACTGTAAAACTTATCAATATTGTAATAATCACTCACATACAAAAAATTAACAATTTGTGTTTTTGTATGTTACAAACCGATTAATGTATTTCAATGCTTGGTTAACGGAGCTTCTCGTTGGAAATGGCGTAATTTTTTAATATAATATGTAATTTTGAATATTCAAGGCTACTTGGCTACACTTCCTAGGTGGTAGAACTACTTTTTGCCTATTAGTCTGTCTGGCTAGGTACCACACTCTTGCCTATTTCTGCCGCCTACTTTTTTTTTACTTAAACGCCATTTTATAACATAATATACAAATAAAACAATAAGATAAAAATATATCAATATCAATTTTCATTTTAAACATTCTGCCATATCGTATATATAGGTACATATATAATTTATGTACTTGCTCAAATACCACAATTATTACAGAGCTGCAAGTTTTATATTTACCTAAGTTCTACGCGGACGAAGTCGCGAGTGAAAAATGTTAGTCATTCATTAAAATATTTAGTTCCGAGTTTGGTCTTCAGATTCTCATATGAAGTAGAGGTATAATGATCGCTTAGTCTTAAACAGTTTAATTTTTAGTAAAATAACAATAGTAATTTAAATAGCAATATATTTACATTAACAGATATTATATACACTAATACTTAACAGTTCTATTGTAGAAAGCTTTTTAATATTTTTTGGGTAAGTGTTATACTTCCAGTAACGGAAAATCGCAATAAACTCCCCTATAAATGCGGAACCATCTCGTTTATTCTTGAGTTTATGCCTTTTATGGAGCCTTTTTAATTGCGTCTGCTCATTCAGTATCTACGCGATTTTTAAGTTTTGTCTGTTTACTGGAAGCTACCACACGTCCTTTTTATATTTTTTTCAATAAGGAATGTTCATTGTTGTTAGAAATTACACCAGTCGGACTAGACCTGTTTAAACCAGAATAGTAATAATATTCTCAATTCGATAACTTTACGAATTAAAAGCCAAGAAACCCTGAAAACATTCATCATTCAGGAAATTTTACCCCTAACAATTAATGGCGGCCGGTGTATTCCGGTATATATTGGCGGTGTAAGAATATCCACTATCGTCCTGTGGGTGTCGTAAGAGGCGAGGGTGGGAAACTGAAACAGGAGATAGGCAGCGGTATCTTCCTCTAACTCAAAATAAAAAATACCGCGGTTGCCAACCCGTGTGTCAGGCGTGGCAACTATGGCAAATATCCCCCCAATTAAGGCAATCTATGGGGTATTGAACATAGGCCGTCCAGCAGTGGACTTTTGATAGGCTGTAACGGTAATGGAGTATTCCAATGTTACATTTAGAAAAGAAGGAGCCGAGGTAAGCTGACTCATTTTTGCGGTGAACGCCTCCAAAACACAAGCGTTCTCGCTTGTCTTTCATTCTATATCAATTTTTTTTACAAAATTATTTATCTGTTCTCTTAGAAGCAAAATCAAAAATTCCAATTTTATTTTAATTTTTTTAAGTATTTAAAATAAAAACAGTTACAGTTAGAAATATTTTGTAAATTGCGATAGCAAAGCCAAATATTCACGGTTATTCCCAGAGAAAACAACTGCTTATTAATAAATTTGTAGCCGTATTACTCAATAATGTGAACGAATTTATCAAATTTTATACTTTGAAAAATAAAATTTAAATATATATCTTTATTTTTTCCGAGTGGCGAAGTTCTCCCCACTGGTACCTGCGGGGTTATCCATTACTTACCGGACATTCTGTATACTACTATCGCGCATAATTTTCACTTTTCCAAAACAGCCGTTTAGTTAGTAGATGATTAATAAAATACCACTTCTCAAACGTACCCTGAATCGAAAAATGTTGTTCCATACCACAATATTTTGAAAGACCAATTCACGACTCCCACACGACTGAAAAGACGGGTGAAAAAAAATCACCCGCCTGGGAGTTACCTTAAATTAAAATGTTTTTCAAGATTTTATTTCATAACATTGTAGTCGTAATTGATATATTATATAGCTATGTCAAATTACACCTTTGCAGCACCTAGCGACTCTGAGTAAAACCGCGGTCGGACGAACGGACGGACATGGGGAAACTATAAGGGTTCCTAGTTGTTTAACTACGGAACCCTAAAAAGCGGGCTGCGCTGAACGTCAGTGTTGCAATCATTGATATACAAAAAGCGGGTTAAGCAGTTTGTACTGAGGGCAGAGACTCTTTTGTTGTGTTGTGTTACCATACCGTGGGCATAAATTTAAATGAGTGTTACTGTTATATTTATGAAATAGCATACGTATACATTTATAACTATGTACAATAGAAGACTCAATATTATAGCAGAGATCTGGAAAATCTTATTGATTGGTGCAGAGATAACCTAATGCCACTAAATCTGAAAAACGTCAACACGTTAAATTTACCGGAAAAGTAAACCGTATTCCATTTAATTACAAAATAGATGAGTATAATATTCAAGAGGTCGAGGTTATAAAAGATTTAGGGGTTACTTTTGACAGGAAGTTCACATTTATACCTCATTACCACTGACCTCGCACACACAAGCACACGCACGCACGCACACTCTCGGACTCAAAGCGAAAGCAAGTAAAAACGTGGTTCCTGTGCCTGCTCTCTCTCCGGTCGTGACGGTTTACCATCCCATCAGACTATGTGAGTGAGCGAATAGAGAGTTCATGTATGCTTGCACATAGACTCGGGCACTATAGTCTAGTCGCGCTCAGATGGCTAGTCTACGTAGAGAACGACCGCTGTGACCGAAATTTGGACTGAAGGACATTATTATTACTTAATTACGAGCCCCGTGTAGTGGCGGGTAAGAATACCCACTACCTCATATCTTCCCGTGGCTGTCGTAAGAGGCGACATAGGGAAACTGAGGCAGAAGATGGGCAGCAGCATCTTTCTGATAAAAGCAAAATAACAATAAAAAAACTGCTGTTGCCATTCCGCTCGCCAAGCGTGGCAACTATGGCAATATACCCCCCATGAATAAAGTTACGAAGAGACGGCCCCCAGTCCCCGGCGGCTCCGCTATTCCTGGCTATGATGGTGACCATGGTAACGGCGGGGTGCTAAGAATCTCCGGTGGAGGTTCGTTTGCCATCTAAGACGACTCGACCTGCCAACATATAACGCACGCACCCTGGGGAAGATCCTGGAGCTGGATGAAGAGATAGACAAGTTGCGCTGGAATATTATAGGATTATCCGAGGTCCAAAGAGAGGGGGAGGACATGGTAATCCTCGAATCCGGCAACTTGTTCTATCACGGGGAGGACGACCATCTGTCCGGATTTATCGTCCACAAGTCTCTCGTTATCAACGTTGTAAAGATTGAGAGTGTTTCGACGAGGGTTGCGTACCTTATACTCAGAATCACCAAACGGTATTCGCTGAAGATCATACAGGTTTACGCACCAACCTCGGGACATTCCGATGAGGAGGTGGAGGAAATGTATGAGGATATATCTAGAGCCATGCATTCCTCCAAAACCCACTATACGGTGTTAATGGGAGAATTCTATGCAAAACTAGGAACAAGAGAGAACGGTGAGCTGAACGTAGGGAAATTTGAAATAGGGCAACGGAACCCAAGGGGCCAATGAGATTGACTTCATTATGACGACCAGACGACAACTGTTCAGTGATGTCTCAGTGATCAGCGATCACCGAGTGATGAGAGGCGGGCGCACTGAACCTAAACGTTAAGTTGAAGAGGTCTCGTCTAGTGAAGTCAACGCTCCGTCCCCCTCGTGTTCTAATCTAAAGTCCCGATACCTTTCAGCTCGAGCTACAAAACCGTTTTCAGTGCCTAGAAGATTGCAATGCAGTGGACGATATGAATGACAAGCTCGTGGAAACTGTCCATGCGGTTGGAGCTAAGTTCTGCAAGACCCGCCGTAGAAGAACACAAAAACTCTCCGATCACACTCTTAATCTCCGTTATTAGACGGGAAATGAAGCTGTAGTCTTCAGCAGATTTGACAGCGTATAGGCAACTGAACAGACAGATCTCCAAATGCATACGGCGGGACTTACGCAACTTCAATACAGCTCGTATTGAAGAAGCGATCGAGCGGAACCAGGGCTCCAAAATCTTTGCTAGAGACATGTCTGCGAGGAAGTGCCAACTGTCGAAGCTGAAGACCGAGTGTGGCAGTGTCGTTACCGGGACACCTGAGATTTTGAGTGAGATTGAGAGGTTCTATGGGCAGCTGTACACATCATCGTTGGAGCCACACGCAAGTGTGGTAACGATCCAAGAGCAAGTCTTATTCCGATGATATTCCGGACGTCAGTCTGAGCGAGATTAGAATGGCTCTCCAGCACCTTAAAACGGCAAGGCCCCAGGCGAGGATAGAAGCGGAGCTTCTGAAAGCGGGTGGAAAACCGGTACTTGAAGTCCTTCCGTCGTCCATGGTGGCACTACACCGAGGCGTGGAGCAGAAGTGCGGTGGTCTTGTTCTTCAAGAAAGGCGACAACGCTCTCTTGAAGAACTACAGACCGATTGCCCTTCTGAGTGGCTTCTACGTGCTCTTTTCGAGAGACATTACGAATCATCTCGCATGCAGACTCGACGACTTCCAGCCTCCCGAACAAGTCGGCTTCGAAAAGGCTTTAGCACCATAGACCACATACATACCCTTCGGCAAATTGTACAGAAGTCCGAGGAGTACAATTTGCCACTATGTCTGGCGTATGTGGATTATGAGAAATCCTTTGATTCCGTCGAACTTGGCGGTGCTGCAGTCCTTCAGCGGTGCCAAGTTGACTGTCGGTATATCGAAGTGCTGAAGTGTTTGTACGGTAGGGCTACGATGGCTATGCGAGTATAGAACCAGAGTACAAAACCTATCCAACTGCAGAGAGGTGTAAGACAGGGTGACGTTATATCCCCGAAACTCTTCACCGCTGCATTGGAAGACGTTTTCAAGCTACTGGACTGGAAAGGATACGGTATTAACATCAACGGCGAGTACATCACTCACCTTCGATTTGCCGACGATATAGTCCTTATGGCAGAATCGCTGGAGGACCTAAGCACTATGCTCAATGACCTCAATAGTGCCTCGCAACGGATAGGTCTTAAGATGAACATGGACAAAACAAAGATCATGTATAACGTCCATGTCACACCTATGCCGGTAGTTGTTGCCTGTTTACCTGGGACAAATAGTCCGACTAGGTAAGTCCAACTTCGACCGCGAGGTCAATCTCCGGATTCAACTCGGCTGGGCAGCGTTCAGGAAATTACGGCATCTTTTTGTCAGGTATATCTCAAAACTTGAAAACGAGACTGTACAACCAGTGCGCATTGCCAGTGATGACCTATGGAACTGAGACGTAGTCCTTCACTGCTGGCCGTGGAAGTTCAAAGTCGCTCAGCGAGCTATGGAGATTGCTACGCTCGGGGTTTCTCTGCGTGATGAACTAAGAAATGAGGATATCCGCAGTAGAACTAAAGTGACCGACATAGCCCAACGGATTAGTAAGCTGAAGTGGCAATGGACCGCCATATAGCTCGAAGAACCGACAACCGATGGGGAAAAAGGTTCTCGAGTGGCGGCCTCGTACCGGCGGACGAAGTGTGGGCGTCCCCACTAGATGGAGTGACGACCTGGTAAGACATGCAGGAAGTCGATGGATGTAGGTGGTTCAGGACCGTGCTTTGTGGCATTCCTTGGGGGAGGCCTATATTCAGCAGTGGACTTGTGAAGGGCTGTAATGATGATGATGATGATGACCACTGACCTCTTGTATATATGGAGGTCAGTGCTCATTACGAAAACATCGTTAAAAGCTTCAAGGCTGCTTGGGTTTGTTATACGAAATAGTAAAAGATTCAGCATTAATACTAAGAAAGTGCTATGTAATAGTCTCGTTCGTAGCTGTTCTGTTGTCTGGCGTCCACACTTTGCGGTTCACAATGTACACATTGAGCGTATTCAGAAGCAGTTTCTGTGGCATTTGGCACGATTAATTGGTAAAGGTAAGAGATTCCTTATATGCGGATGTGCTAAAATTTTTCAAAATGTTATCCACGGATAAACGTAGGGAGCTAACAGACTTGTTGTTTTTATACAAAATTCTCTACAATAGAACTAGTTGCCCACAGTTACTGAACGCGTTTGAATTAAGCGCTCCTTCGAGATATCCGTGTCATACGATAGCACCACTGAGACCACTGACCCGCAGAACCGTTCTTGGCTCCAACTCTCCATTACACAGACTGTGTAAGCTGCTAAATAGCTACAAACACACAGTTGATGTAAACTTTGATTCCGCTTACAGTTTCCGTAAAAAGATTGTCGACGGTATGGTTAGTACTTAATTTCGTACAACCAGCTTGTATTTTCTATTACCATACGGATAAACTACGTTCTTTTCTTTTAGGTTTTGATTTAACTTTAGTTAGTAAAATCAAAACCTGCTTAAGTTATTGTTATAGTGCATGCTGTGTTTACTAGTAAGTAGTCACTACACTTAGCTTAAGAAACTTTTCTGTTATTTAAGATTGTCATTGTGTAAGTTGACTGTTAGTAAGCCATTTGAATAAAATAAAATAAAATATGATAATTTACTGTGCGTTTATTATATTATAAAGTAAATGGGTTCAAAGTCTCTTCTGCTTGCGTGCTCATCGACAACTAATAAACTTTTATATTCCTATAACATTCCAGAAAATATTGTATCGTAGGTGATTAAATTGCACGGAACAAGTTTAGAGACTAGGGAGGAGTAGAGAGGATGTAAGATAGACGGCTTACAAGGTACGTGACTTTGAAAGATGAGTTTTTAAATTAATATCCTTCGCACGGCTCAACGCCGTCGCGTTCCGCCGGTAACGCGATATAATTTCGAACTCAATAGCAGCATATTGAGACAAAGTAATATAATTGTAAGTGATTGCCAGTGTCGACGTATCGTGCATTAATGGTTTTTCCTTTGCGAAAAAAATATACAGCAAGAGATTTAAGTTAAATGCTTAAAAATGACAACATAGACCAGGGCCCAGCCAGTTATGGCGTTCTTTTGATCTAACATTTTTGGGTTCATAAAAGTATTTATTTAAAAATAATTCTAATTGTGAAATATGTTTTATATAATAATGTGGGAACTGATTTATAAAATTTGTTTACAAAGTACACAGAAATCATAAACGGTTTAAGAGTATAGCCTATTCTAATATTGTTACCTTAGGCCTGGGTATCGTCATTATTTAATCTGTGGTCTCGTGGGCCGCAGCCTAAATCCCTATTTTAATTTTATTTAAAAATAGCATCACACTAGGAATATATTTATTAGCAAAATCTCTTACTTTTACTATGAGGCATTCCATTTTCATCCTCGGGGGTGGCAACACATCTGCATTTTAATTCTTAATCGAAGGCAAATGTAGATGTCTATGGGTCACAGCATCCACTTACCATCAGATGGACTGTGTGCTCGTTTGTCACCCTTATTCAAAAAAAGTTACAAAGCATCTTAGTCCTTAAGGGTGACAAAGCATCTGCATTTTGATTGATAATTGATGATAAACGAAAGTGGGTGTCTATGGGCCACAGCACCCATTTACTGGTTTGTAGACTTGTTTTTCCCCTTACTTCCATAAAGAAGCAATGAAGACGAAAGGGCAATTAAACACCAAACAAAACAAAGGGCTGTGTGCCCTGATAAACACATGATTTCAGGAAGATACTACTGCATCTAAAAACATTCTGACAACAACTCAAAATAATACAAAGACTGCCTGACTAAGAGAAAAGAAACTGGAGAATGTCTATGGTTAGTAGTGAATTTTTGATAGCCTGTAATGAATCCTTACGAGTCTAACGAAACTCGCATAATATCCATCAAGCTGTGAATGCTACAGGTAACAAAAAAATAGACACACACACACACACACACACACACACACACACACACACACACACACACACACACACACACACACACACACACACACACACACACACACACACACACACACACACACACACACACACACACACACACACACACACACACACACACGCACACGCACACACGCACACACCCACACACATGCACTAATATACACATACAAATAATACTTCTTTTGGTGCATCGGGTAATAAATTCTAGAAGTATACTGCCAATACTCAACTAACAATTCTAAATAGAAAATTGCATATTTTTACTACTTTTACAAGCGAATGATATCGAAGAGATACGAAGAAAATTTGCGCAAAATATTTTCCACCAACACGACCATTACAGCAATATATTTTGCGATTTTATTTCCCCTCAGGAGTTCCAGACC
Organism: Parnassius orleans; assembly: GCA_029286625.1. Lineage (NCBI taxonomy): Eukaryota > Metazoa > Arthropoda > Insecta > Lepidoptera > Papilionidae > Parnassius > Parnassius orleans. Next base: position 3,878,009 of record JAGSMP010000018.1, read on the forward strand.
TTATTTCAACGATATTTGAATAACTATTTTCCGCCACTGTAACTTTGAACGCGACAGAGCCTCTTTCTGTGTTGATTATTCTTGTAAATATTTATACGGTCCGATGAGAGATACATTGAAACTTATCCTTCACTTGCAAACTAGTCCTTTTTCTTAGATATTTTATTAAGGTAACCTACATACCATTTACACTTCACATGCATAGAAACTGTCTGACATATACACGTATGAACACATTAAATAAGAAATATTTTAATTTATATGTGGTGGAGCCACGTCCACGCTGCTGGTATATTATGGCTGCAGCACGTATGGGTCGGCTCGACCGGGTAAGGACTACGCTCTGACGTAAAATCCATCGCAAAATAGCAGGTTAATGCTGCTGTGTTTCGTATAGCGTAGGTGACCTTTTTGACTGGTAACGAGGCATTCCATCTTAGTCCTCAGGGACACAACGCATCTGCATATTGATTCTTATTCGAGGATAGATGTAGATGTCTATGGGCCACTGCATCCACTTACCATCAAAAGTCAAAAGGTAACGCTAATTGTGGAAAGCATGCATGTACTTGACTGATTTTTTATTATTCAAAAAACAAAAAAAATTATCACGCCAAAATTCCTCATTAATTAATCAGAATGACAGGATATAATTAGAGGCCATGAGGCATTTCATCTTAGGCATCTGGGGTGATAATGCATTTATTAAAGTTCAATTCATCAAGTAGTAACATTTTGACTAATCCGATTGCGTCTCCTGTGCCATTGGCCTGTTTAAATTTCAAAAAAATCTTTTGATTAATATAAATAAGAGTGACAAACAAACATAGTGTATACCTAATGTTAAGTGAATATTGTGACCCCATAATATAAACTTACGCCTCTTTTCGATTAAGAACCAAAATGCAGATGCGGTGTTACTCTTGAGGTCTAAGGTTGAATACCTCGTTACTATAGTTAAAAGAATCTCCGGCTTTCGTCACTTAACATACGAAATTCAGCAGTTTTATGCAGAGTAAAACTCTGGTTGTTTGAGCGAGCATGGTCCCTTATCGGTCCAGCCCAACAAATCGTGCTGCTACTATAGTACTTTGCAGGCTCTATCAAGAAACTATGATGAAACATTGTTTAAAAACCCATAAAATGTAATATTTCTGTCCCGATTGATTTCAGAACTACAATTTTGTGTAAATCCGTTTCCTGGTCAAAATAAGATAAGATTATGGAAAAAGGTTGGAGATGTATCAGAATAGGCAGGTAATATTACCCGTGTCTAGGCGTTCTCTGGGGAAATAAAGAAGCTGAAACTGTTGTCGTAATGTAATGAATGTGTCTCCTAGAAAAATTTGATGTCACCTTTATGTATATTCAGTATGGCTACATAACGAGTTAATCGATTATTACCGTTGTCATTTATTGAATTAGTCTAGGTCGATTATACTATTATACGTGGTAGAGCCATGCTGCAGCTATATTAGTAGTATAGTTGTAGCACAAATGGGTCCGCTCGACCGGGGAAGGACCACGCTCTCACAGAATACCAGCCAAAAATAGCAGCTTAACACTGCTGTGTTTCGTATGGTGAGTGTAGAGAACCGGAGACCCTTTTACTGGAAAAGAGGCATTCCGTCTTAGTCCTCCCGGGTGACAACGCATCTGCATTTTGATTCTTTATTGAGGATAGATGTAGATGTCTATGGGTCACAGCAACCACTTACCATTAGGTGGACTGTGTGCTCGTTTGTCACCCTTATCCTATAAAAAAATACTCTAGCTTGATGATCATTCTTTAGTTCAAAAATCACGTCCTATTGGTAAGAGCGACAATTTTTTCAAAAACGTTACCCCGCACTAGCATTTTTTCCTGTATCGTGGAAGCAGTTCACGTACATAAATTGCACAAGGAGAAACCCGGAACATTATTTGTAGGAAATGCAAATTCTTGCACCGTGCACGATTCGAACTCGCGGCACTCAGCCAACTCAGCGTCGCAACTTGTAAGCCACTGCGCTATGGAGCCGTCGTCGAAATATCTCATATCATACACCGATAAAGTTACCGTTACAGCCTATTAAAGTCCAATGCTGAAAATAGGCTTCCTCCATAGATTGCCTCATAGGGGGGTTTTTTATATTTAGTCATTATTAGGAAGACGCTGCTGCCTATCTCCTGATTTGTTTCCCTCTGCCGCCTCTTACGACACTCACGGGATGATATGGGATAGTGGATATTCTTACATCGCTACTACAATACTAAACAAAAATATTATAACAACAAAATTTAAAAGTGGATGTTGGCGGAATTGATGCGTATGAACATAGGTCTCACCTTAGATTGGACCTAAAAAGGGGATAATTGCGACAGTTGCCACGCTTGGAAGGCGGGTTGACAACCGTACTTTTATTTTCAACTAGCGATCCGCTCCGGCTTCACAAGGATGATATCTGGATCTCGACAACAGCGCTACCTACCGGGTCCAAATGGGACCCATTCAAATACACACAAAAAAATTCATCAAAATCGGTCAAGCCGTTACAGCCTATATACGTCCCACTGCTGAGCACAGGCCTCCTCTCATTTCTGAGATGGTTTTAGGGCAAGGAAATGTCCGCCGCGCTGCCCCAATGCGTGTTGGGAACTTCACATGTCTTCGAAATATTTTTTATCTTGATTTCTCAGACATGCAGGTTTCCTCACGATGTTTTCCTTCACCGCCGAGCTCGTGGTAAATCAGCACTTAAAATTGCAATTAACAATTTCGTTGGTGCCGGCGGGGATCGAACCCGGTTGCTCGCGTACTGTGAAACTTACAGCGAGCGCTAACCATCTGAGCTACCACGGCTCTGACCTATTATATAGAGATATGTTATTAGAAAGACGATGTTGCTCATCTCATGATTTGTTCTCCCTGTCGCCTCTTACGACTCCCGCGGGACGACATGGGGTAGTGGATATTCTTACACCGCCACTGCACTGTAATAATAAAATATGTTTAGCTTTATGTAAGACATAAAATATTGTGTCATTTTAGCGATGTGCGGAGAAAGATGATCACTATAAATGGAAAGAAGTGACTTATAACGCTCAACCCTTAAAAATAACCTTAATTTAATTATTACTAGTATGTTATTACGCGTTATTCGTAAACGTTCAAACTATTTTTAACCACTTTGTCAAATTCGATATGACAAAAAAAATATTTTAGGCATAAATCTAATAAAATAAAACATGCGTGAGTGTCGTGGAACACTCGGTTGGAACGAAGTTCTTTCGTAAGGTACGTGAGGGTAATTATGGTCACCTTAAGCTTTGTCGCCCTATATAACCAAAACTAGGAGGTGGACAGAGACAGAAAACACAAACTCGAATACTATAAGTTATATATTCAGAAAAAATAGCAAACAAGTCTTGGCAATAATTAGGAACACTTGAAAAATCAACTTAAAAAACTAACTACACTACAGAATACTAAAATCGACTAAAATATTTACTTTAATATCAGCTGTAAAATGGTTCTAATACATTATTATTGATAAACGTATTATATTATTGATTAACAAATATAAATAAATGAATTACTAGCGTCTATTAAAATAAAGCGTCATTTAAAATAAAATAATATTTCTTTCAAGGCAAGATAAGAAAAAGTGCGAGGAGATGGATATTATTCCATCTCGCTTCCTTATAGCTGCCAAGGCCGTCTACACTACGTCAGAAGGGGCCGTGACGGAAAAATCTTACACTTTTTCTTGCCTAGCCTCCATCTACCAAATTCGTACCGTCTGATAAAGAACTTCGTTCCAAAATAATATCAAATTGCGCTGCCATTACATTGCTGTTTAAACAGGCTCATAATAAAAGAGCCGTGGTAGCTCAGATGGTTAGCGCTCGCTGTTAGTTTCACAGTACGCGAGCAAACCTGGGTTCGATCCTCGCCGGCACCAATGAAATTGTTAATTGCAATTTTAAGTGCTGGTTTACCACGTGCTCGGTGGTGAAGGAAAACACCGTGAGGAAACCTGCATGTCTGAGAAATAAAAATAAAATATTTCGAAGACATGTGAAGTTCGCCAACACGCATTGGGGCAGCGCAGCGGACATATCCTTGCCCTAAAACCCTCTCTGCCCGGCTAGCATGGGCTGGGGATAAAAATTTATCCCCGATTATATCCACTGACAAGAGATAAAATTATCTTGTCCTTATGTTCGAGCACGGCAACGGGGAGAAGTATATCCCCGTTTGACATAACGAGTAGACATATATCCCCGTCCGTAGCTTGGAGCCAAATGAAAGATAAAAATTATGCTTTTGACATTTGAAAGGCACAATTTTATCGTAGTTCATTGGACGTAGGTTTAAGTTTATATTCATACAAAAATCTATCTAAGTCTAAGTCTATCTCCATTTTATCAACTATGGGATATTATATCCACCGTGTGCCCATGCTCTAAGGGTGGATAAAACTAAGCGAGGGATAAACATTTTCTCCTTTCCCCGGGGATAAAATTGTCTCCTGCCCATGCTAGCCCTGCAGAAACGAGATGAGGCCTGTGCCCAGCAGTGGGACGTATATAGGCTGAAACTTTTAATTTTTAAAATAAAAATAAGTTACATTTATTATACAGTATTTTTCTTAATCAACCGTTTATCTTATTGTATCGGATAATAATAATTAAAAATAATAATTTTATGTTTTCATATTTTTACTTATTAAGCTTAACCACAATCCTACATGGTGGTAAGTGGTGAACAGGTCCTAGATGGTAAATCGCGCTGTCTTAGCGTAACAAAAGCCTACTTCACTCTTGCCTTGAAGACACCCAGATTGTATTCGGACGGAAAAGCGGCGCCGGCTGATTATTCCACTGTACGCATTACGAAAGACAAAGCAAACCGTTTGATTTGAATACGTAGAATATCGACAACAAAGGGGTGAAGACCCGCCGACCGCCTGGTTGTCCGATGGTGCAAATAGGAGGGAGGTATTAAAGCATGTAATTCCAGCGTACACTCTCCGAAATGCATCCTATAGAATACTGAGAGGCTGCATACTCTGTGCCTGTGCTCGAGGTTGACAAGACTGGTTTCAACCAAATCAAGATTACCAGGTGTAAATAATGATTACCAAACTGTAATTATCATATTATAATAAATAATTTAAGTCGAAAGAGATCATACGCGTAATGACAGCGCCAGAAAGTCCACAAATATCTAATAAAAAAGCATAGTCCTCCTTAGGGAAAATTGTTTAGAAAAATATTTCTATGAAATAGAGATCGCATTTGAGGGAAACCTGATGACATTCCATAATTTACATATTAGGGTGTTACCACACCAATCGATCGATCGTCGATCGATGCCATTGATTGACGTTGATCGATGTCGATCGATTGGTGTGGTAGTTTTAGCTGATCGACGGATATTGGTCGATAAAACGTTGTTCAATCAGCGATCGACGTCGATCGACAATTAATCGATGTAGTTGTGGGTTCATCATCGGTGGAGCGGGGCGGGTTCTCGAATAATCAAGCAGCTCGATCAAAGTCGACTAATCCATTCTACCATCGATCGATGCCATCTATCGATCGGTGTGGTGAACACTATCGATCGACGTCGACTATAATATATTCTGTCATTGATCATTGTCATCGATCGACGATCGATCGATTGATGTGGTAACAGCCTTAGTGCGCATATTTTTCACGGAATTTATTTATTGCAACAGGCTCTAGTTTAAATCTGTGACTAATTATAAATTATTTTGGTTATAAGACGTGGTGACAGTGACAATGGTGTTAAGGGAATATTCGTCAGGATTTTCTTAGTCTTCCATGATAAATTATACCCTTTTTATTCGTGTATAAGACTAACACATTATAGATAACGTGAAATTCTTCATTTATCCATGTCACTAAACTAAATTGAGTTTTAAGTATAGGGGATTCACGTGTTTTCACTTTAACATTATCCTGACTGGCAGCCGCTAATATTTCACACATTAAAGATATTTTCTTTAATGTGTTGTGTCACACTGAGTGTGGAATAGACTCATTCTAAGTAATATTTGTGGAGTTCCCTGTCTCTATGGTCTGTAATAAATCTACATGAAATTGTAATATGATATAATAGATCATCATTATCGGAACGATCGAAGCTATGGATAATGCGGCAAAATTACTATTTTTTAGGAAACAATACTAATATATTTTGTATTGGAAAATGCCTACTTCTAGCCACTTCTAGCTACGAGTATATAATCTTTGCTCAAACTCTTCAAGTTTTCTTCGATTTACGATTATGTACCAAATCTAAACAATGCATACCTAAGAGGAGCTTTTAGGGAGGATCGGTAAAGCAATTTTTAAAGACCAAATCTTACCTTATTTTGACAAGAATATACTTTTCAGATTTATTCTACTTGAGAAGAAAATTAAAGTAACAGAGTATCATCAAATGCTATAAAAATGTGGTTTGATCCACCATCTTACACTGCAACAGAATTCGAAATTCCATCTTTATCATCTCGGTGACTGGCGGTTCACTAATGTGCGATTAAGCGGAATTTTTTGCCTCGCACGACCATACTGTGAAATTTACTTCCCCGTGCGCCCCTTTGTAACCTTGCGCCCCTAGGGCACATGCCTAGTTCGCCTTTAGGATAATCCGCCACTGGTAACAGCGCAGCGTATCTTCAAATCGTATGAAAATGTGGTTTGATCCTGCTTAATGAAATTGCTTATATTTTGTTTATAGGAAGGTCACATTTGTGACAGATTCTGTTTATAGATTAAAAATAATTTTTAAATTGGTATATCATAAATTGAAGGACCTGTGTAATCAGATCTGGACCTCGGAAAAATGGCCTAAGGACTGGACGGAATCTCTTTTGATACCACTGCACAAGAAAGGCTCGACAAAGATATGCGAAAACTACCGAACACTGGCCCTCATATCACATGGTAGTAAGATGATGCTCCACATAATTAAGGGATGCTTACAACCTTACCTACAGCGGCAAATACCTAATGAACAGGCTGACTTCGTCAAGGGCCGCGGGACTCAGTAAGTTAACCAGAATCTGGCAAAACAGGAAAGTGTCGAATACCACCAAGACCAGACTCGTGCGAGCTTTGGTATTCTCAATATTTCTGTACGGTGCCGAATCATGGTCAATCAGAGCAGCTGACCGAAAGAAGATCGAGACTTTCGAAATGTGGTGTTATAGAAGAATGTTGCGTATGCCGTGGACAGCAAAAAGAACCAACAAGTCTATTCTCGACCAACTAAAGATTACTACCAGACTATCCACTATATGCTACCAACGGGTCCTAAGTTATTTTGGTCATATTGCCCGGAGACAACCAGACAATCTGGATAAATTGGTTGTAGTAGGGAGGATCGAAGGAAAAAGATCACGTGGGAGATTATCTACCCGCTGGTCCGACCAGATTCAAAATATAACGGGACTTAATATTCCGACTGCCCTGAGACAAGCCGAGGACAGAGTGGTATGGAAGAAGCTAGTCGACACATTTCAGGACAAGCACGACCTTCAGTAATGAAGCACACGAATAAGAAGAAGATCATAAATTTAAAAAGACATTTTTATTATTGAAAGGCCAAAGTATGATAGAACCAATTCGATGTTATATTATAGTTTAATATTCACGTTAGTCTAGAAATGTAGTGACTAAAAAGTTGATAATTATAAAAAACAAAGGACCTGACATGTCTGTGACAATGAGTATCAAGCGAGTAAAATACTATGCTAATAATATAACATAAGTATTGGATCGTCGATTCGTCAGTCAAACTAGGCGATTAAATTCTCTTTATAAAGGCAGGGGCCTAGGGCACGCGAAGTTTAGAGGCCTTTTGAAACTAAATAATAGATTAAAAAAATTACGTAAATGTATTTTTATTCAATAACAAATGGTTATCTGTTATACAATAATATGCAAGGTTCTGTTATACAAATATATTGAAAGTACTATACCTATATATAAATCTTTCAACATTTCGGGGCCATGTCAGACGGGGGCGCTGGGTTCGTGCACCTGTACCCTTTAGTTTAAAGACGGTTTTAATTTAAAGACGAAACTGCCCGCAATAATCTGTTTACGGGCCGATGAAGATGAGGAATAAGAATCTCTAAAATAGGAGTACATAACAATAAACTAAATATCTCAAAATCGCTTGGTAGACGGATTATTGATTGCAATCGCAGATGCCTCGCATCTTTGACAATTCAAGCAGGACTTGACGATCTGGGAAATTTACGCACAGCATAAACGAAAATTAATGTCACCATTTGTTGAAGGCCGAGAGATGTTTTTGTTTGCTTTGTTTCTGTTAATCGCTTCTGTAGGCATCCAAACCGTGGGGTAGAATGGTATAAAAATTGTATTAATTAGGAATTGAAAAGGTTCGAAAACACCTTACATTGTGTTTATTTTAACGCTTGACGTTTGGTTTCGTAGTTTAGTGTAAATGTATCAGTATAGCTTATAAGTCGATGTCTTTTTTTTTAAAAATTAGCAGCAAATTTTAAGTCTCAAAATGTTATCATAATGAAAAGAAAACGTAATTGCTAAGTGATTCTCACTGGCAAACTATTTCACCAGAGATACACAGTTGCGCTGCTGAACTGAAACCGAAACGCATATGAGGACCGTTAGGCATCTTTACTTTACTCGTACACGAGTAACCCGATCTAACTTTTTTTTAAATTAAAGGACGAAGGAATTTACATTTGATGGTAAGTGGCCATTGCAGCCTTTGGCCACTTGCTTCAAACAAAGAAAGTTACAGATGCGTTGTCACCTTACAGCCTATAATTATACTGGCTCTGCTGCTTGGTGACTAAATAGGTGCTTGGTGACTAACGGGTGGTACCTACCCAAACGGACACCTAGATAGAAAAGAAGTTCTACCATCTAGTAGAAAATCTTTTATGATTTTCTGGTGTGACTGGTAAATAGATATCATGCAATTAGAAATTTCTTTGTCTTCTGATACGATCGAGGTAATAATATAAAAATAAGAATTACAATGTCACGAAGTTTCGCCTTCGACTGGGAAACTGAAAAATTTGGGTATTTTCGAACCGACCGGGACTTCTGTCACGGTCGGTCGGTACGTACCTTACAGAAAATAGAAACCATTTTTAGAATATAAATTAAGAAGTGTAACGAAATTTAGCACCAATTTTTAATCCCTGCTCATAATCCGTTACTACACGGTGTAATACCATTTCACTACCCCATATCATCTCGTGGGTGTCGTAAGAGGCGACAGAGGGAAACAAATCAGAAGATGAGCAGCAGCGTCTTACTAATAATGACCAAAAATAAAAATAAAAACGTACGTGTGTACTTATGTACGCACGTAGGAAGTTATACTTCTTTAACGTAACAAAACAAAAATAACCAAAAATAACTACCTTCAATATAGTTATCTGTTCCCACGAAAACTTGAGCGACTTCATTGGGTAACAATGAAGTTGTCGCTTTGAGGTAAGTGTGCGCGCGCATCGTAACAACTTCATGGGGTCGTTTTAAGCTGTCGGTGTGCGCGCGCATCGTAAAAAATTCACTCTCATAATTTTTCCCAAACGCCCCAAAAGAAGTATAACTTCAAAAAACTGCGGTTGCTAACCCGCTTACCAAGCCTGGCAAGTTTGCCAAGTATCATCCTTATGAGGCCGAGGCCGATTATGGGAGAGGCCTATGTTCAGCAGTGGACTTTAATTGCCTGTAACGGTAACACGTAAAATATGCGCACATAATGATAAAAGATAAAAGTCCAAGTTACAGCTTATATACGTTCCACTGCTGGGCACGGGCCTTCTCCCACGTCTGAGAGGGTTTTTAGGGCAAGGAAGTATCAGCCGCGCTGCCCCAATGCTTGTTGGCGGACTTCACATGTCCTCGATATATTTGTTATTGTTTTTTTTCTCAGACATGCAAGTTTCCTCACGATGTTTTGTTTAAGCGCCGAACACGGGTTAAAATTGCAATTTAGAATTTCATTGGTGCCGGCAGGGATCGAACCCGGGTTGTTCGCGTAATATGATCTTTACAGCGAGCGCTAAACCCCTGAGCTACCATTACTTTATGTATACGGTAGCATAATTCCTTCATTCACCTGTCCCTTCATCCTGTCATTCCTTTTTCAAAATTATTTAAAATTCAAGAAAAAATTTAAATCCAAGAATGTTTTGTATCGTCGTTATGAAATTTCATGAAGTAACAAGAAGAAGCAGGCGGGGTACAAGATAATCTTCTTATAAGATACGTGACTTTGAGAGATGAGGTTTCAATCTAATACGAACAGTTTGGATTAATGCTGTCCTCTTTCGTAAAGTAAAATCTTGATACGTAAAAGATTTTTATTCATTTTGAATCTTTCTTCTCCATTTTCATCAATTGCTCTACTGCTGCCTAGATTTCTCTTACTGATTATGTGGCTGCTATTCTGCGTTATTTATTATTTTGTATTTATACGTCAATTATTGTGAATATTAATAAGTTTCTCTCGTATCTTTTAAACTTAGCTAATTAATCTGCGTATTTTTTAAACTTAGCTAATTCGTAAAAAAAAATTAATGGTCGCATATTAACACCCGATTGTATTTATTGTCTTCTTACGTAATTAATGGAAGATAATACGCACATACACTACACTAACAGCTGAACATAGGTCTTCCCCAAACAATGCCACAGGCACGATCTTGAGCCACCTGCATCCATATACTTTCGGCAACTCTTATCAGGTCGTCACTCCATCTTGTGGGGAGCAGACCTCACTTTGCTTACGGGTATGGGGCTGTCATACGTGAACGGTCCTTTGCCATAGGTTGTCGGTTCTTTTTTTTATAGAATAATGGTAACAAACAAGCACATAGTCCACCTGCTGGTATGTGGATGCTTTGGCTCATCTATATCCATCCTCAATTAAGAATCAAAATGCAGAATGCGTTGTCTCCCTTGAGGATAAAGATAGAATGCCGCGTTTCCAGTAAAAAGGGTCTCCGGTTCTCTACATTCACCATACGAAACAGCAGCATTAAGCGGCTATTTCACGCTGGTATTCTGTGAGAGCGTGGTCCTTCCCCTGTCGAGCCAAACCATTCGTGCTACAACCATATATAATAAATGCTGCAACGTGGCTCTACCACGTATGCTGCAGCGTGGTTCTTCAAGCTATATAGCCGGCTCATCGCCACTTCAGCTTACTGCTCCGTTGAGCTATATTGGTTACCCTGGTTATACTGCGAATATCCCCATTACGAAGTTTATCACGCAGAGAATGTCCAAGCATAGCCTTCTGAGCTATAGCTTGCTGAACAACCGTGTGTTTCCTCATACGGCCAGCAGTGGAGTATCACGCATCTGATTCAAATTTCCCACCACTGGCAACACGTACTGGTTGTACACTCTTGTTTTCAAGTTTTGAGTTATACACGACAAGAAGAAGTTACATCCATAACTAATTAGTAAATACATTTATCATATTGATTTTTTTTTACTAAGCAACAATTTTTTTTATCACGTAATGAAATAAATCTGAAGCTAATTTAAAGATTGATTCATCCATCCATTCATTACAGCATATAAAGGACCACATCTGAATAAAGGCCACCTCTATAGATTAGCTCATAGGGCTAATCATAAGGGCAAATTCTCATTTTGCCACAGTTGCCACGCTTGGCAGGCTGTTTGGCAACCGCAGTTTTTTATTACCTTAAGTTGTTATCAGGAAGATGCTGCCCACTCGTGTTTCCTTTTGCGATACCTTCGGTACAGTATGGGTCAGTGTATATTCTTACAGCGACACTATAAGGGTAAACTTTGTTTTGTAAGGTTAGGTTTTTTAAATATTTTAATTTATTCTAAGATAAATTAACATAAATTCAATAACAGTAATCTTTATCGAGGATAGATGTACATATCTGTGGGCCGCAGCATCCACTTACCATCAGAAGGACTGTGGATTGTCAACCTTACTTCATTAAAAAAGTACTTATTATTGTGTATATACGCCCTTCATCAATTACAGCCTAAACAAGTCCACTGCCTCCCTGATTCGAGAGGGTTTCCCCATAGTTGTCACGCTTGGCAGGCGGGTTGACAACCGCAGTTTTTTATTATTTGAACTGTTATCAGAAATGCCCTATGGCATTCTTTACCAGTCAACCATACGAAAGATGGAATAAATAAAGATGTTGGCAGGTGCAAATTGAGAACAATAATAAAAAAATTACTTAGAAAGAAAAACAGTTCAACTATACTAAATACATTACACAATACAAAACTACCTAATTGCATTATATAAATACTGTACACATAAAATACACACATATAATACATATAATTTATATATATATATATATATATATATATATATATATATATATATATATATATATATATATATATTTATATTTATATATACATATATAAAAATCTTCCTATCAATTTTTTCTCTATCCTTATTAAATCTTCTTCCTTTTATATCCCTTAACTGTCGAAGATATAACCATTCGAGACTGAATCTTAATATTAAATTCAATTTAAAGGCAGCAGCAAATCCTGAGTAAAAATATTATCTGATTGATATCCGATGATTGCATGTCTATGTCCAGCAGTTGTTTTATATAAAACCAAAGATGGAGAACGAGAAAGGTGCTAAAATACCATGACTTCTAAAGTTGGACCAATATATTATATATATTCTTGTACCATATTATGATTAAACGTGATGGAGCTACGCTGCAGTTATATTACGGCCGCTGCACGATTGGGTTGGATCGACCGCATATTAATAATAATAATAGGTCGGGGAAAAAGTTTCTCCGTATTTTGTTTGTATAAAATTGAAGAAAAATCTCTTTGGTTGTACTGTTTGTATCTGGCTGGTTTTAATATCAATACATATAGGAAATTAAGAAAAAGAAAAATAAAAAGTAAAAAACACTTTCCCGCTATTTTCAATTGTTTTCCTGTCCGCCAAACTGAGTGAATCTAACGAAGAAATTCGATACATTCTGAAGTTTTATTACAAAAAAGGGAAAAATACGACTCAAGCCGCGAAAAAAATTTGTGACGTTTATGGACCTAATGCAGTGTCAGTAAGAGTAGCACAAAGTTGGTTCAAGCGTTTCCAGTCCGGAAATTTTGATGTCAAAGATGCAGCTCGCTCTGGTCGCCCCATACGGAAAAAGTCTAAAAGTTTTTTTAAAAAGTGGAGCATGATCGGCATATTAGTAGTTACGACATAGCCTAGGAATTGAGGATTGACCACAAAACAGTTTTAACCCATTTGAAAAAGTCTGGCTATACAAAAAAAATCGATATTTGGGTACCACACGAGCTCACTGAAAGAAACCTCATTTGCGATTCTCTATTGAAACGTAATGAAACCGAACCATTTTTGAAAAGATTGATCACTGGTGATGAAAAGTGGATATCCTACGACAAGAACGTGCGAAAAAGATCATGGTGAAAGGGTAGTCAAGCTCCACAGACTGTAGCGAAACTCGGATTAACACGCAATAAGGTGATGCTGTGTTTATGGTGGGATTGAAAGGGCAACAGAAACAGAAATAGAAGCTTTTTTATTCAATATAGATTATAAATAATACTTATTGAAAGTCACTCTTTTGTTTAATTACCACTGGTTCGAAAAAAACCTCTGTCCTGGGAAGAACCAGTAAGAAACCCAGCGGGACTTTTTTTTAAATAACAGCTTACAATCATGTATGTTACAGAATTAACCACACAAAACAAATTAGAAATAGCTTGGTAGCAATCACCTCATTCCCAGGGGTTATTATCATCCATAAATTCCTTAATATTATTATAACCCTTTTTATACAAACTATGTTTAATAAAGTTTTTGAACTTTGAGCAGGTCAAATTTTGTATATTTGTATACGTTCAGTATGAGCTTTTACTGCCAGGCAAAACCATCGATTCGGATCTTTACTGCTGAGACTCAAGCAAGCAATTGAGAAAAAACGGCCGGAATTGATCAACAGAAAAGGAGTGGTCTTTCATTATGATAACGCCAGACCACACACATATTTGGCCACTCAGAAAAAATTGAGAGAGCTTGGTTGGGAAGTGATAATGTATCCACCATATAGTCCTGACCTTGCACCCTCAGATTTTCACCTGTTTCGGTCTCTTCAGAATTCTTTGGGTAGTGTTAGGTTAACATCAAGAGAGGACTGTCAAAACTACCTGTCGCATTTTTTTGATCAAAAATTCCAAAATTTCTACAGCAACGGGTTTATGTCACTACGTACAAGATGGCAACAAGTTATCGAACAAAATGGCACATGTATATTATAATTAAATGTAATTAAACTTAAAAAAAATGTCTTGAATTTCTATATAAAATACGAAGAAACCTTTTCCCGATCTTATTATAATACTGCTGTGTTATGATAAGCCGTGGTAGCTCAGGGGCTAAGCGCTCGCAATTTTAAATGCTGATTCCATTTAAATTGCACTTAGCAGTTTCATTGATGACCGGGACCATGTATTTCTTGGTGAAAAACATCTTGGGGAAACGACCATAACAAAAAAAAGGAGACATGTGAAGTCCGCCAACACGCATTAGAACAGCGCGGTGGACATTTCCTTGCCCTAAAACCATCTCAGTAATGAGAGAAGGCCTGTGCCCAGTAGTAAGTATATCTATAGGTTGTAAGTTTACTTTTACTTTTACTGCTGTATTTCGTATGGTGAATTACAAAAATTTAAGACCTTTTTTAATGGTGACGAATCATTCCATGTTCATGTAACACACTCAGGGGTGACAATGCATCGCCGTTTTTATTCCTAATCGAGAGTAGATCTAGGGGTCCAGGGTCACAACCTTATACATTTTACCGTCAGGTTGACTGTGTGCTCGTTTGCCACCCTTATTTGTATTAAAATGTTATAATAATAAAAGTTACGATGTCTAAAAGAGAAATATTTATATAGACATACGATTAAATTACATAATAATTTAAATAAGTTAACATAAAGAAATATTCGGAGAGCCTATTTTTATCTACGGAATTTTCGATGAACTACTTACGCATTTGCTGGTAAATCCAATTTGTGTTCGTTCGAATCTTCACGTCTGTATTAGGTTGGAACGAGCTACGAAATGGATTATTGACGTACACACGATCGACTAGGTATATCCACTGATATTTTCTTGACAGATTAAATAGTATACGAAAAATAATTTTTAAAGGTAAATAACCATGCCATCTATTACATAAAGTGATCCTTGTGATGTCTAAGTAGCAGTGGCTACGCGCTTGGTTGCAGCGCCGTTTGAAGCTAAGGCTGCGCGTTCGATTTCAGCAAACAAAAGACATTAGTTTTGGTTACAAATAAATGTTTTGGGTCTGCAAACGTCTTCACGGCACAGAATTATGGATCTATATACAGTCTATATACAGGACTGTCTTTGTACGTGGAGCCACGCTACATCTATATTATGGTTGTAGCACGAATGTGTAGGCTCGGCTGGAGAAGGCCCATGCCCTCACAGAATACCAGAGTAAAATAGCAGCTTAATGCTTCAGTGTTTCGTATGGTGAGTGTAGAGAGAACCTTTTTACTAGAAACGAGGCATTCCATATTAGTCTTCAGGGGTGACAACGCATCTGCATTTTGATTCTTAATCGAGAATAGATGTAGATGTCTATGGGCTGTAGCATCTACTTACCATAAAAAAGGAACTATTCCTAGTGTGAATAATGACGAACATAACGTGAATAACATTTTGTTTTGACATGAAAGACTATTGCGAGAAATAACTTAGATTCCCCGACAAAAATATTAAAAAAAAAGTATATAACATTATATGATGATGTTATATTAAAGCTTAAATTATTTAGACCGATAGTGTGATTTTATTGTCTTTAAAATAAGGAAAGTGATAGTCTATCGGCACCGGACATAGTTGTATCACTACAAGAATATACATACTCGTACGTTGGTTTTTAGGTATTACTTTTCTATACACATTTATAAGTATGGAATAAGCTCTGGAGAACTGCCAAGCCAATGCCGCGTGAGTATGTCCTAGTAATGAACACCATTTGATGACGTCTTAATTTAGGCTTTTATAGAATAAAATGTAACACATTAAAATTATTACAAAATAAAAATAGGAAGGAGAGTTTTCGCTACACATGTTTATTTAAAATTATTAATAAGGGGAAAGAAGAAAATATTTCTTTTTCCTACCTCCTCATCTCTCACAGAAATAAGGATTTTCCATATGCGCTATAATTGGTAAACGGATTGGCGATTGCAGTGCCAGAAGTTTTAAACCTTTAACGCTCCCCACAGCGATCGGAGTACTTTACATCATTTCAATGAGATCTTTCTGGAATATCCCTTAGTCGCCTCTTATGACAGGGGGTAACGAATTTTTTTACGCTGTCAACACTCGGCACAATGTGAACTAAGGCTGACCTCTAGTTTAAGGTGATGAGTTATTTTAAATATATATTATTATTTGTATTAAATAAATGGGCGGGATAAAGATTTTCACGTAATCATAGGAAGACAATTTCTTTAACACACACATTCATAATCCTTTGTTAAAAATGTTGCAGCAGTGTCGTTTTTTACTTTCTGCACGTAATAATTATATCTTAAAATTTTCAAATTGACAACGGTAGTCGTAAATCGAAAGCTAATTTTGTTTCTATTTTTTTTCTTACTTTAAAAGAAAAGAAAAAAAAAACCTTTTTGTTTTTACGGACGTAATTAGCGCAGTTTTGGTAATCAGTGAATGGACTTCCACGCAGCAAAATATTCGACACCGAAAAATCGCTAACAATTCCTAACAATGCTGGGCTAGTTGATTGCATGCGTATTTTGGCGGATCGCATCCAAATACCCTGTATATTGCCCCAACAGCAAAACTATTCAGGCCTTTAGTGAACGAATATGGCGGAATAGTATGCAAAATTGAAAAGCCGCCCTTAAAATGAAAAAACTGGAACTTTTTACAGACTATAGTCAATAAAAACTGTTCTAGGAAAACTTTGAATGTAAATCAACTAGGAAAATGTAAATTTTTTGTAAATAAAATGGCTTACAGATTTGCCGATTGATATTTTTACAATTAACATGGCATCCATTTTTTTTGAATAGTAAGAAGCTACAACAGATATTAAATACCTATGTAAAAGCGGCATCATTGATTTTATAGACCTTACCACATGTTACATAAACTATTTACACAGCTCTTTCTATCTATGTACATATGGATGGTTTTAATATTTAAACAAACGTTTTGTTTACCCCTTACGACCCGTTCCACGATGCAGAGAGTATATGAAAAAACATTGATCAAATAAAATACTCATTGAAATCTACGACGACAAAGATGTTTTAATATTAAGTCGTTGTAAGTTATCGAAGGAATAGCTTGATTACGGTTTACATGTACCGTATATAATATAACAAAACAGTTTACAACGACAAACGAATAATTTCTTGTACAAAACGTTGTTACTTTACACTACACAAATAAAGTCTGATTAAACATTAACTTTAGATCTAAACATACTAAATTTATTTAAAACTCACTACATTTTCTTTTTTTATACGACTTATAGATCTTTGTCTTCGTGCATGACGAAAAGATAACGAAATCTTCATTCTTAATCACAGATGTCAATAAGGGGCGAAGATGGTTTGACATCTTCAGACAGATAACGAGCTCAATTATCACATAATATTTATATTGCACGCCTCATAACGCGAAGCATTATTAGGTAGTGCTTTGCTCTCGACACGTCAAGGTCAAGAAATTTTGTGTTCTTAAAATGCCTCTATCATAACCATATTGCAATTATACGATACTATGAGTAGCCGTATATCAAGAAAACACTAATTAATCCACCGTATATTTTATAAAAAATCATTTTATATTGCTACTTTTAAAAAAAGGTTTAAAAAAAAAATACGTGGACGTCCGGATGTTGATTTTGTATGTGGTCACGATAACTCCCGAAAAAATTGACGTATCGAGACCGGGTTATTTTTATTAGCTTTAGAATTACATCAACTGATTCCCTATTTCATGTCGATAGCCTAGTACGCGTAGTTTGTTGATAAAATGATTTTAAACTTTTATAAGTTTTATTGCTATTAAAAATTTAAAGGCGCTTTCATATTTTTTAGCCCTTGACAGATAGAAGACAAATGTACCATAGAACCTATATCGATTTTATACTTTGTATATTCGATTTATTTTGGTAAATATTATTAATTTTTTTCCCTGTAGGTGACACTACCTGTTAAAATAATAGAGCGCTAAATTTAAAACACGTATTTAATATATTTTAAAAGTCAGGAATACAATTAATTTTTTTCATCAAAATTAAATGAAACGCTCATAAGGCGTGCGCTTTTGGATTTTCCAAACTATTTCTTCTATAAAATTAGACATATTTTTTGATTTGTGTGTGTGCGTGCGTTAGTGTTTGTGTACGTGCGTTTGTGTAGTGTGTGACATCAGATCAGACGTGTACATAAAGACCGACGTTTCTGAATTTACGCTTTGAACCTCCGCCCTTATTTAAATATATATTTCAAAAGCTATATATTACTATCGAATTTGGGTAAAAATGGGTAGGAAGATTTTTATCCTCGGGGGTGACACCGCACCTGCATTTTGATTCTTATTCGAGGATGACCCACAACAGTCATTTACCACCATCGTGCGCTTATTTGCCACCCTTACCTGTATACAAACGTAGGCATTGTAAAAGATTACAGATTTGCGAAACCAAAGGCAAAACGTCATGCACAGCGATTGTAAATCTATCAGCAATTGTGTAACTTTTCACTTGGAATAGAACACAGTTCCTCAATAGGATGCTAAATTGTGAGTAAAAAGCCACATTGTTCTGGATGATAACGATTTTGAAAATTATCCAATTACACACATACCCAGCCGAGTTGATTTGAACATTTTTACATTTAGTGTTTTTTGCTTTTGCTTTTTATAAATTAGTAACAATATAAGGAAATAAGTGTGCGTAATTACGGTTTGGCTTACTGCTGGCTATTTGGCGAACTCCCAAATAAAGTAAATAACAGCGAAATAGCCCTTCACAGTAACTTTATTACATAGTAGTAATATAATATAAGCTGTGTGGTTGCAGAGCAAGAAAACACATTACCCTATTTTGCCTAGTGGGTATTTTAAGAGGCGACAATAGGAACAGCCAAAAGATTTCATAGATTCTGATAGATGGGGGTATTACAATCCCCTTTATACCAGATGTAAAATACCAGCCATAACAGCGACAGGGAGCAACATCAAAGGTGCGGGAAGTCTGGTTCTGCGATTGCCAATTCGTTAGCCAAGAGTTTAGGGCGTTTATGGCAAATTCTCCCTACAACGGGAGAGGTCAATGTTATTCAGTGGATGTATGCAGGCTAATGATGATGTACGAGCATACACTTACATAATGTAAACGCAGCAATTTGCGTGCTATATTTACCAAATACTGTAAAATTACGAACGATTCTAATAAACGCTCCGGTACATTGCGGTCCGTACTACATGCGATGCTAGGGTTGAATATTGGCCAACTATTTGGCTATTGGCTACTGACTTAGTGATAAAACTACCTGGAAATGTCGTGTGTGGCTTAGTCATTGTTGTTTCTACCTCTAATCTTATCTCTAATAAGTGTAACATAATACACAACATAGCTGCAGCATGGCTCTACGTGGTAGAGCCATGCTGCAGCTACATATATTAATAGTATAGTTGTAGCACGAATGAGTCGGCTCGACCGGGGAAGGACCACGCTCTCACAGAATACCAGCGTAAATTAGCAGATTAATGCTGCTGTCTTCGTATGGTGAGTGTAGAGAATCGGAGACCCTTTTTACTGGAAAAGAGGCGTTCTATCTTAGTCCTCACAGCTGACAACGCATCTGCATTTAAATTCGCAAACGAAGATAGATATAGATGTCTATGGGCCACAGCAACCACTTACCATCAGGTGGACTGTGTGGTCGTTTGTCACCCTTATTCTATTAAAAAAAATCCCTCTCGTATCTTAGAGGGTATCTTCGATGCAGCTATGAAAATGCCAGAAAAATGTTATTTATGGCTTCCGTTAGGTGGCGGTGTAACTATCTCATTTACGTCAAATAGAGAATACCCAGACCGACTGCCAAGCGTGACGATTAAGGCAAATCCTCCCTACAACGGTAGGCTTATGTCCAGCAGTGGACTTTACGGATAAAGAAGAACATAGCACACGGGGAAGAATGAGAATTCATTTCAGTATTTGCGTGTAAATTTATGATTTTACTTCTATGTCCATCCCATTATGTTCTGATGGTATATGAAAAATGATCGCATCCGCTAGGAGAACATGACAATGTGAAATTTGGGGCTGTACAGCTTCTTCATCCTCCTCATTAGTTTTTTAAGTTAAAAAAAAGGTGTTTATTTCCTCAAACCCGCAGTCTCGTACAGCAGCCTTGGCGAGCCACGCCGTGTGAACCGGTGCGTTGTTATTAAGTAGCATCACTCCCTTGGTCCCGTGTAGTGGCGGGTAAGAATACCACTACCCCATATCTTCCCGTGGGTGTCGTAAGAGGCGACAAAGGAAATTGATACAGAAGATGGGCAGCATCTTTCTGATAAAAGCCAAAACAATAAAAACTGCGGTTGCCAACCCGCTCGCTAAGCGTGGCAACTATGGCAATATACCCCATGAGCGACGACACAAATAAACGGCCCCAGTCCCCGGCGGCCCCGCTATTCCTGGCTACGGTGGCGACCATGGTAACGGCGGAGCAGGGGTGCTAAGAATCTCGGTGGAGGTTCGGTTGCCACCTACGACGACTCGACCTGGCAACATATAACGCACGCACCCTGAGGACTGACGAGAAGATCCTGGAGCTGGAAGAAGAGATAGATAGTTACGCTGGAATATAATAGGACTATCCGAGGTCCGAAGAGGAGGACACGGTAATCCTCGATTCCGGTAACTTATTCTATCACCGGAGGGCGACCATCTGTCCCAAGGAGGTGTCGGATTTATCGTCCACAAGTCTCGTTAACAACGTTGTAAGATCGGGAGTGTGTCGACGAAGGTTGCGTACCTTATACTCAGAATCACAAACGGTATTCGCTGAAGGTCATACAGGTTTATGCACCAACCTCGGCACACCCGATGAGGAGGTGGAGGAAATGTATGAGGATATCTCTAGAGCCATGCATTCCTCCAAAACCCACTATACGGTGTTAATGGGAGACTTCAACGCAAAACTAGGCACAAGAGAGAGCGGTGAGCTGAAAGTAGGAAATTCGGAATAGGCAACGGAACCCAAGAGGTTAGCAGCTGGCCGACTTTATGGAGAAAGAGGGACTCTTTATGATGAACTCTTTCTTCCAAAAGCGGCCCCACAGAAAGTGGACCTGGTCGAGCCCTGACGGTTCGACAAAAAATGAGATTGACTTCATTATGACGACCAGACGACAACTGTTCAGTGATGTCTCAGTGATCGCGAGGGTGAAAACTGGCAGCGACCACCGAATGGTGAGAGGCACACTGAACCTAAACGTTAAGTTGGAGAGGTCACGTCTAATGAAGTCAACGCTCCGTCCCCCTCGTGCTCTAATCCAAAGTCCCGAAAACTTTCAGCTCGAATTACAAAATCGTTTTCAGTGCCTAGAAGTTTGCAATGAAGTGGACGATATGAATGACAAGCTTGTGGAAACTGTCCATGCGGTCGGAGCTAAGTTCTGTAAGACCCGTCGCAGAAGAACACAAAAACTCTCCGATCACACTCTTAATATCATGGTTGTTAGACGGGAGATGAAGCTGCAGTCTTCAGCAGATTTGACAGTATACAGGCAACTGAACAGACAGATCTCCAAATGCATGCGGAGGGACTTGCAACTTCAATACAGCTCGTGAAGAAGCGATCGAGTGGAATCAGGGCTCCAAAGTCTTTGCCAGAGATCTGTCTGCAGAAAGAGCCAACTGTCGAAGCTGAAGACCGATTGTGGCAGCATCGTTTCCTGGACACCTGAGATTTTGAGTGAGATTGAGAGGTTCTATGGGCAGCTGTACACGTCATCGTTGGAGCCACACACAAGTGTGAGTAACGATCCAAGAGCAAGTCTTATCCGACACTATTCCGATGATATCCCGGACATCAGTCTGAGCGAGATTAGAATAGCTCTCCAGCACCTTAAAACGGCAAGGTCCCAGGCGAGGATGGAATTACAGCGGAGCTTCTGAAAGCGGGTGGAAAACCGGTACTTGAAGTCCTTCAGAAGCTCTTAATTCCGTCCTCCATGGCGGCATTACACCGGAGGCGTGGAGCAGAAGTGCGGTGGTCTTGTTCTTCAAGAAAGGCTACAACGCTCTTTGAAGAACTACAGACCGATTTCCTTCTGAGCCGCGTCTACGTGCTGTTTTCGAGAGTCATTACGAATCGTCTCGCATGCAGACTCGACGACTTCCAGCCTCCCGAACAAGCCGGTTTGAAAAGGCTTTAGCACCATAGACCACATACATACCTTCGGCAAATTGTACAGAAGACCGAGGAGTACAACTGCCACTTTGCCTTGCGTATGTGGACTATGAGAAAGCCTTTGATTCCGTCGAAATCTGGGCGGTGCTGCAGTCCCTTCAGCGGTGCCAAGTTGACTGTCGGTATATCGAAGTGCTGAAGTGTTTGTACAGTAGGGTTACGATGGCTATCCGAGTACAGAACCAGAGTACGAAACCTATCCAACTGCAGAGAGGTGTAAGACAGGGTGACGTAATATCCCGGAACTCTTCACCGCTGCATTGGAAGACGTTTTCAAGCTACTGGACTGCAAAGGATACGGTATTAACATCAATGGCGAGTACATCACTCACCTTCGATTTGCCGACGATATAGTCCTTATGGCAGAATCGCTGAGGACCTAAGCACTATGCTCAATGACCTCAATAGTGTCTCCCAACGGATAGTCTCAAGATGAACATGGACAAAACAAAAATCATGTTTAACGTCCATGTCACACCTATGCCGGTAGTTGTTGGGAGCACTAAGCTCGAAGTTGTTGACGAATATGTTTACCTGGGACAAATAGTCCGACTAGGTAAGTCCAACTTCGACCGAGAGGTCAATCGACGGATTCAACTCGGCTGGGCAGCGTTCGGAAGATTACGACCCATCTTCTCGTCAAGCATACCTCAAAACCTCAAAACTAAGATGTACAACCAGTGCGTGTTGCCAGTGATGACCTATGGATATGAGACGTGGTCCTTCACTGCTGGCCGTATGAGTAGCTCAAGGTTGCTCAGCGAGCTATGGAGAGGGCTATGCTCGGGGTTTCTCTGCGTGATAAACTTAGAAATGAGGATATCCGCAGTAGAACCAGAGTAACCGACATAGCCCAAAGGATTAGTAAGCTGAAGTGGCAATGGGCCGGCCATATAGCTCGAAGAACCGACAACCGATGGGAAGAAAGGTTCTCGAGTGGCAGCCTGTACCGGCAGGCGAAGTGTAGGGCGTCCCCACTAGATGGAGTGACGACCTGGTAAGACATGCAGGAAGTCAATGGATGCAGGTGACTCGGGACCGTGCTTTGTGGCATTCCGTGGGGAGGCCTATGTTCAGCAGTGGACTTGTGAAGGGCTGTAATGATGGTGATGATTCCTTGGTCAGCTTTCCTCTTCTCATTTCATTTATTGCTTCTCTCAAACGGCGTAAAGTGGCTGAGTATTTGTCTGCGCTGATGGTTTCATCTTTTTTGTGTACTTGATCAATAGTATTCCTTTGGAATCTCAAAACACTGTGGCCATGATTTTACCGGCCGATGGAGTGACTTTGAACTTCTTGGGGGGGTCTGATCCCTTTTTATGCCATTGTATAGACTCCTGTTTACTCTCAGGGTCATAGTGGTGAACCCACGTTTCATGTCCTGTAACTATCCTATCGAAAACACTTGTTGGGTCGTGACCACACAGCTCTAAAAACTCCCTACAACAGTCAAGCCGCGCCTGCTTTTGAAGCGCAGTGAGCATTTGCGGCACCCATCTTGCACTAACTTTTGTGAGGTTGAGATAGTCATGCAATATGGTGTGTATAATACCAACGGATAGGTTAGTCATTTCTGCTAACATCTTAATTCTTACTCCTGCATCTTTTAATACAAGTTTTTCAATTTTCATATTTTCTTCTCTAGCCGCTGTGATTGGCCCACCCGGGTGGGGGTCATCTTCGATGTAGGAGTTATGCACTCTGGTAAACATTTCATGGTGTGGATGTCTCCTATCGGAAACCTTTCCTGTAGAGGGTGGCAGCAGCTCAGGATTTTGGCCAGCTTCTCCGTAAATAAGGTGCATCTCCATACTCTCGCTGCATAACCAGGAAAACGCGGCGGTTGGCCATGTTATAAAACACAAAAGTCCAGGTGGTCGCCAAGTCGTCGTAGTGATCACAATAAAAATCCAATCGTAAGGCAAACAAAGTCCGGGTCCAAGGCACAAAACAGTCGTCAGTATGAAACAATAATTTGTGAACACAGAGATGCGTTGCGCACGGTTTAAGGTAGCGTACTGACAAGTGTCGCAAATAAGGTTGAGAGTGAGACACAAAATCACAATGCAAGAAAGCGGGATAGCACATGCGCTTCTTTGTTGACAGTAACCGGTCAGGTCGGGTCGGTCGGCGAGCAGGTAAAAACCTTTAGTCATGCGTGCATGTCGCATTTTACGTGTCACAACTAGTTTTATAATAATTCACGTAAATGAGCAGCTATTACTTATTCTCATAGTGGTTTTGTCAAAATTACGTTAATTACATTTTCAACAAAATCAGCTTCTCTGGAACTAAAATAGCATTTTTTGTATTTTTAATGAAAATGCACTAGTATTGTATCTTTCCTAAATCACCATTAAACAAGCTATTTTTAAGTTTGTTGTACAAAACTATACATACATTTTTTTTCACCACTGTAGGTTAAACTTAAGTGATAAGAAAATAGTTCTGTGCAAATTTAAACAAAAATAGTATTTCTTGAAAACATTCTTGTCTTTGATAGAAAAAGACTTATCAATGAGTAAAGTAACTATTCACGAATAATTTGATGTAAAAAAGTACTAGAAAAGTTTTTTCATTACGAGATGCTTAAAAATCTGTTTCAAGGTAGAGATTTTTCAGTATTTCGGAAAATTTTGTAAAACTGTAAATCCGTAAGATTTTGCTGAACATATATTGTGTTGTATTGATAGGTAGTGACCCTAGCTATCACCCCCTGCAGTATGTCGTGCTATTTACTGGACAACCTGTATACAAACATTCTCTTTTATATTGTATCAGATTTATACACACTGATAGACCGAAATTCCTTGCAAAAGAACACCGATACCTACCAAGGATGATTCGCGAGATTATTGAAATTAAGAAACATCCATACTGTAGCCAATAGAAATCTATCTATCCACGGTTGAAAACCAAAATGCAGATACTTTGTCACCCCTGAGAATTAAGACGGAGTACCTCGTTGCAAATAAAAAGGGTGTCCGGTTCTCTACACTCACCATACCAAACATAGAAGCATTAAGCTGCTATTTTATGTTGGTATTTTGTGAGAATATGGTCCTTGCCGGTCGGGCTGACCCATTCGTGCTACGACCATATTATCATATACTGATAAGCTATAAATATGGTTGTGCCACAACGGAAAGTACGGCTCTTCCACGTATATAGCAATTATGTTTGAAAGAAGGATTGACAATCGCGGTATCAGATGTCTTGTATCTTTAACGCTGCTGCCCACCGCTGGTGTAAGTATTTTACGCCAGGCATGAACAAGATTGTTATACCGCTTATCTATCGGAAGCCACAAGAATATTTGTGAATTATATTATATTATGACACTAAAAATAACTATTATAATACCCACGGGATGAGATCGGTTGATGTTTTCTCCCATGCTGCGCCGCCACTCAATCTCTACATAAAATACACTATCTTGGTAACGATATACTATTTGTTGAAGCCGTAGAGCAATAACTGTCCGCACATGCGACGACAGATTCAATAAAGTAAGATGTTTAATGTGCGTCTTTGGTAAATCCCGCAGATTTTCCGTAACATTTTATATTCAACTAAATAAGAACATATAGAGACAGCTTTACTAATTTCAATTCAAGTTTTTACTTGAATTAATAATAATTTATTATGATAATAAATATTGTATATTTTTATGTTAGGTCATACTTGAGTTGAAATAAAAACAGAGGCAGTCATAAGCACTGCCGACAAAAGTGAAAACTTATTGATATACGCGTCTACATGTACACAGGCCGCTATACTACGCGTCGCTTGGTCCAAGCCAGACTAGCGACGCGTAGTATAGTGGCCTGTGTGCATTACGTCACGAGCATGTCGAGGTCACCGGTGACGCGAACCCAAAACTTTCTTTACACAACATAAAAATATACAATATTTATTATTTTCAATTTTTAATTTGAAAATGGGCCTCCTAATTTTATGCAATACACTGAACTATAAACGAGCCAGTACTAAGCAACGGCAGTTTTATAGTTTTATCTTTTATTTTAGATAATTGGTTTTTTATAATTATAATAAAAACCCTTCTTCATAATACGAAGTCAGGTTAGTCCAGTAGGAAATTTAGTTTTTGAATTGCAGCGATCGCAAAGGCTTCATGGAACACAACTATTTTCGTGATTTCATCCGACCTTTGCCATTATATTGTTCACGCATTTTTATTAAATTTATTCTTAATACATACACCCATCACCTTGTAGTTACGGCATAAGAGAATCAACTACCTCATATAATCCCGAGGATGTTAAAAGAGTCGGTAGAAATAAAACTGCGCTTTCTAATCCGCCTGCCAAGCGTGGCAACTATGGTCTCTCTATGAGGCGGGAACGAGCATACGATTCACCTGATGGTAAGTGACTACCGCCGCCCGTGAACAGCTGCAACACCAGGGGAATTGCAGGTGAGTTGCCGGCCTTTTAGAAAGGATTAAACTCTTTTCTTGAACGTTTTCAAGAAAAGAGTTTTTTTTTTCAAGTTTTATTTCGTTTTCAGCAGTGGACTTTGATAGGCTGTAATAATAACGGTGATGATGATAAAATTTAAAACTTCTCAATATAGGATATGATTTGTATATATTTTTAAAAGAGTTATATATATGTAGAATAGTATACATAGAAAAAATAAAAAATATATTTTCTTCACATATTTTCCACGTTAATATGGTTCATATTACTGATATGGTCTCGTATTAATATCAACGATGGCTACTCGATTAATAGTTAGGGAGCCAGTGCCAGAAATGTTTAAATAATATCTTTTGGTAGATGGAGATATACTGATGTACTGTGTAGTGGTGTTGTAAGAATATATACTATCCATATCGTTCCTTGGACGTCGCAAGGGGCGACAGAGGGAAACAAACCAGGAGATGGGTAGAAGTGTCTTCCTAATTAATCTAGAAAAAAAAATGCGGTTGCAACACGCTTGTCAATATTCCCCTTATGAGGCAATATCGCAGGGGATATTGGAGAGGCCTATGTATAACAGTGCACTTCTGAAAGGTTGTAATTATGACGTAGATAGTAAGATGGTGGCTGTAATTATGACGTAGATAGTAACATATAAAGATTTAAGTAAAATAAACGATGTAAACAATTTCTGTTGACTAATTTCGTTGCTACTTTCGGCTGAAAGAGCTCTGCCTGAAGGCGCCACCTACCTTAGTTTAAGAACGATTGTGGCATCGTCATTTCCGAGCAACCTGAGATTTTGAGTGAGATTGAGGTAAGAGTGAAATCGACGATGTGCAGAGGTGTTCTACGGATACCTGTGTACATCGTCGTTGGAGCCACACTCAAGTCTTCGATCGATCGAAGAGCAAGTCTCATCAGTTACTATTTCGAAGATAAGCGCGGACATTAGTCTGAGCGAGATAAAAATGGCTCTCTAGCACCTTAAAAACGACAAGGTCTCGGTTGAGGATGGAATTACAGGGGAGCTTGTGAGAGCGAGTGGAAAACCGAAAGTCCTTCAGAAGCTATTTAGTTCCATCCTCCATGTGGACTTTTTCTTCAAAAAAGGCGAGTACACTCTATTGGGGAACTACGTGTACGTGCGTGCCTGAGTGCGTGCGTGCATGCATGCGTATGTGTGTGTGACTTTTATCAATATCTCATATTTAACCCTAGCCTACTGCAGAACACACTTCTCCCACTAACTTTCCGATTGGCTGGCAGAAAATGCCATATGGTATTTAGTAAATAAAATAAATATGGCCATATATACATAATATAAAATATATACCTCTTTATATAAAAATTGATTGTGTGTTTGAGTGGATGGTTTAGATTCACATTTGGGCACGGCAGGTTTTGCTGTTGTCGAGATTCAGAAATTACACGTGGGAAGCCGGGGCGGATTGCTAATAAAATATAAAATATATATCATTGCTATCTATATTACAAAAGAATTAAAATATATTTTAAAAATCCATGAAATATTATAGTCAGTCGCTACCTATACAAATGCGTCTGTGTAAACGTACTATAGATTTTACTGAACATTGTGTAGAATTGAACTTCCCTACGAAATAGATCCGGGTGCAAGACGCGCACAAGAAATGACAACCAGGTTAAGGCAAGCGGAAGACTAATATTATACTAAGTCATTATTTATTTATAACAATATATCACAAGCAAGAAAAGTTCCGTCTGCCGCTCAAATAGTATAGTATGAAACGATGTATTTTCATAATAACATCGTTTCTATTCTTATGTGAAAGAGCATAAAAATAGAAGAGGCAAACAATTGGCTTTACATTAGCGCAATATCAGTTAATTTTTTTGCCATTTACTTGGATGAAAATCAGATTATAGAATATTATAATCAACAATCATAAAACATACCGTTTTGGCGTTTTTGTGTAGCAGTAAAGCTCTCTAGCTATAAGCAGAAGTTAATTCATTTATATTTGACAAGGGATAAGCGAGTGTCAGTGTCGTTATCTTGATTGACATAGGTATTAATTAAAAATTTATTCTTCTGATGTTGAACAGAGTCAATCAATTATTAGAATAACTGAACTTATTTTGTCAAAATTTTGCTACTATCCTAATTGCATTTTTGAATTGTCAAACAGGGTTTAGAATGTAGTCTGTGTAGAGTATAAAACTCAACTAAGGTTTGGTACCAATCAATTTACTTTTATAGGTGTAACGATGAATAAACAGAGAATATTTTTGGACAGTTAATTTACGAATATCTTTTGATTCACATTAACTATCTCGGTAGTCTAGTGGTAGTAAGCGAGCTGATCATGTGGTCCCGGGTTCGAATCTCGGGAAGAAATTCTCAGTAGCAGCCCAGAGTCAGGAAAGTTAGCGTTGTTTCACCCCCGTGCCTCAGAAAGTACGTAAAACCGTTGGTCCTGCGCCTGATCTTTAAAATGTCTGAAAGAAAGTAGTTGCAGTATGATGGTTAAATGGCGTCCATGTAAAAATAGGGCTTAGGTCTAGTGACAGCTTCAGTAAGGTTTTATGTCCCAACCAGACGTTTACAAATCGTTTTACTAAGTCCATAAGAGTAAGTGAGAATAATCACCATATTTAAAACCTAAGACGGATTTTAGTTGGACCTACATATATATTTATAATATAAGAAAAATCGTGGTAGAGCCATGCTGCAGCTGTATTATGGTTGTAGCACAACTGGGTCGGCTTGACCGGGGAAGGAACACGCTTTCGGAGAAAAGTAGTGTAAAATAGCAGCTGAATGCTGCTGTGTTTTGTATGGCGAGTGTAGAGAACCGGAGATCCTTTTTACTGGTAACGAGACATTCCATCTTGTACGCCGTGCACAACAGACCTGGAAAAATTATTTGTAAGCCGCACGAACACCCGTCTCGAGAGGGGACCATTTTTAAAATGATAGCATACTCGTACATTGCAGGCAATTTTGAAACTGAATTTTTCGAAATATTTTGCTTCAATGAAAGTGGTTGAAGGATCTTTATAATTTTTCTAAAGAAATGATACGGAAATAATACGATAATGGATGATCGAGTAGATTTTTGCAATGCATAAAAAATTGTGTTAAATTTTCATATTATAAAAGTTAAGACATTCCCATTTGAAAAATTACATTTAAATATCGTGTTTTATAAAATTTATCTACTTCAGTCAAACTCTAGACGAAACGGAATTATAAGGATTGGTTGTTTGAACGTGAAGTCATCAAAATAGACAGTTATATTGTCCAAAGGTAAATTAGTTGGTTGCCGTATAAAAGCGGCGTAAAAGAATCCGCCAATCCATTTCGTTCTGATAGTGTTGGAAGAGGCGACTGTGGGAAGGGCCAGAAAAAACGTCATGGCCTTTTTAGATGGCGGAATATCATGTCGTAGTTGCCAGATTTAAAATACTTAGCCTGGCAATGGTTGCTAGCGTTAAAAATCAATATATCTGAAACCATTTATAAAACTCTATCAGCCTGAGAAGCGCGGAGATTACGGCAAATCCTTCCTACAACAGGAGTGGTCAAGTCTCTCAATTCCAGCAGTGGGATGTTACGGTCCAATAAAAAAGTTGATACCAATGACTCCAAATAAATATAAAACATTGAAATATTATATGCAATATAAGTATATTATTTTGAGCATTGAGCGGAGTTTCTATTTTAGCACTATTTCGGGGAATTGGGCTGTGATTGAACTGAATGGTATCGTTTTACGGGAAATATTGGAAAAGTTAATAATTCGCTTCTCCTAATATACATCAACAAACAACTTCTGTAGTACTGTTGCCTTTTAGTTACAGAATAAAATATTCTGTAACAAATAATCTAAGATTATTTTTCTTTAATGTACTGTACACAAATAATAATGGAATTACTACATTAAATAAAGAAAATAAAAAATAAAAATGTAAAAGTGATACATCAAGTTCGTAATATTATAATTAAGGTCCTTTATTGGTAAGAAAATTTGAAATAGATATTGATTGTATTATGATTCAAATTTCATTAGGTGGGTTGCTCCCTTGAAACCTTACAATGATATAGACGTGTTCTGGTAGTTTATTGCTCGACTGGCTTACAAAATGATTAAATGCATTTCACCAGCTTACAAATATGTACTTATATAAAAATACGTTTCAATAACAACAATAAGTATATTTAAAAGCGATGACTAAAGGTATTTATCTATGAAATTGCCGTTTTAAATAAGTATTGAAATAAAAATGTATGCAAAAAAACTTTAATGAATCAAAGTATTTGCCAAAACTGTTAACACATTCTTGCTATTTTATGGGCAGTTTGTTGATGCACTTGCTGTAAAACTCTGCTGCACGAAAATCGGAGAACTCTAAAAAGGCGCACAATACTGCTTCTTCGAAATTGACGTTTTTTACATGATTTTTTTTAAACTTTGAAAAAATAGGAAGTCTATTAGGGCAATGTCTGAAGAATATGGTGGAAAAGGAAGGGTCTCGAGCTTTAAGGTCTGCCAATTAATTTGGGTTATTTGAGTGCCAGCTTCTCCACCATCATTTGCGATTCTTGACAATAATCGTCAGTAGTAACACCAGATCAAAAG
The DNA here is from genome assembly GCA_029286625.1 of Parnassius orleans. Lineage (NCBI taxonomy): Eukaryota > Metazoa > Arthropoda > Insecta > Lepidoptera > Papilionidae > Parnassius > Parnassius orleans. Next base: position 3,909,684 of record JAGSMP010000018.1, read on the forward strand.
AAGCTATATGAAATAACACCAACAGACCAACAGTAGACCACCAAACTCACCATTTTTTCCAACTTTTTCAAGCTGATCTTTCGTTTCAAGTACCATATAATTTTCATTGCCGTATAGCATCCACTTCTCATCGCAAGCAACAATTCGATTCGAAATTCCCTCATTTCTTTGCCCATTCAGCAATATGATGCAAGCTTTATCATTATCAACCTTCTTCTCCGGGCGGTCACAAGGTTCAATTATAACGTCGTAATTTCCAGAATAAAAGCGTTTGAACCAATAACACAGAACACGTTCGGGTGCTAGGTCTGTATACGTCATTCGTATTGCGTGCCGTTTGAAATGCATTGTTTCCACCTCAGAACTCATATCCAAAAATAACACGCCTTTTCTCAGACTCCATGTTTATAAATGCAGCGATATCGATTTTACACACTTTCCTTTGCTACTTTGTACGTATTTTGAACGGTAAAGTACACCGCTTGGTCTGAATGCATGGTACGTTGACAACAAAGTAATCAGGTTGTGCGATAGTGGATGGGAGAGGGAGGAGTAAGCAATTTTATTCCTGCGCACACTACCCAAAATATATCCTATCATTAACCAGTAACTCAATAGTCTCACTTGTTGCATTTTTTTAGAAGCCTTTTTGCTTTCAAGTCCTTTTAAAAGATTAAGCTCGTTTCTTCAAGGTCCCTAAGCCGTATCGGGCCGGAAAAATCGCCGGTGGTAGACCAATGAAGTCGTGCGAGGCAGAAAACTCAGATTAAATCGACATGATGTGGATAGTATCGTTTACTTATTTATTTTTCACAGACAGTTCAAAAAGTTATGCGATATTTTTAATATAATAAATAGTTGTAAATAGGAAATATTTAGAAGCATAATAATAATTACAACTATGTACTTACTCGCTTAAATTAAATATAAAATATTTTCTGCAAATTATTTTCCTAAAAATAGTCAGATCTCTAGCAGACGAATTCATTGAAATTGTGCTTAATACTTCGTCTCTTTATAAATACACAGGTGAAGCCGTTTGAAAGGTTTTTTTGTGTATTTAAAGTTTTATATTTTTCGTTTACTTTTTCCTGTTATACATTACTTCAAACCAACCACTTGAAATGAATTATAAAATGTATTGCTATCTTTTTTGTTGCTCTAGGTACATTTCCTAAAATTCCAATACATATATCCATTACAGCCCATAAAAGTTCACAGCTGAACGTGGACTTCCCCTATTGAATTGGTTCATAGCGGGATATTACCACGCTACGCTCAAATTTCAACGAATCCTTCGAATTAGTTGAAATTTGAGCGAAGCTACAGTTACTTCAGTTGTTTCGGGTCGATTGACGGTATATCGAGGTGCGTCAGGGAAAACAGTTGTAGTTGGACTAATAGTCATACAGGTTGTAGCACATTTGTCCGTAAGTTATTCAATAGGGGGCGCACTGAAAATCAGCTTCGTGGATAAAATACCACGTAATTATGATGAGTTCAGCCTTTTTATACCAAACCCGCACACATAAAGATTATGATTTAGTTTTGTAGTATAAGTTGAGCCTATTATGTTTTTTGTAACATATAGGTACGATATGTTGTTGTTTGTTTTCATAAATAAATTTTCTTTCTTTCTTCTCCTTTCTTCATCGTCATCACGAATGATAGGTGACTTGATGGTGAAGTGATGGTGACGATGTCCTCCTATCCTAAAGAAATCTCTTTCACATAATAAATTAGGACATATTATGTCATCCCGACATAATATATAGGGAGTGCAAAAGTGTAAAGTAGTCTATGTAGCGAGTGAAATCTTTTAATTTGTGATTTAACGTAGTAGAGTCACGCTGAAGCCATATTATGGCTGCAACACAAATGCATCGGCTCGACCGGGGAAGGACCACGCTCTCACAGAATATTAGCGTAAAATATTAGCTTAAAGCTGCTGTGTTTGTATGGTAATTGTGGAGTACCGAAGACTCTTTTTACTGACAACGAGGTATTTTTTCTTAGTCCTCAGAGGTGACAGCGCATCTATATTCTTAATCGATGATAGATGGATCACAGTATCCACTAACGCTGCTCCCTCTCGCCGGCTTGGGTATTATGCCCGGCGCTAACGGGTTGTTATACCTAGATCTCTCGGAAGCCATAAAATTTTATTGGCATGTCCCATAGTCGAAGTTTTACGAAACCCAAGGATGGAATAGGGTGATGGACTTTCTTACGCTGCCGTCACGTGGCAAATACATAAAAAATTGTATTTCGGTACGAAATTCAAATTAATTAAATTACTCTGTTGTGAAAAAACATTTTTAATTTTATTTTTCTCTTTATTGGCTAATTTAAAATGAAGATATTAGATGATTTTTAAACAATGTCGTATATAATATGAATTTGGAGTGACTCTCTGCATGATAACTAAGTACTTGGCGTAACTCCAACGTTTGTATCAATTGTAAAATCTCTTTTTGAAATATTTACGGGCTGTATGCAAATCACCCTCAATTTGTTTAGTACATATGTTAGAATTTTATCAGCGTGTAAATAATAATTTAGACGTATAAAAAAACTCATAACCGGTCAAAACCACTTTAGACTGGTAAAAATCAGGTAAAAGTAGTTTTGACTAAGGCCGTTGGTGAAATCCACTTTTAACTGCAAAAATACTGAGTAATAGTGATTTTGACCAAATTACATCGGTTAAAAGTGGTTTTGAACAACAATGTTAGTCAAAACTTTTTGAATTTCTGAAATGAAATGATTCAATTTCTTCAATATTATATTTTATATCATTATAATGTACGCAGCTTTATGGTGGCCGAAGGGCCACCCCAGCCGCACCTTAACCTACTGTTACCGATATTGCGAGTTTTGACCGATAGTCTGAAGCCACTTTAGACTGTAAAAAATCAGACAATACCACTTTTGACTAAGAACGTTGGTCAGAACCACTTTTGACTACAAAAATCAGTCAAAACTGTTTTTGACTAAGGGCATCGGTCAAAACCATTGTTGCCTGATTTTTGAATAGTATATATATATATGACTTTATGAATATGATCAAGTATGGGTGCCAATTAAAACAAAAACTAAATTATTCAGACCTAACAATTGACATAATAATTATATTATGGTTGTAGCACGAATGGGTCAGCTTAAAGCGGCTGTGTTTCGTATGGCAAGTGTAAAGAACCGAAGACCCTTTTTACGGATAACGAGGCATTACATCTTAGTTCTCAGTGGTCGCATTTGCAATACGCATCTACATTTTTATTCTTAATCGAGGTTAGGTGTATTGTGAGTAGCATATATGTATATTATGCTCGTTTATCACCAATTTTCTGTAAAAAAAACAGCTCGAAGAACTGTCAACCGATGGGAAAGAAAGTTTCGATGGGCAGCACATTCTTGAGTGGTAGCCACGTTGTCGATTGAGTGACGTCCATGTAAGAGATGCGGAAAGACCCACAAGACACAAGTTTGCGCGTTTACGGCTAAAAGAACCCCTTTCTCGTATCTCCTCAGTTTCAAGGCACTCCTTGTTGCCTCAGCCAGTATCGGAATCCTCGGTGTCGACGTATCGAGTGATGTGCAGTTTCGTGGCCAAATTGGCCTCTAAAAAGCTTGGCGTGCTCAGCAGAGCGGGACAGTATTTCATGCCGGCACACCGCTTGCAACTTTACAAGCGCAGGTTCGGCCCCCGGAATACTGTTCCCATCTCTCTGGCATGGGCTCCCCAGTGCCAGCTCCTTCCACTTGACCGCATCCAGCGCAGAGCGGCTCGAATCGTCGACGACCGAGTTCTTCCGATCGGCTGGACTCACTGGCACTGCGTAAGATGTTGCATCTCTTTGCGTATTCTATCGCATCTATCACGGGAGTGCTCTGAGGAATTGTTCGGACTAATTCCAGCCTCTCAATTTCACTCGCACATCGCGATAAAACTCGCGATACAATCCGCCATCTGGATGATTGGCGGTCCACCACTGTGCGATTTAGAAGAAATTTTCTTCCTCGCACAACTTCCTTGTGGAATCGATTACCACCAGCGATTTTTCCGGACCGATACGACTTAGGGACCTTCAAGAAAAGAGCCTAATCCTTTTTAAAAGGCGGCAACGCAGTTGTTCATGGGTGGCAGTAGTCACTTACCATCAGGTGAGCTGCATGCTCGTTTGCCCCCTCTCCTATAAAAAAAAGTCAATAGATGCAAGTGGCTCAGGACCGTATTTGTAGCATTTCTTGGGGGAGGCCTATGTTCAGCAGTGGACTTGCGAAGGGCTTTAATGATGATAATGATGATGATGATGTTAAATTTAGGCGTTAATAAAGACATACCTTAAACATTTCTATTTTCTAAGACATTTTTGTAAAATTTAAAGTTTACTAAATTGCCCCGTGAATGAATTACTAACTCTGTGGAGTCTCTGTGTGTGTAGTAACTGGATAAAGCAGGTATATCTTTAAATTTCAATTGCACCTGTACGTTCTTCATCTTGCTTTCTAACGAACGAGTCTCTGGTGATTGACGAAAAGCGGTTTATTTATCCCAATATTTCGAACCTATTTCTGGTACTGCGATCCTGTGATATAAAGCAAATCCTACCTGTGAGAGGTATATGTCTATCAGGGTTAACAGGCTGCAGGTAGGGGCAGGACAAATTAGGAGAACAATAAAAAATTAAACAGTAAAGGCCTGTGCTTAAAAAAAGGGTGATGAATTAACGACAAAATAATTTACACAACCTGTTAATTTTCTATACGTCTTCATCATCATTTATCATCACTAGATATCGAAGTACACTTCTGATATGCATCATAATAAGCTGAAAAATCACCACTTAATTTTTAGTTAAAATTAAAATATCAAACGAAAACAAAAAGGATTAAATGTGAACACACCGTTGATGGGGGAAAAAGAAAGTGAAGTTATAATATCTGGCGCGTGATACAAAAGCTGACACATTTTGCTTGAGTTCGAGTTGTGTATGACCGCTACAGACTACGCTACAATAATTTACGATGCAAGAGGTTTACATTACTTCGTGAAAAAATATCATTCATAAGAAATAATTAATCATATAAAACATATTTTAAAATAACTCAGGACCGGACTTCACCAAAGTGGAGACGAGACGAGAGGAGAGGAGATGTGTTTTAAACAACCAATAGAATTTCGTTATTCACACATCTCGTCTGCACTCAGCTTCAGTGCATACCACTGAGTGGAGATTTATCGTATTTGTATGGCGCGATCGAAGCGGAGATGTGAGCTGTGCCTCGCGGAGAATGAGCTTGGCGGCGGTACAAAGCGGAGATGTGAACAGCGTGCAGTAAGCGGCGCCGTTAGTAAAATAAGATACAGGTTTTGTAATAGTGACATGACTGAGACGTCTGCCTTTTGTGTCAGATCGCGCTAAACTATGCGTTTATTTTTAACATCCAAAGCTCACCGCACGCAGCTTAGTTATGCTCTAGCCAGCACACTTCTCCGCTCCAGTCTAGCCAGTACGCATCTCCGCACTGCTTCGGTGGATAGACCCTAGCTGAAAAATCTCTTCTTGTCTCCGCTTCAGAAATATTCGCTCATCTCCGCTTTGGTGGAGTCCGGGCTTTGAGGTCCTTTTCTTTGCGTTATTGGATCAGCTTGATTCGAGATTTCCATAATGACAAAAATCGAGCCCGTTTTCCAGGTGTTTAGATTTAATGACCGGTTATATGTTGTACGGATAAAACTTCTACTATTACTTATGCCAGCGTTAAATGCAACTATCCCTATTAATATTAGGTATAAATGCGAAAGCGTGTTTGTTGGTATGTCCTTGTTTAACGCAGAAAAGGAAACGGATCGACATGATTTTTTGCATAGAGATAGTTTAATGAAAGACTTAAACTATCTTTTTTAATTAATGAAATTAAGTATTAACGTGGTAGAGCCACGCTGCAGCTATATTATGGTTGTATCACGATTGGGTCGGCTCCATCCATCCAGACCATCCCGCGGTGTGAGTGCTCCACGCAGGATGTGCTGTTTACACAGCGCTCGGTGCGCAAAGCACTCCTCTCCCTAGATGTCAACAAGTCGAGTGGGTCTGATGGAGTCCCACCTATTGTACTGAAGACGTGTGCTCCGGAGTTGGCACTGGTTTTAACGCGTCTTTTCAGGTACTCCTACTCCTAGGCGTAGTCCCGAACTCATGGAAGACAGATTTGGTGCACCCGATCCCTAAAAAAGGCGACGGCTCAGATCCGTCCAACTACAAGCCTATATCGCTTTTACCTCCTTGTTCTCCAAAATAATGGAAACAATTATTAACTGACAGCTCATGAACCCCTTTGTCATCAGACACCTTGAGGATCACCAGCTGATTAGTGACCGCCAGTACGGTTTCCGTCAGTGTCGGTCAGCTGGTGATGTACTAGGTTACCTAACTCATAGATGGGCGGAGGCAGTAGAGTCTAAGGGGGAGGCGTTGGCCGTTAGTTTGGACATAGCGAAGGCCTTCGATCGGAATTGGCACAAAGAGTTTCTTTCGAAGCTTCCTTCCTATGGGCTTTCCGAGAAACTGTGCAATTGGATCACCAGTTTTCTTGCAGATCGAGCATCAAGGTCGTAGTAGACGGTGTGTGCTCCGATTACAAGCCCATTAAAGCGGGTGTTCCACAAGGCTGCGTGCTATCACCAACACTGTTTCTTCTGCATATCAATGATATGTTGCAAACTGGTAACATTCATTGCCATACGACAGCACTGGTGATGCTTTATACACCGGCCGTGCCAATATTTCACGGGTTAGCGTCGCCGAGTGCCGGAACAAACTTGTGTCTGAAGTCAAGACTTTGTTGAACAAAGTCTCGAACTGGGGCGACTAATTCTAGTCTAGTTCAATCCCCAGGAGACACAAGTTTGCGCGTTTACCGCTAAAAAGAACGTCAAGAGAAAGAAGAAGAAGAAACTCATTTTCAAGGCACTCCCCTTGTTGCTTCAGCCAGTATCGGAATCCTCGGCGTCGACATATCGAATGACGTGCAGTTTTGTGGTCACCTGGAAGAGAAGGCCAAATTGGCCTCTAAAAACCTTGGCGTGCTCAGCAGAGCGGGACAGTATTTCATGCCGCCACACCGCCTGCAACTTTACAAGGCACAGGTTCGGCCTCACACGGAACACTGTTCCCATCTATAGGCTGGAGCTCCACAGTACCAGCTCCTTCCATTTGATCGCATCCAGCGTAGAGCGGTTCAAATCGTCGGTGACCGAGCTCTTTTGTGATTGACTTGACTCACTGGCACCGCGAAGAGATGTTGCATATATTTGCGCATTTTATCGCATTTACCACGGGGAGTGCTCTGAGGAATTGTTCGGACTAATTCCAGCCGCTCAATTTCACCATCGCACATCGCGTTACCATCCATACCATCTGGATGATTGGCGGTCCACCACTGTGCGATTTACAAGAGGTTTTCTTCCTCGCACAACTTTTGGAAACTTGTGGAAGCGACTACCACCAGCGATTTTTCCGGACCGATACGACTTAGGGACCTTCAAGAAAAGAGCCTACTCCTTTTTAAAACGCCGACAACGCACCTGCAATTACCTTGGTGTTGCAGTTGTTCATTGGTGGCGGTAGTCACTTACCATCAGATGAGCCGCATGTTATTTTGCCCCCTCTCCTATAAAAAAAGGATTTAGCATAATTCTACGAGTATGATTCATGTGTAAAGACCTCTTAAGTCATGAAATAAGACTTAAGAGGTCTTTACATGAATCATACTCGTAAGGACTTAAAAATTAAGAATATTGGCCCATAACAATATATACCTGAACCTGAAAATACATATAAAATATAGACATAACTTAACACTATTTAGGGAACTTTCTTCTTTGGCGCGTCCCTGTATCGGCGAAGCACTACCGCAGAGTGCCAGAAATCGGGAGTGAGGAATGTCTTTTCGTGTTTTGCAGGAACCTGGAGTACGTAGGATTTGAAGTCCGTTGACCTATTAGACTCCAGACGCTGCAAATGTAAAGACATGGGATCCTCAATGCGGCATCGGATTCGTTCTTCCACGAAACGCAGGACGTCTTCTCCCGACGTACTTTTGTCCAAACGGGAGATGTAGAGTTGTATGGTTGGCTCCACAACACGCAAAGTTGTACTCGCGTTTATTTTGGCGGTCCCACGCTGGTTACAGACGGGTCTCGACCGACGTCTCTTCTCAACAAGAGTAAACCCGTCATTATCAATCTTGTTTCGGGTCACCACTGGAACTGATTTTGTTTCCACATTCTTTCGCTTTCGACCACAAGAGGGTGCCTGGTGTGAAGATTTTCGGGCAACATCCGCAAACGTCTTCCCTTGTTGTGAGGTTGGCTTCGGTGGAGGAGTATTGATGGGTTCAGTCAAGGCTGAGGTGGTGATGCAATAACGACCGAGGTCGCCTAGTTTCACGGTCATCAACCCGCTGACAGACGGTACCGCGTGACGGAGTCGCAATCATCGGTGAAATATGACTACTATTACGGTTACCGCGTGTCGTATTTACATTCTGCGGCGGCGGTGAATTCGCAGATGTTGCAATTATGCTGCGCAACATAGTGACATCGTTCCTCAGCTCTGTTGCGGCTCGTTCCGATTCTTCAAATTTCAAACGGATGTCGGTAACTTCGGCTTTCAACTAAATTTAGCCAAATATAATTCTAACCACATGTTTTAGTGTTTACTATATCTATAGATAAAAAAAAGTACAGTTACAGCCTATATATGTCCCACTGCTGGACGCAGGCCTCCTCTCACTTCTGAGAGGGTTTTAAGGCAAGGAAATATGCGCCGCGCTGCCCCAATGCGTGTTGGCAAACTTCACATGTCTTCTAAATATATTTTTTTTAATTTCTCAGACATGCAGGTTTCCTCACGATGTTTTCCTTCACCGTCAAGTACGTGGTAAATCAGCACTTAAAATTGCAATTAACAATTTCATTAGTGCCGGCGGGGATTGTACTGTGAAACTTACAGCGAGCGCTAACCATCTGAGCTACCACGGCTCTCTTGTATAGTAACATACATGCTAAGCGTTAATAACTCGGTTTCATACATACGTTCGTCTCCTGCTGTGGGATGAATACACAGACTTATTATCGGTAGATGTCGCTCAAAGGCTACAAGGCATGCATTAATATTACTTAAGAATCTGTTATTCTGTGTAAGCGTGGTCGTTTCTCGACCGAAAAGATTCATGCTACAGCCATAATGGAGTTGTAGCACGGTTCTATAATGTGTAAAATTTGTAATTGCCATAATTGACGGCTCCGTGGCGCAGTGGCTTAGCAATGAGTTGCAGCGCTGGGGGTCGCGGGTTCGAATCCCGCACGAAACAAGTATTTGTATGACCTACAAATAATTGTTTCGGATCTGGATGTTTGCCCTTGTGCAATATGTGTTTGTAAACTGCCTTCACGATACAGGAGAAAATCCTAGTGTGGAGGTAAACGTTTTTAAAAAAAATGGCTGGAGTATTAGCAACGAAGAACCAGTCGGTTTCCACGTTCGAAGCTCCCCGTTTTTGATATTTTACATCAGGAAAATATGAAATGAAATATTTTATTTTTTCGACGTATGAAAATATAATTTCGTTTGTCCAATATAATTCTCTCTCTGACTGGAGAAAAAACGGCGAAAGAAACTACGCAGGTTTCTTCTTTTTTGTTAGTTTTTTAAATTAATATTATATAATTAAAGTTACAGTCCCACTGCTGAGCACAGGCCTCCCCTTATTTCTGAGAGGGTTTTAGGGCAAGGAAGTGCCCGCCGCGCTGCCCCAATGCGTGTTGGCGAACTTCACATGTCTTCGAAATATTTTTTTTTATTTCTCAGACATGCAGGTTTCCTCACGATGTTTTCCTTCACCGCCGAGCACGTGGTAAATCAGAAACACACGAAAAGACCTTAGGAGATATCGAACCTTTTAAAAAGACACTTTCAAGTTGAACCGATATTGCAGCGAAGAGCAGAAGTGGGGGTGAGCAATGGTGGGGTGGTTGTGACTGGTGAGTCTGTTCGTATTGCAGCTAAGGATGTTAGATCGGTCCTGAAGCAGATGACCAGAGGAAAATCACCAGGGCACGATGACCTCAGTTTCGAGCACCTTCACAATGCAGGGCCACATCTCCCGAGGGTCCTGAAAATGTTGTATACTTTTTGTATTAGGCACTCCTATTTACCTGCCGAACTAATGAGAACTATTGTTGTTCCTATTGTGAAAAACATGACTAGGGATATATCTGACAAGGCTAAATACAGACCTATATCATTGGGTACTGTATTGGCAAAGGTGCTTGACGGTCTGCTTGAGCGACGGCTTAGTAACTACCTATATACAGCTAAACGATGATCAATTTGGTTTAGATCAGGCCTGACGACAGAGAGTGCTATGATGTCGCTCAAGAATATTATCAAATATTACACCCAGAGACAAACGCCAGTGTATGCTACTTTACTGGTTCTCTCCAAGGCATTTGACCTGGTTAATTATGACATACTAATGACAAAACTACGTGAAATATCTGTCTCAGCGGAACTTATCACTACTTTCAAATATTGGTACGGTCATCAAGTTAACCAAGTAAGATGGTCTGGCGCGCTATCCGAAGAATATGCGTTGGAATGCGGGGTGAGGCAGGGAGGGTTGTCCTCGCCTGTGCTGTTCAGTCTCTACGTAAACTTGCTCATTGGTGCACTCAGCGACACCAGGGTGGGCTGTTCTGTTGACTGACATAATTATGATCAATAATATAAGTTATGCCGATGACATGGTGTTGCTGAGTCCATCGGTGAGTGGGTTGCGTAGACTGTTAGGTGTGTGTGAAGCATTCGCTATATGCTCACACCAAGAAAACTGAGTTAGTGGTGTTTCGTGGTGATAGTAAGACGCCCTTGATTGTGCCATTAAGTAGAGTTTGTCAGTTTAAACATTTGGGACATATTGTTAACGAAGATCTGACAGGCAACAATGATATAGAAAGAGAGCGACGCGCGTTGGCGGCGTATGAGAATCCACTACTCCATTTTATACCCTGGGTGTCGTAAGAGGCAGGACAGAGGGAAATTGAAACAGGAGGGATAGGCAGTAACTTCTTCCAGATAGCAACTCAAAATATTAAAAAAAAAACTGCGGTTGCTAGCCCACCTCCTAAGCGTTGCATCCTATGTTCAGCAGTGGACTTAAGACATGCTGTCATGAATGAGTGATGAGTGTATATTGTAATATTAAGCTCCATTAATAATTTAAAATGGATAGTTATTTAAAAATATTAGCGTGGTTTTTATATTGAAGTCAATTTGTGAACATTTTTCCTAGTGGACCGAATGAATCGTTACAGCGCTCGAGGAATAATGGGGCAATTTATGCACTTCAACAATATATAGCTGCAATAAACGTTAGAGAACTGCTAGTTTTCGACTGTTATGTTGTTGCATATAATAGCTCTGTGTGATAAAATTAATGATGTAAAATAATTTAATAAATATGTAACTGTATGATAGCTTTTAGTTTTTTTTCACAATTTACAAAAATATGCAGTGATATTTCGAATCTATCGAATATACGAACTCGTTAACATTACATTTGCATCTGTGTGTTCTTCTGGATAATTATGTTATAGTATAATTATGTTTTAGGTACGAGATGGCTATGCCGGCATTTATCGGAGGCCACGAGGTCTTCTATCTAAGTCATTTCTTACCGAAGACCACAATTTCTTGCGACACCTACGGAACGAGAAGGGATAATGTTGCTGTATGTTTGTTTGTCACTCTTATTTGTATAAAAAGCAGTGTGAAGTCATAGAAGATGTAATAAAGAATCGTCGGTGATACAGTAAAGAGCACTTACTTTCGTCGTCGTCGTTCGTGAGTCCGTTTGTGTAGGTACCTTTTATCTATTTTTATAACAAACGTGATTGCTCGCATTTCATCTTCCTTAGAGGCACAACACAACCTACAGAACTTTTGACCTCCAGAACAAACCCCGTGGATGGCCGGAGACCCTAGTTGACAATGAAGAATTAAAAGTGATCGTGGAAGTGAATCCATCGCAAACCACGTCAGTTAGCGGCAGGCTTCGGTGTGAGTGATAAAACAATTTTAATTCATTTGAAACAAATTGGAGAAGTGAAAAAGCTCGAAAATGGGTCACAATAACGATTTTAAATCGTACCGTTTGTGACTTGTGATGAAAAATGGATACTGTACGATAACCGGAAACGCTCATCACAATGGTTGAACCCAGGAGAACCGGCCAAATCCTGGCCAAAGTGAAAGTTGACTCAAAAAAAGGTAAGTGTCTGGTGGATCAGTGTTGGTGTCATCCACTACAGCTTCCTAAGATCTGGCCAGACGAATGCGGCAGATCTGTATTGTCAACAATTGCAAACCATGATGGAAAAACTAGCCGTTAAACAACCGAGACTGATCAATTGCTCTATCCCACTGCTGCTTCAGGATAATGCTACACCACACACTGCACAACAGATGGTCGCTAAATTAGAGGAGCTGCTGGATTGGAATGTCTCTCACACCCACCATACTTCCCGAACCTTGCTCCAACAGATTACCAGAATTTTGATAATTTATTGCAATGAATAAAATTAAATTCCGATGTGGCAGTCAAAACCGCCTTCAAAGATTTTATTGATACTCGCTCTCGTAATTTTTTCAGCAAAGGAATCAATGAACTTCCTATAAAATGGCGAAAGTGCATAGATGACAATGGTACATACTTTGATCAATTAAATACATAATTTCATAATTTTTTTTGTTTTGCTTTTTTTATATAAAACGCCAATTTCATATGTAAGGACCTAATATAAAAGTAAAATTATTATAAAAAAAAAAAAAACGCGACAACAGTGTACTAATGTAAATAAGATTTATTTTAACTAGTAGAAGCGTTTGAAAAATTGTATAGCATAATATTAATTTTTTCTTAGATATGTAGTAAAAAAAATATATTTATTTTCTATGTTCAGTTGCTCACTGGAATATTTAAGCATTTGAACGCATTGGCTGTGTATCGTATTGCTTTATATTTTGGAAAATTAATTCGCCAGAAGGGTAATAACGAAGCTGGGAAACGTAGAGAGAATTTTAAACATTTAATATTGCAACCGCAATCAGTTACACTAGCAGTGTAAATAATTGCAATTGTGTGCTGTATTTAACATAGCGTGGTAATTAGTATTTCGCATACGTAAACGTAAATACTGTGGTTTGCAAAAGCAAGACTTCACAGAGAAGAACCGGCAAGAAACTCTAGAGTCTATTTTTTAAGCGTTGTTAAATTCGTTTATAATTACAACTTATAATGCACGCTTTCCTTTTCTTCCGTGCATAGTGTCAGCGATTGTAAAAATATTTTAAATAATAAAGTAGATCTGAGTTTTGGTGTGGAGCAGGCATAGCAAACACTCTCCCAGCGGAAATGTTCCACTGAAAGTTAACCAACAAAAACAGTGGGATTTCCGTTGATACGGAGTGTGTATTATTTAAATAAATAAAATCTTAATTTCGAAGCTAGTTTATCTTTGTGCTACCCACTGGAGATATTTAAGTTTCAGAAAAAGATTCCGAGAAACACGGTGAAACTTTCGAAATTTAAATTATTTTCCTGCGGTGAATGGGACAGTGTAAACTGTTTGTTTTTTTCTACAGAGCTTAAGGAAAGCCAACACACTATATAGTTCCACAGCTATTTGAAACTTAGAAATGGCTAATGGTTTTCTACAGATTTCATTTTTATATACTACTAGCGATCCGCTCCGGCTTCGCACGGTGAAGTCTGATCTCGACAACAGCTCCACGTACCGGGTCTAATTGTGAATCTTTTAGATCATCCTGGGACCCTCAAACAGACACAAAAATTTCATCATAATCGGTCCAGCCATTTTCCAGTTTTGCGAGACTAACGGTAAGCTATTGATTTTTATACAGGTTGTCTCAGGAAACCTGTACCAGCGAAGACCTGTGGTCTGGGGACACCAATACCTATCGATTGGACCCCATGTATGTTCCATGATTTTTTGTAGTTTTCGAGATATGAAAATATAATGATCTGAAAATATAATTTTTGTTATATTTTCACTTTTTTAATTTTGGACGGTTTTAGCTATAACTTTTCTGTGAAGTATTCTTAGAGATTTTTGTAAGTATTATGGCTAGCATGTGGTCGTGTAAAAACTAAACACCAAAATTCTAATTGCTAGTAGCTCAGATTTAGCTCACAAAATTAAAATTTCTGCTTGAGAGATATTTCTATTTGATTTCAACTTGAAAAAAAAATTACTTAACCCTGACTGAATAACTTCCTGATAATTTCAAAAACTTTATGGGTTTCTTAGCTCTCAAAATAACACAAAAAAAGTTGGTACTTTATAGAGTATTTTTGTGCGAAAACGGAGTTTAAAGTTGATACAGTCGAAAACACTGAAATTTATTTCATGCATTTTCCGATTAATATGGTGAATAATTATGAATGTTAGATAAAAAGATTTAAAACAGCGCAATTAAAGTCAAATCAAAATTATTTTTTCACATTGTGCTAAATAAAACAACAGAAATAATTTTAAGAAATTATTTATTTATTACTGTTTTCACAATAAATGTTCAAAGTGCCTGCCACCTGCCTCAATGCACAAACGGCACCGACGCAAAAAATTACCGCGCAAATCTCGGAAGGCTTGGGTGTTTTGTCTTATTATTTCTTGAGCTTCATTTAATTTAGTTTTTAACTCCTCCAAACTCGAGAATTCGCGATGGTACACTAATTCCTTATAGCATCCCCAGATAAAAAATCTATGGGGTTCAGGTCAGATCTTGAGGCCAGGCAATTGGTGCATTATGACCAATCCACCTCTCTGGAAAATGCTGGTTCAAATGACCTCTAACCTGTCTTGCATAGTGGCAAGGGCACCGTCGCACTGGAATATCATGTTCTGGCGTGTTAATAAAGTGACATCCGAATCTGCCATGCATAAAAATTTAAATAATTTTCACCATTTAATCTCGTTGGGAGTTCTTTTGGGCCAATCAGTTCTCTGCCAACAACGCTCGTCCACAAATTCACACTAAATTGGTGTTAAAAATTGTGACGCCGAACCAGTTTTGGATTTTCAGTCGCCCAGGAATGGTAATTATGCATATTAAATATTCCGTTGCGGGTGAATATCGATTCGTCTGTCCATAAAATTCGGTCGAAAAAGTCGGGGTCTTCGTTATTTCTTCTTAACATCTCTTGACAAAATTCAATTCAGCGTTGGTAGTCCGGTACAATTAAATCTTGCACTTTCCGTATGTGATACGGGTGATATCCCTCATTGCGCAGTATTCTGTGCACAGTAGTGCGCGAGAGATTCTTGTGAAAGAAGGACAAAAATGTAACACGCTCAAATATTTTTTATTATTATTATTGTTGTCTACATTTCGAAGTCTAGGGCAATTATGTTAGGGCAATTAGGCATGCGTGGGGCCGACGCCAACACATAAAGACTCTTTAAACAATTATTATTATTTACCTGTACGTCGTTGAATTGCTCTCGTACTCTTAGAGGGATCTCTTGCAACTTCTTCTAAAACAACGTCAACGCGGTCAGGATCTATCGGTTCACCTTCACAAGATTGTCGACCGATCAATCCTGGTAAGCGCCCTTCCATGTAAGAATTGTGCACGCGAAGAAAAAGATGTCGGTCTGGATAAGTGGCTGGTTGGCGCTCTCCTCTGCGTATCAACATGTCCCTGTACAATCTCGCAGCAAGTCCGGCATTTCCTCGTGCGTAGCCGTAATAATAATGCATTTCTGCATAATCCCGTTGGGAGTACGCCATAATAATAATGCACAATATCAAAGTCCAGTAAACGTGCCGAGTTGTTGTTCCAGGAATTAAAATGTCCAATTCAGTATGCAATCAAAGTCCAAAACACAAGCCAAGTACACAAAATCCAATAATACACAGTAACGTACGTACGAGCGAGCGCAAGAGTAGGCGATAAACGTCTGACGACTCTGACGATGACAAAGAAAAAAGCGCGTTCCTAGAGAGAGAAACGTAGGCCATGCTTTTGTCATCAAAGTTGTACTTGCAAGTAAAATTTTATGTAAATACGTTATTTTAAATCTTTTTATCCAACATTCATAATTATTCACCATATTAATCGAAAAAATGGGAAAAAAGTTTATACGATTTTTTTGGTGTGATGGGAGTCATAATAAATAGATTTATACAATAAAAAAGCATGCATATTATTATTATATCGTAAAGCATTACAAACTTAGTGACCTTCAACAATATTATCGATACTTTGATGTCGAAACGGTAACATTCCTAAAACGGGTTTTTATCTTACATTTATTAGCGTCACCTACTGGGGAATAGCTGAAATGTTTTCCTAATAAATATTCAGCGTAGTTTTGCTATATTTAGCTAGAGGGCGTCACACACGCGCGAGCTTAAAGTTTTTTTATGCAAATGTCCCCTATGTCCGCTCTATAGTATACCTATATATTTAAAATCTCTTTGCCTCCCACAAATAGATTCCCCATCAAACGAAAACATTTCCTCAAAATTAAGCTATTTAAAGTTCAATTGTCCAGTTATAAAAAGAATACCAAGGGGTGCAAGAAACACTGTAGCCCTCTCATTGACATCATGTATCAATGACATAATTAATAAAAATGATTCAGAAAGTTGGAAAAAATTACTTACTTTTTCATATCGTACACTGCACGTTGCTAAGGATGGCGTAGGCAATGGTATCTCTCTCACACAAAGAATAAAAGATAACTGTTTAGCTCAGTAAACTCGCTCGACAATACTAACCCAAAAGTTTAATTTATAAATAAATTTAGGTATAATATAATAAAAAACTGAATTTAAATTGAATGATGGCGATTTCAGAGCTGCTGCTCGCCTTCTTTCTCAAGTGATGCGGTGGCTCCTGATACTCCGGAGACTTTGTATTCCCTGAGGGCTAAACATCCACTCCCATCGGCTGCCTTAAATTTACCAGATGCTCCTGACCCTTCTGAGCGTACACCGGAAGCCACTGCTGAGAAGGTACAGGCTGCGATCAGTTCCTTTAGTAATGGATCGGCCAGTGGTCTCGATGGTCTTTCACCTCAACATTTAAAAGATCTTCTATCAGGTGCTAGGGGAAACACTGGCCGAGACCTTCTAAATGTCTTGACGCAACTTGTAAATTTAATGCTTTCCGGAAAAGTTTGCCCAAACATAACGCAGGTACTTTATGGGGCAAACCTGTGCGCTCTTAAAAAAAGGATGGGAGTATTCGGCCCATAGCAGTTGGTAACACAATTCGCCGCATTGTTTCAAAGGTTTGCTGCAAATATATCCAGCCAGACCTCGCGGCCATATTCCAGCCTGTGCAGCTAGGTTTCGGGATAAAAGGCGGATGCGAAGGGGCTGTACATGCAGCGCGCACCTTTCTGAAACACGGCGGCGGTGAGGTGCTGCTGAAGATGGATGTTGAAAATGCATTTAACTCAGTAGACCGAGGCGCTCTGCTGACACAGGTAAAAGAAAATATCCCATCCATTTACCATTACCTCTGGCAATGTTATAGTACACCATCTACACTCATGTACAAAGAACACCAAATTTTATCCTCTGTCGGTTGCCAGCAGGGTGACCCGCTCGGTCCCGCAATTTTTAGTTTGGCAATACATCCATTTATTTCCGGTCTCAAGTCAAAATTCAATGTCTGGTATTTGGATGACGGGACACTAGGAGGCGAAGAACTCAGTGCTTGATGATTTAATCAGTCTTATTTCTTCTTTCAGTTCTATTGGCCTCAAATTAAATTTTTCAAAATGCGAACTTTTTGTTAATGATAATTTACCCACCTCCGAAAAAGATCAAATTGTTAGCAAATTTAACTCCTTGCCCCCAAATATAAAAATAATTAACAGCAAATCGCTTCGCCTTCTAGGTGCTCCTATTCTGGATGACTCCTTTCAATGCTTTGTCAAAGAACAGATTGTAAAATTTGAGGAGTCATCCAGTCGTCTGAAAGAAACTAGCCCACACATGGCATATGCCATACTAAAATTTTGTCTTTTTGTGTCAAATTTTACGTACGTGCTGCGGTCTTCAACTCTTTGGATGCACATCCCAGTTTTAAATCGTCTCGATGATATGATTAGGAAAACTATGATTGAAATTCTAAATTGCCATTAAATGAAAATTCCCGAACCCAGGAATTTTCATTTATTGGCCACACTTCCGTTAGACTTGGTGGTCTAGGCATCCGAAGAGTTTCCAGCGTAGTACTTCCGGCTTTCTTGTCTTCAGTTCATAGCACGTCTGACCTCATTGGAACAATAATTAACCCATCACTCGGTGATGTAGAGGTCTCGTGCTTGGCTGAGGGGCCAAGGAAGCCTGGAGCAATAAGACAGGGCCGGACCAGGTTTTTCCGACAAACTCAGCTTCGCAGAGGCTTTGGGATGAGCCGCTCAGTATCCAGGTTCAGAAAAACCTTTTAGAAAACTGCGGAAACCCTACAGAGCGAGCTCGTCTCCTAGCATCTGAGGAGAAGGGGTCGGGTTACTGGTTGAATGCACTGCCCTCATCAAATATCGGAACACTCTTGGATATTACTACTTTCTCTCTTGCTATCAGCCTGAGATTAGTTTAAAAACAAATGAGCTTCATCGCTGCCGCTGTGGTAAAGAGGTCGACATTCTCGGACACCACGGCCTGGCGTGCATGCGGAGTGCTGGTCGCATCCCTCGCCATGCAGCCATTAATGACGTCATTCGACGGACCTTAATAAGTGCCAACGTACCTGCAATTTTAGAGCCAAGCGGTATATTGCGGGACGATGGCAAGAGGCTTGATGGAATGACGCTCATTCCATGGAAAATGGGCGCTTCTTAGTATGGGTCGCATACTTGTGTTAACAAATTAGCGCCATCATCTCGCGGCGACTGCACAGAAGGCAGGCGCGGCTGCTGCTGTTGCCGAGTCTAACAAGCGGAGAGGATACACGTTTGTGCCGTTTGGCGTAGAAACGCTGGGGACATGGGGTCCTGAAGCAAGGCGTTTGTACAGAGATATCTCATCACGCCTTGTCAATGTCTTTGGTGACCCAAAAGCTGGCAGATATTTTGCTCAGCGGATCAACCTCGCAATACAGCGAGGCAACTCAGCCAGTCTTTTGGGCACACTATTAACATACGGTGGCGATTTAGCAAGTATTTTTTACTTAAGTTAAGCTTTACATACTGTATAATTTAGTATAAGAGTTTCTTCCTTTAATTTATTTATTATGTCAATTAGAAGTATTTATGTTTTAATTTCATTTGTTAATAAGTTGTATTTTATGTATATAACTGTAATCTAAAGCTAATTTTCCATAATATATTAAGTTATTTTATTATGAAGTAAATAAAATGTTAGTTACTCATAATAAATTTTTACATAATGTTAATTATATTAAATAACTAGCTTTTGCCGGCGACTTCGTCCGCGTGGAGTTCGATTATATCGCGCCCTTGTGTGAAAAAGAGTCTGCTGGAGCAAGCCACAATTATAAGTGGATGTCGCGGGCAAAAGCTAGTAAACTACAAAACTTCTTTATACACCACATTTTTTGCTAATCTATTAATGTGTGCCAAAATTATCAGACTACTGGAAGAGCTTACGCGTGAGCAAGCCACATAGAATTGCCCGTGTGAAAAACAATTTTCTCTCAAGTCTATACCCGCAAATTTTAATGTCTGCCCTTGTGATTTGTTTATGGTCATTGCAAAGCAGACTTTGAGGGGAAACTGTATTCGTTTAAATTCAAAGGGAAGATCATTCGGGATCAAGGGAATTCTTGGTACAAATACGGTTTCCCTTACGCACATCCAGTTATAATTGTGGCTTCCACTACATTGCGATGTAACGCTTTTACTTTTAGTCTGGTTCCGTTGCACAGTTGAGGAGGTTTTAAATTTCGCAACAACATAACAGGAGTGCCCACGCGCAGAATAAGCTTATGATGTGGAAGACCCGATGGTTTCAGTGAATTAAGAAATTCGACCGGGTAGTTAATTGCGTCATCTGTGTTGACCAGAGTCTATTGACGTGTACACCATTTCATCCCCAAAAGACGTTAACAGTATATCGTTAATTGCCGCTGCTTGGTCGTTTTTCGGGGTTAGTATGGCACGTTCACACAACCATTCCATTGGCTTATCGTGGATATGAGCAATATCTGGGTAAATTTTGGATATTAACTCCTGTAACGTAAATACAACTGTGCACAAATTACCAAGGATGGTTATCATCCCGTCATTTATCGGGTAATCACCGTTGCCGATTTCAAGTAGGAGATTCGCAAATCCACCAGCAGACTTTTTCTCCTAAGTGTACTGCATATTTTTCGAGAGCTTGAGGATTTTAATTAGAGGCCATAGTGGATCTCTTAAGACACGCCTTAACTTCATCTGCTCTAGTTCCTTTTGGCACTACTGGTAGAGTCTGTCTAAAATTCCAGTCAGCAAAACCGTTACACCACCCATTAACTTTATTTCCTCTTATATCTTGTAGAATTCTGTTTAAAGCCTCTACGCCACCTTATGAGCCATGTTTATTTCATCCCACACTATCATTTTCGTATGTTTTAATACTTCAGCAAATTACTTTGTTTCGATATATTACAAATGGGAGTATCAGCTGTTGTTAAATTGAGTGGTAACTTGAAGGTAGCATGAGCAGTTCGTCCAAGTCATCTTCACCAGTTTGAGTTTCCCTCAAGCAGTGTAGCTGCGATCCCAGAAAGGCCATAGCCAAAGCAATTCATGAGTACTTCTAACTTTTGCTAATAGCAAATTTATGAGGAATGTTTTGCCTGTTCCACCGGGAGCATTGCACCACTGACACTTGTATGTCATAGAACCCAAGGCTACACTGCTGTCAGTTCTATAAGCAATATCAGGGTCATACCATAGCGTAATGGACCTTGTTTTATCCATAAACGCAGTGTAATGTTTTCCTCATACCGTGACTGAATTGCTCCATGCACTTGTGGATTCGCAGTTTGGTAATTTGCAACAGCTTGCCTGTGTACATCGATTTTTTCTGATAAGCGGACACAGCTTACGATTTGAATCTGGCTTGTTCTGCCTATATCTTCTTTTGCGCACTTTTAATTGACTTTTCTTGTGTAATTAGTAAATCTCGACCTTCGTTTATTTTCTTTTTCATATTTTAATGTCGATGATATAGATTGATCTGTTCCGCTGGTTGGAGATGATATTTCACTGTTTACAAAAGATGTAACAGTTAAATGGTCAAGCTCTGAAAAGGATCACGCTCTTCGACAGGTACCTCCATGCGACGCTGTGTAATTTTCTTCGCAACAATAGGCAGATAGGCGTAAAATGTCCATTAGATAAATCATGGCTAAATCGTAATCGCCTTACTGGACAGATATCTGTTCCGGACTCTGTGTATAGCAGACCGTTTCGATATACTTCAAACCGAAACGAAAATATTAATCCTGCGGCTACCAATTCACAAAGTCCACCGTAAGTTTAATTTTTAACATATCAGCTGAATATTCATTTGCTGTTGAATAATTATCGCCATTTCTGTCGTGGGTGTCACACCACCATCGCATTTTCTTGGGTTCTGTACATTAAAATGAAGAGCATGAAACAAACAGGCGCCGTCACCTATAATGGGGACGACAGTATGTTCTTCCATTTTTCCTTTAATATTAAAGTCTCTTTAGTCATTTATTCAGTGAGAAAAATACTTATCAACAATACCTAATCACAAAGCAAATCGAATTCCAAGTTTGAACAGTGGTTGTAAGAAAGACAAAATCAAGCAACAAATCCGAAACACGAAGCAAATCTTAAACCGTAAGCAAGCAAACAAAGTCGAAGTCTAGTCAAATATCAGTTAACAGTGAATAGGTACCGTATGTGGTATAGGTTGAAGCGCTTTTTTTCTGTGTACGCTGTTGGCCCTGCGGCCTTGACAGCTTCATCAATTTAGGCTCGTGGCGGTACCTACGAGCTATTGAGTGCAACGATTCTGCCGGCGGCGAGGCGGCGCGAAGCGCCGCGACGCCGACTCGATCTGAAACGACCCTGCTTTCGGGTGGCTCCTCTAGCTAGGGGCTCAATGCGATTCAAGGCCCCTCAGAAGGAGGTACGTTGTTTACAGGTCGCAAAATTAGAAACGCCCGGTATCACGGGTGTTGAACCTCGTGTTACAGGGTGTGTGCTAGAGTAGTGGCTGAGTGTGTGTGTGTCAGTGTCAACTAATCGGGTTCCCTCTCCTATTGAGGGGGACAGTATCGACCTATTCATTATTCATGGAAATCTCGTCGTCAGGATCAAGAAGAACGTTCTTGGACGTCTCCTGCGGGGGCAGCATCCTCACTGGGAGTAAATCGCTCATTCACCAACGGATTTTGTGCTCTTTAATCGATCGAAATATCTTGAGGATAATTCCTTAAGATACGAATGGATAGAGGGCATGTCGAGGTCATGATAGATTCGCGTTTATATAGTCATTGCGTCTATTATGATATGCAATTGTCCTTTGTCCCTAAAGACTTTACACAACTTCAAGTTGTTCAAAATAAATGTGATTTGACGCAGGAATTTGGCAGGTTAAACTTTAGGGACATGAACAAGGGACCCTACTATATCATAATAGAACATCTATACTCTGGAGACAGGCTGATTGGTTTTAAAAACAATTATTTAAAATACTGATATTTAATTAAAGGATAAATGGATTATATACAAATGGATTAGAATTTAACTTAGGTCCGTGACAACCGAGCAGGTTCGAAGATGGAAGCAGACTAACTTGGCCAAACTGCTCACTGCTATACTCACTGAACCTTAAGGCTGTTAGCGTTATTAAGGGCAGTGCAACAAACTAACAAATACAGGGTATAACATCTCCCCTTAAGAAGATTTTAGGGATGATATCAAAATCTCTAGATACCAATTAATTAATAATAACTTTAAAGTTGGGTTCTAAGCGGTGCAACATTATCAGATTCGGAAGCACTATTTTGTTCAATCACAGGTTGTATAATTTTTAAACGAGGTTGAGGTGAAGTTTTATGAATTTCACTTTGAGTGCTACTAGTATTATTTTTGTAAGGCGGATGTTATGGGATCGACGGAAAAGCTTAAAACCAAATATACAAAATACAACAGAATTAGGGTAGAAATAATAATAATGATAGAATAATGTCCCATATTTAATGTGAGGTTTATTTCCTATTGTATTTAGGTTACTTAATAAAGATTCAATAATTTTATTTTTTGCATTAAATTCATCTAAATCTACATTTTGTAACTTAATAGGAGACACATTTCTACAACATGGTTGAACTTATTAATATTACAGCAAGTGTCATTGATGAGGTTATAATCAGGCATATAATTTATGGGTGATGTAATATTTAGAACATTATACATAGGTAACAATGTGCTTTTACAAAATCTAATACAATCATCTGGAATTGTAATTATGCCTGTGCCCAGAATATTTGCTTCAAATAATTGAGACTTAATACAATCTATAGAAATTTTATTTGGGTCGGATTGAATATAAATCCATCTATTATTTATTAATGGTTTCCAGATATCATTTTCCAAAAATAAATTTAGTTTCGCACTGTAACAGGTTTCACTGATCACTTTAGACATAAGTTCACTTTCACAGGATGGTTTAGCTTCCACCGAATACACGTTGCTTACGTCACAGATGAATGTTCCTGGTTGCACAATTTTACACTTCCTTAAGTCGTCAATATTGCAGTAATGTGTTTTGTCTTTGGTCATTGCAACGTATTTATTATTAGGTATAATTAAACTAAATGAATTTGGTTCCTTTGGATTATATGGTGTAGGTAGAGCTATACTATGAAACAACATATAATTTTCTACATCTACCAGTGGCACTTGCAACAAAAATATGATTTTATTATTTATATAATAGCAAAAATCTTACAAAGTCTTAAAATTAATGTATATTCTTAATATCTAAAGAAACAGGCAATACTAAATTATTAGGTAGGTACCTATAGTTATCAGTAAGTTCTTGGTATAACTGTTGTGGCGTTATAACGTGGATGTAAAATATCCTTACTACTAAATAAAATAGCGTTTATGATATCTTCTAATTGAAAAGATAATGTAAGAATTGAAGTTTCTAAACTGTCAAAAATTTCATTAATATTAGCAGATATTTGTAGACCATTAGTTAATTCAAATATTTTTATTCTAATAGAGATTGTCGATAGCTGTAGTTAGCTTTGCTTCGTTGTTTTTTATTTTATTTAGTGTATCATTATAATACGTTATTACAGAGGTAGTAACCAAAATGTTTTCTTTCATTAAAAGCCAATTGTTTTCATCATTTTGTACAGATTCTATTGCTTCTTCATACTTTAGAGCGTCGTCTTCATCTAGAGTACCAAAAATATGTTTTAACATTGTACCAATACCTCCAAACCAAGCGCTGCGCTTGGCTCTATTCTCTAATAAGTGTGAGATGGATTCAAAGTCCTTGTTCAAGTCCTGGTTACGTACCGCTAATGGTTGAAGCATATTGTGACATTCGGCAATAATCTCTAGAGTCCTAGTTTGGTCACATAAAATTTAATTGTATCTAACATGCTTCCTATATTTCTTATGTGAGGCTAAAGTGTGCAATATCTATTGGATAATATAATTAACGTTTTCAGCTGGACGTTATTAATTTTAATGTACCTAAATAATCAAAGTAGATGCCTGCACTCAAGTTATTTGTTGAATATAATCTTGATGCGATTGACCTCGAGTTGAGTTCTGTAAATAATTACTATAGTTAATACTAAACAAAGGTAAGTATTAATTAACCTAATTTTCTTTTATAACCATTTGTTTTCAGATGGCGAGACTACGCTTATAGGTAAGTATAATTAACTTTCAGGCCTAGCTATTTACTAAGTTTGTTTATTTTAGGTTACTTCCGACTTCTGATGCAGGTTTCACCTGATCGAAGTGATGACATGGCGTCGATTGATTAGTAGGGTAAGTGTATTATTACTATGTACCTTAACTATTTTATAGGACCTTTCAGAGAGGAGAGTGCTTTCCGCAATCTCAAATGGTTCTTTATGAACATACTCACCGAATTTATATTTAACTGGTCGAGTATGGGTGTCATAGTATGACTTCGAGATTCCTTTGACTTCCTTATAAAGTCTAAACCTCTCTGGAGTATTTCAGGCGGTTTTGCAACATGCGGACATAATCGGGTATGTAGCCCTGGAGATTCATTATAAATGGAATTGGAATAAATGGTTTACTCCCAAACATAAGTTCGTGAGGTGTGTAATGTGTAGTAGAAATGATGTTATTATAAAACATGGCTGTGTACACATAACGAGGCCAATGGACTGTTCTTTTTAATGTAAGATTTTAAGTATTCTTTTAGGGTTGAATGGCTCCTCTCTAAGGAGCCTTGGGTTTGAGGATGGTATGGTGAAAACCATAAGTTTTAATTTTGAGGAATTCACAGGTTTTCTAAATAGGTCTGAAGTAAAATTAGTCCCCTGATCGGTAAGGATCATCTTAAATGCCAAAGATTGATATATAACGCAGTAAGCACTCACTAGTTTCTTCAGCAGTGGTACTCCGGATGGGATATACAGGAGAACTTGGTAAGGTCGTCTTGTATTGTGAGAATAAAACGTAATTTCGCTGGTCCGGCGGGAAGTGGGCTGACGATCTCTAAGGATATTCTTTGGCATGGCTCTGTAGATGTGCGGGTGATATGCATTAGAGCACGTTGATTTTCCTAAGTGCTTTATTTTCCTGACATGCTTTACATTGCTTTACATATGATTCTATATCGCTTCGCATACCTTTCCAATAATACGATTGTTTTATCCTGTTGTACATTCTGACAGAGCCTAAATGACCGCTATCAGGATATCATGGTTTTCGAAAAGTTTTCTTAATTTCTGTCGGAGCTGGGTATATAATATTGTTATGGTATATATGAATTTTAATTCGAGTATCATGAAGAGATAACATAGAATATTATATATTTTAATGAATAAATGTTTTTCGAAGGATTTTTCATATCTGATATACCGATTTCTTTAATTTCTCTGGAAGTATCAATTCATTTTGATTGTTTTTAACGTTTGAAAGATTTCTGGATAGGAGGCCTCATCAAAATGATGTACCTTGGTCAACAATAAATAATAGCATTTATTGTTTCTATCTTTTAAAGGAGAAGAGTTCTTTCTCGGACTCCTGTATGTCGGCGATAATTTCAGGGTAGGTTAATATTTCTTGAATGTACAGGTTAGATTGATCTAAATCGATAGATGTTGGGACCAGTTACTTTCGCGGCACATTTCATAAGAGTTTCGTTATGTTCTTCTACTTCTGTGTTAAAGTTTTATCTTTGCATGACATAGATTTAAGGTTGGGTAATCATCAACAGGTACGTCTGGGGATGAACTCGTGGATAAATGGGACATTATC
This sequence comes from Parnassius orleans, assembly GCA_029286625.1. Lineage (NCBI taxonomy): Eukaryota > Metazoa > Arthropoda > Insecta > Lepidoptera > Papilionidae > Parnassius > Parnassius orleans. The sequence goes on from JAGSMP010000018.1 coordinate 3,936,265, forward strand.
GGTTTGAATTTCAGGTGGTGCTATCTGTTCAGGTTCTGGTTGAGGTAAGTTAATAGGTTCGTTTTCGATTTCTTCCCTTAGGGTGTCTGGAATATTAGAAGGTAAATCAACGTAGGGTAATGGAAGTATCTTCAGCTAAATCCAGTGTAGGAGAGATTGCTTCGTCTGGATTAAGGAAGGTGGAGTAATTAGTAAGTCCATGAGATTTTGTCTAGATTTGACAGGGTCCACTATAGGAGGATTGGACGTTGGTGGGTCTGCAGGTTGGACAGGGTTCACAGGAAACCGTGATAGCGCGTCAGCGTTTGTGTTGGTTTGCCCTTTTATAATGTATATCATACTCAAATTCTTCCAATTTAAGTCGCCATTGAACAAGGCGGGAACCAGGGTCTTTGCAATTAAAAGCCACTGGAGGTTATGGTCATCATTATTGTGAATCGGTTCCCATATAGATAAGGACGAAATGTTTTGGTGCCGAATACTATCGCAAGCACTCTTTTCAGTTACGCTGTAATTATTCTCTGCTTTATTAAGTGTGCGCGAGGCAAAAGCAATAGGTCGATCTTGTCCTACTGGACCTTGGGAGAGAATAGCAGAGATGGCATAGTTTGATGCATCGCATGTCAAGAGGAAAGGTTTAGTAAAGTCCGGATATGCAAGGACTGGAGCTGTAAAGTTTACCTTTCAAGGTCTCGAAAAGCTGTTGTTCATTCTTCCATTCAAAAGGGACATCCTTTTTTAAAAGGGACGTAAGGGATTTTGCATATTTAGAAAAATCAGGGATAAAACGTCTGTAGTAAGATACTAAGCCTAGGAAGGATTTAATGTCTTTGGATGATTTTGGAACTGGAAATTCGGTGACAGCCCTCACCTTTTCAGGATTGGTTTTGACACCATGTTCACCGATTATATGGCCTAAATAAATTACTTCACGAAGGAATTCGCATTTTTCAGGTTGTAACTTGAGATTATAACTTCTGAGTCTGTTAAATACAGCATTGAGGTTATCTATATGAGAAGTAAGATCGAAAGAGTAAATAACGATGTCGTCTAAATAAACGAAACATCGTGAACCTTGAAGTCTGATAGGCATGTATTCATGAGCTTCTGGAAGGTGGACGGAGCATTTTCAAGCCAAAAGGCATCCTATTGAATTGAAATGCCCTGGTGCAGAAGAACGCTGTTTTGGTGCATCTTGCAGACGAAAATGTCGAATACTGGGAACAAAGTTCAATGAGGGCGTTGGACTCTTCTTGGTTTAGATGTTCTATTCTTAATGAGTTTATTACATAGTTTGTTCTTTTAGTCGTGTTAAAGATGTTCGTGTTCACCTGAACTGCGTCAGAATGTAAAGGTGTGACTTTAAGATTTAAATTTGGATTAAGGTTTACAAAACTCTGAAGTTTGGCGCCGCGTTTGGCTATAGTTAAATTAGCGCGTTTATTTTCTTTGATTTTACGATACAATTGGATATAAGTAAATTATCTGATATGTGTTGATCAGTGATAAGGCCTTCTTTAAGATTGGTATCGCAAACCGAACATTCAATGACAGTTTCGGTGCGTGGTGGAATGATATAGAATGGATCAACGAAATGTAATTTTATTTCTAATTTACCGATCTTGAGGGTATCGTTTGTGTAGTCAATTTACAGCCAAACGCGGTTAGGAAGTCGGAGCCTATGATGCCGTCATATGGCAGATTGACATCTTTAATGACATGGAATTTATATGACGCGGATGTGGTTTTATTTAATTTTAATTTCAACGAAAATGGCCCTCAGTAGTTCTGTAGATTCCTCGCGGATCTATGCCTTAAGTTTGATAGGTTCTTTTATAAGTTTGATATTTCTCTGGTTACTAGACTGTTTTAATAAACATATAGCAGACCCTGAATCGACAAGCAAAGACAGTGGGATATCCGTGACGGATGAATCAAGAAGGGCATGTGGTAACAACCTTTTAGTGGTATCTAGATTTATCTCGTAAATTTCGATTTTGCTTGTTGGAGAACTTTCAAGTTATTGGTCTTGGATGACTGGACACTTGTTTGGGGCTGGTTACCCTGTGGTCCTTGGATTGTTGGACACTTGTTTGGGGCTGGTTACCCGTGTGGTCCATGGATTTTCGGACACTTGTTTGGGGCTGGTTGTGTGGTCCTTGGGTTTCAGACTCTTATTTGGGGCTGGTTACCCGTGTGGTCCTTGGATTTTGGACACTTGTTTGGGGCTGGTTACCGTGCGGTCCTTGGATTTTCGGACACTTGTTTGGGGCTGGTTACCCGTGTGGTCTTTGGATATGAGGAGGAATGGTTGGTGTCGGCTTTAGGATCTAGTCTCGGGCGACACCGTGGCGAGACTCTTGATCGTTTAAAGTTTGATTGTCGCTGTGTAAAGGATGGAATTCTTCTTGGACTTCCTCATCATTGGGCTGCTCTATGAAGTTAACCCGTGGTTGTGGCCTATATTGGAATTGAGAGGTTCGTGGAATATTTTGATTCTTGAATCGATTGTTGGAATCTCTCGTTTTTACAGGCCATAATGTCGTGTCCCGTCTTACAATATCAACAAAAAGCGTTAGTGGAGCTCTGTTGGTTAGGATTTGGGTATTGTGAAAATTTTTGATAAGTAGACGGCTTAGTATTAAAAGTTTTTACGAAGTTTTGCCTAGGTTTGTTTTAATGTTTTGTTTCTGACTGTGGTCGTTTGTATAGGCTTTGTTGAATACGTTCCTCCGAGATGGCTAAGTTTATGGCTTCATTAAGGGTCTTTGGAGACCTACACTAACAATGTTCGAAATGCGGGATGTAACCCCATAAGGAAATGATGGAGGGCAAGGTTCTCCATGGCCAACCCGACCTGGTAATTCTTTTGCCTTTGTATTACATAGGATATTTCTGTTAATAGTTGTGAAAGACAGGTTTCCATGCGGAGTGCAGATTGGCTGACATTATCATGTGGGCCTTGTTTGCTCTCTTGTAATTCGGTAAGGATATGAGCATAATGTTTACGTTCACTAAATTGTGTTTTAAGAAATCCTTGAGCTGTTCCCAGTCTTTAAACTCTTTTTGGAGCAAGCGATTTCCTTTACCGTGGAGTTGACTAATGATGTACTTAAATAAAATTTGTTTTGAGATTCTGTGGCTAATTCATAAGCATTATTACAATTAATAATAAAAGATTTTGGTCTCCCTACCGTCATAGGGTTTAACAATTTGAACAAAGTGTTTAAATCCATCTCGGTCATTGCAGTAGTTGCAATGCTGGCCTTAGTAACTCTTGGAGTGGCTGGGGTGGATTTCAGGGCGTCACTAACACCCGGCTCTGTGAATTCGAAGGTTAAACTAGCCTCCTCCCTTTCACCACTTTCATATAAGAATATATCAATCAATACAAGAACACACAATAATATAAAATAATTACAATAAAGAACACGCAATAATATAAAATAATCACAAATGGTAAAAATATTAATAAACTCTAAAACATTTAAATTCAATTGAACAAAGAGACATAAAAGGTTGAGAAGCTTTGGTTTATAAAGTCTAGACAAAACAATGACCAACGACTCACAGTACTAGTAGTGCGTGGGCGACGGCTGCAAACACGATAAGCAGGAACATTCCGATTGATAAGCGCGTCTTCGGTAGCGCACTGGAACGGGACACGATGAATTTCGAGTTATGGAAATCTTCAACGATATTTTTCTTTTCAGACGATGGATGCTTTTCAGGTTAATTCTTCTAGGTGATTTTCTCCTCTGTATGTATGTAGATGGAAGGAGATGATTGCGGTTCAGGATGCAATCGCGGGTCTTCCTTGGTAAGTATGTGAACTCCTTTCCAGGAATGAATCAGGTCTCCGAATAATGGACGTCCAGGCCGTAGCGATGAGTATAGCACTTGCACTATAATTGGGTTCACTAGGACGCCAGGACGACACAGAATAAGATTTAGTTTATAAGATTTTAGGATACAAGCGAGTCTGCTGAGCGGTTCCACTTCACTTGACACTGGGGATTTCCGTATCCACCGCTGCCACCAAAATGTTATACGGAGACGGGCTGATTGGTTTTAAAAATTATTTAAAACACTGATATTTAATTAAAGGATGAATGGATTATACGATATATTACAAATTGATTAGAATTTAACTTAGGTCCGTAGACAACCGAGCAGGTTCGAAGATGGAAGCAGACTAACTTGGCCAAACTGCTCCACTGCTATACTCACTGAACCTTAAGGCTTAGTTAGCGTTATTAAGGGCAGTGCAGCACTAAAACTAACAAATACAGGGTATAACAGTACGCAGGTTTTGTAGAGATGCAGTTTGTGTCTGAGGGACAGCTTACTGCTTTTATTGATTAAGGCGAAAAGACGATACACTACGAATTTTGCCTTATTCCTAACTATTTGAATCTGTTGAGAGAATCTCATTGAACAATCTAACATTACAGGTATTTCATATCTCGGACCCACGAATTATGGGCTATCGTAGAGGAGATTGTACCTATTTTGTATTTTTAATTTGTAGTATTAGTTTATTATAAGCCTGCCTTCTGTTGAAAAATATGGCTACAATAAGAGACCCCGATAAAGGGGTTCAATTCCATTCTCCATTTCTGCACCAAGCCTAGTGTGTTTGCTGCAGCTTGGAGTCGACTGCAGATTATAATAGGTGGAAATCAGAGGAATAGATGGTTGTATCATCTGCGTATAGTGCAAGATGAGTACCTGATATCAAAGGGATGTCACTTACGTAGAGTGAGTATAGGGTCGGAGGCACAGAGCCCTGGGGAACCCCTGCTCTGGTGGGTCTGGAAGAGGAGAAAGTACCCTCAACGCGAAATCGGAAGGATCTATTGGCAAGAAAGTCTTGAACGATTTTGACAACTCTTATAGACACCTGTATGGATAAGTTTAAAACTAGTTCATTGTGCCAGACTTTGTCGAAGGCCTTGGCCACATCGAAGAACAGTGCTCCTGTATAAACAGTGCGCGTGTTTGATTTGCGGCCTGATCTAAAATATGCTCCTTGAGGCGGTGCATCTGCTGAACACTTAAGGGTTTGGCTCGATAGCCAAACTGCTCGTTTGGAATTAGCTTTTATTGCGACATCCTTCAGACGGCTGAGGATGATGCACTCATAGATTTTCCCCATAGCACTGAGGAGACTGATGGGTCTATAACTAGATGCCCTATTTCTGGGTTTGTTCGGTTTGGGAATACCGATAACTTCTGCTTCTTTCCACACTTCTGAAAGTGCAGGTGGACATTAAAACATTGAAAATATAGCCAGGCAAACCAACTTAGGAGGAAGAGCTTTAAAGATCTTATTGTTAATGCTGTCAGCCTGGCGCTTTCAGGGGCTTGAGATTTTTGATGATGGTTTTACCTCATGGAAAGTAACGGAGGAGTGGATCATCCGTCGGTGAAGTGGCGGACAGATTAGCCGCTTCCTCGTTCACCTTGTTCAGGTGAACGGGGTCGATTAACAGGGGTGCTTGGAGAGCCAATGCTGACTAATGGGGCATCGAAGCGACATTTTCTGATTTAAGAGCTCTCCCAGCTTCCAGAAGGCTGTATGCAAGGGCGAGATATCCTCCATCAGATTGTCCATCGCGACTCCCTCAGCTGCGCCATGCGCTCTTTGACCTCTCTACAGAGGCAGCACAATTTGGACCTATTATTGACGGTTCTGTAACGGTCATAGGCCCTCACCGCAGCGTTTTCTCTCTCAGTAATCACCGCACATCCCGAGGAGTTCAAAGACGATCACTCGACGCCTTGACCTGCCTCGAAGACTATTCGGCAACCACCTTGATGAGAGGTGATATGAGAGATGGCTTCTAAAGCCATCTCTTTAGTGTCAAAAACGTCTGGCACTTGATCTAAATGTTCTGGTTCATAGATTCGAGGTTAGCCTCGATCTATGCCAATCCGTACAGTTTTGGTTAGAAGAACCTCACTGCTGGGCTGATCTAACGTCATTAGGACCGGGCGGTCCGATGTTAACTCATGCACCACTTCTATAGAGCGTAACGATAAGGTTACGTTCCTGGAAGAGTGCTAAGTCGATTTGGACGAGCTATGAGACGAATTCAGTGAATATCTGGTGTCCTCCGGAGGACTCTATTATATCGAATTTCACGCTGTCACTAAGAGCTACTAATTCACAACCGTTAGTGTTATTTCTAATATTATTATTATCCAGATTTGATGTTTGCTATTAAGATCGTCAGCTAACCGAGTTACCGAGTAAACAGTACTTCGAAATCGCTCTTTATTACCTTTTCTTAGGCGGGAGATATACAGAGGCTACCGTGATCGGTTGATGACCGGTCATGGCTACTCTGCAAACGGAAGCCTCTAAGTTAGTTAACTGAGGTGTATCAATGGGAACTACGTGAAGGGATGACTTATAATATATAAGAGTCCCTCCCTGCTTTGCCCCTATGCGATCGTTTCTGACTAATCTATAGTTAGCTATTTTGGGGTCTCTAATGCTAGGCTTAAGAAAAGTCTCTTGCACTAGCAATATGTCAATCTGATGATCGGTGAGGAAGGTTCGGACTTCGTCAATTTGTTCTTTAAGGCCGCACGCATTAAAGAAGGCGACAGCTATCGACCTAGGTTTTATTCTACCTGTTGTTGTATTATCCATTACGATAGAATAAAAGAGCCAAGTTAACAGTAACCAAAAACTTCAGGCTTAATTAGCTCTGAGTTCTAGATTGATCACTTCCATGTGATCTAGTGAACTGGAGGCGCTCTTAGCAGAGCGCGCGGTCCTAATTTTGTGCGCCAAGGTACGCAACTCGTTTACGTCGAAACTGTCTGCGAAATCGTAGACCAGATTAAAATCCTCGGCTAGATCCTCCAAGGCCGGGGGTGGGACGACTTTACAGCCGGTTTGGGTAGAAATCCTTACGCGGGGTGCGGGCGACTGCTGGTGCCAGCGCGCGCGCGGGAGCTGGAAGTGAAGTGGACACCTGCTTGGTGTTCACTGACCAAGCTCAGCAACCCAAGCTTTGCTTGGGGCCGGAGCCAGGATGAAGGCAGGGGGGCTTCTTTTGAGGGCCCTGTGCTCCCTTCTGCTTGGGGTAGCTTTCGACCCCAGCGCTCCTCCCTCTGCTTTGTGCTTTGGGGCTTTGGGCACCTGCAGGTTTGCAGTGTGCCCTCCACTTCCATAGCACATAGCTCAGGGGGACAAGCGTCGTGGTCGCACTCCTTTGTGCCGTGGTTCCCTGTGCACTTGACGCACCTGGGACGGGCGAAACAGTTTCGGATTGAGTGTCCATAGAGATGGCATCTATGGCACTGCCCAGGAACCTTTTTATGCAGGGGTTCTATTGAGACCCCCGAGAGGCATATGCACGGTACGTATGTCGAAAATTTCTTGCCCTCTGGAGGTCAGAATGACCAACACCAGATTGTATGGGGTGTTGGTGGTCTTATTTACAATGCGGTGCACTTCTTGCACCGGCAGGCCTTGTCTTAACAGATCCTCCTTTACGAAGGCTGTGTCGAATTCCTGGAATTCCGCGTATGACTACGCGGAGACGCTTGTCCTCCTCCAGGGAGTACGTGTGATACGGGATATTCTTACCCCTGAGGAGGCTCGTAAGAGCGCGGAAATCCTCGACCGTGTTGGCCGAGACAACGATGCCCTGTCCGGAGGGCTTGGCTTTTGAGAAGCCTATTTTTTTGTCAGCCATGATGCGGGATATGCGATACCACTTGGCCTTGTCCTGTATGATGACAGGGGGCTTTGGGACCTTTTGATTCCAAGCCTTGACGGTTTCACCCATCTTAGAAGTTATTGGTCTGAGTGGGGGAGGAACGGAGGGGCTGAGCCGCCTTCTTTGCCGGCCTGGCAGAATCAGCCTTCTTGGAGGACCGTCGGCTTTTCGTCCTTCGACGAGTGAAGCCCTCGACTAGGAGGATATTCCCTCTGGGCGTCTCTCAACCTCGGTGTCCTCTCGAGGAGGACGCCGAGTCAGCCACCTGCGCTCAGGCCCTAGAGGGCGCACGGGAGGAAGCCCTAGAAGAGGGCTGGGAAGGGGTCGGAGGAGAGGGTGAGAGACAATGCCTTCTTACGCGCGCCCAGCTCGCCAGCGACCTTGTCGCCTTTGCCCCAGAGTTTACTGGCGCAGTTGCTCCGGAGTGCTCCATGTCAGGTCTTCACGAGCCAGGGATAATCCCGGAGAGAGGGAGCATGTGCTCCCTGGGTTCACTTCAGAAAAGCTCCGCTGAAAGCGGAGCACCTCCCTTGCGTCCTGGCGTTGACATCTTAGCAAACTACTAAAGGATACGGATCCTGACACCCTGCTGATGGCAGGGTGTTGTGCGAAAACCGGTAACGGACACCAGTCCCGTTACGTCTTTTGCACCAACAAAACTAACAATTAAAATTTAAAAGTCCCCCCAAAATGGGGAGAATTGATATTAAAAACAATATAAATACTTAAAAATAATAAATGTGTATGTGTTAGATGTAATTGTGTGAAACTTACCAATGAAAACTGCGTGGGAATACCGGAATTTAACTTTAATCACTTCCCGCTTAAAGGCTAAAAATAGATTAAACGAATTGAATGAAATTTAAAAACTCTCTAAGCACTCGACTTTGCCTGCAAACGTGTGCGAGGCCACACAGGGCGCCTAACGGCTGCCGGACCCGACGGTGGCGGCCTAAACCTACCCTATGGAGCGAAATACGGTCGCAAACAGCCTAGCACGCAAAGAGGAATTTTATAAAGTAATAAAACCGGAGTCTATTTAAAGACCACGCGGCGCGAACTATAGAAATTCTTGAAAGAGTTTCACTGATTATCGAAACGAAACGTAAGGCCGTAACCCTTCACTTTTAAACTTTAAAACTTTAATCTAATTTAATTTTTAAATTTAAATATAATATTTAAATTTAATTTTTAAATTCAATTAAATCGAAACGAAAGGAAAATCGCAAGGAGCTATACTATTGGATTCGGCTGCTAACCGGTGAATGAGGTTGAAGCGCTCATTCACCATTCACTATATTAGTTCGAAAAAACACAACGTTACCGCGTTCTAAAACGATACCAACGCCATTTATTGGTAGGGATTGGAACTTGAAGATCAATACAAAATAGGTAGGTACCTAAGTATTTCTTTTGGTTTTGCCATTTCATTAATTTGTAAAAATATATATTTGGTTTGGTTGTTTATTGTCATTCTTTTTTAATTTTTAAATTAGTATTTTTTTGTTCAGGTGTAAATTTGTGCAAGTTTTTTTTCTTCTTCTTCTTGAAATTCTTTTTTCTTGTCTATTTTGTTTTATGTTTTTGTGCAATAAAAGTATATTCTATTCTATTCTAATAAATTAAGTTTAAAATATTTATCAATATAATTTACGTTATTTACGACCCAAAACTTTAAAAATGACACCCAAGTCACCAACCCATGATGATTTTTATACAAACATACATCCATCCATCCTTCCATCCATGTTGGTTTCAAACCATAATCGATGCCATTTCGTAATTAACGTCCCAAAATAACCATAAAACGTCACCCATATTGACATTTCAACCATCGCTTTTACAGGATGATGGTAGGTATTTCCGTCTGCTACGTTGGATTTGAAATAGTCGTTGTTTTCGTAATCAGCGACCCGATAAACCATAAAAACGATACCCATGTTGATTTTCAGAATTTGTCACCCTTTTCCACCTTTTAGGGTTGAATTCTGAAAGAGCCTGCTGTTGTTTACTCATTTATTGTTGATAGGGTACTCCTGTGAAGTTTCGAATAAAATAGTTTAACTAATCTTGTTTCCCCATACAAACTTTCAACTCCTTTTTCACCCTTTAGGGTAGAATTTCAAAAATTAGGATGCGTAATTGTTTATTTCTAATCGTTAACCTAAAAACAAAGTTTTAGGCTTCTAGCTCTAAAAATGATGGACTTCCATACAAATTTTTAACCCCTTTTTCACCCCCTTAGGGGGCGAAGTTTCAAAAATCCTTTCTTAGCGGATGCCTACATCATTACAACTGTCTGTATGCCAAATTTCAGCGAAATCCGTTCAGTAGTTTCGTCTGTGCGTTGATAGATGAGTCAGTCAGGTTTGCCTTTTATATATATAGATTAAGATTATTAAAAAAAAAGTATGTACATAATGATAATAAATAAAAATGATAATGAGTATTATAATATCCAAAATCATATTATTTCCATTTTCGTGACAACCCCTAGCATACACGCTGGCCGCGTAAATACCTACGTGGGCGGCGGCATTGCCGGACATCAACGGCGTTTCATAACTGTAAGGTCTTAAAACTGTGATCCTATTTATCGCGGTTATGCGAACTCCACAAATTATGGAAAAAATTATGTTTTTTTAAAAAATAAAACCAACGCAATCAAGCAAAGATTAAAGTATTTACACTAAAAATACGCAATTTGTAAAATCTTACTTTGGGGCGGGGAGAAGGGATGACGGGGTCGAGGCATATCTCACAACATCTCACCATGGGAAGGGGGAGGTTAGGAAAATCGCCAAAATCGCCTCACGTAATTAATGGAAGCCCACAAATGACAAAAAGCGGTTTATCTATCCCATTAGTTCGAACCCATTTCTGGTACTGCGATCCTGTGAGATGAAGCAAATCCTACCTGCTATGTGAGAGGTACATAGAAATCAGTGTTTTTTTTTTTAACAAATACCTGATTGTAAGTGGATGCTGTGGCCCATAGAGATCTTCGTCTACGACCAGATGCGTCGTCACCCCTGAGGACTAAGACAGAATGTCTCGTTTCCAGTGAAAAAGGTCTCTGGTTTTGATCATACGAAACACAGTACAGCTATTTTACGCTGATATTCTGTGATAGCGTGGTCTAACCCCGGTCGAGCCGACCCTTTCGTGCTACAACCATAATATAGCTGTTGCATGGCTCTACCACGTCTCACGGTCTGTGACAGGCTGACAAAGTGGAAGAACAATAAAATAAATAAGCAATAGAGGCCTGTACCTAGAAAGAAGGGCGATGAATTGACAAAATTATTAATTTACACAACCTATTTATTTTCTATACGTCGTCATCGTCATCGTCATCATCAGCTATTCACTCACAGCTGTCATTATAAGCTGGCTATTAATGCTTAATAATGTAATAAGCTGAATAATTGCCACTTAATTTTTAGTTAAAAATAAAATATCAAACGAAAACAAAAAGGATAAATATGAAAAAAAGAATTAAATGTGAAAACAACGACCTTGATGGGGAAAAAAGAAAGTGACGTTATAATATCTGGCGCGTGATACAAAAGCTGACACGTTTTGTTTGAGTCCGAGTTGCCGATGACCGCTACAGACTACGTTACAGTAATTAATCATACAAGGCACATTTTAAAATAACTTAATGTTCTTTTCTTTGCGTTAAGCAGTAGAATATTTAATTAGTACGGAATGTATAGAATCAATTTGATTCGAGATTTCCGTAATGAGTAAAATTGAGCCGGTTTTCTAGGCGTTTCGATCAAATCACTAGTTACATGTTGTACGGATAAAATTAACCATCCCTATTAATATTATAAATGCGAAGGTGTGTTTGTTGGTTTGTCCTTCTTTCACGCAGTTAAGGAAAACGGATCGACATAATTATTCCCGGAAAATACTGCATAGTACCTCTGGGTTTTAAATAACTGTATGTTTTAGTGTTCACTATATCTATAGATAAGTATGAATAAAATAATGACATCATACTAAGTTCAGTATTGGTTCGTGGTTCCTCTCCTGCTTTGGCATGAATACACGGACTTATTATCAAAAGATGTCGCACAAAGACTACAAAGCACGCATAATAATTTTATCATCAATGAATAATCTGTTATTCCGGGTATGCGTGGTACTTCTCCGCCCGAACCTATCTATTCATGCTGCAGCCAAAATTTGTAATTGCTATATTCATTAGCGACGAAGAACCAGATGGTTTCCTCCTTTGAAGCTCCCCGTTTTTGATATTTTACATAAGGAAAATATAAAATGAAATATATTTATTTTTCGACGTATGGAAATAAAAATTCGTTTGTAAAATATAATGCTCTCTCTGACTCTTTCTCTGACTGGAAGAGAAACGGCGAAAGAAACTCCGCAGGCATGTTCTTTTTTTGGTTTTTTAAATTAATGTTATTATTTGTAGTACACATTTAAAGAGTGGAAAACAACAGACAATTATAATAATAAAACAATAATGACGAATGATGAATAGTCTTATACCATCTAGTTCAGAACACAGAATGTAACGACGGAAATTAATTAACAAATTCAAATCATAAATAATTTCCGTCTTTATATTGTAACGCGAATATTGAAATTAAATTCAAATTAACAAAAAAATGAAATAAAAGTTCTAAAATTTTGTTAACATAATGTTTTCTTATATTTACGCGAAGACTACACATTAAATGAAACTAATTTTTACGGATTATATCGCGTTTAATTTTACTTTTAATTCCCGACGTTTCGGGTGCTTTACAGCACCCATGGTCACGGGGGGACTGAGGTGTTTGACGTCCCAATGTCATAGTTAGCCCGGCTACCTTCAGTTTTTTAATATTTTTTTCTATTTTTTGGTTCGATCTACGCAGAATGAGCTTACAGTATCTTGAAGTCTAGCAGTGGTATACTTGGGTTTGGATTTAATTTTATTAATTATAGGATCCCAGCAGATGGCAGCACTCATCTTCTCTATTGAAATTAGGATGTTTTTAATTTCAATAGCCTCATAATCATCCTAGGTAGGAATCGGTGTTCTTTTGGATTTGTGGTCTACAAATCTAATGTAATGGCGGGGACGATCTTGAACATGTTCACAAACTGCAGACTTCCCGATACGTCGGTGCTTCAAGTCAGCTATATGTTCTTTACGCGGGTTTTATAGATCTTTTGTTTGTCCTATGTAAGAGACCACATTCACAATCCAGCTTGTACACTCCTGCATCTTGTAGAGGATATGACACTTGACGGATGGTAAAATTGACTAATCTTCGGCTTGAAGTATGTTTAAATGGGTAACCTCAAAGCTAGTTAGATGCAACAATAAAGTATGATATTATCATCTATTCAAAATCAAGTAAGGATAATAATTACTGTATTTAAATTTAAAAAAAAATGAAAGTTTTCCATAAAGGAAAAATACTTCGAATATGTTTATAGCTTACTTAAATTACAAAAGTAAACATATCGCATATAAGACGAGTTCCTGAATAAAAATCCGAGGTCTATCTATAACAGACCAACTATATAAAAACTTATCTTTGCCACATTGTATAGCATGTATCTCTTTTGTATAGCGATTTTTGCACTCAAAAACAGGAAATGAAGAAGATCAAGCAACACTGGTCTCTCAGTTTGACAGGCTGTCAGAAGGGTCACCTGAGAATTCAATTTAAAGACGGCGTATGGCGAGTAAAACTTTTCAGCTTTAATGCTAAGTTTTTTTTTACTTAAGTAAAAGTGTGGATTTCAATTTTGTTTGTTTTGTAAATGAAAACAAAAATGAAGGATGGATAAAAATGTAGAGCCATAAATGATGACATATTAATTGTTATTTGCAGTAATGAATACTGGGCTAGTGGGATTTATAACCCCATTTTATTTTTTAATTCTTTAATAAATACCACAAGATTCAGTCTCGGCAGGGGAGACCAAATGGCCGAGGGTTAGGGGGAAAGTTATTATTATTATTTTTACTAACATAGTAGGTATAAGTAAATTACTAACATGGAACTTTATCTAACTAACTTTATATATATATATATATATATATATATATATATATATATATATATATATATATATATATATATATATATATATATATATATATATGACCGATTATAATAAAATTTAATCAGGTTGCAAATTAAATAACTGGTAAACCCGACGTCGATATTATTATACTCGTATATACTCGATATATGCGAGGTTTGCCATAAATTTCTTAGTGCGCGAGCAAGTATAGCAAGGGAGAAAATTGACCGTGCGCGTCGGTACCACTGAAATTGTAAATTGCTGATTTACCACGTGCTCGACGGTGAAGGAAAACAACGCGTTACGTTAGTAGCATGCGAAACCTGTATGCTACTATCTGCAACTAACTGCTCCATAAAACCCTTTCAGGAATGACAAGAGGCCGGTGTTAAATAATGGGAAGTATATAGGCTGTAACTTATTTTTTTTTACAACTAATATACGATATATATATATATATATATATATATATCGTATGTCAGTTGTAGCTCGTCGTATAGTGGCAGCGTATTAGAATCCACTACTCCATTTTATACCCAAAGTATGAGTGATGAGTGAATATTGTAATATTAAGCTCAATTAATAATTTAAAATGGATAGTTATTTGAAATATTAGCGTGGTTTTTTTATTGAAGTCAATTTGACAAAATTTTTCCTAGTGGTCCGAAATGAATCGTTACAGCGCTCGAGGAATAATGGGGCAATTTATGCACTTCAACAATATATAGCTAAAATAAACGTTACAGAACTGCTAGTTTTCGACTGTTATGTTGTTGCGTATAATAACTCTGTCTTGATAAAATTAATGACGTAAAATAATTTAATAAATATGTAACAGTATGTTGCCTTTCAGTTTTTTTTAACAATATACAAAAATATGCAAAGTGATATACGAACTCGTTAACATTACATTTGCATCTGTGTATTCTTCTGGATATAATATAATTATGTTTTAGGTACGAGATGGCTATACCGGCATCTATCGGAGGCCCGAGGTCTTCTATCTAAGTCATTTCTTACCGAAGACTACAATTTCTTGCGACACCTACGGAACGAAAAGGGATGATGGTGCTCTATGTTTGTTTGTCACTCTTATTTGTATAAAAAGCAGTGTGAAGTCATAGAAGTTGTAATAAAGAATCGTCGGAGATACAGTAAAGAGCACTTACTTTCGTCGTCGTCGTTCGTGAATCAGTTTGCGTAGGTACCTTTTATCTATTTTTATAACAAATGTGAGTGCTCGCATTTCAACTCCTCAGAGGTACAACACAACATCTGTAAAGTTCTTTGTTTGAAGTTGTCTGCAGGTGTCCATGGACTGCAGTAGCCACTTACCATCAGGTGGAATATAAATTAATTTGTGGTGCATTATTGAATAAAAAGTCTGTGATGAGTCTCAATGTACTTTGTGCTGAGAAGCAAGTTGACAGTGGTTGGAGATATGACATTCTTCCTTTAACACCTTAAAAATAACATATTTTATATTTAATGAAATAAATATAATATCTGGTCCTTACATATGAAATTGGCATTTTGTCGAACTGGCCACTTTGAACTCAAATATCAGGCGTTTGGTTAATAATTAGTATTTGTGTTTCGAATTTCGTGATTCATTTGTTTTCGCGCCATTCGATTTTTCTTTGACATCGTTCTGTTCACAATATGGAAAAGTTAAAATCGCATTATTTCGAATACGGGTTCTACCGTGGCGCTAGCGCTACAGAAATAGCTCGAAGGATTAATGATGTGTAATGGGAAGCTACTGTAAAAAAACACTGTACGTTTTTTGGTTTTAACGTTTACGTTCTAGAAATTTTGACCTACAGAACAAACCCCGTGGATGGCCGGAGACCTTAGTTGACAATGAAGAATTAAAAGTGATCGTGGAAGTGAATCCATCGCAAACCACGTCAGAGTTAGCAGCAGGCTTCGGTGTGAGTGATAAAACAATTTTAATTCACTTGAAACAAATTGGAGAAGTGAAAAAGCTCGAAAAATGGGTCACAATAACGATTTTGAATCGTATCGTTACTTGTGATGAAAAATGGGTCCTGTACGATAACCGGAAACGCTCATCACAATGGTTGAACCCAGGAGAACCGGCCAAATCCTGCCCCAAGTGAAAGTTGACTCAAAAAAAGGTAAGTGTCTGGTGGATCAGTGTTGGTGTCATCCACTACAGCTTCCTAAGCTCTGGCGAGACGATTGCGGCGGATCTGTATTGTCAACAATTGCAAACCATGATGGAAAAGCTAGCCGTTAAACAACCGAGACTGGTCAATTGCTCTATCCCACTGCTGCTTCAGGATAACGCTACACCACACACTGCACAACAGACGGTCGCTAAATTAGAGGAGCAGCTGTGGATTGCAATGTCTCTCACACCCACCATACTTCCCGGACAGATTACCAGAATTTTGATAATTTATTGCAATGAAAAAAATTAAATTCCGATGTGGCAGTCAAAACCGCCTTCAAAGATTTTATTGATACTCGCCCTCGTAAGTTTTTAAACAAAGGAATCAATAAACTTCCTATAAAATGGCGAAAGTGCATAGATGACAATGGTACATACTTTGATCGATTAAATACATAATTTCTTTTTTTTTGTATTGCTTTTTTATATAAAACGCCAATTTCATATGCGATTAAAAACGCATATGAAAACATTAAAAACGCGACAACAGTGTACTAATGTAAATAAGATTTATTTTAACTAGTAGAAACATTTGAAAAATTGTAGCATAATATTAATTTTTCTTAGATATGTAGTAAAAAAAATATATTTATTATCTATTTTCAGTTGCTCACTGGAATATTTAAGCATTTTAACGCATTGGTTGCGTATCGTATTGCTTTATATTTTGAAAAATTAATTCGCCAGAAGGGTAATAACGAAGCTGGGAAACGTAGAGAGAATTTTAAACATTTAATATTGCAACCGCAATCAGTTACACTAGCAGTGTAAATGATTGCAATTGTGTGCTGTATTTAACATAGAGTGGTAATTAGTATTTAGCATACCTAAACGTAAATACTGTTGTTTGCAAAAGCAAGACTTCACAGAGAAGAACCGGCAAGAAACTCTGGAGTATATTTTTTAAGCCTTGTTAAATTCGTTTATAATTACAACTTATAATGCACGCTTTCCTATCCTTCCGTGCATAGTGTCAGCGATTGTAAAAATATTTTAAATAATAAAATAGATCTGTGTTTTGCTGTGGAGCAGGCATAGCAAACACTCTCCCAGCGGAAATGTTCCACTAAAAGTTAACCAACAAAAACCGTGGGATTTCTGTTGATACGGAGTGTGTATTATTTAAATAAATAAAAAACTTAATTTCGAAGCTAGTTTTTCTTTGTGCTCCCCACTGGAGATATTTAACTTTCAGAAAAAGATTCCGAGAAACACGGTGAAACTTTCGAAATTTAATTTATTTTTCTGCGGCGAATGGGATAGTGTATACTGTTTGTTTTTTTCTAAAGAGCTTAAGGAAAGCCAACATACTATATAGTTCCACGGCTATTTGAAACCTAGAAATGGCTAATGGTTTCCTACAGATTTCATTTTTATATACTACTAGCGATCCGCTCCGACTTCGCACGGGTGAAGTCTGGATCTCGACAACAGCTCCATGTACCGGGTCTAATATCTTATATATAATATGGATATAAATCTTTTAGATCATCCTGGGACCCACTCAAACACACACAAAAAATTTCATCATAATCGGTCCAGCCATTTGCCAGTTTTTGCGAGACTAACGGAAAACAATTTTTTTTATATAGAGATACGTAAAATGACAAGAAAAAAGTGAAAGATGCGAGATTTCTGGTACTGCGATAACCAAAACACCTGTTTAAATGCGGCGATTATGGGAAATCTTACCTAAAAGAGCGGAGCCTTCGAACTTCGTTTATAGCCTTTGGTTAAGAGTTAAGGCGTCAGTAGAGAGCGTTGGGCGGTGCATTCAGAATAAATTTTGTGCGGTTGCCACTCAGGTCCCTGTAAATAAAACAAAAACATGTGTGATGGTGATGGCTACGCTCTAACTGTAGGATTCCCATCGAGGCTAACGTGTTCCTAAAATATTATAAACATGTAGTTTTCTTATGATGTATATCTAATTATCAAGAAATGAAAGTGTCTAGGGAAATGAGTGTTTAAAATTGAATTAATAAAGATAAAGGTTTATCGTGTACCGTGAAATTTCATGCGAAAGATCCGTCAATAAACTTTTGCAGTTATTTGTAAACGCGGAATATTTAGAACATAATTAAAATTTAACTTGAATATTAAAGTTATATTATTCAAAATTCATTACAGCCTATCAAAAGTCCACTGCTGAACTAAAATAGGCCTTCCCTCATAGATTGCCTCACCGAGAGGATATTTGCCATATTGCCAAAGATACCGCGATTGGCAGACGGGTTGGCAACCGCAGTTTTTTTGAGTTGTTGATAACAAGATTTTGATAATTTTGTTTATTCACATTGAACAATGCTGCTGCCCATCTCCTGTTTTAGTTTTCCTCTGTTAGGTAGTGGATTCTGTCACGCCGCCACTACCCGGCGCTTCTCGGCCTTTTGGTTTAAAATCAAAGTATAGTAGCGATAAATATTCAAATAAAAAACCACACAAGTTTCGCAGTGAAATTAAATACTAGATTTTCTGTAAATTTTTCCCATTGGTTGATGTTTTTTTTTGTGTAGTTTTGAGATGAGTTTAGGGATATGCGAAAATTAAAGACAATGAACATTTCGACAAGCTCGCACAGTATAGTCCAAAGAGTACCTATACAATTACAATAAGAGAAATTTTGTGCAATCGCCAAAAGCCTGGCGCAAAAAATTTTCTCTACCCTTAACCATGAAAAATAAAAAGCCTGTTATAAAACAGACGGCTAAGTTAAATAAATAATAATCTTTAATATTGAATCATATATAAGTACCACTATCCGAATTATCTCAAACATAATTAAGTTTCAGTTTCTGCGCGACACTCATGACAGACAGCTTCGTTTATCGGAGACTATTGCTCTCTTTATACCCCTTCATCGTTTGAGTTTCATATCTTTATCGTTTACTGTCCAAACCTATGGAATGACATGCGCTTAAGATTGTACAATGGAGTTGAGTTTTAGTTTTTTTTTCTTATGTACGTGTCAACTTATGACCAAATTTGTTTTTGTTTCTAAGGCATACAAATGTATTTCATTATTATTTTAATTGTATTTATTATTTATTTAGAAAACCAACAACCATTATATTCATCTATTGAATTAAAATAAATTAAGTTAAAACCGACTTTATATTTAACAAATCCCGTATTAAGTTTAAACCAGGTGGACTTAATTACAGACATTGATCGATATGCATTTATACCGCACTGCATAATTTTGCAATATATAAAATACTGCAGCTTAATTGCAGCGGTTATTCGAGAAGCTCCTTTAATTTGTTCTCACTCAGTTTATTACCACTTTACGCCTGTTTTACTGGTGTAAAACTGAAAGGAAAAAGCAGGAAAAATTAAAATACTACTTAGGTACGAGGGGAGGTCAAAAAGTTCGCGGAATGACAGGGAAGGATAATGAAATGAAACATTAAACTATTTTTCCTTTTCAATGTATTCTCCCTTAACCCTAATACATTTATTAGATCTGTCAAATAACTTATTAATACCATCTAAAAAAAAATTTGTCTTGGGCGTCAAAATAGGTCAATTTTTTTCCCACGCAGTTTTTTCTTCATTTTTGGAAACATATAATAGTCACTTGGGACCTGGTCTGGGCTGTAGGGTGGGTGGCGCAGTTATTCAAAACCGCACCGGTGAATAGCAACCGTCGCAACATGGCTTGTGTGCACGGGCGTATTGTCGTGCAAAGGAGCACGTTTTTTAAGCTTTCCTCTTTTTTCATTAATAGCTTCTTTTAATTGATCTAGTAAAGAAGCGTAGTATTCTCCCGTTATGGAAACACCACGTTCCTTATAATCAATCAAAAGGATACTTTCTGTATCCCAAAAGATCGTCGCCATGATCTTCACAGCCGATTGAGACACCTTATGCTTCTTAGGAGTAGGTGTGCCTTTTTAATGCCACTGACTCTTGCTTTGACTAAGGTTCATAATGGTGAACCCAAGTTTCATCGCCAGTTACAATTTGGGCCATAAATTCCTCCCTTTGCTCTCCACAGCGGTCCAAAAACTCGCGACAACTTTCGACGCGCTCGTGTTTTTGATGCGTAGAAAGCATTCTCGGAACTCATCTTGCACAGACTTTAGTCATGCCAAGGTGTTGATGTAGGATGTTTAAAATGGTTGTTTCTGATACTCCAACAAATGCTGCAAGCTGTTTTTTCTTTAGCCGGGCATCTTCCGATACAAGTTTTTCAACTTTTTCGATTATTTCTGGCGATGTAGCCTCAATCGGCCGTCCGGGTCGGGGGTCGTCTTCAACGGAGTCCCTCCTTTGTTTGAAAAGGGCGTGCTATTTATAAATCATGGTTTTCTCAGGAGCGGAGTCCCAATAAATAGCTGACATCTCTTGAAAAATTGTTTATGGTGTCTTTCCTTGTTTGGTGAGAAACTAATTGACAATATTCAATTTTCTCCATAGTGGCTAGTTTCTTCCCGATTGACTTGTTTACTCGTTGATAACTCAAAAGCTAATGACCCGATTAGGCTGAAACTTGGTATATATACTAACAATGAGTCACTCAAGTAGCGCCTACCTGGATGAGTAAAGTCACCGTCGCTAACCCCGCCATTCCGCGAACTTTTTGACTTCCCCTCGTACATAAGTCGTTTATTAAATAGACCGGCGGTGACGACATTCGCGTTGCTAGGTCAGGATCAGGGAATGAAAAGCGATTTCGAATTTCGTTCTGGTTTTTTATTTAGTTTTAATAATGGTTCCACTTTTTTACGGTTCTTAATTCAAGGCTTTTTCAAATTTTATTTTTTGGTACAGGTCCGGTTCTAGTTACGGTAATGGAAGAAGTTACGGAGATTTGATATACCAACTTCAAAATTCCAATTTCATATCAAATTGAGATATTGAGATTCCAAGTCATGGGCGAAAGCATTCGTGGTATTTATGTTCAGCTTTAGTTTTGTACATTTACTTCGATTGTAACAGGACAGAGATGAGCTTGTTTAGCACTGAGTCATAAACAGCACTGAAATACAGTATTTATAATTACAGAATGACAACGCATCTACAGTAACTGCAGTTGCCACTTACTATGAGATGGACCGTAAGTTCGTTTGTCATTTGAATTTGATAAAAAAATAATGATAAAACAGAGAACTGATGACTTCCTGCTCATAATATTATCAGGTGTACACGGGGGCAAGGGATTTTGATGACACTTCCATCTCAAACAATGATCCGGCTCGAAGGACCCGCCGTCGTATCATTGTGTGTAAACAACTATCATTCCATTAATTCAAACAAGTTAGCACTAGTTGCACTTGGGTAAAAAAATTAAAGTGCCTTACAGTTCGCATTTAGGTTTCTGTTTTAGTTTTTTTTTTCTAGAATAAGGGTGACAAACGAGAACACAGTCCACCTGATGTTAAGTGGATGCTACGGCCCATAGTCATCTACATCTATCCTCGTTTAAGAATCAAAATGCAGATGCCTTGTCACCCCTGAAGACTAAGACGGAATGCCTCATTTACAGTAAAAGGTGGTCTTCGGTTCTCTACGCTCACCATACGAAACACAGCAGTATTAAACTGCTATTTTACACTGGTATTTTGTGAGAGCGTGGTCCTTCCCCGGTCAAGCTGACCCATTCGTGCTACAACCATAATATAGCTGCACCATAATATGGCTCTACCACGTATAAACCTACCTGTACATGTAAAGGCTAAATAGCCAAATAAATAAAACCGCATAAAATAGGAACCGGTTCTAAATGGTATTTTCGGAACTTTTCAAACTTAGGTAATAAGCTGACAATATTGTTTTTTGTAATTCCGAAAACGGAGTAACTTTGCATAAAGTCATAATATACGTATTGGAACCTATTTTCTTGTAAACATAAAGCGTAAGTCTTCATTTCACCATAGTGATGTAAACAGTGCGTGTTGCTATAGTTAACTTACGGACCAACACTTTGTATTTCACTGCTGGCCGTATGAGGAAACTGAAAGTCACAGCGATGGAAAGGGCTATGTTCGGAATTTCTCTGCCTGAACCTGATAAAAGACGCAAGTAGTAATTGGATGCGTATAGGTCTGGAACGTACTTTGCCCCAATCTATGGAGGAGGCCTATGTTCAGCATTCGACTTTTGATAGGTTGTAGTTTGATGCATCGTATTAAATGCAGTTAAAGGTAAAAAAAACATTGAAAATAACTTAGACCTTAGCAGCTTTACGACTAATAATTTATTTATGACATCTTTTTGTGACGAACACTTTCTTTCGTCATAAGAAGATTCACATGTATACATAGGAAAGAGGTGGTGATAGAAGCATCATAGATTTCATAATTGTGGATGAAAGAATGAGGCGCAGTGGTAGATACAAGGGTTTATAGGGGTCCAACGTAGGGACGGATTATTACTTGGTCTTATGCCGAATTAATGGTCTATTCAGACGTTGGCATCGGACATCTGTGTTTACCACTGCGTTACAGCGTATAAGAACAGAGAGGTTACAAGATGAAGGTGCGAAGAAGTTCAAATGTAGACTGAGAGAAAATATAAGTGGTATGGATGAATTGTGTATGAATGATCTAGACTTGGAGACTGTGTGGTATAATGTCAAGAAAGGTTTAGTGGATGCAGCTACCAAGTATGTGGTGTAAGTAAGAGAACAAATGAAAGGAAAAATAACACTTCATGGTGGGATGATGAGGTTCGGATGGAAATTGAAGCAAAGAAGAGCATGGCTAGATTTACTAGCAACCAAGGCTAGTCATTTTAGCGATTTGAATGATGATATTGAAAGAAAAAAGGTCTTTTGACATCTAAATAAGAGAGTAAAAGAAGTAGTTGAAAGGAAAAAGCAAGAAAGAACGGATAAGAATGATAGAAGAATATCAGATAACTTCCAGGCAAATATTAAAATGTTATCGAAACACGTAACAACTGCCAGGGACATTCAAAACAGCCTAGAATGAATGCTATACAGAGACCAGAATGGCTGTATTCTGAATGACGAAGTTTCGAGTTTAAGGAGATGGAAGGAATACTTTGAAAGCGTGTTTATGAGTGATGAGACGTTTGAATTAAATGAAATAGAAATTCCGAAGAAGAAGAAAGAGATGGTATAGATGAAATAATGAAAGCAATGAAAGTATGAATGCAGGTAAGGCAGCCGGATATGATTATCACTCGAAATGCTAAGGGCTGGGAGAGGGAGTGGTGGCAGACCTGCTGTAAACCTTGTTTAATTTGTGTTGGGAACTTAAGCGGGTACCGGGAGACTGGTGCATAGCCGTGATAGTCCCAATATAAGGAAAAGGATCGCAGCAGGACTGTAAAACTACCGTGGTATCAGCCTTCTTAGCATTGTGTAACTGTATGCTAAGGTGCTAATTGAAAGAGTTATGAAAGATAATGATTGAAAAATTTGGGATGTGCAAGCGGATTTAGAAAGGAATGGGATGTACGGATCAGGTCTTTTCCATGCGCATGATCGCGGAGAAGTTTTGGCCAAAAACAAAAGGTTTTTGTGCGTTCGTGGACTTGGAAAGGCTTATGACAGAGTGGACAGGGATGTGTTATGGCAAACACTGAACTCATTTGGGTTGAGCGCTGGGTTGATACACATTGAAGTCTCTGTAGGGACTCCAGTGCTTGTGTCAGGATCAACAGGGCTTACTCGTACTGGTTTGGCATCCATAAAGGTGTCAGACAGGGCTTCCCGTGGCTGTTCAACCTATTATGGACAGTTTTTGGAAAATTTGAAAGTTGAAGAAGCGGGTTAAGAGAGTTAACCGTCAAATGCCTTTTGTACGCCGATGATCAAGTCATACTTGCGTCGTCGGCGGCCGAGTACAAATGATGGTTACATTAATGAACAGTTAATTAAAAGAAAGAGGAATGAAAGTGAACGCAAGTAAGACGAAAGTTATGGTTTTGAAAGAGAGAAAAGTAAAACGATATGTGAAATAAGAATAGAAGAATTGGTCGAGCAAGTAGATGAGTTTGTGTATTTGGGATGTGTATTTGGGGATGGTAGATATGATAAGGATATAATTGGTCATAAATAACTTTAAAAAAACTATAAAAAACTACTAAATATTTTTCAAATTTCTTTTATTTGAAAGTAATCCTTCCAGTTAATGATGGAAAATAATTTCATTCAAATGGCTGCCTCGGCTGTGTGCAGTAACCTACGATCGGTCCAATTTTTGAGTACATTATCGATTGTGTGCAGCTGTATTTCACCAATGGCTTCACGAATATTGTCCTTTAAAGCGTCAATTGTCTCTGACTTGTCGGCGTAACACTTATCTTTGACGGCACCCTACAAATAATAGTCCAACGGTGTCAAATCGCAGCTCGAGGTGGCCAAACGACATCAGCTCTGCGGCTGATAATGCGATTTTCAAAAACAGGGCGCAAAACATCAAGTGTAGCGTCGGCTGTGTGGCACGTTGCGCCGTCCTGTTGAAACCAAATGTTGCCAATATCCTCTCTTCAATTTCTGTGAACAAAAATTCGTTCAACATGGCCCGATAACGATCGCCATTGACTGTAACGGCCACACCTTGCTCATTTACGAAGAAAAATGGCCCAATTGCCTCTGGACCAAAATCCGCACCAAACAGTGACTCGTTTTGGGTGCACCGGCTTTTCGATGTATGCGTGCGGGTTTCTGTGCCCCAAATGCGACAATTCTGCTTGTTTACATACCGCCAAGTTCGAAATGAGCTTCATCTGAAAAGATGATTTTTTGCAAAATCCGCATCTTCTGCAAGTCGATCGCAGGCCCACTTAGCGAAGCGAAAACGCATTGGATGGTCAGTTGGCTTCAACTCCTGAACGAATTGGATTTTGTACGGCGTCATACCAAGGTCTTTACGCAAAATTCGTCTCAATGATGTCTCCGAAATGTCAATTGTTGAGAACGACGGTGAACTGATGTTGATGGCGTTTCACGCACACTTTCGGCCACAACAGCAATATTCTCAGGTGTACGCACTGTTTTTGGCTTTTCACGCGTTGGTTTATCGATGAGGATGCCAGTTTCTTTCACTTTTTCACAAGGTAACGAACATACGGAGCTGACGGTGCTTCATTTCTTCCAAAATCCGTACGCAATTTTCGCACATTCTGCAACATTACCATGATTTTCAAAGTAATGTCGCAATATTTCCCAGCGTTGTTCAAACGTATACACAACCATATTCGTTCAGCGGAAGGATAAAACTAATTATCTGTCAAATTAGACATGAGCTAAGTGTTGCCATTCACGAAATAAGCACTAGTTGAAAAAAAAAGTTAGATGGCGGACCCTGTAGAACGACGAG
Source organism: Parnassius orleans (assembly GCA_029286625.1). NCBI lineage: Eukaryota > Metazoa > Arthropoda > Insecta > Lepidoptera > Papilionidae > Parnassius > Parnassius orleans. Next base: position 3,961,554 of record JAGSMP010000018.1, read on the forward strand.
TGAACGCAGGAAATAAGTTAAATGGGGCTCTACACTCTATTGTGGAAAGTCAGAATGTGTCCAAAAGGCACGTATGGCAATTCACAATGCTGTGCTAGTCCCTACTTTAATGTATGATGGTGAAAGTTGGGTGTAGCAGAAGAAACACAAGAGTAGAATAAGTGCTGTAGAAATGCGGTCATTGAGGAGTATGTTAGGGCTGAATCTAAATGACAGAGTGAGAAATTGTGTGATAAGAGAACAGTGTGGTTTGCAAGATGATATTGTGACCAGGATTAAGAAAGGAATGCTTCGGTTGTTTGGTCATGTAGAAAGAATGAATGAGGAAAGAGTGAAAAAGCAAATTTATGTGGCAGAGGTGAACGGCAGAGTCGGGAAGGGACACCCTAGGCGAAAATATATCGACCAAATGTGCGATATATTGAAAATGGGCCAAATTAAGAGTATCCTTAACCGACGAGCGTGTATATGTAGGTATATGGATGGGGAGGAGGCGAGAGAGGTGTGTCAGGATCGTGCCAAATGGAAGTCCATAGTCTCTGCCTAACCCTCTAGGTGACAGGCGTGAGTGTTTATGTTATGTAAAAATAATTGAGGAAAAATATGATAGTAAATGCATTAGCAGCGTATTACATATACATTGATCAGTCTTCTACATTTTTTCCTTTCCAGCGTCGTTTTAAACAGTACTTAACGGATAAGAATACTAATATATATATAATATATAAATATATATATCCAAATTCACATAATTCAATTCCAGAAAGGATCTTATTGTGATCAAATTGGATAACTAGTAGAGCTGGGTCTCCCTTATTTTCTGTTTCGCTGAATATAAAATGTTACAGATCTGCAGGCTTAACATAAGCCGCATCTCATTTTACGGAATATTATGTCTGAAGGTTTTTGGTCTATGATTAAAATGAATAGAATATGATAATAATTAAAAATTAAATTGAAATTCAATTTAAATGTATTTTTAAGTTCTTACAAAGTAAGATTACATGTAATACTTTTCTTCTCTTGTTTATCTTCTTCCATATATTTTTTAAAGTTAAAACTACAATCTACATAGGTACCACTGCTGGGCTCAGGCATCCTCCCGTTTCTAAAACGAGTGAGGAGCGGTTAGGCTGCTCCATTGCGTGTTGGCAGACTTCAATTTTTTTAATATATTTTATTTCTCATATATGCAGGTTTCCTCGTGATGCGCTAATTGCGCGGAGCGCTAATTTCAGCACTTAAAATTGTAAATTATATATAAACAATTTCATTTGTGCCGCAGGGACCTTATGTAAATTAAATTTCTAGTTATATTGTACAACGCTTTTTTTACAACACAAGCAGCGTTGGGAAGGTTGAATGTATACTGAAAGAGGCTTGACACTGATAATAATTTAAAAGTAATAAAAAGTATAATAAGTCGAATAGCTGACTAATGTTCTTATTTCTTATTCTTTAAAATTCTTAAGTAAATTAATAATTTCACGCAGTAAAACATCAATTGCTTTATTATAAAACATAACGGTTCTGTGTAATTAGGTATCAAGCATAGCAAAATCTGTCAAGTCATTGTATTGCATTTATTTTGCAACAAACAAACCGTGTAGCAGAGGTGTAAGAATATCCTCTACACCTATCGTCCCTTGGGTGTCATAAGAGGCAAAAGAGGTAAACAAACTAGAAGATGGGCAGCCACGTCTTTCTACAGCAGTTGCCAACCCGCCTGCCAAGCGTGGCAACTATGGCAAGTCAGGAAAATCTATGGAAATGATGTAATTTATTTACAAGTTAATGATTTAAATTTCGAATTTTGATTTTGAATATTTGTTGGAATTTCTATTGATTCCTAGTTCCAGAGGAGAGCTTAATTAATTTTCAGGAATATTATGGAGTATCATATAATATGTATTGGCTATATAATATTATGCTGGTGTAGTGAGGTAATAAGTTTTCATAAAATATAACAAATAGCCGTAGTAATTCAGAGACTACACTCTAATTTACACTACACTGTAATTTTCATAGTACGCTTGCAACCCGGGTCTGATCCCCGGCGACGGCAATGAAATTGTTAATTGCAGATCTAAGAGCTGATTTTTCATTTTTTTCATTATCGCTGTTGCACATCTCCTGATTTGTTTCCCTCTGTTGCCTCTTCCGACACCCACGGAATGATATGGGGTAGTGGGTATTCTTACATCGCCATTTCACGGTAATCACGGCATAATAATCAATAGATTAATAATTTAAAATAAAAAATATAAGATGTAATGTATGGAATCATATACAGTAAAAGAGTCTTTTGTGCATGGAAAATTGGAGATTTACTAAATTGATTCGGCTTAAAAATGGCTTTACTCGACTCCACACAATTGAATTTCTAAACGGAACAGAGACGCCATCACTTTCTGCTTCGCAAAATAAAAAATGTTATAGAAGGTCTGTAGGTTGTACGAAAGCCGCATAAATCATATTTTTTAGCGCATTTACCGTCCCCAGGTGGCTTTTAGACTTATGGATAATACAACGTTCAATACATTATCATAGTTGCATTCGTCAATAACGAAAGTAATGACAAGTTTGTTAGAGAGCGCTTCAGACAAGTTCGAGTATTGTTTTTTCTTTTTGCGCGATCATCATAAAAAAGTAGTTTAGACACTCTGTAGATAAAGATGTATTAATTGTCCTCTTGGATTTTAAAATCCCTTAAACAGTTTAGTCTAAAATATCACTTAGAAATAGACTTATTACCTTCCTTTTGGGAGAGTCATCAGTCCCAGCCGATCGATGGCGGCGTAAGAACGCGTAATAAAGGAATGCGTTATCCATTTCGTTCGCCATATTAATGATAAATTAATCAGCTTCATTCCACGTTAGAGTTAAAACATTAAAGTTACAGCCTATAGACGCTCCATTGCTGGGCACCGGTCTCCTCTCATTTCTGAGAGGGTTTTAGGGTAAGGAAATGTCTACCGCACTGCTCCAATGCGTGCTGACGAACTTCACATGTGTCCTCACGATGTTTTATTTTGATCGAACTCGGGTTGCTTGCGTACTGTGAAATTTACAGCGGGCGCTTAGCCCCTGAGCTACCACGGCTCTTATTCCGTGTATGACATTGAAAATCGTCTAATGGATTATCTGCAAAACCTTCTAGTAATCTCAAAACACATAGGCAGTCATAAGGACTACCGACAGATGTGAAAACTCAATGATAAAGGCGTATACATGTACACAGGCCGCTACACTACGCGTCACTAGTATGGCTTGCGCCAGACTAGCGACGCGTAGTAAACATATTAGTAGTGGAGGTTATCGATGACACAGGCCCATAAGTTTTTCTCCTACCAAAAATCGCTAAACGCGGCTAAAGAAGTTTGCACTTCAATAATGGGGAATGAAATTAACATACCACGAACATTCAAGTCCGTTTGCCGTGAAGTGGGAGCATAAAAGCATCCACTGCCCCATATCATCACAACATCTTAAGAAGTGACAATAAGCTGCAGTTTTAAAACCGTCTGCCAAGCGTGGAAACTATGGCAAATGTCTTATGAGCAATATTTGGGGAGGCCTATGTTCAGCAAAGGTCTTTTGAAAGGTTGTAGTAAATGAATAAATGGGTAATGGGAAACAGTGTTTAAGGAGCAAACCGTAATGTACTGCGATTGGACGCATGGTCGGCATGAGGCTGAAAAAGAAGAATTTTCCTACAAATCAGTATAAATAATAGAAAATCTGTTTGCAATCTTAAATATATTGACATATTTTTTAAATATCAGTATCCTTGCTACTAATATTGATATGTGTCTGTTAATATTAATTAAGTTTTTGTTTATGATATTTAAAAACATGTAAATATTTGTAGCTTCCATTTTTACATTTTATTTGATATGTGCAAATAGCGTTATTGTTGCACAATAAAAAGAAAAGGCTCTAACAGGAAATTTAAGTTTTCCAAGGCAAGAAAGTGTAAGTGAACATTTTAGCTCAAATTGTTTATTATCCATGATAATTAAAAATAATATTGAAGCTTAATTTTAAACAATTAAAAGATTAGTCAATTTTTTTATCATTACTATCTTCACTGTAGCATCCAGTCTGCATATTAGACGATGTGTGCTGGCAGCGCAAGAGAATTCATTTCATCACCCCATTTCGTCCTGTAGGTGTCCTAAGAAGCTATGGGTAAAGCCCGTAAAATCTCCATCTAGGATATGAGAGATGTAAATACTATTGGCGACGACTAGCAACGTCAAAAGTGCAAGATATTTGGTACTGCGATAGTCCATTCACCAGGCAAGCATGACGATTATGGCCAGTACTACAATGCCAGAGCCTTCAAAAGTAGACTGTTTTTTAATCATCATGACAGTCCTTCACAAGTCCACTGCTGAACATAGGCCTTTACCAAGGAAACACGGTCCTGAGCCACCTGTATCCTGCATATCTTAACAGATTGTCATTCCATCTCTTGGGACCCACTTACACTCGATTGCTATGGGTTTATAAATAAGAATTAAGATAGCTACCGTACTTATTCGAGTAGGTTAGTATAAACTATGCACTTATTCTCTCAGCTTCGAAAAATAAATTCATGAAATGTTCTTTTTATTCGGTCATAAACAAAAACACTTAAAATAAGTATGGCGGTAAACGAAAGAATCGAAGAAGTAAAAAGGAAATGAGCACCGTAAGATTTGTGGAAAAACTATAAAATTTTCATGTATCTATAAGATAGGAGCGTGTGGAAATGTATTTTAGTAAAGGTGAAAAATTAGACACGTGGTGGTAGTTCAACCGATCCTCATCTCGCTCCTTTGATGTCATGAGACTCGACTATGGAAAATATCATAAAGATCTCATGGCCTCCATAGAAAACGATATGACTTTATAGCACATGAATATCCAGACTTGGTTCTGCATTAAATATACGAGAGGTTTAGTACTACGACAGTGCACCTACCAAGCATAGACATTTGTGCATTTTCTTCCATCTAGAGGGCTATTCTCTGTAGCAAAGTCCTAAAAAGTGAAAACAGCCAGCATAAGTCCCACTGATGAGCATGGAAGTCCTGTCCACTCTCTGAGATGGTATAGGAGACAGAGTCCGTCACCCTGCCCCACTGCCCGTCCCTTCAATTTTTTATCATTCTTCCTTAATTTTCATACTTACGGGTTCCCTGAATAATCGCCGACACCTGAACCATTAAAATTCCAAATAAAAGTTTTATTAGTGCCGATAGAAATCGAATTCTGTTCACGAGCTTAAAAATAAATATTGAAAGAGAAACAATTATACAGTTCTCACTACTTAGAGACTACGCGTTTGAGAGCTACAATAGTTAAAGATGTCGTTATAGAGACACGTTGGTAGCGCTGCTTTTATAGCAATGAGTTCATTTAGATACTTATCTATATCCATCAACCTCTTATGAATACGTTACTAGTATACAAACAATTGTTAGTGGCGTAGCTAGGGGAAGGTATGCCCCGGCGGTAGTAGTATATCTTTTTAAATTATACCTGCATAAATCTCAAAAAATCTAAAAATTTCCTGTTACTAAATAGTTTTGATCAAAATATTACAAACACGATAGAATTGCAATTTCTGAAAATAGAGATAATCTGTACACATGCATTTGCCAAAGATAGAGGTAAGTAAGTATAAAAAATACATTATATCGCATTATCTGATGGTATCGATCACCGCCCATGAACAACTGCAACATCGGGGAATCGCAGGTGCATTACCGGCCTTTTAAAAAGGAGTAAGCTCGTTTCTTAAAGGTCCCTAAGTCGTAACCATGAAGCTATTTATAATAAAAGTAAGGAATACGATACGTTTCTGACATTTTATTTTAAAAAAAGATCAAAAAAGCCGTAGTGGCGATGGAATTTTCCACGGTTCGTCACCATAAAACGGCCGTCTTTTTGTGGCCGCTGTGTTACGGTCGCTATATGGCAGCACCGTAATCATAGGAAACCAGAGCTTTATAGTCCAAGATCCCAGGGCCACCAGACGTCACTTATTTTCTGACGAACGTAATGTGTATGACTGAGTAGTGTTAGTATGTACTATGATCGCATGCCTACCTGCTAGCTTGGCCAGAGGGCCATTTTCCAGGTATCAGGTTAATTATCCGTGCTGAGTTGTACGTAAATGCTAGATAATATTGTTAAAAATCAGTCAACAGTATTCCCAGACACTTTCCGTCGACAGTATTGCCTTGCAGACGCTTTAAAGCTCTCAAAAAAATTACTCAATTTCACTTACATTCTGAAGCTCCATTTTTATATATGTTAGCCAGACAACTATTTTAAAACGTTTTAGAAGGCAGACCGATCGAAGTGGTCAACCATCCCCTAGATATTAATACATCGTAACACTACTCAATCCTACACATTTCATTCTTCAGAAAATACTCGTAAGTGACGTCTGGTGGCCCTGGGATCTTGCTCTATTACACAGAACACAATTACTCTCTACCAAGAGCTCTATTAGTAATTAAATATAATTAAAAAATTAATGTCACGTTTTGACATTTGAAAGTGAAAATTTTAGTTTAATATATTTAATTACGTTTTATAACGCTTCTTTAATGAAAATATAATACAATACTCCTTATTTCACACCAAAGAAAACAAAATTACACAATAAAATAAACAAACAGAGAGAAAATAAAAGGCGGTCGAATTGATATACAGCATTTTCTTTCAGACAGGAGGAAGAAAATTTATGGGTACGGTGCACTATAAATATTATGATCTAAAATGTTATTTATAGTATAGTGTAAATAGTGATCATAAAAGGTTAGGTGCGTGCGTGCGTGCGTGCGTGCGTACGTGCGTGCGTGAGTGAAAGAAAATCAAATAAATGATTATTATGGTCCGACCGGGATTCGGAGCCGCGGTCACATGATCAAAAATCGCGCTTATGATCGCTAGACCAACGAGTTAGTCAAAAAGTAAATCAGTTTCAAGTATTTTACTTGACTGACAAAGTTATTGGTGAGGTTAGTTTTAGTACTTTACTTGAAACTACCCGTTACCGTTACCGTTACAGCCTGTTAAAGTCCACTGCTGAGCATAGGCCTCCCCCATAGATTGCATCATAGGGGGGATATTAGCCATAGTTGTCGATCGGAAAGCGGGTTGGCAACCGCAGTTTTTTAATTTTAGTCGTTATTAGAAAGACGCTGTTGCCCATCTCCTGATTTGTTTCCCTCTGTCGCCTTTTACGACACCCACGGTATGATATGGGGTAGTGCGTATTCTTACACCGCCACTACACGGTACGGTACACTACACGGTGAAACTAACCGTACCAAAATTATTAGGTGTGCAAAATTACAAGTGTGTACGTTACGTGTTAAGCTATTAGACGTATAGACTAAAGCTGTTAGACGTATAGACGAGCTATTTCGAGCCCCCTAAACGGGGTTTGAAAGTGGCTCGAAATAGCTCGTGTACATATACGCACTGCCGGAATGTCTTCTCTTTTCTTAATGAAATAATGTTTTCCGAACTTGGCTGACACAACCTTGTGTTTCGATTTGCTGACTCTATTATTTGACGTTCTTTTGTAAGAAATATACTGTAAAAAGAAAATTCATTTTCTTTATTTTAAGATACTTAATATCGTAAAAGCTCGACACTCATACGTGAGCGTATACCAGATAAACCAGTGTAGAATTACATATATAATATTTATTTAGGTATTTTTACATCGCGTAATTTATAAGTGTTAACTGTATTGTGACTTAAGCTACTTTTCATCTTAAGAGATTAACGTATTCCATCGTAAAAGATCTTGTTGCAATTTGATTATCCTTGTTGCACCGTAGTTATAGTTTGGTGTAATACCACCTAGGTAGGAGATGACTAGCGTTAACATTGTGACAGGAGCAGGAAAAACTCTTTTATTATACAACAAACAAATTTACAGTCCACCTGATAGCCCATGGACAACTGCAACCAAAATCAACAGACGTGTTGTCATCTCTAAGAATGCCTCAAGCCTGTAATTATACTGACCTATATACAAGGTGGTCCAAACAGTGAGGTTATAAATTTTTTTGATTCCTCACACCTAGCGGTATCCGAAAATACCCTATGTATGTTCCGCGATTTTTTGTAGTTTTCGAGTTATGATTTTTTATCCTTTTTTTGAAAATGTTCACCCTAAACAGCCTAACATTAAAAAATGTAATTGTTAGATTTTTCCAAGTTCTTTTGTTTGTAACATGATCCTTATGAGTTGCCCTATTATGCGTAAAATAATTAGCTTCCTAACATTCACCAAAGATACAATAATTTTAATCGAAACTTAAAAAATTTCTGTCAGGAGAGTGGGGCTTGAATTTTCAACATTAAATGAAAAATAGTAATAAATAATTTCATACTTTCTAATTAATTTTAAAAACTTGGCAGTACTTTAATCTTTCATAATAACATTAAAAAATGTAATTGTTAGATTTTTCCAAGTTCTTTTGTTTGTAACATGATCCTTATGAGTTGCCCTATTATGCGTAAAATAATTAGCTTCCTAACATTCACCAAAGATACAATAATTTTAATCGAAACTTAAAATTTTCTGTCAGGAGAGTGGGGCTTGAATTTTCAACATTAAATGAAAAATAGTAATAAATAATTTCATACTTTCTAATTAATTTTAAAAACTTGGCAGTACTTTAATCTTTCATAATAACATTAAAAATGACACTTAATAGGCCAGTTTTCTGTTACAGACTTCTGAAGTTACTCAGGCAGGAAACTACCTGAATAGTTAATTTGATTTAAAAATCTTTTATCATTTCTAGGGCTAAACTACGATAGTAAATGCTTCAGGTTAGCAAAATAACATCCAGTGTCTTTACTTATTGTTTAAAATTTATGGACAAAAATTGCCGGCAAACTTCTTGAACATTGACCTTGACTGCGCAGAGTCGGTTTTACATACAAAATGCGTGCGCAAACCTTCCCCACTACGCTTATTGTTCAAGATGTTTGCCGGGAACTGGACAAATGATTTCAAATATATATATATATATATATATATATATATATATATATATATATATATATATATATATATATATATATATACCCTTCAGAACACAACGGTACACAAACTGCTGTTTGGCGACAGAAATAGGTAAGCGGTGGTACATACCTGGATAGACTCCTAGGAATAAAGGAGTTCCTACTAGCTAGTGAAAAGAGTCCTACTACCTAGTAACTCGGTCGTCAATCCGCCAGGCTTGACGACAAAGGCAAATGGAAAAGCCTGTTGATGAAGAAGAAAGAGAATTATCAGATTTAAAAACGCTTGAAATGTTGAAATAGATTAAGAATATAAAATACTAGCTGTTACCCGCGGCTTCGCCTGCATGGTCACTGGGAAATGAACTATCCATTGCTTTTTGAATTGAAAGAAAACTGAGTTTTATAGATTTGTCAGAGATGCAGCCATTAAAAGGAAACTGAGCAAAATTGATTCGTCAGCCTATTTAAATGTTTTGAAACGCAGCGTATAGGAAAGCATGAAAATAGCCTGTTTATTCCAAATGGAAATGGGATATTTTTTTAATTAAAGGAAACTGAGCATAATTATCCGTCAGGGATGCAGACTTTTGAAAAGAAACTGAGCTAAATTGATTCGTCAGAGATGCAGTTTTCTGAATTGAAAGGAAACTGAGCCAAATAAAAGATCCGTCAGAGATGCAGCCTTTTGAGTTGAAAGGAAACTGAGCTTAATAGGTCCGTCAGAGGTGCACCATTTGGAATTGAAAAGAAACTGAGCTGAATAGGAAATTTTGAATTGAAAGGGAAGATCTTTGGGAATTCTGATTAATTGATTGTGGAATTTGGAAAAAACTAACTGAACACTATTTTAAGACGCTACTGTACACAATGTTATATGTTTTTCCATTCGGGGAAAGAATGTGGAGATTCTGGGCATTTGACACAAGCGAACATGCTACATACAGCTGACCATGAGAGAAGCACGGTTTTTCTAAGTTGACCCCCGCTACCTGTAACGTTTGCCCTTGCGCTTTATTAATTGTCATTGCAAAACTGAGCTTAATAGGAACTGCAACCTTTGAATTGAAAAGGAAGATCTGTGGGAATTATAGGGATCCGTGGTATAATAACATTTTCACCTTTTCCTACGCCTGTCAAAATTGTGGCACCGATTATGTTCCGTCCAAGATGAGTCACACGCAGCCTTGTCCGTTACATAACCGAGGAGCATCTAAATTTCGCATTAGCATGACTGGGACGCTTAGTTTTAATTGAAGCTATGTGAGGGCACACTTGACAACTCTAGAGAATTTGGAAACTCTACGGGATATGAAGTGCTCTGTTCTGTGTACATAACTGTGTCTACTGACAAATACTCTGTTATTTCTCCTGCTACTTCGTATAATATATCTGAATTTATTTTGTTAACGCTCTTTATTAATTATTGATTTTTTGGTGCAAGAATCGCCTTTTCACATAACCATTTGTCTTCATGCATGTTGTTCGTTAAATCTGAATAAACGCTCGCAATTAATACGGAATGACTCTGTACTAAATTACAAAAATCTCTCGTCAATTTAACGCAGCCCTCAGCATCCGTTTCCAACCGCCTATCGCCAATTTTTAATAGTGTGTCAGCATAGTTTCCAGCATTGATATCATTATACAAATGCACTCTCATATTCGTAGTTAAACTGAATTTTGTCACCTTGTTCCATAAAATAGACGACTTGAGGCATGCTTTAATTTCATCTGCAGGTGTGACCTTTTGAATGACAGGTAAAGTTTGGCGAAAGTCACCAGCCAGTAAAACCACCATTCCTCCCATTACATCGGTATTGCTGCGCAAATCCTGGAGCGTTCGATTTAGTGCTTCTACAGCTTTTTATGCGACATTGTACTTTTGTCCCACACTAAAAGTTTGCATTTCGTAGCATTATACCTCGTGCACTATTTTTGCTAAAGTTGCAGATCGGCGATTCTTCCTGGGCTAGATTTAGAGGAGTTTTAAAACAGAATGTGCAGTGCGGCCCCGCTTAGCAGCGTGGCGGCTATACCGGAGGAAGCTACAGCCACAGCAATGTTTTATCTTTCCGCACTTGCGCTAATAATAAATTTAACAAAATGTCTTCCAGTTCCTCCAGGGGCATCTAAAACGAAAAGTGCACCATTTCCAGATTCAATTTGTCCTAATACTTTGTCAAAACTCGTTTTTGTTCGGGAAGCAAGCAGGTACAAATTCGGCTACTTGCTGCTGCAAAGCTGGTATATCGTAGTTTGTTTCACGTATAATTTCATCACTTAGTTCATTTTCGGTTGTTCGCTGAGGGCTTATCATTCCAAAGTCGCTTAATTTTTGCCTACCATTGCCATTACTTTATCTTCAATTTTTCCAAGTGCTTCATTATAAATGTGTTCATTGTATGTCATGTTCGCGTGTGTCTGCTGTAACCTTCGCAAAATATCTTCCGCCATGTACTTTATATTTGTCCCACAATTTATGTGCATTAGATAGCCCGCAAGATGATATGAGAGTTGCATAAAGATCCCTAATTTTGGCTGGTGACTGGCACTGCACAGCTTCCTCCATGGTTTCATCCCAGTGATTATCGTTTTCAAAGATGCAGAGCTTCACATGCTTTTCTATAAGTTGCGCATTCCTGACCGTTGACAGTTTTAAGGTCTTTATATCCTGTAGGGGCCCGAACATGTTGCAGCAAAAATCGTAAACAGAAACATTCAAAATTAGTTACATGGACGGTATACACACGACCAAGGGCATCTGATGACTTTACACCGGGCCAATTTGCAACAGGCGCGCCTTGAATACGGCGTTTCCACTCCTTCCTAGATGTGTTCCAAGTATAATAGCGGGGGACTTCAGAATATAACAACGTTTTTGCAAAGGGTCGGTTTGACAAAGTTGAAAGAAGGCTGTTAGTGTAGTTTTGGCGGTGATGCAATTCTTTCTTGGAAATTTCTTTCGGTGAAATATACACGCTCTCCATTTTCTAAGTGCACAGCAAGGTGAGTAACTGTTGGGTGCCTTTCGTGTAAAGGGAAGCCAAGGAGACGCCACGCTGCCTCGTTACTGCTGACATAACGCCCTGCTTGAAAGTTCTGTACTTCATTAACGGGATTTGCCTCACCTCTACTCCTGAGATTAAATATTGCTTGGTCGCTTCCTTTATTTATGTACTTACAGATATACTTGATTGCGCGGACAGAGCTACATGCTTCTACATTAATGTGCGCATTAAACATTTTACATAGAATGGGCGAATACGGGACAATCCAGCTGTTATCTAAGGTTTCGAACGCTCCAGAGCGAGATTTGATTGTAACTTTCTGCCACCATCTTCGGGAGCTCTGCGTCTGTATAAAGGGTAGCCATTGTCATTGTGCACTGTTTCTTTTAATAGCTGTTTAGGAATTTCTTTGTACATTTTCCTTCTTTCATAAATGGCGATATTGAATTTCGTGCTCCATATGGACCGTGAATCATATTTCGGACGATGGTATCATACAATTCTTTATCTTGCTCAGGATCCGGAATCTCGGCGCTTATTATGTCGTCTATTTGACTGGCCCGCAACTTCTCTTTAAGCCATATTAGAATGTGGGCCTGCGGTAATCTCTTTTGCCATTCAATTGAATACATGAAGCACTGCACCTCTCTGAAAATTTTCCTTTGTTAATTACATATATTAATTTTTGTACTTTTAATCTAAATACTCTAGCAACTAGATCGTGTCTGTCAGTACTTTTGGCCCGGCATTAGCTCCTCGGTTATTCCTTTCCATGTGGGATTGCAAGTAAAGTAACAATAAGATCAGGTCTTCCGTAAGTTCGTACATAGGCGAATGCGTCTTGTGTGTACTCATGTAGGTAGTGGGGACTGTTAACGAATGATGAGGCAGAATTACCATTTTAATTAGGTCTTCTAAAGCAGTTTTAAATGTTTTGACTATTACGTTCATGCAAGAATCTTTGAATTTTGAACACTGTGTCTCTCAACTCCCTGGATAAATTGGCAGCGACGGTCTACCTCAATTTCTTCGTCACCCATAAAATATACTTGTAAAAATTTATGCTGTTCGTTTTCAGCTGGAAAAAGTGAACCTATTCTATGATAAATTTGCCCTTGCACCGTAAATGTAGGCGAAAATCCCGGCATTATTATTTCCCGGTCAACTCCGAAGGACGTCATTTGAAAGCATGAGTTATATTTCCGGATCCTGTTTAAAAAGCGCCGTGACTCATTAGCATCATATAAAAAGAGAGTTTTCAAAGGTTCTTCTGGTTCCTAAGTAACGGAAGAGACACTTTGCCATTGAACAGCACATGCCTGCGGTCTCATCTTTCCATTTTAAAGCGCTGCAAAATCGACACGCCTTGTCCATCAGTCCGATAACAACTAACCTGTGATTTTTATAATCAATCAACGGATCATAATTGAATGCTGCATCATTAAAAACCGACCAATTGTTTCTTTGAAAATTTTGTCGACGTTCAGCTTGAGCTGTGCATTTGCATCTCTTCGCGCCTGTGTCTGTTCTGGTGTTTCAGATGCCCTTATAGTAGATTGACGTTCAGCTTGCTCAATGAGTCAGTGTTGGGTTTCATCAGGTGTTTCCGCGGCTTTTAAGGCGGCCTGACATTCCGCTTGTTCGAATAGCCTTTGCTGACTTTGAGCAGGTGTTTCAGTAGCTCTTAAAGTAGATTGACGCTCTGCCTGATCAAGACGCCTTTCCTGACTTTGAGAAGGTGTTTCGAAGCTCTTAAAGCAGCCTGACGCTCTGTCTGTTCAAGACGCCTTTGCTGACGTTGTAAAGGTGTCTCAGATGCTCTAAAAGCAGCCTGACGCTCTGCTTGTTCTTGCCTTCTCAGTTGAGCATCTTTTAAAGATTCTAGCGATCGAGCTAATCTTTTCGCTTGTCTTTGAGAAGATACTCTTGAAAGGCTGGACTTACGTTTGCGAGGCATTATGAAGTAAGAAAAACCTATTTATAAAAAACGTTAAAATACCTAAAAGGAATTAAATTTTTAAATATTTTTAAAGCAAATCTAAAATATCTAAAAGGAATAAATATTCCTTTTAAATATTTTAAAATCAAAACAACAAAACCAATTCAAGACACAACACGAATCCGAAAACGATAGCCAAAAAAATCGAATCAACTTAAACCAAACCACAAAACAAATCGCAGAAAACCGAAACCGAAAGCAGTAGTCAATATAAATATAACCAACGAAAGAAGTAAGTGTATAGGTACCGTATACACTATCTATACTATTAATATTCCTTTGAAATATTGTTAAACAACCTAAAACAACGAAAACCAATTCACGATTCTAAATAAACAAAATCCAAAATCAAAGCCAGAGTCTAAATATGTATAAAGGAATACCAACCAAATCAACAAAACCGATCCAAGAAAATACACAAATCCGAAAATGAAAGCCAATATAAATCCATTCAACCTTAACCAAATCACAAAACAAATAACAAACAACCGAAATCGAAAGCAGGTAGTCGAATAAGCTACGAAATAGAAACAATTTAAGCGTATAGGTACCGTATGCACTATAAGTTGACGCGCGGCTCAACGGCGGGAGTTAAGTACATGTCAGAAACATTTCGTTACCACGTTTTAAAAACCTAGTAACGACATCTAGCGGAATCAATTTAAACTATGTATACGTTAGTTAATAAGATCTCTAAAAAATATTTTCTTATAATTTTGCACAATTTTTCTTATTGTAATACCGATTCATTCATAACCACATATAAGAACTGTATTCATTTCCGTTCAATAAATATTACTAAGGCTTATTAATAAGGCTTACTAAGAACTGTTTCTACCATTGTTAAGTAATAGTTAAGGGTGAAAGCGTGACAGGTGGTGATAGTATTTCTGATTCATACTATAAGTACACGCCTGTAACCCTTGCGGGGTAGGCAGAGCATCAACGGATTACTTAATATCGTCTGCGAGGTTATCGCCTATTCTGTGAATTACGATGCACCAAAACGTTTGAAGAAAATCAGCTGGTGAATTTTATGTTTTTTATCGCTCTCTTCCCGGTCCTGCGTGGAAAAATACAGATCCATACATTTTTTATCTTAATTTTGGTAAAAAGACATAATAATCCAGATATTCTGACATTCTGTGTTCGTCCATCGTACCGTCGTCCGTCTTGTAGAATCACGGTGGCGCCACCTAGCTGAATTTAATTTTGCAACATATTCGATTTTCCCACAGGAATTATATGTTTTCCGCTGAAAAAGTAGCCTATGTCACTCTACAGCCACCGAACTATCCCCATACAAATAATCATGCCATGCCAACGCTCTGTTGCGACGTGAAAGAAGGACAAACTTGTGCAACATATTCGATTTTCCCACGGAATGAGATGTTTTCCGCGAAAAAGTAGCCTATGTCACTCTACAGCCACCGAACTATCCCCATACAAATAATCATGCCATGCCGACGCTCTGTTGCGACGTGAAAGAAGGACAAACAAACAAACAAACAAACACACTTTCGCATTTATAATATTATACTAGTATGGATTTTCATATAAAATTACTCAAGGAAACATAGTAGCCACAGTACTTGGCAGGTGAATTGGCGATCGCAGTTACAGACTGTTTGCTCTTTAGGTGCTGCTACCAGTTGTCATTCTAGGTATTTTACATCTGGCGTAAGCGAGATGATCACAACACAATATAAGATGATGGGTATATGATATATTCTCTTACACCGTATCAAAAGGTTCGGCAATATTAATGAGAATTATGGAAAACGCACCCAAATTGCTGGCAAAGTGCTCAACTCCCATCTTTTTATTCTATTATTAAAAATAATGGTCCATTAATGTCTCACTTACTGCTTTAATTCAACTGCATAATGACTCAACATTATTTTTAAGTACTGCGTAATTTATACACTACGTAAAATTAATTACGTGCTAATTAAACGCGACCTCAAATAAAACCTTTGGATTTTTCACTTGAAATGTTTTTGATAGGATTTAATTTTACATCAAATAAAAAGACAATTTTTCGGTTCAACCCTTTATAACTTATATTTTCATGCTACGCCAATAAGTTTTATATAACATATTATGTCTGTTATCAAAATATTTCGCCATGAATTCAGGCGTAGAAGTACTCTAGAGAAAATAAATATTTATGTCCATTGATTTGTATCGACCTGTCTACTCACGTACACTTCCAATCACTTTCGCCAATACATATCTCTTATATCACGTAACTAAATCTAAATTATATTAGTGTCGTGAGGTATTTAAGTGACGTTATGATACCTTCTTTATTTTGTGTATTGTAACTGATATTTCTAACATTGGTTTTGGTTTTAATTACAATCTTTTATTTTATTCTGCAGCCTTAAGTCCTTTGTTGAATGTAGATCTTTTTGTATACAGAACGGATATACGTGGCGTATATACTCTTGCTATATTATGGCTGCAGCACGAATGGGTAGGCCGGGTAGGACCACGCTCACAGAATACGAGTGTAAAATAGCAGCTTAATGCCGTTTCGTATGGTGAGTGTAGAGAACTGGAGACCCTTTAACTGGTAACGAGGCACTCCATTTTAGTCCTCATCTGTATTTTGATTCTTAATCGAGGATAGACGTAGATGTATATGGGCCGCAGCATCCACTTACCATCAGGAGGACTGTCTGTGTTCAGGTCAGGTGGGTAGGAGAGCGCAATATCTCTATACATTCGTGTTGGTAAAGTTTTTTTATATCGCCAGTCCGTTTTAATTTAGTTCGGCATTTTTGGATAGGCTTTCCGCCATAATTTGGTCACGTCGCTTATTAATCAGCAAGGTGCAGCTCTCGCAAGTGAGATTAACATCTGGACAAACGATTGTGGCATTCCTTACAGCCTTAATCAATTTATTTATTAATAATTTATTATTAACAAATAACATCCAATGATAAAGCAAAACACTGACGTCAATACCTGACTATATGGTCACTATCACTTTATTTTTATAAATATCAAGTCGTTTCGAAGTTGCAGGATAACAGACAACAGACAACAGACAACTAACACACCCACCAACGACTATATATCATCATCATCATCATTATTATTACAGCCAATCATAAGTATTGGAAATGCCACAAAGCAGTATCCTGAACCACCTGCATCTATCGACTTCCCACATCTCTCACTAGGTCGTCACTCCATTTAGTGGGGGGCCACCGTACATTTCGTTTACCGGTACGAGGCTGCTAATCGAGAACCTTTTTCGCCGTCAGTTGTCGGTTCTTCGAGCTATATGGACGGTTTATTGCCACTTCAGCTTATCGATATCTGAAGAACATATATATGAATTATAATATAACGGTATTTGCTGATGCATGATATATGTCATCGACATTCGAAAATTTTGTGATGGAGATGTCCTCTCTAGTTTTACGGTGGATTTGCTTTAATCGTCACGTTTGGATTAGCGATCGCGGAACAAAACGTCTCCAACCAACTCGTAGCTCCAGTTGCCTGTCATGGTATTATGTACGTCTGTGGTAAACAAGATATATATACTGCCTTCTATTGGAAGCCTTGAGAACTCTTTTGAAGGAATGGGGTAACGGATTCTCTTTCATCGCCTTTAAATCTATCTCTCTATGTCTAATATTTAATTTACCGAGGCAAACAATCTGGTTTTTTTACCGATGTTTCGGTTTTTGGTTCTATAGCAGTAGTATAAGATTTCTTAATTACTGGATTTATCTCGAATCTCTGTCCTTATCTGTGTCATCCTTATCACATTGATATTTATTACATTGGATTGATGTAATAAATGAGTGCTAGCGTGTTTGCGTATCCACCTTGTACAATTAAATTTTATGCAACAGAAAATTTAACATTTAGAAAATAGCGTAGCTTTCTTGATTTAAAAAAGTACTTTGTTATGGTTAATTTTGAATAATTATATTTTACTTTGATTTTAAATCATGTATGGTAACAATGAGAACATACAATTAAAATGTAAGATATAATATGGACCTAAAGTTAAATACTAGTATGCAACGGAGTGGCTGGTTCTCTTGGCTTCTCTCTCTTGATTTGGTTAAATATAACCAAAGGAGAAGAGAACAATGTACTATGAAATGTTGTAGTGTCTTAACGTTCAATTAAATATTCATTACATAAGTAGCTAACTAATTAACATAATTATATTACTTTTAACCGTGTGGTGACGGTGTAAGAATATCCAATATCCCATATCATCCCGCGGGTGTCGTAAGAGGCGACAGAGGGAAATAAATCTGGAGATGCGTATTCCTAATAACGACTAAAAATAAAAAACTGCGGTTGCTAACTCGTTTGCCAAGCGTGGTAACTATTTCAAATATCCCCGTATGAGGCAAACTATGGGGGAGGCCTATGTTCAGCAGTGGACTTTATTAGGCTGTAACGGTAACAGATAGGATATCTAATTCTAAATCTTACTCCATTCAGGTTTTAAGCTAATCTGGCCGCTTTGCAAAGGGAGAGAATCGGATAAAGTAAAATTAATCCATTAGATAAATTTCATAGTAGTAGAGCCACACAGCTGTTAGTATCAGCGATAGTTTGGCTCGACCGGGGAAATGGTAGCGTAATACTGCTGTTTCCATCTCCTTAGAAGTGACAACGAATCTGTATTTGATTTTTAATCGAAGACAGATATAATAGGTAACCGTTGGTCAAGCAACAGTAGTCTAATGGTTAAGGGTGCGGGCAACAAACACAGACAGTCGTAGGTGAAATTTAGAAATGCAATCTTAAAATTGCAATTAAAAATTTCATAGGTGCCGACGGGGATCGAACCCGGTTTGCTCGCGTTCTGTGAAATTTACAGCGAACGCTAAGCCCCTAAGGCATCATTATCACGGTTTGGCTGGGGATGTCTGTATTAGGGTGCATATCAGTTTTATTTAGGGATTTAGTAAATACCCAATGAAAATCCTAAAACATGCTGTAAAGTTTCTTTTATCAAAGCTCTAATTCTAACTAACATTAATCACAAGCATTCGTTTTAATGGCGCAGCCGTGCAATGAATAAATATACCAGGATTAAATTGAAGCGGCTAAAACTGGAGAGCCTCTCAACTCCGTTTCAATCAGTAGGAAATCAACGCTATATTTCGCATGCTTCAAAATTGTAATATTACTGAACGTTGTAATATTACTGAAGTTATTAATTTTAGTAAGAAATAAATAAAATTTCACTTCACTTCATTTAAATATACGGGTAATTCAATAAAAAAGTATTTGATCTTATTAAAGAAATCGATTTATTAAATTAGATAAAAATATTTGAACTTATCCTGATGCGATCCTAAATAAATTTTACTTCGATTTTTTTTTCAATCATGAAAAGCTCATGTCCAGCAATGAACTATTACTCTGAAAAATAAGATAAATAAATAATAGTAACCCATTTAAAAAGTTGTGTCAAAAAACAAAAAACAAAGTCATTTAAAATTGTGGTACTATCTTCATCACGGTCCTATTCCTTAAATATGATTGTACTAGGTTGATCAATACATTTTAGGTATCGGATACTTTACAATTTAGAAACTAAGGTTAAACAAAAAAAATGGAATTCATAACCTTGCTAGTTTTTGAATTCCATTTTGTTGAGATCTTTAATTCATTCTAAGCCATTGTCACAAAACATTAAAAATGCACCCAATTGTTTTTTCATATTTAATTTTAGCGGGAATTTGATTAATGTTCAAAATGGTGTTACTGAAGAAAACAAACAAATTAAGAAATGGTTAAGATCGATGTATTCGTCATTTAGTAGAAGTTTGAAAGCTTTCATTATAAAATATAAAGTTCAAAAGGATGGTCGCGTATGGGGTTTAAAATTAAGAGACTCATTAAAAAAAGCAAGGAGTTGATATTTCAATGGCAATTATTGATGAAAACTGAGAATCTTTATGAATACATTTCGTGACTGTTGGATGAAAGGAGGGTTCCCCATTTTGACCCCGAGACAAAAACCTAAGTAAGGTCCGGAAAAGATCATCTTAACCACCAGTCGAGAGGTTCAAGGTCTCTACTTCTGCTAAAAAGATAACGACCTCTGTCGTTTGAAGTTGTATCATTGTGGTCGATTATTTAACTAAGGGACAGACAATAACCGAAGAATTATTATGCATCATTGATCAAAAACTTCGCGAAGGAATAAAAAATAACTGATGACGAAAGAAGCATGCTGGAGTGCTTTTTTAATATGACAATCCACATCGGTGTGATGTTGCAGCGCTGCCACAAAAACGGCTGAGTTTTAGTTGATGCTGCACTCACCATATTACTTAACATATATATATATATATATATATATATATATATATATATATATATAGAATAAAGAATAGAGCAACTTTCAAAATGTTATTCAAGGTGTTTTTGGTAAAGGTGATAACGTTAAATATAAATACAATATAGATATTATACTCTTCTTGAAGTTCCATTTCGTTTCGTAAATTTATTGATCATCCTTCCTATTTAAAAAAAATCTTTAGATATTTTTAGTCTAACCATATATGTTTACGGCTCTTGTAATTTTGACAGCGGATCGACTTGTATTATGGTATGAAAGGAAATTCCTTTTGGTTTCAATGTTTTATAATTTTACAGAATCATATAATTTACGTGAATAAATGACCACCTAATATAAAAGGTAGCAGTAACGAGGTTATATTTTTTAAACTTTATTGTGTAGCAATTTTCTTAATTACGACTTGGCGTACATCCAGTACGCCAAGTCGTAAGTGGCGTAATAATATATACCCTGCCCAGAGACGGGAACAGTAATCCATGTGAGGCCGAACCTGTGCCTTGTAAAGTTGCAGGTTTTACGTGGTAGAGCCATGCTGCAGCTATATTAATAGTATAGTTGTAGCACGAATGGGTCGGCTCGACCGGGAAGGACCACGCTCTCACA
Source organism: Parnassius orleans (assembly GCA_029286625.1). Lineage (NCBI taxonomy): Eukaryota > Metazoa > Arthropoda > Insecta > Lepidoptera > Papilionidae > Parnassius > Parnassius orleans. Next base: position 3,982,573 of record JAGSMP010000018.1, read on the forward strand.
GAATACCAGCGTAAAATAGCAGCCTAATGCTGCTGTGTTTCGTATGGTGAGTGTAGAGAACCGGAGACCCTTTTACTGAAAAGAGGCATTCTATCTTAGTCCTCACGGCTGACAACGCATCTACATTTAAATTCGGAAACGAAGATAGATCTAGATGTCTATGGGCCACAGCAACCACTTACCATCAGGTGGACTGGATGCTCATTTGTCACCCTTATTCTATAAAAAAAAAAAAAAAAAAGCCGGTGTGCCGGCACTGAACTGAAATACTGCCCCGCTCTACTGAGCACGCCAGCTTTCTAGAGGCCAATTTGGCCTTCTCTTCCAAGTGACCACGGAACTGCACGTCACTCGATATGTCAACGCCGAGGATTCCGATACTGGCTGAGGCAACAAGGGGAGTGCCTTGAAACTGAGGAGATACGACAAAGGGGTTCCTTTTAGCGGTAAAGGCGCAAACTTGTGTCTTCTGAGGATTGAACTGGACTAGATTTAGTCGCTCCCAATCCGAGACTTTGTTCAACAAAGTCTCGACTTCAGACACAAGTTTGTTCCGGTACTCGGCGACGTTTTCCCGAGAAATATTGGCACGGCCGGCGTATAGAGCATCACCGGTGCTGTCATCCGCATAGCAATGAATTGATGTGAAGCACCGACGCTCCGGGAAGTCTAAAGTGTGTCATGTCATATGTCAGTGATAGTATGTTTAGTATCGTCCCAACCATTATATCGGATCTGATAGACAACAAATCTTTGCATTAGAACACCGATTCCTACCAATGATGATACGCGAGGTTATTGAAATTCAAAAACAACCTAATTTTAATAGGGAAGATGGCTGAGTGCTACCATCTGCTATGGACCCCATAATTAATAAAATTAAATTCAAACCCAAGCATACTACTGCAGTAATTTTTACCAACTTTAATACTACTGCATCTATTCTATTCTATTATGTTCTTACTATGACATCAGGTGGTCAAACCCCTCAGTTCTTCCGTTATCATGGGTGCTGTAAAGTGCCCAAAACATCGGAAATTAAAAAAGTTAAAATTAAACGCAAAAAAATTCCTTAAAATTTGTTTTATTTCTTATAAATTTTATTCACAGTGAACGTGGGAAGCACTAAACTCATGAACGGGAGTAGAAATATGTTCGCCTTGTTGTGGCGGTGAAAGAGAATCTACCACTTCATACCGTCCCATCGTAAGAGGCGACATAGGAAAATAAACAGGAGATGGGCAGCATAATATCTTCCTGACAAAAGATCAAAATAATAATAGCTGCGGTGGCCAACCCGCCTACCAAGCGTGGCAACTATAGCAAATATCCAGCCACTTGACAATTTATGGGGGAGGCCTATGTTAATTTCAGTGGACTTTTGATAGGCTGACGATAATGAGTTCTACTCATCTTTGCAACCCTTAAATTTTACGGTAGGGTAACAAAAAAGAACATACCCGAAAATATGAATGAAATAAAAACTGCATATATTGCCCCATGAAAAGTAAAAAAGTAGCAGCTTACATACACGTTACATCAATCAACAGATTCATCCTCGACGGAATCGTACACGTTTTGCTCCCGTGCCATGATGAAATCTCATGGCGAACTACACGGCCCTCTTATTTGTTTAAATGCAATTCATAAAAACTGAAACTAAGCTTTTGCATGATTGTTGACCACATCTACCTATCTAGTAATTACAAATCCAACGATGCCAAGAACGAATTTTAAATTATTTACATCGTATATTCAGTAGCATTCTATTATTTAATTTTATCATGACTAACCATTTTAGTTTCTTTAGAAGTAAGTAGATGGCGCTATTGTTAGATGAAATAATGAAAGCCAAAACTATACTATCTAGTAGATAATATCAGCGATAGAAGCGAACAATATAAAAATCTCTTAGAGTGTTTATCCCAACATACACTCTACTCGTATACCAAAACAAACAGATTCCAATGTCACTACATAAAAACATTAACACCAATAAACTAATATATAAATCAACTCATGACCTACTACTAATTATAACACATTATCGCATATTATACACCGAATCTCTTGATGGATAACACATCTCAAATTTTGAAAGACATAGACGGAACTAATATAGCCAACTCCACTAGGTGTGACATACAGGATCTTACAAAATATGTAAATATTTACAAAAATGATTTAACAATAATCTCGCAAAATATTAGAAGCATACACTGCAATTTTGGTGACTTTCAAGCAACACTATCACACTTTAATTTTGAAGTAGATGTATTGGCGCTAACGGAGTGCAGACTTAACCAAAATAAACCTTTACCCACTTTAGCTGGATATACGTTGTTCGCAAGTAAATATAACCTTAATCAAAATGACAGGTGGTGACCTGTAAAGACTAATCTTAAACCTACTATGCAAGAAGTGAGACTTGTTCATGCATCTTGCATTCAGATAAATATCTTGTATTATTTTATGTATTTATCGCTCTCCGTCAAATTCAAATGCAAATAATTTTAAATTCCTAAATATCTATCTAGAAACCATCAAGACATATCGTAACATAATAATTACAGGGGATATTAACATAAATTTAATTCCAAAACCTAATGAAGGATGCAATGAAAATAATAATAGAGCTTCCTATTTAAATATGTTATCAACACACGGAATACTTTCTGGTCATTCTATACCAACTAGAGGCGAGAGCTGTCTGGATCATTTCATGTTAAAAATAGACCAAAATAAATTATCCCCGTATATAGCAATCTTAAATACCACAACTACTGATCACTACAGCATATTTATGAAAATTAGTAAAGTAAAACAAAAAATATATTGTTCTAAAAATGTAGAATTTATTGATTATAACGAGGCTCTCACCACACTTATACAGAAAAATATAACCAAATTATTATTTTGTGATGATCCTAATACATTATTGGAAATATTAATAAAACGGCTGTCTGAATCTCTAGAAGAACATAAAACTTTAAAAACTCTTCCTAAATCCCAACGCACTATTAAGCCCTGGGTTACCTCAGGTATTTTGCGATGCATTAGGAATAGAAACAAAATGCAATTAAAACTACGATCTGAACCACACAACGAAATTTTAAAAATAACTTACACAAGATATCGAAACCATTGCAATAATCTATTAAAAAAATTAAAACGAAAATACGAAAAACAACAGTTAGCTAATGTAACGAAAAATTCTAAGTTATTATGGAAAACAATTAAAACTATAACCCATACAAATTCGAATAAAACATCAAACAATGACTTATTAAATGCTAAATCTACTCCGGAGGACTCGGTGAATCACGTAAATATTTTTTTGCTAATATTGGACGAAAGTTGGCTGAGGACATACGAATCAGTAATTCCGATCTCAAAAACGAATATGCTTTGCCTAGACTTGCATCTCAACCAAGATCTTTTGTTCTATTGGATACTGATCCAATGGAAGTTGATGAAATTATAACTAGCCTCAAGTCCAACAGCGCTCCTGGCTGGGACAATATTTCTACTCAATTTGTCAAACTAGCTAGAGCACACGTAGTTCCCGTAATTAGCCATTTAGCCAATATTTGCTTCCATAAAGGCGTTTTTCCGTCACCTCTCAAAAAATCTATAGTTACGCCAGTGTATAAGGATGGAAATAAAGATGACGTCAGCAATTACAGGCCAATTTCTGTATTAACCGCCATCTCAAAAATCATAGAAAAACTGATAAACCTTCGTCTAATAAACTACTTAGAGAAATATAACATCCTTTCGGAAACTCAGTTCGGCTTTAGACGTGCAAAATCAACAGAGGATGCTGCCTTAGCTCTAACCTCCTTTATCATAAAGGAATTAGACCAAGGTCAAAAGTGTCTCACTGTTTTTATTGACCTCAGAAAGGCATTTGATACTGTTTATTTTCCCATCCTCCTGCGTAAACTCGAAGCAATTGGCGTGAGAGGGGTCCAATTATTTGAAGACTACTTGCGAAATCGGAAGCAACAAGTGAAGATTGGGGACCATATAAGTGAAGAAGCTGAAGTTCTTTTCGGTGTTCCTCAGGGGAGTGTACTGGGCCCCACCCTGTTTCTCATTTACATAAATGATCTCACCAAGATGAACTTAGAAAATGGTCGGGTATTTTCCTACGCTGATGACACTGCATTAGTCTTCACGGGTTCAACTTGGGAATCGGTTTTTAAGAGCGCTGAACTTGGACTTAGATCGGTTAATAGTTGGCTACAGCATAACCTCCTCTCTCTTAATGAATCTAAGACAAAATACATATGTTTTACGATCAACAATAGAACACAACCTGCTAGCAATATTGCTCTAAGAATTCATCGGTGTAGTTATAAAGATACTGCCAACTGTTCATGTGCGGTGCTTGATAGAGTCCAATCTATTAAGTACCTAGGTGTTGTTTTGGACCAGCGACTAAGTTGGCATTCTCACATTGACTACACCAGTAACAGAGTAAGAAAATTAACATGGATTTTTAAAAAACTTAGACATGTAACAACTAAAAAATTAATAACACAAATTTACATCACTATGGCACAATCTATATATATCTATATAGGCTACTGCATCCCCGTTTGGGGAGGTGCAACAAAAACAAAATTTTTGAAAATTGAAAGAAGTCAGCGCAGCCTCCTTAAGGTAATGTATAATAAACCCTTTAGATTCCCCACTGAAGAACTCTATAAATTCTGTGAACTCCTGTCTGTGAGAAAATTGTACATTTTATTGACTTCTCTAAAATTGCACAAAACATTACCATTTAGGTCTGAATTACTACATAAGAGAAGAAAAGATAGAGTCGCAATTGCTAATCCTGTAAAAACTAAATTTGCCAAACGACAATACTCTACATATTCTGTATATATTTATAATAAGTTAAATAGACAAATTGGTATTTTTCAATTAAAATCGTGCGTATTAAAACTGTAAGTAAATGGCTTTTAGAAATGACGAACCATGATATAGAATTAATGCTACAAGAAATAAACTAATTAAACACACACACACTCTCACACACACACACACACACACACACACACACACACACACACACACACACACACACACACACACAAACTCCGCATTGCTTGCACACACATTAATATTATTAAGATTGTTATTTTCTTTTCTTTTTATTTATTTTTTCAAATTTTACAACGATCAAACTTAGGTATGGAAGAGCGAGGCCTCCTGGCACAAGTATACATAATACTTAAAAGGTTTGGCCCCAACCATTGATTGTAATAAAACAACTGTCATTGCTATTGAAATAAACATTTTTTGATTTTTTTTTGATTTTTGAACTATTAATCTCAGAGGATACCTTCTATTATTTAGATTTGCAAACAATGATAGGTTTCTATAGACAAACACAGCCGTCTAATAGATAAAAAGACAGGGAAAAGTTAGAATTTGCAGCTCTTTAAAACGTGACTTACAGCTGTCTGTCCAGTATAGATTTTTGATTGCTCGAATGCACCTTTTTTGTGTTTTGAATACTTTTTCCCGATCCACTGAGTTTCCCCAAAACATTACACCATACCGAAATGTTGACTCAACGTATCCAAAATATACGAAGTGTTTGCGTATTTGCTCTTTTATTTAACTTATAAAAAGCGTATGAAAACTCATATAATTTACTGCAAACACTATCGACCTGTGCTTTTCAGTTCAGTTGGTTATCAATGATAATTCCTAAAAATTTTGATTCTAGCGCTCAAATGAGTATACATACACGTCTACAATAAAACAATAAAAATACACGTGTACAATCATTGCATACCCAGAGGTAAAGGGGAAACCCGATACAATTGGCTGCTTATACAGAAAATAAAATGTATTTTCATTATTGCATGGCAATTACCCTTTGTTGCAGAATAAACGTGGTGATTACAATTTGCTTTTTGCTATAAAGATAATAAAGTATTGTTGCCCTTCACTTAAGTGTTATTTTAAATTTACGAGCATGTAGAATAGACGGTACGGCTAATGATAATTTTTGCCTCAAGTGCAAAAATACCGCTGCGTAAGATTTTGAAGCTACATACTCATACATACAAAGCTGTAGTATAGTGCTTACTTTATGTACAGAACAGATAGTTTTACTTTTTGTTTACTGAAATTGTGTGAAATAAGTAAATTAAGGAGAAAAACTAATACTGATTTAAGTTTAATAAATATTCTACGAAATAAGATATGTTTTGTTTTCAAATTTGTCCAAGCTATCCACGTGGTTTAGCTGTTAGAATACCTGAATACATAATTGCGAGTGCGCTGTTTCAAAATAAATTGAATAATTGAGGTAACTTATTTTGTGGCAGTTATTAGGACACTTGTCCATGGGCTTGTGATGGGCTGCAATAATTATGCTTAATGAAACAATGATTTTTCCTAATAGTCATAATAAACATTTACATATGGGCGAATTAAACTATTAAACAATTAATTATACATAATTTTTATTCATCATCATCATCATCATCATCATTACAGTCCGTCACAAGTTCACTGATAGGTAGATTATGTATTTTCAATACAGCGTGGTGAATTAAATGCATTGAGTTTTGTTGCGTACAAATTCAGCAAATAATCCTGAGTGAACATTCCCTTCAATCCACAGCTCTGTCAACTTGAAATCAATTTATTTTTCAATTTGAATTAATTTTGACGACTGGATTACCATATTTAATACCTATATTATTTATTTTAAGAATAAACTAGACTCATTTTTGTTCAATATAGATTACAAGAATTCTAATTGAAAGTTATTTTTTGCTTTTACCTCTGGGACGGAAAAAAAACCTCCGTCCTGGGAAGAACCAGCAAGAAACCTTACAGGACTTTTTTATATAAAATTAATTTACAATATATTATTTTATACATTAGAAACAGCATGATAGCGATCGCCTCATTCCCAGGGGTTATTATAAATCTTGTACTCTTTGGTATTATAATAATACTTACTGAACAATGTCTGCTTAATAAAAAATTTAATAACTATTGTTTTATATAACCTCCACGTTTACCAGCGAGTGGTGTGCTTATTTGTTTGTTTATTTACTCCTGAAATCCAATATACCTGTATTTTGCTGGTATTTTGCAGCTAAATGCTGCTGTGTTTCGTATGGAAACGAGGCATTCTATCTTAGTCCTCATGGGTGACAACGCATCTGCATTTTAATTCTTAATCGGGGATAGATGAAGATGCCTATCAGCCACAGTAACCACTTACTATCAGGTGGACTATGCGGTCGCTTGTCATCCTTATCCTATTAAAAAAAATGTGAAGTTCACACGCGGTAGAATTGAAACCTTTTAATGAAATGAAATGTAAAATAAAAATATTTCACGGCAAATGATTGTTTTAACATTATTTTTTTTATAGAATAGGGTGACAAACGAGCACACAGTCCACCTGATGGTAAGTGGTTGCTGTGACCCATAGACATCTACATCTATTTTCAATAAAGAATCAAAATGCAGATGCGTTGTCACCCGTGAGGACTAAGATGGAATGCCTCTTTTCCAGTAAAAAGGGTCTCCGGTTCTCTACACTCACCATACGAAACATAGCAGTGTTAAGCTGCTATTTTACGTTGGTATTCTGTGAGAGCGTGGTCCTTCCCCGGTCGAGCCGAACCATTCGTACTACAACTATACTACTAATATAGCTGCAGCATGGCTCTACCACGTATAAGATTTCAAGCATAAATGCGGTATAAAATATACAAATAAGAGTTCTATCAGAGAGGAAGCGGTCACACGTTCTAGCCTTCCGCGTTCGCGGTCTGCGTTCGAGCGTTCAGTTGCTCACGAATCCCGCTGTTGGGCGGTCTACGCGGTGCAACTACAGTCACCATGTTTTTTGACTATAGTTCTTCATCGGAAGACGAATTATTGATATTGTGGTCATTAGCAGCATCAAAACAGAAAAAAACATTGGGTGCGCCCAGTTAAATAGAGAACAAGATAGAGAATTTCATAGACTGTTTTGTAAATAGCTTACTGATGAAGAAATTTTCTATAATTCAATTTCGGTCCCCATTTCTCTGGCAATTTCTAACCATGCTTCTGCTAATTTCCTCAGTTTTATATTCATCATTCTTCACATTATATAAAATACACCTTTCTCGTACTAACATAATCAACTCCATCTTCCTTCCGATGTGGACACCGAAACAGCAGTGTACGAGCGAACGCGTGCGTTCTGATTGACCGACACGGTCAGAATTCCTGCTGCACAGAACACAATTACTCTCTACCGAGAGAAGAACGCCATCTCCAAACTAAAAAACTGAAAGACGCGTCTATACGTTTATAATTCTAGCGCCACAGTGGGCACCCATATGAAACTTTTTTCGCGGGAATTTCAAACCTTTGTATTCTGTAACTTTAAACTTTTTATTTAAGGCATATTCGAGTAATTTTGCCTCAAGTCTCACAAACCTATTGGGTAAATTCCCATACATTTGAGAGGTTGCACCAAAATTACTCGAATATAGTTTAGATTAGTATGTAGGATAAAATAAAACTATAAATAAGTATAGTTATGTAATTTTATTATCTGGAAGACAGATTGTTTTATAAACTATACATTATTATTGCTGTTTTTTATCGATTTTGCACATAATATTTCCACGCTTGTTACTGATATATAACACATGTTATTGTCAGAGAGTTATTCTTCACAGAACATTAATGTAAATTTATATCAGTAAAATTCTCATGGTGAAAACTTTACTCAGCCCAAATACATGATCTGAAACAGATACAATTCGAGTCAATATAGTAATAATCCCTACAAATAACGTTCAATAAATTCAAAATAATTATAGACTTACCACAATATTGTCATAAGTTTTTCTTTTCCTATTATGGGAAACCTGCAGAAAGTGATCAGATGATTTTGTGCTTTTTATTTGCACAATACTTAACTTACTTTCGATGATGATCACACAACGTGCATAAAATTTTGAAATAATGAATTCATTAATAGTCAATATCTTATACAGAGTTAACATCTCACAAAAAATCTTTACTGTATATTCACGACGATATTATGACTGTGTATTCGCCTACAAACGAAAATTTTTTCTCCCTCTCAAGGTAGAACGTAAAATAGACACTAGGTGGCCTAAACACGACTCATTTAATATCTATCTCTTTCTCTCGTAGGCTAAATCCAAAAGATGTAGATGTTTGTTCCTTTTTGGTGTCGCGTTTTCGTTTCATCGAGTTTCAAATCACAAAGATTCTAAAGAAGCTTTCACTTCAAAATTATATCAAAACATCGATTCGGCGTTGATTAACCTTTTAAGTGGAGATTGTTTTGCTTTGAACCGGCTTATTTATTGAAGTTCAGTGCACCGAATTGAAAACAGATTTAGATAGAGCAGAAGATTTAGTATGTTGAAATGAAATAAACATTTGCTGTATTATCGGGTCATGGCACAAATACTGTTCTGCCTAAATTATCCTAACCATTCATAATATAAAATATCGTCCGTACTGCGGCGACGTAAGATAATCCATGGCTCATTTCTTACCGTGAGTGTCATATGAATCAATTTAAAAAAAAACAAAGATATCTTAGTTAACTAGATGACGGAGTAACCATTTTGTCGTATTATACTATTAAAACACCATAGATAAATACTTTAAGCTATGGTAGAGTCCCAGATGTATCGACTGTTTACGGGCTGATAAAGCTAAAAGTATCCGACGCAATACGATATGATCCAGTTAGTTTTGCGGTAAAATTACGTTTTTAAAACCGATTGTCAGCCATTGATGAAGTATGGCAATAATTTCTATTGATATAATATTAGAGTTTAGAAACTAAAGTCTAAGAAGATGGCGCTTTGCAAACTAAAAATAAAATTTATCTTATGTTTCTCGTGGATCTCAGAATTGATTTGCTGCATTTGCATTGCTTCTTTCATGATACATGATATTTTTTGTGTTGTAAAGCGATTTTAATGATTCTCTGAAAATTATATGTAAATAACTTTAATCCTTTTTAGTTTTTTAAAGTCGGATTTCACTTTTTTAAGTTTCTTGCAAATAAATTATTAAGGTTCTTGCAATGGAATGCTGGATTGTTTGATTGTCGGTAGGAATGCGGTCAACTGAGTAGTGATGTTTTAGACTATAAAGTAAGGTACTGTAACATGTTAATTTAACTGACGTTATAATGTAAGTTCATTGAGGAGAGGACTGCAACTCCACAAACACAAACTATTATATAAATATAATTTGGCAATGATTTATTGTAAGAAATATGTAAATTTTATCAGGACTAAATATGTAATTAAAAAAACTAAATAAATTACGATCAATGTATTTCGCACAAAATTTAAAATCGGCGTCATGAGTGCCACTAAGCGATGTGGAAGCCTAAAATATAAGAAAGCATGCTCTTAAAAATATAATTGGCTGTAGGACATGCAAAAAAGGTCTCTCATCTCATCATGTTGACCCGACGTAAAATACCTACAATGATGAAGCACCATCATATATGCAAGTCGCTTAGTACAGCTATCGCCAATCTGCCTGCCTAATCTGGTGATTTTGTCAAATTCTTCCTTCAATGGCAGATGCCCATGTCATTACTTTTACAGGCTGATGGAAATAACATAAATACACACAGTGATTGTAATAAATCGGCTTATATTTAATTACTAACTAGAATTGCTGCGGTAATAGATCGGCTTATTATATTTTCATTATTAATTATGCCAGAACGCAACATCTGGGTTTTTACATTATTTCATTGTTGTTTGTAATATACAGACTATCATGACCCTCACTTTATATAGGAGCTCTTGGTGTAACCTTAGGTATATCTAGCCGATTAAAATAAAACTGTTATACTATACTTTAAGTTAGTCTTTAAGCATGTAGTCTTTAAGTAAGCATGTAGTCTTTAAGCATGTAGTGGCGGTGTAAGAATATCCATTGCCTCATTTTGTACGGTGGTTGTCGTAAAAGGTGGCAGAGGAAAACTGTAACTGGAGATGGGCAGCAGCATCTTCCTGGTAACAACTAAAAATAATAAAAAACTGTGTTTGTCATCTCGCATGCGAAGCGAGGAAAGGAGATATAGTTGCCATAACTATATCTCCCTATGAAGTAATAAATTGAGAAGGCCTATGTTCAGCAATGGACTTTTTTATGTTCACTGACCTCCATATATACAAGAACGCTGGACTGGCTATATACCCTACAAAACGTTTGTGCCGAACTAAATTTGACATAATTTGCAAATGACCGTTGTTTTGCTCAAAACGTCTAAGAGTATTTAAAAGTTTAAAAAAAGAAAAAGAGTGTGTGTGTTCTGTCGTTCGGTTATTACTTCATGTTAGTAATATAATATTTGATATTTGATATTTGGCTCGTAAAATCTGTCACTTATCTTATTAAATGTAATTACTAACATGTTTGGCTTTAAAAATTACCTATTTTTGATAAACAATAAAATTTAATAGGGTTGACAAGTTCCTCGTTGATAATTTTTTTTTCTACTTATATCTGTTTACAACAATGAAAGTCGACAACTGATAATTTTCAAATATTTACTAATTTACAGGTTTTCAACTGACTCTATACTAAAACTGTGACTAAAAAGCATGAAACTTGTGATTTGGCGTCCGGAACAAATTTATAATATTATGACGTCAATGATTTGGGGTATGGTATTCTTTAATGTAATTCAAACTTTGTAAAATTCTAATTGTACCTATAGATATTGTTGAAATAGGCGTTATTTTGGCAGCTTATAGATTTGCTCTAGTATAAGGACTAAATGAATGGTTAACAATAAATTCTTTACAAAATTATTTTATTTTTATTTTGTGGTCTTTTTTAAACCTCTCTAAGGAACCACCCAATGCATTGGTGAAACTCGGAACAAAACCCGTTCTATAGTAACGAAGAAAAACGTAGATAGACTAACGCAGCATCGATGTTTGTTTTATATGAGGTATAAAGCTTGTGTCTTACGATATAAGTATTAATTGATACATTTATTTATTGTATAGCATTCTATTAAAATTCAAATTTAGGGTATTTCCTGTGTATTGATGGTAAGCTTCAGGACTTGTTTAATAATTTGCAACAGTGTCCTAGCGGGAATCTTCATTTCACGAGATAACATTTTTGGTTTATTTGAAATAGCGCAAACACATTCAAATCTGAATTTAGAAAACAGAACTTAAATGACAACATTATATATGGTCAAGCTAGAATAGTTAGGTATACGAAACTGTACTGTTAGCAGGAGAGGGTTTTGTTGCAAAGGAGAGTCCACCGCTCTGCCCTTTCAAGATAATCAATCATAATCACACCTTTCGAGTCCCAGAATACTGAAGCCATCACCTTATTTGCCGACAAAATCGACTTAGCCTTTTAGGGGTGGTGAACCAGGTCTTCTCCACTGTTTTGATTGTTGTTTTGTTTCCGGTGTACAGTAATGAACCCATGTTTCGTCCATAGTAACAAAACGATTCAAAAATCATCTGCATTGGCTTCAAATAACTCCAAACTGTCGCGTGAAATAGTCAATCGCGTCCTTTTTGTTCAACTGAAAGCAGTCGCGGAACCCACCTCGCAGACACCTTGTGGAAACCCAACTCGTTGACAATGATGTTTGAGTTCGTTCATAGAGATGTCTATAATCTCGGCTATCTCTAATTTTTAATCTGCGGTCTCCCATTATTAAATCAAGTACTTTTTAATATTTTCGTCAGTAGTTGACGTCGAAGGCCTTCAGAGCGGGTTCATCTTTCACACTCTCTCTACCACGCTTAAATTCTGCTATCCATTTTTGACGGATGAATATGACAGAGCACAATCGCCTAATGTACTGACCATGTCATCATGGATGGCTTTTGATGATAGCCCCTTCTTATGGAGGTACTTAATGACGACACGCTGCTCGATTTGCTCCATTCGCGGAAATTATGTCCGATTACTTTGTTAATAAATTTATAAAATCACAACTAATTATCGCACACGTTTCGAACTTCACACAATGAACTAGTCTGAACTGAACTAAATAATGTGGGTAGATTTGATTTTTAGAATTGAATGGATCTGTGTTAGGCCGAGTACTTTTCAATCCACCCTCGTAAATGTAATTACTAACATGTTTGGCTTTAAAATTACCTATTTTTGATAAACAAGAAAATTCAATAGGATTGACAAGTTCCTCGTTAATAATATTTTTTCTCAGCAAAGGTTGGCAGTGAGTTTCTGAGACTATATAATTGATTATTTTCAAAAGTACTTTCCAAAATTACGAGTACATAAATTATAAAAATAATAAATAAAAATTTATTTCCCCCACACATTCTTATTATAGTTATATCATTAATAAAGCATTTTAAGTGGTCGTTAGGGAACAGCGCGACAGCAATAATCGTATATCTGCATATTTTCTTCAAACGTCATGCCGCCCGCAGCAGTTAAAAAAGATCGCGAGTCCTGAATCAATATAAAGCTTTTATTAAACTAAAACTATAAACTTTAATTATGGTGCAGTCCTTCTCCCCTCGGTATAGTGCCGATAATGCTGGCTGCGTTTCCTCGCTGCATGGATATATTTAACCTTTGAGCTAGAAAAGGACCAGCCTTCTTATTACCAACAACGACGATAAGTCGCGGATACAGTTTCTTTAGAAACTCACTGCCCGTGGAACGATAGTCCCTACAAAAAATGACACGAATCCTTCAGAGACTCATACTTGTGCCACTTGGTTAGTTCAACCGCCTCTGATGCCGCCCCGGCTATAAGCAAATTACCCCTGAGATGAGAGGCTACCAAAGTGTTTACGCACGTAGAATCACACACTATGGCTTTATCTCTCTCCCAAGGGACCACATCGTCAAGGTCAAGTTAGTCTTATCCCGTTTTATCATAAAATAGTAGTTAAATGATGGTTTCGGGTTTAAAGAAGAGTCTTTGTCACGCAACAAGTCTCTTAGCCAGTCTTCGCGAAATATGACATTTGCTGACATTCCATACTTTACATATTAGTGCGCATATTTTCCCATGGGATTTATTTATTGCAACAGGCTCTACTTTAAATCTGTGGCTGATTATAAATTACTTTCGGTTATAAGACGTGGTGACAGTGACAATTTTGTTAAGGGAATATTCGTCAGGATTTTCTTAGTCTTCCATGATAAATTATACCCTTTTTATTCGTGTATAAGACTAACACATTATAGATAACGTGAAATGCTTCATTTATCCATGTCACTAAACTAAATTGAGTTTTAAGTATAGGGGATTCGCGTGTTTTCACTTTAACATTATCCTGATTGGCAGCAGCCATAAAGCAACACGAGCCGCCGATGTACCGGACGCCGGTAATATTTTAGATATTAAAGATATTGTGTCATACTGAGTGTGGAATAGACTTATTCTAAGTAATATTTGTGGAGTTCCCTGTCTCTATGGTCTGTAATAAATCTACATGAAATTGTAATATGGTATAATAGATCATCATTATCGGAACGATCGAAGCTATGGATAATGCTGCAAATTTACTATTTTTTAGGAAACAATACTAATATATTGGCCGATATATCGTTGACGTATTTACCGGTATCGGTTATCTCCGATTATTTTTTCTATAGTTGCCAGTATTTGTATCGTATTTACAAAACGGCAGCACGTAATTTCACTAATAATTTAAAACCTTAATTAGTAATTATTATAAATACAGATTATATTCCTGGTCATTTTAACATTCAGGTAGTTAACCTCTAATATCAGATGAAAACTTTGATATTTTTTCTTTTATTATTTAGCACTTGGCTACAACATTTGATTTGGTGGTGAGTGGTGATGAACCCGTAAATGGTAAATTACACTGCGTTAGTGTTAAAAAAGCCTATGCAATTGCCTTGAAAAATGCCTATATGGCGAAAGAATAGAAAATCTTAACCCATAGTACGTTGGCACGTCTAGCTATATAATATTTGCTCAATTCTTTGATTTACGATTATGTACCAAATCTAAACAATGCATACCTAAGAAGAGCTTTTGGGGAGATTCAGTAAAGCAATTTTTAGAGACTAAATCTTACCTATTTTGATAAGAATAGGTATACTTTTCTGAATTATTCTACTTGAGTAGAAAATTAAAGTATCATCAAATGCTAAGGAAATGTGGTTTGATCCCGATTAGGGCAAATGAAATTGCTTATATTTTGTTAATAGGAAGGTCACATTTGTGGCAGGTTCTCTTTTTTGAATAAAAATAATTTTTAAGTTTGCATATCATAAAGTTGAAAATAAATAAGATTTTTATTATTCAAAGGCCAAAGTATGACAGAACCCATTTGATGTTATAGCATAGATTATTGTATATATATTAGTGTTATAGTTTAGTATTCACGTTAGCCTACAAAAATAGTGACTAAAATATTATAAACAAGGAGCTGACATGTCTGTGACAATAAGTATCAAGCAAGTAAAATGCCATTCTATACTAATAATATAACATTATAATATCGGATCATCGATTCGTCAGTCAAACGAAGCGATATAATTCTTTTTATAAAGAAAGAGGCTGGCATCCAGCAGTCAAGGTCGTCTTAGACTTGACGATCTGTGAATTTTACGCATAGTATAAACGAAAATTAATGTCACTATTTGTTGATGGCCGAGTCATCTAAACCATGGGGTAGATTGGTATAAAAATTGTATTTATTAGGAATTGAAAAGGTTCTAAAACACCTTACATTGTGTTTATTTTGACAATTGATGTTGGGTTTCGTAGTTTTGTTTAAATCTCAGAGTAATTAGTATGTAGGTTATTACTCTAAGGTGTAAATATATCAGTATAGATTAAAAGTCAATGTCTTTTTTTATTAGCAGCTAATTTTAAGTCTCAACATTTTATCATAATGAAAAGAAAACGCATTTGCGAAGTGATTCTCACTGGCAAACTATTCCACCTACTGCACACTACACAGTTGCACTGCTGAACTGAAACCGAAACATGAGTGAGAATCGCTAAGCATCTTTATATTACTCGTACACGAGTGACCAGGTCTAACTTATTTTTTAAATTAAAGTGACAAAGGAATTTACATCTGATGGTAAGTGGCTGTTGCAGCGTTTGCACACATGCTTCAAACAAAGAAAGTTACAGATGCGTTGTCACCTCTGAAGACCTTACAGCGTGCAATTACACTGACTTTTCTATATATATTAAACAGGAACACAGCCGTGCACGCTTTGCTGCTTGGTAACTAAATAGGTGCTTGGTAACTAAAGGACACACAACAAACTACACAGACGGACACCTTAATAGAAAAGAAGTTCTAGTAGAAAACCATCTAGTAGAAAAGCTATTGTGATAGAGGGTTTTAGAGCAAGGAAGTATCCGCCGCGCTGCCCCAATGCTTGTTGGCGGACTTCACATGTCCTCGAAATATTTGTTATAGTTTTTTTTTATTTATCAGACATGCAGGTTTCCTCACGATGTTTTCTTTAAGCGCCGAGCACGGTGTAAATCAGCACTTAAAATTGCAATTTACAATTTCATTGGTGCCGGCAGGGATCGAACCCGGTTTGTTCACGTGATATGAACTTTATAGCGAGCGCTAAGCCCTGAGCTACCATTACTTTATGTATACGGAAGCAAAATTCCTTCATCCTCCTGTCCTTCATCCTGTCATATATTTTTCAAAATTATTTAAAGTCTAAGAAAAAAATTAAGTTCAAGAAAATTTTGTATCGTTATTAAATTTCATGAAGTAACAAGAAGAAGCAGGCGGGGTACAAGATAACCTTCTTATAAGTTACGTGACTTTGAGAGATGAGGTTTCAATCTTATACGAACAGTTCGGATCAATGCTGTCCCCTTTCGTAAAGTAAAATCTTGATACGTAAAAGATTTTTATTCATTTTGAATCTTTCTTCTCCATTTTTATCAATTGCTCTACTGCTGCCTAGATTTCTCTTACTGATTATATGGCTGCTATTCTGCGTTATTTATTATTGGAAAATAAAATGAACTAGCAGAGATCTGCGTATTTTTTTAACTTAGCTAATTCATTTAAAAAAAATGAATGGCCGCATATTAACACCCGATTGTGTTAATTATCGTCTTACGTAATTAATGGAAGATATAATTACGTAAGACATACCCTAAATATATACACTAAAATCTGTCACATATCAACAGCTGAACATAGGTCTTCCCCAAAGAAAGCCACAGGCACGATCTTGAACTACCTGCATCCATATACTTCCGGCATCTCTTATCAGGTCGTCCATCTCGTGGGGAGCAGGCCTCACTTTGCTTACCGGTATGGGGCTGTCATCGGTGCTTTCCTATAGGTTGTTGGTTCTTTTTTTATAGAATAATGGTAACAAACAAGCACATAATCCACCCGCTGGTAAGTGGATGCTTTGGCGGATCTATATCTATCCTTGATAAATAATCAAAATGCAGAATGCGATGTCACCCCTGAGGACAAAGATGGAATGCCTCGTTTCCAGTAAAAAGAACCTCCGTTTCTTTACATTCACCATGTAAAACACAGCAGCATTAAGCGGCTATTTCGCGCTGGTATTCTGTAAGCGTAGTCCTTCCCCGTTCGAGCCAAGCCATTCGTGCTACAACCATATATAATAAATGCTGCTACGTGACTCTACCACGTATGCTCCAGCGTGGTTCTTCAAGCTATATGGCCGGCCCATTGCCAATTCAGCTTACTGCATCGTTGAGCTATAACGGTTACCCTGCTGTAGCATGTAGTGTGAGTGGCTGTAGCATGGCTCTACCATGTGGTAGAGCCATGCTGCAGCTATATTAATAGTATAGTTGTAGCACGAATGGGTCGGCACTACCGGGGAAGGACCACGCTCTCACAGAATTCTAGCGTTAAATAGCAGTTTAATGCTGCTGTGTTTCGTTTGGTGAGTGTAGAGAACCGGAGACCCTTTTTACTTTAAAAGATGCATTCCATCTTGGTCCTCACGTCTGACAAAGCATCTGCATTTTATTCGCAAACGAGGATAGATATCTATGGGCCACAGCAACCACTTACCATCAGGTGGACTGGGTGCTCGCTTGTCACCCTTATCCCATAAAAACCCTGGTTCTACTGCAAATATCCCCATTACGAAGTTTATCACGCAGAGAATCTCCAAACCACAGTATAATAAAACATACAGTGGACGACGTCTTTGATCTCGTGGTAAATGCCGACAACGTCTAGACAGCGTATGGAGGTTAGGGTTGTCACAAATTAACAACTTTTACTAATTTCATTATTTATTTTAGATCTACATCGTGATCAACAATATGATTACTAATATAAAGAATAAGTAATAATTTGTTCTTACATTTTTCCTGAAAGTACTTAAAACGCTACGCTACCGCTACCCATATCATATTATTAAAAATGTCCGCCATCTTGGATATGAAAATGGATGCCAGTTTCGTAATAAGCACTCAAGAACCTCAAATTGATACTCATATCATATTATTAAAAATGTCCGCCATCTTGGATATGAAAATGGATGCCAGTTTTGTAATAAGCACCCAAAGAAACCCCGAATTGATACCCATATCATATTATTAAAAATGTCCGCCATCTTGGATATGAAAATGGATGCCAGTTTCGTAATAAGCACCCCAAGAAACCCAAAATTGATACCCATATCATATTATTAAAAATGTCCGCCATCTTGGATATGAAAATGGATGCCAGTTTTGTAATAAGCACCCAAAGAAACCCCGAAATTGATACCCATATCATATTATTAAAAATGTCCGCCATCTTGGATATGAAAATGGATGCCAGTTTCGTAATAAGCACCCCAAGAAACCCAAAATTGATACCCATATCATATTATTAAAAAATGTCCGCCATCTTGGATATGAAAGTGGATGCCGGTTTCGTAATAAGCACTCAAGAACCTCAAATTGATACTCATATCATATTATTAAAAATGTCCGCCATCTTGGATATAAAATGGATGGCGTTTTCGTAATCATCACCCCAATAAACCTTGAAATTGACATCCATATCCTACATATATAAAAATGCTATTTTCGTAATTAGCACACCGACAAACTTAAAAATTATTATCAATTTTAAGAAATCTTAATATTTTATAAAAAAACTTCGAAAGACCGAAGACGAGGCACTATAGTATGGTCTAAACGATTTAGATGAAGAAAAATCAGTAATGCCCAGCGACTAGTACCTACTTTTTACGTCCGCCATTTCTTTTACGTTGGCTATTTGGCATGACATGACAAAATATACATAATGTAAAAAATAATAACAATATTTATTTACCTTTCTTCCGTGTGCGGAATTTGGTGAAATCGCAGATCTTTATTTATGCGAGATGACGACTTGCAATCTCTCACAGCACACGTCGTATGAACCATTTTAATTATAATTATCAACACTAAATTTAAAAATAATAAAAGCAAGCGCGCGTTAACCCTGGAAGTCGTGTCGAGCTACTAATACGATTGGTATAAGCAGATCGGGCTCGTCCTTCCGCGTCTCACCCTCACACCCCACACGATTGCCCCGTCTAGACGTCTTCGTCGGACGACTGTATGGTTATAGACTGTGCTCCAAACATAGCCTTTTCCATAGCTCGCTGAGCAACCTTGTGCTTTCATACGGCCATCAGTGGAGGATCACTTATCTGATCCATATTTCCCATTACTGGCAACATGCGTTGGTTGTACACTCTTGTTTCCAAATTTTGAGTTACACGTGACAAGAAGATGTTACATACATAACTAATTAGTAAATACATTTATCATATTGATTTATTGTTATTTTTTTACAAATAAACTATTTTTATTATTATCACGTATTGAAATAAATCTTTGAAGCTAATGTAAATATTCATTCATGCATCCGTTCATTATAGCCTATAAAGGACCACATCTGAATAAGGGCCTCCTTTATAGATTAGCTCATAGTGCTAATCACTCATTTTGCCATAGTTGCTACGCTTGACAGGCTGGTTGACAACCGCGGTAATATATTACTTTAAGTTGTTATGAGGAAGATGCTGTTGCCATCTCCTGTTTCCTTCTACGGCACCTACGGGACAGTATGGGGCAGTGGATATTTTTACAGCGACGCTATAAGGCTAACTTTTTGTTTTAAGGTTGGGTTTTTGGAACGAAGTTCCTTATCGGACGGCACGAATTTGGCGGATGGGGCTAGGCGAGAAAAAGTGTAATGCCTCCTCTACACTACTCGCGAAGTAGATCGAAGTTGGACGAGGTGAATAGTGTAGAGAGGTACTCGTACTTCGATTCGCTTCGTGCAACCTCGCTTCGCCTCGGGCGACTTCCGATCGCTGTCGGTTTTTTGCGCCAGAGTCAAAGGACTTCGCGAAGTACCCCGAAGTTACACGAAGCGTCTCACTACACTACTCGGCGTACGCCAGTTATGAATATTTTTTTTTATATATAAATATTAAATATTTAGCTTTCAACATAATAATTTATTTAGTTAACGCATTGACGTCGTACTGTTCACACAATTAGGTACTTATAGCAGCTGCCTCTTGAATGTTATTCATGTTAAGGGTGCGGGAGACTCAAGATGACTGAACTCTTCGCGAAGTAGCACGAGTGTGTAGTCACGTTCTTCGTACTGCGATCGACTTCGACGAGCACTTCGTCGAAGTTACTTCGCGGGTAGTGTAGAGGAATCATAAGATTTTTCCGTCACGACCCTTCTGATGTAGTGTAGACGGCCTTGACGGCTATAAGGAAGCGAGATGGAATAATATCCATCTCCTCCGCACTTTTTCTTATCTTGCCATGAAAGAAATATTATTTTATTTTAAATGACGCTTCATTTTAATAGACGTTAGTAATTCATTTATTTGTATTTGTTAATCAATAATATAATCCTTTTATCAATAATAATTTTCTACTTTGTTTCAACCGACTACACTCACACTCACGCATGTTTTTTTAAATATTTTAATTTATTTTAAGATAAATTAACATAAATTCAATAACAGTAATCTTTATCTGTTATTGAATGACTGTTGATTGTCATCCTTACTTCATTAAAAATTACTTATTATTTTTTATTACAGCAAATATTAAATAAAATACAACTTATTAACAAATGAAATTAAAACATAAATACTTCTAATTAACATA
The DNA here is from genome assembly GCA_029286625.1 of Parnassius orleans. Taxonomy (NCBI): domain Eukaryota; kingdom Metazoa; phylum Arthropoda; class Insecta; order Lepidoptera; family Papilionidae; genus Parnassius; species Parnassius orleans. The sequence goes on from JAGSMP010000018.1 coordinate 4,003,784, forward strand.
ATAAATAAATTAAAGGAAAAAAGTCTTATACTAAATTATACAGTATGTAAAGCTGAACTTAAGTAAAAAATACTTGCTAAATCCCACCGTCTGTTGATAGTGTGCCCAAAAGACTGGCTGAGTTGCCTCGCTGTATTGCGAGGCTGATTCGCTGACCAAAATATCTGCCAGCTTTTGGGTCACCAGAGACATTGACAAGGCGTGATAAGATATCTCTCTACAAACGCCTTGCTTCAGGACCCCACGGCCCCAGCGCTTCTACGCCAAACGGCACAAACATGTATCCCTTTCCGAGGGCTACATATTTGCGCCGCTTGTTAGACTCGGCAACAGCAGCAGCCGCGCCTGCCTTCTGTACAGTCGCCGCGAGATGTGATGGCGCTAATGTGTCAACACAAGTCGCATCCTATACTAAGGAGCGCCCATTTTCCATGGAATGAGCGTCATTCCATCAGTACTCTTGCCATAGTCCCGCAATATACCGCTTGGCTCTAAAATTGCGGGTACGTTTGCACTGGTTAAGGCCCGTCGAATGACGTCATTAATGGCTGCATGGCGAGGATGCGACCAGCGCTCCGCTGGCACGCGTGGCCATTTGTTTTAAACCTAATCTCATGCTGAAAGCAGAGAGAAAGTAGTACTATCCAAGAGTGTTCCGATATTTGATGAGGCAGTGCATTCAACCAGTAAACCGACTCCTTCTACTCAGATGCTAGGAGACAAGCTCGCTCTGTAGGGTTTCCGCAGTTTTCTAAAAGGTTTTTCTGAACCTGGATACTGAGCGGCTCATCCCAAAGCCTCTGCGAAGCTGAGTTTGTCGGAAAAACCTGGTCCGGCCCTGTCTTATTGCTCCAGGCTTCCTTGGCCTCAGCCAAGCACGAGACCTCTACATCACCGAGTGATGGGTTAATAATTGTTCCAATGAGGTCTGACGTGCTATGAACTGAAGACAAGAAAGCCGTAAGTGCTACGCTAGAAACTCTTCGGATGCCTAGACCACCAAGTCTAACGGGAAGTGTGGCCTGAACCCAGGAATTTTCATTTAATGGACAATTTAGAATTTCAATCATAGTTTTCCTAATCATATCATCGAGACGATTTAAAAATGGGACGTGCATCCAAACACAAACAAAGACTTGAACACCGCAGCACGTACGTAAATTTGGCACAAAGGACAAAATTTTAGTACGGCATATGCCATGTGGGCTAATTTCTTTCAGACGACTGGATGACTCTAAAATTTTAAAATCTGTTCACTGACAAAGCATTGAAAGGACTCATCCAGAATAGAAGCACCTAGAAGGCAAAGCGATTTGCTGTTAATTATTTTTATATTTGGTTAGCCCCAAATATAAAAATAATTAGGAGTTAAATTTGCTAACAATTTGATCTTTTCGAGTAAATACTCATTAACAAAAGTTCGCATTTTGAAAAATTTAATTTGAGGCCAATAGAACTGAAAGAAGAAATAAGACTGGTTAAATCATCAAGCACTGAGTTCGCTTCATCTAAATACCAGACATTGAATTTTGATTTGAGACTGGAAATAAATGTCGCAATTTTTAGTTTGGCAATACATCCAGTATTGCCAAACTAAAAATTGCGAGACCAAGCGGGTCACCCTGCTGGCAACCGACAGAGGATAAAATTTGGTGTTATTTGTACATGAGTGTAGATGGTGTACTATAAAATTGCCAGAGGTAATGGTAAATGGATGGGATATTCTTTTACCTGTGTCAGCAGAGCGCCTCGGTCTACTGAGTTAAATGCATTTTCAACATCCATCTTCAGCAGCACCTCACCGCCGCCGTGTTTCAGAAAGGTGCGCGCTGCATGTACAGCCCCTTCGCATCCGCCTTTTATCCCGAAAGCTAGCTGCACAGGCTGGAATATGGCCGCGAGGTCTGGCTGGATATATTTGCAGCAAACCTTTGAAACAATGCAGCGAATTGTGTTACCAACTGCTATGGGCCGAATACTCCCATCCTTTTTTTTAAGAGCGCACAGGTTTGCTCATAAAGTACCTGCGTTATGTTTGGGCAAATTTTTCCGGAAAGCATTAAATTTACAAGTTGCGTCAAGACATTAAGAAGGTATCGGCCAGTGTTTCCCCTAGCACCTGATAGAAGATCTGTTAAATGTTGAGGTGAAAGAACATCGAGACCACTGGCCGATCCATTACTAAAGGAACTGATTGCAGCCTATACCTTCTCAGCAGTGGCTTGTACGCTCAGAAGGGTCAGGAGCATCTGGTAAATTTAAGGCAGCCGATGGGAGTGGATGTTTAGCCCTCAGGAATACAAAATTTCCGGGTGTCAGGGGCCAACGCATCACTTGAGAAAAGAAGGCGAGCGGCACCTCTCAAATCACCATCATTCAATTTTGATTCAGTTTTTTATTATTATATAATAACTAATTTTATTTATAAATACATATTTTGGGTTAGTATTGTCGAGCGAGTTTACTGAGCTAAAACAGTTATCTTTTATTCTTTGTGTGAGAGAGATGCCATTGCCACGTATAAAAAGTAAGTAATTTTTCCAATTTTCAGAATCATTTTATTAATTATGTCATTGATATATGATGACAATGAGAGGACTACAGTGTTTCTTGCACCCCTTGGTATTCTATTTATAACTGGACAATTGAACTTTAAATAGCTTAATTTTGAGGAAATGTTTACGTTTGATGTGGAATCTATTACTCTATTATCACTTATTATTGTATATATACGCGCTTCATCAATTACAGCCTAAAAGAGTCCACTGCTGAACATAGGCCTCCCTGATTAGAGAGGATTTTGCCATAGTTGCCATGCTTGGCAGGCGGGTTGTCAAACGCAGTTTTTTATTATTTGGATTGTTTTCATAAAGATATTGCTGCCCATCTTCTGTTTTAATTTCCCTCTATCGCCTCTTACGACACCCATGGGACGATATGGGATAGTAATTCTTACACCGCCACTACATAATTTCCCAATAATAAGCTTTTCTATCCGAATTATTGTAACGAGTCTTAACTTAAAGGAAACAAAAATGATTTCTTATATTTACCATCACTGCACATTAAACTAAACTAATTTTACGGATTCTATCGCGTTTAATTTAATTTTTTAATTCCCGACGTTTTGGGTGCTTTACAGCAACCCGTGGTCACGGGGGGTGGGGGCTAAGGTGTTTGACGTCCCGATTTCATAGTTAGCCCGGCTAGCTTCCGTTTTTGAATATTAATTTTTGGTCCGATCTACGCAGACTTCAAGATTGATGAGCTTACAGTCTCTTCAATCTTGAAGTCTTGCAGTGGTTTGCTTGTGTTTGGATTTAATTATATTAATTATATAATTAAATCCAAACACGCAGATGGCAGCGCCCATCCATCTTCTCTATTGAAATTAGGATGTTTTTTAATTTCAATAGCCTCGCGAATCATCCTTGGTAGGAATCGGTGATCTTTTGCGAGGATTTGTGGTCCACCACTACTACGTGTTCTCGGTGAAGAAAAACATCGTGAGGAAACCAGCATAACTAAAACTAAAAATCAAAATTTAGACATGTGAAGTATCCCAACACGCATTAGACCAGGGCGGTTGACACTTCCTTGCCCTTAAACAATCTCAGTAATGAGAGAAGGCTTGTACCCAGTAGTAAGTATATCTATAGGTTGTAAGTTTACTTTTACTTTTACAGCTATATTTCTTATGGTGAATTACAAAAAATTTAAGACCTTTTCTAATGGTGACGAGGCATTCCATTCTCATGTAACATACTCAGGGTTGACAACGCATCGCCATTTTGATTCCTAATCGAGAGTGGTTGGGGTCCAAGGGCCACTCTACATTTTACCGTCAGGTTGAATGTGTTCTCTTTTGTATTATTATTAGTATTAAAAATCTGTATTAGTATTAAAAATATTATAGTAATAAAAGTTACCAAGCGTAAAAGTGAAATATTTATAAAGACGGACTTAAATTACATAATAATTTAAATAAGTTAACATAAAGAAATATTCGGAGCGCCTATTTTTATCTACGGAATTTTCGATGAACTACTTACGCATTTGCTGGTAAATCCAATTTGTGTTCGTTCGAATCTTCACGTCTGTATTAGGTTGGAACGAGCTACGAAATAGATTATTGACGTACACACGATTGACTGGATATACATTTATATTTTCTTGACAGATTAAATAGTATACGTAAAATAATTTTAAGGAATAAATGGCCATGTCATCCATTACTAATAAAGTGACCCTTATGCAGGCTAGGTAGCGCAGTGGCCAAGTACTTAGTTGCAGCGCCGACCAAAGCGAAGGCTCCGGGTTCGATTTCGGTAAAAAACAGACATTTGTGTTTCGGATCTGAAAACGTCTTCACGACACAGAACTATGGATTTATATACTGTGCATATACCTATATAGAACTGTGTGTATATATAGGTTATCACGAATGGGTTGGCTGAACCGGGGAAGGATCCTACTCTTACAGAATACCAGCGTAAAATAGCAGCTTAATGCTGCTGTGTTTGTATGGTGAGTGTAGAGAACCGAAAATTAACACCCCGTTTCTAGTAAAAAGGGTATTCTTTTTACTAGAAACGGGACGTTAAATCTTAGTCATTTTGATTTTTAATCGAGAATTGTTTTTTAAAGAATAATTTTTATTACATAATAATTATTCTTTAAAATAGGAGCAATTCCTAGTGTGAATAATGATGAACCTTACATAAATAACATTTTGTTTTGACATGAAAGACAATTCCGAGAAAAAATTTTCCCTGGCAATTTTTTTTAAAATAGTCTTTATCGCCATCAGCCATTGATAGCGATAAAGACTATACAAGAATACACATTTATTCTGTGTTAGTACGTTAGGGTATTATTACTTTTACTATACACATTTATAAGTATGGGATAAGCTCTGGAGAACTGTCAAGCCAATGCCGCATGAGTATGTCCCAGTAATGAACACTATTTGATTACGTCTTAATTATTTATCGCTTTTTGGATAAAAAAGTAACACATTAAAATTATTACAAAATAAAAATAGGAAGGAGCGTTTTGGCTACACATGTTTATTTAAAATAAATAATAAGTGGGGAAGAAAAAAAAATTTTTTTCCTAGTCTATAAGAGTCCTCAGCTGGACATGGGCCTCACTCACAGAATTAAGGATTTTCCATAGTCGCTATACTTGGTAAACGGATTGGCGATTGCAGTGCCAGAAGTTTTAAGCCATTAACGCTGCTCCCCATTCAACGATCGGAGTACTTTACATAAAGTTCATCACACTGAATGAACCTTTCGACGAGATCTTTCTGGAATAGCCCTTAGTCGCCTCTTATGACAGGGGGTAACGAATTTTCTTACGCTCTCAACACTTGGCACATATTTTATAAAAGAACAATGCGAACTAAGGCGGACCTCTTGGAATATTTTAAGGTGATGAGTTATTTTAAATATTATTAGATGTATTAAAAAAATGGGTGGGATAAAAAATTCCACGTAATCATTGAAAGACAATTTCTTTTACACACACTTTCATAATCCTTTGTTAAAAATGTTGCAGCAGTGTCGTTTTTTACTTTCTGCACGTAGTAATTATATCTTAACATTTGACAACGACAGTCGTGATTTCTAATCTTCTAATTTTGTTTCTATATTTTTCTTGTTTTACAAGAAAAGGGAATAAAAAACCTTTTTTGTTTTTACGGACGTAATTAGCGCAGTTTTGGCAATCAGTGAACGATTCCATACAGGAAAATATTCGACACTGAAAAATCGCTAACAATGCTGGGCTAGTTGATTGCATGCGTACTTTGGCGAATCGCAACCAAATACCCTGTATATTGCCCCAACAGCAAAACTATTCAGGCCTTTAGCGAACGAATATGGCGGAATAGTATGCAGAATTGAAAAGCCGTCCTTAAAATGAAAAAGCTGGAACTTTTTATAGAGTATAGTTAATAAAAACAGTTTTAGTCAAATTTTGAATGTAAATCAACCAGGAAAATGTAAACTTTTTGTAAATAAAATTGCTTGCAGACTTGCCGATCGATATTTTTACATTTAACGTGGCGTTTATTTTTTTAAATAGTACACAAATATATTATCCCCCAATTAGGCGCATGAAGAAAATCACGCAACTAGACCCCATGCGCCTAATTATGGGTTATATATGTAAAACGGCATAATTTATTTTATAGACCTTACCTGTTACATGTTACATAAACTATTTACATAGCTCTTTTTATCTATGTACGTATGTATCAAATAAAATAGTCATTAAAATTTACAGCGGAAAAGTTTTTTTTAATATTAAGTCGTAAGATGCCGAACGATTAGCTTGAATACGGTTTACATGTATAATATAACAAAACAGTTCACAACGACGAACGAATCATTTCTTGTACAAAACGCGTTGTTACTTTATCATTAATACACAAATAAAGTCTGATTAAACATTAACTTTAGATCTAAACATACTGAATTTATTTAAAACTCACTACATTTTCTTTTCTTATACGACTTATAGATATATTTATCTTCGTGTATGACCAAAGATAACGAAATGTTCATTCTTAATCAGTTTTAATTTCAGATGTCAATAAGTGGCGAAGATGGTTTGACATCTTCAGACAGATAGCGAGCTCAATTATCACATAATATTTCTTCTATAAAATTAGACATGTTTTTGATGTGTGTGTGTGTTAGTGTTTGTGTACGTGTGTGTGTGTAGTGTGTGACATCAGATCAGACGTGTACATAAAGACCGACGTTTCAGAATTTACGCTTTGAACCACCCCCGTCTACCACGCCCTTATTTAAATATATTTTTCAAAAGATATATATTATTATTATTTAATTTGGGTAAAAACGGATAGGAAGATTTTTAGTCTCGGGGTGACACCGCACCTCATTTGCCTCACTTACCTGTATCAATCATAGGTATTGCAAAATATTACAGATTTGCGAAACCAAAGGCAAGATGTCATGCACAGCAATTGCTAGCAAAGAACTAAATTGTGAGCAAAGAAACCTAATTCTTCTGGACTTTGAAAATTATTTAATTATAATGTGTATAATTATACTCAGACAAGGTATCTGAATATTTTTTCATTTAGTAATTTATGCTTTTTATAAATTAGTAATAAAAGGCAATAGAGTACGTAATTACGGTTTGGCTCGCTGCTCGCTATTTGGCGAACTCTCAAATAAAGTGAATAACAGCGAAATAGCCCTTCACAGTAATTTTATTAACCTAATAATATATAAGCTGTGTGGTTGAAGAGTAAGAAAATCCATTACCCCATTTTGCCTAGTGGGTATTTTAAGAGGCGACTATGGCAACAGCCAAAAAGATTTCTTAGATTCTGATAGAGGAGGGTATTACAATCCCCTTTACACCATATGTAAAATAGCCAGAACAGCGACGAGGAGCAGCACTAAAGGTGCGGGAAATCTGGTACTGCGATTGCCAATTCGCCAGTCAAGAGTTTAGTGCATTTATGGCCAACTCTCGCTACATCGGGATGGATTAATGTTCAACGGTAGGTGTACACGGGCTAATGATGGTGTACGAGCATAAACTTACTATATTTACCAAATACTGTAACATTACGAACGATTCTAATAATCGTTCCAGTACAATGCGGTCCGTACTACATGCGATGCTAGGGTCGAATAATGGCCAACTGTACGGCTATTGGCTACTGGCTTAGTGATCAAATTACCTGGAACTGTCGTGCGTGGCATTGTCACTGTTGTTTCTACTTCTAATATAATCTAATCAGTGTGTGTACTCCTCCAGACCGAATTTCGGTCACGGCGGCTAGCCTCAACGGACACTAGCCATCGGCGCAGGACAGGATTATAGTGCCGAATCGTATGCGCAATCACAGGGTCACTCTCTTTTCCCTCACTCTCATGGTCCGGTGGGACGGTAACCCGACACGACCAGAGAGAGATCAGGCGCAGGACCAATGGCTTTACGTGCTTTCCGAGGCACGGGGGTGAGATTCCGCCAACTTCCTGACTCCAGGCAGCTACTGAGAATATCTTAACGGAAAAAACTCAATAAGTTTTGGCCCAACCCGGGATTCTAACCCGGGACCTCATGATTAGCAGTCGTGTTTTCACAACACAGTTGCTGTGTGGTAGCGGCATAAGAGAAATTCATCACCCCATTCCCTATGGTTACTTAGAGGGTATCTTAGAGGCGAATGTAACAATGCCAGAAAATTCTTATGGCTCCCGATAGATGGCGGTATAACTATCTGGTTTACGTCAAATGGAGAACACCCAGACTGACTGCCAAGCGTGTGACATGTGGAGGCTTATGTCTAGCAGTAGACTTTAACGGGCTGAAGAAGAACATAGCACACAGGGAAGAATGAGCGTTCATTTCAGTATTTGCGTGTAAATTTATGATTTTACTTCTATGTCCAGCCCATTATGTTCTGATAGTATATGAAAGATGATCGCATCCACTAGGAGAACATTTGAATGTGAAATTTGGGGCTATACTGCTTCTTTCTCCTCCTCAATAGTCCGTAAACAATCCATTTCTGGACACGGACTTTGCATAGTAGTCACGATTTGATATGAATGTCACGTTTGAATAGAAGTGCTAGACGACCTATACTTAGACGTTGCTTCTAGTCACTGGTATGGGTATTTTACATTATAACATGGTGTAAGGAGGAATATGTAAATTTTATACGTGGTAGAGCCATGCTGAAGCTATATTATGACTGCAACGCGTCTTCTCGACTGGACAAGGACCACGTTTTCACAGAATAACAGCGTAAAATAGCAGATTAATTCTGCTTAGTTCCGTGTGGTGAGTGTAGAGAACCGAAGAACCTTCTTACTGGAAACGAGGAGTTCCATCTTAGTTCTCAGGAGTGACAACTCATCTGAATTTTGATTTTTGATCGAGGATAGATGTAGATGTCTCCACATAATCCATTTACCATAAGAGGGACTGTTCCCATATGTCACCCTTATTCTATAAAAATGGACTTTTGCGGGATATCTAGAAGAAGAAAGATGAAGAAGTCAAGTGTAATATCCCTCTACAAGGTGTAGGAGTGTTCAAGCTTGACTGTGAATGTTCTCTCTTATACAAGACATACAAAAAGATCTATAAAAACCCGCATAAAAGAACATATAGCTTACACCGATGCTCCAGTCTCCAGTCCAGTTAGTCTGTGAACATATTCAAGATCGTCCCCGCCATTATATCAGATTTGATAGACCACAATTGATAAACACCGATTCCTACCAAGGATAATTCGCTAGGTTAATGAAATTAAGAAATACCCACACTATGGCCCATAACAATCTATATCTATCCTCGGTTGAGAACCAAAATGCAGATACTTTGCCACCCCGAGAATTAAGACGGAGTACCCAGTTTCCAGTAAAAAGGGGCCCCGGTTCTACACTCACCATACGGAGCAACATCATTACGCTGCTATTTTATGCTGGTATTCTGTGAGACTATGGTCTTTGCCCGGTTGAGCTGACTCATTCGTGCTACAACCATATTATCATATACTGTTATGCTATAATATGGTTGTGCCACAACGGAAAGTAAGGCTCTTCCACGTATACAGCAATTACGTTTGGAAGAAGGATTGACGATCGCGGTATCAGATGTCTTGTATCTTTAACGCTGCTGCCCGCCGCGTAAAATATTTACGCCAGGCGTAAACAAGATTGCTATACCGCTTATACGAGGGGAGGTCAAAAAGTTCGCGGAATGGCGGGGTTGGCGAGGGCGACTTTACTCATCCAGGTAGGCGCTAGATGAATGACTCATTGTTAGTATATATACCAAGTTTTAGCCTAATCGGGTCATTAGCTTATGAGTTATCAACGTGTAAACAAGTCAATCTCGAAGAAACTAGCCACTATGGAGAAAGTTGAATATCGCGTCGTCATTAAGTTTCTCACCAAACAAGGAAAGATACCTCAAACCATTTTTGAAGAGCTATTTATGGAGACTCCACTTCTGGGAAAACCATGATTTATAAATGGCACGCCCTTTTCAAACAAGGGAGGGACTCCATTGAAGACGATCCCCGTCCTGGACGGCCGATTGAGGCAACCACGCCAGAAATAATTGAAAAAGTTGAAAGACTTGTAAAGGAAGATGCCCGGCTAAAGAAAAAACAGCTTGCAGCATTAGTTGGAGTATCAGAAACAACCATTTTAAACATCCTACATCAACACCTTGGCATGAATAAAGTCTGTGCAAGATGGGTTCCGAGAATGCTTTCTGCGCATCAAAACACGAGCGCGTCGAATGTTGTCGCGAGTTTTGAACCGCTGTGGTGAGCAAAGGAGGAAGTTATGGCCTGAATTGTAACTGGCGATGAAATTTGGGTTCACCATTATGAACCTGAGTCAAAGCAAGAGTCGATGCTGTGGCATAAAAAGGCACACCCAAACACACCCTTTCAAAATTCGCATTGTCGTGCAAAGTAGCACAAAGAGTTTTCAAAGGTGTGCTACTGCACGACAATGCGCCCGTGCACAAGCCATGTTGCGACGGCTGCCTTTCACCGGTGCGGTTTTGAACAACTACGCCACCTATCTTACAGCCCAGACCTGGCCCCAAGCGACTATTATTTGTTTGCAAAATGAAAAAGAACTACGTGGGAAAAAATTGGCGACGATGATGAAGTGAAGTCGGCAATTTCGGCCTATTTTGACGCCCAAGACAAATCTTTTTTTTTTAGATGGTATTTATAAGTTATTTGACAGTTCTAATAAATGTATTAGGGTTAACGGAGAGTACATTGAAAAGGAAACATAGTTTAATGTTTCATTTCATTATCCTTCCTGCCATTACGCGAACTTTTTGACCTCCCCTCGTATATCGGAAGCCACAAGAAATTTGTGAATTATGTTATATTTTGATACCAAAAACTAACTATTATAATACCCACGGGATGAGATCGATTGATGTTTTCTCCCACGCCGCGCCGCCACCCAATCTTTACATAAAATACACTATTTTAGTAACGATATACTATTTATTGAAACCGTAGAGCAATAACTGTCCGCACATGCGACGACAGAATCAATAAAGTAAGATGTTTAATGTGCGTCTTTGGTAAATCCCGCAGATTTTCCGTATCATTTTATATTCAACGAAATAAAACAGCTCTACTAATTTCAATTCAAGTACTCAAATACCTACTTGAATTATTAATTATTTATTATGATAATAAATATTGTATATTTAGTTCATATTGAATTGAAAATATATATGCAAATTTATTAATATGGAATTAAAACATTTGCTTTTTAGAGACTTGAAGCTCAATGACGCGAGCATACTAAAGGACGAATGCTTCTTCGTTTGATGTATACATTGATTATAGAGTTACTAATTGAGTTTACCTACTTATCTTACCGTGAGTGTCGTAAGAGGCGACAGTGGGAAACAGACAGAAGATGGGCAGCAGCATCTTCCTGATAACAGCAATATTACAGTAAAAAAACTGCGGTTGCCAACCCGCTCGCCAATCGTAGCAACTATGGTAAATATCCCACCATGATGAAAGTTACGGAGAGACGACCCCTAGTCCCCGGCGGACCCGCTATTCCTGGCTATGGTGGCGACCATGGTAACGGTGGGGCAGGGGGTGCTAAGAATCTCCGGTGGAGGTTCGGTTGCCACCTAAGATGACTCGACCTGGCAACATGCAACGCACGCACCCTGAGGACTGACGAGAAGATCCTGGAGCTGGAAGAGCAGATAGACAAGTTACTCTGGCATATTATAGGATTATCTGAGGTCCGAAGAGAGGGGGAGGACACGGTAATCCAACTTGTTCTATCACTGGGAGGGCGACCATCTGTCCCAAGGAAGTATCGGATTTATCGTCCACAAGTCTCTCGTTAACAACGTTAAAAAGATTGTGAGTGTGTCGACGAGGGTTGCGTATCTTATACTCAGAATCACCAAACGGTATTCGTTGAAGGTCATACAGGTTTACGCACCAACCTCGGCACATTCCGATGAGGAGGTCGAGGAAATGTATGAGGATATCTCTAAAGCCATGCATTACTCCAAAACCCACTATGCATTACTACTCCCTTAACATTACACACATAACATTACTATCCCATTAACACAATGGGAGACTTCAATGCAATACTAGGAACAAGAGAGAGCGGTGAGCTGAAGGTAGGGAAATTTGTAATAGGGCAACGGAACCCAAGCGGCCAGCAGCTGGCCAACTTCATGGAGAAACTCTTTATGATGAAATCATTCTACCAGAAGCGGCCCCACAGGAAATGGACCTGGTCGCGCTCCGACGGTTCGCCAAAAAATGAGATTGACTTCATTATGACGACCAGACGACAACTGTTCAGTGATATCTCAGTGATCGCGAAGGTGAAAACTGGTAGCGATCACCGAATGGTTAGAGGCACACTGAACCTAAACGTTAAATTGGAGAGGTGTCGTCTAATGAAGTCAACGCTCCGTCCCCCTCGTGCTCTAATCCAAAGTCCCGAAACCTTTCAGCTCGAGTAATCAAACCGTTTTCAGTGCCTAGAAGACTGCAGTGAAGTGGACGATATGAATGATAAGCTCGTGGAAACTGTCCATGCGGTCGGAGCTAAGTTCTGCAAGACCCGCCGTTATGGCTGTTAGACGGAAATGAAGCTGCAGTCTTCAATATTTTGACAGCATATAGGCAACTGAAAAGGCAAATCTCCAAATGCATGCGGCGGGATTTACGTAACTTCAATACAGCTTGTATTGAAGAAGCGATCGAGCGGAACCAAGGCTCCAAAGTCTTTGTCAGAGATCTGTCTTCCAGAAAGAGCCAACTGTCAAAGCTGAAGACCGTGTATGGGAGCAATCATTTCCAGGACACCTGAGATTTTGAGAGAGATTGAGAGGTTCTATGGGCAGCTGTACATGTCATCGTTGGAGCCACACGCAAGTGTGAGTAACGATCCAAGAGCGAGTCTTATCCGACACTATTCCGATGATATCCCGGACGTCAGTCTGAGCGAGATTAGAATGGCTCTCCAGCACCTTAAAACGGCAAGGCCCCAGGTGAGGATGGAATTACAGCGGAGCTTCTGAAAGCGGGTGGAAGACCGGTACGTGAAGTCCTTCAGAAGCTCTTTAATTCCGTCATCCATGGTGGGACTGCTCCGGAGGCGTGGGGCAGAAATGCGGTGGTCTTGCTCTTCAAGAAAGGCGACAACGCTCTTTTGAAGAACTACAGACCGATTTCCCTTCTGAGCCGCGTCTACGTGCTGTTTTTGTCATTACGAATCGTCTCGCACGTAGACTCGACGACTTCCAGCCTCCCGAACAAACCGGTTTCCGAAAAGGCTTTAGTACCATGGACCACATACACACCCTTCAGCAAATTGTACAGAAGACAAAAAAGTACAATCTGCCACTTTACCTTGCGTATGTGGACTATGAGAAAGCCTTTGATTCCGTCGAAATTTTGGCGGTACTAAGTTGACTGCCGGTATACCGAAGTGCTGAAGTGTTTGTACAGTAGAACTATGATGGCTATCCGAGTACAGAATCAGAGTACGAAACTTAATCAACTGCAGAGAGGTGTAAGACAGGGTGACGTTATATCCCCGAAACTCTTCACAAGAAGATATTTTCAAGCTACTGGACTGGAAAGGATACGGTATTAACATCAATGGCGAGTACATCACTCATCTTCGATTTGCAGACGATATAGTCCTTATGGCAGAATCGCTGGAGGACCTTAGCATTATGCTCAATGTCCTCAATAGTGTCTCCCAACGGATAGGTCTTAAGATGAACATGGACAAAACAAAGATCATGTCCATGTCACACCTATGCCGGTAGTTGTTGGGAGCACTAAGTTCGAAGTTGTATAAGTATGTTTACCTGGGACAAATAGTTCGACTAGGTAAGTCCAACTTCAACCAAGAGGTCAATCGACGGATTCAACTCGGTTGGGCAGCGTTCGGGAGATTACGACACATCATCTCGTCAGGTTTACCTCAAAACCTGAAAACGAGATTGTACAACCAGTGCGTGTTGCCAGTGATGACTTATGGATCTGAGACGTGGTCCTTCACTGCTGGCCGTATGAGGACGCTCAAGGTCGCTCAGCGAGCTATGGAGAGGGTTAAGCTCAGGGTTTTTCTGCGTGATAAACTTAGAAATGAGGATAGTAGAACCAGAGTAACCGACATAGCCCAACGGATTAGTAAGCTGAAGTGGCGATGAGCCGGCCATATAGCTCGAAGAACCGACAACCGATGGGGAAAAAAGGTTCTCGAGTGGTAGCCTCGTACCGGTAGGCGAAGTGTACCACTAGATGGAGTGACGACCTGGTAAGACATGCAGGAAGTCGATGGATGCAGGTGGCTCAGGACCGTGCTTCGTGGCTGTAATGATGGTGATGATGATCGAACTATAAACGAGTCTAACTAAGAACTAAGCAACGGCAGTTTTATAGTTTTATTTATTATTTTAAATAATTGTTTTATTATAATTTAAAAATCTTCTTCAAAATACGAAGTGAGGTTGGTCCAGAAGGAAAGCTAATTTTGAATTGCGGCGATCGTCTTCATGGAACAGAACTATTTTCGCGATTTCATCCGACCTTTGCCATGATATTGTTCACGCATTTTTATTTAATTTATTCTTAAAATACGTACACCCACCATCCTGATTATTTTTTTATAGGAGAAGGGGCAAACGAGCATACGACTCACCTGATGGTAATTGACTACAGCCGCCTATGAACAGCTGCAACACCAGGGAAATTGCAGGTTCGTTGCCGGCCTTTTAGAAAGGTGGAAACTCTTTTCTTAAAGGTTTTCAAGAAAAGAGATTTTTTTTCAAGTTTTTTTTTTCTTTTTCAGCAGTGGACTTTGATAGGCTGTAATAATAATGGTGATGATGATAAAATTTAAAACTCCTTAATATAGGATATGATTTGTATATATATTTAAAGGAGTTATATATAACTCCTTTAATATATACACCAATAATACATACATAAATAGTATACATAGAAAAAAAAAAGAAAAGTAAAAAATATTTAATTTTTCTGTACATCTTTTCCACGTTCATATGGTTCATATTACTGATATAGTCTCGTATTAATATCAACGATGGCTACTCGATTAATAGTTAGGGAGTCAGCGCTAGAAATGTTTAAATAATACCTTTTGGTAGATGGAGATAAACTGATGTACCGCGTAGTGATGTTGTAAGAATATACACTATCCATATCGTCCCGTGGACGTCGTAAGGGGTGACAGAGGGAAACAAAACAGGAGATGGGTAGTAGCGTCTTCCTAATTAACCTAGAAAAAAAACCGCGGTAGCAATCCGCATGTAAATATCCCCCTTATGAGGTCTTTTGATAGACTGTAATTATGATGTAGATAGTAAGATGGTGATAAACGTAAAGATTTAAGGAAAATAAACGAAGTAAACAATTTCTGTCGATTACTTTCGTTGATCTTTTCGGCTGTAAGAGCTCTGCCGGCCCCACCTGCCTTAGTTGAAGACCGATTGTGGCATCGTCATTTCCGAGCAACCTGAGATTTTTAGTGAGATTGAGTTGGGAGTGAAATCGACGATGTGCAGAGGTGTTCTACGAATACCTGTGTACATCGTCGTTGGAGCCACACTCAAGTCTTCGATCGATCCAAGAGCAAGTCTCATCAGTTACTGTTAGCTGTTAACTGTTTACTGTGTCGAAGATAAGCCCGGACATTAGTCTGAGCGAGAAAAGAATGGCTCTCTAGCACCTTAAAAACGAAAAGGTCTCGGTTGAGGATGGAATTACAGGAGGGCTTGTGAGAGCGAGTGGAAAGCCGAAAGTCCTTCAAAAGCTATTTAATTCCATCCTCCATGGTGGTCTTTTTCTTAAAGAAAGGCGAGTACACTTTATTGAGGAACTACGTGTGCGTGCGTGCCTGCGTGCGTGCGTGCATACATGCGTATGTGTGTGTGTGTGTGACTTTTATCAATATCTCATATTTAACCCTAGCCCACTGCAGAACAAACTTCTCCCACTAACTTTCCGATTGGCTGGTAGAAAATGCCATATGGCATTTAGTAAATAAAATAAATATGGCCATATATACCTATAAGATATATATCTCTATATATAAAAATCGATTGCTGTCCGTTAGTCTCGCTAAAACTCAAGGCTCGACCGATTCTAATGAAATTGTGTGTGTGTGTGTTTGTGTGGGTCTCTGGATGATTTAGATTCACATTTGGGCACGGCAGGTGGCGCTGTTGTCGAGATCCAGAAATCACCCGTGCGAAGTCGGGGCGGATCGATAGTAAAATATAAAATATATATCATTGCTATCTATATTACAAAATAATTAAAGTATATATTAAAAATTCATGAAATATTATAGTCAGTCGCTGCCCATACAAATGCGTCTGTGTAAACGTACTATAGATTTTACTGAACATTCTGACCAATTGAACTTCCCTACGTAATAGACCCGGGTGCAAGACGCGCACAAAAAAATGACAACCAGGTTAAGGCAAGCGGAAGACTAATAATATACTAAGTCATTATATATTTATAACAATATATCACAAGCAAGAAAGTTCCGTCTGCCGCTCAAATAGTAAGGTATGAAATAATGGAGATAATGTTAACTTACAAAGAAAAATTACATGTATTTTCATAATAACATCGTTTCTGTTTTTATGTGAAAGAGCATAAAAATAGAAGAGGCAAACAATTGATTTTACATTAGTGCAATATCAGATAATTTTTTTGCCATTTACTTGGATAAAAATCAGATTATAGAATATTATAATCAACAATCATAAACATACCGTTTTGGAGTTTTTGTGTAGCAGTAAAGCTCTCTAGCTATAAGCAGAAGTTAATTCATTTATATTTGACAAGGGATGAGCGAGTGTCAGCGTCATTATCTTGATTGACATAGGTATTAATTAAAAATTTATTCTTCTGATGTTGAACAGAGTCAATCAATTATTAGAATAACTGAACTTGTTTTGTCAAAATTTTGCTATCATCCTCATGACATTTTTGAATTGCCAAACATGGTTTAGAATGTAATCTGTGTTGAGTATAAAACTCAACTAAGGTTTGGTGTCAACCAATTTACTTTTATAGGTGTAACGATGAATAAATAGAGAATATTTTTTATACCGGGAAGAAATTCTCAGTAGTATCCCGGAGTCAGAAAAGTTAGCGTTGTTTCACCCCCGTGCCTCAGAAAGTACGTAAAGCCGTTGGTCCTGCGCCAGATATTTAAAATGTCTGAAAGAAACTAGTTGCAGTATGATGGTTAAATGATGTCCATGTAAAAATAGGGCTTAGGTCTAGTGACAGCTTCAGTAAGGTTTTATATCCCCACCAGACCTTTACAAATCGTTTTACTAAGTAACAGTAAGTGAGAATATTCACCATATTTAAAACCTAAGACGGAGAATTTAAGTTAGACCTACACATATATTTGTACTATAAGAATAATCGTTTTAGAGCCATGATGCAGGTGTATTATGGTTGTAGCACAACTGGGTCGGCTTGACCGGGGAAGGAAAACGCTTTCGGAGAAAACTAGTGTAAAATAGCAGCTGAATGCTGCTGTGTTTTGTATGGCGAGTGTAGAGAACCGGAGATCTTTTTTACTGGTAACGAGACATTCCATCTTGCACGCCGTGTACAACAGACCTGGAAAAATTATTTGTAAGCCGCACGAACACCCGTCTCGAGAGGGGACCATTTTTAAAGTGATAGCATACTCGTACATTGCAGGCAATTTGAAACTGAATATTCCGAAAACAACTTCTGTAGTACCGTTGCCTTTTAGTTACAGAATAAAATATTCTGTAACAAATAATCTAAGATTATTTTTCTTGCAAGATTTGGTTACAGTTTTCACGAAAGGTATATAAAAATATGTAGTTTGTATCGTCTTATTACATAATCTACATACTTTAATGTACTGTACACAAATAATAATGGAATTACTACATTAAATAATGAAAATAAAAAATAAAAATGTAGAAGTGATACATCAAGTTCGTAATATTATAATTAAGGTCCTTTATTGGTAAGAACATTTGAAATAGATAATGATTGTATTATGATTCAAATATCATTAGGTGGGTTGCTCCCTTGAAACCTTACAATGATATAGACGTGGTGTGGTTTGCAAGTTTATTGCGCGACTGGCTCACAAAATGATTAAATGCATTTCACTAGCTTACAACTATGTGCTTGTATACAACTATGTGCTTGTATAAAAATATGTTTCAATAACAACAATAAGTATATTTAAAAGCGATGACTAAAGGTATTTATCTATGAAATTGCCGTTTCGAATAGGAATTGAAATAAAAATGTTTGCAAAAAAACTAATGAATCAAAATATTTGCCAAAACTGTTAACACATTCTTGCTATTTTATGGGCAGTTTGTTGATGCACTTGCTGTAAAACTCTGCTGCACGAAAATCGGAGAACTCTATAAAGGCGTACAATACTGCTTCTTCGAAATTGACATTTTTATGTGATTTTTTTAAACTTCGAAAAAAGAGGAAGTCTATTAGGGCAATGTCTCAAGATTATGGTGGAAAAGGAAGGGTCTCGAGCTTTAAGGTCTGCCAATTAATTTGGGTTATTTCAGTGCCAGCTTCTCCACCATCATTTGCGATTCTTGATAATAATTGTCAGCAGTAACACCAGATCAAAAGAATCTATATGAAATAACACCAACAGTAGACCACCCAACTCACCATTTTTTCGAACTTTTCAAGCTGATCTTTCGTTTCGAGCACATTATAATTTTCATTGCCGTACAGCATCCACTTCTCATCGCAAGCAACAATTCGATTCGAAATACCCTCATTCCTTTGCCGATTTTTTATACTATAGTAAGCCAGCGCTTAGCTACAATCCCTCCTGATGGTAAGTGGTGATGTAGCCTAAGATGTCGAAGCGCACTGACTTAACAAAAGCCTATTCACTCTTGCCTTGATATATGATGCAAGCTTGGATGCGAGCTTCTCTGTGTGCGTCATTCAGTTCGTGAGGTTGTTTTTCAAGCCTAAACTTCTTTATTAAAATAAACCAATTTATCGCAAATGATCTTATATTGTTTTGACACTAACATCAAAAGGCGACGTAAGCTCAGCCGTAGTTTAAGATGGATCTGCTTCCACTTTGGCTATCAATTTATCATTATCAACCTTCTTCTCCAGGCGTCCATTAGGTTCTATTGTGACGTCGAAATTTCCAGAAGAATATAATAAGTTCCTTTTATGTATTTAGTTCGTAAGCCTTATTAAAAAACAAAACTAAAAGAAAATAAAAGCGTTTGAACCAATAACGCAGAACACGTTTGGGTATTATAGTTATTATATTAAAAAATAACACACCTTTTCTTAGACTCCATGTTTATAAATAGAGCGATATCGATTTTACACACTTTCCTTTGCTACTTTGTACGTATTTTGAACAACGAAGTACACCGCTAGGTCTGAATGCATGGTACGTTAACAACAAAGTAATCAGGTTGTGCCATGGTGGATAGGAGAGTGAGGAGTAAGCAATTTTTTTCCTGCGCACACTATCCAGGATATATCCTATCATTCACCAGTAACTTATTAGTCTCACTTTTGTATTTTTTTATAGAAGCCTTTTTGCTTTCGAAAAAAAGGGCTTACTCCTTTTTAAAAGGACTAAACTCGTTCCTTGAAGGTCTCTAAGTCGTATGGGTTAGGAGAAATCGCCGGTGGTAGACCAAAGAAATCGTGCGAGGCAGAAAACTCAGATGAAACCGACATGATGTGGATAGTATCGTCTACTTATTTATTTTTCACAGACAGTTCAAAAAGCTATGCGAAATTTTTAATATAATAAAGAGTTGTAAATAAGAAAATATTTAGAAGCATAAAAGTAATTACAACTATGTACTTATTCGCTTAAATTAAATATAAAATATTTTCTGCAAATTATTTTCCCAAAAATAGTCAGATCTCTAGCAGACTATATATACATTGAAATTGTGCTCAATACTTCGTCTCTTTATAAATACACAGGTAAAGCCGTTTGAAAGTTTTTTCATGTCTTTGAAGTTTTATATTTTTCGTTTACTTTTTCCTGTTATACATTACTTCAAACCAACAACTTTAAATAAAACGTTAACGTAAACGTTGAACGCCAACAATTTGCTCCTAAACGGCAATAAGACAAAATGTATTAAATTTACAATATCTAATGTTAAACATTCGAATACCATGTGCTATTAAATGGGGAGGAGTTGCGTCTTGTGGATACCACTGTTTTCTTAGTATTACTATTGACGCGAAGCTTCAATGGGGCCCCCACACTGACCTCTATATATATACTGGCTATACACCGTGACATAATGAGGCGATTTGATTTTCGCCATTTTGGCGCTGACAGCAGAAGTGAACGTCCAAGAAACTAATAATAGAGATAAGAGAGTGTGACAAAACATATCGATAAAAATTCTATACCCGGGCCTACCCGTAAAGTCCATTCTATTTAGGAATCATATTAATATAATGCCATACAATAAATAAATGTATATTTAATACCTAGACCTTAGACGCAAGCTTTATACCTCATATAAAACCAGGATCGACGCTGCGTTGGTCTATCTACGTTTTTATTGTAACTACAGAACGGATTTTGTTCCGGGTTTCAAATGAGGAAATGCCTACGCATACCCGCTTCACGGGGGCAAGAATAGATTATGTCGGACTCGCACTTACTAAAACCTCATGGTGTTCCACCTTCGCCGCACATTGGCAGGGCCACGGAAATTTCAGACACATCCGTGGCCCTACCAGCGCCAGCCGCCGAATAGCAGTCCTTAGTTGAGGACTTCTCCTCCCCCTTTCCTTATCAGATAAGGCACACCAGGAACACAAGGCACACTGCCCTTCGCGGCCTCCAACTTCACCTGCACAACAGACTCACACAGCACCTATTGGTGTAGCCCCGCCAAAGTCGCAGAGGATAGTCGAGTGGCACTTATATTATCAAATAGTTTTAATTTGTTTAATATTAGCTGTAAATTAACTTACTTGTAGAATGTTATCCCACTTTCCTTTTGGTAACGAGTTTTATATATTACGCACACTCTCACTATTAATAAAAATTATTCTTATTATGTAACTAAAATCAAACATAATCAAACCACATAAAATACTTTATTTTTTTTAGTTAAAAAGTTCAAAATACAGAGACACGATTTAAATAACACAACAGACTTTGGCATATTATGTCAATTTTAGTTCCCGGTACGGACAATGATGGAGCTTCAAATCGGCAGAAGCATTTTGTATGGTATAGCCAGTCCAGCGTACTTGTATATATAGAGGTCAGTGGGCCCCCATATATCTAAACTAGCAGGCAGACTTAGTTCTGCAGCATATGCCGTAAGAAAGATTTGAAGTCTCACCAATGTTGAGACAGCTAGAGTAGTTTATTTTAGTTACTTTCATAGCGTAATAGCTTATGGAATTTTGCTACGTGGTAATGCGACTGACCTTGAAGCCATATTTGTTTTGAAAAAGAGAGCCGTACGTGCGATTTATAACTTAAATTGTAAAGAGTCCCTGAGAGAAAAATTTAAAGAAATAAACATATTTATGAAAATGTAATGTATATACATAAAACATAAATAGCTATGATAAGAATAAAGATGTTCATACTTTAAACACTAAGAACAAACATAAGCTTGTAATACCAGTTACTAGACTCCACAGAATTAGTATCTAATTAATTTATGGGGCAATGTATACGCTTTTACAATAAAATCCCAGAAAAAGTACTAAATTTGTCAATAAACAAGTTTAAATGTCTTATTAAAGAAAAATTGTACAAAAAGGATTATTATAATATCAAATAATACATTAATCAAAATAACCCCTGGGAATTAGGTGATTGCCGTTATGATGGTTCTATTAAAATTCATTTAAAAATTGTACAAACAATATTATTGTAAAGTGAAATATGTTTAAAAATGAGTCCCGCTGGGTTTCTTGCTGGTCCTTCCCAAGACAGAGGTATTTTCCGAACCAGTGGTAAATAAAAAAATGTCTTTTAATAAGTATTATGTTATAATCCATATTGAATAAAAATCATTCTATTCTATTCTATTCTATTCCAATATTTCGAACCCATTTCTGGTACTGCGATCCGGTGAGATAAAGCAAATACTACCTGCCATGTGAGAGGTCCATGTCTATTAGTGATCTGTAACAGGCTGACAAAGTAGAAGAACAATAAAAATAAATAGTAAAGACCTGTGCCTAAAAAGAAGGGTGATGAATAGACGAAAAAATAATTTACACTACCTAGGTATTTATTTTCTATTCGTTGTTATCAACATCATCATCACTAGATATAGAAGTACATTTATGAACATCTAAATAAGCTGACTAGTCTCCACTTAATTTTTAGTTAAAATTAAAATATCAAACGAAAACAAAAAGGATTAAATGTGAACACAGCGACCTTGATGGGGAAAAAACAAAGTGACGTTATATAATCTGGCGCGTGATACAAAAGCTGACACGTTTTGTTTGAGTTCGAGTTGCGGATGACCGTTAGAGACTACGCTATAATAATTTACGATGCAAGGTTTACATTACTTCGTGAAAAAATATCATTCATAAGAAATGATTAATCATATAAAACATATTTTAAAATAACTTAGGCCCGGCCTCCAACAAAGCGGAGACAAGACGAGAAGAGAGGAGATATGTTTTAAACAACCAAAAGAAATACCACTGAGCGGAGATGTATGACTTCATTCGAAAAGCCACCGGAGCTCGTTGGTACCAGCGAAACTCCGATCTTCACAGAGATTGCCAACTCCCGACGATTTCGGAATATTTCAAGGAAATGTCTCAGCGCTACTTCGAGAGCACCGAAACACATCCCAACCCGTTGGTGGTAAACGCAGTCAACTACGTTCCGACTCCAAACACCACGGCCTCCCTCCGGAGGCCTCGTAACGTTTTAATTGAAAACCCGATTCCGTTAGACTCCGACGACCAAAACGTCGCCGGACCATCACACACTAATACTACACACGCACCTAGTGTCGCAAGCACAGCCAGGACAACGGATAGGATCCCATCCCTCCACACCGCGTACACACGGTATACCCGCGTCCCTGGGCGGTTCTTACTGCCCAGAACATCGAACGATACGAGTTAGCTGTCAGAGCTGGGATCCGCTACCCCCTGTTCGGAAGGCGGTTAGACAACTCACCCATGTCATGTTGTGATTTTCAGCGGCATCGAGGAGTATTTGATATTGATGTAATGATAATGTGATCACTGAACACAATAAACCCCACCCCCAGATTATCGATTTTAGTGCAACGTTGCGAAAGCGACGTTCGTTCGACTCCGATGTGTTTTCCGAGTCCTAAACTCATGAAAGACAGCTTTGGTGCACCAGATCTCTAAAAAAGGCGACCACTCAGATCCGTCCAACTACAGGCCTATCGCTATCACCTGCTTGTTCTCCAAAATAATGGAAACAATTATTAACTAATAGCTCATGAGGATCACCAGCTGATTAGTGAACGCCAGTACGGTTTCCGTCGGGGTAGCTCAGCTGGTGATCTTCTAGATTACTTAACTCATAGATGGGCGGAGGCAGTGGAGTCCAAGGGAGAGGCGTTGGCCGTTAGTTTTTACATAGCGAAAGCCTTCGATCGGGTTTGGCACAAAGCGCTTCTTTCGAAGTTCCCTTCCTATGGGCTTCCCTAGAAATTGTGCAATGGGGTCACCAGTTTTCTTGCAGATCGGAGCATCAAGGTCGTAGTCGACGGTACATGCTCCGATTACAAGCCCATTAACGCAGGTGTTCCACAAGGCTGCACGCTATCACCAACGCTGTTTCTTCGGCATTTCAATGATATGTTGCAAACTGGTAACATTGATTGCTATGCGGACGACAGCACTGGTGATGCTTTATACACAGGTCTTCTCAATATTTCTCGGAAAAAAGTCACCGAGTATGGGAACAAACTAGTGTCTGAAGTGGAGACTTTGTTGAACAAAGTCTCGGACTGGGGGGTGACTAAATCTAGTCCAGTTCAATACCCAAAAGACTCAAGTTTGCGCGTTTACCGCTAAAAAGAACCCCTTTGAAGTATCTTCTCAGTTTCAAGGTACTCCCCTTGTTGCATCAGCCAGTATCGAAATACTCGGCGTCGGCATATCGAATGACGTGCAGTTTCGTGGTCACCTGGAAAAGTAGGATAAATTGGCCTCTATAAAGCTTGGCGTGCTCAGCAGATCGGGACAGTATTTCATGCCGGCACACCGCCTGCAACTTTACAAGGCGCAGGTTCGGCTTTACATGGAATACTGTTCCCAGCTCTGGCCTGGGGCTCCCCAGTGCCAGCTCCTTCCATTTGATCGCATTCTGATCGGCTTGACTCACTGGCACTGCGAAGAGATGTTGCATCTCTTTGCGCATTTTATCGCAGCTACCACGGGGAGTGCTCTGAGGAATTGTTCGGACTAATTCCAGCCGCTCAATTTCACTATCGCACATCGCGAGAAAACTCGCGATACCATCCATTCCATCTGGATGATTGGCGGTTCACCATTGTGCGATTTACAAGAGGTTTTCTTCCTCGCACAACTTCCTTGTGGAATTATATATAGTAATTGCCATAATTGGCTGCCATATTAGCGACGAAGAACCAGATGGGTTCCACGTTCGAAGCTCCCCTGTTTTTGATATTTTACATCAGGAAAATATGAAATGAAATATTTTATTTTTTCGACGCATGAAAATAAAATTTGATTTGTCAAATATAATTCTCTCTCTGACTCTTTCTTTTTTTTGTGACAAAATAAGGCTTTTGTATAGAGAAGTGTTGCTACGACCACAGTTACGAATATTAAGCTCGGTCTTTGAAACTTTAAAGTAACAAATATCTGCATTATTCAGTGCCAAATTTGTCTGATTCGATTTTATAGTTTATTTAGGACAGCTGAACAGTTTTATGTTCTTGGTTTTTTTCTAGGTGTAGTAACTTTGTCGCTTTTACGACCTCATATAAAAAGCTTACATGTTCCTTTCACAGGAAAAAAGAAATAAACTAAAGTAAAACTATATTTAGCGGTACACTTCAATTCAATTCAATATATTTATTCGTTATTAGAAAGAAAAAAGGCAGCACATAAATATTACAACATTCGTTTACAGTGCTTGTATATTTTGGTAAATGTAAAAGCTGTAGATTTTGTTTTAAAAAAATAAACTATACTAACGCAGACGAAAACAATACTTAACACAATATACAACATGCAACAAAAACGCTGTGGTTCCCGTTAAGTACGTTATCAGAATCAGTATTCAAACGTATAGAAATCTTTACTACAGAAAACTCGACCATGATCAAGCGGTAAAATTAAAAATGTTGTACAACTGACTTCAATATAAATTATTAAGGATAACTCAAAAATTACTGATCAAACCTTGATTAAATTTATATGGAACCACATCAGAAGCACCAGCTTTCAAATAAAATAAAGAATCATCGAAATCGGTTCACCAAGAAAAAAGTTATGAGGTAACACACATAAAAGAAACATATAGTCGAATCGTGTACCTGCTCCTTTTTGAAGTCGTTAGGAAAGAATGTCTAGTAAAGAGAGCTGCGATAAATCCAGCTATACACAATATTTTAAAAATGATAAGTTGGAAAAAGAAAATAATAAAAATGTCGCATGAAAAAATACACGGACAGTATAAAACACATGTGGTAAAATTAAAAATTTTGAACAACCGACTTCAATATAAATTATTAAGGATAACTCAAAAATTACTCGTCAAACTTTGATCAAATTTATATGGAAGCACCAGCATGAGACATGGGAAGCACCAGCTTTCAAATAAAAAAAAAATTAAAACCGATTCACCTAGAAAAAAGCTATAAGGTAACACATATTTAAAAAAAAATACAGTGGAATTGAGTACCCCCTCCTTTTTGAAGTCGGTAGAAAAATTAAGTTAAATTTAATTAAATTTTTATTTGCAAATTGTATGTGGTTTTATTACGTTTTACTTACGTTGAAACCAGAAGGGCTGAAATTAATAAATAGAATCTGAAAAAGATGACTTTATACTTATACGATGTAGAGTCTAGATGAGGGTATAGTAAATATAGATATAGTCTTTAGTCTAGTCTCCCACTAGATGAAGTTATGACCTGGTAAGTCATGTCGTGAAATCGACGAAGGTCCGTGTTTTGTGGTATTTCTTGGGGAAGGCCTATGTCCATCTGTGTACTTGTGAAGGGCGGTAACGATAATGATGATATGGTTTTTGAGTCTATTGTAACTAGTGACAAGGAGACTGCTTCTTTTCTCGCCCAAAGGCTAGCAAACCATCCAACGCAGCTAGCGTTCTTGGCAATATGTCATGAAGGGAAGAGCAACACAATATTATATGAAACAGAAACAGAAACAGAAACTTTTTATTCAATATAGATTATAAATAATACTTATTGAAAGTCACTCTTTGTTTAATTACCACTGGTTCGAAAAAACCTCTGTCCTGGGAAGAACCAGCAAGAAACCCAGCGGGACTTTTTTAAATAACAGCTTACAATCATGTATGTTACACAATTAACCACACAAAACAAATTAGAAATAGCTTGGTAGCGAACACCTCATTCCCAGGGTTATTATCATCCAAAATTCCTTAATATTATAATAACCCTTTTATACAAACTATGTTTAATAAAGTTTTGAATTTGGGCAGGTCGAATTTTGTATATTTAAAAGTATACTATCCCTATACTTTTTATTTATTTTATATACCATAATATCTCTGAATGCCGCAAAAAACAAGCCAAATTGCGGCAAAATATGTTGAAGGTCTCTAAATTTATAATTTCTGACGGTATTTTGTTATATATTTTGGGTGCCGTACAAAACACACTATTCATGAACCATGTTTCGTTGTATGGCATACAAAGTTTATTATTGTTTAATAGCAGTACTATTAAAAAACTTATAAATTTAAATTACTCCTTCCAAATATAGCCATTTCATAAAAATAAATACATGGCAATGTCAAAAGTTTCAAAGATATAAAATATGGTTTACAACTCTCAGTTTATTTTAATTTACAAATAGCTATTTACAAATATTTATTTTAATTGATGTTTTATCTAAATTTATAAGTAAACATATTAGTTTATTGCAACACGCTTAAACTTATATTTCTTTTTTTAACTCTGCTATATTGATGTTATATTATGTATAAAAGTCATCCATGTTACGAGTGTAGACATAAACTACGATAGTCAAGCAGTACTCCTAGAAACAAAGAGAGACAAATCACTAATTTGGCGCTATTCATGTACAGATTCGTGCTAGATCGTCTAAGCGCTCCCTATAAACTTTACTGTGTTTGATCCCCGTCTGCAAGAACGAAATTGTTAATTGAAATTACAAGTGCTGATTTACTACGTGCTCCGGGGTGTAGGAAATGTCGTAAGGAAACCAGGTTTCCAGACATGCGTCATGCAGTCAGGTATGCAGCATTTTTTTTGCATGTCTGAGAAAAAAAAAAGGCATGTGAAGTTAGCCAATACGCACTACGGCAGCATGGCAGTCATTTCCTTGCCCGAAAATGCTTATAGAAATGAAAGGAGGCTTGCCCCTGTACATAGCATATGATTTTACTTTTTTACTTTGACGTGCACAACATTCTACAAATTAATTAAATACAAATGCGTGAATTTAATAGATTGACTTTTGATGTTCAACATCGAAGTGAAGCCAAACAGACAGACAAAAAGTGAAACCACAACGCTGATTATCAGTGATAACGAAAGCCTTGGAGAGTAGTCCGTAGACTAGATTGAACTTAGTAACCTCAATGCTAGTTAGATGTAACAGCAAGGTATGAAATTATAATTTATTTAAAATCAAGTATATATAATAAGTATATACAATAATTGGTATACCTAAATTTAAAAAATGAAAGGTATTTTTATGAAAAGATCCTTCGAGTATGTCTACAGCCTACTTAAATTACAAAAGTAAACATATCACATATAAGACGAGTTCCTGAATAAAAATCCGAGGCCTATAGCAGACCAACTATATAAAATCTTACTTTACCACATTGTATAGCATGTATTTCTTTTGTATAGCGATATTTGCGCTCAAAACCAGGAAATGAAGAAGATCAAGCAAAACTGGTCACGCAGTTTGACAGGCTGTCAGCAGGGTCACCTGAGAATTTTATTTCACGACGACGTATGGCGAGTAAAACTGTTCATATTTAATACCAAGTCTTTTTTTACTTAAGTAAATGTGTGGATTTCAATTTTGTTTTGTAAATGAAAGCAGAAATGAAGGATGGATGAAAATGTTGAGCCATATATGTTGACACATTAATAATTATTTGCTGTGATGAATACTGGGCTAGTGGGATTTATAACCCCATTTTATTTTTTAATTCTTTAATTAATAATACCACATGATTCAGTTACCTCACTTCCATTCGCCGTTGTATTGATAAACTGGGATTTGATTCGGGCACTACACTATTATTAGCGATGTTCATGGAACCACAAGCTGGCTGGATGATTGCTTAGTTACCGAGGCTTCGCTACAGTCTGTGAACAGTGTTGACGCTTATGTATGACACCTACTGGTCTGATCATCACCCGTTGGTGGTAAACGTAAATCTTGATACAAAATACAAAAATCTTGATACAATAAGGCCAATTGTACCTACTCTCTTAAAACAAGTAACTAATAAGGTTTTATGGGGTAAGAGGGATCAGTGCCAAATTGAGTCTTACCGTAAGAGATGTACTGAGATATTAAGAGATATTGATTTTCCTGGGGATCTAAGTACATGTTGCGATCAAATATGTATTAACATTCGCAAGTGTCTGTTTGTAATGTCAAAATTACAGCTTTTTACTAAATGCATATGAAAGTATAAACAGTACTTATAAAAAAACTACAATTTTTAAAAATTTTGTCTTTCTGTCTGTCTGTTTGTTCCGGCTAATCTACAAAACGGCTGGACCGATTTTGACAGGATTTTCACTTAGGCTACTTTTTTTTCGAAAAAGAATTAGGGTTCCGCGCAAAAAATTAAAACCCTAAATAAAACGCGGGCGAAGTCGCGGGGAACAGCTAATCTGTATAATACAATTGTAAACACGCTTAGGGAGAAAAGGGCGTTACATTGCGGGTTGAAATAAGTTCGTGAGTGAGACTCACGAGACAGCGAGACAGGCATTCCTCAACTGGGCGTATATACCAGGATATGTGTGAAACGCGAAAAGTGTTCAAGTCTAAATTAAAAGCATGTCAAGAAAACCAAGAACAAATAAAAATTGACATTTTAGTGTCACAATACAATTAAAAAAATTAAAAAGGAGTCAATCGTTTTGGGCCCACTAGAAATTTTCGCGACCCTTAATGGTATTATATACAAAAGATACCAATTTATTATTACCATTAGATAATGTAATGTTAAAAAAAATTGTAGTAGAGATGTTAACTCGGAAGAAACTCGACTCGAGTTAACTTGAGTTGAAATTCACGTAACTCGAATAGTACTCGAGTTACGCAACTCGAATTGGCGGAACGAAGTTGTGTCAGTTTGTTACAAATTATTTTTATATTTGTTCCTCCATCCAAGATAATTATTATTATTTAACTTAATAGGTAGTTATATTTTATTGGTGTATAGACAATTTTCATAAAATAATATCACTCTAACTTTATGACGTAGCGTATAGTTAATGTTATTAATAATTTAACTATCACGTATTATACTTAATCAGCTTGTTGATATTACATAATATATCAATAAATTGTTCGAATTAGTAAGTCGAGTTCATCACTAAATTGTAGACAGACACTGAATTGACCGTAAGATAAAGATGCGACTCGAGTAGAATTTTGTGACTCGAGTCACTCGGGTTTTATCATGTCACTGTAGTTGTACTCGAGTTTTTGAGTTATGCGAATTAACTATTTACAGTCCCTGCATCGATTGAAGTATATCACTCGAGTTGATAATAGCGATTACCTTAGTTAAAGCATTTTTAAATAATAATAATAATAATACTGTTTGATAATTAAATTACTAGTTTAAGTTTTTTTTATTATAGTTTTTAATACAATATAAAGTGGAGTTTCTATATTAATATACTTTTAAATAGGTACCTTTATTAAATAAGTAATATGTGACAATATGAAATAAAATACAAATATTTATTATTTATTTATTTGTAGTATTTCCATGTTTTTTATTTACTGCAGACATGTGTAGCATTTCAAAATCTATAAACTGCTTTTCGCATATCTTACAAATCGCTTCCATTTTTCAAAATAATCCACACTGACGATTTTGTTTTGTTGTTTCATTTTATCATTCATACTTTAAACAAACAAGTATATTTAAATCACCTTTTATGTTATGCACTACTAATACGAAGTAAAAAATAAGAATGATAGCACAATCACGATATTATAAATGAAACTAAGTTCATATTTGACTACAACATGCCAGATGCAAGTTTCACGCCCGCGGCGCCTTATACTATGTGAATTAGTTGATTAGATGATAGAATTAATGAATTAGTGGACTGACATCTATTTAGCGCTCTCCGAATCCACACGGTGCGTCGAGTTGACTCGGTAACTCGAGTGCAAGCGGACTCGAGTAAAATTTATTTTCACTCGAGTACCGAGTTACACAGATTCACTCGATTGCATCGAATGAAAACAGAGTTCTAGTTGCATCACTACTTTAAGATTAAAGTATGTGGTTAATTGTTATATACTTTAAAATAATTTTTAGTAGCAAACTAGCAAAATTCATTAATAGCTAAAAAGTTTATACGTGTTTGTTTACAAGACAATAAAATAAATATCGTCTCATTGATGCACAAGTGTTTAACATATAATGGATAATATCTATTTTTCCTTTTATTTTTTGTGGTCGCATGCTAAAATTGCCAATGACATTCAAAATTGAAAATGAAAACTAATGAGTTTAGTTAATTAATATGAGTACATATCACAGAACACAATTACTCTCTAAGGTATGTATGTAATACAAGAGTTTACTTTACACCAAGAATTTTGGAAAATCTAAATAAGATCTATAATTTATGATGAATTACCTAAAAAATGACAAACACAGGTCTTAGAACCTTATTAATATGTTAAAAGTGACAAAGTATTAAAGTTTTATGTTATTAGTAAAATCTAAATTAAATAATAGACAGAATAAATACATAAATGAAGTTTTTCTGTATGTTATAAGAAAGAATCTATGGGTCGAGGATTTAAAGATTTCTCTATTTGATGTAGCTTCATCGGCTTTGAAGAGCGATTCATTTAACTGCATTTAGGTATAAATACCTTATGTATTCAGCAAGTTGCTCCATAAACTTGACAATACCAAATGGCATCAAACATGGATCCTGAATTTAAGCCAGCCATAGTAGATAGACAGTATAGATAGTACATATATTTATGTAAATAAGTACTTATTACTTGTACTAGAAGCAAATATACAGTTTGCATAAGTATTGTAACTTAGTTAAGCCATTTTACTTGTGTAATGGTTATATCCTTGTTGATCAGATGCTTCTATTATCCTTAGACTGATGTGTTGTTAACTCTGCAGAAGGAATATTATTTTGTCATCTACTATCAGATAATTAATTTAAAATAATATCCTTTTCCCTACATGAAACTAGTGAAAATAAGAAATCAGACAACTTTTACATAGTCAAATATTGTTAATGTAAATCCATAACTACTATTTGATCATATGGAGCTGATTAATGGTGTATATTTTATAATAATTTCTTATTTATTTAACATACAGGCAGAGACAACAAAATACTAACAGAAATATGGAAATGTAGTTTATTGACATTGAAGTATAGTATATATATAGTCTTATTATAGTATGTACTATTATTATAGTATATACAATATTCATTATTTTTTTCAGGTGGATCGCTTAGAATAAATGTGTATGTCTTGAAAGCTGAAATCTTGCCGAGCTGCTCGTAGGCAAAGACAAAAGTATATGGATATTGAATACAACAGTCTTATATTATATCTCACAACATTGATAATATCCTTCTGATTCATGTTATTATCAAGTTATTTTGAAAATATCTTTTGAAATGATAATGACTGACAATAATAAATACAATTAAATTATACATGTGTTTTTGTTATCCTTACACAACCAGTTTAAAACATCTTACTTCATATTTATCAGTGTGTAATAACATAGATAAACATGATATTACTAGTCATTTTGGCTTTAATGGTGTTTGGGGTATAATAACTAATCAGTTAATATATTTTAAAACAAAGTTTACACACTGCACCTTTACTAATCAACTAAAACATATTAAAACAAAGTCTTGACACCGCACCTGTCTGTATGTCTGTTCCACTATTAGATTACACTATAGACTGCTTTGAAATAATTACAACAATATATGCAGTGGCTTTTACTTTGTGTTTTATCCTTATACAACCAGTTCAAAACAGCTTTCTTACTATATAGCATTTAAAGGTAATATTATAAATAGACATTATCCGTTATTCATCTTGGCTTTAATCATATTTATTTAATAACTGTAATGGTGTGTGTGATGTATATTCACTAATTAATTAATACCTGTAAAAAATAGTCTCCACACCACGTTTGTTTGTCTGTGCACTGTTTTGCCGGAACTGCTAAAAGGATTTTCCATCTATCTTAAAATATCTATAATTGCTGAATGTACCTACAAATTCGTTTAATACTATTAATTATTAAGCTACTAGAAAACTACTAGAAAATCGCTTTTAGTTTGTTTCAAGGTTATTATGATATTCATATTTAAATTTTAATTTTTCAGAATTCCGTTAGATGCGATAAAACTAATATTAATTTTGTAATCTATAGATTATAAGAAATAAATCAACATACATATCATTGAGGTTCACTAAAATTCGTGGTGGGCCCATTCTCCATACAAAAGAAACTGTCTCCTTTTGGAAACACACGAAAAGACTGAGTCCTAAGTTAGCCGTCTCCGTATGCGTGAGCGGGAGCAGTGAACCGAGGGAGATAGCGAACCTTTTTAAAAGACACTTTAAAGTTGAACCGATATTGCAGCGAAGAGTTGAATTGGGGGTGATTGTGACTGGTGAGCTTGTTCATATTGCAGCTAAGGATGTTAGGTTGGTCCTGACGCAGATGACCAGAGGAAAATCACCAGGGCACGATGGCCTCAGTTTCGAGCACCTTCACAATGCAGGGCCGCATCTCCCGAGGGTCCTGGCAATGTTGTATACTTTTTGTATTAGGCACTCCTATTTACCTGCCGAACTAATGAGAACTATTGTTGTTCCTATTGTGAAAAACATGACTAGGGATATATCTGACAAGGCTAATTACAGACCTATATCCTTGGGTACTGTATTGGCAAAGGTGCTTGACGGTCTGCTTGAGCGACGGCATAGTAACTATATACAACTAAACGATGATCAATTTGGTTTTAGATCATGCTATGATGTCGCTGAAGAATACTACCAAATATTAAACCCAGAGACAAACGCCAGTGTATGCTCCTTTTTTGGATCTCTCCAAGGCATTTGAGGTGGTTAATTATGACAAACTAATGACAAAACTACGTGAAATATCCGTTTCAGCGGAACTTATGACTACTTTAAAATATTGGTACGGTTATCAAGTTAACCAGGTTAGATGGTCTGGTGCGCTATCCGATGTATATTTGTTGGAATGCGGGGTGAGGCAGAGGGGTTGTCCTCGCCTGTGCTGTTCAGTCTCTACGTAAACGAGCTCATATGTGCACTCAGCGACACCAGGGTAGGCTGTTCTGTTGACGGACATATGATCAATAATATAAGTTATGCCGATGACATGATGTTGCTGAGTCCATCGGTGAGTGGGTTGTGTAGACTGTTAGGTGTGTGTGAACCATAATACGCTGTTGAGCATGGACTCCTCTATAACACCAAGAAAAGTGAGTTAGTGGTGTTTCATGCTGAAAGTTAGACGCCATTGATTGTGCCATTAAGTAGAGTTTGTCAGTTTAAATATTTGGGACACATTGTTAACGAAGATCTGACAGACAACAATGATATAGAGAGAGGGAGCGACGCGCGTTGGCGGTCTGATGCAATATATGCTTGCCCGCAGGTTTGCTAGGTGTACAAATTACGTCAAAATTACCCTCTTTAAGGCGTACTGTCAAACTTTTTACACCTGCAGCCTGTGGTGTGACCATACACAGAGGACCTACAATGCGCTTCGAATTCAGTATAATATTGCCTTCAGGATGCTAATGGGCCTTCCTAGATACTGTAGTGCTTCAAGCATGTTCACTGAAGCAGGTATTGATGATTTTTATGGCATCGTAAGGAAGCGAACTGCGTTAATGTTATGCAGACTACAGGAAAGCTTAAATGGTGTCTTGAGGATATTTCAAGATAGGCTTGACTGCCCCATTCAGTGGCATTAGATCCTAATGCATATGGGTGGGACATTCAAGTTTCTTAACTGATTGCTCTTGTCTTGGCACATAAGATAGATATAATTCAATTTATCCTTATTTTATTATTATTATTTGGGGTATATATTTATTTCCTCATCTGGTTGGGCTGCATAAATATAAAAGAATACGATAAATAAACATTAAATATAGTAAAATATATGAATAAGAAATACATTAATAAATAAAAACCCAACCAGATGGAAGCCCTCGGCAGGGGAGACCAAATGGCCGAGGGTTAGGGTGAAGTTATTATTATTATTTTTACTAACATAGTAGGTATAAGTAAATTACTAAGAAATGTGTATGGATCTTTATCTGAAATAAACATTATTATTATTTACTATCTGTGAACAAAAGGTTTTATTTATTTATATAAACTTCTACTATACTTAATGTCATAGGGCATTCTCTCCCAGTTGACCATTAGGCCAAACAGAGATAGACATATAAGAGGCGGTGCAGCGAAAATCTAAATAGAAAAGGATTATAAAAGGTAAAATTACGTTAACATATAAATATACACTATATATACATAATTATGAAATTAATTTGAAAGCTGAGTCCGTATACAAAAAATGTGTCAGATATCGACGCTCGACGGAGTGGCGTAAATTCTGTGGCAACATAGAAACCTGCGAACAAGCGAATAGAATATCCTTTCTCCTAAAGACGATGGAGAGGATGTGTGAAAGGGATTTAAGGGGGTCGGCACTAATGAACTTACCGCTACACGACAAGCAACACGCCTACAGTCTAGGTAAATCGACAAAATCGGCACTTGACCAGGTACTAACAAAGATTGAAGAGGCCATCCAAAACAAAGAAATATGTCTAGGTTCCTTCATAGATATAGAAGGTGCTTTTGACAGAACGAACTTCTCCAGCATAAAAGGTGCACTCAGTAGATATAAAGTTGAACCGGCACTGATTGACTGGATAATAAACATGCTCAGTACACGAACAATAAAGATTGCTGGTGAATCCCAAACAATCCAGATTAGGAAAGGCTGCCCGCAGGGTGGGGTTCTTTCACCTCTCCTGTGGAATATGGTCATTAATGAACTCATCAGCAAATTAAATGCAAATCACTTCTAAACAGTAGGTTATGCTGATGATCTGACAATACTGGTATCTGGTAAAACTGCAAGCATGGTGTGCGACCTGTCCCAAGCGGCTCTCCGAATAGTGGAGAGATGGTGCAGGGAATACGACTTAATCGTCAATCCAAATAAAACGGTTCTAATAATGTTCACACAAAAACGAATGCTGAATAACTATCATCTCCCAAGTCTTTTCAGCACAAAACTCTAGCTATCCTCTGAGGTAAAATATTTAGGTCTTACCTTAGGCAGCAAACTTAATTGGAATAAACACATAGAAAACAAAATCAACAAAGCTAGTATAACTTTCTGGCAATGCAGAAACATGATTGGCAAAAGATGGGGTCTGACGCCAAAAATCATACTGTGGCTGTACAAAACTGTGATTCGGCCCATGATCACATAGGGCGGTCTGGTATGGTGGACCAAGACAAATGAAGCCACCACTATAAAGAAGCTTCAGTGCTATCAGAGACTGGCATGTATGGCTGTCACAAACTGCATAAGAACTACGCCAACAGCAGCCTTAGAAGCGATGCTGGAGCTAACCCCGCTTCATCTACATATACAACAAGAAGCGACTTCAGCTGCCATCAGACTCAAGACCTTAAATCTTTGGAGTAAGAATAGTGTCCCTCATACAGGCATAATTGATAGAATTCACTCAAAACTTCCTATTTTAAAAGCCAAGTACGATAAGATCCCAAAACATCTATTCGATAAGAAGTACAAGATACAATTAAATGAAACCAGCCAGTCGGAAGGATTAAGCCCAAAAGAGCTTAGAGTTTTCACCGATGGCTCTAAAACAAATGAAGGTGTAGGATGTGGAACTTTCTCTGAAGACCTCAATATCCACATATGCACACCGCTGGGTACCTATAACACAGTCTTTCAGGCGGAATGTATGGGTATCATTCAAGCAGCCATAGCTGCTAGGAAGGTTAATGACTTCTCCATCAGAATACTGACCGACAGTAGGGCGGTACTACAAGCTCTGAGTTGCAATGTGGTGAACTCGGGACTAATATATGAATGACATCAACGATTAAATGAGGTATGTAAAAACAACAATGTGACTCTGCAATGGATAAACGAGGACACAGTGGATCTAGAGGCAACGATGCAGCAGACGAACTGGCCAGAAGAGGATCGGCTCTGGCCACTATAGGGCCGGAACCAATCATACCAATCCCCTTTGGTAACGTTCGTTCACTGGTACGTAGACACATCACTAATCAACACGCTCAGCTTTGGAAAAATCTAGTCGACTGTAGACAAGCTAGGAAGCCCTGCCTGAAATAAACAGTCGCTTAGCCAAAGTTCTAATGAGACTGAACAAGCCGCAGATCACGATAGTAACAAGTGCTATCACAGGACATGGCACCTTTAACAAACATTTATTTACCATAGGTGTTACAGATAGTCCCCTGTGCAGGGCATGTATGAGAGAGGAAGAAACGGCGGCCCACGTGTTCCTGAAATGTCCGGAGGTCACTATATATAATACAGGGCTCAACATCTCGGCACGCTGGAATCACTCCCCGAAGTTGGAAGCAACATCAAAGGACTGTTGAACTTCTTGAGATGTCATGGCTCGAATAATTACATAATTCCTGCCCACACGCAAAATACGCGCTTAGACGTGGAATTGCGGAAAACAGCCCATCGTAAACTAAACTAAACTACATAATTATGTCGATATATAAATATAATATATACATAACCGATTATGATAAAATTTAAGCAGGTTCAAATTAAATCATTGCTAAACCCGGCGTCGATATTATTATTTATACTCGAGATATGCGAGGTGAAAATTTACCATAATAGCTCAGAGGCTTGCCATAAATTTCTTTGTACACAAGCAAATGTACGAGTAGCAAGCGAGTAAACCGACCGTGCCCGTCAGTACCACTGAAATTGTAAATTGTAGATTTACCACGTGCTTGACGGTGAAGGAAAACAACGCGTGGAAACCTACATGCTACTAACTGCAACTAACTGCTCCATAAAAATCTTTCAGGAATGAGAAGAGGCCTGTGTTAAATGTGTTAAATAATGGGGCGTATACTTACCGTAACTTTATGGGAGGGATAGGCAGTAGCATCTTCCAGATAGCATCTCAAAATATTCAAAAAAAAACTGCGGTTGCCAACCCACCTGCTAAGCGGGTTAAGCAGTGGACTTAAGATGTGCTGTCATGAATGAGTGATGAGTGAATATTGTAATATTATGCTCAATTAATAATTTCAAATGAATAGTTATTTAAAAATAGTAGCGTGGTTTTTATATTGAAGTCAATTTGAGAAAAATTTTCCTAGTGGACCGAATGAATTGTTACAATTTATTCACTTCAACAATATATAGCTGCAATAAACGTTAGAGAATAGCTCTGTGTGATAAAATTAATGATGTAAAATAATTTAATAAATATGTAACTGTATGATAGCTTTTAGTTTTTTTTAACAATATACAAAAATATGCAGTGATATTTCGAATCTATCGAATATACGAACTCGTTAACATTACATTTGCATCTGTGTGTTCTTCTGGATAATTATGTTATAGTATAATTATGTTTTAGGTACGAGATGCTATACCGGCATCTATCGGAGGCCACGAGGTCTTCTATCTTAGTCATTTCTTACCGAAGACTACAATTTCTTGCGACACCTACGGAACGAGAAGGAAAGAAAACAG
Source organism: Parnassius orleans (assembly GCA_029286625.1). NCBI lineage: Eukaryota > Metazoa > Arthropoda > Insecta > Lepidoptera > Papilionidae > Parnassius > Parnassius orleans. The sequence goes on from JAGSMP010000018.1 coordinate 4,042,216, forward strand.
TGTAAAGTCATAGAAGTTGTAATAAAGAATCGTCGGAGATACAGTAAAGAGCACTTACTTTCGTCGTCGTCGTTCGTGAGTCCGTTTTGTAGGACCTTTTATCTATTTTTATAACAAATGTGAGTGCTCGAATTTCATCTTCCTTAGAGGTACAACACAACATTCAACATTACTCAGAGGTACAACACAACATCTGTAGCCTTCTTTATTTGAAGTTGTCTGCAGGTGTCCATGGACTGCACTAGCCACTTACCATCAGGTGGAATGTAAATTAATTTGTGGTGCATTATTGAATTAAAGTCTGTGATGAGTCTGAATGTACTTTGTGCGGTGAGGCAAGTTGACAGCGGTTGGAGATGTGACATTCTTCCTTTAACACCTTAAAAAATAACATATTTTATATTTTATGAAATAAATATAATATCTGGTCCTTGCATATGAAATTGGCATTTTGTCGAACTGGCGACTTTGAACTCAAATATCAGGCGTTTGGTTAATAATTAGTATTTGTGTTTCGAATTTCGTGATTCATTTGTTTTCGCGCCATTCGATTTTTCTTTGACATTGTTCTGTTCACAATATAGAAAAGTTAAAATCGCATTATTTCAAATACGGGTTCCACCGTGGCGCCAGCGCTACAGAAATAGTTCGAAGGATTAATGATAAATGGAAGCTACTGTAAAAGAAAACACGGTACGTTTTTTTGCTTTCAACGTTTACGTTCTAGATTTTTTGACCTACAGAACAAACCCTGTGGATGACCGGAGACTCAAGTTGACAATGATGAATTAAAAGTGATCATGGAAGTGAATCCATCGCAAACCACGTCAGAGTTAGAGGCAGACTTCGGTGTGAGTGATAAAACAATTTTAATTCACTTGAAACAAATTGGAGAAGTGAAAAAGCTCGAAAAATGGGTCACATGGTAATAATTTTGTAGGATATATAATACTGCAGCTTAATTGCAGCAGTTATTCGAGAAGCCCCTTTAATTTGTTCTCACTCAGTTTATTATCACTTTATTTGCAATTAAGGTCTACTATTTTTGGGGCACGCCTCGTTTTACTGGTGTAAAACTGAAAGGAAAAAGCAGGAAAAAGTAAAATGCTACTTAGGTACATAACTCGTTTATCCATTTACATCGGCGGTAACGACATTCGCGTTGCTAGGTCAGCGTTCTGGTTTTAAATTTAGTTTTAATAATGGTTCCACTTTTTTAATTCAAGGCTTAATTGGGATTTTATTTTTTGGTACAGGTCCGGTTCTAGTTACCAATTTCAAAATTCCAATATCATATTATATTGAGATATTGAGATTCCAAGTCATGGGTGAAAGCATTTGTGGTATTTATGTTCAGCTTCATTTTTGTATATTTACTTCGATTGTAACAGGATCGAGATGAACTTGTTTAGCACTGAGTCATAAACAGCACTGAAACAACTGCAGCTGCCACTTACCATGAGATGGACCGTAAGTTCGTTTGTCATTTCAATTTTATAAAAAATAACGATAACACAGAGAACTGATGACTTCGTACTGATAATATTATCAGGTGTAGGCGGGGGCACGGTACTTCGATGACACTTCCATCTCAAACACAGTGATCTGGCTCAAAGGACCCGCCGTCGTCTTCTTTGTATGTGAACAACTGTATTTCCATTAATTCAAACAAGTTAGCACTAGTTGCACTTGGGTAAAAAAATTAAAGTGCCTTACAGTTCGCATTTAGGATTCTGTTTTAGTTCTGTTTTTTTTTCTAGAATAAGGGTGACAAAAGAGCACACAGTCCACTTGATGTTAAGTGGATACTACGGCCCATAGTCATCTACATCTATCCTCGATTAAGAATCAAAATGCAGATGCGTTGTCACCCCTGAGGACTAAGACGGAATGCCTCGTTTCCAGTAAAAGGTGGTCTCCGGTTCTCTACACTCACCATACGAAACACAGCTGTATTAAGCTACTATTTTACGCTGGTATTTTGTGAGAGCGTGGTCCTTTCCCGGTCGAGCTGACCCATTCGTGCTACAACCATAATATAGCTGCACCATGGCTCTACCACGTATAAGCGTACCTGTATATGTAAAAGCTAAATAGCCAAATAAATAAAACCAAATAAAATAGGAATCGGTTCTAAAAGTATTTTAGAAACTTTTCAAACTTAGGTCATAAGTTGATAATTTTTTTTTTGTAATTCCAAAAACAGAGTAACTTTGCATAAAGTCATAATATACGTATTGGAACCTATTCTTTTGTTAACATAAAGCGTAAATCTTCATTTCAGCATAGTAATATACTATAATAAACAGTGCGTGTTGCTATAGTTGACTTACGGACTGACACGTTGTATTTCAAACAAGCGTCACAGCGATGGAAAGGGCTATGCTCGGAATTTCTCTGCGGGATGAAATCGGTAATGAGGATATATAGAGAAGAACAAGAGTGATTAATATAGCCATAACAACCTGATAAAACACGCAGGTAGTCGTTGGATGCGAATAGCTCTGGACCGTACTTTGCCCCAATCCATGGAGGAGGCCTATGTTCAGCATTGGACTTATATAATAATATATATATAATAATCTTTATTGATAATTATACAGTGAATATGTGAAGTCTCTGATTGCTGAACTAGGAATTATACCTGTATCTCAGCAATCAGCGCCCTCTCCCAATTTTATGACGTAATAAATTAACAATAAAGGTTCAAAGTAACAATAATGTTTCAAACAGTACATACTACTTATTTCAGACAGTACATATACTATACTTGCGCGCGAACGCGTGCGTGCGTGCGAGCGTGCGTGTGCGTGCATGCGTGTGCGTGCGTGCGTGCGTGTGCGTGTGCGTGCGTGCGTGTGCGTGTGCGTGCGTGCGTGTGCGTGTGCGTGCGTGCGTGTGCGTGTGCGTGCGTGCGTGCGTGTGCGTGCGTGCGTGCGCGCGCGTGTGTGTGTGTGTGTGTGTGTGTGTGTGTGTGTGTGTGTGTCAGCAAGCGTATGTTTGCGTTTGTATGTACTTATAAATATATGAAAATAACGACAAACACTTCCTATGATGATAGTAAAACATGTATCTATATGAGTTGATTAAAAATAATATATAAATTTTAGATAAATGTTCATCTAGCGGATTACATTATAATATTAAACAAGTCCTCCGTTTCTTCATAATTTAATGATAAAAGCCATTTTTCTAACTTGTTTTTAAATTTGCAAAGTGAAAGTGGATAAATGTTAAGAATTTTGTTTATTTTGTTATACAAACGTACGCTAAGATAACCATGTTGGCGCCTGGCAAAGGACGTGCGGAAAGCGGTTGGAGTTAAGACATTAACTATTGTACGTTTTCCTTCTACTTTGTCTTTTTCGTACGCAGTAGCATGATATTGTCTGCTTATAAGTTGTAAAATGTATAACTGCCGAACAGTAAGAACTTGACAATTACTATAAAGTGTTCTAGTTGGGAATCTATACGGCTTAAAAGTCATCGTTTTAAGCAACGATCTTTGGGCTCTTTCAAGTCGTAAAACGTAGGTTTTGCACGTACCACCACAAACTCTAATACAATAATTTATTACTGACTGAGCAAGCGCGTAATATACCATGCGAAGTGTATCAAAATCAGCCACATACCTTAGATGTTTAAACGCCCAAATTAGCTTCCTTGTTCTATAGGTTTGTAGATCTATATGACTAAGCCAGGTTATTTTTCAATCTAAAATGACGCCTATGATACTGCATTTAATACGTGTGATGCATCGTATTAAATGCAGTTATAGGTAGAAAAAATTGCAAATAACTTAGATCTTGGCAGCTTTACAACTAATAAGTTATTTTACAAAAATAATTGAGGAAAAATATGATAAGTAGCGCAAACATTGATCAGTCTTCTACATTTTTTCCTTTCCACTGTCGTTTAAAACAGTACTTAACGGACAAGAATTCTAATATATATATAATATACAAATATATATATCCAAATTCACATAATTCAATTCGAGACAGGATCTTGTTGTGATCAAATTGGATATCCAGTAGAGCTGGGTCTCCCTTATTTTCTGTTTCGCTGAATATAAAATGTTACAAATCTGCAGGCTTAACATAAGCCGCATCTCAGTCTACGTTGTTGTTCTATGATTAAAATGAATGGAATATGATAATTAAAAAAATTAAATTGTAACTCAATTTAAAAGTATTTTTAATTTCTTACAAAATAATATTACATGTAATATTTTTCTCCTCTTGTTTATCTTCTTGCATATATTTTCTAGTTAAAGCTACAATCTACATAAGTACCACTGCTGGGCTCAGGCATTCTCCCGTTTCTGAAAAGAGTAAGGAGTGGTTAGGCTGCTCCATTGCGTGTTGGCAGACTTCAATTTTTTTAATATATTTTATTTCTCATACATGCAGGTTTCCTCGTTTTTGTTTCTTTTTTCGCGGAGCGCTAATTTCAGCACTTAAAATTGTAAATTATATAGAAAAAATTTCATTTGTGCCGGCAGGGACCTTATGTAAATTGAATTTCTAGTTACATTGTACGACGCTTTTTTTGCACCACAAGCATCATTTGGAAGGTTGAATGTGTACTGAAAGAGGCTTGACACTGATAATAATGTAATAGTAATAAAAAGCATAATAACTCCAATAGCTGACTAGTGTTCTTAATTCTTATTCTTTAAAATTCTTAAGTAAAATAATAATTTCAATTTAAAACATCAATTGCTTTATTATAAAACATAATGTTTCTGTGTAATTAGGTATCAAGCATAGCAAAATCTGTCAAGTCATTGTATTGCATTTATTTTGCAACAAACAAACCGTGTAGCAGAGGTGTAAGAATATCCTCTACACCATATCGCCTCATGGGTGTCATAAGAGGCGACAGAGGAAACAAACCAGAAGATGAGCAGCCACGTCTTTCTAATTACAACTAAATATAACATACAGCAGTTGCCAACCCGATTGCCAAGCGTGGCAACTATGGCAAGTCAGGAAAAAGTAAGGAATAGTTGCAGTGTATTCGTGTCGATGAAAATCACTCATCTTGGTGTGATATTACTGCAGGCGTGCCGCAGAGCGGCGTGTTGTTGTCACCTTTACTCTTTTCCATTTTCATTAATTCAATCACTCATAAAATATCTTCTCTCTACCACATGTATGCGGATGATGTCCAGATTTACACCCAGTCAACTCTTGAGAATTTGCCGAATGCAATCGCTACATTGAATAAGGATCTAAATATTATTTATGAGTGGAGTAAATCATATGGGCTAAATGTCAATCCTAAAAAGTCTCAGGCTATCATTATTGGTAGCCAGAGCTTTATCTCAAGAATTGACTGGTTCTCCGTACCACCTATCGTATTCGATGGAGTTGTAATCCCTTATTTTGACAATGTCAAAATTTTGGTATTTACATTGATAATTCCTTAAATTGGATACGCCAACTGAATGAGGTAAGTAAGAAAACTTTTGTCGCTCTTTGTTCACTACGTCGCCTTCGATCATTTCTTCCCATTCCACAAAATTATGTCAATTCCACCTTAATCCTCAGGTGTGAATTGTAATTCTTAATCTAGAATAGATGTTTATATGAATATACTACAGTATTCATTTGTAATCAGATGGATTGTATGTTCATTTGTCCTTACTTGTATATAGAAAACATAAGTAATATATCTATTTTTGCGATGTGATCTAGTGATTCCAAATAGTGATTCAATTAAGTGATAAGTATAGTACTGCTACTGAGATTTTCTTGACAGAAAAATCCAAAAATTGATTTTGACCAGACTTGGGATTCGAACTCGTAGCTACAAGATCAGCTGTCGTGCTTACGACCATTATACTAAGCAGACAGTCAACATTTGTTATATACAATATGTAAAAAACAATTTTTCTATTCATAGATTCAAAAAGGAGCACATAGACTTCGCTATAAATATTATTATTGAACATAAAATTTTATTGATATTTAGAATACATGTTTTACTAAAATTTCCTATAATTCAGCAAATCTTTTTATTCTGGCAACACCTTCGTTGTAGTTGTCGCGACGGTATTTTCATATGTGTGGCGGTATTGTTACCAGCCGGCCGCCCACGAGTGTACGAGTAACTTTCCCCATTTACATAAATGTTAAATAATATTTTATTTTTAGCGGATTATTTTTTATAAATCTCTGAAAATGATTATACAACCACAATCACATAATGATACCTACATAAAAACGGATCACGGACGGACAGGATTTTTTTACAAATTGTTGTTTATATTATCCAAAGTAATAAAAATTGTACGTGAGAGAGTACGAAATCCATAAATATACGAGTATATTACCCTAATAAATCCTATAGAAATATCTCGAATATTACACTCGTAAATAACTGTCAAAGACTTTGTGAGAGATTGAGCAACATCTGATAAATACAAAGAAGAAATAAGCCTTCTCTTTCATCATATAGCACGTAAAGGTCCACTGCTTGATGGGTCACTCTCTTTATTCAGCTCTTTCGGCTTCAACTCGAATGAGCTTGTGTTATGGAGTGGATTGGTAATCGCATCACCTGACGTTTCACATATTTGAAGCTTCTCTTCGTCGCCAATCTGTTTTTTTTTAATATTTTACATAAAAATGGTTGTACCGCCACCGGAAGCCAGATCGATCTTCCCATATTCGATTTGCTCATATTCGCCTCATATTTTTTCTCAAAATTTCATAACTATACAGTAAAAATTAATTTATCAGTCTAAACACATTCCACGGCTAGGCATTTCTAAGGCTTTCACTTTTTCCCCTGAGGATTTTTTATAGGATAGGGTGACAAACGAGCACACAGTCCACCTGATGGTAAGTGGTTGCTGTGACCCATAGACATCTACATCTATCTTCAATAAATAATCAAAATGCAGATGCGTTGTCACCGTGAGAACTAAGATGGAATGCCTCTATTCCAGTAAAAGGGTCTCCGGTTCTCTACGAGTCTCGTACACTCACCATACGAAACACAGCAGTGTTAGCTGCTATTTTACGCTGGTATTCTGTGAGCGGATTAAGGTGGAATGTATAATTTACACTTGCGATTGTTGTCACTTGGTAAAACTTCATCTTCATTTTTGAGATTTGGATATACGCTTGTACTTGTTGCACATTTCATTTATTTTTAATTATTAATTGCTTGACTTCCTCACGGCATAGTCTAACTACTACTAACAGTCGGTCATCGAAGGCGTCTAGACAGGGAAATCGTGCGATGCGGTGCGGTGCGGTGCGGTGCGGGGCGAGACGCGGGCTGAGCACTTCCCGAGCGGCCTTTAGCCGCACGGGAAATGTCCGCTAGGGTTGTCCTGTCACGCAAATAAATTAAAATGGTTCACACTACATGTGCGGTAAAAAACTGTGGGTCGTCCTCATTTAAAGATAAGGAATTATAGTTTCATCAGTTTTGATATACACATTAATTTGTTTAAACGTGAAATAAAATAAAATCCGTTTTTTATTACTTCCCGTTCTGACAACCTTAGCAATTTATTGTTTATGTCGGCTTTTCCGACAACATCAAACGCGATGACTGACTGTATTTTTTTTTATAGAATAATGGTGACAAACGAACACGCAGTTCACCTGATGGTAAGTGGTTGCTGTGGCCCATAGACATCTACACCTATCTTCGTTTGCGAATTAAAATGCAGATGCGTCGTCACCCGTGAGGATTAAGATAGAATGCCTCTTTTCCAATAAATATAACAAATAGTCCTGGTAACTCAGGGACTACACTCTAATTTAAACTACACTGTAATTTACACAGTACGCGAGCAACCCGTGTTTGATTCCCGAAATTGTTAATTGTAGATCTAAGAGCTGATTTACCACGTGCTCGGCGGCGAAGGAAATAATTGTAAGAAAACTTCCATGTCTAAGAAAACAATTAGAAGATATGTGAAGTTCTCCAACACGCGTCAATACGCAGAGCGTTGGATATTTCCTTGCCCTAAGACCCTCTCAAAATTTTGAGTAGGCTTTAACCTAGCTGTGAGGCGTTTATACGCTGTAACTTTTATTAAGGTAAAGGCACCTATTTCCGCGGTATTTTTACTAAAACTCGATAGGAGATCGATAATTAAGCATTTATTGTACTCTTTTGAAGGTTTGGTTATTTTATCAGAACCATGATTTTTTTCTACTCTTGAAATAGACAATAGGTTTGGCTGTTAGATCTTTATTTGTATTCTAAATTAATTATATATGAAAAGAAGTCAGCCGCACCTAATTCCGATGTAAAAATCCTTATTAAGATGTACTTGGTTCCTAATTAAGAGTGTAAAAAATGCAAAGGAAAATGGTAGGAAGAATAATACATGGTGCTCATTATCCTACAACAATAATTATTATATTGAATAAAACTATTTTTACGGATTTTATCGCGTTTAATTTTACTTATTTTGATTCCCGACGTTTCGGGTGCTTTACAGCACCCATGGTCACGGGGGGGACTGAGGTGTTTGACGTCCCAATGTCATAATTAGCCCGACTACCTTCAGTTTTTTGAATATTAATTTTTGGTACGATCTACGCAGAATTGACCAAAAAAAAAATTTTATATTCAAAAAACTGAATGTAGACGGGCTAACTCCCCTCCGTGACCATGGGTGCTTAAAGCACCAAAATCAATCAATATTAAATAAACGCGATCGCCATCAAATAGTATTCAACGTGTAGTGTTCGTGTAAATATAAGAAAACATTATAAAAAATATTATAATTTAAAAATATGAATAATCATCCCCGTGGGTATAGACCTGAAAAGTTAATTTTATTTTTAATAATGCGATTAATTAATTAACAAGTTGTTGTTGACCAATTTTAATTTTCTTTCAAAAAACCTACAGCGAGATCAAATTTTTCAGAAGTATTGTGTTTGCACTATAGATATACCTATGGTTTGATTGTGTAATAAGCATCCATTCTCATCTATCTATATAAAAATTAATTGCCATCCGATAGTCTCGATAAAACTTGAAACTGGCTCGACCGATTTTGATGAATTTTTTGGTCTGTGTTTGAATGGATCCCTGGATGGTTTAGATTCACAACTGGATCCGGTAGGTGGAGCTTTTGTGAGATCCAAAAATTAACCATTCGAAACCGGGACAGATCGCTAGTAATCAATATAATCATTTCATACTTATGAATTAATACGTAAGTAAATTTAAACGTGCATTAGGTATTACTACTCACTCTAGCCTTCCCTTTCACACACACGCTGCCGCCAGCCGCCGCCCAGTCGACTCGTGTCGCCTCGCACTGTGGAATTTACACACGTCAGCGTTGCCAACAGCATTCACCAAATTGTGGGAAATTTAAAGTTGGTTGAGGATTTTATGGGGATTGGTATTTATTATGCGGGGAAAATCCGGGGATTTTGAAAATCGATAGCCAGGGCCTAGTCAGAACCTTTTTGACGTGACAACGTCTTATAAATTGGTTTGCCGGGTGACACTTCAAGAAACTGCGTTACGCTCCGCTCACGTTATGCGCTCACAATGAGAGCGAGTGAGAGGCACGCGTCCCTTCCACTCGGGCATGGTTAGCCCGCCGAATGAATATTCACATTAAAATTATTTTACCACTCAAAGTCGTTGTCACGTAAAACTTTCGCCCGTATACCGACTTTACAGGCAACCAATTTTTTCCAGAAATCTAAATACTTATCTTAACATTTTGTTAGGTTACTTATGAATATCGAATGACTCCCTTTTTTAATTATCTTCATTGCACCACATTTAATTTTCGAATTTATTTCGGCAAGTTTTATTTTTTAATTTTAAAGAAAAAAAATGTTACTTAAAAAGTAAATCTTATAAAATTTATTGAAAATTGTTTCATTTCTTAAATAAAATTGAGGGGAATTTGTGGGGAATCTGTTGAAGTTTTGTCCTTAAATTGGGGAATTTGACATGAATTTTCGAGGAATTTGACAAAGTGGTGTTGGCAACGCTGGCATGTTGCACCGAAATTTACCTACTAAGATTTGTTTGCCGGCGACATAAGATTTAGAGGCGGATCACTAATAGCGAATAGCGAATAGAGCGGAATCACTATAAAACTTGCAAGTAATTTTTAATAGTTTTGACGTACCTCTTTTTAAATTAAAAGTATTGGTCGGATTAAATACGGAAAGTCAATTAAAATAAAGTTAAAGAATTAATTTTTAGATTAATTCTGATAGATTAATTAACTGTCGACATAATTGCAATTGATTTTAACTATTACATTATTCAGTACCATTTCATTTCTATTTTCTTGTAAAAAATCAAAGATAACGATGAAATAGTGTAAGTGAGTACTGAGTACCCAATTAGGTACGTTTATTTTAATATCATTTTTGTAGTAAAGAACTGCTTGTTGCGTCAGGGTATAATGGATTGTGTAATTGTATTAAAAATGACATGTGACAATGACATAACTTCTAAATTCCATATGAAGACTAGTCGTAGGGATAACTAAACTTATAAATAAAATAAACGTTGGCAATGTCGTAACGGTTTAACGATCTGTGGAAATGATCAAAGTAAGCCGCAAGGACGTTACGACGCACGAGGCATTTGTTTTGGTGGGATTGATTATTAATTTTAGTTTTTGAGACGTTCCGTGTTGACTATCACGTGCGCGTGAGCGACAGTTCAAACGTTTTGTTTATTAAATTCTTGTTTTTATTACTAGTTGTTATTAATCTGTTATTACGTTTTGTGTTTCTTGTTTTGTTTTAATAATGCCTAACGCGTAGGTGTGTTTATAGTGCTCGTGAATACGGTAACATGTTAATGTGCCTTGGAGAATCGCATAAGGTCACGGAGGATTTAGATCGGTAAGCTGTTTCATACCTAATTTTTTTTAAATATCTTAGTACTGAACTGATCTGAATAAGTACATAATATAATACATCAGAATAATATACATACCTACACGATGGATAAAAAAGCATGACTCTATTCGTGTTAACATTTCATTTAAAAAATTTTTACATTAGCGGGGAATCGAACCAAGTATTTGGTTTATTTAACCTGTGAATTCGAATTAAAGTGGCTAGGTGGAGACAAGCACAGTGGCAAAATAGTAGGTTAAGTAGATAAGTTAGGTATTTAGACAAGTGTTGTAAATTATCAGGTATTGTGGTACGATCGCTAGCTGCGGGCCGCGCGAATTCAGCGGCGGCGTATATTGACCCCTAGTCAGCTGATTGTAATTCCACTGCTGGTTTTATGTTTAAGTATTTTCATCATCTTTTTTATGAAATTATCGTTTCATTTAGCTGTACTAACACGATGGAGCGTGAATAAAGCTAATAAAACGTTGTGAAAAGATGATTTTTTTCCTCGGTATCGATTTTCTTTCTGGCCCATCATCAAAGGTATCGTTAGTACTATCGTCTGTCTTCGTTTTCGGGAGCGTTTCCCAAATACTCTGTATTGTATCTACAATTAATAATTCCTATGTAATGTTGTATAAATATAAATGTATAATGTATGTATAAATTTGTCAAAATAAGTATTATAAAATGTTAAATATTATTCTAATTGTAATATTTCTACACCAGATACGGTAGTATATGTAAACCATTCTATAATTTCAACATCTGTAATTACGATATACTAAGAAATAAACGATATTCTATTCTATTCTATTAATTTAATAGGTCTGTGCCTAACATAACTATACTGAATAAAGTTGTTAGTTATAAGAATTAAACAATTAATCAAAATTATAAGAAATAAATAAATTACGTGACAATAAAATAAAGAATACATAATAAGTAATTGGATTTATTGTAGAGTATTTTAATTTTGTAGATATTCTTCCAAATTGTAAAAACAGCTTTGTATTAAATACTTTTAAATTTCTTATTAAACGGATTCAATTTTTTTACTTCTAATATTTTGAGGTAACTTATTAAAAATTTTAACTGCCATGTAGTATGGGCTGTAATTTAGCATTTTAATTCTAGATGAAGGTAGGAAAAGTTGTTATTTGTAGAGTTACTTTTAATTTGGAACTATAAACCACATGAGTAGATAAACGGAACAGAGACAAAGCTTCTTAAGAACGTGCAAAATTGTTACCTATTTGGTAGGGTTGTTACAATAGGTAAAGACAAATTAAACAAAACATTTGTTAAATAGTTTTATTATTCAGTATGATAGCATACTTTACAAATTACTTACTCTAATAATTTTCTTTTTATAATTTTTGTTTTATAATAATTTATTGTTTTTTTTAATGGTGTGGTAAATTCTGAATCTAAGATAAAGTTTTTTCAAGTAATATAACGGGAAACACTCACATGGCATATCAAACTTACAATCTTTAATACGTTTAAGTATTTCGTTGCCAATATTGACGATATTTATTTCAAGATCGAAATATTCGCGAAACTTTTAAAATCGCGAAAAAGTAATAATTAAATATTTACTTACCTATTGTACTCCTTGGGATAGTTAAAGTATGATATATTTTTATTTTTTCTAGTATTATTTATACACACAGTACAATAAACAACCATTATTAATAATACCATGTTTTTACATTAAAATATTCAAACTTGCAACTAACAAAACAAACAACTTGCGTCGCGCTGACCCTGAGATATTGTCACGCAAACATGCCCCGCGTACTTGTAGTAGTGCAACTGATTCGCGCAGTTGTATGAAGCTTTATCTCTGTTCCGTTTATCTACTCATATGTATATACCTAGCTAATAAATTGTATCCGAAATTGCTATTCCGCGGTATACATCGGAATAAGGAACCGGCTGAAATATTTGGCACCTAATGCCGCGGTATTTTCAAGATCTATTTTCACCTTGATTCATTCAGAAAAACATATTATAAAAGTTTAGTGTTTTCGATTAAAAGTATAATCCATGAAATAGTTTATCTCCAAGAATTACACACACAGTACAAAAATAACCAAAAAATCACTATTTAAAAAAACATCGTACTCACGTGCACAATGTTGAAAATGTATGAAGCGTGGGTTCAGACCAGCCGCTGACGTAAAAGTTACCAATAATGACATCCACGACTTTATCTGCCACCAGGGCGACACCACTTAAAAATGAGGTGTAATATTTGACAGATTTCATAGCGGGGAAGTTAATTTGTTCCAAAAATGTAAACATTAGTTTCTTTGTGTACTTTTAGTCACATTTTATATAAATTAGATTAAAAATAAATAAAACAAACCACATAACATATTCATAAAAGTAGTTATTAAATTAAAAAGAGTTAAATATATGCAAAACATTAAGGAGCAAACCACGGAGGCATTGTTTTGTGTAATAATATAATACTCTAGAAACTGATAATTTTTTATAGACTAACTTCCCAATTAAATGACATTGTGTAATAAAAAAACTACACCTCAGTATCAACTAGCGACATCTGGTGAGCGAAAGATTATTAACCCTCATTATTTTAAAATGTATACACATTACTCCAGATCTTTGATCATATAATTACGCAAAGTTATATTATCAATTCAATAAGAGATCTTGCAATAAAAAAGAGCTTATAAATCAAGTTATTATTATTAAGTAAGCGCAGTTTTTCTAAATACCTCGGAATATGGTACCAATTTTAGACCCCTCGGAATAATGTGCCATTACCTTAGTTTTCTAAAGATGGATACTAGAACTTCCACTCTAGAAGAAAAGCGACAGGTACTTATACTGGTAGACTTTTCGTTTTATTTTTGAAGTAAGAATTACCTTAAAGATATTTTTTTCGTAATAGCTTACGAATTCTAGTAGTTTCTAAGTAGTAGGACTCTTATTCGCTTGTTTACTAAGTGCTCGGTGATGTAACAAGACCATGTGTATATACTTCATTAAATTGCATAGGGGCATCACGTTGCACAAAAACCTCTCATAATTAAAAATGAAAGCCTTAGAAATGCCTAGCCGTGGAATGTATTTAGACTGATAAATTAATTTTTACTGTAGAGTTATGAAATTTTGAGAAAAAAATATTTGGCGAATATGGGCAAATCGAATATGGGAAGATCGATCTGACTTCCGGTGGCGGTACAACCATGTTTATGTAAAATATTTTAAAAAAAAACAGATTGGCGACGAAGAGAAGCTTCAAATATGTGCAATGTCAGGTGATGCGATCACCAATCTACTTGCGAAGCGTGGCGATTAAAGCTCATTCGAGTCGAAGCCGAAAGAGCTGAATAAAGAGAGTGACCCATCAAGCAGTGGACCTTTACGTGCTATATGATGAAAAAGAAGGCTTATTTCTTCTTTGTATATATCAGATTTTGCTCAATCTCTCACAAAGTCTGTGACAGTTATTTACGAGTGTAATATTCGAGATATTTTTAAAGGATTTATCAGGGTAATATACTCGTATATTTATGGATTTCGTACTCTCTCACGTACAATTTTTATTACTTTGGATAATATAAACAACAATTTGTAAAAAAATCCTGTCCGTCCGTGATCCGTTTTTATGTAGGTATCATTATGTGATTGTGGTTGTATAATCATTTTCAGAGATTTATAAAAAATAATCCGCTAAAAATAAAATATTATTTAACATTTATGTAAATGGGGAAAGACTGGTAACAATACCGCCACACATATGAAAATACCGTCGCGAACAACCACAACGAAGGTGTTGCCAGAATTAATAGAATTGCTGAATTATAGGAAATTTTAGTAAAACATGTATTCTAAATATCAATAAAATTTTATGTTCAATAATAATATTTATTGGTAATGTTATAGCGAAGTCTATGTGCTCCTTTTTGAATCTATGAATAGAAAAATTGTTTTTACATATTGTACATAACAAATGTTGACTGTCTGCTTAGTATAATGGTCGTAAGCACGACAGCTGATCTTGTAGCTACGAGTTCGAATCCCAGGTCGGGTCAAAATCAGTTTTTGGGTTTTGCTGTTAAGAAAATCTCAGTACTATACGGAAAATCTAAGTACTATACGGTACTTATCGCTTAATTGAATCACTATTTGGAATCACTAGATCACATCGCAAAAATAAATATATTACTTATGTTTTCTATATACAAGTAAGGACAAATGGACATACAATCCATCTGATTACAAATGAATACTGTAGTATATTCATATAAACATCTATTCTAGATTAAGAATTACAATTCACACCTGAGGATTAAGGTGGAATGTATAATTTACACTTGCGATTGTTGTCACTTGGTAAAACTTCATCTTCATTTTTGAGATTGGGATATACACTTGTACTTGTTGCACAGTTTTCACATACACATTAATTTGTATAAACGTGAAATAAAATAAAATCCGTTTTTTATTACTTCCCGTTCTGACAACCTTAGCAATTAAATTTAAATAAAACTAGTTTTACGGATTTTATCGCGTATATAATATACGCAATAAAATCCGTAAAACTAGTTTTATTTAAATGTGTAGTGTTCGCGTAAATATAAGAAATCATAACCTTAGCAATTTATTGTTTGTGTCGGCTTTTCCGATAATATCAAACGCGATGACTGACTGTATTTTTTTTATAGAATAAGGGTGACAAACGAGCACACAGTCCACCTGATGGTAAGTGGTTGCTGTGGCCCATAGATATCTACATCTATCTTCGTTTGCGAATTAAAATGCAGATGCGTCGTCACCCTTGAGGACTAAGATAGAACGCCTCTTTTCCAGTAAAGAGGATCACCGGTTCTCTACACTCACCATACGAAACACAGCAGAATTAAGCTGATATTTGACGCTGGTAATCTGTGAGAGCGTGGTCATTCCCCGGTCGAGCCGACCTATTCGTGTTACAACTCTACTATTAATATAGCTGCAGCATGGCTCTACCACGTATAAATGTATGTTCTTCTTAGACTGTGCTCACGGCATAATACCGTCACCGTTACCGTTACAGCTTATTAAAGTCTACTGCTGAACATAGGCCTCCCTCATAGGGGGGATATTTTCCATAGTTGCTGCGCTTGGCAAGCGGGTTCGCAAACGCTGTTATTTATTTTTAGTCGTTATAAGGAAGACGCTGCTGCCCATCTCCTGATTTGTTTACCTCTGTTGCCTCTTCCGACAGCCAAGGAATGATATGAGGTAGTGGATATTTTTACATAAAAACATAAGGCTCTAACAGGAAATTTAAGTTTTCCAATGCAAGAAAGTGTAAGTGAACATTTTAAGTTAAATTGTTTACCATCTATAATAATCAATAACTAAAGAGTATGAGGCATTATATTGATCTAACCTATCCATGGTAATTAAAAATAACATTGAAGCTTAATTTTAAACAATTTAAAGATCATCCAAAAAATTATCATTACTATCTCGACTGTAGCATCCAGTCTGCATATTGCGATGTGTGGTGGCAGCGCAAGATAATTCATTTCATCACCCCATTTCGTCCTGTAAGTGTCCTAAGAGGCGAATATGGGTAAAGCCCGTAAAATCTCGTAGCCTTCGATAGATGTTGATATACCATCTAGAATATGAATGATGTAAATACTATTGGCAACGAACAGCAACGTGAAAAGTGCAAGATATGTAGTACTGCGATTGTCCATTCACCAGGCAAGCATGACGATTATGGCCCATACTACAATACCAGAGCCTTCAGAAGTAGACTGTTTTTATCATCATCATGACAGTCCTTCACAAGTCCACTGCTGAACATAGGCCTATACCAAGGAAATACGGTCCTGAGCTTCCTGTATTCTGCATAACTTACCAGATCGTCATTCCATGTAGTGAGGGCCCCCTTACACTCGATTGTTATGGGCTTATAAATAGGAAAAAGTTAGTTACCGTACTTATTCGAGTAGGTTAGTATAAACCATGAACTTATTCTCTCAGCTTCGAAAAATATGTTCATGAAATTCTTTTTATTCGGTCATAAAACAAATACACTTAAAATAAGTATGGCGGTAAACGAAAGAATGAAAGAAGTAAAAAGGAAATAAGCATTGTGAGATTTGTGGAAAAACAATAAAATTTTCCTGTTTAAGATAAGAGCGTGTGGAAATGTATTTTAGTAAGCGTGAGAAATTAGCCACCTCGTGTGGTCGGTGGCAGTTCAACCGATCCTCATCTTGCTTTTTTGATATATGAGACACGACTATGGAAAATATTACAAAGATCTCATAGCCCCCGATAGAAAACGATATAACCTTATAACACATGTGAATATCCAGACTGAGCACTGCAATAAATGTACGAAAGGTTTAGTACTACGAAAGTGAACCTACCAAGTATAAAGATTAGTGAAAATTCTTCCATCTAGACAACTTTTTTAAAAAGTGGAAACAGCCAGCATAAGTTCCACTGATCAGCATGAAAGTTCTCTCCACTCTCTGAGAGGATTTAGGAGAAAGAGTCCGTCGCCCTGCCCCAATGCCTGTCGCTTCATTTTTTTCATTCTTCCTTGCTTTTCATACTTACGGGTTTCTTGACCGCCGACACCTGAATAATCGACGTTAAAATTCCAAATTAAAGTTTTATTAGTGCCGATGGAAATTTAATTATGTTCAAGAGCTTTAAAAGGAATATTGAAAGAGAAACAAGTAAACAGTTCTCCTTACTTAGAGACTAGGCGTTAGTGAGTCACAATAGTTAAAGATAGGGCTGCTTTTATGGCAATGAGTTCATTTAGATACTTATCTATATCCATCAACCTCTTACGAATACGTTACTAGTACACCAACAATTGTTAGTGGCGTAGCTAGGGGAGAGGGGCATAGCCCCGGTGCTAGATTTTAGAAGCGGCATATAGATCTATACATAAATAATTATGCCTGCATAAATCTCAAAAAATCTAAAAATTTCCTAATAGTTTTTTGAAATAGTTTTGACCAAAATAGTATTCCAATTTCTGGAAATAGAGATAAAAATTTTAATTTAATTAGTTTTCATAGCAGTCACTTTCTGATCACGCACCTAAAAAAAACTGGATATTAATCAAAAATAACTAGGTAAGTTAATCTTGTTTTATTATGGGATATGACGTTAACATTGTTATTTAATATTATTAATTACATTTTATATTATTTACACATACTTATTTTAAGGAAAAACAAATACTCTTTTATAGCACACCTAAGAAAAACAAATTACATTACGTAGTAAAATAAACAAACAGAGAGACAATACAAAGGCCGTCTTATTGATATACAGCATTTTCTTTTCTTTCAAGAAGGAAATAAAAAGGGAGGAAAATTTATTGGCACTATAAATGACATTATGATCTAAAATATTATTTATAATATAGCGTATACGTTCTTAAAATGACAGAATAATGATCATAAAGGTTTGAAAAATATGAAAGGAAGAGGGAGACATTACTGGGAAACATAATGTTCCTTAACCTGTTTTTAAAGAACCTCCAACTTTCCAAGCTTAACTCCAAGATTTGTGAAAGATTTTTTGTTAAAAATAACGGGAGTGCAAGGAATACAGAATAGATGTATATGCACAGAAGAAAAAGGTTATGAAAGGAGTTGAGAATTTGAAAACGTTCTATGATGTAGGCTGAACTTTATATTATAAGTAACACGCAGTAGATCAAAAAAATATGAGTATTTTGATGAACAAGAAAATATTTAAAAATTCAGTATCATAACTGTAACTTATATTTTCACCAAAAAGATATTAAAAAGACAGATTAATATAATTAAATTAAAAGTATCAACCTAAAAGTTATTACAAATGTATTTTAAATCCATTTTTCTAGATACCATTCCATCATTACGATGTGACTTTTACATTTTATTATTTCTCTAGTGAACACCTAAAGTAGTTTTAACCATTTTTCCTTGTGAGAATTCGTGTTTGTATATAACCCATTGCTAGGCATTATGGGCATTATTATTGGAACAAAGTTCTTCTGAAGTAGTGTAGGCGGCCTTCGCGGCTATAAGGAAGCGAGATGGAATAATATCCATCTCCCTCGCACTTATTCTTATCTTGCCATAAAAGAAATATTATTTTATTTTAAATGACGTTTCATTTTAATAGATTATTTGTTAATCAATAAAATAATACGTTTGTCAATAATAATATACTACGCAAGGAACTTCGTTCGAACCGAGCGTTCCACGACACTCACGCATATTTTTTTTTATTAATATCTCTTTCAGTATACTACTAACTAATACGTTTTATAAACTCTGCGAGAAAATATGAGTAGATTTATGGGATTTAATGGACGTAAGTGCTACGAATTGTAAACATCTATGAAATATAATATATCTAATAATAAATAATTAAATAATATATTATATATAGGATCTGTTTTAGGAATATAAGGATATATAATTTGTTATAGAGAGTCAGAGGAAACATGCAATTTTTTGTAAAAATGGATGCTCTTATTTCAGAAAGACCACCGTGGTGCTCCAGTCAAAATATTTTTAATTTTTAAAACGAAGAAGTTTTCTCATGATTTCTAAATTTTCTTTTAGTATTTTGCGTGGTAGAGCCATGCTGCAATTTATATTATGGTTATAGCACGAATGTGTCGGTTCGACCGGGGACAGATCGCGCTTTCGCAAAAATAAGTGTGAAATAGCAGATTAATTCTGCTGAGTTCGTATAGTGAGTGTGAAGATTTTTTTTAGCACAAAGGGTCGTTGGAAAGGGCAGAAAAACGTCTGCATGGCCAGCTAGTTAACAATATTTTAAATCAATGGACTTCTACCTAGAAGTGATATAATTTATGACTTTTCCCGCCTATTACAGATTCGTGACATTGCTTTCTTTTAGGTGAAAACCAAGTATAATTAAAAGGAGGCGGTAAGTGTCGAGGGTGTACGGGGAAATATTTACTTATGATCGGAAGTAATTGATAGCAGAAAATGCAATACAATACTGAACTCAAATTTAGTATTGTAAACAAGTCTCTGACTTGTGATATGGGGCAATTTTTTTTTATAGAATAAGGGTGACAAACGAGTACACAGTCCACTTGATGGTAGGTGGATGCTAAACCCATAGACATCTCCGTCTACGATCAGATGCGTTGTCACCCCTGAAGACTAAGATGGAATCCCACGTTTCCAATAAAAAGGGTCTCCGGTTCTTTACGCTCACCATACGAAACACAGCAATATTGAGATGCTATTTGACGCTGGTATTCTGTGAGAGCGTGGTCCTTCCCCTGTCGAGCTGACCCATTCGTGCTACAATCATAATATAGCTGCAGCATGGCTCTACCACGTATCAAAGGGCTTATTTACAAAATTAGTAATAATTACGAATTTGGCGAAAATAAAAATATTAATATACATCTCGTTGTGGATCTTATTACTGTCCATCGAGACGGAAGCAGCATGCGGATAGAATTCATTCGCAAACTCATTTCTAAAGGGAATATAAATAATGTTGACAGTTGAATATCAAAACAGGCGTTTTTTCGCTGTAAAAATATTTTTGTATTTTTATTTGTACTTTTTTTCTATATATTATATATTATATTATATATTATATATTATAACCGTTGACAATTTATAATACCTGCAGGTATTATAAATTGTCAACGGTTATAATATGACTTTTAGACAAAATTTACAATTACTTATTATATAGTCACTTTGGCTTAAAGTTATAGAGACACCACGAGACTTAACGGCGTCTTAAAATTGAGTAGCGTTTAAGTATTTGGGCAATAGACATTATTACGTATTCATTTACGTGGTAGAGCCATGCTGCAGCTATATTTGTAATATAGTTGTAGCACGAATGGGTCGGCTCGACCGGGGAAGGACCACGCTCTCACAGAATACCAGCGTAAAATGGCAGCTTAACGGTGCTGAGTTTCGTATGATGAGTGTAGGCATTCCATCTTAGTCCTCACAGGTAACAACGCATCTGCATTTTGATTCGTAATTGAGGATAAATGTGGATTTCTATGGGACACAGCACCCACTTACCATCAGGTGGATTGTGTGCTCGTTTGTTACCCTTACTTTAATAATAAAATACGATGCGAGTCTTGGATTCGAATCTCAGTTTTAATTATGCAAGACTTATATTATTCTGTTAGGGTCTGGTGGTGATATGATTCTTCTTGTCAGATATAAGCATTTACACTGTAGCTATACTGTATTTACGGCTCCGTGGTGCAGTATCTTAGCAATAAGTTGCGGTGCTCAGGACCGCCTGTTTGAATCCCACAAATTATTCGGGAGTTGTTGGCGTAAACAAAGATTGTCCCTGAGGACAGAACATAACCTGTCCATTACTGGATATAAGTTGTTTTCAAAGTCAAAGTCAAAGTCTTTATTTGCCGAATAAAATGTTTAGGTAATACAGGTATTTAGTATCAGAGTAAATCTCAATAATATTCTACCGGGAGTTGTACCGGTGTGCAAATATATCTTAAAATAATCAAATTAAATTGTACATAATGTTAAAAGCTTGAATAAATTACATAATACAATACATATCAATCAATTAAAATATTCCTTAACACTATAATAACACTTGTCAAGAAGCCATTTATTAATCTCAATATTAAATTTATTCAAAGGCATGTCTTTTAAGTTATTGGGTAATTTATTACATATTTTATTAGCCATCATAGGAGCACTGTTTGCATAAAATCTAGAGCTGCATTTGGGGTAAAATAATTTATTTTTATGCTTTGTTTGCCTTTCGAGAGATTCAGCGTGGGTTTTAAGTAATTCGGGTGTCGCTTTACAAAATACATATTTTCAAGTTGAGAGTGTTAGAAATAATCGCCATGGGTGTGTATTAATGTAAGCGCCATGTATTAAACGTAATCGTGGTGTATTTTTAAACCTTGTTTCTTATAAATTAATTTTTAGGTTATGCAATGTTCCGCATAAGGTCCATGAGAGTCGTCTCTAAATTTATTTCTACGACACCACTGGGACGAGATTATGTGATACTATTACGTCGCCACTGCACGAAAAATAACAAAAATTTTACAATGAATTTTACTATGATATCTTTATGTATAAAAATTACGTGTCACATTGTTTGTCCGCGATAAGCTCCTAAACTTCTAAACTGATTTCAATGAAATTTAGCACACTTTTTTACGTGGTAGAGCCATGCTGCAGCTATATTAATAGTATAGTTGTAGCACGAATGGGTCGGCTCGACTGGAAGGACCACGCTCTCACAGAATACCAGCGTAAAATAGCAGTTTAATGCTGCTGTGTTTCGTATGGTGAGTGTAGAGAATCGGTGACCCTTTTACTGGAAAGAGGCATTCTATCTTAGTCCTCACGGCTGACAACGCATCTGCATTTAAATTCGCAAACGAAGATAGATGTAGATGTCTGAAACCTGCAACCACTTACCATCAGGTGGACTGTGTGCTCGTTTGTCACCCTTATTCTATAAAAAAAAAAACACTGTGTACAGATTGGTCCAACTTCAAAGATAGGATATTTTTTATCCCGATCGGTGATCCTCAATATTTTCTGTTGCGAGTTTATGGATTTTTTTAGCACAAAGGGTCGTTGGAAAGGGCATTATTATTAAATCAATGCTTCTACATAGAAGTGATATAATTTATGACTTTTCCCGCCAATTACAGATTCGTGACATTGCTTTCTTTTAGGTGGAATAAAAACCAAGTATAATTAAAGGAGGCGGTAAGTGTCAAGGGTGTACGAAATATTTACTTATGATCAGGTAATTGATAGCAGAAAATCAATACAATACTGAACTCAAATTCAGTATTGTGAAAAAGTCTCTGACTTATGATATGGGGCAATTTTTTTATAGAATAAGGGTGACAAACGAGTACAGTCCACTTGATGGTAGGTGGATGCTAAACCCATAGACATCTCCGTCTACGATCAGATGCGTTGTCACCCCTGAAGACTAAGATGGAATCCACGTTTCCAACAAAAGGGCCTCTGGTTCTTACGCTCACCATACGAAACGCAACAATATTGAGATGCTATTTGACGCTGGTATTCTGTGAGAGTAGTCCTTCCCGGTCAGCTGACCCATTCGTGCTACAATCATAATATAGCTGCAGCATGGCTCTACCACGTATCAAAGGGCTTATTTACAAAATTAGTAATAATTACGAATTTGGCGAAAATAAAAATATTAATATACATCTCGTTGTGGATCTTATTACTGTCCATCGAGACGGAAGCAGCATGCGGATAGAATTCATTCGCAAACTCATTTCTAAAGGGAATATAAATAATGTTGACAGTTGAATATCAAAACAGGCGTTTTTTCGCTGTAAAAATATTTTTGTATTTTTATTTGTACTTTTTTTTCTATAATGCACAGGTATTATGAATTGTCAACGGTTATAATATGACTTTTAGACAAAATTTACAATTACTTATTATATAGTCACTTTGGCTTAAAGTTATAGAGACACCACGAGACTTAACGGCGTCTTAAAATTGAGTAGCGTTTAAGTATTTGGGCAATAGACATTATTACGTATTCATTTACGTGGTAGAGCCATGCTGCAGCTATATTTGTAATATAGTTGTAGCACGAATGGGTCGGCTCGACCGGGGAAGGACCACGCTCTCACAGAATACCAGCGTAAAATGGCAGCTTAACGGTGCTGAGTTTCGTATGATGAGTGTAGGCATTCCATCTTAGTCCTCACAGGTAACAACGCATCTGCATTTTGATTCGTAATTGAGGATAAATGTGGATTTCTATGGGACACAGCACCCACTTACCATCAGGTGGATTGTGTGCTCGTTTGTCACCTTTATCCTATAAAAAAATTACATCTGTCCTCGATAGTGGCGTAGTATGGGTTGCTGTCGCCCTAAGTCACTAGAACCGAAAATGTTGAAGCTCACCATCTATCATTATCGTTCGTATATTAAAAAATTAAGTCAGTAAAAGACTTCAATATTCTACGTATATTTTGTTAAAATAAATAAAGCAATACCCACACCCTTTGCAGGTGTGTGTGTGCAAATTATCTCAATTTGCAGGACTAAGTATATATGCTGTGATATTTAAAGGTCGTAATATTTAAATTAAAACTATTCAGTAAGATAGATTAAGAGATTTAAATAGATTCAGTAAGAGAGATTTTTAAAAGTTGACTTTTGATTCTCCAAATGCCGACTTCTGAAATTTTTCGCCCAGGGCCATATCCATGTCTCTCATTACTATTATAAGCCAGTGCTTTGACTACTATCTCACCTGATGGTAAGTGTTGATGCAGCCGATGATGGCAAACAGTAAGTCAAACCTTCGGTGTTGGAATGTTTATCTATATTTAAACCTCTATGAATATGTTGGAAGTAAAATGGCGGCGGCTATATTATGACGTTCTTCCCTGACAGTGACAAAAGTATAAATAAAATTACTTAATAAGTAAATAGCGTAAGTGAAATTTTTGCAACCATGAGAAGATTTATATTAAACGGAATATCAATATTTAGATAAAACACATTGAAACGTTTACCTAGCTATTTATACTTTGTCAAATGTAACCATTACCACCACCACTACAGCCTATCAAAAGTCCACTTCTGAAGATACACCTCTCCCATAGACTTTTGTCACAGTTGCCACGCTTGGCAAGCGGGTTGGTAACCGCAGCTTTTTTTTAGTTGTTATCAGGAAGATGCTGCTGCCCAACTCCTGTTTCAGGTTCCCCTCCGTCGCTTCTTACGACACCCATGGAATGATATGGGGTAGTGGACACACACTTACACCGCCACTACACGATTATTAAAATACATACATAACATACATAAGCACTCACGCCTGTCACCCAGAGTGGTAGGCAGAGACTACGGACTTCCATTTGGTACGATCCTGACACACTTCTCTCGCCTCCTTTACATCCATATATCTACGCATACACGCTCGTCGGTTAAGGGTACTCCTAATCTGGCCCATTTTCAATATATCGCCAATTTGGTCGATAAACCTTCGTCTAGGCATCCCTTCCCGACTCTTCCGTTCACTTCTGCAACATAAATTTGCTTTGTCACTCTTTCCTCGTTCATTCTTTTTACATGACCAAACCATTAAAATATAACAGCTGAAAACAAATATTACAAAATCCCAGACAGATACTTTATATTATTTGATTATGGACCATTTCTACATAAAAAATAATATGAAGATAATATTTATTTAGTGAAGACAATGAACTAAAAATAACAAACGCGCAAAAATAAAATATGGAAATAATAGTTTAAAAATGGGACGACAAACTTAATAAAATAAGATGATACGGGTGCAACAAACTCCCAGACATTTTCTAACATTTTATATTCAGCGAAACAGGAAATGAGGGGCTTTTGCTGCCTTACCAGTTTGAGCACAACGAGATACATTAGATTCAATTAATATAAATGTGATAAGTGAATTCCAATTATCTTATTTATACATTTTACAGTGAGGTTAAAATTATTTTATAAATATACTAAAAGAAGTAAAATAAGTTTTTATTTGCGTTAATATTATGATTTCTATGGGATTTGATAGAACATAAAACTGCCGTCTTATTCAAAAATGCAGTAAATAATTTTTGAGCCCTTGAGACGACCTCTAGTAAATTCGATTTTGATAATTTATTATTTTTTCGAAAGTGCAGCGTTTGGTTGAAATGATGTCGACCTTACTTACTGCACTCTTAATGAGTACGACATAACAGATAACGTGGAATAGAATATAGCAGTGCCTATATCTATCACCTCATTTCGTGCCGTGGGTTTGGTAACAGACGACTATGCCAGAAGATTTTTATGGCTTCCGATAGATGGTGGCATAACCATCTCGTTAACCATTATTCATCCATAAAGCCTATAAAAGCTGAACATAGCTCTTTTCATAGTTTGCCTAATGCAGCAAGCAGGTTGGCATCCGCAGTTTTTTATTATTTTCAGTTGTTATCAGGAAGATGCTGCTGCCTATCTCCTGTTTCATTTTCCCTCTGCCGCCTCTCACGACACCCTCTGGATGATATGGGGTAGTGGATGTTCTTACACCGCCACTACATGGTTAATCTCGTTTACGCCAGGCGTAAAATATCTGGACCGGCGACGGAGAGCAACGTCAAAGGTACTACCTTGGTACGACTGGTACTGCGTTCGTCAATCCGGCTGCCAAGCGTGGAGGTTAAGTAAAATCTTCCTACAATATGAGAGGACCATGCCCAGCAGTACACTTTTATGAACTGACGATTGTGATGAATTAATTACCTGCAACCTTGGATAAGATGCGTAAATAGTACAAAAAAATGAAAATAATGTATTACTTGTATAAATTTGTATTATTGATTAAATTGACAATTTATTTTAGAACATAGTAAACAAAAAATTATAAAAATATTTATATTTAAAACATCTTTGTTGTTGTTAACAGACATAATTCATAAGTTCATAACTAACTGAAGCGACCTCAAGGATAGCGGCTACGTTATCATAACTGCCCATTCCATGTTTAAAACACCTCTAAAATTAGATTCTAACGAAAACCCGGTTTGCGACATCTCTCGAAATTGACGATGCGCGATTTAGCATGATCAATTCCTTGCATACCGCAAAACAGTGGATGTTATGAACAAAACATTGAAAGATATCAGACAAAATAAACAGGCCAATGGGAGGCGTCACAGTATTGCTGTGTGGAGACTAGACAGACGTTGCTAGTAGCAACACCAGAGCTGATGAGATAAACACACTTTTTTTTGGATTAAGAGGATAAACCAGCACACAGTCCACCTGATGGTAAGTGGATAATGTTGTCCATAGACGTCTATATTTATTCTCATTTACGATTCAAAATGCTGATGCGTTTGCGTTGTCACCCTTGAAGAGTAAGATGGAATGCCTCGTATCCAGTAATAGGTATACTCACAATACGAAACACAGCAGGATTGAGCTGCTATTTTACGCTAGTATTCTGTGAGAGCGTGGTCCTTCCTCGGCTGAGCCGACCCATTCGTGCTACAATCATATTATACCTGCAGCATAGCTCTACCACGTTGAAAAACATGCCTAAAGCTTTCGTCTTTTTGTTTTGTCAACAATGTGTTTATACACGAATCATACAATATTATCAATAATATTGTTTACAGAGAGACTTTTGCCGATTACCTATCTCTCTGTGTATAAAAATCAATTGCTGTCCGTTAGTCTCGCCAAAATTGAAAACTAGCTCGACCGATTCGGATAAATTTTTTGTGTGAACCATCCAGTGGAGCTGTTGTCGAGATCCAGAAATCACCCGAGCGAAGCCGTTTATTATACAGAATAGAGTATTTTTTATTCAATATATAAAGATTATATGTAATACTTATTTAAAGTCATTTTTTATTTTTACACTGGTTCGGAAAATAAAGTACTAAAACTAAAAAGTACTCCTAATTCGGTATATTACGAGTACTTAATAATTTTTATTAGACATAAATTCTTCTCATTGCTTCTATATCACTGACTTCTATATATACAACGCGGTTATTGCTTCTATACCTACATGCCGTGTAAAGTCATCGCCAGCACGTTAGTTTTATAATGCATCACATTTGTATAAGTTTCACAAAGATTACTTTCATTTGATTATTTTAATTTGTTCAATGAATTGGGGTATTATTGAAAAGATACACTAGTTGGAAGGAGTCTTATTTGTTTAGAAGTTGTTTGGGTTTGTTTCACCCTCTTAACTCATTCTGCCATTACGAACCCTAACATATACGGTTCTGTACCAATTTCAAGTGTATGGTAACATGTTTTTATTTTAAAGAATGCTGGTAACTCTGTTAGCAATACTTATTTTCCCGTTAACAAAGTAAGCTTAAAATGTTTGTGTTAGGATTGGTTCACGACAGTAGTCAAATGGTACCCACGAATTTGTGAGTTTGCAGTCCGTTCCTTAACCATTAGGCTACTCTCGCTTCAAATTACGAGAAAATTCATTTTAGTTTTCAGGGTTGACAACATGTCTGTGACCTTTTTTGCTTGAAATTGATTGCAGATTTTTATAAACAGGTAACGTCCACCTCATGATATGTAAATGCCATAAATCTAGATGTCCAAAGACACATCAAAATCTATTCCACCACCATTTAAATATCAAAAATGCATTTTCACTTGAGATAAAAATAATCACTAAATCAGTCTAGCGAAGATATTTCGTAACGTACATAATTTGCGTAACGTACGTTACGTTAAATAAACGGTTGAATTAAAAGTTATCTCCGGTTTCGAAGTCGCCTAAAATTGAAAGTTTTCAACTACGTAGGAGATACAATAATGCCACACATTGTACAACGTTGCACAAAGGCACTCATCCTGCTAAGACAAGTTAGAACGATACGTCGAGACACGGATACTTTGACAGCACAACCAGACCCGAACAAACAAACAAATTGTGTTAAGGGTGCGTTTGCAAATCGGGCAAAATTATGCTATGTTTCGGTACATTTTGTGACAAAACTAAACCAAATCAAACATAGCTAATAACTACCACGTATAGAACGGTTCTTCATCTTCAAATGGTAGTAACTTTTTTGTTGAAAATAATAGTTTTTTATATTGTAAAAACGATCTTCCCTAGCCATTTCCTACAAAATTAACGATACCGGCTCATGTTTAGGTACATTTTTTGTTGTATTGTCAACATGTATTAAGATTTCTAAAAATACTATAAGTAGGCAGACATATTCATTAAAAAATGGTGGTGTTTACTTTTTATCAAAATGTCACAAATAGTCGTAAAAAAAAACTGATGCTTATTTTTTCACATATTTTGGTAATACGGATCTACTCGTCCAGGAGTTCCAGTAGTAGTCACCAAAGTACACCATCAGGTATTTCCATAAAGCCCGGAGGTTAGGTCTCATAATAACTAACAAAACGAGCCCAAACTCGGCACACCTAGTACTACTCGTCGAGGAGTTCCAAGAGCTGTCACCGAATTATACCTTCAAGTCACTTCACCAAGTCCGGAGCTAAAGTGTTATCATAACTAGCAAAACCCGCCCAAAGTGCACAGCCACCATCTCACTGCTAGTAGAGGGCTTCTAGTACCTAGCAGTCTCTGGAGCAGCTATTCCTATTTCGTATCTAAGTTTATTTTTGTAGGTATAAGAAATAAGAAAAAAAAATCAATCTTTCAAATTATCAAAATGTTTTTACTTGATTACGATTCCCGCACCCTCAGCTAACCGTGCGTACACTTGTGTGTGTGACCCGCGTCAATGTAATAGTTTGATTCTATACCTATCAATTTTGCAAACGCGTCCTTAAGGGAACTACAATAAAAAAATAAAAAAACGAATGAAATCATAAAACAAATATTTTTTCAAAATAAATACAGGCTCACTGAAACAATAAATTAAATTACAACCAAAGTATTGCACTGTAAAATATAGTATGAAGAGAATTCATTTTAATTTTAATCCAAAAATGAAGTTCCCTGGTGCATTGGCATCTTCACTTGTGAAGTACTCCTTCCACAGCTCCTGGAAATCTGCCAAAGAAATGCTGGCCTTCCCTTTTGACAATTTTTGGAAAGAATCGTCAGCTTCATTTTTATTGACTCCCAATGCTTCGTGTGTTTTAACGAATTCTTCTCTATTAATGGAGCCGTCATTTCCAGTATCTAGAAGTTGGAATGTGAATTTGCAATACAAGTTTTGCCAATCGAGAGCACTTGATGGGTTTTTGGCATAAGAGTCCCACAATGCAACCCATTCGTCGACGGATACGTGTCCGTCTTTGTTCGAGTCAGCTTGGTTTTGCAACCCATCCCAGATCTTCAACATTGTGTTGAGGTACTCTTTTTGTTTGGCTTCATCAACCTTACACTGCTTCGCCAGCATCTCTGCTGACTTCTCAACGTCTTTCTTTTCAATTGTCCCACTAGCATCGCTGTCAAACGTTTTGAATACCTCAAGGTACTTCTTTCTTCGAAATTCTGAAACCATTTTCGTTGCGCACTGTCTAGAATGTAACGGCGATACATCTGAAGGTTTTTATATCGTTTTTGAAACTATCTATTAAGATAAAATCTTATCTACCATTTTGTAAATCTCAGTCGTGAATGATATTATCATATCATATGATATTATATCTGTGGATTTCTCGAATTACGCAACTGTTTTTTTAATAGGAGAGGGAGCTAACGGGCACAACTGCAATATCAGAGGAAAAGCAGTCGCGTTGCGTAGTAGCTGATTCCACAAAGAAGTTGTATTCACCACTGCTATGTACCGGCTTGAGTTGTAACAGTTCTAGTTTTGTTACAGACTGTGAGGCAACTCATATTAGTTGCCAAGGTTGACAACGCATCGGTGGTATTCTTTGTTTGAAGTTGGTTGTTGGTGTCAACCGGCTGCCGTTACCACTAACATCAGGTGTTTCTTTTTAATAGATAATAATCTTCGACGTAATCTTTTATCAATTAGCATTTTTGCATTGTTAGTAGTGGCAAATACTTTAATAAGAATGCATCGCTTGCCGCATTGTTGACGACATAGAATTGAAAAGGTTGATAAGATAATATTATATAATCAAATAAAAATGATTTTGTGCAAATAAAATTAATTATTTTTCCTGATAGATCGCAAATACTGTAAGTATTGCGCAAATTGTAAGATAACCATCTCTATGATAAATTATGACACATGTTTAACGTTTAATACCTTTTTAATATTTTGTACAAAAATAAATGGGACTTGGCCTGTGACGGGTTTTACACGAAAATTTGCATCTTTTTCCACCATCCATTACCCCATATCGTCCTGAGAGTTTCGTAAGAGGCGACAGAGGGAAACTGAAACAGGAGATGGGCAGCAGCATCTTCCTGATAACAGCTCAATAAAAAACTGTGGTTGTCAATCTGTCTGCCAAGCTTGGTAACTATGACAAATATCCATATATGAAGCTATCAGTGGGGGAGGCCTTTTTACATGAGGAAATACCTACGCATACCCGCCTCGCGAGGGCAAGGATGGGTTATGTCGGACTCGCACTGAGGATGACTCCTCCCCTTTTGCATTGAGGTAAGGCACACCAGGAACACAAGGCGCACCTTCCTCCGCGGCTTCAACTCCACCTGCGCAACGGACCCTCACCCCCGTTATTAGGAAGACGTTGCCCATCTTCCGATTTGTTTCCCTCTGTCTCCTTTTAAGACACCCACGGTATGATATGCGGTAGTGCATATCCTTACACCGCCACTACACGATACGGTACGGTACACTACACAGTGAAACTAACCGTATCAAAATTATTAGGTGTGCAAAAGTTACAAGAGTGTACGTCTAATAGCTATAGAGTTAAAACACTAAAGCAATTACACGTATAGACAATATACGTCTAATAGCTTTAGTATAGTAGAAAGCTTGAATAAAACTATTTTTACGGATTTTATCGCATTTAATTTACTTATTTTAATTCCCGACGTTTCGGGTGCTTTACAGCAACCCATGGTCACGGGGAGGACTGAGATGTTTAACGTCCCGATGTCACAGTTAACCCGGCTACCTTCAGTTTTTGAATATTAATTTTTGGTTCGATCTACGCAGAATGAGCTTACAGTATCTTGAAGTCTTGCAGTGGTATGCTTGGGTTTGGATTTAATTTTGTTAATTATAGGATCCCAAGCAGATGGCAGCACCCATCCATCTTCTCTATTGAAATTAGGATGTTTTTTAATTTCAATAGCCTCGCGTATCATCCTCGGTAGGAATCGGTGTTCTTTTACGAAGATTTGTGGTCTATCAAATCTGATGTAATGGCGGGGATGATCTTGAACATGTTCACAGTCTGCAGTATTCTCAGAGCGTCGGTGCCTCAGGTCAGCTATATGTTCTTTCACGCGGGTTTTAATCTTTTTGTTTGTCCTATGTAAGAGAGACCACATTCGCAATCAAGCTTGTACACTCCTGCATCTTGTAGAGGGATATTACACTTGACGGATGGTAAAAATTGACTAATCTTCTTTGGCGGCTTTGTTTTTGTTTTAACAGAAGCTCGCTTCCAGATGTAGCCAACCTTGTCTGTGACCCTATGACATAAGGTAGTACAGCAGGCACACGCTCAACTACAGCCGGCTTCACTCGATCACTGTGACGTAGGCGCGGAACCCGAAGCTTGTTGTCTTGCAATACTTGCTCGACGTGCTGAAGCTCGGCGGCCAGATGTTTTCTGTCACAGGTCCCTCGTGCTCTCTGAAACAAAGATTTTCCCACGGTAGCTAACTGTGAAGGATAATGGTGCGATTCACCATTTAAATATCGGTTGGTATGGGTCTTTTTCCTATACACAGTGTGAACAATAGTGTTATCATGATTTCGAATGACTAAAACATCTAGGAAAGCTAAAGAATTCTTTGCCTCTAACTACATTGTGAATTGTATTTTGGAGTTTATGGAACTAAGGTGGTCTAAAAATGCAGTTACTTTGTCGGATGGTAAAATTGTGAAAGAGTCGTCTACGTAACTTTCTCTTCTCTAGGTTTGAAAGTGGCTCGAAATAGCTCGTGTACATGTACGCAATGCCGGAGTGTCTTCTCTTTTCTTAATGAAATAATGTTTTCCGAACTTGGCTGACACAACCTTGACTCTATTGTTTGACGTTCTTTTGTAAGAAATATACTGTGAAAAGAAAATTCATTTTCTTTATTTCTAAGATACTTAATATCGTAAAAGCTCGACACTCATACGCATGCGTATACCAGCTAAACCAGTGTAGAATTACATATATAATATTTATTTAGGTATTTTTACATCGCGTAGTTTATAAGTGTTAACTGTATTGTGACTTAAGCTACTTTTCATCTTAAGAGATTACCGTATACCATCGTAAAAGATCTTGTTACAATTTGATTATCCTTGTGAACCGTAGTTATGGTTTGGTGTAATACCACCTAGGTAGGAGATGACTAGCGTTAACATTGTGACAGGAGCAGGAAAAAACTCTTTTTAATACACAACAAACAAAAGACATTGTTCTGCGTCCATGCAATGTTCGATTGAATGGACAAATGTTCGATTGAATGGGAAACGAATGATTGATATTATCAATCATCATTACTTTGGATTTGATTACAAAAAGTTGAGCTGTCCATTGTTGTATACAGTGAAAAATCTGTTCGTCTTCCAGCACCATAGAGCCACTTGCTGAACCACAATTCACACAATATATAGATTCCATCGTTAGTCCGTGAGTAATGAAAAGTTAAAATCCGTGATTCAAGCCAGGTAGGTCGCTAAAGAACATAACATAACATAACATAAACACTCACGCCTGTCACCCAGAGGGGTAGGCAGAGACTACGGACTTCCATTTGGCACGATCCTGGCACAACTCTCTCGCCTCCTTTACATCCATATATCTACGCATACACGCTCGTCGGTTAAGGGTACTCCTAATCTGGCCCATTTTCAATATATCGCCAATTTAGTCGATAAATCTTCGTCTAGGGCGTCCCTTTCCGACTCTGCCGTTCACTTCTGCAGCATAAATTTGCTTTGTCACTCTTTCTTCGTTCATTCTTTCTACATGACCAAACCACCGAAGCATTCCTTTCTTAATCCTGGTCACAACGTCATCTTGCAAACCACACTTTTCTCTTATCACACTATTTCTCACCCTGTCATTCAGATTCAGCCCTAGCATACTCCTTAATGACCGCATTTCTACAGCATTTATTCTACTCTCATGCTTCTTCTGCCAGACCCAACTTTCACTACCATACATTAAAGTAGGGACTAACACAGCATTGTGAATTGCCAAACGTGCCTTTTTTGACACACTCTGACTCTTCACAATAGCGTGTAGAGCCCCATTCACTCTAAAGGAAAAGGGTCACAGCAGAACTGTAAAAACTACCGTGGTATCAGCTTGCTTAGCATTGTGGGTAAACTGTATGCTAAGGTGTTAATTGAAAGAGTTATGGAAGAAACTGATGGAAAAATTTGGGATGTGCAAGCTGGATTTAGAAAGGGAATGGGGTGTACGGATCAAGTATTTTCCATTGACTTGGAAAAGGCTTATGACAGAGTGGACAGGAATGTGTTATGGCAAACACTTAACTCATTTGGTTTGAGCGCTGCTTTGATACAGGAATTGAAGTCTCTTTATAGGGACTCTAGTGCTTGTGTCAGGATCAACCGGGTCTACTCGGACTGGTTTGGCATCCAAAAAGGTGTCAGACAGGGCTGTGTAGCTTGTTTAACCTATTTATGGACAGTTGTTTGCAAACTTTGAAAGTCGAAGAATGTGGGTTGAGAATGGGTGAGTTAACCGTCAAATGCCTTTTGTACGCCGATGATCAAGTCATATTTGCATCGTCGGCGGCCGAATTGCAAATGATGGTTACTTTAATGAAACGGTCATTAAAAGAAAGAGGTATGAAAGTGAACGCAAGTAAGACGAAAGTGATGGTTTTTGAAAGAGAAGAAAGTAAAACGTTATGTGAAATAAGAATAGAAGGGGAGTTGATTGAGCAAGTGGATGAGTTTGTATATTTGGGATGTTTATTTAGCAGGGATGGTAGATATGATAAGGATATAGAACGACGAGTGAACGCAGGAAATAGAGTCGCTAAAGAAGGGTATCGATATCCGTTGTTCAAGCCGAGTCGTAATTTATAAAAACTTATCGCATAACAAAGCAACTGCACAGTGCACTTAGATTCCGAAAACATTTCCAGAAATGTATTTTTTCAAACGAAACGAAAACGATCGCACGTCTGACGTCTATCTATTTTATCGTCTTGTCATCTGTCAACGTTATTGACGTTTTTTTTGCGTGGCGCAATGCTGATTTGGCCAATGAGAGTACAATAGAATTGTTATTTTAAATGAAAACAGATGATTTCACTGTATCCCAGTTCCTTGTGGTATATATTAATCTGGGGTATATTTTAAAATATTAAAGTTTTCATAATATATTTGAGTTTATGACAACTGTTGAAATATGTGAGTGAAGATATTGTGCGATTGGCCAAATCACAGGAGCCCATAAACGCAGCACATTAGTATTAAAAAATGTGTACAAAGTTCAAAATCTAAAAAGTCCTTTTTATTTTGATTTCACAATTCAGAAGTGTCCGTTACTATGTAATGAATGTTATCTAATGCATAATTAAGGATAATAATTTTGGTAATTGTCAAATATATGTTGGTTCTTAGGCGAGTTTTTACAATGTCCTTTACAGTCCACCTGACGGTAAGTGATAGCCCATGGACATCTGCAACCAAAATCAACAGACGTGTTGTCACCTCTAAGAATGCCTCAAGCCTGTAATTATACTGGCCTATACCCTTCAGAACGCAACGGTGCACGAACTGCTGTTCGGCGACAGAAATAGGTAAGCGGGTGGTACATACCCGGATAGACTCCTAGGAATAAAAGGAGTTCCTACTAGCTAGTGAAAAAGAGTCCTACTACCTAGTAACTGGGTCGTCAATCCGCCAGGCTTGACGATAAAGGCAAATGGGAAAGTCTGTTGATGAAGAAGAAAGAGAATTATCAGATTTAAAAAACGGTTGAAATGTTGAAATAGATTAAGAATATAAAATATTTTCATATAAAAACTACTCAAGGAAACATAGTAGCCATAGTACTTGGCAGGTGAATTGGCGATCGCAGTAACAGACTGTTTGCTCTTTAGGTGCTGCTACCAGTTGTCATTCTAGGTATTTTACATCTGGCGCAAGCGAGATGATCACAACACAAAATAAGATGATGGGTATATGATATATTCTCTTACACCGTATCAAAAGGTTCGGCAATATTAATGAGAATTATGGGAAACGCACCCAAATTGCAGGCAAAGTGCTCAACTCCCATCTTTTTATTCTATAATTAAAAATAATGGTCCATTAATGTCTCACTAACTGCTTTAATTCAACTGTGTAAAGACTCAACATTATTTTTAAGTACTGCGTAATTTATACACTACGAAAAATTAATCACGTGCTAATTAAACGCGACCTACCTCATTTCAGAGCAGTTTTTGCAATAAAAATTCAAATAAAACCTTTGGATTTTTCACTTGAAATGTTTTTGATAGGATTTAATTTTACACCAAATAAAAAGACAATTTTTCGGTTCAACTCTTTATAACTTATATTTCCATGCTACGCCAATAAGTTTTATATAACATATTATGCCTGTAATCAAAATATGTCGCCATGAATTCAGGCAAGTACACTAGAGAAAATAAATATTTATGTCCATATCGTATCGACCTGTCTACTCACGTACACTTCCAATCACTTTCGCCAATACATATATATCACGTAACTAAATCTAAATTATATTAGTGTCGTGAGGTATTTAAGTGACGTTATGATACCTTCTTTATTTTGTGTATTGTAACTGATATTTCTAACATTGGTTTTGGTTTTAATTACAATCTTTTATTTTATTCTGCAGCCTTAAGTCCTTTGTTGAATGTAGATCTTTTTGTATACAGAACGGATATACGTGGCGTATATACTCTTGCTATATTATGGCTGCAGCACGAATGGGTAGGCCGGGGTAGGACCACGCTCTCACAGAATATGAGCGTAAAATAGCAGCTTAATGCTGTTTCGTATGGTGAGTGTAGAGAACTGGAGACCCTTTTACTGGTAACGAGGCATTTCATTTTAGTCCTCAGGGGTGATAACGCATCTGTATTTTGATTCTTAATCGAGGATAGATGTAGATGTATATGGGCCGCAGCATCCACTTACCATCAGGAGGACTGTGTGTGTTCAGGTCAGGTCGGTAGGAGAGCGCAATGTCTCTATACATTCGTGTTGGTAAAGTTTCTTTATATCGCCAGTCCGTTTTAATTTAGTTCGGCATTTTTGGATAGGCTTTCCGCCATAATTTGGTCACGTCGCTTATTAATCAGCAAGGTGCAGCTCTCGCAAGTGAGATTAACATCTGGACAAACGGTTGTGGCATTCCTTACAGCCTTAATCAATTTATTTATCAATAATTTATTATCAACAAATAACATCTAATGATAAAGCAAAACACTGACGTCAATACCTCACTATAAATATACTAACTGGTTCAATAGAGTTGTTCATCCGCGTTCACTCCGTATTTTTTTAAAGTGCAAATATAAAATTTATCAACATATTTTATGAGTTTGAGTCTATTTGACTACAGCGCCACCTATCGAATTTTAGTATAGTTAGAATTATCGTCTCAACAAACAAATATATTGCACGAAAATTAACTCAATCTGTCAAGTCGTTCCGAAGTTACAAGATCACTAACAGACCCAGCAACGACTATATATCATCATCATCATCATTATTATTACAGCCAATCATAAGTATAGGAAATGCCACAAAGCAGTAGCCTGAGCCATCTGCATCTATCGACTTCCCACATCTCTCACTAGGTCGTCACTCCATTTAGTGGGGGGCCACCGTACATTTCGGTACCGGCTGTTCTCGATTAGCAGCCTCGTACCACCGGTACGAGGCTGCTAATCGAGAACCTTTTTCGCCGTCGGTTGTCGGTTCTTCGAGCTATATGGACGGTCTATTGCCACTTCAGCTTATCGATATCTGAAGAACATATATATGAATTTTAATATAACGGCATTTGCTGATGCATGTTGTGTGTCTAACTCATCCTCATCGACCTTCAAAAATGTAGTGTTGGCTTCTCTATTTTTACGGTGGATTTGATTTAATCGTCACGATTGGATTAGCGATCGCGGTACAAAACGTCTCCCACCATCTCGCAGCTCCAGTTGCCTGCCATGGTATTATGTACGTCTGTCGTAAACAAGATATATATTGCCTTCTATTGAAAGCCTTGAGAACTTTTTGAAGGGATGGTGTAACGGATTCTCTTTCACGATCATTACATATAAAAGTAAAGTAAAGTTACAGCCTATATACGTCCCACTGCTGGGCACAGGCCTCCTCTCATTTCTGAGAGGGTTTTAGGGCAAGGTAATGTCCGCCGCGCTGCCCCAATGCGTGTTGGCGAACTTCACATGTCTTCGAAATATTTTTTTAATTTTTATTTCTCAGACATGCAGGTTTCCTCACGATGTTTTCCTTCACCGCCGAGCACGTGGTAAATCAGCACTTAAAATTGCAATTAACAATTTCATTGGTGCCGGCGGGGATCGAACCCGGTTTGCTCACGTTCTGTGAAATTTACAACGAACGCTAAGCCCCTAAGGCATCATTATCACGGTTTGGCTGGGGATGTCTGTATTAGGGTGCATATCAGTTTTATTTAGGGATTAAGTAAATACCCAATGAGAATCCCAAAACATGCTGTAAATTTTGTTTTATCAAAGCTCTAATTCTAACTAACATTAATCACAAGCATTCGTTTTAATGGCGCAGCCGTTCAGTGAATAAAATATACCAGGATTAAATTGAAGTGGCTTAAACTGGAGAGCCTCTCAACTCCGGTTCAATCAGTAGGAAATCAACGCTATATTTCGCATGCTTCAAAATTGTAATATTACTGAACAGGCACCAGCGATCTACAACTATTTTTGTTACAATAATTACGAGGGTGACACTGAAAATTCTTAGAAAATCAAAAACTGAACAAACTAGCAAGTTATTACTTTTATTATATCTTTTCAAAATAGTGTCCATTTACATTAATACATCGCTGCATCCGATGGAACCACTGAGAAAAACACTTTGCCCACTTAGGGGTCTCTTCGACGTCATTTTGAAACGCAGCCACAGCTTCCTCGGCGTCCATAACACGTTTTCCTCGAAGTTTTTCTTTTATTTTCGGAAATAAATAAAAATCGCAAGGTGCGAGGTTGGGACTATAGGGCGGGTGACCCAGTAATTCCACGTCTGACGTCGCCAAGTAGTCGATTGTTTGCTTAGCGGTGTGCGACGATGCGTTGTCGTGGTGAAGGAGGATCCTAATGCGAGGTAGATTCTCCCGAACTTTTTCCAAGACAAGTGGCAAACAATTGTTAGTGTACTACTCTGCAGTAACTGTTTTTCGATCATCTAAAACAATTTTTGCGTAATGACCTGTCCTTCCGAAGAACGAGGCCACCATCTTTTTTCCCAAGCTTCGACCTCTCTTCACTTTTTAGTTGGCAACTCCTCGGAAGGAAACACCCAGATAGCAGACTGTCTATTAGTTTCAGGATCATAACAATAAATCCAGCTTTCGTAACCCGTAAGTATATCGAACACAGCATTTGAGTCACCTCCGTTAAATCTTTGAACCATTTCACGACACTAATCAACACGACGGAGTTTTTGGGCCTCTGTCAAATTATGAGGTATCCACCGGGCACAAAGCTTCCTGACCGCTAAATGTTCATGGAGTATCCCCGTCCCTCACGCAGATCATCGGTGAGATTAGTGCGACCATGTTTAAACTCATTTAATCAGTTATAAACAGTGGCACGAGATGGGGCTTCATTGTGAAAGGCCAATTGAAGTCTATCATAACTTTCTTGTTGACTTAAATGACATCGAAAGTCATAAAAAATCATTGTACGAAAATTTTCTCGCGTTAAATTTATGCTGACGTGACACAGACAATTTTCAATTTGCCGCCAAATTGTAAATAAATGACAAATTAATAAAATACATACAAAATAATATTGGCAAAGAGTTCCATTTTCAAAATTTGAACTTATTTTTTATTATATCGTTTACAAGTGGCCAGTTCTAAAAACTTTCAGTGTCGCCCTCGTATTAATTTTAGTGAGAAATAAATAAAATTTCACTTCATTTCATTTAAATATATGGGTAATTCGATAAAAAAGTATTTGATCTTATGAAAGAAATTGACTTATTAAATTAGATAAAAATATTTGAACTTATCCTGCTGCGATCCTAAATAAATTTTATTTCGATTTTTTTTTCAGTCATGAAAAGCTCATGTCCAGCAATGAACTATGCTGAAAAATAAGAAGAACAAAAGTAATAGCAACTCATTTAAAATCTTTTGAGATGTCTATAGAAGAAAATTTGTTGTTTATTCTTTATCCTCGTTTTTCAGGGTTACAATTGTGGTAATATCTTCATCACGGTCCTATTCCTTTAATATGATTGTAGTAGGTTGATCAAAGAGTTTTTGGTATCGAATACTTTACATTAAGTTAGAAACATAAGGTTAAACAAAAAAAAAAATGGAATTCATAAACTTGCTACTTTTTGAATTCCATTTTGTTGAGATCTTTAATTAATTCTAAGCCATTGCCACATAACATTAAAAATGCACCCAATTGTTTTTTCATACTTAATTTTAACGGGAATTCGATTAATGTACAAAATGGTGTTACTGAAGAAAACATAAAAAAATTAAGAAATGGTTAAGATGAACGATGTATTCGTCATTTGGTTAAGATTCGAAAGCTTTCATTATAAAATATAAAATTGAAAAGGATGGTCGTGTATGGGGTTCAAATATTAAGAGACTCATTAAAGAAAGCAAGGAGTTGATATTTCAATGCAAAATTGGCAATTATTGATGAAGACTCAGAATCTTTCTGAATACGT
Source organism: Parnassius orleans (assembly GCA_029286625.1). Taxonomy (NCBI): domain Eukaryota; kingdom Metazoa; phylum Arthropoda; class Insecta; order Lepidoptera; family Papilionidae; genus Parnassius; species Parnassius orleans. The sequence goes on from JAGSMP010000018.1 coordinate 4,082,698, forward strand.
TTCGTGACTGTTGATGAAAGGAAGATTCCCCATTTTGACCTTGAGACAAAAACCGAAGTAAGGTCCGGAAAAGATCGTCTTAACCACCGGCCGAGGGATTCAAGGTCTCTACTTCTGCTAAAAAGATAACGGCTTCTGTCGTTTGAAATTGTATCATTGTGATCGATTATTTAACTAAGGGACACACAATAACCGGAGAGTATTATGCATCATTGATCAAAAACTTCGCGAAGGAATAAAAAATAACTGATGAAGAAAGAAGCATGCTGGAGTGCATTTATAATGTGACAATCCACATCGGTCTGATGTTGCAGCGCTGCCATAAAAACCGCTGAGTTTTAGTTGATGCTGCACTCGCCATATTCCTTACAATATTTTTATCTTCTTTCTTATTTAAGGAAGCACTTGCGTAGTATAAAATTTTTCATGTTTGTTGTACAGGCCTTTTTGATATCCCGGAAAAAGCTTTTTTTTTCTAGGGAATAGAGCAACTTTCAAAACGTTATTCAAGGTGTTTTTGGTAATAAGGTGACAACGTTAAAAATAAATACAATATAGATATTATACTCTTCTTGAAGTTCCATTTCGTTTCGTAAATTTATTGATCATCCACCCTATTAAAAAAAATCTTTAGATATTTTTAATCTAACCATATATGTTTACGGCTTTTGAAATTTTGACAGCGGTTCGACTTGTATGATCCTATAAAAGGGAATTCCTTTTGGTTTCAATGTTTTATAATTTTACAGAGTCATATAATTTACGTGAATAAATCACCACTAAATATAAAAGGTAGCAGCAACGAGGTTATATTTTTTAAACTTTATTGGGTAACAATTTTCTTAATTTGGATGTACGCCAAGTCGTAAGTGGCAAGTATATTATTCTTTCACAAATATGAAAAATTTACTGTTGTGTATTTTATTAAACTATATAACTTAAAATATAATATATCACGCACAGTCCCTGGATGGCAGTCGTGAGAGTTTATGTACAGTACCTTTGAAGATCGAATAAGAAACTTGTTGTTGTGAACAATGTCAGTTCTTAAGCAATTTATTTTATATAAGTGAGGACAAACGAGCACACAGTCAACATGAAAAACAGATGGTAAGTAGATCATCATCGTAATCATCACCATTATAGCCCCTCACAAGTCCACTGCTGAACAAAGACCTTCCTCAAGGACGCTCTTGAGCCACCTATATTTCCACTATTCCAATTTACAAGAGCAAATATTATCGTTTGTAAGTAAATAGTTATAAGAGTTATTCGATAGTATCCATCTTTATCGTTCGCATCGGCCCATCAGAACAACTTGAATAAACACAACAGGGTTGGGATTGAACGATTCGGCGTGTTTACTGATACACTTCAAAAGAAAATTGAGATTGTTAGTAGTATTTATTTGCAAATAATATACTGAGGTAGTCTTTGTATGTGATATATATTATCATAAGACTTTAAAATTTAATACGAAATATCTTTGGTGTCATAAGAGGCGACAGAGGTAAGTGATACAGGAGATGTGCGGCAGCATCTACCTGATAACTACTGAAAATAATGAAAAAACTGAGGTTGCGAAGTTGCTTGCCAAGCGTGGCAACTATGGCAAATATCCGCTCTATGAGGCCATATATGGGGGAGGCCTATTTTCAGCAGTGGATTTTGATAGGCTGTAATGGATGGATGGATGGATGGACTAAATTCGCGACATCTATACATGTATAATATATGTCGTAGAGTCGTGTCTGTAATTAAATATTTTCTAAAAATAAAAATGAGGCTGGAGCCAAATTAGTGATTTTCATAATTTTTGTTTATCTGTATATTCACGAATCACGAAAAAATTACAGAACAAAATTTCATTAATTTTAGTATGAAAACGGCAACGAAGTTGCTAAAACGAAGTGTTATGTCCTCACTTTCTTTACTTGTTAATTTTCATGAAAGCTGCTGATGATTCCAACAGCTGCGAAATAATGTAACATTCTATGCAAACATTTATAAATAAAGTTTTAACATTTTTAACCATATTATCGTATTTGGAAAAATTACAAGATTGCACTTTTGTTATAAGAATGGATTTTAAATTTCTTACATTTTTATATACTAAATAGAAAGAAATCATTAAATGTGACAAACTTGTACGTAGTAGAGCCAGGTTTACGTGGTAGAGCCATGCTGTATAGAATAGTTGTGGCACGAAAAGATCGGCTCGACCGAAGAAGAACCACCCTCTTACAGAATACCATCGTAAATGTTGCTGTGTTCGGTGATAACCGGAGAGCCTTTTTACTGGAAACGAGGTATTCCATCCTAGTCCTCAGGGTGATAACGCATCTACATTTTGATTTATAGGCTACAGCATCCACTTAACAACAGGTGGACTGTGTACTCGTTTGTAACCCTTATTCTATAAAAAATATTATGAATTCATTTACTTAGCTAAGTAAAATTAAAGTGTGATTTGGGCTTGCAACGCTTCAATGAAAATCTATCGTTGAATTTTAAGTAATTGCTATTGTTATCCGACGAAGTTTAAATCGTTGCAACTCAATCAAGAATTCATTGTTAGGTATTTAATTATCGATGGAAAACGTTGGATTATTTCAATTTTTAATATTATGTATAAGTAAATAGTTACAAGGTTCGTTCTTGACGTGTGCTCAAAATATCGAGTTTATTTTCGAAGTCCCCTCATTTCCCTAGAGGGTGCCTAGACACGGATAAGACGACGTATTCTATGAAAACTTCAATATTACATCGTAACGTAATATTAGGATATCAGTAAAGGATATACCTATTTTGTGATGTAGAGTTTTATTAATATTATAAGTAAAACTTAGTTTATTTGGAGTTTTTTCAAAACATATAAGAATATGAAGAAAATTAGTATTTGTAAGTATTCCTAATAGAATTTATAATGTTCGCCGCGTAGTGGCGACGTAATCCACTACCTTAAATAATCAGCAACTATGGCAAAATCCATACCCTATAAAACAATCATTACTTGAGCGTCGCAAGAGGCGACAGGGGGAAATGAAACAGGAGATCAGCAGCAGCATCTTCCTGATAATAAGCAAAATTATAAAAAAACTGCATTTGCCAACCCGCCCGCTAAGCAAGGCAAGTCTAGGCATGAGCCGGAATCTATGGAAAAAGCCTGTGTTTAGCATTGGACTTAGGCTGTAATGAAAGAATGAACGAACGAAAAATGTGTATTAAAATTATAGAAAGTCACGAAACAATAAAGAAATTTGCTATTTAAATTTATATCACAAAAAATTTTTTTGAAAGGCATTATAATGGAAAGAACTTTAGACTTAATAATGAATAAAATATTTTGTGACAGTCAAAGATGGAAGCTTAAAAACTGTCAGATTACAACAAAGAGTTCCAATTTATTATGCAACTTTGAAACGTTTTTATTTATATTTTAAATCTCACCAATACCTTTTTTTTTACTTATTATAAGCCAGTGCTTGACCACAATCCCACCTGGTGGTAAGTGGTGATGCAGCCCTAGATGGTAAATCGCACTGTCTTAGCGTAACAAAAGCCTATTCACTATTGCCTTGAAGACGCCCAGATTGTATTAGGACAGAAAGATAGACGCCGGCAAATTATTCCACTCCTTTGCTGTACGCATTACAAAAGAGGAAGCAAACCTTTTGGTTCTAATGCGTGGAATATCGACAACAAAGGGGTGAAGATCCGCCGACCGCCTGACTGTCGGATGGTGCTAAGGAGAGGGAGGAATTAAAGCGTGTAATTCCTGCACACACTCACCGAAATGCATCCTATAGAATACCGAGAGACTGGCTAATCTGCGCCTGTGCTCGAGGCTAACAAGATTGGTTTCAACCAAATCAAGGTCACCAATGAGCCTCTTAGCACGTCTCTCATCTGAGTCCAACGCTGCCAGGTGGCATTTTGCAGCACCAGCCCCTATGTGACAGCAGTACTCCATGCACGGCCGGACTTGCGCTTTATATAAGGTAAGAAGCTGCCCGGCGTGAAGTACCGCTGCACCCTTGCAAGGACACCAAGTTTCCTTGCGGCTGCTTTGGCTCTGGACTCAATGAGCCGCCCATAGTTGAGGTTCAGAGAAAATTCCACCCCTAACAACTGAAGGCGGTCAGTTTACTCCAAGGTTACATTCCGTAAATTAGGATTTAGGGTGAGCGGGCTCCATTTAGCGGTGAAAAGACACGTTTGTGTTTTGGAGGCTAGAATCTCACGAGATTGGCATCGCCCCATTTGGAGATTGCCTGCAGTGTGAGATTCACACGTTCAACCATAGCTTCTCTTTCGTACAGGATTTGATCTCGACTGGCCTGAGCACTTGGTTGGTATCTCTCCTCAACTGTGCTATCGCCTGCATACCCATAGATACCGGGAATGAGCAGATCATTTATATGCAGCAGGAAGAGTTGCGGAGAGAACGAACCCTGAGGAACACCGGCGTTAGTCGCCACAGTATCGGATGAGCAGTCATTGACGACGACCCGGAGACCGTTCACTCATAAGTCCTTCACCCAGACAATCAGGCCAGGATAAGCCGTACGCTGAAAGCTTGCCCAATAGACTAGCGTACTAAACCCTGTCAAAGGCCTTCGAAACATCGAGGAAACAGCAAGTGCTTCACCACTGTTCGCGAAGGCTTCGCCCCATATGTGAGTGGCATACGCTAGAAGGTCCCCAGTTGATCGATTTCGGCGAAACCCGTACTGGCGATCACTGAGGAGATCATTTTCTCTGGGTATGCCATGAGGTGGGCGTTCAATATACGCTCCATAATCTTGCAGAGTATGGAGGTAATTGAAATTGGCCGATAGTTGGCAGTGTCGGTACGGCTACCTTTTATAGGCACGAGCTGCACATTGGCCAGCTTCCAAGATTTGGGCACTATTCCAGTCCTGAATGAAATCCGGAACAAGCGTGTCAACACAGGAGACAACTCAGGTGCACAGACTTTTAGAACTATAGTTGGTATACCATCAGGTATTTTTTTTATAGCATAGGTCCACTAGCTTTGTTCACGTCTAGACTTCGCAAGGTTTTAAGAACCTCTTTGTTGGTGTTACGGACGTCTGACATAGAGGTACCACAGTGAGCTAATTGAGATGGTACGCTGTTGCTACTGTTCAGACGCGAATTGCAAGCAAAAGAAAGCAAATAAGTCCGCTTTCTCCTTAGGGTATGCGCCAGTGAGCCATCTGGTTTTACCAGCGGAGGCAGTGTAGACCGACAGAAGTTTGTATTGACCGTTTTGGCGAGAGACCAAAAAGCTCTACTGCCAGATGGTTTGACAGAGAGCTTTGTATCGATGCGTTTAATGCGGTCAAAACTGGTTTGGCGTAATACCTTTTGCAGGACTTGGCAGCTTGGTTAAAGGCTCTCTTCTTAAGGCTAACAGACGGAGCTTTGCCGTCTCGAGCATCGACCAGGATAAGTACGCCATATGCTTGTGCTTTTCAGCACAAGCGCACTTGGCGTTGAACGATGGGCGAGCTTTACCACCAATGGGCACGTCAGCAAAGGGATGACATACTCCATCGCTTGACGTATCACATCGGTTATGGCATCCGCGCATTTCGACGGGTCTTCAGACGAGAAGCAGACCACCAAGGATAAGATGCAAAGAAATGCCGTATCTCATCCCAATCTGCTGACTTGTATCGCCACACTCGCCCGCACACCGTGGAAATCGTAGTTAGGCGGGGACTATAACGACACAGATTTCACTAGACAGTAGTCAGAAGTTCCCAAAGGTGAGGTTACCGAAACATCGTACCTGTCTGGATCGGTCGTCAGCAGAAGGTTGAGTCAGTTGGCTGTGTACGCATCTACACCAGGTACCGTAGTCGCTTGTTGTACCAGCTGGGAGAGCCCCAGCGACAGGGCAAAATTCCACGCCTCTCCCAGCGTGATCGGCCTTCTGGTATGGGAACAGTCAGTCCCAGGCATTAAAGTCCCCAGAAAAATCAACTGTGCATTAGGGTACCGATTTAGAGCCACATCAGAGGCTTTACTGATGTGTTCAAACAGCCTAGTTGTCTCCTGGTCACCGCTGTGATCAGTAGACACAAGAATAAATAATTTTATCCATTCCTCTGTCTATCAATACCCAGATCGTAGAGAAAGTGGGGTCTTCAAGGTGACGGAGACGCTTACAGTAGATGTCGTTGCGGACGTAAACACAGACTCCGGCGCGCTGATGGAAATTATGCCCCAATGTGTACCCAGGGTAGCCAAGGTACACCGCATCTAGAGGACATTTGATCTGCGTCTCAGTCAAGAAGAGTAAGTGCGGCTTGTCAGTAACAAGGTGGTAAGGGACTGCATTGAGATTACAGTGCAGGCCTCGGATGTATGTGAGGTGCACTTTGACGGAGAGGGAGTGCAACCGCTGTACAAACTTACTCTTCTTTTTCCTTTTTTTCATAAATGGTGGGAGTGAATAGGTTGAGAGAATGGCAGTTGGACGAGGCGTCACACATATAACCTAGGGACGCAAACAGAGTCACAGCATCGATGGTACCTAGCATGGAGATCGCGGGGACGCCCGAACCCCCCTGGAAATCGCCACCAGGCCCTCTCCGGTCGCCAACCGGCATGGTGGAGCCATCCCAGGATTTTTCGTAAGATGGCGGGGCAGCCTTTCATGAGTGGCTGGCTCATTAATTGGGCCCCCAACTATCTACGGTCGGCCAGCGGTGCAACCGTGCTTCGGATCCCGCTAACCTCCACAACCAGGCACCTGACACTAAGAAAGGGCCGCGTTGCAACCGGTTCTTATGCGCAACGCAACTTTCCAGACCCATTCTCTCTATGAAATGGGTTTTACCTAACATCATACCGAAACATGACTTGCATCATTTGGTGGTATGTCTTTACCAGGTGGGTGGTAACTAACCTTCGGTCGGGCCTCTCACTAGTAGAGGACTAACCTATCAACAGTATGTAGTGCTGCTCGTTTAGCACTACCCAGGAGATACGTGTAGGGAGTCAGGACTCAAGTAATTACTGCGGACGCGAACAGCTTCTTGCACCTTCTAATGCTTATCAAGTAACAGTCTACTTTAATCAACAAATTGAAACCACACTTTAATTGCCAGATATATCATCATCGTTGTAGCTCATCCCAAGTTCATTGAACATAGACTTCAAAAAACCACCACAAAACTCGGTCTTAAGCCACCTGCAAGCATCGCCTTAGCAGGTCCCTCCATGCACGTGTCAGGTCATCATTACACATAGTGCGGCGTCACTCTACACTGCATTTGTCATAACGAGGGTGGTATTAGAGAACTATTTTCACGGGCTATCGGTTCTTTGATCCGGCCCATTCCCTTTTTAATTTATTAATTAGCCCTTACTGTACTGATGTGAGGTTCATTAAAGTTTGAATAACTATAATTGACATGCCTCCTTTTTCTTCAAAATAATAGATACCACTATAAACTGCCAGCTCATGAGGTACCTTGAGGATCACCGGCTGATTAGTGACCGCCAATACGGTTTTCGTTGGGGTCGATCAGCTGGTGATCTTCTGTCCACCTGACAATGAAGAGACTAAGACAGTTGTTATGCTTTATAATTTTTCTTAATTTGCTGCTAGAAAGGCATGCTTTCGTCTTCATCATCCCAAAAGACAACCACTAGGTCCTCTCTCATTGAAGGGTGGATTTGATTTAACCGTGACGCTTGGCAGGTGACGTTAGAGAAATAACTATTTATTATATTATTCTTTAATTAAGAACGTGTTTTAGTATGAATGCTATATCTATTTTTTATTATGTTAACACGTTCTTAATTGAAGAATAATATAATAAATAGTTATTTCTCTAAAATAACTGATTTTGGTTCGACCCAAGATTCGAACCCAGGACCACATGATCAGCAGTCGCATTTACGACCACCAGTCCAACGAGGCAGTCACTACAGTATAGGAATATATTGGTGATGGATTTTCTTAAGCCGCCACAATACGGCGCATGGCTTTTGCATAACTACTATACCTATTTTGAAGAAAAAACATGGTGAATTAATTTGTTTACAGACATAAAACGACTTACATATCATTTCATTTCCAGAACGTGCAAAACGGTGAAAATTGTCAATCTTATAAAACTTATTCAACCCTCCTAGAATTGGAATTTCTTGCATTTCTCATAAAGCATTTGTACAGATAACCACTCTACCGCTGACAATTGACGCAATCACGTGGGAAGTGCCATGTTACATTGAAAATTTTGGAGTTGAATTTAATTTTGAATATATATTATAAAATATATATTTTTTAATAATATATTCATATAAAAAACGTCGCGCAGGTACATCTATCGATTTTTAGTAGGAATTTGATTTTTTCCCACATTCTTTGGAATGAGATTATTTGGGGAAATAATATGACCCAACATAATATGTTCTTGTAAATATAGGCGGCCACCCCAGTAGTGGGAAAAATAGCCTCCCCCCATTTCACCTAGATTTATAGAGAAGTAGTAGAAGATAGTAGAAGTAGTCCGCCGCAATCCCCAGTTGCTCCACTAGGCGAACGTCACATGTCTTCGAAATATTTTTGTTATTTAGATATGTACGTGTCCTCACGAAGTTTTTCTAAACCGCCGAGCACGTGGTGATAGAATAGCACTCAAAACTGCAAATAGAAATTTCATTGAATAAATAACAACTTCATTGGTGTCGGCGGAGATCGAACCCGGGTTGCCCGCTGTCTGCGAATTTAGAATTGCGCTTAGTGAGTGAGCTGAGCTACTACGGCACTAAATTTATTATGATAAATAGCTGGGATGATGAATTATTTTATAAATATACATATATACTAACTTTTCGCCCCATGATGTCACCCGCGTATAAGTTTTAATGTCCAGACCCACCCAGTCATGACCCACGCTTATTATGAGCTCGCATAATACGGAACGATAATGATCGAAGAACTTTAGTTAGACTCAGGCTTGTCAAATGGTGAACACCCCTCTAACAATCTTTCTCTTCGTACTCCAGTACATTCATCCTCCTTCTTAAATAAATCATTTTCTGTCACAGCTGTATGCTTGTGGAACTCTCTCACTCTTTACGTTCTTAAATCTACTCAAAGCTTATTTCTTATATTTCCCATCACACTTCCTTTCCTTTCCTGTATCTATCCTATTTTCCCTCAGTTGTCTTTTTACTTATCATAAAGCCAGTGCCTAACCACAATCCCACTTGGCGGTAAGTGGTAATGAAGTGATAGATAGCCCCTCATCATCTTTTTTTTAACCTAGCTGTATAATTTCCCTGTAAGCAATTCAAGGGGCTTTTCATCCAAAGTAAAATAGCGAATCAATTGCCCCGTAAAATAAATACATTCATAAAAACTGTAATGCAATTTCCCTCTTATTTTTTTTAAATATATTAACTGACATATATTAATTTAGTATATTAATAAAATTTCTTATTTTGTGATCCAGTGTATGCAATAAAGATTTTTTTAAATCTATATATCTAAATATGCAGACTGAAAAGAAATGTTTCTTTTGCTATTCAGGTATTTTATAAAATTTCTTTGAGTCAGTGTAATTAGACCACTGCCGTGCTGGTATCAGATTTTTTTTATTTGTACTCTTGCAACTAAACGATATAGGCACCTTATGCTACTTTCTATCATTTTAATTATTTGGAAGATTATACTTACTCGCAAGTATATTACGAAGCATGATTTAACTACTTTAAAGGAGCCAAAATTGATTTTCTCGAATAAACGAGTCATGGTAGTTCAGAGGTTTTTTTTGTACGAGGAGTTCTGCAGGTCTGACAATACCAGTATTACTGGGACCAGTATGTTCTATTGTGATAGTGGTTCAGAGGATTCCCGTTCGCCGTGAATTTTTTAAGTATGAGAGAATCGTTTCGGCAAGTCCTTAAATTTTCCTGCTCTTATAACTTTTAAGAGCCAGAGCAGCCGAAGATGGTAAAGATTATTGACTTAGCGTAACAAAAGCCTTGAAAGCTCTTACCTTGAAGACACATTATAATCGGATGGAAAGACAGATGCTTGTAAATAATTCGAGTCCTTTGCTGTACGCATATTGAAGGACAAAGCAAATTATTTAGTTCAATTGCATGGTATTATGTAGAGATTGGCCGAACGTCTCTTTGTGCGATAGTGGATGGGAGAGGGAGGAATTAAGTTATGCAATTTCGGTGCACATTCTCCGAAGTTCATCCTGTAGAACACCGAAAGGCTGGCTACTTTTAGATTGTCTTGAGACTGGTACGATTGGCTTTAACTCTAAACCTTTGCATTGAGCCCAAACCTGTTAGATGGCATTTTGTAGTACCAGCCCAAATATGGCTACGATACTTCATGTATGATCAGACTTAAACATATTTTATGAATGTAAACTATTGACACGTTAATGCGATTTACCATGCAAGATTGCATCACGACTTACCGGTTGGATCGTGGTCGAGTACTCGCTTTTAGTTTGTATAATGAAAATATAGAAGAAGAAGAAGAAACTATAAAAATGTTTTGACAACTAATACATGGCAAAATAAATATTTCGAAAATTGACAGACATGAAATATGCAAATATGCAGGACAGCAAACTTTGGTTTGAACAACTTTTTATGTGGTAAAGTCACGCTGCAGCTATAGTATGGTTGTAGCACGAATTGGTCGGCTCGACCGGGGTAGAACCACGCTCTCACTGAATACCAGCGTAAAATAGCAGCTTAACGCTGCTGTGTTTCGTATGGTGAGTGTAGAGAAACGGAGACCTTTTTTACTGGGAGCGAGGCATTTCATCTTAGTCCTCAGAAGTAATAACGCATCTGCATTTTCTTTCATAATCGAGGATAAATTTAGATGTGTATGGCCAACATCAAGTGGACTGTGTGCTCGTTTGTCACCCTTATACTATTAAATAGATGAGATGAAAGCCGTGGTAGCTCAGATGGTTAGCGCTCGCTGTAAGTTTCACAGTACGCGAGCAACCCGGGTTCGATCCCCGCCGGCACCAATGAAATTGTTTAATTGCAATTTTAAGTGCTGATTTACCACGTGCTCGGCGGTGAAGGAAAACATCGTGAGGAAACGTGCATGTCTGAGAAATAAAAAAAAATATTTCGAAGACATGTGAAGTACGCCAACACGCATTGGGGCAGCGCGGCGGACATTTCCTTGCCCTAAAACCCTCTCAGAAATGAGAGGAGGCCTGTGCCCAGCAGTGGGACGTATATAGGCTGTAACTTTATACTATTAAATATGTCCAGTAGTGGACAGTCCCACGACGCCGTTGAGTAGACGTTCGTAACAATAGGCTGTCTAAAGCGAATGTAACATAACGTTTGATGAATTATAAAGCTATTGGGCACACAGAAAATAAAATATATACCCATTTTTATTTGCCCTGCTGCCAAGTGAGTTGGTTATTGACTTTTATGTACTCCACTTTGCTTCAGCGGATAATACGATTTAGAGCAGAAATATCTCCAATCAAGAGAGGTCTATCAATATCCTACAAATGAATTTTTCAATTCATATTTATTAAAAAAATAGATTTGGTTTTTAAAGTACGTGCTATTAATTATAAAAAAATATTTATTTCATAACCTCCATCAGTGCTTATATTGCTTATTCGCTGTTGTAACCACTTATAATTCAGTTGTAAAGAATATTACGAGTATCTTCATCGTCATTAAACAAAGGTAAATATACAATAGTTTTACGTAGGAGAGCCATTACCATTACAACCTACTATAGTCCTTTGAAGGGAGTTATTTACCATACCTGCGGATGTCAAGCTGATGGCGAGCGTGTTGACATCCTCGGTTTTTTGTTTTTTTTTTCAGCTGTTTAGGAATTGCTTCTATCCAACTCATCTCCTGATTCAGGTTCCCTGTGTCGCCGAGCCGAGTTGACCTATTCGTCCTACAACCATATTAGAGGTGCAGCGTGGCTCTAACCGTATAGTGGCGTTGTAAGAATATCCACTATCGCATATCATCCCGAGGGAATCGTAAGAGGCGTCTTTCTGATAACAACACAAAACCACCAAGCGTGGCAAATATGGTAAATATTCTCGCTATGAGGCAATCTATGGGGGAAGCCTATGTTCAGCAATTGACTTATGATAGGATGTAATGAATGAAAAATGTATGAGATCGATTTATTGTTAGAAATATAGTCAGTGCGTAAAAATATTAAAAATTCAAAACTAAAGTGCAGATTAAATATATTTATGTAACTGATAGACAATTATTAAATAGAATTTATTGTTTGTATATTTGTCGGCAGGATTATAAACTAATAAATACGGCAAATATCTCCCCTATGAGGCAATCTATGAGAGAGGTCACATTCAGCAGTAGCAGGACTTTTGATAAGATGTAATGAATTAATAAAATACAAGATACGCGCAAAAAACATAACCCTTTCTTGGCAGCGGGTAAAAAAAAGAAGATAATAAATTAATTTAAATTTGCAATTTATATCAATAGCAAAAGAAACGGGTTAATAAGGTTTTATTGATCTTTATTTTATTAAAATATATACGTCTTATTACTATTATATAGTGATAGGTATACCTATGTCGCTAATTATATCCCCTTTTTGATGGTAGGTAGGTAGATGGCAGTGAAGTTTCTGCACCACCTGATACCATCCTGAACAAGTGGGATTTGGGGTCGAAATTTCCAAAGATTACGTTGCCCTTTATCGGATGCCGAAAACTCGTCCGTTATTCAGTAAGGGCGCAGCTTACAGGGTACTGGTGCCTAAAGAAGAACTTTTTATAGATGTAAAAGAGACAAACGAGCAGACAAGACAGTCCACCGACATGTAAGGTTAGTGAATTTTGTGGCCCCTAGTCACCAACATGTATATTCGATGATAAATAAATCATCGAATATACAATGATGACAATGGCGATGCGTTGTCAACATTGAGTACTAAGAAGGAATATCTCTTAATCAGTAAAAATTGTTTCAGTCTTTCATTTCACTGGGTATACGAAAGCATTATATTGCTATTCCACGCTGATTTCTATGCAAGCGTGATTCAACCCTGTCAAGTTGACCCATTCGTACTGCAGCCATGATTCCTACATACCACAAAGCGGAGAAGTACTTATGTAGTAGAATATCAGTAGAATCATACTTGTTAAATATACTCGCTAAACTTACATATATAATTCTTTGTATAATTATATTTCATATAACATTGTATAATATACATTGAATCAATTTACCAATACAACTCTCTCCATCTAGGCCAAAGTAATTTATTTTCCAATTCGCGTTACATTTCCACTATTGAATGTCACAAATGTAATATTTTTTCTATCACCTGAGGTCGTCTCGAATATTCAAATGCAAATAGCGACGATCTGATTTTCAAATAATATAAAAGAGGACGATGGATGACGTGTTTTATTACAAAGTGTCATTCGATGGTGGTTCCTAAACATCAATCACGCTGTCATTCCATTTAAAACACTCATTAACCTTTTACGTTCAAACAATACACATATCTGTAAGTGAACTAACGTTGACAGCTCCGTGGCGCAGTGGCTTAGCAATGAGTTGTTGCGCTGGGAGCCGGGTTCGATCCTGCACGGAACAAGTATTTGTATGGCCTACAAATAATTGTTCCGGGTCTGGATGTTTGTCCTCGTGCAATTTATGTTTGTAAATTGCCTCCACGATACAGGAGAAAATCCTAGTGTGGGGGTAACGTTTTTTAAAAAGAAAGAAAGAAAGAAAAGTGAACTGTGTACTTAGGTACCATCCTCTTACCTATTTTTGCCGCCAAACAAGGGTGTTCCGATGTAAACCACAGTGCTGGCACTGCTATTTTGATAGAAATAGTTAAAAGTGTGATACCTATCCGAATTTAATACAGAAAAGGATTCCTACCATCTAGTAAATGCAAAAATGTTACTAGCTTGTCAACAGCGCCACCTAAAGGTTCATAGCTGAACCACATTGTCGACAAAACAAATATAGGCAACCGCAGTTATTTTAGTCGTTATTAGGAAGACGCTGCTGCCCATCTCCTGATTTTTTCCCTCTGTCGTCTCTTACGACACCCACGGGATGATAGGGGGTAGTGGATATTCTTACATCGCCACTACACGGTACAACAGACCGTCACTAACAGGCGCAACAACCTATATATATTGATATGTGAAATATCTTAGAATCCTAATAAACAGAAAATTTATATTTTAAAATGATTATTAAAGCTATACAATAATAAAATACAATATATAAATAGACCGGCGTGTTACTATCATAAGAGCCGCCTTATGAAATCCTCAGAAGAGCTTACGGTTTCTAATACACGGTGATATAAAATCTCATATTTATATATAAAATCTCTAGACAAATGACGGCTATTTTATAGATTTTCTACTATTCTATATACTTATCAGCTTTTTACTATGGTATTCTGTGAGAGCGTGGTTCTTCTTCGGCCGACGGGACCCCATTTCTGTTGCAACCATAACATATCTGCAGCGTGGCACTACCACGTCGAAAATTATTTTCCGCAGCCATACATAATATGTAAATTCAAAAGTATTTTTTACGATTTAAAATTTGTAATAAAGAGACAATATTGTTTCGAATGGAACAATGCCAGATCAACCATGTTTGACCTAGACAGTTTGGCTTGCATCGATTCCAATATTTTATAGCTTGTGTTTAAATAGTGTTACCGATGTTTAAGCCAACTTGGCGAATATTCTTATGTAAGCAGTTAGTAATGTTAGTAGTTTTTCCACAGTTATACAACATTTTATTGTTGTGTTGTATTTGTAGTTATTAGTATATATTAATAACAATAATGTTATTCATATGTTAAAGCAACTTTGGTTCCACTAGAAGACGCGGCATTAATGAAATGGTTCATCAAAATTTTAAGCCTGAGTTTCTTTGTTCAAGTTTCTTTGACGGAACTCTCGAGCAAGGTTTTCTTTATAGAATAAAGGTGACAAACGAGCACTCAGTCGACCTGATGGTAAGTGGAAACTGTGGCCACAATATCCACTTACCATCATGTCTATGGAGACATCTACATTTATTCTCGATTAAGGATCAATATGCAAATACGTTGTCACCCCTAAACAAAGATTTAATGCCTCGTATCCAATAAAAAGGGGTCTCCGGTTCTCTGCACCATACGATACACATCAGCTATTTTAAGCTGGTATTCTATGAGAGCGTGGTCCTTCCCCCGATCGAGCTGACCCAGTTGTGCTACAACTTTCTCTACCACGTGAAATATTTTCCTTGCTTTTTGATTAAGACATTCATTAACGAAAATCTAATTGTATATCTCCAGTACTTAGATTTTGTCATTGTTTGTAAGGTTATAAGTCTTTACAGATGTTAAGATCTTTTCTTTTAAAATAGCAGTTGAAAATCTAATTTAATCGGCTTATTCCCCCTCTTATCAATGTTCATGGAAAAATACATCACGAAAGTGAGACTCTTCAAAATCGTTATATTTGACATGGGTATTTGAAGTGGCATTTTGAAATATTAATAATTATTATTTGAAGTTAAGTAGCGGAAAACCTTTCAAGATATTGGAATCCACGAATGTACGACTTACTAGGCGCATCTAAGGCCCTCCACATACATACGGAATTTCGTTTCGGGATTCCGTTTCGGAATTCCGATTCGAGATTCCGAACGCAGCAAGTTCATATAAAACCTATGACCCGTCACACACGTACGGTAGTTTTCCGTTCGAAATTTTGCGGGCAAAACAGGATTCTGTATGTGTGTGGCCGACCCGTTCGGAATTTCGAAACGGAATCCCGAAACGGAATTGCGTATGTATGTGGCGGGCCTAAGCGATAATTTCAAGATACGTAGCAGATTATGACCTCACGAAGCGCGTAGCAATAATAGTAGCAGCTGTATCATCCATAGTGCGTAGTTTGTTCTTCTAATCGTAGGCATTCGTAGCAGATATTCGTCCAGTTGCAAATAAATCTTTAAAGCTTATGTGTGTTCCTGGTAATAGGCACATAATCAAAATTTAAAATTTTTATCAAATTAATTTTAAAGTAACAAAATACACGTCTACACTCTTTCACAGCCAGGGGTTTAGGGAATATCTGATACAATTTGCTGCTGAAACAGAAAATAAAATGTATTTTCGTTATTGCATGGAAATTACCCTTTGTTACAGAATAAACGTGGTGATTATAATTTGTTTTTTGCTATAAGGATAATAAAGTATTTTTACCTTTCACTGATGTATTATTTTAAATTTACGAACCTGTAGAATAGACTTGTTGAAAAATGTTTGATGTTCTAGGGCTTGTGATAATTTTTGCCTCTAGGTGCAAAAATAACGCTGCGTAAGATTTTGAAGCTACATTTACATACAAAACTGTTGTACTCGTATAGTGCTTACTATATGAACAGAACAGATAGTTTTACTATTTGTTCACTGAAATTGTGTGGGATAAGTAAATTAAGGAAAAAAAACTTATTCTGATTTAAGTTTTTGGAAAGTTTAATAAATATTCTACGAAATAAGATTTGTTTTTTTTTTTCAAATTTGTCCAAGCTATCCACGTGGTTTAGCGGTTAGAATACCTGACTACATAATTGTGAGTGCCCGGTTTCAAACTGAATTGAATAGTTAAGGTAACTTGTTTTGTGGCAGTTATTAGGACACTTGTCCATGGGCTTGTGATGGGCTGCAATAATTATGCTTAATGAAACAATGATTTTTCCTAATAGTCGTAATAAACATTTACATATGGGCGAATTAAACTATTAAACAATTAATTTTACATAATTTTTATTCATCATCATCATCATCATCATTACAGGTCGTCACAAGTTCACTGCTGAACCTGTGTTCAGCAGTAAATCCCCCAACAAGGAATGCCACAGAGCACGGATCTGAGACACTGCATCCATGGACTTCCTGCGTCTCTTATCAGCCAAAATTAATAATGTTCTGAACCAGGTCGTCACTCCATCTATATATAATTGTTTATATTTCTCCTATTTATTTTTCATCTGACATAAAACTGTATGTATGTATGTATAATGCTAGATAGGTAGATTATCTATATTTTCAATTCAGCGTGGTGGATTAAATGGATTGAGTTTTATTGCGCACAAATTCAGCAAATAATCCTGAGTGAACATTCC
Source organism: Parnassius orleans (assembly GCA_029286625.1). Classification (NCBI taxonomy): domain Eukaryota; kingdom Metazoa; phylum Arthropoda; class Insecta; order Lepidoptera; family Papilionidae; genus Parnassius; species Parnassius orleans. The sequence goes on from JAGSMP010000018.1 coordinate 4,099,897, forward strand.
CTTCAATCCAGCTCTGTCAACTTGAAATCAATTTATTTTTCAATTTGAATTTATTTTAACGACTGGATTAGCATTTTTAATATCTATATTATTTATTTTTAGAATAGTTTAGTAATAGACTATTTATTCAATATAGACTACAAGAACACTAATTGAAAGACATTTTTTACTTTTCCTCCACGTTTATCAGTGAGTGGTGTACTTATTTGTTTGTTTATTTCAATGATTTCAGGAGTATATTGGATACCTGCGTTTTCCTAATACATTTTTTATAGAAGTAAGTGTGATGAGTGGATATCTAGGCGCATAGAAACCTATATTTATCCTCGATTAGGAATCAAAATGTCTATCTATCCTCTATCTATCAAAATGAATAAATACTTCAGACTGAATTTCGGTTACGACGGCCAGTCTCAACGGAGACTAGTCATCTGCGCAGGACACAATTATAACATATGCGCAAGCTCAGGCTTCTCTATCCCCTTTCTCTCATAATCCGATGGGAAGGCAATCTAACACGATCAGAGAAGCAGGCGTAGGACCAACGGCTTTACATGCTTTCCAAGGCAAGTGGGTGAAACTCCTGGACGCCGACTGCTACTGAGAAATTCTTAACAGAAAAACTTATTAATTTTTAATTTTAGGCCCGATCTGGGATTTGAACCCGAGACCTCATGGTTGCGTTTACACCACTAGACCAACGAGGCAGTCACAAGTTCATGTTACTCACCATGCGAAACACTGTAGTATTACGCCACTATTTCACATTACTATTTTGTGTGAACTTGGTCTCTACCTAGTCGTGCCGGCCTATTCGTGCTTATATTAATATTCTTCTTCATGATTCTGCTAGAACATACTAGGCAATTACATTCCGAATTGTAACGTACTCTACCACATTTAAGTTTAATAGATATACAATTGTTGGGAGTAGTGGTGTTAGGATTAGTCGTGACAGGGATTGTGCACGCCATTGATAGAGGTGCTCTTTAAACTAAGTAAGAAATTATTTTTATTTTAGCTAATTAATTTTTAACATCTTTATTATAATAGTTTTCCGAAAAGTATCACCTAATTCTATTAATTATGATATGCAACCTGCAATTAGTTATATTGAAAAAAAAAGGTATTGACTACATAGTAGCAGGAGATTTCACAAGGTGCTAAGACTCATTTGCTGCTTACCATACATTAACTCTAACCTATTTCTGCCGGTAGATGGTAGTGCTTGCACCTCTATTTGAAATTGGTTGTAGGTATCTATTGGCTTGCAGGAGTCATTTACCATCAGCTGCACTGTACGTTTGTTTGTCACTTTAGTTATATATAAAAAAGTGTAAGATTTAAAAGGAAAACTTGGCTTTATACATATACATAAATACATAAACACTCACGCCTGTCACCCAGAGGGGTAGGCAGAGACTACGGATGTCCATTTGGCACGATCCTGGCACACCTCTCTCGCCTCCTTTACATCCATATATCTACGCATACACGCTCGTCGCTTAAGGGTACTCCTAATCTGGCCCATTTTCAATATATCGCCAATTTGGTCGATAAACCTTCGTCTAGGGCGTCCCTTCCGACTCTGCCGTTCACTTCTGCAGCATAAATTTGCTTTGTCACTCTTTCTTCGTTCATTCTTTCTACATGACAACCTACCTGTATGTAGTGCTGCTCGTTTAGCACTACCCAGGCGATACGTGTAGGGAATCAGGATTCAAGTAATTTCTACGGACGCGAGCAGCTTCTGCACCTTCTAATGCTTATCAAGTAACAGTCTATTTTAATCAACAAATTGAAACCACACTTTAATTGCCAGATATATCATCATCGTTGTAGCTCATCCCAAGTTCATTGAACATAGACTTCCCCCAAAAAACCACAATACTCGGTCTTAAGCCACCTGCAAGCATCGTCTTACCGGGTCCCTCCCTGCACGTGTTATCAGGTCATCATTACATATAGTGCGGCGTCACTCTACACTGCATTTGTCATAACGAGGGTGGTATTAGAGAACTATTTTCACGGGCTATCGGTTCTTGGATCTATGAACGGCCCATTCTTTTTAATTTGTTAATTAGCCCTACTGTACTGATGTGAGGTTCATTAAAGTTTGAATATCTATAATTGACATGCCTCCTTTTCTCCAAAACAATGGATACCACTATAAACTGCCAGCTGGTACCTTGAGGATCACCAGCTGATTAGTGACCGCCAATACGGTTTTCGTCGGGTCGATCAGCTGGTGATCTTCTGGTCCACCTGACAATCAAGAGACTAAGACAGTTGTTATACTTTATAATTTATCTTAATCTGCTGCTAGAAAGGCATGTTATCTTCTTCATCATCCCAAAAGACAACCATAGGGCCTCTCTCATTGATTGATGATGAATGATTTGATTTAATCGCGACTCTTGGCAGGTGACGTTAGAGAAATAATTATTTGTTATATTATTCTTTAATTAAGAACGTGTTTTAGTATGAATGCTATATCTATTTTTATTATGTTAAGACGTTCTTAATTGAAGAATAATATAATAAATAGTTATTTTTAAAATAACTGATTTTGGTTCGACCCAAGATCGAACTCAGGACCACATGATCAGCAGTCGCATTTTCGACCACCAGTCCAACGAGGCAGTCACACAGTATAGGACTATATTGGTGATGGATTCTTGCCGCCACAATATGGCGCATGACTTTTGCATAACTACTATACCTATTTTGAAGAAAAACATGGTGAATTAACTTGTTTACAGACATAAATCGACTTACATATCATTTCAATTCCAGAACGTGCAAACGGTGTAAATTGTCAATCTTATAAAACTTATTCAACCCTCCTAGAATTGGAATTTCTTGTGTTTCTCATAAAGCATTTGTACAGATTACCACTCTACCGCTGACAATTGACGCAATCACGGGAAGTGCCATGTTACATTGAAATTTTTGGAGTTGAATTTAATTTGAATAAATATTGTAAAATATATATTTTTAATAATATATTCATATAAAAACGTCGCGCAGGTACATCTATCGATTTTAGTAGGAATTTGATTTTTTTCCACATTCTTTGGAATGAGATTATTTGGGAATTAATATGACCCAACATAATATGTTCTGTAAATATAGGCGGCCAGCCCAGTAGTGGAAAATAGCCTCCCATTTCACCTAGATTTATAGAGAAGTAGTAGAAGATAGTAAGTAGTCCGCCGCGCTTCCCCAATTGTTCCACTAGGCGAACTTCACTTGTCTTCGCAATATTTTTGTTACTTAGATATGTAAGTATCCTCACGAAGTTTTTCTAAACCGCCGAGCACGTGGTGATAGAATGGCACTCAAAACTGCAAATAAAAATTTCATTGAATAAATAACAACTTATTTGGTTGCCCGCTGTCTGCAAATTTTCTACGAGTGCTTAGTGAGCGAGCTCAGCTGGGATGATGAATTATTTTATAAATATACATATATACTAACTTTTCACCCCACGATGTCACCTGCGTATAAGTTTTAATGTCCAGACCCACCCAGTCAGTGACCCACGCTTATTATGAGCTCGCATAATACGGAACGATAATGATCGAAGAACTTTAGTTAGACTCAGTCTTGTCAAATGGTGAACACCCTCTAACAATCTTTCTTCTTAATCTAACTCTTTCACTTTACCTTCTAAAATCTACTCAAAGCTTATTTCTATATTTCCCATCACACTTCCTTTCCTTTCCTGTATCTATCCTATTTTCCTCAGTTGTCTTTGATAGATAGCCCTCATCATCTTTTTTAACCTAGCTATATAATTTCCTGTGTTATTCATGGGCTTTTCATCCAAAGTAAAATAGCGAATCAATTGCCCGTAAAATAAATACATTCATAAAAACTGTAATGCAATTTCCCCTCTTATTTTTTTTTAAATATATTAACTGACATATATTAATTTAGTATATTAATAAAATTTCTTATTTTGTGATCCAGTGTATGCAATAAAGATTTTTTTAAATCTATATATCTAAATATGCAGTAGAAAATGAATCGACGTTACTATAATCCTCGAAACGGGCCGGCAGTCATCCGAGCGAGCGATATTAATTTAGAAATTCATTTCTAAAATCACGTACCATATAAGAAGATCATCTTACATCCCGGCCGTTCCCTTTAGTAACTAAAAATTTAACACTATATAAATAACATATTATGTATATTTGAGCTATTGACTAGCTTTTACAAAAAGAAAGTGTATGTTCCTTTGTTTATATGATAATAGCATAAACTTATTGTCTAATACTTTATGTACATAATACTGTATTTTATGTTTATGTGTACTTATTTTTTTTTCAACAGAATAATTTCCAACATATTAAATTGCGTAATCTTTTATTATTTTATCTTGTTCGAAGTTCAACATCTTATATTTTACTTAGAATTCCAAATTTAAATAAATGTAATATTGAAACTAATTCTTGTTCAAGTTATAAAAGCGCTCGAGGCTCCAGCTAACTGGTTGTGATAAATGTAGTTTAAGATGTACTTTGTACACTATAGCTTTCAATTTGTCATCTTTAACGGATATTTCCGGTCCTAAACAGAGCTCGTTATTAAGATTATATATATTATCGTTATTAAGATATATATAAGAAGAAGAAAAGCTTTTAAATCAGAAATGTAGCTTACGTTCATTTGCTACATCTGATCCATACTAGTAGCTTATTACTGCATGCCGTCTATTTACCAAAGACGCCATGACTGCACTTATATTCTTAAATTATGCGAATTCACAGTTTGTACGTGGCCGCAAACATGTCGATATTCAAAAAGAAATATTTTTCACGAGGCGGAACCATTAAGCAGCTACATTATCAGGTGGACGCGAGAGAAGGACCAAGCTCACCAGAGTAAAAAGCTGTATGATGATGCCGTATTTCGTATGGTGAAAGCAGAGAACTGAAGACCTATTTTATTGGTAACGAGGCATTTCATCTTAGTCCTCAGTGTTGATAACGCATCTGCATTTTGATGTTTAATTGATGATAGATGTAGATGTTTATGGGCCACAGTGTCCGTGCCTTAATTCATAATAAAACAACTTAAGTAGCAGAAACAAATAAAAAGGGATTAATGAATACTAATATATGGAATTAATAATTAATATGAATTTGAAATCCAAGTCGAATGCAAAATACTCAACTTCAAACTAGCCAGTATTAGAAAACATAGAAAGATACTGAACATTTCTGTATTTTTATTTCCTTCCAGCTTTCTATTTAGACCTTTTCTATAGTAGACTACTTTTGAATATATTTCTTGAAGATAGAAAATTGTTCATTAGCCGAGGCTACACAAAGTATCTACTAAGTATGCAGACTGAAAAGAAATGTTTCTTTTGCTATTCAGGTATTTTATAAAATTTCTTTGAGTCAGTGTAATTAGACCACTGCCGTGCTGGTATCAGATTTTTTTTATTTGTACTCTTGCAACTAAACGATATAGGCACCTTATGCTACTTTCTATCATTTTAATTATTTGGAAGATTATACTTACACGCAAGTATATTACGAAGCATGATTTAACTACTTTAAAGGAGCCAAAATTGATTTTCTCGAATAAACGAGTCATGGTAGTTCAGAGGTTTTTTTTTGTACGAGGAGTTCTGCAGGTCTGACAATACCAGTATTACTGGGACCAGTATGTTCTATTGTGATAGTGGTTCAGAGGATTCCCGTTCGCCGTGAATTTTTTAAGTATGAGATAATCCGTGTTCGGTCCTCGTTTTCGTTTCGGCAAGTCCTTAAAATGACAATGTCCAAAATCGCCCTGTGCAATAAAAGCATCGGACATACACGATAATTAATTGTCTATTTTATTATATAAGATGCACATAATTTTATAACACGGACTAGCTGCATGCCGAAATGAATATTAAAAAGTACTCTATTCGACTAATAGCATTAATCACCGCCATCTTCGCCAAACGTCATGTGGTGTCGAAAAATGATTAGGGATGCCCAATGTTGCATTTTTTTTTGAATCACATTTTGAATTTATTTCGAATAAAGTGCGAATAGAAGCTTGAATAAAAACATTCAATTACCATTCCTGTATTATTATTCCCTTAAAGTATGATTTCAAAAAACCTTCTATACCTAATGAAATGGTCATACTCGATTTTAAATTATAGGTAGTTAGAATAATGCTGAAGTGAACAAAACCTACATATTTCATCATGATCATTATTATTCAGGGTTTTCTAATGACTGTTTAGAAAAGTGTGTGGTTTACTCTAAATAAACGATCACTAACGAATTTACGACAATTAATATTAAAAAAAAACACTTATTGTTACTTCATGAATTATAAATGTTTTCTTTATAAAAAGTAATATTGCAGACTAGATACAGGTGTTGTTATTAATATTGTTACAAGTATAGAAGAAGTAGAGAAGTGTCGTGTCATTATAAGTAAAGTAGGACATTGTCATACTTGTTATGGTAGGTATTAATATTATCGTATGACAAAAGTTGATGTTATACTGTTTGTAACGTATGGCCATAGTAAATCTTATTAAATATCGATAAATCGTATCGTATTTAGTACCCCTATTTTCGACTTCACTAAATGGTCACTTGTCACTTGTCAGTCTCTCACATAGACTAAGAATACGCCAGTATATTCTAAGTCTGTACCTGTGCTCTCACTCTGTCAATTACATTGGCGTCGCTGTCGCTCGCTCTTCGTAATTATATCGATGTGTTTTGGTGACTTTCGGGACTATCTATTGAATATTACGACTTGGCTATTTTAACGGACTCTGATTGCTTTCAAAAACGATTTACCTGGCTGTGACTTTTGTAATTGTGTACCTCTCAAAAGATAATCTGGCACTCATAAACGGACTTACGCATACGCAATGGAAAGTGTATTTAGTGTAAATTGTGGCGCTGCTGTTGGTTCTATGTTCTTGGAAGATGAACAGATTCGTTACTGTGTACAACAATGTACTGCACCTCTTTTTGTAATTACATTTTTACTTTGTCTGCATATTCCGAGTCTCGTGATGTATTTAGAAGATGAACAATAAACATGAAATTAAATCTGTGTTTTATTTCTAATTCAAAAATAATAAGTTAATGTAGGTTTAAAAACAACTTACTACCTAACTGGTAAGGCTGGTTTCATAATCATTTTAACAGCGCCATCCAGACGTAAAGGCTTGCAAATGCACTAGATAGTAGACGCGATTATATTCTATGCATTTATATGTTGCAATTTACTACATTTAGGCTTTAGAACAAAACTACATACCCAATTATCTAGGTAGGAACTAAAAATAGCTAAATGTTTTGGATATTATTTTACAGTTTCTTAAAAATCACTGGAGCTATGAAAACCATAATGTTCGTGGTCTCGATTATAACCTCAAAATCTGATACTTTTTTGAAATATATATATTCTGCAGCTAGTCCGCTATAAAAATAAGATCATATAGAATTTAATAATTATCGAAAATACATCACATAATTTTCCGATGCTCTTGGTTACAGGGCGAACAATGTATGGGCGCAGAGCAATGTCCTTCCTGCTCTTATAACTTTTAAGAGCCAGAGCAGCCGAAGATGGTAAAGATTATTGACTTAGCGTAACAAAAGCCTTGAAAACTCTTACCTTGAAGACACATTATAATCGGATGGAAAGACAGATGCTTGTAAATAATTCGAGTCCTTTGCTGTACGCATATTGAAGGACAAAGCAAATTATTTAGTTCAATTGCATGGTATTATGTAGAGATTGGCCGAACGTCTCTTTGTGCGATAGTGGATGGGAGAGGGAGGAATTAAGTTATGCAATTTCGGTGCACATTCTCCGAAGTTCATCCCAGAACACCGAAAGGCTGGCTACTTTTAGACTGTCTCGAGACTGGTACGATTGGCTTTAAATCTACGCCTTTGCATTGAGCCCAAACCTGTTAGATGGTATTTTGTAGTACCAGCCCAAATATGGCTACGATACTTCGTGTATGATCAGACTTAAACATATTTTATGAATGTATGAACTATTGACACGTTAATGCGATTTACCATGCAAGATTTCATCACGACTTACCAGGTAGGATCGTGGTCAAGTACTCGCTTTTAGTTTATATAATGAAAATATAGAAGAAGAAGAAGAAACTATAAAAATGTTTTGACAACTAATACATGGCAAAATAAATATTTCGAAAATTGTCACACATGAAATATGCAAATATGCAGGACAGCAAACTTTGGTTTGAATAACTTTTATGTGGTAAAGTCACGCTGCAGCTATAGTATGGTTGTAGCACGAATGGGTCGGCTCGACCGGTAGAACCACGCCTCACTGAATACCAGCGTAAAATAGCAGTTAAATGCTGTTGTGTTTCATATGTTGAGTGTAGAGAAACGGAGACCCTTTTACTGGGAGCGAGGCATTTCATCTTAGTCCTCAGGAGTAATAACGCATCTGCATTTTGATTCATAATCGAAGATAAATGTAGATGTGTATGGCCAACATCAAGTGGACTTTGTGCTCGTTTGTCACCCTTATACTATTAAATAGATGAGATGAAAGCCGGTAGCTCAGATGGTTAGCGCTCGCTGTAAGTTTCACAGTACGCGAGCAACCCGGGTTCGATCCCCGCCGGCACCAATGAAATTGTTAATTGCAATTTTAAGTGCTGATTTACCACGTGCTCGGCGGGGAAGGAAAACATCGTGAGGAAATCTGCATGTCTGAGAAATAAAAAAATATTTCAAAGACATGTGAAGTTCGCCAACACGCATTGGGGCAGCGGCGGACATTTCTGTTCTAAAACCCTCTCAGAAATGAGAGGAGGCCTGTGCCCAGCAGGGACGTATATAGGCTGTAACTTTATACTATTAATATGTCCAGTCGGACAGTCCCACGACGCCGTTGAGTAGACGTTCGTAACAATAGGCTGTCTAAAGCGAATGTAACATAACGTTTGATGAATTATAAAGCTATTGGGCAGAAAATAAAATGTATATCCATTTTATTTGCCCTGCTGCCAAGTGAATCGGTTATTGACTTTTATGTACTCCACTTTGCTTCAGCGGATAATACGATTTAGAGCACAAATATCTCCAATCAAGAGAGGTCTATCAATATCCTACAAATGAATTTTTCAATTCATATTTATTAAAAATAAATTTGGTTTTAAAGTACGGGCTATTAATTATAAAAAATATTTATTTCATAACCTCCATCAGTGCTTATATTGCTTATTCGCTGTTGTAACCACTTATAATTCAGTTGTAAAGAATATTACGAGTATCTTCATCGTCATTAAACAAAGGTAAATATACAATGGTTTTACGTAGTAGAGCCATTACCATTACAACCTACTATAGTCCTTTGAATTAAGTTATTTACCATACCTGCGGATGTCAAGCTGATGGCGAGCGTGTTGACATCCTCGGTTTTTTATTTATTTTTCAGCTGTTTAGGAATTGCTGCTATCCAACTCATCTCCTGGTTCAGTTTCCCTGTATCGCCGAGCCGAGTTGACCTATTCGTTCTACAACCATATTAGAGGTGCAGTGTGGCTCTAACCGTATAGTGGCGTTGTAAGAATATCCACTATCGCATATCATCCCGAGGGAATCGTAAGAGGCGACAGAGGGAAACTGAACCAGGAGATGGCTAGCAGCATCTTTCTGATAACAACACAAAACCACCAAGCGTGGCAAACATGGTAAATATTCTCGCTATGAAGCAATTTATGGGGGAAGCCTATGTTCAGCAATGGACTTTTGATAGGGTGTAATGAATGAAAAATGTATGAGAACGATTAAAAAATTCAAAAGTAAACTGCAGATTAAATATATTGATGTAACTGATAGACAATTATTAAATAGAATTTATTGTTTGTTTATTTGTCGGCAGGATTATAAACTAATAAAGAGGATAATAAATGCGGCAAATATCTCTCCTATGAGGCAATCTATGAGAGAGGTCACATTCAGCAGCAGCAGGACTTTTGATAAGATGTAATGAATTAATAAAATACAAGATACGCGCGAAAAACATAACCCTTTCTTGGCAGCGGGTAAAAAAAAGAGGATAATAAATTAATTTCAATTCGCTATTTATATCAATAGCAAAAGAAAAGGGTTAATAAGGTTTTATTGATCTTTATTTTATTAAAATATAAACGTCTTATTACTATTATATAGAGATAGGTATACCTATGTCGTTACTTATATCCCCCGTTTTATTCATGATGGTAGTAGGTAGATGGTAGTGAAGTTTCTGCACCACCTGATACTACCTGAACCCCAGTGGGATTTGGGGTCGAAATTTCCAAAAGATTACGTTGCCCTTTATCGGATGCCGAAAACTCTTCCGTTATTCAGTAAGGGTGCAGCGTACAGGGACTTTGGCGCCTAAAGAACAACTTTTTATAGATGTAAATGAAACAAACGAGCAGGCAGTCCACCGACATGTAAGGTTAGTGAATTTTGTGGTCCATAGTCACCGACATGTATATTCGATGATAAATAAATCATCGAATATACAATGATGACAATGGCGATGCGTTGTCAACATTGAGTACTAAGAAGAAATATCTCTTAATCAGTAAAAATTGTTTCAGTCTTTCATTTCACTGGGTATACGAAAGCATTATATTGCTATTCCACGCTGATTTCTATGCAAGCGTGATTCAACCCTGTCAAGTTGACCCATTCGTACTGCAGCCATGATTCCTACATACCACAAAGCGGAGAAGTACTTATGTAGTAGAATATCAGTAGAATCATACTTGTTAAATATACTCGCTAAACTTACATATATAATTCTTTGTATAATTATATTTCATATAGCATTGTATAATATACATTGCATCAATTTACCAATACAATTCTCTCCATCCAGGCCAAAGTAATTTATTTTCCAATTCGCGTTACATTTCCACTATTGAATGTCCCAAATGTAATATTTTTTCTATCACCTGAGGTCGTCTCGAATATTCAAATGCAAATAGCGACGATCTGATTTTCAAATAATATAAAAGAGGACGATGGATGACGTGTTTTTATTACAAAGTGTCATTCGATGGTGTTTCCTAAACACCAATGACGCTGTCATTCCATTTAAAACAGTCATAAATCTTTTACGTTCAAACAATACACATATCTGTAAGTGAACTAACGGTGACGGCTCCGTGGCGCAGTGGCTTAGCAATGAGTTGTTGCGCTGGGAGCCGCGGGTTCGAATCCCGCACGGAACAAGTATTTGTATGGCCTACAAATAATTGTTCCGGGTCTGGATGTTTGTCCTCGTGCAATTTATGTTTGTAAATTGCCTCCACGATACAGGAGAAAATCCTAGTGTGGGGGTAACGTTTTTTAAAAAGAAAGAAAGAAAGAAAAGTGAACTGTGTACTTAGGTACCATCCTCTTACCTATTTTTGCCGCCAAACAAGGGTGTTCCGATGTAAACCACAGTGCTGGCACTGCTATTTTGATAGAAATAGTTAAAAGTGTGATACCTATCCGAATTTAATACAGAAAAGGATTCCTACCATCTAGTAAATGCAAAAATGTTACTAGCTTGTCAACAGCGCCACCTAAAGGATTCTATCATAGATATGAACCACATTGTCGACAAAACAAATATAGACAACCGCAGTTTTTTTAGTCGTTATTAGGAAGACGCTGCTGCCCATCTCCTGATTTTTTCCCTCTGTCGTCTCTTACGACACCCACGGGATGATAGGGGGTAGTGGATATTCTTACATCGCCACTACACGGTACAACAGACCGTCACTAACAGGCGCAACAACCTACATATATTGATATGTGAAATATCTTAGAATCCTAATAAACAGAAAATTTATATTTTTAAAAATGATTATTAAAGCTTATGCAATAATAAAATACAATATATAAATAGACCGGCGTGTTACTATCATAAGAACCGCCTTATGGAAATCCCCAGAAGAGCTTACGGTTTCTAATAGACGGTGATATAAAAATCTCATATTTATACCATATATAAAATCTCTAGACAAATGACGGCTATTTTATAGCTTTTCTATACTTATCAGCTTTTTATTACGGTATTCTGTGAGAGCGTGGTTCTTCTTCGGCCGACGGGACCCCATTTCTTTTGCAACCATAACAAATCTGCAGCGTGGCACTACCACGTAGAAAATTATTTTCCGCAGCCATACATAATATGTAATTTCAAAAGTATTTTTTACGATTTAAAATTTGTAATAAAGAGACAATATTGTTTCGAATGGAACAATGCCAGATCAACCATGTTTGACCTAGACAGTTTGGCTTGCATCGATTCCAATATTTTATAGCTTGTGTTTAAATAGTGTTACCGATGTTTAAGCCAACTTGGCGAATATTCTTATGTAAGCAGTTAGTAATGTTAGTAGTTTTTCCACAGTTATATAACATTTTATTGTTGTGTTGTATTTGTAGTTATTAGTATATATTAATAACAATATTGTTATTAATATGATAAAGCAACTTTGGTTCCACTAGAAGACGCGGCATCAATGAATTGGTTCATCAAAATTTTAAGCCTGAGTTTCTTTGTTCGAGTTTCTTTTACGGAATTCTCGAGCAAGGTTTTTTATAGAATAAAGGTGACAAACGAGCACACAGTCGACCTGATGGTAAGTGAAAACTGTGGCATGGGCCACAGTATCCACTTACCATCATGTCTATGGAGACATCTACATTTATTCTCGATTAAGAATCAATATGCAAATGCGTTGTCACCCCTAAACAAAGATTTAATGCCTCGTATCCAATAAAAAGGGGTCTCCGGTTCTCTGCACCATACGATACACATCAGCTATTTTACGCTGGTATTCTATGAGAGCGTGGTCCTTCCCCGATCGAGCTGACCCAGTTGTGCTTCAACTTTCTCTACCACGTGAAATATTTTCCTTGCTTTTGTATATCTCCAGTATTTAGATTTTGTCATTATTTGTGAGGTTATAAGTCTTTACAGATGATAAGATCTTTTCTTTTAAAATAGCAGTTGAAAATCTACTTTAATCGGCTTATTCCCCCTCTTATCAATGTTCATGGAAAAATACATCACGAAAGTGAGACTCTTCAAAATCGTTATATTTGACATGAGTATTTGAAGTGGCATTTTGAAATATTAATAATTATTATTTGAAGTTAAGTAGCGGAAAACCTTTCAAAATATTGGAATCCACGAATGTACGACTTACTAGGCGCATCTAAGGCCCTCTACATACATACGGAATTCCGTTTCGGGATTCCGTTTCGGAATTCCGATTCGAGATTCCGAACGCAGCAAGTTCATATAAAACCTATGACCCGTCACACACGTACGGTAGTTTTCCGTTCGAAATTTTGCGGGCAAAACAGGATTCTGTATGTGTGTGGCCGACCCGTTCGGAATTTCGAAACGGAATCCCGAAACGGAATTCCGTATGTATGTGGCGGGCCTAAGCAATAATTTCAAGATACGTAGCAGATTATGACCTCACGAAGCGCGTAGCAATAATAGTAGCAGCTGTATCATCTGTAGTGCGTAGTTTGTTCTTCTAATCGTAGGCATTCGTAGCAGATACTCGTCCAGTTGCAAATAAATCTTTAAAGCTTATGTGTGTTCCTGGTAATAGGCCATAATCAAAATTTTATATTTTTATCAAGCGTTCAAATGAATTTTAAAATAACAAAATACACGTCTACACTCTTTCACAGCCATAGGTTTAGGGAATATCCGATACAATTTGCTGCTGAAACAGAAAATGAAATGTATTTTCATTATTGCATGGAAATTACCCTTTGTTACAGAATAAACGTGGTGATTATAATTTGTTTTTTGCTATAAGGATAATAAAGTATTTTTACCTTTCACTGATGTATTATTTTAAATTTACGAACCTGTAGAATAGACTTGTTGAAAAATGTTTGATGTTCTAGGGCTTGTGATAATTTTTTGCTCTAGGTGCAAAAATAACGCTGCGTAAGATTTTGAAGCTACATTTACATACAAAGCTGTTGTAGAGTGCTTACTATATGAACAGAACAGATAGTTTTACTTTTTGTTCACTGAAATTGTGTGGGATAAGTAAATTAAGGAAAAAAACTTATTCTGATTTAAGTTTTTGAAAAGTTTAATAAATATTCTACGAAATAAGATTTGTTTTGTTTTCAAATTTGTCGAAGCTATCCACGTGGTTTAGCGGTTAGAATACCTGACTACATAATTGTGAGTGCCCGGTTTCAAACTGAATTGAATAATTAAGGTAACTTGTTTTATGGCAGTTATTAGGAGATGTCCAACAGTGGCTTGTGATGGGCTGTAATAATTATGCTTATTGAAACCATGATATTTACTAATAGTCGTAATAAACATTTACATATGGGTGAATTAAACTATTAAACAATTAATTTTACATAATTTTTATCCATCATCATCATCATTACAGCCCGTCACAAGTTCACTGCTGAACCTGTGTTCAGCAGTAAATTCCCCAACAAGGAATGCCACAGATCACGGATCTGAGACACTGCATCCATGGATTTCCTGCGTCTCTTATCAGCCAAAATTAATAATGTTCTGTACCAGGTCGTCACTCTATCTATATATAATTGTTTAAATTTCTTCTATTTATTTTTCCCCTGACATAAAACTGTATGTATAAAATTGTGTTTTGATTCAATAATGCTATATAGGTAGATTATCTATATTTTCAATTCAGCGTGGTGAATTAAATGGATTGAGTTTTATTGCGCACAAATTCAGCAAATAATTCTGAGTGAACATTCCCTTCAATCCACAGCTCTGTCAACTTGAAATCAATTTATTTTTCAATTTGAATTTATTTTAACGACTGGATTAGCATTTTTAATACCTATATTATTTATTTTTAGAATAGGTTAGACTATTTATTCAATATAGACTACAAGAACACTAATTGAAAGAAATTTTTTACTTTTCCTCCACGTTTATCAGTGAGTGGTGTACTTATTTGTTTGTTTATTTACTCCTGAAATACAATATACCTGCGTTTTCCTAATACATTTTTTATAGAAGTAAGTGTGATGAGTGGATATCTAGGCGCATAGAAACCTATATTTATCCTCGATTAGGAATCAAAATGTCTATCTATCCTCTACCAAAAGTATTCAGTCTGAGTAAATACTTCAGACTGAATTTCGGTTACGACGGCCAGTCTCAACGGAGACTAGTCATCTGCGCAGGACACAATTATAACATATGCGCAAGCTCAGGCTTCTCTATCCCCTTTCTCTCATAATCCGATGGGACGGCAATCCAACACGATCAGAGAAGCAGGCGTAGGACCAACGGCTTTACATGCTTTCCGAGGGACGTGGTCGAAACACTGCAGACTCCTGGACGCCAACTGCTACTGATAATTTCTTAACAGAAAAACTCAATTATTAATTTTAGGCCCGATCTGGAATTTGAACCCGGGACCTCATGATTGCGTTTACACCACTAGACCAACGAGGCAGTCACCAGCTCATGTTACTCACCATGCGAAACACTGTAGTATTAGGCCGCTATTTCACATTACTATTTTGTGTGAACGTGGTCTCTACATAGTCGTGCCGGCCTATTCCTGCTTATATTAATATTCTTCTTCATGATTCTGCTAGAACATACTAGGCAATTACATTCCGAATTGTAACGTACTCTACCACATTTAAGTTTAATAGATATACAATTGTTGGGAGTAGTGGTGTTAGGATTAGTCGTGACAGGGATTGTGCACGCCATTGATAGAGGTGCTCTTTAAACTAAGTAAGAAATTATTTTTATTTTAGCTAATTAATTTTTAACATCTTTATTATAATAGTTTTCCGAAAAGTATCACCTAATTCTATTAATTATGATATGCAACCTGCAATTAGTGATATTGAAAAAAAAAAGGTATTGACTACTATAGCAGGAGATTTCACAAGGTGCTATGTTTGCTGCTTACCATACAAGTAACTCATTTGCTGCTTACCATACATTAACTCTAACCTATTTCTGCCGGTCAATGGTAGTGCTTGCACCTCTCAGAGATGACAACGTATCTGTAGCTTTCTTTATTTGAAATTGGATGTAGGTATCTATTGGCTTGCAGGAGTCATTTACCATCAGCTGCACTGTACGTTTGTTTGTCACTTTAGTTATATATAAAAAAAAGTGTAAGATTTAAAAGGAAAACTTGGCTTTATATTTTATAGAATTTAATAAAGGTGATTAACGAGCTCACGGACTGTGTGCATTTTCTTATAATTTGCTGTAAACATTTTCTCATCATGTTTACCCGACGTAAAATACCTACAATAACGAAACAGCATCATAGATGCATTTCGTTTAGAACAGCAATCGCCAATCTGCCTGCCTGACCTGACGATTTTGGCAAATCCTCCTATAATGCCAGATACCCACGTCATTACTTTTAGAGGCTGATGGAGATAACATACTAAATCGGCTTATATTTAATTACTAACTAGAATTGCTGCTTAATAAATCGGCTTATATTTTCATTATTAATTATGCCAGAACGCAACGCCTGAGTTTTTTTAACTTTATTTCATTGTTGTTTGTAATATCCAGACAATCATGACCCTCACTTAATATAGGACTGCATAGTAGAAAGAGCTCTTGGTGTAACCTTCAGTTGAGAAGATGGGCAGCAGCATCTTCCTGATAACAAATGAAAATAATAAAAAACTGCGTATGTCAACCCGTATGTCAAGCGTGGCTACTATATTTCCCCTATGATATTATTTCCCCTATTAAGAAGACCTATGTTCAACAATGGAATTTTTTAGGATCACTGATCTCCATATATACAAGTACGCTGGACTAGCTATATACCCTACAAAACATTTGTGCTCATTTGAAGCGCCGCCATTGAGTGTACCGGGAACTAAATTTGATATAATTTGCAAATGGCCGTTGTTTTGCTCAAAACTTCTAGGAGTGTGTGTTGTGTAGTTCGGTTATGTTTCATGTTAGTAATATAATATATAAAAAATATCTGTCAACTATTATATTAAATGACATGCTTGGCTTTAAATTACCTATTTTTGATAAACAACAAAATTCAATAGGGTTGACGATAATACTTATCGATGTTTTTTTCTACCTATATCTGTTTACTACAATAAAGTCGCTGACAACAGATAATTATCAAATATTTATTAATTTACAGGTTTTCAGCTGACTCAATACTAAAACTGTGACCGAAAAGCATGAAACTTGTGAATTGGTGTCCGAAACAAGTTGATTATGACGTCAATGATATGTGGTATAGTATTCTTTAATGTAATTCAAACCTTGCAAAATTCTAATTCTACCTATAGATATTGTTGAAATAGGAATTATTTTGGCAGCTTATTGATTTTCTTTAGTACAAGGACAAAATAAATGATTAACAATAAATTATTTATAAATTAATTTAATTTTTATTTTATAGTTACCTACTCCAGTTTTTCCTACTCATGGGACTTTTTAACACGCTTTTATTAAGTCGACCTGTATGTAACTAACTATGTAACAGAATCTTTTAATGTAATTTTCTCCAACTTGCAGACGGCTGATCGACTCGAAAATTTGCACTCGTATCAAGAACCGATGACAATACAATAATTTAATAACTTTATCCTAGTATCCTGATCGGGATCACTAGGATAAAATAAAATAATTTTAACTTTAGCGTGTTTCTTTAGCTTTTTTAAACTATAATTATTTATGCCTCTCGAATGATATATATAGTTACGAAGAAAAACGTAGATAGACTAACGCAGTATTGATTTTCGTTTCATATGAAATATAAAGCTAGTGTCTAAAACATAAGTATTAATGTATATCTACATTTATTTAATTTATGGCATTATATTAAAATGATAAATAAATAGAATGGACGTTACGGGTAAGCCTGGGTATAGAATTTTTATTTATATATTTTATCACACTATCCTATCTCTAATATTAGTTCCGTGGGCGATCACCACTGCTGTCAGCGCCAAAATGAAGAAAATCAAATTAGAGGTCAGTGTCTAAGATATAATGAATGGATTGATGGGATAAGCTTTATAATAATGTCATTTTAAAGCTTTATAATAATGTCATTTTAACGAGCCCAGGTGTTTTTATGAGATACGCACAATAGTGCAACACGCAATCAAAATAAATTTAAAAAATCTGTGTGTCGCTTCAATTTAAATAAAAAAAGTAACAAAACGTTCCGACTCACGTCAGTCCTCGACCCGAAAAATACGCACAAAGAGACCCGACAAATAGAATGTTGCTGGAATATATTAAATACATCACGCGCGTCATGTTGCTATATAATATAACGTGTTAACCAAAAATATTTTTCTTATTATATTTTGCACACCTCAAACGCGAAGCGGAGAGGTTGGACTTTACTGTCAACTTGACAAGGTTTCACTGCCCATGCTCATTAAATCTAGTTTCTATTTTTATACTGCACTAGTACGTGAAAAAAGCACATTACTATGAGGAAACGCTAATGAATAAAATTGTTGTTTTCTATGAGGTTTTGCAATACGTATTATTTTAAAAGTAATTTGACTGCCTCGTTGGTTTAGTGGTCGTGAACGCGGTTATTGATCACAGGGTCAAATCCCGGGCCTGCCCAAAATCAGTTTTTCTCTCAAGAAACTCTCAGAAGCAGCTAGAAGTCATAAAGTTGGCGGTGTTCCAATCCCGTGCCCCGGAGAGCACGTAAAGTCATAGGTCCTGCACCTGATCTCTCTCCGGTCGTACCGGCTATCGTCCCATCGGACTAGAAGTGTGAGGGAATAGAGAGTGCACTTGTGCTTGCGCATACACTCGTGCACTATAATATATATAAAATATATAATATCCATAACCTTATTACTTCAATTTTCAGCTTAATCATAGTGATTAATTTAAACTCTTTGTTTTCAGCAAGAAATTAAGGAATATACCTAGTATTCCCAAACGAAAGGTTTTTAGTTCGTGATGTTACATTGACCAAAACCAAAAGTGGTGATATGGTAAATTTTGTTTTACAGGTCCATTTAATACTTTATTGTTTCATTAATACTATTTCCTTAAATATTGCACGTTTTAATTTCAATATTTTGAACGTAGTATCAAGAATGGAGCTAATGGGTTATTTAAATAACACAAATAGACATGTCGCCAATAAGACGAGCTTCTGAATAATAATTCAAGGTCCTTTCACTAGACCAACCCGATAAGAACTTTCTTTTTTTCGCTAACTCATTTCTATAGCTTGAGAATGTGTAAAAAATAAGGAATGAAATAGATCAACTTCTACTGGTTACTCCGAGAATCGTGCAGTCGGAAGGGCCACCTGAGAATTCAATTTTGCGACGGTGAATAAATTTATTCGGCTTTATACCAAGCCTTATTTTTCTTTAGTGAAATCATTGTGTCCATTATTTTGGGTAAGAAACTGAGAGTAAAAATTTTTTTTTATATATGTGAATAAGGATGACAAACGAGCACACAGTCCACCCGATGGTAAGTGGATGCTGTGACCCATAGACATCCACATTTATCCTCAATTAAGAATCAAAATGCAGATGGGTTGTCACTCCTGAGGACTAAGATGGAATGCCTCGTTTCCAGTAAAAAAGGTCTCCGTTTCTCTACACTCATCATACGAAACACAGCAGCATTAAGCTGCTATTTTAAGCTGGTATTATCTATCATAATTAAAGAATAAAAATATTTGTAATATTTATCATAATAAATATATGAGGTGTACAACTTAAGTCCTCTTAGTTTGACTCGTTTTAAATCATATACTTTTTCATATAGTTTTACTTTGAAAAAAGTAAAGTAAAACTACCTACCTAGTGTGGAAAATTGGTCGAAGATTCTTACGTTATAAATACATTCCAAATCTGAATTTAGAAAAAATAACTTTTAAATTGTATCATTATGTATGGTCAAGCTAGAATAAGTAGATGTACACGTCCCTATACTGTAAGCAGGTCTTATCTCTGAGATGGTTTAATTGCAAAGGGGAGTCCACTACCCTGCTGGCCCGGCCCTAACGTATACTATTATTGTGTTGCGTATATCTTTTAATTTCTGTAGTATTTTGTTTTTATATTTCTGAGTTGCAGGTTTTCTCATAGTGTTTTCCTTCTTCGTCGAGCACAAAATAAATAACCAATTAAAATTGCAATAAACAACTTCAAAGGTGCTGTGGATTGAATTATTTTATAATATTATTTTATAATAAACATTACCCCCACACTAGGATTTTCTCCTGCATCGTAGAGGCAGTTTACAAACATAAATTGCACAAGGACAAACATCCAGACAAATGCAAATACTTGTTCCGTTCGGGATTCGAACCAGCGGCCCTCAGCACAGTAACTCATTGCTAAGCCACTACGCCACGGAGCCGTCAATTGGGTGAATGTTCGCGTCATATGACGTTTACACGTTCAGTAGAGTTGTGGTTTTGTAAAAATTGTAGGCATTATTAGTAGTGGTTAAAAAATAAAACACAAAGCGTTGAAACGATGGGAAATTGGCGGTTGAAACGAAAAAGCATGGGAAAATACACAGCACAAATATCCAGAATATTAAATTAAAGTGTATAAATGTTCTTTCGAAATTGCCTACATTCCGACGCTATTTACTTATCGGGAAATATCCCAAAATAGTATTGGTAATAGTGATACAGGCAATATGTAAATAAGGGCAGCTGTGGTACCCGGGTAGAATGAACATTTGTAGTTTTATCATAAAGTTTGAAGGTGAAAAGTGATGTTAACCAGAATGGACTGTTAATACGGGGTAAATTTTCCAAATTTTAAATAACGCACATGTATTACTGAAAACTTAACTAAATAATAAGTTAAAACCCACTACCCCATATTATCATCCCGTGGGTGTAGTAAGAGTTGACAGAAGAAAACTGAACCAGAAGATGGCCAGCAGAATTTTCCTGATAACTCAATAACAATAAAAATAATAAAAAAGACTACTTATGAGGTAATCTCTTGGGGATACTTATGTTCAGCAGTGGATTCATGACGGGCTGATCATACAAATGAATGAATGAAAGAACCGTGACCGTTGGGGGAGAAGGGATAAATTCTCTTACTCGTACTTGTACAAAGAAAACTTTCAAATAAACATAATCGATATTAATCAAAACGCAACATTATTCATCTATTACTTTTTAAAAAAAATAAAAAATATAGTAACAATGACAAAATTTTTCAAAGTGGAACACTGCCAGATTAGCAACCATATTTGACCCAGAGTGCTGGCGTAGGTTTTAAACAAATCGACGGATATTTTTACTATTTTTTTTCAGTATTAATTAGTTTATAGCATTTGTTTACAACACAGTGACAAACGAAGCAGCAGTCAATGGATGTTTTTATCGAACAAATGTTTCGATCACCCGTAGCCATCTACGTAGAACAGGATTATATTCTTTCTACGAGTACTTAAAGCATGTCTTATCAGATCGTCACTCTATCTAGAGGTGGGTCGCCCTGCACTCAGCTTACTGGTACGAGTCTGAAAGTCGAGAGCCTTCCTTTCCCAATGGCTATCGGTCCTCCGAGCTAAATGGCCGGTACAGTGCCGCTTCAGTTTACTGGTCCGATATCTTCGCTACGAATTACTACTAGCATTGAATATCCAAGTCTCCACGAGTTCTATATGTTATCATTGGCGACACGCACTGGTTATAAGCTCTTTTTATAAGGTTTTGAGGAACACGTGACGAGAAAAGGTGTTGCCATGTATGTTGGCACCTAAACTTGTACTAAAAGTAGTATTACATTGCCTGACTCTAAAATTATAACAGTGACATACTTGAGAGTTGGTTCGGTTAAAAGATTAGCGCCAACATCATCTCAATATATCATGACTATTTTGTGGTAACTCAATATTTACATACGTCAACGTAACTTTTATTCCGATTTTAGGTTCGTTGTCGTTTTGTTTAGACTGCTTAATCTTTTATATGTGTGTAATGTATATAGAGGAGAGTAAAAGATAAATATAGATACCTGCCCGACAACCGAAATTTGATTGGCGCTAGAATTTTTTTCTCAGGGATGGTAGACAAATTTCTAGGTAAAGTTCGAAAGTAAAACATTACCAAAATAAACAAAAAAAAAAACATTCAAATCGTTAGTGCCGTTTCCAAAATATCTACTTATATACATAATATAAACAGGAATTACTCGCCTAAAGTATAGAATATGTGATGATTTGTGTATCATCATCATTACAGTCCTTCACAAGTCCACTGCTGAACATTGGCCCCCCAAGATATGCCACAAAGCGCGGTTCTGAGCCACCTGTATTCATCGACTTTCTACATATCTTACCAGGTCGTCACTCCATCTAGTGGGTCGACGCCCTACACTTCGCCTGCCGGTACGAGGCTGCCATCCGAGAACCTTTCTTCCCCATCGGTTGCCGGTTCTTCGAGCTATATGGCTTGTTGGGCTATGACGGCTACTCTGGTTCTACTGCGGATAGTTTTAAGTCTATCACGCAGAGAAACCCCGAGCATAGCATATGTGTATAGTATGAATATATTTCGAGCAAAAGATTCAATTTTTTTCTTTTCAATTGTAACTTAAATACTAATTACATGTGGGTCTGTTTTCAATGACTAGTAAAGTTTTGAAATACAATTCTAAAAAGTTCTATAGTAACAACAAATAAAATTGCTCACTTATTAAAATATTTAAATCCTTGCATAATCAAGTAATATACTTTTGATTTATGTAGAATAAAATATATTTGTAGAATATTTTCTACCGCTAAACACTCTCTGGGAAAAACGTTTAAAACTCGACAAGTCAACAAACTCTCACTCCGCATTTGAAGCGCGACGCTTGAGGAAATCGAAGTTTACTTTTAATTTCCACTATCCGTGTAAACTAAGTTTGTCGTGGCATCTTAAAAGTGCTGAGAATTCCTAAATCACTTGTACTTAATTTCTTTTGTGCTATTTTCTGTTTCTTATTAATTAATAATATAATATAATATAGAGCGAATTGTATTTATAACATGTCTCTTATTTTATACAAGCTTGGTACACGGGGCGTTGCAGCCGCAGATGAAATAACAGTGGAAATATAATTTTAAAGGGGACAATCGTTTTTGGGCCCACTAGAAACTTTAAAGTAACTTAATTTTATCACACATAAAAAAGATACCAATTTATTATAGTAAACAGCCTAAAGATTTTATGAAAATGTAACCGGAATCATAAAATCTGAAAAAAAAGTTCTTTTGATATTCGTGAATTGGCTAATGTAATATGAAAAAAATGCGTATAAAGAAGAACGAACAAAAAAAAATTCCATCAACCTTAAAGTACCTATAAATGCTGAATGTACCTACAACTTTCTTTTATACTATTAATTATTGATCAGTGCACTATTTTAACTTATAATACCGGTGAAAACTAATAGACAATCGCTTTTAGTTTGTTTTTAGGTTATTGTGATATTCATATTTTAATTGTTAATTTCTCAGTATTCCCGTTAGATACGGTAAAACTAATATTACTATTGTAATCTATTGGTTATAAGGAATAAATCGACATGTGTTTCATTAAGTTACGCCTGGTTACGGTGGTGGGCTCATTCTCAATACAAAAAGAAATTGTCTTCTTTGGAAGAGTTATATTGTTTAATTAGGAATGATAATACATTCATTGAAGTTGAATGATAAATATCTTTCAAATAAATTTGTGGGCAAGATACGCGCGCCACCTACTCTAAGTTAATTGTAATTGCCTATAACCTTCGCAAAAGTGCCAACAATAATTTGTCTAAGTTTTACCGCAATCTGATGTACAGCATGGGAGAGCATAAAACACGAACAAACGAACATTAATTTTTATATATATTTGATTATAACTTATTTTAAATTATTTTAAATTCTTATCATAACTCAAACAATATTTTTAAAAGCAAAAAAAATCAGCAAATAGCTACATATTTGCTGCAGACGTTGCTGAACTGAAGCCGTCTGAACTGGACAATATTTCAATATGTTATGGCAGTGTAAGAAAACCCACTACTGTAAGAGGCGACAGAAGGAAAAAAAATAGGAGATTCCTAATAATAACTACTAAAAAATAAAAAATAAACTTCTGTTGCCAACCTGCCTGCCATTATATGCAATATAAGTAAATAATATTCAACGCATCCACTTTTATACTACGTATGAGTCTTAACCGTGTGAATTGGTTGCATCAGCAGTCTGCCGCTGAAGTAGTTAGCCGTCATTCCATTCACCATCTATAATTTATGATTTTGTAAAATGAACAATATGCTTTAAATATAAAATTAATTTGAATTTAGAATTCCAAGGCAAAAAAGTGTAATAGCTGTGATTACAGTTCAAAGAGCAAGATTAACAAAACTTAATTGTATTTACCATTAAGTTTTGTTCCTATTTAGTGTTTGTACTATTTATTTAAATATATAGTATTTTGTAGGTAAGCTCCGTTAGATCTTTATGATTTTCATCTCCGCGCATTAAAAAAATCATAAATATTTTTTTAAATATTTCATGGAATCCTTGGAAATGGACAAAAAAGATGTTTATTTCGAGGAACACTGTGCTCAACAAAAGGATGTATGTAGACTTTACTTTTTGATTATTCTTATAATTATTTTTCAAATTTTCTTTATCAGCCCTTAATAGTCCCTTTTCACAGATATTCACCGATTACCAATCATCCTGCCAAGCGTGATCTTCTTACAACGGGAGAGACCCATGTTTAACATTCATCCTTTGTTTTAATACAGCCTTTCAAAAATTCACTGCTGAACATTTGCCTCCCCCATTGATTGCCTCATAAGGAGGATTTTGCCACAGTTGCCACGCTTTACTGGGGTGCCCACAACCACAGTTTTTTTATTATTTTCATTTAAAAGGAAGATTCTGCTGCCCATCTTCTATTTCAGTTTCCCTCTGCCGCCTCTTACGACACCCACGGATGATATGTGGTATTTCGATATTTTTATGTCGCCACTATACAGCAGACCAATGTTACCACTTACGATACCCACAGTACCAAAAGGAGCGATCGATTCTCTTTCCGTCGTCAACACACGGTACTTAATTACAATTTATTAGTATTTTACAACTGAAACTATTTTAGCAGTACTAGTAGCAATTCAACAGTTCTATCGAAAATGTATCCTTGCGGAAATAACGGAAGCGTACACAGAACGAGAGCTGTACTCACGATTATTTTCTGAAATAGTGTGCAATAAAATTGTGAAACCAACTCGAACTGGATTGGATTTATTGTGTATAGGAAAATAAAGAGGATAAATACAGACTTTAAACTAAACTAGCTTTTACGGATTTTATCGCGTTTGATTAGTTTATTAAACGCGATTAAGTCGCGGGGGACTGAGGTGTTTAACGTTCTAATGCCATAATTATCTACGACTACCTTCAACTTAAAAATTATAAATTTTGATTCGATCTACACAGAAGGAACTTAAAGTATCTGGAAGTCTTACAGTCGTATGCTTAAGTTGGGATTTAATGTCATTAATTATAGGATCCCAAGCTAATGGTAGCACCTAGCCATCTTTTCTATTGCAATTAGCATGTTTTTTTATTTCACTAGCCTCGCGAATCTTCCTTGGTAGGAATCGGTGTTCTTTCGTAAGGATTTGTGGAAAATCTAATCTAATGTGACTGCAGACTTTTCTGGGCGTCGATTCTTCACGTCAGCTATGTTCTTTTAAGGGGGTTTTATTGATCCTTTAGTTTGACAGTGCGTATATAGGAGAGACCGCATTCGCAATCAAGTTTGTATACTCCTACTCTACCCCTGTGTAATGGTTGCGTAAATATAAGAAATTATTAAATACAAACTTGTACTGCTTTATTGGTAAAATACAAGAGATATCCAATATTAGTATTCGTTATATAGATTAAGTACAATAATGTAATGTAATGTTCAGCGGAGACTAGTCATTTGCACAGGACAGTATTACAGTTCACGAGTGTGTGCGCCAGCACATGTTTTCTTTTTACTCACTCTCGTTGTCCGTTGGGATGGCAATCCCACATGACTGGAGAAAGATCAGATGCAAGAACAACGGCTTTCCGAAGCACGGGGATGAAATTCCGCAACTTCTTGACTCCGGGCTGCTACTAAGAATTTTTTAACAGAGAGAAACACAACACTGATTTTAGTCTATACAAGCATTGCACCATGGACGACATGATCAGCAAGACCACTAGAACAACGAAGCAGTCAAAAGTCAGTCGTTTAATTATGTTTTAATCAAACGATACATATAAGACGCAAATACTATACTAACCAAAATTAGATATTCTTTGTTTCTCTATTATTTTTTATCTTGCAAAACATTTACCCAATACTAGGATTTTCTCGTATATTATAAGGCGTTTTACATACATAAACTGCATGTGCAAATCATCCAGACCCAGAACAATTTGTAAGCATACAAATTGGGCCGAACGCGTTTTGAATCCGGAGCTAACAACGTCACAGCCAAGCTTAGTTGCTGAGCAGCTGAACCGTAATTTATATAATATTCCTTTTATTTGAACATCAACGTAGTAAATTTAGAGCTCACTGCAGTAGATGGGCCCGAATACTGCCACAAATTCCACGATACATAAGACCATTCAGTCTTACCTAGTTGCCACTCTAATTCTAGCGAGGAACGATTCTATACTGAGATTGCCGGAAAAAGGCTGCCATTCAAATCTTTCTTCTTTATTACTTGTCAGTTTTAAAAGCTATATAAATGGCCGATTTGACACTTCTGCTTACTAATTCGGTCTGCTATGTTGGTCACTTTGGTTCTACTGTGGATAATAACTTAGGCCTAAAACAAAAATAAAAAACCAACTACAAACATAAGCCACTTTATATCAACAGAATTATTCATGAAGAAATAATAATAAAAAACAGCCATTTTACGTTAGGTTCTTATTCTCACTATTGATAATTGAATTAACTGGATATCAACAAAAACGTTTTATATTTTGAAACATGTACATAAATAATAATATACAATAAAACCAAATTTAACTAAAAACAGTCCTTATACAAAAAAACACTCATACCAGAAATTACCTCATGAACATTGTTTAACTTTGACGACCATCCAGACTAACCATATAACACAATGCAAACAACGTCCAACTTTTACTGCAACTCATAAATAAAAAGTTAGATACAAACATAAATTATACGTCGTCGTTATTACTATTGCGATATAACTGTGCGGTGCAAAGATAAGCATATCTATCTTCTCAGTTAGAATGTATAACTAATATATAAAGAAACATCCCACACTACACATAATATTAGTGCAATAATTTAATTATTTATGTTCAACCCTCGGAATGAAATGCAGAGGTGGATATTTTGAAGTCGCTGTCAGACGGTAAATAGATAAATCGTTTACACTTATAGTATGCTTACCATATTTTTCTCAGTTAGAATGTATGCATAATATGAATGAATACCTAATATATAAAGAAACATCCCACACTACACATAATATTAGTGCAATAATTTAATTATTTATGTTCAACCCTCGGGATGAAATGCAGTGGTGGATATTTTGAAGTCGCTGTCAGACGGTAAATAGATAAATCGTTTACACTTATAATATGTTTACCATATTTTTCTCAGTTAGAATGTATGCATAATATGAATGAATACCTAATATATAAAGAAACATCCCACACTACACATAATATTAGTGCAATAATTTAATTATTTATGTTCAACCCTCGGGATGAAATGCAGTGGTGGATATTTTGAATTCGCTGTCAGACGGTAAATAGATAAATCGTTTACACTTATAATATGTTTACGATATTTTTCTCAGTAAGAATGTATGCATAATATGAATGAATACCTAATATGTAAAGTAACATTCCACACTACACATAATATTAGTGCAATAATTTAATTATTTATGTTCAACCCTCGGAATGAAATACAATGGTGGATATTCTTAAGCCGCTATCACACTGTAAATAGATAAATAATTTATGTTTATAATATGTTTACAATATTTTATCATATTTTACTAGAGTTGCCCAAATGTAAATTTTAAAAGATATACAGACACCATTTGTACAGATGTATACACGTAGAGGGATTTTCTCTCACGATCGGATTATTTGCTGAAATAGAACGCAATAAAATTCGAAATACGATTCACTGCTAGCAGCAGGAAAAATAAACCCAGAAATGCTTTCGAAGCTACATATGCACTTGAAATACTACGATGGGTTTAATGATTTTAAAGTGCTCGTTATTACATAAGTGCAATGTAGTCGAACTATAGTATATAAATAGACTATTGATGGCCGAGCGGAATTGATTTAGAAACATAGATAATATGAGCTTGTATAGAACTTTATTTCCTTGTTTATTAAGTGTTAAGTTTTATGTAATATTAAGTTTTTTTTTAAAACGTTACCTCCACACTAGGATTTTTCCTGTATCGTCGGGGTAGTTTACATACATAAATTTCACAAGGACAAACATCCAGACACGGAACAATTATTTGTAGACTATACTAATACTTGTTCCGTACGGGATTCAAACCCGTGGCCCTTGGCGCTGTAACTCATTACTAGGTCACTGCGCCACGGAGAAGTCTTTTAAAAAGTATGTATTATGTTTATTAAAAAGTATGTCATCATCATCTTCATTACAGCCCTTCACAAGTCCACTGCTGAACATAGGCCTCCCCCAAGGACTGCCACAGGGCACGGTCCTGAGCCACCTGCATCCATCGACTTCCTGCATGTCTTACCAGGTCGTCACTCCATCTAGTGGGGGGACGCCCTACACTTCGTATGGACGTAGGACGCCCTACATTCCTAAAAGTATGTAATTAATTCTAAATTATTTTCGATTTTACTGTCAGGGTCGTACTTTTGTAAATTATTTACGATTAAGTCCCTCTTAATTCATCTACGAGTATCAATTAAAATGTACTTCTTAAAACTTATAGTTACACTTAAAAAGAAAATAATCAAAAATTTTGAATAAGTCATCAGCAAAAAAGAATAGTAATGATCGCTTCCCAGGCGAGGTGTTCTAATAGCTAATCTTAATTGCTCAGCTATTGAGTGATCCTTTCTCACATGCCCTCCCTGTTCACTACCGTGAACGCACTATGCGATGCGTCTTAGATCCATTACAATCTATAAAAGTCCACTGCATAGGGAAGATCTTGTCATAGTTGCCGCGCTTGACAGCAGGGTTGGCAACCGCAGTTTTTTATTTATTAGGAAGACGCTGCTGCCAACTCAGTTTTCCTCTGTCGTCTCTGACGACACCCACGGGACGATATGGAAAGTCGATTTTCTTACATCACCGGTGCATGAATTCATCTTCGCTTCGTCAAAATAACTATATGTTTTAAGTAATATTGAGTAATATACCAAAGAAGTATCGAAACGTCTCCGTTTTATTTACTGACTGGAAATGCGGTTTATCTTGAAAACATACGGTACGGTTGCGGTTTATCTTGGTGATAAATGAATGCTCATTTTTCAACCGACTTCAAAAAGGAGGAGGTACTCAATTCAACTGTATGTTTTTATGTGTGTTACCTCATAACTTTTTTTTCGGTGAACCGATTTCGATGATTCTTTTTTATTTGAAAGCTGGTGCTTCTCATGTGGTGCCATATAAATTTGATCAAGGTCTAACTTGTTGTTTTTGAGTTATCCTTAATAATTTATATTGAAGTCGGTTGTACAACATTTTTAATTTTACCACTTATAATACTAATGATCGCCTCTCAGGCGTGGTGTTAATAACTCGGCAACAAAGTGTTCCTTTCTAACATGTCCTCACTGTCCATCACGTTATGGGCTGCGCTGCTTATGTTTTCTTTTTCCATCCACTACAACCTGTTAAAGTCCACTAAAGAACATGGATTGCCGCAATGGAGGGGGGGGGGGGGGTAAATTTGCTATAGTTGCCATGCTTGGCAGACGGGTTTGCAACCGCGTTTTTTAATTTTTAGTCGTTATTAGGAAGATGCTGCTGCCCATCTCCTAATTTGTTTCCTTCTGTTGCCTTTTACGACACCCACGTGATGATATGGGATAGTGGATATTCTTACACCGCCACTACGCGGTAATAATCCGGCTAATCAAAAATAAATTTATATGCTAACTTTATTTGAAAATAAAGAACTGAAATGGCTTTTTCATGCCGATTATTTTTAAGCGTCTGTGAGTGGCATCCGAAATGAGCTTTTTATTCAAATTAAAGTCATAACGTCTCAGTAGCATTCGCACTTACTCTCTGTTAAAAATAATATTTAAATTATTTTTGCATGTTTTAAAGCATGTGAAAGGTTTGTGACTTGTATGTTTAAACTTGTTTGTATAAAATTGTTTAAATCAACAATTTCTTACATAATACGCGAATGGCAGCGAAGATCCGTCTTTGTAGCTCCATAATCATACCTTCATTCCATGTTAATGGCTATGGGTCAAAAAAATTCTTAATTGTTATAATAACCATATGAGGATTATCATCCAAGAAAAATAGTACTTTATACTACTTTATTTTGAATGTTTATTAATTTATTAACAACACACAGAATACACGCTTAGTCGTGGAGCTGCGGAAAGCAACCCGTGAAGCACACACAAATTTACATTTCACCTACATGCTTGTATACTTAAGAACTTATAAGAAATTATAATAGTCCCTTATCCGTTAAAGATACCTACCTACATGTCCTCCATACGGTTTGGAACTCATTCATCTGTGTGTAGGTAGTAGACCTAGGACCAAGTAATTTGGTCCTAGTGGTATATTGTTGTTGCATAGTTTTTATGAGCAGTCAGTTTATTTTTTGTTTATTTATTTATTCTTTATAGAACCTTACTTAATATATAGGAACAAGAGGTGGACTTCATACTTAGAGCTTTATTGGTCAGTCAATAGAAAAATATAGACAAGAAAAATTACATGTAATTCTTATTGAAAGTAATTTTTTACTTTTACCACTGGTTCGGAAAAAAACCTCTGTCCTGGGCAGAACCTCGAAAGAACGGCTCGTGACCATCTTGAACGGTGACATCTGAACTGCCATAAATGTACTGTCTAAACCTTTCTGCCGCAAACACTATTGCCAGCGTCTCTTTTTCAATTTGTGTATACCGGGTCTGAGTGTCGGTGAGCGTTAGCGAATCAAGTTCAACTAGACGGCCGGCCTGCAATGGCACCGATCTCAGTGCTCTGGCACTCGCATCCACCGATACCATCACCACAGTCGAGTAAAGCTGGTGCAGATGAAATTTTATTTTTTAGAATGTTAATAACATCTGAGTGAATTCTTTTCAATAAATTTCGAAGCACAGACACATTATCAGAATAGTTTTGAATAAATTTGAAAAGATAATTCTCCATACCTATAAACCTCTCCAATGCTTTATGATATGTAGGATACGGCATACCCATAATAGTTTTAACTTTAGATTCGTCTGATTTCATCCCATTCTTATCGAATTTATGACCCAAATAAACAATTTCGCAAACTCCAAACTTACACTTCTCCTTATTAAATTGTACTCCAACTTGTATAGCCCTATTCCGTAAATATTTTAACCAGAAGCCATGTTGTTCCTTAGTATTCTCCCACACTATTACATCTATAAAAGAATCAACATGCTCCAAATCTCCCAAATATTGTCTTAATTTTGCATGAAATACTTCTGGAGCACAATATACTCCATACAGTAGCCTTAGAAACTGGTATCGACCAAACGGTGTTCCAAATGTACAAAGACCTGTGCTGGCAGGATCAATTTGAACCATCCAAAATCCAGAACGCGAATCGAACACGCTGAAGTACGTGCCGGCTCGCTCACCATGGGCAGCGAGTAATGTGCGCGCCGCACCGCACAGTTATGACGGCGTGGGTCCAAACACACCCCGATATCACCATTCTTTTTTGTTACTAGCACAATAGCGTTAACCCATTCTGTAGGATGGGCGACTTTCCTGATAACGCCTAATTTTTCCATCCTACGCAACTCTACTAAGAGTTTGATGGAGGTATTTTCCTAGAAGGACAAATCATTGGTAAATCACCATTTTTATCTACGATAGTAGAATACTCTCCAGGTATCTTACTCAGTACCTCGAAGAGATCAGAATATTTATGTATATAAAGCGTCAACATGAGATACGAGTCCTAACATGACACAGCCTTCCAAGCTCAGAACATTTTGACAGTTTAAAACCGCTACAACAAACGCAATGTTTACATTTATAGATAAATGGTAATTCTTCCATGCCTAGAATAGGTAAGTTATTACCATTAAAATATTGTACACATTTATTACTATACGATTCAAATAAGAATGGGACATGGCGCCATATTGTGACGTCATTGCTGTTAATTCAAACCAGTTAGGTAAGGTGAGCAGAACAGATATTTTTGAAATAATATTTATTTAAAAAAGAACCATGAAAGAAAAGTAGATTAATCTCTGCATCACTGTTTGAGTAGTCAACATTGTCACCATTATCATCACTGCTACTTTACCTTATAAAAATAGATATATTTTGAATACCTACTTAGATTTATGTAGGTATTCAAAATATTTCACCAATTAGAATCAATATTTTAAATTAATTTATAAAAATATTATGAATTCAATAGATTTGGTAATACTTCTCTAAGACTCAGTTAAATAAAGCAGAAAAAAAAAACGTTATTGTTTAGTACGTAAATCATTATTTTTTTGCAAGCCGTACTTTTCAAGTGACATTTGACAGGTCGCGGTTATTTGAGGTCATTGACGTTCCTATTCTTATTTCAATTGCATTGTAAAAAATCTAAGGTTATGAGTCGGCATGCCGAAGTTTAAATAATCATTTTTAAAAATTACATTCAACATAGAATCTGCATCTAGTTTAAGTTGCAATTGTTTACCATTACATTGAAAAATAACATTTCATTCTTTAGGTAACTTACATTTTTTATTATGGCTAATCATGTCCATATATAGCATTTCAGCATCGGACATGTTCTCGGGCACATACACATTCAAATTTATAACCTTATCCTGTAATGTATATTTATGCACACACACTTTAGCGAAATACCCTTTTTTAACAGACACATAACACAATGCATTCCGTGCCGGACACCAATCATCGGTGGAGCACTAACCATTGCCACATGAGAAGCAGCGCGTTTGCGACGCTGCTGAACCGGCACCGAATCTCGGTCATCAACGGCGGTTCGTGCCACCTTGCTCCACCGCTGCATCATACACCGCCGTAGCTCCGACCGCTTTCATCCCTTACAGCATCAACTTACATTTCACTACCGCCAGGACCATTCTCGACGCATGTAATTTCCTTCTTTAATATTTCTGCCACTTAATATATACTCCTTTAATATAATAATATCTGGACCGTCTTTTTTAATGTTAAGCCATCCGTACGAAGTAGCCAAGTAATGGCGGTATAAGAATATGCCCCTACTTCATATCATCCCGTGAGTGTCGTAAGATGCGACAGATGTAAACAAATCAGATGGGCAGCAGCGTCTTCCTAATAACGACTAAAAATAAAAAACTGCAGATGCCAGCGCGCTTGCCAAGCGTGGCAACTATGACAGATATCCTTCCTATGAGGCAATCTATGAGGGAGACCTATGTTCAGCAGTGGACTTTAGTAGGCTATAACGTGTACAAGATGACCTGAAATGTAGTTGGGGTTTAAAAAAGAAAAGTACAAACAAAAGTTGTTAGATTTATATATTCCTTCAAAGAGAAGTAATTTATTGTGTAATTTGAGCTCTCCTTAAAGATATAATATTGCAATTTTGCTGCATACTTTATTCTAATAATAAATTTCAGTAGGTTATTTTATTAATAAGTGTTGATGGTTGGATGTGTTGTAATTTTTTCCTAATTGCACCTCTATGAGAAAAAAAATTCTTCAAAGTACTTGCTGCATATAGTCGAATATTTTCTTCCCAACTTCCTCATTTTTCTCTATTTATTATTTTAACCATTTTTGTCGAACATCAACATTTTATGAAAATCTGCTACTGCATCTGTTTACCATCAGGTTTATTGTGTGCTCAAATTCTATTAAAAACATCATATGATAAGAAAAATATTTAGTACAAAACCTAAAAATTAAAAAAGAAATTATGCAGTTGAATAAATAAATAAATAAATAAATGAAGTGCGGAACGGCCATATACGAAGCTCTAAAAATTGACAACCGATAGAGAAGAAAGGTTCTCGAGTGTCATCCTCGTACCGGTAGGCAAAGTGTAGGGGCCCCCTGACCTGTTAAGACGTGCAGGAAGTCGATGGATGCAGGTGGCTCAGGACGATGCTTTGTGGCATTCATTCGGGGAGTCCTATTTGCAGCAGTGGACTTGTGAAGTGTTGTAATTATAATGATGACGCAGTTGAATAAGACTGCATGCAAAGCATACCTTTGCCAATAAGGGACATTTCTATAAGATGTTATGTGTCAATCTCTACAAAAGTGGGGTTAAAATTAGCAGGATTTCATGTATTACTGATTATTTTAAATTCAATTTGTATGCTTTCATAACATTATATTTTGCAAGTGGTAGAGCCACGCTGCTGCTAAATTATGGTTGTAGCACGAATGGGTCGGCTCGACAGGGTAGGACCATGCTCTCACAGAACACCAGCGTAAAATAGTAACTTAATGCTGCTGTGTTTCATACGGTGAGTGTAGAGAATCCTTTTTACTGGAATCGAGGCATTCCATCTCAGTCCTCGGGGGTGACAACGCATCTGCATTTTGATTCTGAGTCTAAGTTAACTGTAGATGTCTATGTCTATGGGCCACAGCATCCATTTACAATCAGGTGGACTGTGTGCTCTTTTTATACTGTTCGAGCAATCAGTATAAAAAAAGTATAAAATTTGGTAATTTATCCGATGCATTTATGTACACATCTACTGTTCCAACCACTCGTACCTGCTTAAAAACAAAGCATTTAAGGCAGTAAAATATTTCAATCGTACCTACGGGTTAAATCTATAACATAGTGAGGGATTTATTTTTGAGGTAAGTTATATTTAGCTACTATGCATCTAGTTATAATTAATCACGTCTATTAAACACTAATTTTCACTTTCAATCCTAAGATTTTATAAATACAAGCTGTTATATATTTACGAATGACGCCAGGCCGATAAAGGCCGATAGCGTATACGTGAATGGCCTCGCCTATCTTTCTCGCTTTAACATACGCGTATACTACGCTTTTCTATTTTGTCACACGTAATGATTTCTTATATTTACGCGAACACTACACATTTAAATGAAACTAGTTTTACGGATTTTCTTCATGAGTGCTGTAAAGTACTCGAAACGTCGGAATATAAAATAAGTTAATATACGCGATAAAATCCGTGAAAATAGTTTTATTTAATTGTCACACGTATTTAGTACAAGTGTAGCAAAAATGATATGATGGAAAAATTAAAAATTCTCTCCCTCTTTATCTATATATACGTTGTAGAGCCATGTTGCAGCTGTATTAATTGTATAGTTGTAGCACGGATGGGTCGGCTCGACCGGAGAATGACCACGCTCTCACAGAATACCAGCGTCAAACAGCAGCTTAAGGCTGCTGTGTTTCGTATGGTGAGTGTAGAGAACCGGAGATCCTTTTTACTGGAAAAGAGGCATTCCATCTCAATACTCACGCGTCACAAAGCATCTGCATTTTGATTCTTTATAGAGGATATATACTAAATACGTACACTTTTACTAAATCTATGGCTAAATATAACAAACATAAGCCTCTCCATAGATTGCCTCATGATGAGGTTATTATCCATAGTAACCATGTTGCGGAGATGGGTTGACAGCCACAGGATTTTATTTTATATTTGTTATTAGGACGACGCTGCTGCTAATGTTCTTGTTTGTTTCTCTCTATCACTTCTTACAACACCTACGAGACGGTATCGGATATTCTCACACTGCCACTACACGGCAAAAAGTTGTCATTTATAAAAATATTCGTTGACATGAGACAGTTATATCGATATGATGTTTACGCCATTTCCCACAGTTAAAAAATTGTGGTCTCTCAAAAATAGGCCCTGCGATTTCTATTCACTAAGCAGCAAGGCATCATCAGGAGCCCATTTCTCTTAATGATGCCTCGATGATAGATAATACACGTGCCGTATTAACGACGGTGGTGTGTTTTCACTAGTGTAGTGGTATTGGGGGTAGTGGTGTTGGGTTAAGTGGTGACAGTGGATGTGCACGCAATTGTGGGCGGGAGGGGTACTCTTTAAACTAGGTAAATCACTCTATTTAATTTAGTTTGTTAATTAATTAGCTTAATATCACATGTTTAATTCCTACAGTTGCCCCTTACCACAAACATAGGGCAATATGGGGTAGTAGTATCTGTTACGCCGTCCCCTCTCCGGTCTTAAAGTTACAAGCAGATGAGGAAGAAAGCAAGTGCCAATGTGTCTGTGTATACATAGGAACTTACCAAAATAAATCTTGATTTAGAAGTTCAGAAGTGTGCATTATTCATATTTTATATAAGACTAAATACTTATATATGTCTCAAATAGTGTATATATTTTCATTAGTAGTGTTTATGTTTTTAATTTGATATTTTTACGATTTACTGTAACGAAATAAAAGTTAATCAAATAGAAGGAACAGTTACGAGGGAAGTTCGCACAACTTTGTTTTAATCTAAACTTTGATCACTGCAGTCGTCTTGGGCAAAGTCGCGAGTGCTAATTGTCCCATCGAACTTTTTCAAACGAAGTTCAAATGAAACAGATACTAATTTACTAACACGTTGCAAGATTGCAAAAGATTTGCGAAATATCTATGTATTTATGTTAATCTTAATTTTGGTTGTGTACTACAATAAGTATGATAAAAGGACTTCGATTCACCCTCACCTTCATACGGTGCAAAGTTGTTATTTTGTTATTAAGTTTGTTATTTTGTTACAAAATAACAAACGATTAAAATGTATAATGGGCAAAGAATTAAGAAGATCAATAAAGGATAAAGATAGATGTTTACCACAAAATTATATTGGTGACCATCTTTCGTCTGAAAATTCGGATAAAAATCAATAACAATTATGATAATCACATTCATAACATTAAACTTATAAATCCAGATTAATATATGCCACCCCTACAGATTCCCACAAAGCACGGCCTTGAGCCAAATGCATTCATTGACTACCTGTCTGCCTTATCAAGTCATCGCTAAATTTAGTAGAAGCGACGCTATACTTCCCCTTCGGTTGTAATAAAGACATACAAATTAATTATATTGTTGCGCGCCACTATTAATGGTTTATACATGGCAACACTAGTTACCACTAGCGCCCTCTAGTATCGAGTAGCAGAACTAGGAGAGTCAAGATCCTTCTAGAAATTTCGGGACCGATATGTACTCGAACATTCTAGATGTTTCTACAGTAGAAGGTTCTGGAAACTATCTGAGGCCCTATATAAGGCCGGTATAGACCGCGACCGAGTCAGTATTGAATTGGCGATACAAGCGAATACTTCGAAGCGATACAACTGCGAATTAAAGTGATCTGTAGTACAATTGTATTTGGTTATTAGTGTGGTTTTTAGTTGTAATTAGTGTTCTGTAATTAAAGTGTCAATTTTGGTAATTCACTCAGCAGTTTTTAATTGTCTCGAACCCCAAGCTCGTAACAATTGGTGTCAGAAGTGGGATTTAATCATGCCGATTTTACCTAAAGATGACACGGAGGGTATCCGTACCCGAAGTCAACGCCAACAGGAGACGGACCAGAGACGATTTGGTGGTACAACATCGCAAGCGTCAGAGGGCCAGCTGCCGACCACGGAGGTCGGCCCGTCCTCAGCTCCTGCATTTGCAGCACCTGACTTAGGTGCTCTGATGATGATGCTGCAGGAGCAGGCCCGCCGACAGGAGGAACAGGCCCGCCGACAGGAAGAACAGGCCCGTCGGTTGGAAGAGCGGCTGCAGCGGGGACAGGAGGAGCAGATGCTTCTCATGAAGGACTTTCACGCTACCTTCGGGAAAGAGATAAGGGAGGTGAAGGATAGGGTTGCTCAACATGACAACCGCCTGTCGGAAGCTGAAACCCGAATCAACCAAGTGAACAATCGGGTTAACAACGTGATGGCTGACGTGAAGAAAACGCTGGACGAACTAAAATTGGGGATGGAATTACAGCTCCAGTGGTAGCTACAACACCTTCGCTACGTGGATTCAAAGTGCCGCCGTTCGACGGGACTTCTTCCTGGTCGGCCTACAAAATCCAGTTCGAGGCTGTCATGAAGGCGAACGGCTGGAATAAAAGTCAGGCCATGACTGCTCTCACCCTAGGCCTGCGCGACCAGGCCTTAACTGTTCTGGAAGCTCTCGGTAAGGAAGTGACTTACGAGCAGCTCCTTGAGGCATTGAGGCGAGATATGGCGACGCTCACCTGGAACACGTCTTCCGTGTGCAGCTCAAAGATCGCGTGCAACGCAGCAACGAAAACCTGCAGCAGTGGGCCCTTGAGGTGGAAAAGCTGGTCGAAAAGCATACCAGTCTGTACCTGCGCTCATTGTAGGAACCTGGTGCAGACATTCATCGACGGCATCCGCGACCTTGAAGTCAGAGCTGCTGTGAGGCTCGGGCACCACGAGACGCTTAAGGACGCGTTAGCCCATGCGCTGGAGGTGGAAGCCGTACGGCAGGATCATCGATCCCATCGCGTCAGGAGGTTGCAGCAGCTGCAGTTCGCGACTGCAATAAAGGATACAGCCCCAGGTGCTACGGCTGTGGGAAAGGGCCATCTTCGATCCAGCTGCCTAAGCGAACTGTAGAGAGGGTGATCGATCTCGAGAGGGTAGTGCGGCTAACAGCACCGCCCAGCAGCAGCAGGGAACGAGTAAAAGCCAGAACTGCGGGGCGGGTGCTGGCTGATGTTAAAAGAGCCCCAAGGATTTCGATCTCACAAACCCATGATGGGAACAGCCTAATCATCAAAGGCGAGGTCAACGGAACGCCGTGTAAACTGACCATAGACACTGGAGCCTCTCGCACGGTTGTCAGTTCCCAACTTATAAGTCAGTTCCTGGGGACTCCGCATACAACCGAGAGCGCATTAATTTGGTAACAGCCACCGGTCAGCGCATACCCGTCCGTGGAGAGAAGGAGATGGAGTTGAAGCTAGGCAACATGATCTACCTGCATAATGTCATCGTGGCTGATATAATGGACGACTGCATCCTGGGCCTAGACTTCATGAGGAAGAATTGTTGTGAGATCGATGTTAAGCAAGGTGTTTTGAAATGTGGACATGAAGAACTTTTCGTGGAAGGGCGATACCGGGAATGTGTACAGCCTTAAGAAGATTGTTCTGCCGCCGAGATCGGAAACGATTGTGCCGGTTAGTCTTCCTCGGAATCCTGGGCAAGCTCATCGTTGTGTACTCGTGGAAAGGGTGGACAATGACCTTCCGTGGAAAGTGGCTCGAACCTTGGTCAGAACCACCGACATCTCAAGAGTACGTTAGCTGAACCTTTGTGATCAGGAACAGATTATGGAAAAAGGCACACTGGTTGGTACTTGTGAGGAAGTGGATTGGTTGCGTAGGTGCCAATATCCATCGACTGGGACCCCAGCAAGGATGCACAAACGAGGGTGACCACACTTTAGAAGACTATCGCAGCGTTCTCTCCCCGAATGAAGTGGTGAAGGCGAAGAAGTTGTTACTCAAGTACGCCGATGTTTTCTCGTCAAACGATGCTGACATAGGAAAGACTGGCTTAGTTCAACACAAAATAAACACAGGAGAAGAATTGCCTATCCGTCAGCGCCCAAGAAGATTGCCGGTAGCACGTGAAAAGGAAGTGGAAACCATGATTGAGGGAATGGTGAAGGATGGTGTTATTGAACCTTCATCTAGTCCATGGTGTTCACCTGTGGTGCTGGTAAAGAAGAAGGACGGTAGCATGCGGTTTTGTGTTGACTACCGCCGTCTGAACGACGTTACGAAGAAGGACAGCTATCCCTTGCCAAGAATTGATGACACGCTGGACATGCTTACATGCGTAAAGTGGTTTAGTACGCTGGACCTGAAAAGTGGCTACTGGCAGGTTGAAATAGACCCTAAGGACAAGGAGAAAACTGCATTCTCCACAGGAAAGGGTCTGTGGCAATTTAAGGTTATGCCGTTTGGATTGTGCAATGCTCCAGCAACGTTTGAAAGGTTGATGGAGCTTGTACTTACCGGGTTAATTGGCGATGCCTGTCTGGTCTACTTGGATGACATCATCATCGTAGGCCGTACGTTTGAGGAACACCTTCAAAACCTGGAACGCGTGCTCATGAAGATTCAGAGTGCCAACCTCAAGTTGAGTCCGAAGAAATGCTCACTATTCAAACGGCAAGTTAGCTTTTTGGGGTATGTAGTGTCGGAAGAAGGTATCCGCACGGATCCGGAGAAAATTGCCGCTGTCAAGGATTGGCCGGTTCCAAAAGACAAGACACAGGTTAGAGCATTTTTGGGTTTGTGCTCCTATTATCGGCGATTTGTAAAGAACTTTGCAGATATAGCCAAACCTCTGCACAAGCTAACCGAGGAGAAGCGACATTTCTGCTGGGATGAAAGTTGCGATATCGCAATCCAGGAGCTCAAGGACCGTCTGTGCAAAACACCTATTTTAGGGTACCCTGATGCGGGCAAGGAATTTATAGTTGACACAGACGCAAGTGATATAGGACTTGGCGGTGTGTTGTCTCAAAGGAATGGTGATCAAGAGGTTGTGATAGCGTACTTCAGCAAGTCTTTGTCAAAGCCGGAAAGGAACTATTGTGTCACAAGACGGGAATTGCTTGCTGTGGTAAAGTCCTTGCAGCATTTTAGCAAATATCTTCTGGGGCGGAAATTTCTCTTACAGACTGACCATGCTGCACTGAAATGGCTATTGCAGTTCAAAATCCAGAAGGACAAGTTGCGAGATGGATTGAGCTACTACAGGAATACGACTTTGTGATCGAACATCGCAGCGGAAATCTCATGGCAACGCAGATGCATTGTCAAGAAGACCTTGTCCTGAAGATTGCAAGCATTGTACTAGGCAAGAGGGTAAGAAGTGGTATCTGTGAGGATGCTTATGACAGACCAGCTCAACAATGAGTGGAAAGGACAGCCTACGACATGCACAGCAGGAAGATTCGGACATCAAGCCGATTCTAGAATGGATGAAGGCCAGTGCTCCTAAGCCCAAGTGGAGTGACGTTTCAGCGATGAGTTCGACCACGAAAAGCTATTGGGCCCAATGGGACAGCTTGCTGATTCAGGATGGAGTCTTGTGCCGTAAATGGGAAAATGGTCAGGAGACAGTTGTCATTTGCAAATGGTTGTCCTAAAGCTAAAGTACCGGATGTTCTACAGCTGTACCATAATGGTTGTTCAGGAGGCCACCTGGGAGTTAAACGAACTCTACTGAAGATCCGAGAACGGTTTTACTGGGTCCACTGTCGTGACGATGTCGAGGACTGGTGTCGCAAATGTACAAGTTGTGCGGCTGTAAAGGGACCTCAAACTCGTAGTAGAGGTGCATTGAAATTGTACAATGTTGGTGCACCA
Organism: Parnassius orleans; assembly: GCA_029286625.1. Lineage (NCBI taxonomy): Eukaryota > Metazoa > Arthropoda > Insecta > Lepidoptera > Papilionidae > Parnassius > Parnassius orleans. The sequence continues at coordinate 4,141,626 of JAGSMP010000018.1, forward strand.
TGGGAGAGGATAGCCATTGACGTTGCAGGGTCGTTTCCGGAAAGTGAAAGTGGTAACAAGTATTTCATGGTTGTGATGGATTACTTCACTAAGTGGCCAGAAGTCTTCGCCATTCCAAATCAAGAAGCTTCAACAGTTGCAGATAAACTAGTTCATGAAGTCTTCTGTCGTTTTGGAGTACCTTTAGAGATTCACAGCGATCAAGGAAGGAATTTTGAGTCTCAAATATTCCAGGAAACTTGCCGAGTTATGGGTACTCATAAAACAAGAACAACTTCTTACCACCCACAATCTGATGGAATGGTAGAAAGATTTAATCAGACATTGGAGAGGTACCTAGCAAAAGTTGTGGAAAAACGGCAACGAGACTGGGACAGGCACATACAACCGTTTTTGTTGTCATATCGAAGCGCTGTTCACGAAAGTACATCAGTGACACCAGCTTTAGCAAATTTTCGGAGAGAATTACGGCTGCCTGCAGACCTGATCACCGGAATACCACCTGATGCCCCACGCAGTATAACCGATTATGCAAATGACTTGCGGGACAAAATGAATGACATTTATGAGCACGTCAGACAGTCGGGCCAGCAAACGTCTGAGAAGATGAAAACACGGTATGACCGCAAAATGAACAACAAAGGGTTTGACGAAGGTTCACTAGTGTGGTTACACAATCCAGTTCACAGCAAAGGGAAATCTCCTAAGCTTCAAGCTAAATGGGACGGACCGTACCGGATTGTGACAAGGATCAATGACGTAACCTACCGGATACAGAAAGGTGCAAGAGGTACTCCTAAGATCGTCCATGTGGATCGACTGGCGCGTTATTATGGGGCCAATAATGCTCGGGACGAGCATGTCTTAGGAGGGGGCAGTGTTGCGCGCCACTATTAATGGTTTATACATGGCAACACTAGTTACCACTAGCGCCCTCTAGTATCGAGTAGCAGAACTAGGAGAGTCAAGATCCTTCTAGAAATTTCGGGACCGATATGTACTCGAACATTCTAGATGTTTCTACAGTAGAAGGTTCTGGAAACTATCTGAGGCCCTATATAAGGCCGGTATAGACCGCTTGATTAATTTAAAAAAAACTGAACAAGTGCGGGTAGAACTCTTAACCTGAGGATTTCGTATAAATTTTATTTTATTTTATTTTATTTTATTTTATTTTATTTGGAAGAGCTATCATAATTAAGAGAGATAATACTAATAAGTACAGTAAGCCAGTTAAAGGTCCTCACTAGTAGATACAAAGGTGAATTTACAACAGTGATTCAATACTCAAGAGTATCTAATACTAACATATTTATGACAAATGAAGGCTTACTGATATAACATTTAATATACGTATAAAATAAAAATAATAACACCAATATAAAATACTAAAACGTTAGTTTTGCAACACTCGCATCAATATGTCACTTACGAGTAGAGCTACCAAAAAAATGCATTGTTAAGTATGCGCTTACAAAAACAAATCGAAGTACCAACTCTTTTACTACCTTGTTGAAATTATTGCTCGCTCGCCAAATAAATGTATTTTGCCTATAATTTGTAGACGCAAATAGGAGACTTAAAAGTGTGTTGTGTCTAAGAGGTTTGGCAGGACAGTTAAGATGTAATTGAGACAAAAGCTCAGGACAGTCAAATAGCACTACAAGCTATCTTTAACAGAAAAGTGAGATCAGCAATCTCACGTCGCTTAACAAGAGGAAGAAGGTGATATTTTTTACAATAACTAATGTAATTATCAGAGGTATAGCGATAATCTTTGATTCTATAGCAGAGGTAACGGAGAAACTTTCCTTGAATATTTTCAAGTCGGTAATATATGTTTCATACCTGGGATTCCAGATTTGTAATGCGTACCCTAAGTTACTTCTAACAAGAAAACAATACATGGTCTTAAGAGTTTTAGGCTTAGTGAAGTCCTTAGAGCTACGCATCAAAAATCCAAGAGCTTTCCAAGATTTGGCTATAATGTTTCCTAAGTGAGCGTCAAATATCAACATAAAATCATGAAGAACACCGAGATCTCTAATAGTGGAATCCCTTTTAATATTTTCACCTTTTAGTTTATAGTTGTAGATAATCGGTTTATATTTGCGACTATAGGACATATAGCTACATTTAGAAGGATTCAAATCTAAGTAGTTTAAGTCGCAATAACGCTCTAGATTTGACAGATCTTCTTGTAAAGCCTCAGCATCATCAATCGATGTTATATTCAAAAAGACCTTCATATCGTTGGCAAAACATAATAAGTGAACTTTCTTTAGAGAATAATTAATGTCATTGATAAAAATAATAAATAATAACAGTCCCAGCAGTGAGCCCTGTGGTACCCCGCTTGGAACAGTCACCCATCCCGATATGTAGTTCCTGACGACAACAGCTTGTGACCGATTATTTATATAAGACGTGAACCACCTAAGCAGATCGCCGTTTATACCGATCTTGGGCAGTTTTTATGTCAAAGGCTATAAGCGGTATAAGCGACATCTACCTGTCGGATTGAATGAATGCTTTAGAGCCGCGTAAAACTGATTATATATAATTCATTCAATCACTTTAGATACTATGCATAACTTGGAAATCAGCCGATAATTAGTAACTTCAGTCTTGGAACCCTTTTTATGGACAGGCGTGATAAATGCGTGCTTCCAGATAGGAGGAACAATACCTGTACTAAGAGACTTTTTATACAAAATAGTTAAGAGTTAGTAAAAAATGAGCTGGAAGGTTATCAGGACTAGCAGATTTCATTGGATCCAACGTTTCAAGAAGTTTCTTGACCGTATTTTCGTTTATATAGATTGTGTTGATATCAACACTCAACTGAGACAACGCTGGAGAATCATTATAATAATTTTTGGACAGCTGAGTATTATTCCTTTAAGTTATTATTAGTCCCGTGTAGTGGCGGGTAAGAATACTCACTACCCCATATCTTCCCGTGGGTGTCGTAAGAGGCGACAGAGGGAAACTGAGGCAGAGGATGGGCAGCAGCATCTTTCTGATAACAGCAAAACAACAATAAAAAACTGCGGTTGCCAACCCGCTCGCCAAGCGTGGCAACTATGGCAATATACCCCCCATGATAGTAACGAAGAGACGGCCCCCAGTCCCCGGCGGCCCCGCTATTCCTGGTTACGGTGGCGACCATGGTAACGGCGGGGCAGGGGGTGCTAAGAATCTCCGGTGGAGGTTCGGTTGCCACCCACGACGACTCGACCTGGCAACTTATAACGCACGCACCCTGAGGACTGACGAGAAGATCCTGAGTTGAAGAAGAGATAGACAAGTTGCGCTGGAATATTATAGGATTATCCGAGGTCCGAAGAGAGGGGGAGGACACGGTAATCCTCGAATCCGGCAACTTGTTCTATCACCGGGAGGGCGACCATCTGTCCCAAGGAGGTGTTGGATTTATCGTCCACAAGTCTCTCGTTAACAACGTTGTAAAGATTGGGAGTGTGTCGACGAGGGTTGCGTAACTTATACTCAGAATCACCAAACGGTATTCGCTGAAGGTCATACAGGTTTACGCACCAACCTCGGCACACCCCGATGAGGAGGTGGAGGAAATGTATGAGGATATCTCTAGAGCCATACATTCCTCCAAAACCCACTACACGGTGTTAATGGGAGACTTCAACGCAAAACTAGGCACAAGAGAGAGCGGTGAGCTGAAAGTAGGGAAATTCGGAATAGGGCAACGGAACCTAAGGCCAGCAGCTGGCCGACTTCATGGAGAAAGAGGACTTTATGATGAACTCTTTCTTCCAGAAGCGGCCCCACAGGAAGTGGACCTGGTCGAGCCCCGACGGTTCGACAAAAAATGAGATTGACTTCATTATGACGACCAAGCGACAACTGTTCAGTGATGTCTCAGTGATCGCGAGGGTGAAAACCGGCAGCGATCACCGAATGGTGAGAGGCACACTGAACCTAAACGTTAAGTTGGAGAGGTCACGTCTAATGAAGTCAACGCTCCGTCCCCCTCGTGCTCTAATCCAAAGTCCCGAAACCTTTCAGCTCGAGTTACGAAACCGTTTTCAGTGCCTAGAAGATTGCAATGCAGTGGACGATATGAATGACAAGCTCGTGGAAACTGTCCATGCGGTCGGAGCTAAGTTTTGCAAGACCCGCCGCAGAAGAACACAAAAACTCTCCGATCACACTCTTAATCTCATGGCTGTTAGACGGGATATGAAGCTGCAGTCTTCAGTAGATTTGACAGAATACAGGCAACTGAACAGACAGATCTCCAAATGCCTGCGGCGGGACTTACGCAACTTTAATACTGCTCGTATTGAAGAAGCGATCGAGCGGAACCAGGGCTCCAAAGTCTTTGCTAGAGATCTGTCTGCCAGAAAGAGCCAACTGTCGAAGCTGAAGACCGAGTGTGGCAGCGTCGTTTCCGGGACACCAGAGATTTTGAGTGAGATTGAGAGGTTCTATGGGCAGCTGTACACATCATCGTTGGAGCCACACGCAAGTGTGAGTAACGATCCAAGAGCGAGTCTTATCCGACACTATTCCGATGATATCCCGGACGTCAGTCTGAGCGAGATTAGAATGGCTCTCCAGCACCTTAAAAACGGCAAGGCCCCAGGCGAGGATGGAATTACAGCGGAGCTTCTGAAAGCGGGTGGAAAACCGGTACTTGAAGTCCTTCAGAAGCTGTTTAATTCCGTCCTACATCGTCCTTCAAGAAAGGCGACAACGCTCTCTTGAAGAACTACAGACCGATTTCCCTTCTGAACCGCGTCTACGTGCTGTTTTCGAGAGTCATTACGAATCGTCTCGCACGCAGACTCGACGACTTCCAGCCTCCCGAACAAGTTGAAAAGGCTTTAGCACCATAGACCACATACATACCCTTCGGCAAATTGTACAGAAGTCCGAGGAGTACAATTTGCCACTATGTCTGGCGTATGTGGACTATGAGAAAGCCTTGATTCCGTCGAAATTTAAGGTGCTGCAGTCCCTTCAGCGGTGCCAAGTTGACTGTCGGTATATCGAAGTGCTGAAGTGCTTGTACAGTAGGGCTACGATGGCTATCCGAGTACAGAACAGGAGTACGAAACCTATCCAACTGCAGAGAGGTGTAAGACAGGGTGACGTTATATCCCGAAACTCTTCACCGCTGCATTGGAAGACGTTTTCAAGCTTCTGGACTGGAAAGGATACGGTATTAACATCAATGGCGAGTACATCACTCACCTTCGATTTGCCGACGATATAGTCCTTATGGCAGAATCGCTGGAGGACCTAAGCACTATGCTCAATGACCTCAATAGTGCCTCCCAACGGATAGGTCTTAAGATGAACATGGACAAAACAAAGATCATGTTTAATGTCCATGTCACACCTATGCCGGTAGTTGTTGGAGCACTAAGCTCGAAGTTGTTGACGAGTATGTTTACCTGGGACAAATAGTCCGACTAGGTAAGTCCAACTTCGACCGAGAGGTCAATCGACGGATTCAACTCGGCTGGGCAGCGTTCGGGAAATTACGGCACATCTTCTCGTCAGGTATACCTCAAAACTTGAAAACGAGGCTGTACAACCAGTGCGTGTTGCCAGTGATGACCTACGGAACTGAGACGTGGTCCTTCACTGCTGGCCGGATGAGGAAGCTCAAGGTCGCTCAGCGAGCTATGGAGAGGGCTATGCTCGGAGTCTCACTGCGTGATAAAATTAGAAATGAGGATATCCGCAGAACCAGAGTGACCGACATAGCCCAACGGATTAGTAAGCTGAAGTGGCAATGGGCCGGTCATATAGCTCGAAGAACCGACAACCGATGGGGAAAAAGGTTCTCGAGTGGCGGCCTCGTACCGGCGGATTTAGTGTAGGGCGTCCCCCCACTAGATGGAGTGACGACCTGGTAAGACATGCAGGAAGTCGATGGATGCAGGTGGCTCAGGACCGTGCTTTGTGGCATTCCTTGGGGGAGGCCTATGTTCAGCAGTGGACTTGTGAAGGGCTGTAATGATGATGATGATGATGATGAGTATTATTATCACACGAATCCAAAAAAGTGGAATGAAAGTAGTTTGCAAAAGCATTACAGATAAGTTCACCAGAGTTCATTACAGAACTTTTAAATTTGAGACAACTAGGTATAGAATGTTTTTTTTTTAGTTTAAAAAACGTTACCTCCACACTAAGATTTTTCCTGTATCGTGGGGGCAGTTTACATACATAAATTTCTTAAGGACAAACATCCAGACCCGGTACAATTATTTGTAGGCCATACAAATACTTGTTTCGTGCGGGATTCGAACCCGCGGCCCTTAGCGCAGCAACTCATTGCTAAGCCACTGCGCCACGGAGCCGTCAATGTGATTTTGAGTTTTGTTTAACATACGACCAGAAGTGTTTAGGATTTGAACTAATCGATTTTTCCACAGGGGTTATGTAAGATTGGTATGCTAACACCGTATTTCTGGCCAGTAACTGTGTCATTTCTATCACGCCGCCATACAACGTATCGGTTATCAAATAATTCCGTATCACTAATTTGGTCCAGAAGCCAAGTATCCGTTATTAATATTATTTCACAATCACACATGAGAATATTAAGATACAATATGTCCGTTTTAGTGCGCAAGCCTATTGCATTTTGATAGTATATTCTTAAGTTGTCACTGCCATACCCTACACAATCTACACTATTATTATGTAACACAATATATATTCAAAATAGTTTTACTGTAGTAAAAAAATGTATATCTCCCGTCATATTTTAAAAAAAACCGTTAGTTAAAGTAGTAAACAATCCACCATCATTTAAAAATTCACTAAGACTATAATAAGATAGCATAAAGTACTTACTACAAAATATGTTACGTACTTAAGCGACCGTCAACAGAAGCGAGCAACTGATAACCGATAGGCGATTTTAAGACGACACATCGAAAACCGTTTAAGCGGACTATCGCGACTGAATCCGAGTTAGTACATAATTTCTATAAAAAGTTAAAAAACGCCGTCATAAGGTCTAAAATTGCGTAGCGGCCGCGACGATTAAGACCGCTTAGAAATCCCTTAGAATCTTAAAATATTTTAAAAAAATTATTGATTTAAGTAATCAAAATAATGAGCAAGCAAATTACGAATATTGATGTTATATAATATTATATAGCATATAGATTAAGTAATTTCGTTGTAATTTCAACTATAGTAATTTTTTAGAGATGTTTTCGCAAATAATTATGATCGAGTCAAAATTATACAATCGTGTTTTTGAACAAGCAAATTCAAGATAAAGACATGAATTTACCTATATCCAAATTCCAGTTTCGTTAGTCGTGTCATAATTCTATACTACTCGATGAAAGGAGATGCATTTTCTCGCGGTGTCGCCTTAATGAATAGCGATGCGTCAACGAAGTAGGTAAAGCAGGGGTAATAAGCATTTTATAACTTTTTGAAAATAGGTTCATAGTAATATAAAAGTAAAAATTATACAGATTAGGTATTAAAAATAGTTAAATATAATTAAGAGAAATAATAAATAAAAACAATAATAAAAAATAAATTATACTATTTTGTTTTAATCAGCCTCTTTTGCAATTATTAAAACTGGTAAAGTATTATTCCTACGTATATGATTTTTTCCGTATTTGACCAAGATGTAAGAATAATTTCGGTCTTATGCTAATGTCCTTGTTTTGGTTAGAAGTTTTTTATGCTCTGTAGTCAAATGATCATTTACGAAAACATCTGTCGATTACCTCCAAATCCAACATCTTTCGCCTCTAGAGACGTAACGATTTATAAAATTGATAATGATGGCCTTCTCTTTGGTGCTAAACATGGGTACTCGGGATATGTAGTTGAGATTTTTGGAATTCATACCCAACTGCTTTGCCCATAGACTCCGCGATGTCAAATAGGTTTTCATTGGGCTTTAGGGGGGGATGCCCTTTACCTCAACATTACTAAGCCGTGACCACTGTTCCTTTGTCTCAATAATACTTAAAATATTTTCTATCTCCTTGTTTGGCCATAGCGAGAGAATTTTGAACCTTTTCTATTAGAGATAGAAAAGATTTAAGTGAACTAGTGTTGTACTCACAAGACTCCTTCAGATGAATTAATTCAACTTTAATAGATATGACGTCATCGATAAGACTTGGAACCAGCTTTTTCATCTCGCGAACCTCCTTAAGAATAACATTCAAAGTCGGCGACTCCCCACCAGAATCGCCACAGAGAGTGACTTCGGAACTTGGATTTTGAAGGAGACCATTTTGCACAGAAGGCATTGAGGCCATCGATCTGCACCGAAGTTCTGAAAGCCTCGTTTCGTTATACCAGCACAACCAAAGTCATAGTGCTTTTTACAAACATAGCATTGCGCTCCATCATTGAACTCTTTTCAACATGATGCACATATATTCATCGATGGAGTAACAGTATTTAAAATTACGAAGGAAAAAAGGTTGATGATATATACTGCATGTCGTATGACGTAGATACGTAAACAAGAGTGCAATCCTTTAACTAAACGCGTGCGCCTGTGCCATTCCGCTCACTGCAGACTAGTTTCATAGATTATGTACATATATAGTACATTCATTCTGGGAATCGAGAATCTCGACGATTTTTGCCTGCTTTCGATACAGATACTGGCTACATAATATCGAACCGGACTTTCCGAGACATTCAAGAATGTTTAAAGTTTAAATTAAACCGCTTGTAGAATCTTGGATTTACAAAAGAAGTAAGAAGAACTTTCTCCTTTTGAGGAAAAAAGTCCTCCATAAATATATCAGTGACAGTGGAAGATACAGATGAGCCCATCGCCATCTTATCTACGCATTTATACGTGGTAGAGCCACGCTGCAGCTATATTATGGTTGTAGCAAAAATGGGTCGTCTTGACTGGGGTAGGACCACATTCTCACAGAATACCAGCGTACACACAGCGTAAACTGGAAAACGTTGTTAACCCTGAGGACTGAGAATACGTAGTAGAGCCACGCTGCAGCTATATTATGGTTGTAGCAAGAATGGGTCGTCTTGACTGGGGTAGGACCACATTCTCACAGAATACCAGCGTACACACAGCGTAAACTGGAAAACGTAGTTAACCCTGAGGACTGAGAAAGAATGTTTCTTTACCAGTAGACCCAGGGCCTCTGGTTCCCTTCACTTACCACACAAAACACTACAATAATTATACTGATATTTTATATTGATAATTTGATTACATGGTTATTTCCGGTCAAGCCTATGCATTCGTGCTACAACCCCAACATAGGAGTGTAGCTCAACCAAGTACGAGTATAGTACCAATATGGCTTTAATAGTCTTTGTATACGTTTATTCATTTCTTTTCATTTAAAATTGTATTTTATAATAGAAAAAGGTTAAGTCGTTGAACAAATTACGCTCTTATAAATTCTGAATATTATATCAAAGGTAAAATTTATAACCTTCAATAGAAGTGATGCGTTCACTCAGTCGTAGCATGTCGTAGCTTCGCGCGGTAGAGTTTCACTCTACGAACTTAATTCTACGTCGGAATAATTTTACATCGTCTCGCGGCTCCCTCTCGTATCGAGCGAAAGGCGAAGAAAAATATCTTTGATCGTTTCCTTTTGAGTTATTTATAATGAATTTAAATTTAATATTTATTATTTTTCCGTTCTTTTAATATAGATTTTAAGATAGAATTCATAATAAGGTATTTCTATAATGTTATATTTTTATAATCGTGACCAACGGGCTAATAATTTGCCGGATGGTAAGTAGCTGTTACAGCGCACGGAAACTTGCAGCTAAAAACGAATAAGACTACAGAAATACAGTCTTTTCTGGAGACTATTATTTAATGTCATCCACACTGTAGTTATACTGGCTTTCTCGCCTTTAAACCAGGAATACTAAGTTATTGAGTGTAAAAAGTAAATAAATTATTTATACGTATAATATACCTAGGTACTATTCGCGGCATCGCTGCAGCATAAATAAATCATTCCTCTTGTAGTCGTATTAGGCAGTTTGAACAGTATTTCTTTTTAATCTTGTATTGTTTAGGCTGTTTTATTACGCAGTTGTTTTCAGTTATCATTATTGATATATTATCAAAATTATAAGACTTTTCCGTTTTTATTTTATTAATATTATAATCAAAAGAAAACTGAATTATATATATGATATATGAACTATAATATGATTATATATATTTGGTTAATTTTCTGGTCATCAATTTTTTGTAACACAACAGAAAATATATAGAATATATATTAAAATAACACTAAAACTATCACATTATAGTTCTAATTTCCGAGGTACAATGCCAAGAACTCCATTCATCGAGGTAACAAACCTCGATGGATGGCTATTTAGCCTTTGGGCGAGAATAAAATAGATTTTATTGTTTTATCCTGATATTTTTTTTTTATTTTGTACATACACGTTGTTTTATCACTTTTTATGTTGTATGTATAGATAGAAAATCTTTGTACCATGAATCTTCAATTTTTTGCATCCTTTTACTTATTATTTTCTTTTCACCTTTTACTAAGTTATATGTCATGCAAAACCATTTGTTTCAATATATATTGTTGGTTTTATATGTCAAATGCAATAATAATGCAATGCGTATTAGCTTATCTCCAATCTAAACGCAGAAGCGTTATATCAATTACTCGGTATCAAGTAATCGTTAGGTTTGGACTATTAGATGTCTCTGTGTTAGGGCGAACACTAATCGAAGCAACAGCAACCTAATGGCAGGGTGCGGACTGCGGACTCAAAAGGTCGTGGGTTCGAATCCACCATTCGACTACTGTCGTGAACCACTCCTAACATAAGCATTTTAAGCTTACCAGGAGTGGTTAAAGGGAATATTAGCAATGTTCATAGCATTGCCAGTATTTATTTAAACAAAAAAAAAAAAGGCACCGAAATATAGGTAATTTTTCTTATTTTTCACCGGCCTGTAAAAGGATTTGCTTATTCGATACGTTTGGCAGGTGGATTGGCGATCGCAGATCTACAATTTTCGTACCTCTGGCGCTGCACTCCATAACCCGTCTGGATATTTTACGTCTGGCGTAAACAAATTCGTTATAAGCTATTTATCGGAAGTTATGAGCTCTCTCTAGCATTACCCATAGTCAGCTTTTACCTCATGATGAAATGGGTGGCATCTCTTAAGCCACCACCACACGGCAAATTCGTCTTAATAGCGTTCAGCTATAACAATTTAGTATAGTGTTCGCAATCGATCAGGAAAATATCACCTATGCAGGCTGTTTATTGTACACACTTTATTTGTACTTACCAATAAGCTAAATCCATAAAAATATTCTCGAAGTCGAAACGAAGCCACCAGGCTAAATTGACCATTTCGGAAAACACTCGAGTTGTTATCGAGCCAGGCTTAAAGTTTAACAAGAAAAGGAGGAGGTACTCAATTTGACTGTATTTTCTTTTTGTGTGTTACCTCAGAACTTTTTTTAGGTAAACCGATTATGATGATTCTTTTTTGTTTGAAAGGATGTGGTTCCATATAAATTTGATCAAGATCTGACCAGTGGTTTTTAGTTATCCTTAATAATGCGTATTTAATTGACTTCGACTACATTGATAACGTTCTCATTTTATTTATATTAAAGTTGGTTGAAATTTTTTTTTAATTTTACCACTTGTATTAAACGCTTATGTTTTAGTAGCTTGTATTACACACCAGCTCCCATTACCCCTTGCTTCCCTATTCAAATATTGGTATAAGCTGGGATCCAAATATAAAACGGTTATAAATTATACATGTGTAATATTTGTCTATTAATATATTTCTATAAAGATAAATGATGGAAAGCCATAAAACACCATATGACAATATGAGTGTTTTTTTTTACAAAATTTAGCGCGAAGCTGAGGTTACTAATTGCCAAATTTATAAACAAGAAGCCAACTGTTAGATATAATTTAACAAGTAACGATAAGAACAACAAACGCAGTAAAATTAGTATTAAATCCTTCTAGGTAAATGCTGTTTTTATTCATAAAACGAGGAAGCCGTAGTAGTATCTATGTTAAACACTCGCTGTAAATGTTTAAGTACGCGAGCAAATCGGGTTCGATTTTCGCCGGCACTAATGAAATTCTTAATTGCATTTTTAAGTGCTGATTTAAAAGAAATACCATCATCATGTACTGGAGCAGTGTGTCGACGTGTCCTATAGCACTCTCAGAAATAAGAGGAAGCCTGTACTCAAAACAGAACTCCGACCAGTGACCAATCGACGGAGGGCGTCGCGTCCGAAGTCGTTAATTTTGATAAATCTGGTCCAGGACCGGCGACGCATCTTTCAAATGTGTACCTTATCAATTTTTGATGGTAGTTTTTGCGACTACCATGATTGTCACGGGTAACGGGGAATCAGGGTTCGATTCCGGAGAGGGAGCTATAATAGCTGTAAAATTTTAACGAATCAAGATAATTTTTACTGAAATAATTATTTTTATTAATATAAAAAAACAGATTAATTATGATAATATAAGCAGCATTTACTTTCATGTTCATCATTCATCATGGCCTCCCCCAAGTAATGTCACAAAGCACGATCCTGAGCCAACCACATCATTCGACTTCCTTTATTTCCAACCGGGCAATGTTATTTAAATAAAAAAGTAGATACGTTACTAACACGCCAAAACTGAAGCATCGGAAAGTGTTCAATTAACCATTCCAGCCCTTGGCTAACAAATATGACGCCATGATTACGTACCCTTAAAGAAAAGGACAACAATAGACGTTCCAAAACTGGTGCGATAAGAACACGAAGAGCCAGAGAAAATGTAGTGAAATGTAAATAAAATATTTAAATGTGTATGTATGCTGTCGCTGGAACAGCACATTTTTTTCGGTGGTTTTGTGGGCATATAACGTATCTATAAAAAATATCAGTAGTACCGAGTCGTCATTCAATTTAGTGGGTGTCACTCTACACTTAGCTTATCGGTACGAGTCTACCACTCGAGAACCTTTCGTCGCCATTGGTCCATCGTGTCGTACTGGCATAAGAGAATCTATCTCCCCATTTCGACTCTTGATTATCATAAGAGGCCACAACGGATTATCATAGTATAGTCTTGATTATCATAGTAGGTAACTAGAGAAATATCATGGCTTCCAATAAATGGCGGTATAACAGTCTCTTTTACGCCACATGTAAAGTATCTAAACCGGAAACTAGGAGCAGCGACAAAGACAAAGATGTGAGAGGTATAGTACTGCAAGCGGGAGAGAAAGAGACAGAGAGAGAGAGAGTTATTTTAAGGGCTGATGAAGAAAAAGAAGAAGAAGAGAATTTAGAAAAGAAGAAATTATTTATTAATTAATTGTGCACCGAACACAAAATGAATGAAGTAGAAATATATAAAAATTATTTCAATAGGCGGTCTAATCTAAATTCTTCCAGACAAAATTTACGTACAGAAATGATGTAAATAAATAGGGCATGGTTTGATCAGGACGCCGCGCCGCACAAAGCAAAGGAAAGAGGCAAGCAATGAAAGAGTATATGTGGAGTATTCCTGTAAAGGTAATCGAGAGCCACTTGAGTTATTTGCGAAATTCGGAAATGTGATTATATTTGCGAAGTCCAAATACAATTCTAACAGAAATTTTGAAACGCACGCTAGCTCATTCTATGTATCAAATATTCTAAGAATTTACAGAATGTGACTTAAAAATTTACAGAATGTCCCGTAAGTGATGTAAGAGGCGACAGAGGCAAAACAGGAGATGGGCAGCAGAACCTTCCTGATAACAGCTTGAAATAATGAAAAACTGCGGTTGCCAACCCGCCTGCTAAGCGTGGCATCTATGGCAAAATCTTCTCTATTTGGCATTCTATGAGTATTTGTTCAGCAGTGCAGTTTTAAAGGCTGTTATGGAATCTTATATATCAGTCAATTAGTTTCTAAATCGAGAATAGATCATTTGACTTCTGTGCATATTACCCCCATATGTAAAAAAAAACTTTATGAAATTGCTGTTTTATAGAAAAATTTAAATGTCAATCTAATATACTAACAATCTAATAAATAAAAATTAATGTTTGTTTGTTCGTAGTTTATGCGCTGCCATACCTTCCATCAGATTGTCAACTTATTGCTTGTACTTGCGCGAAGGTTATAGGCATAGTACAATTAACTTACACTAGGTGGCGCGTATAATATCGTACCGACAATTTATTCGAAAGTTATAGATTTTCCACGTGGTAGAGCCATGCTGCAGCTATATTAATTATATAGTTGTAGCTCGACCGAGAAAGGACCACGCTCTCACAGAATACCAGTGTCAAATAGCAGCTTAACACTGCTGTGTTTCGTATGGTGAGTGTAGAGAACCGGAAACCCTTTTTACTGGAAAAGAGGCATTACATCTTATTCCTCACGGGTGACAACGCATCTGCATTTTGATTCTTTATTGAGGATAGATGTAGATGTCTATGGGTCACAGCAACCACTTACCATCAGGTGGACTGTGTGCTCGTTTGCCATCCTATCCTATAAAAAAAATAGATCATTCCATTTCAATGCATTAGGTTTCCTAATTAAATAACTCTTCCAAATTTAAAACGATATTTCCACAATTATTTCTTCTGCGGCAGAAACGTGCCGGGTAACCAAGTAGAGTACCAACCAGTAGCTAGTAGATTATATTTATTTATTCAAATTTCAGTCACTTTTGTCAATGCACTTTACCATTTTATTGTATTTTCACTTATGCCTCTGCTGCTGATATTTTGGGAAAGGGACTCAATAAATTCTTTAAAGCTTTCTTACGCCAAATTGGATTTAAATGGAATATATAGTGAATATGGTGGATGACCATGTTTTCAGTCTGAGTTCTTGTAATTTGGTGACAGTCCATAGTGTAGTGTGTTCGAGAAGTCCTGGAGAAATATAGCATTAAAACAATCGTCAGTTCTAGATTGCTTGATAATAAGCTTATCGTTGACTATCATGGCGTTTGCAGTTCTTGACGGTATACCTACCTCTGCAGTAATTGTTTTGGCAAATTTTCTGAAGTTGTAAATGATAACGCTGTAACAAATAGACCAATATACAGTGTAACATAATTTCATTATTTCGCTCTTTTCTCTTTTTTTTTCTCTGGAGCCAAACATCAAGTAAAACGTTTTCGACTATCTTACAAAATATATTTTTCATCGCAAGTGAAAATCCGGTTTAGAATTTTCTCATTTTTGTGCTGATTCAACATATTAAAGCCAGCTCCGACCCGAGTTTCCTTTTGTTCTTCAGTTAGTTCATAAGGTACCCTATTTCAAAGCTGCCTTTATTTTTTCAATTTGACGCAAATGAATCATATCGTTTCGTCACTTAGGTTGAAGTTTGCTGCTAACTCTTTAGTGGCCTTATGTGAATACGCTTCCACTGTTGGTTTTATGTCGCCATTATTGTCTCTAAAGTCCGCTTTTCTACAGAGCTTCTTGCTATATTTGAAATTTGCCAAACGAAAGCGCCCATATCAAAAATTATGTCGCCATTATTGCCTTTACACTCCGGCTCTATACAGAGCTTCTTGCTGTGTTTGAAATTTCCCGAATGAAAGCGCCTATATCAAAAAGTGTGTACCTTTGCGGTATATTTTCAATACTCGTCATTGATATTGTGTGCCATCTGTGCATACTGGCACCACGGCGGAACACATATTCAAAAATAAAACGAATTATCGATCACTGTTGCACAAAGACAACAAAAATCAAACGGCGGGAAAACGAACTAAATTAACGTTTTAAAATCAATGCCAGTAGAACTGGAAATATTAAAAATTGTTACGCTGCCATTTACGCAAGGCAAGGGAGTTTTACTGGCATTTCTCTATGTTGAATTTTTAAATACCTACGATATAAGATAAGATCGCCGTATTAATGAATAAATTTATTTATTAAATTTTTTTAAATTTATTTAAGTAACTGTGTATAATAAATACATTTAAACAGTGACTTAAAAATCATTTAAAAATTTTATAATTATTTCGGCTTTCTCTTTTCACTTTCATTTATTTTATTATAAAATAAAGTAGTCAAAGTATTAAAGGTAGATAAGACGATTTGTATGATGTATACATACACATGTCACGAGATCAAAAGAAATGATAAAAATTGATCTCAATTTTCCAGCCCATCGGAAGTTTTCCCTTATACCTTTTAGCTAATGGACTTTTGAAAGACACTTTCCGAGAAGTATTCATCGTATTACCAGGATATTGTCTTTACCTTTTGAAGTTTTCGTGCAAGTTTTTATTACTTGATCCCGGAAATACGAAGTGATTCTTCTATAAATAGAGTTACAGTCGATAAATTAATGTGCAAAATGGAGCTATTAATTTGTATTAAGCAAAAATTGCTTAACAAGGGTTATTATACTACTAAAGAGTACATGATTGATAATAACCCCTGGGAATGAGGTTATCGCTACCATGCTGTTTCTAAATGTTTTCATACTAATTTTATATAATAATATATTGTAAATTAATTTTATTTAAAAAAAGTCCCACTGGTCCCAATTTCTTGCTGGTTCTTCCCAGGGCTGGGTTTTTCCGAATTAGTGGTAAAAGTAAAGAATGACTTTCAATAAGAATTACATTGAATAAAAATAATTATATTCTTTTCTATTTAATATTGTGGCGGTAATTGATTCTCAGTAGACTGTCAGTATGTGGGCATTGTTGGAACGGGTGCTATAAATAATGTTCGTTGATGTGTCGGTTCTCTAGACAGTTTCATACGCTCACACTCAGCGGCCGTTGGGCACTGCTGAGACCTGAGAAACCATTTTTCAAATTCAAACGCCTAGCAAAAGTACAAAAATTGAGAGTGCACCAGTTCTATGGTTTATGTAACATGTAAGTTTAGAACATAAGTAAATTTATTCCGTCCTATTTTTATGTATTTATGTATTAAAGGAATATAATAAAGAAATTCAGGACCGAGCTTTGTGGCATTCCTTGGGGAGGCCTATGTTCAGCAGTGGACTTGTGATGGGCTATAATGATTATATAGAAACTGCAGATGGCTGTTATTTTTCAAATATTGTGTGTTTTTCAAATACACAAATTGATAAAAGTTTCTACGCGAAAAAATATGATTCGCGAAAAAATGGAACTCATAAATCGAAAGGAAATATTTTACGGTCCGGCATTCATAGCGTTGCGTTCAACGTAGAGCGAATAGTAGAAAGGAAAGGTATAAAAGCTTCACCCTTTCTAAAAAAACACGTAAATAGAAGAGTCGAGCTTTCGTTTCGTTCGGTTCAAATGGCAGCCAGGCACACATACGTACAACACCTACACTGCCCGCGTTTCACATACGGCGAATAAACGATGTGAAATGGGAAAAAAGTTAAATATGTATGAGTGTGGGTAAATATATAAATCGGTATATAAAAGTGTTTATATAAAAAAGGCAAGAGAGCGCGTACTGGTAACGCTCAGCGAGGCTCAGTCGCGCGCGATCCTCCCAGCCTCTCTGCCGCATCCCACGGAGAGCGGTCCATGATCTCCCGCCGAATTACTTCTAACACAAGTTTCATGACATTTTCTAAAAGTGTTGTCAAATCATTTTATGGACTAAAACAAACTTTTTCTATGTCTTACTGATAAGACTGTGCTATGTTAAAACAAGTTTTTCAATCTATTTGGACTTTGACACGGCTTGACAAAACTTGGTAAGAAAATTACGTAGAGTAAAAAAAGTTTCTAAGTTACGAATTATGTATATTTAGCGCAGTTCATTGTTTTTTAGTTATTTTATTATTAATTAAAAATTCAGTAAGAAATTAGGCATATAAATTGAACATAAATGTATGTATTTTACACATACGGATTAAGCTATAATTAAGCATATAGCTTAATTTGTATGAGTAACATAACATCTGCGAAAAAGTTTTGATCAACTTTATTGTTAAGTGATAATTATAACTTTAAAATTAATTTTCATTTGCATTACTTAAAATTTTTATTTCATGCATCTTTTTCTTGTTCTTATTCTTTATCAAAGTCCGTAAAATTGGCCTCTCGTCGTTGAGAGTATTTAACTTATCGTCATGCTTGACAGGCGTATTGACGATCACAGTACGAGTATCAGGTGTTTCGCACAATTTGACGCCGCTGCACGTCGCTGGTATGGGTATTTTACGCCTGGTGTCAAGATGTGCATACTGCTATCTATCGTAAGCCATAAGATTTTTTGTCATTTTTTTATATAGAATAGGGTGACAAACGAGCACACAGTTCACCTGATAAACATCTACATTTATCCTCAATTAATAATCAAAATGCAGATGCGTTGTCACCCCTGAGAACTAAGATAGAATGCCTCGTTTCCAGTAAAAAGGGTTTCCGGTTCTCTACACTCACCATACGAAACACAGCAGCATGAAGCCGCTATTTTTCGTTGGTATTCTGTGAGAGCGTGGTCCCAGGTTGAGCCGACCGATTCGTGCTACAACGATAATATGGCTACAGCGTGGCCATATTATCGTTGTATCGACTACCACGTATAAAAATTTCTCATTGTGCTCTTCTTACGAATCCGAGGGACGAAATAGGGTGAGGAATTAGTTTATGCCGCCACCACATGGCATGCACAATTATTTAAACACATATTTTGCCTTATACTCACGAATTACCGTTACCGTTACAGCCTATTAAAATCCACTGCTAAACATAGGCCTCCACCATAGATTGCCTCATAGGGGGAATATTTGCCATAGTTGCCACACTTAGCAAGCAGGTCGGCAACCGCAGTTTTTAATTTTTAGTTGTTATTAGGTAGAAGCTGCCCATCTCCTGTTTGTTTTCCTCTGTGACTTCATACGACAACCACGGGGTGATATGGGGTAGTGGATATTCTGACACCGCAACTACACGGTAATTACTAAATACTCACCAGTTACTAAGTTAAAAATTCAGACTTTTAAGCTAAAATAATTTAACCCCAGCAAGCGAGTATAGACTGAAACAAAAATAACTCGGTACCGTCTGGTAAGACAAGAAACGTCGTCCATCAAACAGTTTCACATAATTAATCAGGTATAACGGTTACTATACAAACAGCATTACACTGAGCTCTCGATATATCTGAAACAATTTGTTGTGCCCGCTGGCAATTTTCGTCTGACAGTTAAATTAGTACAAAGTCCGCAAATAAATGAAACGCCGGTAGTCACTACGTATTGTTTCTAAGCTATTCTACGGCGCCTTTATGAGAAAACAAATAACTTTCGTAGGTTCTATTAATTATTAATTATAAAGATAAAAATTAAACTTTTTATCAAAAGTAAAAGCCGACTTCAAAGAACTAAATGAATAAAATCATTTCCTCATAATATCTTCTGTAGTCGGTGCAAGACTTACGGCCCTTCTTATAAGAATCTAAACTTCAAGAGATAATAAATACTTAATCTAAGTAAGCGTTGATCAAAAATTATAAGTAAGGTCATCATCATCATCCTCACCATCAGCCCTTCATAAATCCACTGCTGAACATAGGCCTCCTCCAAGGAATGCCACAGAGCACGGTCCAGAGCCACCTGCATCCATGACTTCCCGCATGTCTTACCAGGTCGAACATAAATAACTAAGGCCGTAGGAGAATAAAAGTCCAACTTCATCCCATGTTTTCCACCTTTAGGGGCGGAGTTTTTTCTCTAAATTTATATGGGACCATAGCTTAAGTGGGAGGTGAAGTGTAGGGCGTCCCCCCACTAGATGGAGTGATGAGCTGGTAACACATGAAGGAAGTCGATAGATGCAGGTGGCTCAGGACCGTGCTTTGTGGCATTCCTTGGAGGAGGCCTATGTTCAGGAGTGGAATTGTGAAGGGCTTTAATGATGATGATGATACCTTAAGTATAACCTATTTAATAAAATTGAATCATCACCATAATATACGTAAAAAAACTTACAGTCGAATTGGGAACTTCCTCCATTTTACACTTGGCAAAAAATGATAGGAATAAATGGACGTGAACGTGATTTCGTGTGTCCTCCCTATTAACTTCCTATTAGGTCGTTAATTGTAAGATCGATATTTTAATCCTACAGGATCGATTTTAATGAAATTTAATTAGGTATTAAGCAATTACGCATCGAATAAAATTGGCTTGGAGTTGATAATATCATTATTTTGTTCTGGAGATATGACGTAAATAGTGCACTAACTTACACACTCATACATAGACATATTTTGGAAAACTATAAAATTTGACTCTTAGTTAGACTTAGACTCAAAACGACAACAACTTTCTTATGGAGTTAAGGAGAAGGGATTTTAATACATAAAAATGAACATTTAACCATGAACCTAATATCCTGTTACTAATATTTACGAACAAACAATGGTTCTTGATTTGAAATAAAATGATCATTAATAAATTATTTTTATTACTAAAACTTATTTAAGACTTGAAGCCTCGGTAAAAAGGTCTAAAACTTTTGCCCATAAATAACATGAAGTTTTAATTTACTGTATTTCTAATCCTACTGTAAATTACTTTATTTTTAATATAGATATAATATAATAAATAATATTTGATAGTAATTTCGAGGCAAAAGCCTACGTGCAATTTTATTTTACTTTTGTTGTAATAGTAGTAATATCACAGTCAAAACTCATAACCGTTCAAAACCACTTTTGACTGCGAAAATCAAGCAAAAATGCTTTTCACCGATCCCTTAATAAAAACGGTTTTGACTGATTTATGTAGTCAAAAGTGGTTTTGGCCAACGTTCTAAGTCAAAAATGGTTTTGCCTTATTTAAAGTTCAGACTCGGTCAAAACTCGCAGTAACAGTGACAGCAGGTTACGCTGCGGCTGGGTGGCTCTTGGGCCACCATAAAGTCGCGTACATTATAATGATATTGAAAGATTGGAACTTTTTAATTTTAAATAATCAAAAGGTAGAAGTCAAAAGTAGTTTTGACTAACATTCTTGGTCAAAACCACTTTTAACCGATATAATTTTGTCAAAATCACTATTACCCAATATTTTTGCAATTAAAAGTAGTTTTTAGCAACGACCTTACCCAAAACTACTTTTGACTGTAAATATTAGTTAAAAGTGGTATAGACCAACGTCCTTAGTCCAAACCAATTTTGCCCGAGTTTTGATTGTAACAGTAATATGTAAATTGATTTTCATGGAAAGATGGTACTTTCTAAAAGTATGCGACATATTTTATAATGCATCACATTTTAACATTTGGATAATATTTCAAAGGAAATTTTATAAAAAAATATTACACGCTTCTTACTAAGTTTTCTAAGTAAGTATGTTCTAAATGTATAACGACGAAGTAATCATAAATACAAATAATATAAATAATCAATAAATCTTTAAACTACAGGAGATGGGCAGCAACATATTCCTTCCAATAATGAAAAATAATATAAAACTAAGGTTACCAAACGTGGAAACTATAGTAAATATCCCTCTATGAGGTAATCTATGGGGAGGCTTACGTTCAACAGTGTACTTTAGATAGGCTGTTGTGTATGAATGAAAGAATGATAAAACCTAACTAGCAACGGCGTAGGAGAAGCAAGAAGTAGTAGAGCCACGCTGCAGGTTTATTATGGTTGTAGCACGAATGGGTCGGCTCGACCGGGATAGGACCACGCTCTCACAGAACACCAGCGTAAAATAGCAGCTTAAAGCTGCTGTGTTTCGTATAGTGAGTGTAGAGAACCGGAGACCCGTTTTACTGGTAACGAGGCTATCCATCTTAGTCCTCAGGTGTGATAAAGCATCTGCATTTTGATTCTTAATCGAGGACAAATGTAGATGTCTATGGGCCACAGCATCCACTTACCATCAGGTGGACTGTGTGCTCGTTTGTCACCCTTATTCTATAAAAAAAGAAAGAAGACTACAGACTGTGAGGCATTCCATCTTAGTCCTTAGAGGTAACAGCGCATCTGTAGCTATTCTTGTTTGAAGTTGGCGGTTACCATCAAGTGGTCTGTAATTTCGTTTGTCACTTCATTTTTATAAAAAAAAAAAACAAAAGTAATACATATAATTCTGAAACATGTTTTCTTTGTATTTTTATTGTGCAGTATTAAAGTGAAAAAGAACCCTTGGAAATATGTTTCTGTTGATTCAAAATGCTTTGGTAATAATATACGGCGTTACACACAATCGTTTATTATAATTTATCACTTACTATTAATTTAGCTATAACTGTACAGCTTTAAACGTCTCTTTCTATTATCATTTAGAAAACAGAAATAGCAACTTAAAACATTTCTTAAGTGGACGTCGATTTTACCACGTTTTTATTAAGTCAATTTCTTATTTGTCTGTCTGTCTGTCTGTCGTTCCGGGTGGAATTAAGTAATTGATTTTAAACTTACTTCCCGATGAGCTGGAAACTTGAAATTTTGATATAGCTCAAATTCGGATGACAATGCAAGAATATGATAAAAAATGTACCTATATTAAAAAAACACATATTTTTTTTAAATTTCACTTATTTATAAGTAAATACACAATAAAGTAATAAGAAAACGCCAGTCAATTGCTTGTAATGAACCCTATTCAATAAACAGCGACAAACTTTCAAGAGAAATACCCTGGCCCAAATTGGATTCTATTTTAGTACAAAACTAAATTAAATATTATTGCTTTCTGTCACCTTTATAATACAATTTACGTAAGTTCGGCTAAGTGTGTTCTGTTATTATTTTACTATTATGCTATTTACGCTGTTTATGTTAAAAGTAAAAAAAAATTAGTAATAATTATGCCAGCTCTCGCGTATCATCATATACGTAAAATATTTTTTGTTATCACTTTAACCGTGTAGGTGCGGTGTAAGAATATGCACTATGATCCCGTGTGTGTCGTAAGAGGCGACAGAGAGAAACAAATCAGGAGATGGGCAGCTGCGTCTGCAAAAAAACTGCGGTTGCCAACCCGCTTGCTAAGCGTGGCAACTATAAATATCCCCTATGAGGCAATCTATGAGGGTGACCTATGTTGAGCAGTGGACTTTAATAGTCTATAACGATAACGGTAACGGTAACAGTTGTTAACACTTACCTAAATATTTACAAATGTATTGTCTTGTACTTTAATTTTATTAACTTTATCAAATTTTAATATGATTTTTTACTGTAACGTATTGCCCAAATTTTACTAATGTTAATTTAATATAAATATTAATGTAGTTATATAATATTTTCGACGATAACGTAATGTAATAAATAATATAATAATTATTTTATTTTTCCAGATTCAACGAAAATGTTGCCTTCGTTTTTAATATTGACGATTGGTAAGTAAGATTTATTCTAAAAATATTATGTTTTTCACTTCAAATTAATGTTATATGTACATGAAAAAATTTTATCGCAATAATTTTCAGTGTTTTTGATGTTATTTCGAAAGGGATATACTCGTATTTTTTTCACATTTACCAATGTAATATACTAAAAATAAAAGATCGGCGCGGCATATATAATTACTTCATCATGCTATATAAATAATGCCTTCAACAGCACGACGAATTATATGCCGCTAACTGCATTAAGAATTATTTAATACTGCGATCATTAACCCGCTAATTGAAAGTGACGATTATGGCGAATCCCAGCGAGAGGCCTATGTCCATCAGTAAACTGTTTTCGGGCTGATAGGGGACGGGAGGAGGTATTATATCTGCTGCGCCGCTAATGGCTTCTATTTTAGAAAACGAATTATTAATTGAATTTATTTATGGGTTCATTTCCCAGGTTACCCAGGCGTACACATTGTAGCCCGAGTACTATACACAAAAATTAAACGTCCCCTTCAATCATCTATGTAAAATAATGGCTCTGGGAAAAACGTTTGTGACAGAGACAAATACACTGACAGGCAACGAGGAAAAGGCAAAAAAGCGAAAGTGCGAATGATTGAATTTTGTTGTTATTCTTAACTAGCGATCCGCCCGGCTTCGCATGGTTGATTTCTAGATCTCGACAACAACGCCACGTACCGGATCCAATTGTGAATCGAAACCATTCTCTAATCAACTTAAACACACATACAAAATTTCATCAAAATCGGTCCAGCCGTTTAGGAGTTCAGTCATGTATTATATATATATATATATATATATATATATATATATATATATGCATGTATTATACATATAAACCTTTCTCTTGAATCATTCTGTTTATTGATTTATTGATGAAAATCGCATCAAAATCCGTTGCGTAGTTTAAAAGATCTAAGCGTGTACGCTTAGATCTTTTAAATCGTCTGTAGACGGGAAGCCACTTTGTTTTATACTATGTAGAGATTTTATGTTTGCATTTGGACAAACATTTTAGTTAAAAAAGTTGATGTTAATTATACCGTGGTCACGCATTCTATATCTACAAAAATTCAAATTAATTAATATTGCATTTAAAAGTTTAATACTACCATTTAGCAATATAACTATAAAATAAAGTAACAGCCAACGTCCCTCAGCTGGACGTGGATGGACAAACACTTCCATTTATTTTGAGAGGGTTTTGAAGCAGGAAAGCCACCGCGTTACTCAAATGCGTGTTAAAGAATTTCACGTCTTCAAATTTTTTTTTTAAATCTCTTAGATAATAATAGACATAGTGTCAGATATATCGATGAATATCGAGAGGTAATATATTATTATATATTACCTAATATATTATTAGACACAGCCTATAGCTTCAAAGTCAGCATCTCTTCGATTTAAGTGACATTTAAGGTCTAATTTAGCAAATGGTATCTCGAATGAGCATCTTGATAGATATTTTGAACTAAATTTGACAATATATTATGTAAAATATATAATATTACAATTTTATTCAAAATACAACACACTCTTAAATCTACCCGTTCCTTTACAATTAGCAATAAAAATTAAATATATTACTATGATTTTGTTCCCGATTTCAAATCATAAACGGTACACGTGTTTTGCTTTTAATTTTCCTGAAGAATAAAAAATATTTATTAGCAATAACCAACCAACCAAATTTTTACCGGTTGATTTCATTCAATTACAAAATTTCAATTTTCCTCGTACTGTTCAATTCGTATTTAGGATATTTTTTCTCTATATTAATGAATTTTAGATTAAAAATACAGTATCCAAAAACCTAACAAAGAAGGGTACACTTTGAGGTAAGTGTAAGGAATTACATTATTTATCTATCTCTCCTTGTTCCACCATTGAATAACTGAACGTTTGCAGTCTTTCTCTTTTTGTGGACATACGAGTACCACCCATTCGTAACAAACTCAAACTCAAATCTTAAGAGTCAAAGCCTTATTTACTACTCCTTACCACCTACAAACAAACGGAGCTCTAGGACGCTCACATGCTACTTTAATAGAATACTTAAAATCCTTTGTTATTGAAACCAAAACGACTGGCATTGTTATTTATTTACTGCAATATTAGCTTATAATACCACTCCTCATTGCACCAATTTCACCTCTCATGAATTCTTATATGGTTATAAACCTAACATTCCTAATTTTTATATGAAACAAATAATAATACCAATTTTAATGAATATATTCGAGCTTTAATATCGAATGCGTTTTAGTAGAGAAAGGCCATTCATATAATATATATATATATATATATATATATATATATATATATATATATATATATATATATATATATATATATATATTTAATAGTGAAAAATCTAAACAATATTATGATGCTAGTTCACGCGAAATTTCTTATAAAATTGGTAGCTTAATGTATACAAAACACCATCACCGGCTCCGTAAGGCTCTATCACCTATATGGATAGGTCCATATAAAATTATAAAGTAGCTGTACTCATTAACGACGGCTTGCTTCATCGTTAATGAGTACAGCAAATAATAATTATCATTAATACATCCCATCACTAGTCCACTGCTGCGCATAAGCCTCTACCAAAGATTGCAGAGAATGTTTGTTCAATGTTTAAATTATGTCTATAAAAATAATGAAGAAGAAATGGTTTTTATATGATATATAAAAATCTTTTAAAACCATTTTTTTTCCGTTTTCAAAACATAATTATTATTAAATTTTCTTTATAATTTTGATTAATATACCATTCTTAAACACTTAGTATGCTCTCTCGACTTTTAGAGAATAAAGGTGACAAACGAGCACTTACTCAATCTGATGGTAAGAATGCTGTGGCCCATAGATATCTACATATATCTTTGATTAAGAACCAAATGGATTTGTGTTGTCACCCTGAGGATTATTAAGATGGAATGCCTCGTTTGCTGTAAAAAATGGTCTCCGGTTCTCTATATACACCATACGAAACACAGCAGCATTGAGTTCCTATTACCAACCATAATATAGCTGCAGCATGGCTCTACCACTTGAATATAAAAATTAAAATTATATGATGGTAATAAATATAAATAACATGAATGCATCATATATTAAACTAAAGAGCTTTATTTTCTCCTTCGCGTCGGACAGTCATCGGATATGAGATGTCGAGGACGAATGTCTCTATGATTGCGGGCGCACGTACGGTATAATAATATATCTTGAGCAAGTGACAGCATCTTATGTTTTATTACGTTACCACAATATAATACAAAAATATTATAGAATACTATCAAGAGTTACGCAGTAAAATTACAATGTAGTAGGTGCACACTGAAAGACTGTTTCATCAACATCAAAGCAAAGCAAAAGCATATCGTCTTATTGCTCCACAACGGCGTCACTCAGTTCTTGCATCAGTTGCATCAGCATCGAGGTCTATTTGTTTTTTATAGGATAAGGGTGACAAACAAGCGCACAGTCCACCTGATGGTAAATGGTTGCTGTTGTAGATAGACATCTACATCTATTCTAGATTATTTTAATTTTCGATTATTTTGTTTGTGTTATTTTAAGCGTTCAATCTTATGAAATAATACTTTTTCTGAAATGTTCCACATTTTTCAATACTTTGACTACTAGCATACGATTGGCGGTCTGTTTGTTACTATAATTTTGAACGGTTTAAAATAAATTTAAGGTTGTACGTGTTCTGATATATATTATCAAGATTAATGGTTTTATCAAAATGGCTCACTCTTGACCTTCATCTGGCACGAGGGCAAAGATGAGGTCTACGATGGAGCGATTTTATCCAGGAGAAGCTTGTTAACACGCACCTTGAAGAGGTTAAAGTCATATGCACTCGGAAAACAGACGCCGGCAGGTATTCCTCCTTGGCTGTGCGCATTATGATAGATGCGATTATAACAGCGCTTAGTGCGAATATTCGGAATATCAACCAAGTTTGGATGGTAACCTGCAGTACGTCTGGTACTCGGATAGGAGAATGGAGATGGCGGTACCCAAGCACACAAGCTTTATGGACACCAATACACCAGCCCACATAGAACTTAGAGTTCTTTTAATAGCGTATAAGAGTGTTGAAAAGGGGTTATATCCTTATAAGAGTGGTTTATGAGTTATTATACAGCTCAAGCTGTATAAAGTCTGTATTATGGGATCTAAGTAAGCTTAGGGTTCTTAATCAGAATATGAAATCTCTAGTATACAACTTTAAGTATTTTGTAACACTTCAATTTGATTTTATCATTAAAGTAGTATAGAAGCTATTTTTTGCATGCTGCCTCTTGTTTATACAACTCTAAGTTTTATTATACTATCACTAAAATCTTATTTCTGGACAATGGTGTATGCAAACTCTCTTCTAAAACTTATTCTTATGGTGTCATTGTACACTTTTGTAAATACGGTAGTTTTATGACTTCTGTCTATGAGAGTGATATAAAACTAAAAAAAAAATAACAGCCATAGTACAACTTAAATCTGTATAAGTGACAGAATATCGCCATTGTGCATGCGCTGCATGTTTATATTGTGCTGGTGAACAAAACTAATTTGTTATCAATGTGTGGAAAAAATGAAAAAGATTCGGTGCAGTAAAAAGACCATGTTAAATATAAATTAAATTTATACAACACTGTTCCTAGGACAAGATTTTTTCAGCTTTTATACGTATATCTAAAGAGAGTTATATGTTATGTTGAGAAAACTGCTATACAGCGTAAATAATAAAAATATCCTATTATACAACTGATTAAAAGAACCTTGAAATAGCGTTTAGGCGGTTTAGCAAATTGTCGCCATTTTAAGAACCATAAAAACAAAATTAAAAATATTAATTAGGGAATATTAGACATTAGTCTTAGCCTATACCATTATTTCAGTTTGACTAATGATCACTGTGCCCCAATGTGCCATCATATCCATTAATTTAATATATTTTATTATTCTAACCTATACAACCGATATTTAGTTGCCGAATTTAGTATTTTGTCCTTGTATTATTTAGTTATTTTTCTAGCGCGGCAATTTTTCGATAGAAAACATATACAAGTTTACCGTAAATCTAATTTTGCACGTCCAATTCAACAATTATGCCTGTCGGCACTCAACTGTGTGCCGACAGGCTCGATATGATTAGTAACCTCTACTGATGTAATTCGGAAAGTAGGCGTCAGATCAAACGGACTCCATTTTGCGGACAACAGACAGGCCTGCGTTTTGGCGGCGTTGAAATTGACCAGTTTGTCATCACCCCATTGGGAGACAAGACTTAAGGTCGCACCATGGCCTTTCTGAGTGAACGTATTACTGCCCCTCCATCTTTTGCACTGGACATGAATCTCTCTGTGACTGTGCTGTCATCTGCATACCCAATAATACCTGGTAGAAGTAGGTCATTAATGTGCAGCAGGAAATGAGTCGCAGAGAGATCAGACACCTGACGAACTCCGGCATTAATATGCATTAGATCAGAAGAGCAGCCATCTATGACTACCCTGATCGACCGTTCTCTCAGAAAGTCAGATATCCAGTAGCAAAATTTGGCGGAGATGCCGTAACCAGGAAGCTTACTCAGCACACTTGCGTGCCAAACCCTTTTAAAAGCCTTCGAGACATCGAGTGAAACTGCTAGTGCTTCACCGTTCTTCTCGATGGCCTCGCCCCAGAAGTGCGTGACATACACAAGAAGATCCCCAGTGAACTGTCCCCGGCGGAAGCCACATTGATGGTCACTGAGGAGCTCATTTGTTTCAAGGTATGTCAGCAGCTTACTGTTCAATACCCTTTCCATAACTTTACAGATTATGGAAGTGAAGGCGATTGATCGATAATTACAGGGATCGCATGATTATCCTTCTTGGATACTAGTTGCACATTGGCAAGCTTCTAAGATTTGGTCACCGTTCGAGTTTTAAAAAAGAGGCGGATCAGAACAGGAGACAACTCGGGCGCACAATGCTTTAGTATCCTTGCAGGAGTACCATCAGGTCCACTGGCCTTATTTACGTCTAGGTTTTGCAAAGCTCTACGTACCTCTTTCGTATGGATGGTGACCTTCGGCATCGAAGAATCACAGCCAGGTAGGGTTGGCGGTTGTTTAGAGGTAACATTAAGACGAGAATTGCTCACAAACGAGATGCTCGCTGTTCATTTGGAAAATGGGCAAAGCAAGACTACAGACTGTGAGGCATTCCATCTTAGTCCTTAGAGGTAACAGCGCATCTGTAGCTATTCTTGTTTGAAGTTGGCGGTTACCATCAAGTGGTCTGTAATTTCGTTTGTCACTTCATTTTTATAAAAAAAAAAAACAAAAGTAATACATATAATTCTGAAACATGTTTTCTTTGTATTTTTATTGTGCAGTATTAAAGTGAAAAAGAACCCTTGGAAATATGTTTCTGTTGATTCAAAATGCTTTGGTAATAATATACGGCGTTACACACAATCGTTTATTATAATTTATCACTTACTATTAATTTAGCTATAACTGTACAGCTTTAAACGTCTCTTTCTATTATCATTTAGAAAACAGAAATAGCAACTTAAAACATTTCTTAAGTGGACGTCGATTTTACCACGTTTTTATTAAGTCAATTTCTTATTTGTCTGTCTGTCTGTCTGTCGTTCGGGTGGAATTAAGTAATTGATTTTAAACTTACTTCGATGAGCTGGAAACTTGAAATTTTGATATAGCTCAAATTCGGATGACAATGCAAGAATATGATAAAAAATACCTATATTAAAAAAACACATATTTTTTTTAAATTTCACTTATTTATAAGTAAATACACAATAAAGTAATAAGAAAACGCCAGTCAATTGCTTGTAATGAACCCTATTCAATAAACAGCGACAAACTTTCAAGAGAAATACCCTGGCCCAAATTGGATTCTATTTTAGTACAAAACTAAATTAAATATTATTGCTTTCTGTCACCTTTATAATACAATTTACGTAAGTTCGGCTAAGTGTGTTCTGTTATTATTTTACTATTATGCTATTTACGCTGTTTATGTTAAAAGTAAAAAAAAATTAGTAATAATTATGCCAGCTCTCGCGTATCATCATATACGTGTAAAATATTTTTTTGTTATCACTTTAACCGTGTAGGTGCGGTGTAAGAATATGCACTATGATCCCGTGTGTGTCGTAAGAGGCGACAGAGAGAAACAAATCAGGAGATGGGCAGCTGCGTCTGCAAAAAAACTGCGGTTGCCAACCCGCTTGCTAAGCGTGGCAACTATGGCAAATATCCCCCCTATGAGGCAATCTATGAGGGTGACCTATGTTGAGCAGTGGACTTTAATAGTCTATAACGATAACGGTAACGGTAACAGTTGTTAACACTTACCTAAATATTTACAAATGTATTGTCTTGTACTTTAATTTTATTAACTTTATCAAATTTTAATATGATTTTTTACTGTAACGTATTGCCCAAATTTTACTAATGTTAATTTAATATAAATATTAATGTAGTTATATAATATTTTCGACGATAACGTAATGTAATAAATAATATAATAATTATTTTATTTTTCCAGATTCAACGAAAATGTTGCCTTCGTTTTTAATATTGACGATTGGTAAGTAAGATTTATTCTAAAAATATTATGTTTTTCACTTCAAATTAATGTTATATGTACATGAAAAAATTTTATCGCAATAATTTTCAGTGTTTGATGTTATTTCGAAAGGGATATACTCGTATTTTTTTCACATTTACCAATGTAATATACTAAAAATAAAAGATCGGCGCGGCATATATAATTACTTCATCATGCTATATAAATAATGCCTTCAACAGCACGACGAATTATATGCCGCTAACTGCATTAAGAATTATTTAATACTGCGATCATTAACCCGCTAATTGAAAGTGACGATTATGGCGAATCAGCGAGAGGCCTATGTCCATCAGTAAACTGTTTTCGGGCTGATAGGGACGGAGGAGGTATTATATCTGCTGCCGCTAATGGCTTCTATTTTAGAAAACGAATTATTAATTGAATTTATTTATGGGTTCATTTCCCAGGTTACCCAGGCGTACACATTGTAGCCCGAGTACTATACACAAAAATTAAACGTCCCCTTCAATCATCTATGTAAAATAATGGCTCTGGGAAAAACGTTTGTGACAGAGACAAATACACTGACAGGCAACGAGGAAAAGGCAAAAAAGCGAAAGTGCGAATGATTGAATTTTGTTGTTATTCTTAACTAGCGATCCGCCCGGCTTCGCATGGTTGATTTCTAGATCTCGACAACAACGCCACGTACCGGATCCAATTGTGAATCGAAACCATTCTCTAATCAACTTAAACACACATACAAAATTTCATCAAAATCGGTCCAGCCGTTTAGGAGTTCAGTCATGTATATATATATATATATATATATATATATATGCATGTATTATACATATAAACCTTTCTCTTGAATCATTCTGTTTATTGATTTATTGATGAAAATCGCATCAAAATCCGTTGCGTAGTTTAAAAGATCTAAGCGTGTACGCTTAGATCTTTTAAATCGTCTGTAGACGGGAAGCCACTTTGTTTTATACTATGTAGAGATTTTATGTTTGCATTTGGACAAACATTTTAGTTAAAAAAGTTGATGTTAATTATACCGTGGTCACGCATTCTATATCTACAAAAATTCAAATTAATTAATATTGCATTTAAAAGTTTAATACTACCATTTAGCAATATAACTATAAAATAAAGTAACAGCCAACGTCCCTCAGCTGGACGTGGATGGACAAACACTTCCATTTATTTTGAGAGGGTTTTGAAGCAGGAAAGCCACCGCGTTACTCAAATGCGTGTTAAAGAATTTCACGTCTTCAAATTTTTTTTTTAAATCTCTTAGATAATAATAGACATAGTGTCAGATATATCGATGAATATCGAGAGGTAATATATTATTATATATTACCTAATATATTATTAGACACAGCCTATAGCTTCAAAGTCAGCATCTCTTCGATTTAAGTGACATTTTAAGGTCTAATTTAGCAAATGGTATCTCGAATGAGCATCTTGATAGATATTTTGAACTAAATTTGACAATATATTATGTAAAATATATAATATTACAATTTTATTCAAAATACAACACACTCTTAAATCTACCCGTTCCTTTACAATTAGCAATAAAAATTAAATATATTACTATGATTTTGTTCCCGATTTCAAATCATAAACGGTACACGTGTTTTGCTTTTAATTTTCCTGAAGAATAAAAAATATTTATTAGCAATAACCAACCAACCAAATTTTTACCGGTTGATTTCATTCAATTACAAAATTTCAATTTTCCTCGTACTGTTCAATTCGTATTTAGGATATTTTTTCTCTATATTAATGAATTTTTAGATTAAAAATACAGTATCCAAAAAACCTAACAAAGAAGGGTACACTTTGAGGTAAGTGTAAGGGAATTACATTATTTATCTATCTCTCCTTGTTCCACCATTGAATAACTGAACGTTTTGCGAGTCTTTTCTCTTTTTTGTGGACATACGAGTACCACCCATTCGTAACAAACTCAAACTCAAATCTTAAGAGTCAAAGCCTTATTTACTACTCCTTACCACCTACAAACAAACGGAGCTCTAGGACGCTCACATGCTACTTTAATAGAATACTTAAAATCCTTTGTTATTGAAAACCAAAACGACTGGCATTGTTATTTATTTACTGCAATATTAGCTTATAATACCACTCCTCATTGCACCACCAATTTCACCTCTCATGAATTCTTATATGGTTATAAACCTAACATTCCTAATTCTTTATATGAAACAAATAATAATACCAATTTTAATGAATATATTCGAGCTTTACAATATCGAATGCGTTTTAGTAGAGAAAAGGCCATTCATATAATATATATATATATATATATATATATATATATATATATATATTTAATGGTAAAGAAAAATCTAAACAATATTATGATGCTAGTTCACGCGAAATTTCTTATAAAATTGGTAGCTTAATGTATACAAAACACCATCACCGGCTCCGTAAGACTCTATCACCTATATGGATAGGTCCATATAAAATTATAAAGTAGCTGTACTCATTAACGACGGCTTGCTTCATCGTTAATGAGTACAGCAAATAATAATTATCATTAATACATCCCATCACTAGTCCACTGCTGCGCATAAGCCTCTACCAAAGATTGCAGAGAATGTTTGTTCAATGTTTAAATTATGTCTATAAAAATAATGAAGAAGAAATGGTTTTTATATGATATATAAAAATCTTTTAAAACCATTTTTTTTCCGTTTTCAAAACATAATTATTATTAAATTTTCTTTATAATTTTGATTAATATACCATTCTTAAACACTTAGTATGCCTCTCTCGACTTTTTAGAGAATAAAGGTGACAAACGAGCACTTACTCAATCTGATGGTAAGGGAATGCTGTGGCCCATAGATATCTACATATATCTTTGATTAAGAACCAAAATGGATTTGTGTTGTCACCCCTGAGGATTATTAAGATGGAATGCCTCGTTTGCTGTAAAAAAAATGGTCTCCGGTTCTCTATATACACCATACGAAACACAGCAGCATTGAGTTCCTATTACCAACCATAATATAGCTGCAGCATGGCTCTACCACTTGAATATAAAAAATTAAAATTATATGATGGTAATAAATATAAATAACATGAATGCATCATATATTAAACTAAAGAGCTTTATTTTCTCCCTTCGCGTCGGACAGTCACATCGGATATGAGATGTCGAGGACGAATGTCTCTATGATTGCGGGCGCACGTACGGTATAATAATATATCTTGAGCAAGTGACAGCATCTTATGTTTTATTACGTTACCACAATATAATACAAAAAATATTATAGAATACTATCAAGAGTTACGCAGTAAAAATTACAATGTAGTAGGTGCACACTGAAAGACTGTTTCATCAACATCAAAGCAAAGCAAAAGCATATCGTCTTATTGCTCCACAACGGCGTCACTCAGTTCTTGCATCAGTTGCATCAGCATCGAGGTCTATTTGTTTTTTATAGGATAAGGGTGACAAACAAGCGCACAGTCCACCTGATGGTAAATGGTTGCTGTTGTAGATAGACATCTACATCTATTCTAGATTATTTTAATTTTCGATTATTTTGTTTGTGTTATTTTAAGCGTTCAATCTTATGAAATAATACTTTTTCTGAAATGTTCCACATTTTTCAATACTTTGACTACTAGCATACGATTGGCGGTCTGTTTGTTACTATAATTTTGAACGGTTTAAATTAACCCTAAATAAATTTAAGGTTGTACGTGTTCTGATATATATTATCAAGATTAATGGTTTTTTATCAAAAATGGGCTCACTCTTGACCTTCATCTGGCACGAGGGCAAAGATGAGGTCTACGATGGAGCGATTTTATCCAGGAGAAGCTTGTTAACACGCACCTTGAAGAGGTTAAAGTCATATGCACTCGGAAAAACAGACGCCGGCAGGGTATTCCACTCCTTGGCTGTGCGCATTATGATAGATGCGATTATAACAGCGCTTAGTGCGAATATTCGGAATATCAACCAAGTTTGGATGGTAACCTGCAGTACGTCTGGTACTCGGATAGGAGAATGGAGATGGCGGTACCCAAGCACACAAGCGTTATGGACACCAATACACCAGCCCACATAGAACTTAGAGTTCTTTTAATAGCGTATAAGAGTGTTGAAAAGGGGTTATATCCTTATAAGAGTGGTTTATGAGTTATTATACAGCTCAAGCTGTATAAAGTCTGTATTATGGGATCTAAGTAAGCTTAGGGTTCTTAATCAGAATATGAAATCTCTAGTATACAACTTTAAGTATTTTGTAACACTTCAATTTGATTTTATCATTAAAGTAGTATAGAAGCTATTTTTGCATGCTGCCTCTTGTTTATACAACTCTAAGTGTTATTATACTATCACTAAAATCTTATTTCTGGACAATGGTGTATGCAAACTCTCTTCTAAAACTTATTCTTATGGTGTCATTGTACACTTTTGTAAATACAGTAGTTTTATGACTTCTGTCTATGAGAGTGATATAAAACTAAAAAAATAACAGCCATAGTACAACTTAAATCTGTATAAGTGACAGAATATCGCCATTGTGCATGCGCTGCATGTTTATATTGTGCTAGTGAACAAAACTAATTTGTTATCAATGTGTGGAAAAAATGAAAAAGATTCGGTGCAGTAAAAAGACCATGTTAAATATAAATTAAATTTATACAACACTGTTCCTAGGACAAGATTTTTTCAGCTTTTATACGTATATCTAAAGAGAGTTATATGTTATGTTGAGAAAACTGCTATACAGCGTAAATAATAAAAATATCCTATTATACAACTGATTAAAAGAACCTCGAAATAGCGTTTAGGCGGTTTAGCAAATTGTCGCCATTTTAAGAACCATAAAAACAAAATTAAAAATATTAATTAGGGAATATTAGACATAAGTCTTAGCCTATACCATTATTTCAGTTTGACTAATGATCACTGTGCCCCAATGTGCCATCATATCCATTAATTTAATATATTTTATTATTCTAACCTATACAACCGATATTTAGTTGCCGAATTTAGTATTTTGTCCTTGTATTATTTAGTTATTTTGCTAGCGCGGCAATTTTTCGATAGAAAACATATACAAGTTTACCGTAAATCTAATTTTGCACGTCCAATTCAACAATTATGCCTGTCGGCACTCAACTGTGTGCCGACAGGCTCGATATGATTAGTAACCTCTACTGATGTAATTCGGAAAGTAGGCGTCAGATCAAACGGACTCCATTTTGCGGACAACAGACAGGCCTGCGTTTTGGCGGCGTTGAAATTGACCAGTTTGTCATCACCCCATTGGGAGACAAGACTTAAGGTCGCACCATGGCCTTTCTGAGTGAACGTATTACTGCCCCTCCATCTTTTGCGCTGGACATGAATCTCTCTGTGACTGTGCTGTCATCTGCATACCCAATAATACCTGGTAGAAGTAGGTCATTAATGTGCAGCAGGAAATGAGTCGCAGAGAGATCAGACACCTGACGAACTCCGGCATTAATATGCATTAGATCAGAAGAGCAGCCATCTATGACTACCCTGATCGACCGTTCTCTCAGAAAGTCAGATATCCAGTAGCAAAATTTGGCGGAGATGCCGTAACCAGGAAGCTTACTCAGCACACTTGCGTGCCAAACCCTTTTAAAAGCCTTCGAGACATCGAGTGAAACTGCTAGTGCTTCACCGTTCTTCTCGATGGCCTCGCCCCAGAAGTGCGTGACATACACAAGAAGATCCCCAGTGAACTGTCCCCGGCGGAAGCCACATTGATGGTCACTGAGGAGCTCATTTGTTTCAAGGTATGTCAGCAGCTTACTGTTCAATACCCTTTCCATAACTTTACAGATTATGGAAGTGAAGGCGATTGATCGATAATTACAGGGATCGCATGATTATCCTTCTTGGATACTAGTTGCACATTGGCAAGCTTCTAAGATTTGGTCACCGTTCGAGTTTTAAAAAAGAGGCGGATCAGAACAGGAGACAACTCGGGCGCACAATGCTTTAGTATCCTTGCAGGAGTACCATCAGGTCCACTGGCCTTATTTACGTCTAGGTTTTGCAAAGCTCTACGTACCTCTTTCGTATGGATGGTGACCTTCGGCATCGAAGAATCACAGCCAGGTAGGGTTGGCGGTTGTTTAGAGGTAACATTAAGACGAGAATTGCTCACAAACGAGATGCTCGCTGTTCATTTGGAAAATGGGCAAAGGGTTTATTTTAATGAGCAAAATCTGAGTGAAAGAGTGAATAGTCCTCCAACAAGCACACTCCTATCCTTTTTCGATTTATGTAAAGTGAATAACTTTGGAAAAACATTGCTCTACCTAGAAGTACCTGCATACTACGTTTGGGATAAAAGAAAATTCCAAAGGAGAAAGAGAGGAAGCAATCGTTGAAGGCTGGCCAGGGGTCAAAAAAGAGCACGTTCTGGGCAGGGTTTATACTGTGCATCCGAACAATACAGAATGCTATCACCTTCGCATGCTTATTCATGAGATCCGGAGCCCAATTTCGTTTGAAGCGTTAAAAGCTATAGATGGTCATGTATATTCCACGTTCCAATCAGTGTGCAAAGATCTCGGCTTGCTTGAAGATGATCAGCATTTGTTCGCAGCAATGGAAGAGGCAGCACTTTGCCAATCACCGCAAATGATTCGGGATCTTTTTACGATTATTTTAGTGTTCTGCCAAGTATCAGACCCTTTAAGCCTTTGGGATGTGCACAAAGGGAAACTGTATTTGTACCAAGAATTTCCTTGATCCCGAATAATCTTCCCTTTGAATTTAAACGAATACAGTTTCCCCTCAAAGTCTGCTTTGCAATGACCATAAACAAATCACAAGGGCAGACATTAAAATTTGCGGGTATAGACTTGAGAGAAAATTGTTGTTCACACGGGCAATTCTATGTGGATTGCTCACGCGTAAGCTCGCCCAGTAGTCTGATAATTTTGGCACACAGTAATAGATCAGCAAAAATGTGGTGTATAAAGAAGTTTTGTAGTTTATTAGCTTTTGCCCTCGACACCCAGTTATAATTGTGGCTTTTACCAGCAGACTCTTTTTCACACATGGGCGCGATATAACCGAACTCCACGCGGACGAAGTCGCGGGCAAAAGCTATTCATATATGATATGCTACCAAATTTGGCCGCACAGTATTCAATTGGTGTATAAGAGTAAATGGCTATTTTGTCACTGGTTATTTGTTGGAATTCCCACAAATAACGGATTTTTTTACAAATTTTGAACTAGTTGGATTGTAATAGGTCCATTGTCACGGGCTCTGCCTTTATGTTTACTTCCGAGATCTTATTTCATTAGTGTCAAATCGAGCTGTTATAGGTTAGTACAGTCAGATAGAAGGCCGCAGTCAAGGTGGCCTTTTCAACTATCCATAGTGGCCAAATTATTGCGATCATCAATACCACCAACGTCTGCCATCTCTCATTGCCTCCCATGCAGAAACCTGATGGAACACTGGCTCACTCTGCGACTGAGAAAGCAAATTCATTTGCATCTCGTTTGCGAGCAATTCTCGTCTTAATGTTGGCTCTAAACAACCGCCAACCCTACCTGGCTGTGATTTTTTCAAACGAGCATGCGGCTCACCTGATGGTAAGTGACTACCGCCGCCCATGAACAACTGCAACACCAGGGGAACCAGAGAAATTGCAGATGCGTTGCCGGCTTTAAAGTGATTCTTCGTTTTCGTATGTTTAAATACTTCAGCAAAATTACTTTGTTTCGATATATTACAAATGGGAGTATCAGCTGTTGTTAAATTGAGTGGTAACTTGAAGGTAGCATGCTACCTTCAAGTTACCACTCAATTTAACAACAGCTCATGAGCAGTTCGTCCACCCTCAAACAGTGTAGCTGCGATCCCAGAAGAAGCCACAGCCAAAGCAATTCCGCGAGTACTTCTACCTTTTGCTGTATTCTGTGAGAGCGTGGTCCTTCCATTGAGCTATTATGTACTACATACTAGAGGCGACACTGCATTTAGTTACGCTGTCCCATTCAATTGCGGCGATGTCGCCGCACTTTACTCAGTCACTCGCTAGGCACTAGTGAGTTGACACGTGCTGTGTTGATTATATAAAAAAAAAACTCTTGATAAAATATGCAGTGGTGCGTTTTAGATATTGCAAAAATAATTCAAGAAATGTTAGCAAACACCAAGGAATAACTTTTCATCGGTAAGTAAGATATATAATTAATAAAAAAGTATTATAGATTAATAATCAAACAAATTATTCCTAAGACGCCATCTTGTGTCATGAAATATAGATTATGAAATTAATTTGTTCAAATGCGACGTTTCTGTGGGTACCTAAGTGTAGGACGATTATATTATGCATATTTTTTTTAGAAATAAATAGAATAATCAGAATCAGAATAGTTTATTTGTCAAACTTAGGTAGGTTTAAACATTTAAGGTCTTGCAAGGGTTACAATTATTAGTACCCTATGTTTTGTCTTAAAGACATACAAATATAATTATGTGTTCTTTTGAAAATCACGCCATAAATTAAAATAGAATAAAAATTAATGAAATTGAAATACTAATTAAAGTTCTACATTAATAAAATTAAATTGAAGACAATAACAAAAATAATCAAAGTCAATAATAATAGTCAATAAAAGTAATTAGTCAAAATTCTCATTCAAAAACCCATCAATTTTAAAAGTATTCATAATTAGGCTAAATATCTGATGTTTAAATTAACTGATTGTTCTTTTATTTTATTTTTGGTTTCCACGTCCAAGTCATGAAAACAAGGGAAAAGTGGAATAAATTCGTCCATTTTTGACTCTCGCGTGCCCAGCATTTATGAACGACTCTTATTCTAATCTAAATAAATATATTTGTAAATTAAATGTTAAATTAATAAGCTTTGTTACACATGCATTTTGTATGTTTTTTTTAAATATTTTACATAGTTACATTTTAAAATATTCAAATAAAAATATAGTTAATATGTACTTGTGATATAATATTATGTAAAATTATATTGAGTTAGCTCATATTATATACAAAATAAATGACAAAGTTTAAAATTGTACTCGAAATAATTTACATAATTAACAATACAATCTATTATTACATACTGATCATTCTACCTACGTTTAATCTATGATAAAAACCAACCGCGCATGCGCCACACTACTCTCCACTGCGCATGCGCGAAGACATGAGTAGCGCACATTTTTTGTTTAAAATAGCTTCAATGGGTCCTTCCCCGGTCGAGCCGACTCATTCGTGCTACAACTATACTATTAATACCACCACTGTAGCATGGCTCTACCACGATACATAAAACATCAATCGAGTTTGAAGTTTTATTGAAGTCCTAACAATTATAAAGTCGTATTCGAAATAAAACTAAGCTTAATAGTGAGAATACTTGAACGCTACAAGGGTTCAGCTTTCAAGCCCTCTCGCACATATGGCTTGTCTAGTATGAATTTATTATGACTATTCCATACTTACGTATGTACATATATCTTCGATACTTATGACATATCAAGGGGAAGGAAAAAAATTGTTAAGTACATAATGTTTAATACAAAATTCTTTAATACAACCAATACAACTGAAAATATCGACTATTTTGTCGTTACGCACTTTCATCAGTATATTAAAAATGATTTAAATCTACTGACGTTTGTCTTTCCGATTACAATCTGGGCGCCTTCAAAGCGAAAATGAATAGGCTCAACGAAGTACAGAAATGGTGCAGCTATATTATGTTTGTGGCACGAATGGGTCGGATCGACCGGGGAAAGGAGCACGCTCGCACAGAATACCATCGTAAAATAGCACTTAAGTGCAGCTGTGTTTCGTATGGTAAGTGTA
Source organism: Parnassius orleans (assembly GCA_029286625.1). Classification (NCBI taxonomy): domain Eukaryota; kingdom Metazoa; phylum Arthropoda; class Insecta; order Lepidoptera; family Papilionidae; genus Parnassius; species Parnassius orleans. The sequence continues at coordinate 4,182,509 of JAGSMP010000018.1, forward strand.
GGGAACCCTTTTTACTGTATACGAGGCATTCCATCTTAGTCCTCAGAAGTGACGAAGTATCTGCATTTTGATTTTAATTCGAGGATAGATGTAGATGTCTATGGGGTATGGCCTATTGACATCTGATATATTGTGATCATTGAGATTTTGTGACTGTGTGCTTGTTTGTCACCCTAATATATACTTGATACATGTCGAATAAACATAGGAGTTGATCTTGTGTGCGGTTCCGAAGTTTTGACTTTTTAAGTACTATGTTTTAATTATAAATTACTAGCTGGACCCGGCGCGTTGCGGCCGCAGAAAAAATAATTGTGGAATTATCGTTTTAAATTTGGAAGATTTATATTGTTTAATTAGGAATAATAATACATTCATTGAAGTTGAATGATATAACACTTTCAAATAAATTTGTCGTTACGACACGCGCGCCACCTGCTGTAAGTTAATTGTACTATGCTTATGGCCTTCGCGCAAGTGCAATTAATAAGTTGACAAAGTTTTACCGTAATCTGATGAAAAGTATGGTAGCGTATAAAATACGAACAAACAAACATTAATTGTTATATATTAGATTAAATTTTAAATATTTATCAAGAAATTATTATAAAAAATCGACTGCTATGATTTATTACCAGCTAACAAAATTACACGTTCGGCTGAATGCGTTCCATCATTTAGTTGATATCATACCCATTAAATGTAACTTATGGCATCCGGTGAAGAATAGTCTTCTGCTACGCGCATGATGGAATCTGAAGGGAATGGACAGTATAAATATTATGTTCATACAAATATAGCCCATTTTTTAATATTTGTCAAATAATTTTTTAAAACGTTACCTCCATACTAGGATTTTCTCCTGTATCATGGGGGCAGTTTACATTTTTTTTTAATAAGGGAGACAAACGAGCACACAGTCCACCTGATGGTAAGTGGATACTGTGGCCCATAGACTTCTGCATTTATCCTCGATTAAGAATCAAGTTGCAGATGCGTTGTCATCCCTGAGGACTAACTAAGATGGAATGCCTCGTATCCAGTAAAAAGGGTCTCTCGTTCTCTACACTCACCATACGAAACACAGCAGTGTTAAGCTGCTATTTTATGCTGGTATTCTATATACATATATAAATTTCATAAGGACAAACATCCAGACCCGGAAAAATATTTTTAGGCCATACAAATACTTATTTCGTGGGGGATTCGAACCTGCATAAGCGCTGCAACTCATTGCAAAGCCACTGCGCCATGGAGCCATCAAAAATTAAAAGATAAGTATGAGAATCCTTCTTTGTCTTGTTTTGTGTACTTGTTTGTCATGCCTAGCAAATCCTTCCTACAATGTGAGAGGCCCATGACTTACGGGCTGATTAAAAGAAATAACAATACTACAGCTGTAGTAGTGAATTTACAAGTTTCATCCTTTTGTAATATCCTCTCTTACCTCTTTACGATTAAACAAAGGAAAGTAACTCATCCAGCATTTAGAATAAAGACTAAATTACGTCTGATAATTTATCTAAACGGATGTAAAAAAGACAAAAAAGAAAATCCTTTGTCAGTTTACCGAAGGCAATGTTGATTCAGTCACCTCCGCTTCCGATCGCGCAAGTTTGCTGTGGCCCTAACCAATTGAATTACTAGAAACTAGAAGAGATCTTAACAAGTCTAAAGTCGCCTGGTTTAGTGACTTTTAAATGTAATATTTTAATCGTAATCGTTACCGTTACCGTTACAGCCTATTAAAGTCCACTGCTGAACATAGGCCTCCCTCATAGATTGTCTCGCAGGAGGGATATTTGCTGTAGTTGCCACGCTTGGCAAGCGGGTTGGCACCGCAGTATCTTATTTTTAGTCGTTATTAGGAAGACGCTGCTGCCCATCTCCTGGTTTTTTTCTCTCTGTCGCCTCTTACGACACCCAAGAGATGATATGGGGTAGTGTATATTCTAACAGCGCCACTACACGGTATGATATTTTAACATTAAATTAAATCTTAAAATAAGTTTATACTATTATATTATTTTTGCATTTTTGCATTTAACAGGCATGCCACAAATTGCCCCAAAGTAATGCCACAAAGCACTCTCATGAGGCACCTGCAGCTATAGCCGACAAAGTGTATATATTTCCATCTTCTTTCTACCCATTCGTAAATTTCACATTTTTCCTACTTGTTTATCCGCCCTACCATTTTGTTCTTATTTATATAAATATCTGCGGCTTTGGGGTGTCACTCGGTTCACCCCAGCCGCACCTGCACCTACTGTCACTTATATTACTTGATAGGTGCTTTCGTATTTTTGACATTTTCCTTTACTAATTCTACAGTATTATATAAATTTTTATTCATTTATAGAAATAACAGGTATTGTATACAATACCTGAATCATAAAATTTGCAGGAAACATAAATATACATTGCATTACACCAGCTAACAGATTAAGAAATTAAATGAGGCAAATAACCGAGTATGCACTCTAATGATATTTTGCGGACGCTCATAATTTTATTAACATGCCGCGAGTTTAACATCAGCCACAAGTTTTCAATTTGCATTTGCATTTACCTTTAACGGTTGGATATTTTGACACTGTTATAGTTTACAGCATTTAGACAGAAGATATTTTTGACTAAATGAGGAACACAAATACAAGACGTGACGTGACGTTACAAATATTACACCATTGCCCTAATGCTAAAATATTTGCAACTGAATGATGACTTCACATCGCCTGCATTCATCTAGGTGCATGGTGGTAGGACTCTCCTTTTCTAACAAGGAGGCCGGGCAGTGTGATACCTCCTTTTCACTTATTTCTGTCGCTAAACAGCAATGCAGGCACTCCTGTGTTCCAATCTGAAGGGAATAGAGAGCCAGTAAGTCCTTTTCCATCTTAGTTCTCGGAGGTGAAAATGGATCTGTTGGTTACTTAGTTTTAGGCTAAGTGCAGGTGCCCATGGACTGCAGTAGCCACTTATGGTAAGTGGGACTTGTGGACTGTAAGTTCGTTTGTCACTTATATAAAGACACCATCGCCACATCTCATCGCGTAGGTGGGTGTTGTAAGTGGCGACTTAAGGAAAGCCCCGGAAGATTTTGTGGTTGCTGATAGCTGGCGGCATACACACCATGTATTATATCTATCGATCACTAATAAAAAAACTAGATACACAATCCTATGCAAAAGTTCTCTAAAAACTGTCTCCAATTGTTTTGACGTAATTCTAGTTGAAAAAAAAATATTAATGTAAATTCAACCTTAAATGCATGGCCTAAAGTTGTATTCACAAAGCTACGTACAAATTAAACGCGCACCCAAATATTCGAGTGGGCGCTCATTCGGTAAGGACATTTTTTGTCACTGATTGTGTATCTAGTGTTTGATTAGTGATCGATGATTATATCAGTTAAAAAGACAGAATATGAAAAGCAACGTGAAGGTGTGAGGCTTATGCTGATGCGATCGCCAATCCACTTGCCAAGTATGACGATTAATGTAAATCCTTCCTACTATAGAAGAGGCTCATGTTCAGTACAAGTGAGCGAAGCGTGTTTGGCCTGGGGGATTGAACGCAGTACCAGGCCAATTGCGCCTTAGTTGCTGCCTCTGTTTACATTTTTTAGATCTGGCAATTTACGAGGTCTATTGGAAGCCAAAAAAATCCCTGAGTCAAATGCTATAGTACTCAGAACATCTATCTAATCCGTCGACTCATAGTTTTCAACCGACTTCAAAAAAGGAGGAGGTTCTCAATTCGACTGTATTTTTTCTATGTATTACCTCAGAACTTTTTTCTAGGTGAAGCGATTTTGATGATTTTTTTTATTTGAAAGCTGGTTCTTTTCATGTGGTCCCATATAAATTTGATCAAGATTTGACCATTAAGTTTTTGAGTTATCCTTAATAATGCGTATTTAGTTGACTTCGACTACATTGATGATGTTCTCATTTTTATTTATATTGAAGTTGGTTGTACAAATTTTTTAATTTTACCACTTGTTTTACGCTGTGATCTCACTACGAAAACAATTAAAATTAAATTACAAAAATCATGCAACATTGAATAATATAATGTAGATTACATTATATTCTTATGAATTAAAAAAATACTTATTATTCTACAGTTATATATAAATTTCGATAAGTGTACAAAGACTTACAGGATATTAAGCCACATCTAGTCATACCTCCTCTATTCGGTTAACCGAGACTTAGATAAACATAAGCGGCAAAGGTTCAACGCTTTGTACGATTCAATCAACGCTTTGCACTAGGGTCCTAAAGATCAAATGGTATAAAGAGGATCTTACAATGGAATTGATTAACTGTTTAATTAAGAATATTGAATGAACGGGTCTTAATAAAATCAAATACTGTGATAATGTGTGTGTAACTTTGATTGGTTTAAGCTATATGAGTCGTAAGTGCCGGCTGCAAGCAATTCACATCTGCAGTCTACATAGAACAAAATGTCTTTAGATGTGGTCATCCTTAAGATGATATTACTTAAAATACGCTGACTCTTTACTTTAAAACAAAACACAACATCGGAATAGGTGGAAGAAAGAACCTACCAGGATAGACCTTTAATTAGATAAAGAACTCAAGCACACAATATGTATGGGCAGATTAAGATATTGGCACATGAACATGTGGGAAATTCCAAGTTTTAAATAGCTTTGAAAACCTATTAGCGGTTCAATTTGTATACGGTGCTATGCAATAACAGTACTTTTTTTGTAAAATTAAGTTATCATTGATAACTGCTAAACTTAAAACTACTAACGGATATTGTTGTAATATATTTTATGTTTACTTACTTTACTGATTAAAAATAACAAATGATTTATCAAACAAAGAAATTTTGATAACATTATTTGTTTTACGCTCTTTTGTTTAGTTTTTGTTATTGATGAGAACCATCTCTCAATTAATTTTAGTAATTAAATGGAATTCTGCCATAAATTTTTTTCCTTTCTGATGAGCAATAATTAATTCAATAATTACTCAGATGAACATATGTATTTGTAATAGTTGCCGTGCTTGAAGCGTTTGTTTGCAACCGCAGAATTTTATTACGAGGGTGGATTGAAAAGTACTCGGCCTAACCAAGAAAATAAACACATACTAAATCAGTAATATTTTTATTTTTCTACATAATCACCATCAAGTTCAATACACTTTTGCCACCTCCCCTTCCAAGCATTTAGACCGTTGAAAAAAAATGATTCTTCCTTAGAGTCAAAATATGCGTCTACAGCTGCTTTGACCTCGTCGTTTGTCGAAAATCTTTGACCTCCCAAGTGCTTTTTTAGGTTAGGGAACAGAAAGAAGTCTGATGGTGCCAGATCAGGTGAATACGGCGGATGCGGTAACAGTTCAAAGCCACAGTTGTGAATTTCAGCCATTGACTGTACTGACGTGTGAACACGGGCGTTATCTTGATGAAACAGGACTTTTCTTCTGAGCATTCCTCGACGTTTTTCTTTTATTTCCTCTCGTAAACGACGTAGTAAGGTGCAGTAGTAATCAGAGTTTATAGTCTGACCCTTTTCAAGATAATCAATCATAATCACACCTTTCGAGTCCCAGAATACTGAAGCCATCACCTTATTTGCCGACAAAATCGACTTAGCCTTTTTAGGGGGTGGTGAACCAGGTCTTCTCCACTGTTTTGATTGTTGTTTTGTTTCCGGTGTACAGTAATGAACCCATGTTTCGTCCATAGTAACAAAACGATTCAAAAATCATCTGCATCGGCTTCAAATAACTCCAAACAGTCGCGTGAAATAGTCAATCGCGTCCTTTTTTGTTCAACTGAAAGCAGTCGCGGAACCCACCTCGCAGACACCTTGTGGAAACCCAACTCGTTGACAATGATGTTTTGAGTTCGTTCATAAGAGATGCCTATAATCTCGGCTATCTCTCTAATTTTAATCTGCGGTCTCCATTATTAAATCAAGTACTTTTTAATATTTTCGTCAGTAGTTGACGTCGAAGGCCTTCAGAGCGGGTTCATCTTTCACACTCTCTACCACGCTTAAATTCTGCTATCTATTTTTGACGGATGAATATGACAGAGCACAATCGCCTAATGTACTGACCATGTCATCATGGATGGCTTTTGATGATAGCCCCTTCTTATGGAGGTACTTAATGACGGCACGCTGCTCGATTTGCTCCATTCGCGGAAATTATGTCCGATTACTTTGTTAATAAATTTATAAAATCACAACTAATTATCGCACACGTTTCGAACTTCACACAATGAACTAGTCTGAACTGAACTAAATAATGTGGGTAGATTTGATTTTTAGAATTGAATGGATCTGTGTTAGGCCGAGTACTTTTCAATCCACCCTCGTATTTTGGGCTTGTGTTAGGAAAATTCCGCTGCTCATTTCTTGTTTCAGTTTCCCTCTGTCGCCTCTTACAACACCCACGGGACGATATAGGGTAGTAGATTTTCTTAACCCGCCACAACACGATGGGTTAAAATAATTTTGAATTAATTTTGTATTATTTATGATTTTGTATTATAATTATTGGTAAACTTTTAGGTTTTGTTAAAGGATGAAAACAATTATAACTTAATATTCCAGAAGTATGTCTGTATTGATAAGGGATTATTTAATGTTTAATGTACATATAAAAATGTAAAAGATCATGACATACGTATAAAAATGTGTAAAAGCATATCACTAGAAAAATCTAAAATAAATTATCACATTAAGGTAAATCGTTGTGTACTTTCTCCGCGAATCTTCAGTTTTTTTTTAATCTTCATGCGATAAGCCACGTTATAAATTTGGGGTTTGTGACATAATAGGTTTGGTGCAGCTACGCGCCTTTTTCCGCAAAATGCGCGGTTTTTATTTGTTCATTTGTTTTGTGCTTCACATTTCAACGGCTGTTTCCGATGGCGGGCTCGAAATAACGACTGGTCTGAGTGCAGACTATTTTACTTCTTTCCAACCATTTAATGATTTTGTACTATGCGTTTCGACACAAATAGCTCGATAGAGAAACGCACCCAAATATTCAGTGGGCGCTCATTCGGTAGGACATTTTTGTCACTGATTCAGTTAAAAGACAGAATATGAAAAGCAACGTGAGGTGAGGCTTATGCTGTGATCGCCAATCCACTTGCCAGTATGACGATTAATGTAAATCCCCTGCTATAGAAGAGGCTCATATTCAGTATAAGTGAGTGAAATATTTGGCTAGAAGTTGAACGCAGTATCAGGCCAATTGCGCTTAGTTGCTGCCTCTGTTTACATTTTTGATCTGGTTTACGAGGTCTATTGGAAGCCAAAAAATCCCTGAGTCAAATGCTATAGTACTCAGAACATCTATCTAATCCGTCGACTCATCGTTTTCAACCGACTTCAAGGAGGTTCTCAATTCGACTGTATTTTTTATATGTGTTAGCTCAGAACTTTTTCTAGGTGAAGCGATTTTGATGATTTTTTTATTTGAAAGCTGGTGCTTTCATGTGGTCCTATAAATTTGATCAAGATTTGACCATTAGGTTTTGATTTTTCCTTAATAATGCGTATTTAATTGACTTCGACTACATTGATGATGTTCTCATTTTAGTTATATTGAAGTCAGTTGTACAAAATTTTTAATTTACTTGTTTTACGCTGTGATCTCACTACGAAAACAATTAAAATTAAATTACAAAAATCATGCAACATTGAATAATATAATGTAAATTACATTATATTCTTATGAATAAAAAATACTTATTATTCTACAGTTATATATAAATTTCGATAAGTGTACAAAGACTTACAGGATATTAAGCCACATCTAGTCATACTTCCTCTATTCGGTTAACCGAGACTTAGATAAACATAAGCGGCAAGGTTCAACGCTTTGTGATTCAATCAACGCTTTACTAGGGACCTAAAGATCAAATGGTATAAGAGGATCTTACAGAATTGTTTAACTGTTTAATTAAGAATATTGAATGAACGGGTCTTAATAAATCAAATACTGTGATAATGTGTGTAACTTTGATTGGTTTAAAATATGAGTCGTAAGTGCCGGCTGCAACGATTCCACATCTGCAGTCTACATAGAACAAAATGTCTTTAGATGTGTTGTCATCCTTAAGATGATATTACTTAAATACGCTGACTCTTTAACTTGAAAACAAAACACAACATCGGAATAGGTGGAAGAAAGAACCTACCAGGATAGACCTTTAATTAGATAAAGAACTCAAGCACACGATATGTATGGGCAGATTAAGTTATTAGCACATGAACTTGGGAAATTCAAGTTTTAAATAGCTTTGAAAACCTATCAGCGGTTCAATTTGTATACGGTGCTATGCAATAACAGTACTTTTTTTCTAAAATTAAGTTATCATTGATAACTGCTAAACTTAAAACTACTAATGGATATTGTTCTAATATATTTTATGTTTACTTACTTTACTGATTAAAAATAACAAATGATTTATCAAACAAAGAAATTTTGATAACATTATTTGTTTTACGCTCTTTTGTTTCGTTTTTTTATTGATGAGAACCATCTCTCAATTAATTTTAGTAATTAAATGGAATTCTACCATTAATTTTTTTCCTTTCTAATGAGCAATAATTAATTCAATAGTTACTGAGATGAACGTATGTATTTGTAATAGTTGCCGTGCTTGAAGCGTTTGTTTGCAACCGCAGAATTTTATTATTTTGGGCTTGTGTTAGGAAAATTCCGCTGCCCATTTCTTGTTTCAGTTTCCCTCTGTCGCCTCTTACAACACCCACGGGACGATATAGGGTAGTAGATTTTCTTAACCCGCCACAACACGATGGGTTAAAATAATTTTGAATTAATTTTGTATTATTTATGATTTTGTATTATAATTATTAGTAAATTTTTAGGTTTTGTTAAAGGATGAAATTAATTATAATTTAATATTCCAGAAGTATGTCTGTATTGATAAGGGATCATTTAATGTTTAATGTACATATAAAAATGTAAAAGATCATGACATACGTATAAAAATGTGTAAAAGCATATCACTAGAAAAATCTAAAATAAATTATCACATTAAGGTAAATCGTTGTGTACTTTCTCCGCGAATCTTCAGTTTTTTTTTAATCTTCATGCGATAAGCCACGTTATAAATTTGGGGTTTGTGACATAATAGGTTTGGTGCAGCTACGCGCCTTTTTCCGCAAAATGCGCGGTTTTTATTTGTTCATTTGTTTTGTGCTTCACATTTCAACGGCTGTTTCCGATGGCGGGCTCGAAATAACGACTGGTCTGAGTGCAGACTATTTTACTTCTTTCCAACCATTTAATGATTTTGTTCTATGCGTTTCGACACAAATAGCTCGATAGAGAGAAACGCATAGTGGAATACATATTATTCTTGAAATTAATATTTCATTGAATATTCATAATATAAACAGGGAAATTAAAGTGAGGATGTGCAGTAAATGCCTATATAACTCACGTGTCACTTATAGGCCTCCTACTTAGGTGGGCTCAGAGTAAAAAAAATCCACCACGCTGCCTCAATGCATGTTGCCGGACTTTCCTTGCTCTCGAAATATTTGTATTATTTCTTAGAGATACAGGTTTTCACGCAATGTTTTTGCTATTAACAGTTACATTGGTACTAGCATGGATTGCACTCGGAGTACTCGCACATGAAATTCAAAGCGAGTACAAGTACACGAACACATAAATTAAACTAAAAACCTCATAAAATTTTAAAAACTTATTTTATTACACTCGTTTGATGATAATAATAAGAGGATAAGGAATAAAAATGAAACTTTTGATACCACAAAGTTTTTCTGAATTATTTTAGTAACATAACCTACATTAATGTTACTAAATAATTCAGAAAAACTTTGTGGTATCAAAAGTTTCATTTTTATTCCTTCTCCTCTTATTTCTTTTCTTTCTTTTTCTTTCTTTTCTGTTTAGATGTACGTCTAAGTAGGTACAAATCATTTATTC